>OX421479.1:22535625-23898583 GCA_949126895.1 Eilema caniola | reverse complement strand
CTAACCTAACCTAACCTAACCTAACCTAACCTAACCTAACCTAACCTAACCTAACCTAACCTAACCTAACCTAACCTAACCTAACCTAACCTAACCTAACCTAACCTAACCTAACCTAACCTAACCTAACCTAACCTAACCTAACCTAACCTAACCTAACCTAACCTAACCTAACCTAACCTAACCTAACCTAACCTAACCTAACCTAACCTAACCTAACCTAACCTAACCTAACCTAACCTAACCTAACCTAACCTAACCTAACCTAACCTAACCTAACCTAACCTAACCTAACCTAACCTAACCTAACCTAACCTAACCTAACCTAACCTAACCTAACCTAACCTAACCTAACCTAACCTAACCTAACCTAACCTAACCTAACCTAACCTAACCTAACCTAACCTAACCTAACCTAACCTAACCTAACCTAACCTAACCTAACCTAACCTAACCTAACCTAACCTAACCTAACCTAACCTAACCTAACCAACCTAACCTAACCTAACCTAACCTAACCTAACCAACCTAACCTAACCTAACCTAACCTAACCTAACCTAACCTAACCTAACCTAACCTAACCTAACCTAACCTAACCTAACCTAACCTAACCTAACCTAACCTAACCTAACCTAACCTAACCTAACCTAACCTAACCTAACCTAACCTAACCTAACCTAACCTAACCTAACCTAACCTAACCTAACCTAACCTAACCTAACCTAACCTAACCTAACCTAACCTAACCTAACCTAACCTAACCTAACCTAACCTAACCTAACCTAACCTAACCTAACCTAACCTAACCTAACCTAACCTAACCTAACCTAACCTAACCTAACCTAACCTAACCTAACCTAACCTAACCTAACCTAACCTAACCTAACCTAACCTAACCTAACCTAACCTAACCTAACCTAACCTAACCTAACCTAACCTAACCTAACCTAACCTAACCTAACCTAACCTAACCTAACCTAACCTAACCTAACCTAACCTAACCTAACCTAACCTAACCTAACCTAACCTAACCTAACCTAACCTAACCTAACCTAACCTAACCTAACCTAACCTAACCTAACCTAACCTAACCTAACCTAACCTAACCTAACCTAACCTAACCTAACCTAACCTAACCTAACCTAACCTAACCTAACCTAACCTAACCTAACCTAACCTAACCTAACCTAACCTAACCTAACCTAACCTAACCTAACCTAACCTAACCTAACCTAACCTAACCTAACCTAACCTAACCTAACCTAACCTAACCTAACCTAACCTAACCTAACCTAACCTAACCTAACCTAACCTAACCTAACCTAACCTAACCTAACCTAACCTAACCTAACCTAACCTAACCTAACCTAACCTAACCTAACCTAACCTAACCTAACCTAACCTAACCTAACCTAACCTAACCTAACCTAACCTAACCTAACCTAACCTAACCTAACCTAACCTAACCTAACCTAACCTAACCTAACCTAACCTAACCTAACCTAACCTAACCTAACCTAACCTAACCTAACCTAACCTAACCTAACCTAACCTAACCTAACCTAACCTAACCTAACCTAACCTAACCTAACCTAACCTAACCTAACCTAACCTAACCTAACCTAACCTAACCTAACCTAACCTAACCTAACCTAACCTAACCTAACCTAACCTAACCTAACCTAACCTAACCTAACCTAACCTAACCTAACCTAACCTAACCTAACCTAACCTAACCTAACCTAACCTAACCTAACCTAACCTAACCTAACCTAACCTAACCTAACCTAACCTAACCTAACCTAACCTAACCTAACCTAACCTAACCTAACCTAACCTAACCTAACCTAACCTAACCTAACCTAACCTAACCTAACCTAACCTAACCTAACCTAACCTAACCTAACCTAACCTAACCTAACCTAACCTAACCTAACCTAACCTAACCTAACCTAACCTAACCTAACCTAACCTAACCTAACCTAACCTAACCTAACCTAACCTAACCTAACCTAACCTAACCTAACCTAACCTAACCTAACCTAACCTAACCTAACCTAACCTAACCTAACCTAACCTAACCTAACCTAACCTAACCTAACCTAACCTAACCTAACCTAACCTAACCTAACCTAACCTAACCTAACCTAACCTAACCTAACCTAACCTAACCTAACCTAACCTAACCTAACCTAACCTAACCTAACCTAACCTAACCTAACCTAACCTAACCTAACCTAACCTAACCTAACCTAACCTAACCTAACCTAACCTAACCTAACCTAACCTAACCTAACCTAACCTAACCTAACCTAACCTAACCTAACCTAACCTAACCTAACCTAACCTAACCTAACCTAACCTAACCTAACCTAACCTAACCTAACCTAACCTAACCTAACCTAACCTAACCTAACCTAACCTAACCTAACCTAACCTAACCTAACCTAACCTAACCTAACCTAACCTAACCTAACCTAACCTAACCTAACCTAACCTAACCTAACCTAACCTAACCTAACCTAACCTAACCTAACCTAACCTAACCTAACCTAACCTAACCTAACCTAACCTAACCTAACCTAACCTAACCTAACCTAACCTAACCTAACCTAACCTAACCTAACCTAACCTAACCTAACCTAACCTAACCTAACCTAACCTAACCTAACCTAACCTAACCTAACCTAACCTAACCTAACCTAACCTAACCTAACCTAACCTAACCTAACCTAACCTAACCTAACCTAACCTAACCTAACCTAACCTAACCTAACCTAACCTAACCTAACCTAACCTAACCTAACCTAACCTAACCTAACCTAACCTAACCTAACCTAACCTAACCTAACCTAACCTAACCTAACCTAACCTAACCTAACCTAACCTAACCTAACCTAACCTAACCTAACCTAACCTAACCTAACCTAACCTAACCTAACCTAACCTAACCTAACCTAACCTAACCTAACCTAACCTAACCTAACCTAACCTAACCTAACCTAACCTAACCTAACCTAACCTAACCTAACCTAACCTAACCTAACCTAACCTAACCTAACCTAACCTAACCTAACCTAACCTAACCTAACCTAACCTAACCTAACCTAACCTAACCTAACCTAACCTAACCTAACCTAACCTAACCTAACCTAACCTAACCTAACCTAACCTAACCTAACCTAACCTAACCTAACCTAACCTAACCTAACCTAACCTAACCTAACCTAACCTAACCTAACCTAACCTAACCTAACCTAACCTAACCTAACCTAACCTAACCTAACCTAACCTAACCTAACCTAACCTAACCTAACCTAACCTAACCTAACCTAACCTAACCTAACCTAACCTAACCTAACCTAACCTAACCTAACCTAACCTAACCTAACCTAACCTAACCTAACCTAACCTAACCTAACCTAACCTAACCTAACCTAACCTAACCTAACCTAACCTAACCTAACCTAACCTAACCTAACCTAACCTAACCTAACCTAACCTAACCTAACCTAACCTAACCTAACCTAACCTAACCTAACCTAACCTAACCTAACCTAACCTAACCTAACCTAACCTAACCTAACCTAACCTAACCTAACCTAACCTAACCTAACCTAACCTAACCTAACCTAACCTAACCTAACCTAACCTAACCTAACCTAACCTAACCTAACCTAACCTAACCTAACCTAACCTAACCTAACCTAACCTAACCTAACCTAACCTAACCTAACCTAACCTAACCTAACCTAACCTAACCTAACCTAACCTAACCTAACCTAACCTAACCTAACCTAACCTAACCTAACCTAACCTAACCTAACCTAACCTAACCTAACCTAACCTAACCTAACCTAACCTAACCTAACCTAACCTAACCTAACCTAACCTAACCTAACCTAACCTAACCTAACCTAACCTAACCTAACCTAACCTAACCTAACCTAACCTAACCTAACCTAACCTAACCTAACCTAACCTAACCTAACCTAACCTAACCTAACCTAACCTAACCTAACCTAACCTAACCTAACCTAACCTAACCTAACCTAACCTAACCTAACCTAACCTAACCTAACCTAACCTAACCTAACCTAACCTAACCTAACCTAACCTAACCTAACCTAACCTAACCTAACCTAACCTAACCTAACCTAACCTAACCTAACCTAACCTAACCTAACCTAACCTAACCTAACCTAACCTAACCTAACCTAACCTAACCTAACCTAACCTAACCTAACCTAACCTAACCTAACCTAACCTAACCTAACCTAACCTAACCTAACCTAACCTAACCTAACCTAACCTAACCTAACCTAACCTAACCTAACCTAACCTAACCTAACCTAACCTAACCTAACCTAACCTAACCTAACCTAACCTAACCTAACCTAACCTAACCTAACCTAACCTAACCTAACCTAACCTAACCTAACCTAACCTAACCTAACCTAACCTAACCTAACCTAACCTAACCTAACCTAACCTAACCTAACCTAACCTAACCTAACCTAACCTAACCTAACCTAACCTAACCTAACCTAACCTAACCTAACCTAACCTAACCTAACCTAACCTAACCTAACCTAACCTAACCTAACCTAACCTAACCTAACCTAACCTAACCTAACCTAACCTAACCTAACCTAACCTAACCTAACCTAACCTAACCTAACCTAACCTAACCTAACCTAACCTAACCTAACCTAACCTAACCTAACCTAACCTAACCTAACCTAACCTAACCTAACCTAACCTAACCTAACCTAACCTAACCTAACCTAACCTAACCTAACCTAACCTAACCTAACCTAACCTAACCTAACCTAACCTAACCTAACCTAACCTAACCTAACCTAACCTAACCTAACCTAACCTAACCTAACCTAACCTAACCTAACCTAACCTAACCTAACCTAACCTAACCTAACCTAACCTAACCTAACCTAACCTAACCTAACCTAACCTAACCTAACCTAACCTAACCTAACCTAACCTAACCTAACCTAACCTAACCTAACCTAACCTAACCTAACCTAACCTAACCTAACCTAACCTAACCTAACCTAACCTAACCTAACCTAACCTAACCTAACCTAACCTAACCTAACCTAACCTAACCTAACCTAACCTAACCTAACCTAACCTAACCTAACCTAACCTAACCTAACCTAACCTAACCTAACCTAACCTAACCTAACCTAACCTAACCTAACCTAACCTAACCTAACCTAACCTAACCTAACCTAACCTAACCTAACCTAACCTAACCTAACCTAACCTAACCTAACCTAACCTAACCTAACCTAACCTAACCTAACCTAACCTAACCTAACCTAACCTAACCTAACCTAACCTAACCTAACCTAACCTAACCTAACCTAACCTAACCTAACCTAACCTAACCTAACCTAACCTAACCTAACCTAACCTAACCTAACCTAACCTAACCTAACCTAACCTAACCTAACCTAACCTAACCTAACCTAACCTAACCTAACCTAACCTAACCTAACCTAACCTAACCTAACCTAACCTAACCTAACCTAACCTAACCTAACCTAACCTAACCTAACCTAACCTAACCTAACCTAACCTAACCTAACCTAACCTAACCTAACCTAACCTAACCTAACCTAACCTAACCTAACCTAACCTAACCTAACCTAACCTAACCTAACCTAACCTAACCTAACCTAACCTAACCTAACCTAACCTAACCTAACCTAACCTAACCTAACCTAACCTAACCTAACCTAACCTAACCTAACCTAACCTAACCTAACCTAACCTAACCTAACCTAACCTAACCTAACCTAACCTAACCTAACCTAACCTAACCTAACCTAACCTAACCTAACCTAACCTAACCTAACCTAACCTAACCTAACCTAACCTAACCTAACCTAACCTAACCTAACCTAACCTAACCTAACCTAACCTAACCTAACCTAACCTAACCTAACCTAACCTAACCTAACCTAACCTAACCTAACCTAACCTAACCTAACCTAACCTAACCTAACCTAACCTAACCTAACCTAACCTAACCTAACCTAACCTAACCTAACCTAACCTAACCTAACCTAACCTAACCTAACCTAACCTAACCTAACCTAACCTAACCTAACCTAACCTAACCTAACCTAACCTAACCTAACCTAACCTAACCTAACCTAACCTAACCTAACCTAACCTAACCTAACCTAACCTAACCTAACCTAACCTAACCTAACCTAACCTAACCTAACCTAACCTAACCTAACCTAACCTAACCTAACCTAACCTAACCTAACCTAACCTAACCTAACCTAACCTAACCTAACCTAACCTAACCTAACCTAACCTAACCTAACCTAACCTAACCTAACCTAACCTAACCTAACCTAACCTAACCTAACCTAACCTAACCTAACCTAACCTAACCTAACCTAACCTAACCTAACCTAACCTAACCTAACCTAACCTAACCTAACCTAACCTAACCTAACCTAACCTAACCTAACCTAACCTAACCTAACCTAACCTAACCTAACCTAACCTAACCTAACCTAACCTAACCTAACCTAACCTAACCTAACCTAACCTAACCTAACCTAACCTAACCTAACCTAACCTAACCTAACCTAACCTAACCTAACCTAACCTAACCTAACCTAACCTAACCTAACCTAACCTAACCTAACCTAACCTAACCTAACCTAACCTAACCTAACCTAACCTAACCTAACCTAACCTAACCTAACCTAACCTAACCTAACCTAACCTAACCTAACCTAACCTAACCTAACCTAACCTAACCTAACCTAACCTAACCTAACCTAACCTAACCTAACCTAACCTAACCTAACCTAACCTAACCTAACCTAACCTAACCTAACCTAACCTAACCTAACCTAACCTAACCTAACCTAACCTAACCTAACCTAACCTAACCTAACCTAACCTAACCTAACCTAACCTAACCTAACCTAACCTAACCTAACCTAACCTAACCTAACCTAACCTAACCTAACCTAACCTAACCTAACCTAACCTAACCTAACCTAACCTAACCTAACCTAACCTAACCTAACCTAACCTAACCTAACCTAACCTAACCTAACCTAACCTAACCTAACCTAACCTAACCTAACCTAACCTAACCTAACCTAACCTAACCTAACCTAACCTAACCTAACCTAACCTAACCTAACCTAACCTAACCTAACCTAACCTAACCTAACCTAACCTAACCTAACCTAACCTAACCTAACCTAACCTAACCTAACCTAACCTAACCTAACCTAACCTAACCTAACCTAACCTAACCTAACCTAACCTAACCTAACCTAACCTAACCTAACCTAACCTAACCTAACCTAACCTAACCTAACCTAACCTAACCTAACCTAACCTAACCTAACCTAACCTAACCTAACCTAACCTAACCTAACCTAACCTAACCTAACCTAACCTAACCTAACCTAACCTAACCTAACCTAACCTAACCTAACCTAACCTAACCTAACCTAACCTAACCTAACCTAACCTAACCTAACCTAACCTAACCTAACCTAACCTAACCTAACCTAACCTAACCTAACCTAACCTAACCTAACCTAACCTAACCTAACCTAACCTAACCTAACCTAACCTAACCTAACCTAACCTAACCTAACCTAACCTAACCTAACCTAACCTAACCTAACCTAACCTAACCTAACCTAACCTAACCTAACCTAACCTAACCTAACCTAACCTAACCTAACCTAACCTAACCTAACCTAACCTAACCTAACCTAACCTAACCTAACCTAACCTAACCTAACCTAACCTAACCTAACCTAACCTAACCTAACCTAACCTAACCTAACCTAACCTAACCTAACCTAACCTAACCTAACCTAACCTAACCTAACCTAACCTAACCTAACCTAACCTAACCTAACCTAACCTAACCTAACCTAACCTAACCTAACCTAACCTAACCTAACCTAACCTAACCTAACCTAACCTAACCTAACCTAACCTAACCTAACCTAACCTAACCTAACCTAACCTAACCTAACCTAACCTAACCTAACCTAACCTAACCTAACCTAACCTAACCTAACCTAACCTAACCTAACCTAACCTAACCTAACCTAACCTAACCTAACCTAACCTAACCTAACCTAACCTAACCTAACCTAACCTAACCTAACCTAACCTAACCTAACCTAACCTAACCTAACCTAACCTAACCTAACCTAACCTAACCTAACCTAACCTAACCTAACCTAACCTAACCTAACCTAACCTAACCTAACCTAACCTAACCTAACCTAACCTAACCTAACCTAACCTAACCTAACCTAACCTAACCTAACCTAACCTAACCTAACCTAACCTAACCTAACCTAACCTAACCTAACCTAACCTAACCTAACCTAACCTAACCTAACCTAACCTAACCTAACCTAACCTAACCTAACCTAACCTAACCTAACCTAACCTAACCTAACCTAACCTAACCTAACCTAACCTAACCTAACCTAACCTAACCTAACCTAACCTAACCTAACCTAACCTAACCTAACCTAACCTAACCTAACCTAACCTAACCTAACCTAACCTAACCTAACCTAACCTAACCTAACCTAACCTAACCTAACCTAACCTAACCTAACCTAACCTAACCTAACCTAACCTAACCTAACCTAACCTAACCTAACCTAACCTAACCTAACCTAACCTAACCTAACCTAACCTAACCTAACCTAACCTAACCTAACCTAACCTAACCTAACCTAACCTAACCTAACCTAACCTAACCTAACCTAACCTAACCTAACCTAACCTAACCTAACCTAACCTAACCTAACCTAACCTAACCTAACCTAACCTAACCTAACCTAACCTAACCTAACCTAACCTAACCTAACCTAACCTAACCTAACCTAACCTAACCTAACCTAACCTAACCTAACCTAACCTAACCTAACCTAACCTAACCTAACCTAACCTAACCTAACCTAACCTAACCTAACCTAACCTAACCTAACCTAACCTAACCTAACCTAACCTAACCTAACCTAACCTAACCTAACCTAACCTAACCTAACCTAACCTAACCTAACCTAACCTAACCTAACCTAACCTAACCTAACCTAACCTAACCTAACCTAACCTAACCTAACCTAACCTAACCTAACCTAACCTAACCTAACCTAACCTAACCTAACCTAACCTAACCTAACCTAACCTAACCTAACCTAACCTAACCTAACCTAACCTAACCTAACCTAACCTAACCTAACCTAACCTAACCTAACCTAACCTAACCTAACCTAACCTAACCTAACCTAACCTAACCTAACCTAACCTAACCTAACCTAACCTAACCTAACCTAACCTAACCTAACCTAACCTAACCTAACCTAACCTAACCTAACCTAACCTAACCTAACCTAACCTAACCTAACCTAACCTAACCTAACCTAACCTAACCTAACCTAACCTAACCTAACCTAACCTAACCTAACCTAACCTAACCTAACCTAACCTAACCTAACCTAACCTAACCTAACCTAACCTAACCTAACCTAACCTAACCTAACCTAACCTAACCTAACCTAACCTAACCTAACCTAACCTAACCTAACCTAACCTAACCTAACCTAACCTAACCTAACCTAACCTAACCTAACCTAACCTAACCTAACCTAACCTAACCTAACCTAACCTAACCTAACCTAACCTAACCTAACCTAACCTAACCTAACCTAACCTAACCTAACCTAACCTAACCTAACCTTTTTTTTTTTTTTTTTTTTTTTTTTTTTTTTTTTTTTTTTTTTTAACCCGGGGGAATCCGTTATGGATACCCGCGCGCCAGGACGCACGCGGGTTATGTCCGACTCGCACGGACTAAACCTAACCGGGGTGTCCTCTTTCTCCGCTTCTAGTGGGCGGGTGTCGTGGGAACAAGGTCACAACAACCACAACACCCGCAGCGGTCAGCCACACCTCCCGTGTAAAGAGCGGGAGGGGCTTCCTTCAGTGGTGTCGTCCTATGGGTAGGGGGGACGACATCCTACTAGGTACAGTGTGCAGACACGACACTACCGACCTGGGGGGACCTGGCGTTGCACAGCCGGCGGTAGTCCTGGTACCGCGGGCCGTGAGTCCCCGTCAAGGAGGAAGGCCGCGATGGAGCGTCGCGGCCCGCCTTCGCCCGACTCGCCTGCGACGGATCGGATCAGCGAGAGGATCCAGTTCCCTGATCCGCTCCGCCTCCTCCTTGAGCGAGATCACGTCCTCGCTGAACGTGATCATCGCCGTCCACGCCGCCTCACTGTCGACCATCGCCTGGATGATGGTCGAGAGCGTTAGGTCGGCGCCGACTACGTCGACAAGAGCTGCGCGTTGACGGCTCCACCCCGGGCACTCCGCCAGCGTGTGCGTGGCTGTGTCCTCGGGGTGGCCGCAGCTGTGGCACACCGGAGACGGCTCCCTCTTGGCCACCCGGAACAGATACTCACCGAAACAACCGTGTCCGGTGAGCATCTGCGCCAGGCGAAAGGTGACCGCCCCGTGCCGCCTGTCGACCCACTCCTGCAGGATGGGTCGGATCGCGTCGATGGTCAGAACACCGGCGCGAGGCTCTTCCAACCGCTCGGACCACCGCCTAAGGAGATCGCCCCGGAGGTCCTCCCTCCAGCACGCGACCTCCCTCGGCGGCGGGCCGACTCCCCGGGCCCTGGCCTCAGAGGTCCGGCAGAAAACTTCCGCCAACACCTCGGCCTCCAGGTCCCATGGTGGAGTTCCTGCGAGCACGCACGCGGCCTCGAGCGAGACCGTGCCGTACCCTCTCACGACCCTCAACGCCATCGCCCGCTGCGCCCGTCGCAGCAGCGCGATATTTTCGGCGTCGAGGGCCTCTACCCATATGGGCGCCCCGTATAGTGCCATCGAGCGAACCACCGACGTGTAAAGGCGTCGGCAGCCGCCCGAGGGCCCACCGAGATTCGGGAGCAAACGACCAAGCGCCCTCGCAGCACCCACGAGTCGGGGCGCGAGTCCCTGGAAGTGCTCCCGGAAGCGCCATCGGCTATCGAGGACGATGCCCAAATAACGCATCGCCCCTCGTATGCCGATCGACACTCCGCCCACCACAATGTGCGCTCCAGCCGGCGGCGCCGACCGAGGGGAAGAAAAACAAACCGCCTCGGACTTCTGCAAGGCGACATCCAACCCAATAAGGCGGATTCGCCTCACGAAGTGGGCCACTCCGGCTGTTGCTCTGAGAGCCGCCTCCCTGTAGGTATTCCCCTGCGCGGTGACGAGGGTATCGTCAGCGTAACACGTTACGCTGACCCCCCGAAGAGTCGCACCGCGCAGCACCCAGTCATAGCCGACGTTCCACAGCAGGGGTCCTAAAACGGAGCCCTGCGGAACGCCGCACGACATTGCTCTCAGAGCGACGCCACCATCCTGTGTCGGATAGGTGACTGCCCGTTGGGAGAGGTAGGACAGAACTACCCTCCGCAGGCAGTCCGGCACACGATGGTAGCGCAGCGCCTCATGGATGCAGCTCCAGGGGAGGGTGTTAAAAGCATTGGCGATGTCTAAACTCACCGCCAATACCACCCCGGTCCCCGAAGCCGCGTCCTTCACTAGGGACTGCACCCGGCGGATCGCGTCCACCGTCGACCGGGCTCTGCGGAAACCATACTGGACATCGCAGAGACCCGGCCCGGGACCGTCCAGGTGCTCGACGATACGGTGGGCGAGCACACGCTCGAACACCTTCCCGATATCGTCGAGCAACACGATGGGCCGATAGGCCGAAGGCGAATCCGCCGGTCGTCCCTCCTTCTTGATGAGGACAAGTTTCCCCACCTTCCACCTGCGGGGAAACTTGCCCTGTTCCAGGCAGGAGGTAAACAGCCGTGCCACTCTCTCTTCTAAGGCATCGGGCAGAGCCAATGCCCAGGCCCGACCGGGAATACCGTCGGGCCCTGGGGCGGTGTTTTTGGCCTTGAGCCTTGCAACCGCCGCCCTCAGATGCCCGGGAGTGACCTCGGGCGATGCTGTTTCCTCCGCGTGCACAAGTCCTCTACTGCTCTCCGCGACATCGTCGCCGACCATGGGAGGGGGAGCGAACTCTCCCCGGTCGGGGAACAGAGCTGCTACTATCTGTTCCACGAGCGCAGGCTGGAGCGATTGCGTCACCGGGGGGGCCCAGGGACGGAGCTTTTGACGCACCGTCCTATACGGCCTCCCCCACGGGTCGCGGTCGATCGACTCCAGCATTGCCTCCCAAGCCCTTTTCTTGGACTCGGCGATTTCCGCGCGCAGGGCGGCTCTCGCCTCCCTGTACGCGTCGTACAGCCGAGTCTCCAGGGCTTCGTCGCGACGTCGTCTTCGCCGGCTTCGGGTGTACTTGCGGCGCGCCGCCACGCACGCAGCACGGAGCTGCGCTAGCTGGGGCGACCACCAATACACCTTACGATGTGGAGAGGGGGGCCCGACGCGAGGCATACTAGCGTCGCACACCTGCGTCATGGCCGCGTTGAGCCAATCGGCTTCCTCATCCACATCCGCCGGACCCTCCGGCACTGGAATCCAACTTTGGACCAAGGCGGCCTCCGCGAGACGCTCGCGGTTCAGCCGCCTTAGGGCCCATCTCGGGTTGTCCTCCCCACGCGGAGGACCACCCAGGCTGTTCGGGGCAACCGGAAGGGGGGAGATTCGGAACCGAATGTATCGGTGGTCCGATAACGTCTCGACCCCCTCCAGGACTTCCCAGCCTTGGACACGGGGCACCAGAGCGGGGGACGCGAACGTGAGGTCCACGATAGACCCGCTCTGTTGCCGCACCCGCGTGTCGACGGTCCCCCGGTTGAGCAGAATCAACCCGGACGAGACCAACCAATCTTCCAGTGCCTCCCCCCGCGGACAAGTAGCGGGGGATCCCCATGCCGTGGACTTGGCGTTGAAGTCGCCAGCCACGAGCACGGGTGAAGGGTGAGCCTGTCGCACGAGCGTTCCCAACTCCTCCAGGGTACGCTCGAAACAAGACAGGCTCCGATTCGGAGAGCAGTACGCTCCGACCACCGTCACCGAACCCACGGCGGCCGCCACGCAACAGCGCCCCCTCCTGATCCTCAATAAAGGGGGCGCACCGGCAGCCGCGCGCGAGACCAGAGCCACCAAGCCCTCCCGGTCAACCGCCCAATGCGAATCGGGCGGGATAGGTCGGTAGGGCTCGGTGATTATCCCTACTCCGGTCTGCCACTGCGCCATGCTCTGGATGTAAAGGTCCTGAGCGGCGGCGCAGTGGTTTAGGTTCGCCTGGAGCACGCCGATAGTCCCACTAATCGGTGACCATCGGTGCTACCTCTACAGGCCTTGGGGACGGTGGATCGGGCCTAGACGGGGCTATGACGCCGCCGCCAGCCTTCTGCCCCGACTCCATGGGCTTTGCCTTTAGAGGCTTCTTCTTCTTCTTCTTCTTTTTCTTTCTCTTCGGCTTGGGAGTGGTGCACGCTGCACTCCCAAGCCGGTGATCCGCCGGCTTGTCTGCCGCCTCGCACAAAGCGCAGCGCAAGGCGGCAGAGCACTGGGCCATTAGGTGCCCCGGCGCGCCGCAGCGGTAGCAGTAGTCGCTGCGGTCTACGTCCGAGGTGCACTTGGCCTTCGTGTGCCCGGTGTGGAGGCACCGGTAACACCGAAGGGGCTTGGGGTCGACGAGCTTCACTTGAGCCGCCGACCACCCCACCAGTAGCCTCCCGGTCGCAGCCAATTTCTTGGCCGCGGCCACCGGGCACTTAACAAACACTACCCCGAGGCCTCGCCAGTCCCGGTGTAAAGAGCCGGGCCTGGCCGTACCCTCGGGGCACCCGCCGGCGGACTCCACGCTGGCCGCCACCTCTGCCGCGGAGACGGAGTCATCCAGCCCGGAGATGCGCAGTTCTGCACACCTCACAGGCCTGGAGACCGTTACCGTCTCCGCAGGGAGGACCTCTCGCAGCCTTGCTGCTAGACGGTCCGCCCTCGCCTCTCGATCCTCGCCTCCGATCTCGAGGAGGCGGGCTCCGGTGGCGGCCGTCTTAATCTTCACGCCCTCCGTGATCCCCAGCTGGGCCAACTTGATGGAGGCCTTGGCCGCCTTAATGAGCGCCTCGTAGCTAGCGCCCCCCTCGGCGGCAGCCGGCCGTAGCGTAAGAACTACAGCCGCCGTCGTCGGGGGACGCAAGTTGGCGCCGGGCTTGCTCTGGGGAGCAGCGGAGGGCTTTCCTCGGCGTGGAGCAGGAGGAGGAGGAGGCCGGGTGGAAGCTGGGGTCGCCTTGGCGGCCTTCTCCTTCCTCTTTTCCTTCTTCTTCTTAGGCTTTGCCGCCACCACATTCCACGGTTCCTCCGTGGGGACTGGTGGTGGCGGGAAAGGTTGGGACTCAGGTGCTGCAGGAACGGCTGCAGGAGCAGCTGCAGGAGCGGCTGCAGGAGCGGCTGCGGGAACAGCAGCGGCCTTCCCCTTCTTGCCTCTGCCCGGCTTCTTCTTCCCCCTGGATTTGGGGACATCCAAGCCGGGCAGAGGCGTAGGCGACGTCGACGCCGGTGGTGGAGCCACCGCTGCCTCCATGGACTGGCCTGGAGCCGTCCGCGGAGGAAACAAGACAGGGTTGGAGGGGGCGACGTTGGATTCGGTTTGCCGGCCGAGTCTGGCCTCGATTGGGGCGATCCGCTCGGCCACCAATTCGCCGACGACCAGCCTCACCGCTCGCATCACCTCCTCCTTGAGTGAGGACCCCCCTGCTTCCATGGGGCAAGCTGAAGCAGCCTGCGCCACTGCCGGCGGCCGGCTCAAGGCCGCGATCTCCGCCCGCAGCTGTATTAGTTCGAGAGCCTGCTGCTTTAACTCGGCAGCCTGCTCCTCCAGCTTACGTGTCTGCAGCTCCAGTTTAGCCGCTTGCCTGCCGACCTCCTTCTCCAGCAGCAGCGTCTCCTCCGAGGCCGTTCTCCGCCTGAGCTCGTCAAAGACTGCCTGAAGGGTACACGACGCGTCATTGATGACGCGTACATATGTACCCTTCAGGTTCTTCGACCTCGCTTTGACCATGCCGAGGGCGTCCAGCCCCTCCCTAGCCCACTGGCATAGGGTCGCGCTCGGCGCTGTCCGGGCTGACTCCGCCGGACAGGAGTAGCCCTCCGCCCTCGGCTTGCCCTCCGACGGGGGACGGCGGCGGATGGCCGCTGTCTTGGCCGCAACCTCCTCTTCCGCGTCGAGGTCCAGGGCCAGGCGCCTCTGCGCGTTGAGCTCGGCCTGCGCCGCCGCAAGGCCGACGTACCGGCCCGTGGTAGGAGGGCGACCCCTGCCCCTTTTACTCGCAGGCTGCCTGGTCAGTTCCGGCTTCCCACCACTTTTCTTCGCAGAGTCTGCGGAACTTGTGGAATCTGGGGGCGACGTCGAAGCCAGCCGCTTCCGCTGGAACACCGGGGGAGTCGCGACGTTCTCCCCGGTCGGGGTGCCGAGACTCGCTCGGAAGAACGTCTGGTTCCCCCGGTCCTCCTGCACCATGACGTCGTCCCCCTCAGCCTCCGATGAGTCCCGGGTGGAGCTGGGGTTCGTCGGGCGTATAAATAGCCGCTTCAGCACCACCACGGGTCTCCTGCCAAGGGGTGTGGTTGCAGGCGTCACGTCCCCCTTCTTGGCCGTCCTCGTGAGGGACGGCGACCTCGACGGCGGAAGACCGGCACTCGTCGCCAAAGGCGACGCCTCGGTCTCCTCTGCCTTCGTTGCCTGCGATGGCATGCCCACACCAACTGTGCTCGTCCTTATCGGGGACGGCGACCTCGACTGAGAGCGACCGGCTCTCGTCGCCAAAGGCGACGCCTCGGTCGTCTCCTGGGCACCTGCTGAGCCCGGCGAACGATAAAACGTTCGCGAGCGCCGGCTCCGCGTACCGCCGTACGCACTCGACGCTGTTTTGGGAGCGCTGGGTCTGCTCCCCGGTTCTATCGCGTTCAGGTGGCCTGTGTCCCCACCAGATACGATGGGACTGCATGGCGGTGAGTCATCACACACCTGGGTGTGTGCTGACTCCCCGCCATGGAGGGATTCTCCGGTCGCGGGGCGACCGGTACCCTCCTGGTGTGTTGTTAGAAGGTTCACCTTTTTCATAATTTTTGTTTGTTGTTTATGTTTTTTAACGTGGTTGTCTTCCACTTTGGTCCCACACACTCGGCCAAACGCCGGCGGGACTACGCCGGACGGCTGAGCGAGCAAGGTCACTCAGCCGAACACCACCATCACGGCGCCACAGCTCCGATACAACGGAGCTGCGGGCCGACGCCGAACGGCCGAATAGGCGCACCCATCCGGCCAACACGACTCACCACGGTGTCGGGAAGACACCGGGCCCGCCTCCTGGTTTCAGCGAGATGCCTACGCCAGGAGGCTCCAACCGAGTGGTTCTTTTATAGAGGTGTCCTTCCTCGCAGACACCGCCACGTGGCAGTGCCCACCGGTTCTGACTTGCGCCAGGGTTCCGGCTTCGGCAGCCTGAAGACTGCCTAATACAGCCCCCGTGAAGGGGGCCCCCGTACCGAGCGGGAGCTCAGGTACGGTATGCCCCAGGCCACTCCATAATGGGCTTCTATAAACGAGAAGTCCAAGGAGTGGCCGTCTCACGCCTGTCCACGCCGGGTCAGGACCGTGATTTCCCCCCCTGTGTCGGAGCATTAGCCACTGGTAAAGTCGTTCCCAGTGTTGCCCAGGGTGCACCGGCTCGCCCAGATGGAAGGGCGAGCACTCGAGGAGGTTCTCCGACATTGGCACCCCAACCTAACCTAACCTAACCTAACCTAACCTAACCTAACCTAACCTAACCTAACCTAACCTAACCTTTTTTTTTTTTTTTTTTTTTTTTTTTTTTTTTTTTTAACCCGGGGGAATCCGTTATGGATACCCGCGTGCACGCGGGTTATGTCCGACTCGCACGGACTAAACCTAACCGGGGTGTCCTCTTTCTCCGCTTCTAGTGGGCGGGTGTCGTGGGAACAAGGTCACAACAACCACAACACCCGCAGCGGTCAGCCACACCTCCCGTGTGAGCGGGAGGTGTGGCTTCCTTCAGTGGTGTCGTCCTATGGGTAGGGGGGACGACATCCTACTAGGTACAGTGTGCAGACACGACACTACCGACCTGGGGGACCTAGCGTTGCACAGCCGGCGGTAGTCCTGGTACCGCGGGCTGTGAGTCCCCGTCAAGGAGGAAGGCCGCGATGGAGTGTCGCGGCCCGCCTTCGCCCGACTCGCCTGCGACGGATCGGATCAGCGAGAGGATCCAGTTCCCTGATCCGCTCCGCCTCCTCCTTGAGCGAGATCACGTCCTCGCTGAACGTGATCATCGCCGTCCACGCCGCCTCACTGTCGACCATCGCCTGGATGATGGTCGAGAGCGTTAGGTCGGCGCCGACTACGTCGACAAGAGCTGCGCGTTGACGGCTCCACCCCGGGCACTCCGCCAGCGTGTGCGTGGCTGTGTCCACGGGGTGGCCGCAGCTGTGGCACACCGGAGACGGCTCCCTCTTGGCCACCCGGAACAGATACTCACCGAAACAACCGTGTCCGGTGAGCATCTGCGCCAGGCGAAAGGTGACCGCCCCGTGCCGCCTGTCGACCCATTCCTGCAGGATGGGTCGGATCGCGTCGATGGTCAGAACACCGGCGCGAGGCTCTTCCAACCGCTCGGACCACCGCCTAAGAAGATCGCCCCGGAGGTCCTCCCTCCAGCACGCGACCTCCCTCGGCGGCGGGCCGACTCCCCGGGCCCTGGCCTCAGAGGTCCGGCAGAAAACTTCCGCCAACACCTCGGCCTCCAGGTCCCATGGTGGAGTTCCTGCGAGCACGCACGCGGCCTCGAGCGAGACCGTGCCGTACCCTCTCACGACCCTCAACGCCATCGCCCGCTGCGCCCGTCGCAGCAGCGCGATATTTTCGGCGTCGAGGGCCTCTACCCATATGGGCGCCCCGTATAGTGCCATCGAGCGAACCACCGACGTGTAAAGGCGTCGGCAGCCGCCCGAGGGCCCACCGAGATTCGGGAGCAGACTACCAAGCGCCCTCGCAGCACCCACGAGTCGGGGCGCGAGTCCCTGGAAGTGCTCCCGGAAGCGCCATCGGCTATCGAGGACGATGCCCAAATAACGCATCGCCCCTCGTATGCCGATCGACACTCCGCCCACCACAATGTGCGCTCCAGCCGGCGGCGCCGACCGAGGGGAAGAAAAACAAACCGCCTCGGACTTCTGCAAGGCGACATCCAACCCAATAAGGCGGATTCGCCTCACGAAGTGGGCCACTCCGGCTGTTGCTCTGAGAGCCGCCTCCCTGTAGGTATCCCCCTGCGCGGTGACGAGGGTATCGTCAGCGTAGCACGTTACGCTGACCCCCCGAAGAGTCGCACCGCGCAGCACCCAGTCATAGCCGACGTTCCACAGCAGGGGTCCTAGAACGGAGCCCTGCGGAACGCCGCACGACATTGCTCTCAGAGCGGCGCCACCATCCTGTGTCGGATAGGTGACTGCCCGTTGGGAGAGGTAGGACAGAACTACCCTCCGCAGGCAGTCCGGCACACGATGGTAGCGCAGCGCCTCATGGATGCAGCTCCAGGGGAGGGTGTTAAAAGCATTGGCGATGTCTAAACTCACCGCCAATACCACCCCGGTCCCCGAAGCCGCGTCCTTCACTAGGGACTGCACCCGGCGGATCGCGTCCACCGTCGACCGGGCTCTGCGGAAACCATACTGGACATCGCAGAGACCCGGCCCGGGACCGTCCAGGTGCTCGACGATACGGTGGGCGAGCACACGCTCGAACACCTTCCCGATATCGTCGAGCAACACGATGGGCCGATAGGCCGAAGGCGAATCCGCCGGTCGTCCCTCCTTCTTGATGAGGACAAGTTTCCCCACCTTCCACCTGCGGGGAAACTTGCCCTGTTCCAGGCAGGAGGTAAACAGCCGTGCCACTCTCTCTTCTAAGGCATCGGGCAGAGCCAATGCCCAGGCCCGACCGGGAATACCGTCGGGCCCTGGGGCGGTGTTCTTGGCCTTGAGCCTTGCAACCGCCGCCCTCAGATGCCCGGGAGTGACCTCGGGCGATGCTGTTTCCTCCGCGTGCACAAGTCCTCTACTGCTCTCCGCGACATCTTCGCCGACCATGGGAGGGGGAGTGAACTCTCCCCGGTCGGGGAACAGAGCTGCTACTATCTGTTCCACGAGCGCAGGCTGGAGCGATTGCGTCACCGGGGGGGCCCAGGGACGGAGCTTTTGACGCACCGTCCTATACGGCCTCCCCCACGGGTCGCGGTCGATCGACTCCAGCATTGCCTCCCAAGCCCTTTTCTTGGACTCGGCGATTTCCGCGCGCAGGGCGGCTCTCGCCTCCCTGTACGCGTCGTACAGCCGAGTCTCCAGGGCTTCGTCGCGACGTCGTCTTCGCCGGCTTCGGGTGTACCTGCGGCGCGCCGCCACGCACGCAGCACGGAGCTGCGCTAGCTGGGGCGACCACCAATACACCTTACGATGTGGAGAGGGGGGCCCGACGCGAGGCATGCTAGCGTCGCACACCTGCGTCATGGCCGCGTTGAGCCAATCGGCTTCCTCATCCACATCCACCGGACCCTCCGGCACTGGAATCCAACTTTGGACCAAGGCGGCCTCCGCGAGACGCTCGCGGTTCAGCCGCCTTAGGGCCCATCTCGGGTTGTCCTCCCCACGCGGAGGACCACCCAGGCTGTTCGGGGCAACCGGAAGGGGGGAGATTCGGAACCGAATGTATCGGTGGTCCGATAACGTCTCCGCCCCCTCCAGGACTTCCCAGCCTTGGACACGGGGCACCAGAGCGGGGGACGCGAACGTGAGGTCCACGATAGACCCGCTCTGTTGCCGCGCCCACGTGTCGACGGTCCCCCGGTTGAGCAGAATCAACCCGGACGAGACCAACCAATCTTCCAGTGCCTCCCCCCGCGGACAAGTAGCGGGGGATCCCCATGCCGTGGACTTGGCGTTGAAATCGCCAGCCACGAGCACGGGTGAAGGGTGAGCCTGTCGCACGAGCGTTCCCAGCTCCTCCAGGAGACGCTCGAACCAAGACAGGCTCCGATTCGGAGAGCAGTACACTCCGACCACCGTCACCGAACCCACGGCGGCCGCCACGCAACAGCGCCCCCTCCTGATCCTCAATAAAGGGGGCGCACCGGCAGCCGCGCGCGAGACCAGAGCCACCAAGCCCTCCCGGTCAACCGCCCAATGCGAATCGGGCGGGATAGGTCGGTAGGGCTCGGTGATTATCCCTACTCCGGTCTGCCACTGCGCCATGCTCTGGATGTAAAGGTCCTGAGCGGCGGCGCAGTGGTTTAGGTTCGCCT
This sequence comes from Eilema caniola, assembly GCA_949126895.1. NCBI lineage: Eukaryota > Metazoa > Arthropoda > Insecta > Lepidoptera > Erebidae > Eilema > Eilema caniola. Next base: position 23,878,177 of record OX421479.1, on the reverse strand, counting down.
GGAGCACGCCGATAGTCCCACTAATCTGTGACCATCGGCGCTACCTCAACAGGCCTTGGGGACGGTGGATCGGGCCTAGACGGGGCTATGACGCCACCGCCAGCCTTCTGCCCCGACTCCACGGGCTTTGCCTTTAGAGGCTTCTTCTTCTTCTTCTTCTTTTTCTTCGGCTTGGGAGTGGTGCACGCTGCACTCCCAAGCCGGTGATCCGCCGGCTTGTCTGCCGCCTCGCACAAAGCGCAGCGCAAGGCGGCAGAGCACTGGGCCATTAGGTGCCCCGGCGCGCCGCAGCGGTAGCAGTAGTCGCTGCGGTCCACGTCCGAGGTGCACTTGGCCTTTATGTGCCCGGTGTGGAGGCACCGGTAGCACCGAAGGGGCTTGGGGTCGACGAGCTTCACTTGAGCCGCCGACCACCCCACCAGAAGCCTCCCGGTCGCAGCCAATTTCTTGGCCGCGGCCACCGGGCACTTCACAAACACTACCCCGAGGCCTCGCCAGTCCCGGTGTAAAGAGCCGGGTCTGGCCGTACCCTCGGGGCACCCGCCGGCGGACTCCACGCTGGCCGCCACCTCAGCCGCGGAGACGGAGTCATCCAGCCCGGAGATGCGCAGTTCTGCACACCTCACAGGCCTGGAGACCGTTACCGTCTCCGCAGGGAGGACCTCTCGCAGCTTAGCCGCTAGACGGTCCGCCCTCGCCTCTCTATCCTCGCCTCCGATCTCGAAGAGGCGGGCTCCGGTGGCGGCTGTCTTAATTTTGACGCCCTCCGTGATCCCCAGCTGGGCCAACTTAATGGAGGCCTTGGCAGCTTTAATGAGCGCCTCGTAGCTAGCGCCCCCCTCGGCGGCAGATGGCCGTAGCGTGAGAACTACAGCCGCCGTCGACGGGGGACGCAGGTTGGCGCCGGGCTTGCTCTGGGGAGCAGCGGAGGGCTTTCCTCGGCGTGGAGTAGGAGGAGGAGGAGGAGGCCGCCGGGTGGAAGCCGGGGTCGCCTTGGCGGCCTTCACCTTCCTCTTCTCCTTCTTCTTGGCCGCCACCACACTCCACGGTTCCTCCGTGGGGACTGGTGGTGGCGGAACTGGTCGGGACTCCGGGGCTGCAGGAGCGGCTGCAGAAGCGGCTGCGGGAACAGCAGCGGCCTTCCCCTTCTTGCCTCTGCCCGACTTCTTCTTCCCCTTGGATTTGGGGACATCCAAGCCGGGCAGAGGCGCAGGCGACGTCGAAACCAGTGGTGGTGGAGCCACCACTGCCGCCACGGACTGGCCTGGGGCCATCCGCGGAGAAGGCGACGCGGGATCGGAGGGGGCGACGTTGGATCCGGACTCCCGGCCAAGCCTGGCTTCAATTGGCGCGATCCGGTCGGCCACCAATTCGCCGACGACCAACCTCACCGCACGCATCACCTCCTCCTTGAGTGATGACCCCCCCGCTTCCATGGGGCAAGTTGGAGCAGGCGGCGCCACTGCCGCCGGCCGGCTCAATGCCGCAATCTCCGCCCTCAGCTCCGTAAGCTGGAGAGCTTGCTGCTTGATCTCCGCAGCCTGCTCCTCCAGCTTACGGGTCTGCAGCTCCAGCTGAGCCGCTTGCCTGCCAACCTCTTTTTCAAGTAGCTGAGTCTCGTCCGAGGCCGTTCGCCGTCTCAGCTCGTCGAAGACTGCCTGAAGGGTATACGACGCGTCATTAATGACGCGTACGTATGTCCCCTTCAGGTTCTTCGACCTCGCTCCGACCATGCCGAGGGCGTCCAGCCCCTCCCTAGCCCACTGGCATAGGGTCGCGCTAGGCGCTGTCCGCGCTGACTCCACCGGGCAGGAGTAACCCTCCGCCCTCGGCTTGCCCTCCGACGGAGGACGGCGACGGATGGCCGCTGTCTTGGCCGCGACCTCTTCCTCCGCGTCGAGGTCCAGCGCCAGGCGCCTCTGCGCGTTCAGTTCTACCTGCGCTGCCGCAAGGCCGACGTACCGGCCCGTGGTAGGGGGGCGACCCCTGCCCCTTTTGCTCACGGGCTTTCTGGCGGGCTCCGGCTTCCCACCACTTTGCGCAACAGACTCTGCGGAACTAGTGGTGTCTGGGGGCGACGTCGACGCCTGCCGCTTACGCTGGAACACCGGGGGAGTGGCGACGTTCTCCCCGGTCGGCGTGCCGAGACTCGCCCGGAAGAACGTTTGGTTCCCCCGGTCCTCCTGCACCATGACGTCGTCCTCAGCGTCCGATGAATCCCGGGCGGTGCTGGGATTCATTGGGCGTATGAAAAGCCTCTTCAGCACCACCACGGGTTTCCTACCACGCGGTGTGGTTGTGGCGCTGACTGCGGCATCCCCCTTCTTGGCTGTCCTCGTGAGGGACGGCGACCTCGACGACGACGGAAGACCGGCACTCGTCGCCTTTGGCGACGCCTCGGTCTCCCTTTCCTCCGTAGGCTGCGATGGCATGCCCACACTGCCTGTGCTCGTCCTTGTCGGGGACGGCGACCTCGACTGAGAGCGACCGGCTCTCGTCGCCAAAGGCGACGCCTCGGTCTCCTCCTGGGCACCTGATGAGCCCGGCGAACGGTAAAAGGTTCGCGAGCGCCGGCTCCGCGTACCACTGTACGCACTCGACGCTGTTTTTGTTTTGGGAGCGCTGGGTCTGCTCCCCGATTCTGTCGCATTTAGGTGGCCTTTGTCCCCACCAGATACGACGGGACTGCATGGCGGTGAGTCATCACACACCTGGGTGTGTGCTGACTCCCCGCCATGGAGGGATTCTCCGGTCGCGGGGCGACCGGTACCCTCCTGGTGTGTAGTTTTTAAGTTCACCTTTTTCATTTTGTTATTTTTGTTTTTTAACGTGGTTGTCTTCCACTTTGGTCCCGCACATTCGGCCAAGCGCCGGCGGGACTACACCGGACGGCTGAGCGAGCAAGCCCACTCAGCCGAACACCACCATCGCGGCGCCACAGCTCCGATGCAACGGAGCTGCGGGCCGACGCCGAACGACCGAACAGGCGCACCCATCCGGCCAACACGACTCACCACGGTGTCGGGAAGACACCGGGCCCGCCTCCTGGTTTCAGCGAGATGCCTACGCCAGGAGGCTCCAACCGAGTGGTTCTTTTATAGAGGTGTCCTTCCTCGCAGACACCGCCACGTGGCAGTGCCCACCGGTTCTGACTTGCAACAGGGTTCCGGCTTCGGCAGCCTGAAGACTGCCTAATACAGCCCCCGTGAAGGGGGCCCCCGTACCGAGCGGGAGCTCAGGTACGGTATGCCCCAGGCCACTCCATAATGGGCTTCTATAAACGAGAAGTCCAAGGAGTGGCCGTCTCACGCCTGTCCACGCCGGGTCAGGACCGTGATTTCCCCCCTGTGTCGGAGCATTAGCCACTGGTAAAGTCGTTCCCAGTGTTGCCCAGGGTGCACCGGCTCGCCCAGATGGAAGGGCGAGCACACGAGGAGGTTCTCCGACATTGGCACCCCAACCTTTTTTTTTTTTTTTTTTTTTTTTTTTTTAACCCGGGGGAATCCGTTATGGATACCCGCGTGCCAGGACGCACGCGGGTTATGTCCGACTCGCACGGACTAAACCTAACCGGGGTGTCCTCTTTCTCCGCTTCTAGTGGGCGGGTGTCGTGGGAACAAGGTCACAACAACCACAACACCCGCAGCGGTCAGCCACACCTCCCGTGTAAAGAGCGGGAGGGGCTTCCTTCAGTGGTGTCGTCCTATGGGTAGGGGGGACGACATCCTACTAGGTACAGTGTGCAGACACGACACTACCGACCTGGGGGGACCTGGCGTTGCACAGCCGGCGGTAGTCCTGGTACCGCGGGCCGTGAGTCCCCGTCAAGGAGGAAGGCCGCGATGGAGCGTCGCGGCCCGCCTTCGCCCGACTCGCCTGCGACGGATCGGATCAGCGAGAGGATCCAGTTCCCTGATCCGCTCCGCCTCCTCCTTGAGCGAGATCACGTCCTCGCTGAACGTGATCATCGCCGTCCACGCCGCCTCACTGTCGACCATCGCCTGGATGATGGTCGAGAGCGTTAGGTCGGCGCCGACTACGTCGACAAGAGCTGCGCGTTGACGGCTCCACCCCGGGCACTCCGCCAGCGTGTGCGTGGCTGTGTCCTCGGGGTGGCCGCAGCTGTGGCACACCGGAGACGGCTCCCTCTTGGCCACCCGGAACAGATACTCACCGAAACAACCGTGTCCGGTGAGCATCTGCGCCAGGCGAAAGGTGACCGCCCCGTGCCGCCTGTCGACCCACTCCTGCAGGATGGGTCGGATCGCGTCGATGGTCAGAACACCGGCGCGAGGCTCTTCCAACCGCTCGGACCACCGCCTAAGAAGATCGCCCCGGAGGTCCTCCCTCCAGCACGCGACCTCCCTCGGCGGCGGGCCGACTCCCCGGGCCCTGGCCTCAGAGGTCCGGCAGAAAACTTCCGCCAACACCTCGGCCTCCAGGTCCCATGGTGGAGTTCCTGCGAGCACGCACGCGGCCTCGAGCGAGACCGTGCCGTACCCTCTCACGACCCTCAACGCCATCGCCCGCTGCGCCCGTCGCAGCAGCGCGATATTTTCGGCGTCGAGGGCCTCTACCCATATGGGCGCCCCGTATAGTGCCATCGAGCGAACCACCGACGTGTAAAGGCGTCGGCAGCCACCCGAGGGCCCACCGAGATTCGGGAGCAGACGACCAAGCGCCCTCGCAGCACCCACGAGTCGGGGCGCGAGTCCCTGGAAGTGCTCCCGGAAGCGCCATCGGCTATCGAGGACGATGCCCAAATAACGCATCGCCCCTCGTATGCCGATCGACACTCCGCCCACCACAATGTGCGCTCCAGCCGGCGGCGCCGACCGAGGGGAAGAAAAACAAACCGCCTCGGACTTCTGCAAGGCGACATCCAACCCAATAAGGCGGATTCGCCTCACGAAGTGGGCCACTCCGGCTGTTGCTCTGAGAGCCGCCTCCCTGTAGGTATTCCCCTGCGCGGTGACGAGGGTATCGTCAGCGTAACACGTTACGCTGACCCCCCGAAGAGTCGCACCGCGCAGCACCCAGTCATAGCCGACGTTCCACAGCAGGGGTCCTAAAACGGAGCCCTGCGGAACGCCGCACGACATTGCTCTCAGAGCGGCGCCACCATCCTGTGTCGGATAGGTGACTGCCCGTTGGGAGAGGTAGGACAGAACTACCCTCCGCAGGCAGTCCGGCACACGATGGTAGCGCAGCGCCTCATGGATGCAGCTCCAGGGGAGGGTGTTAAAAGCATTGGCGATGTCTAAACTCACCGCCAATACCACCCCGGTCCCCGAAGCCGCGTCCTTCACTAGGGACTGCACCCGGCGGATCGCGTCCACCGTCGACCGGGCTCTGCGGAAACCATACTGGACATCGCAGAGACCCGGCCCGGGACCGTCCAGGTGCTCGACGATACGGTGGGCGAGCACACGCTCGAACACCTTCCCGATATCGTCGAGCAACACGATGGGCCGATAGGCCGAAGGCGAATCCGCCGGTCGCCCCTCCTTCTTGATGAGGACAAGTTTCCCCACCTTCCACCTGCGGGGAAACTTGCCCTGTTCCAGGCAGGAGGTAAACAGCCGTGCCACTCTCTCTTCTAAGGCATCGGGCAGAGCCAATGCCCAGGCCCGACCGGGAATACCGTCGGGCCCTGGGGCGGTGTTTTTGGCCTTGAGCCTTGCAACCGCCGCCCTCAGATGCCCGGGAGTGACCTCGGGCGATGCTGTTTCCTCCGCGTGCACAAGTCCTCTACTGCTCTCCGCGACATCGACGCCGACCATGGGAGGGGGAGTGAACTCTCCCCGGTCGGGGAACAGAGCTGCTACTATCTGTTCCACGAGCGCAGGCTGGAGCGATTGCGTCACCGGGGGGGCCCAGGGACGGAGCTTTTGACGCACCGTCCTATACGGCCTCCCCCACGGGTCGCGGTCGATCGACTCCAGCATTGCCTCCCAAGCCCTTTTCTTGGACTCGGCGATTTCCGCGCGCAGGGCGGCTCTCGCCTCCCTGTACGCGTCGTACAGCCGAGTCTCCAGGGCTTCGTCGCGACGTCGTCTTCGCCGGCTTCGGGTGTACTTGCGGCGCGCCGCCACGCACGCAGCACGGAGCTGCGCTAGCTGGGGCGACCACCAGTACACCTTACGATGTGGAGAGGGGGGCCCGACGCGAGGCATGCTAGCGTCGCACACCTGCGTCATGGCCGCGTTGAGCCAATCGGCTTCCTCATCCACATCCACCGGACCCTCCGGCACTGGAATCCAACTTTGGACCAAGGCGGCCTCCGCGAGACGCTCGCGGTTCAGCCGCCTTAGGGCCCATCTCGGGTTGTCCTCCCCACGCGGAGGGCCACCCAGGCTGTTCGGGGCAACCGGAAGGGGGGAGATTCGGAACCGAATATATCGGTGGTCCGCTAACGTCTCGACCCCCTCCAGGACTTCCCAGCCTTGGACACGGGGCACCAGAGCGGGGGACGCGAACGTGAGGTCCACGATAGACCCGCTCTGTTGCCGCGCCCACGTGTCGACGGTCCCCCGGTTGAGCAGAATCAACCCGGACGAGACCAACCAATCTTCCAGTACCTCCCCCCGCGGACAAGTAGCGGGGGATCCCCATGCCGTGGACTTGGCGTTGAAATCGCCAGCCACGAGCACGGGTGAAGGGTGAGCCTGTCGCACGAGCGTTCCCAGCTCCTCCAGGGTACGCTCGAAACAGGACAGGCTCCGATTCGGAGAGCAGTACGCTCCGACCACCGTCAACGAACCCACGGCGGCCGCCACGCAACAGCGCCCCCTCTTGATCCTCAATAAGGGGGGCGCACCGGCAGCCGCGCGCGAGACCAGAGCCACCAAGCCCTCCCGGTCAACCGCCCAATGCGAATCGGGCGGGATAGGTCGGTAGGGCTCGGTGATTATGCCTACCCCGGTCTGCCACTGCGCCATGCTCTGGATGTAAAGGTCCTGAGCGGCGGCGCAGTGGTTTAGGTTCGCCTGGAGGACGCCGATAGTCCCACTAATCTGTGACCATCGGCGCTACCTCTACAGGCCTCGGTGACGGTGGATCGGGCCTAGGCGGGGCTATGACGCCGCCGCCAGCCTTCTGCCCCGACTCCGAGGGCTTTGCCTTTTGAGGCTTCTTCCTTTTCTTCTTTTTCTTCTTCGGCTTGGGAGTGGTGCACGCTGCACTCCCAAGCCGGTGATCCGCCGGCTTGTCTGCCGCCTCGCACAAAGCGCAGCGCAAGGCGGCAGTGCACTGGGCCATTAGGTGCCCCGGCGCGCCGCAGCGGTAGCAGTAGTCGCTGCGGTCTACGTCCGAGGTACACTTGGCCTTTGTGTGCCCGGTGTGGAGGCACCGGTAGCACCGAAGGGGCTTGGGGTCGACGAGCTTCACTTGAGCCGCCGACCACCCCACCAGTAGCCTCCCGGTCGCAGCCAATTTCTTGGCCGCGGCCACCGGGCACTTAACAAACACTACCCCGAGGCCTCGCCAGTCCCGGTGTAAAGAGCCGGGTCTGGCAGTACCCTCGGGGCACCCGCCGGCGGACTCCACGCTGGCCGCCACCTCTGCCGCGGAGACGGAGTCATCCAGCCCGGAGATGCGCAGTTCTGCACACCTCACAGGCCTGGAGACCGTTACCGTCTCCGCAGGGAGGACCTCTCGCAGCTTTGCCGCTAGACGGTCCGCCCTCGCCTCTCGATCCTCGCCTCCGATCTCGAGGAGGCGGGCTCCGGTGGCGGCCGTCTTGATCTTCACGCCCTCCGTGATCCCCAGTTGGGCCAACTTAATTGAGGCCTTTGCCGCTCTTATGAGCGCCTCATAGCTAGCGCCCCCCTCGGCGGCAGCTGGCCGTAGCGTGAGAACTACAGCCGCCGTCGACGGGGGACGCAGGTTGGCACCGGGCTTGCTCTGGGGAGCAGCGGAGGGCTTCCCTCGGCGTGGAGTAGGAGGAGGAGGAGGAGGCCGCCGGGTGGAAGCCGGGGTCGCCTTGGCGGCCTTCCCCTTCTTCTTCTCCTTCTTCTTCTTTGCCGCCACCACATTCCACGGTTCCTCCGTGGGGACTGGTGGTGGCGGAACTGGTCGGGACTCCAGGGCTGCAGGAGCTGCAGGAGCGGCTGCAGGAGCGGCTGCAGGAGCGGCCGCAGGAGCGGCAGCGGCCTTCCCCTTCTTGCCCCTGCCCGACTTCTTCGTCCCCCTGGATTTGGGGACATCCAAGCCGGGCAGAGGCGCAGGCGACGTCGCAGCCGGTGGCGGAGCCACCACTGCCTCCATGGACAGACCTGGGGCCGTCCGCGGAGCAGGCAACACAGGGTCGGAGGGGGCGACATTGGGTGCGGTATCCCGGCCGAGTCTGGCCTCGATTGGGGCGATCCGGTCGGCCACCAATTCGCCGACGACCAGTCTCACCGCACGCATCACCTCCTCCTTGAGCGACGTCGCATCACCTGCTTCCATGGAGGGAGCTGTAGCAGCCTGCGCCACCGGCGCCGGCCGGCTCAGGGCCGCAATCTCAGCCCTCAACTCCATCAGCTGGAGAGCTTGCTGCTTGATCTCCGCAGCCTGCTCCTCCAGCTTCCGGGTCTGCAGCTCCAGTTGAGCCGCTTGCCTGGAGACCTCCCTCTCCAGCAGCTGCGTCTCCTCCGACGCCGTTCTCCGCCTGAGCTCGTCGAAGACTGCCTGAAGGGTATACGACGCGTCGTTAATGACGCGTACATATGTCCCCTTCAGGTTCTTCGACCTCGCCCCGACCATGCCGAGGGCGTCCAGCCCCTCCCTAGCCCACTGGCATAGGGTCGCGCTAGGCGCTGTCCGCGCTGACTCCACCGGGCAGGAGTAACCCTCCGCCCTCGGCTTGCCCTCCGACGGAGGACGGCGGCGGATGGCCGCTGTCTTGGCCGCAACCTCCTCCTCCGCGTCGAGGTCCAGGGCCAGGCGCCTCTGCGCGTTCAGCTCGGCCTGCGCAGCTGCGAGGCCGACGTACCGGCCCGTGGTAGGGGGGCGACCCCTGCCCCTTTTACTCACGGGCTTTTTGGACAGCTCCGGCTTCCCACCACTTTCAGCCGCAGACTGTGCGGAACTTGAGGTGTCTGGGGGCGACGTCGACGCCTGCCGCTTCCGCTGGAACACCGGGGGCGTGGCGACGTTCTCTCCGGTCGGGGTGCCGAGACTCGCGCGGAAGAACGTCTGGTTCCCCCGGTCCTCCTGCACCATGACGTCGTCGTCCTCAGCTCCGTCCGATGAATCCCGGGCGGTGCTGGGATTCATTGGGCGTATGAAAAGCCTCTTCAGCACCACCACGGGTTTCCTGCCACGCGGTGTGGTTGTGGCGCTGACTGCGGCATCCCCCTTCTTGGCTGTCCTCGTGAGGGACGGCGACCTCGACGGCGGGAGACCGGCACTCGTCGCCTTTGGCGACGCCTCGGTCTCCCTTTCCTCCGTAGGCTGCGATGACATGCCCACACTGCCTGTGCTCGTCCTTGTCGGGGACGGCGACCTCGACTGAGGGCGACCGGCTCTCGTCGCCGAAGGCGACGCCTCGGTCTCCTCCTGGGCACCTGCTGAGCCCGGCGAACGATAAAACGTTCGCGAGCGCCGGCTCCGCGTACCGCTGTACGCACTCGGCGCTGTTTTGGGAGCGCTGGGTCTGCTCCCCAGTTCTTGGACGCTTAGGTGGCCTGTGTCCCCACCAGATACGCTGGGACAGCACGGCGGTGAGTCATCACACACCTGAGTGTGTGCTGACTCCCCGCCATGGAGGGATTCTCCGGTCGCGGAGCGACCGGTACCCTCCTGGTGTATTGTTATGCAGTTCACCTTTTTCATATTTTTGTTGACGACGAATTTTTTTTGTTTTTTAACGTGGTTGTCTTCCACTTTGGTCCCGCACACTCGGCCAAACGCCGGCGGGACTACACCGAACGGCTGAGCGAGCAAGCCCACTCAGCCGAACAACCACCATCCCGGCGCCACAGCTCCGATACAACGGAGCTGCGGGCCGACGCCGAACGACCGAACAGGCGCACCCATCCGGCCAACACGACTCACCACGGTGTCGGGAAGACACCGGGCCCGCCTCCTGGTTTCAGCGAAATGCCTACGCCAGGAGGCTCCAACCGAGTGGTTCTTTTATAGAGGTGTCCTTCCTCGCAGACACCGCCACGTGGCAGTGCCCACCGGTTCTGACTTGCGCCAGGGTTCCGGCTTCGGCAGCCTGAAGACTGCCTAATACAGCCCCCGTGAAGGGGGCCCCCGTACCGAGCGGGAGCTCAGGTACGGTATGCCCCAGGCCACTCCATAATGGGCTTCTATAAACGAGAAGTCCAAGGAGTGGCCGTCTCACGCCTGTCCACGCCGGGTCAGGACCGTGATTTCCCCCCCTGTGTCGGAGCATTAGCCACTGGTAAAGTCGTTCCCAGTGTTGCCCAGGGTGCACCGGCTCGCCCAGATGGAAGGGCGAGCACACGAGGAGGTTCTCCGACATTGGCACCCCGGCACCCCAACCTTTTTTTTTTTTTTTTTTTTTTTTTTTAACCCGGGGGAATCCGTTATGGATACCCGCGTGCCAGGACGCACGCGGGTTATGTCCGACTCGCACGGACTAAACCTAACCGGGGTGCCCTCTTTCTCCGCTTCTAGTGGGCGGGTGTCGTGGGAACAAGGTCACAACAACCACAACACCCGCAGCGGTCAGCCGCACCTCCCGTGTAAAGAGCGGGAGGTGTGGCTTCCTTCAGTGGTGTCGTCCTATGGGTAGGGGGGACGACATCCTACTAGGTACAGTGTGCAGACACGGCACTACCGACCTGGGGGGGACCTGGCGTTGCACGGCCGGCGGTAGTCCTGGTACCGCGGGCCGTGAGTCCCCGTCAAGGAGGAAGGCCGCGATGGAGCGTCGCGGCCCGCCTTCGCCCGACTCGCCTGCGACGGATCGGATCAGCGAGAGGATCCAGTTCCCTGATCCGCTCCGCCTCCTCCTTGAGCGAGATCACGTCCTCGCTGAACGTGATCATCGCCGTCCACGCCGCCTCACTGTCGACCATCGCCTGGATGATGGTCGAGAGCGTTAGGTCGGCGCCGACTACGTCGACAAGAGCTGCGCGTTGACGGCTCCACCCCGGGCACTCCGCCAGCGTGTGCGTGGCTGTGTCCTCGGGGTGGCCGCAGCTGTGGCACACCGGAGACGGCTCCCTCTTGGCCACCCGGAACAGATACTCACCGAAACAACCGTGTCCGGTGAGCATCTGCGCCAGGCGAAAGGTGACCGCCCCGTGCCGCCTGTCGACCCACTCCTGCAGGATGGGTCGGATCGCGTCGATGGTCAGAACACCGGCGCGAGGCTCTTCCAACCGCTCGGACCACCGCCTAAGAAGATCGCCCCGGAGGTCCTCCCTCCAGCACGCGACCTCCCTCGGCGGCGGGCCGACTCCCCGGGCCCTGGCCTCAGAGGTCCGGCAGAAAACTTCCGCCAACACCTCGGCCTCCAGGTCCCATGGTGGAGTTCCTGCGAGCACGCACGCGGCCTCGAGCGAGACCGTGCCGTACCCTCTCACGACCCTCAACGCCATCGCCCGCTGCGCCCGTCGCAGCAGCGCGATATTTTCGGCGTCGAGGGCCTCTACCCATATGGGCGCCCCGTATAGTGCCATCGAGCGAACCACCGACGTGTAAAGGCGTCGGCAGCCGCCCGAGGGCCCACCGAGATTCGGGAGCAAACGACCAAGCGCCCTCGCAGCACCCACGAGTCGGGGCGCGAGTCCCTGGAAGTGCTCCCGGAAGCGCCATCGGCTATCGAGGACGATGCCCAAATAACGCATCGCCCCTCGTATGCCGATCGACACTCCGCCCACCACAATGTGCGCTCCAGCCGGCGGCGCCGACCGAGGGGAAGAAAAACAAACCGCCTCGGACTTCTGCAAGGCGACATCCAACCCAATAAGGCGGATTCGCCTCACGAAGTGGGCCACTCCGGCTGTTGCTCTGAGAGCCGCCTCCCTGTAGGTATCCCCCTGCGCGGTGACGAGGGTATCGTCAGCGTAACACGTTACGCTGACCCCCCGAAGAGTCGCACCGCGCAGCACCCAGTCATAGCCGACGTTCCACAGCAGGGGTCCTAGAACGGAGCCCTGCGGAACGCCGCACGACATTGCTCTCAGAGCGGCGCCACCATCCTGTGTCGGATAGGTGACTGCCCGTTGGGAGAGGTAGGACAGAACTACCCTCCGCAGGCAGTCCGGCACACGATGGTAGCGCAGCGCCTCATGGATGCAGCTCCAGGGGAGGGTGTTAAAAGCATTGGCGATGTCTAAACTCACCGCCAATACCACCCCGGTCCCCGAAGCCGCGTCCTTCACTAGGGACTGCACCCGGCGGATCGCGTCCACCGTCGACCGGGCTCTGCGGAAACCATACTGGACATCGCAGAGACCCGGCCCGGGACCGTCCAGGTGCTCGACGATACGGTGGGCGAGCACACGCTCGAACACCTTCCCGATATCGTCGAGCAACACGATGGGCCGATAGGCCGAAGGCGAATCCGCCGGTCGTCCCTCCTTCTTGATGAGGACAAGTTTCCCCACCTTCCACCTGCGGGGAAACTTGCCCTGTTCCAGGCAGGAGGTAAGCAGCCGTGCCACTCTCTCTTCTAAGGCATCGGGCAGAGCCAATGCCCAGGCCCGACCGGGAATACCGTCGGGCCCTGGGGCGGTGTTCTTGGCCTTGAGCCTTGCGACCGCCGCCCTCAGATGCCCGGGAGTGACCTCGGGCGATGCTGCTTCCTCCGCGTGCACAAGTCCTCTACTGCTCTCCGCGACATCGTCGCCGACCATGGGAGGGGGAGTGAACTCTCCCCGGTCGGGGAACAGAGCTGCTACTATCTGTTCCACGAGCGCAGGCTGGAGCGATTGCGTCACCGGGGGGGCCCAGGGACGGAGCTTTTGACGCACCGTCCTATACGGCCTCCCCCACGGGTCGCGGTCGATCGACTCCAGCATTGCCTCCCAAGCCCTTTTCTTGGACTCGGCGATTTCCGCGCGCAGGGCGGCTCTCGCCTCCCTGTACGCGTCGTACAGCCGAGTCTCCAGGGCTCCGTCGCGACGTCGTCTTCGCCGGCTTCGGGTGTACCTGCGGCGCGCCGCCACGCACGCAGCACGGAGCTGCGCTAGCTGGGGCGACCACCAATACACCTTACGATGTGGAGAGGGGGGCCCGACGCGAGGCATGCTAGCGTCGCACACCTGCGTCATGGCCGCGTTGAGCCAATCGGCTTCCTCATCCACATCCGCCGGACCCTCCGGCACTGGAATCCAACTTTGGACCAAGGCGGCCTCCGCGAGACGCTCGCGGTTCAGCCGCCTTAGGGCCCATCTCGGGTTGTCCTCCCCACGCGGAGGACCACCCAGGCTGTTCGGGGCAACCAGAAGGGGGGAGATTCGGAACCGAATATATCGGTGGTCCGCTAACGTCTCGACCCCCTCCAGGACTTCCCAGCCTTGGACACGGGGCACCAGAGCGGGGGACGCGAACGTGAGGTCCACGATAGACCCGCTCTGTTGCCGCGCCCACGTGTCGACGGTCCCCCGGTTGAGCAGAATCAACCCGGACGAGACCAACCAATCTTCCAGTACCTCCCCCCGCGGACAAGTAGCGGGGGATCCCCATGCCGTGGACTTGGCGTTGAAATCGCCAGCCACGAGCACGGGTGAAGGGTGAGCCTGTCGCACGAGCGTTCCCAGCTCCTCCAGGGTACGCTCGAAACAGGACAGGCTCCGATTCGGAGAGCAGTACGCTCCGACCACCGTCAACGAACCCACGGCGGCCGCCACGCAACAGCGCCCCCTCTTGATCCTCAATAAGGGGGGCGCACCGGCAGCCGCGCGCGAGACCAGAGCCACCAAGCCCTCCCGGTCAACCGCCCAATGCGAATCGGGCGGGATAGGTCGGTAGGGCTCGGTGATTATGCCTACCCCGGTCTGCCACTGCGCCATGCTCTGGATGTAAAGGTCCTGAGCGGCGGCGCAGTGGTTTAGGTTCGCCTGGAGGACGCCGATAGTCCCACTAATCTGTGACCATCGGCGCTACCTCTACAGGCCTTGGGGACGGTGGATCGGGCCTAGACGGGGCTATGACGCCGCCGCCAGCCTTCTGCCCCGACACCACGGGCTTTGCCTTTTGAGGCTTCTTCTTTCTTTTCTTCTTCTTCGGCTTGGGAGTGGTGCACGCTGCACTCCCAAGCCGGTGATCCGCCGGCTTGTCTGCCGCCTCGCACAAAGCGCAGCGCAAGGCGGCAGTGCACTGGGCCATTAGGTGCCCCGGCGCGCCGCAGCGGTAGCAGTAGTCGCTGCGGTCTACGTCCGAGGTGCACTTGGCCTTCGTGTGCCCGGTGTGGAGGCACCGGTAGCACCGAAGGGGCTTGGGGTCGACGAGCTTCACTTGAGCCGCCGACCACCCCACCAGTAGCCTCCCGGTCGCAGCCAATTTCTTGGCCGCGGCCACCGGGCACTTGACAAACACAACCCCGAGGCCTCGCCAGTCCCGGTGTAAAGAGCCGGGTCTGGCCGTACCCTCGGGGCACCCGCCGGCGGACTCCACGCTGGCCGCCACCTCTGCCGCGGAGACGGAGTCATCCAGCCCGGAGATGCGCAATTCTGCACACCTCACAGGCCTGGAGACCGTTACCGTCTCCGCAGGGAGGACCTCTCGCAGCCTTGCTGCTAGACGGTCCGCCCTCGCCTCTCGATCCTCGCCTCCGATCTCGAGGAGGCGGGCTCCGGTGGCGGCCGTCTTGATCTTCACGCCCTCCGTGATCCCCAGCTGGGCCAACTTGATGGAGGCCTTGGCCGTCTTAATGAGCGCCTCGTAGGTAGCACCCCCCTCGGCGGCAGCCGGCCGTAGCGTGAGAACTACAGCCGCCGTCGACGGGGGACGCAGGTTGGCGCCGGGCTTGCTCTGGGGAGCAGCGGAGGGCTTCCCTCGGCGTGGAGTAGGAGGAGGAGGAGGAGGAGGCCGCCGGGTGGAAGCCGGGGTCGCCTTGGCGGCCTTCTCCTTCTTCTTCTCCCTCTTCTTCTTTGCCGCCACCACATTCCACGGTTCCTCCGTAGGGACTGGTGGTGGCGGGGCTGGTCGGGGCTCCGGGGCTGCAGGAGCGGCCGCAGGGGCAGCTGCGGGAACAGCAGCGGCCTTCCCCTTCTTGCCTCTGCCCGACTTCTTCTTCCCCTTGGATTTGGGGACATCCAAGCCGGGCAGAGGCGCAGGCGACGTAGAAACCGGTGGTGGTGGAGCCACCACTGCCTCCATGGACTGGCCGGGGGCCGTCCGCGGAGAAAACAAGACAGGTTCGGAGGGGGCGACACTAGGTCGGGTCTCTCGGCCAAGTCTGGCCTCGATCGGTGCGATTCGGTCGGACACCAACTCGCCGACGACCAGCCTCACCGCCCGCATAACCTCCTCCTTAAGCGAGGACCCCCCTGCTTCCATGGGGCATGTTGGAGCAGGCGGCGCCACTGCCGCCGGCCGGCTCAAGGCCGCAATCTCCGCCCGCAGCTGTATTAGTTCGAGAGCCTGCTGCTTTAACTCGGCAGCCTGCTCCTCCAGCTTACGTGTCTGCAGCTCCAGTTTAGCCGCTTGCCTGCCGACCTCCTTCTCCAGCAGCAGCGTCTCCTCCGAGGCCGTTCTCCGCCTGAGCTCGTCAAAGACTGCCTGAAGGGTACACGACGCGTCATTGATGACGCGTACATATGTACCCTTCAGGTTCTTCGACCTCGCCTTGACCATGCCGAGGGCGTCCAGCCCCTCCCTAGCCCACTGGCAGAGGGTCGCGCTTGGCGCTGTCCGCGCTGACTCCGCCGGGCAGGAGTAGCCCTCGGCCCTCGGCTTGCTCTCCGACGGAGGACGGCGCCGGATGGCCGCTGTCTTGGCCGCAACCTCCTCCTCCGCGTCGAGGTCCAGGGCCAGGCGCCTCTGCGCGTTGAGCTCGGCCTGCGCCGCCGCAAGGCCGACATACCGACCCGTGGTAGGGGGGCGACCCCTGCCCCTTTTACTCACGGGCTTTCTGGGCAGCTCCAGCATCCCGCCACTTTCCGCCGCAGAGTCCGCGGAACTTGTGGTCTCTGGGGGCGTCGGCGACGCCTGCCGCTTCCGCTGGAACACCGGGGGAGTGGCGACGTTCTCTCCGGTCGGGGTGCCGAGACTCGCTCGGAAGAACGTCTGGTTCCCCCGGTCCTCCTGCACCATGACGTCGTCGTCCTCAGCTCCGTCCAATGAATCCCGGGTGGAGCTGGGATGCATTGGGCGAATAAACAGCCGCTTCAGCACCACCACGGGTTTCCTGCCACGGGGTGTGGTTGTGGCGCTGACTGCGGCTGTCGCATCCCCCTTCTTGGCCGTCCTCGTGAGGGACGGCGACCTCGACGGCGGGAGACCGGCACTCGTCGCCAAAGGCGACGCCTCGGTCTCCTCTGCCTTCGTTCCCCCACTGGCTGTGCTCGTCCTTGTCGGGGACGGCGACCTCGACTGAGAACGACCGGCTCTCGTCGCCAAAGGCGACGCCTCGGTCTTCTCTTGGGCACCTGATGAGCCCGGCGAACGGAAGAACGTTCGCGAGCGCCGGCTCCGCGTACCGGTGTACGCACTCGACGCTGTTTTGGGAGCGCTGGGTCTGCTCCCCGGTCCACTCGAACCTAGGTGGCTTGTGTCCCCACCAGATACGACGGGACTGCATTGCGGCGAGTCATCACACACCTGAGTGTGTGCTGACTCCCCGCAATGGAGGGATTCTCCGGTCGCGGAGCGACCGGTACCCTCCTGGTGTAATGTTGGCAAGTTCACCTTTTTCATTTTGTGTTTTTTGGTTATTTTGTTTTTTAACGTGGTTGTCTCCACATTGGTCCCGCACACTCGGCCAAACGCCGGCGGGACTACACCGGACGGCTGAGCGAGCAAGCCCACTCAGCCGAACACCACCATCGCGGCGCCACAGCTCCGATACAACGGAGCTGCGGGCCGACGCCGAACGACCGAACAGGCGCACCCATCCGGCCAACACGACTCACCACGGTGTCGGGAAGACACCGGGCCCGCCTCCTGGTTTCAGCGAAATGCCTACGCCAGGAGGCTCCCACCGAGTGGTTCTTTTATAGAGGTGTCCTTCCTCGCAGACACCGCCACGTGGCAGTGCCCACCGGTTCTGACTTGCGCCAGGGTTCCGGCTTCGGCAGCCTGAAGACTGCCTAATACAGCCCCCGTGAAGGGGGCCCCCGTACCGAGCGGGAGCTCAGGTACGGTATGCCCCAGGCCACTCCATAATGGGCTTCTATAAACGAGAAGTCCAAGGAGTGGCCGTCTCACGCCTGTCCACGCCGGGTCAGGACCGTGATTTCCCCCCCTGTGTCGGAGCATTAGCCACTGGTAAAGTCGTTCCCAGTGTTGCCCAGGGTGCACCGGCTCGCCCAGATGGAAGGGCGAGCACACGAGGAGGTTCTCCGACATTGGCACCCCCCGGCACCCCAACCTAACCTAACCTAACCTAACCTAACCTAACCTAACCTAACCTAACCTAACCTAACCTTTTTTTTTTTTTTTTTTTTTTTTTTTTTTTTTTTTTTTTTTTTTTTTTTTTTTTTTTTTTTTTTTTTTTTTTTTTTTTTTTTTTTTTTTTTTTTTTTTTAACCCGGGGGAATCCGTTAAATGGATACC
This sequence comes from Eilema caniola, assembly GCA_949126895.1. Lineage (NCBI taxonomy): Eukaryota > Metazoa > Arthropoda > Insecta > Lepidoptera > Erebidae > Eilema > Eilema caniola. The sequence continues at coordinate 23,860,492 of OX421479.1, read as the reverse complement.
CGCGTGCCAGGACGCACGCGGGTTATGTCCGACTCGCACGGACTAAACCTAACCGGGGTGTCCTCTTTCTCCGCTTCTAGTGGGCGGGTGTCGTGGGAACAAGGTCACAACAACCACAACACCCGCAGCGGTCAGCCACACCTCCCGTGTAAAGAGCGGGAGGGGCTTCCTTCAGTGGTGTCGTCCTATGGGTAGGGGGGACGACATCCTACTAGGTACAGTGTGCAGACACGACACTACCGACCTGGGGGGGGACCTGGCGTTGCACGGCCGGCGGTAGTCCTGGTACCGCGGGCCGTGAGTCCCCGTCAAGGAGGAAGGCCGCGATGGAGCGTCGCGGCCCGCCTTCGCCCGACTCGCCTGCGACGGATCGGATCAGCGAGAGGATCCAGTTCCCTGATCCGCTCCGCCTCCTCCTTGAGCGAGATCACGTCCTCGCTGAACGTGATCATCGCCGTCCACGCCGCCTCGCTGTCGACCATCGCCTGGATGATGGTCGAGAGCGTTAGGTCGGCGCCGACTACGTCGACAAGAGCTGCGCGTTGACGGCTCCACCCCGGGCACCCCGCCAGCGTGTGCGTGGCTGTGTCCTCGGGGTGGCCGCAGCTGTGGCACACCGGAGACGGCTCCCTCTTGGCCACCCGGAACAGATACTCACCGAAACAACCGTGTCCGGTGAGCATCTGCGCCAGGCGAAAGGTGACCGCCCCGTGCCGCCTGTCGACCCACTCCTGCAGGATGGGTCGGATCGCGTCGATGGTCAGAACACCGGCGCGAGGCTCTTCCAACCGCTCGGACCACCGCCTAAGAAGATCGCCCCGGAGGTCCTCCCTCCAGCACGCGACCTCCCTCGGCGGCGGGCCGACTCCCCGGGCCCTGGCCTCAGAGGTCCGGCAGAAAACTTCCGCCAACACCTCGGCCTCCAGGTCCCATGGTGGAGTTCCTGCGAGCACGCACGCGGCCTCGAGCGAGACCGTGCCGTACCCTCTCACGACCCTCAACGCCATCGTCCGCTGCGCCCGTCGCAGCAGCGCGATATTTTCGGCGTCGAGGGCCTCTACCCATATGGGCGCCCCGTATAGTGCCATCGAGCGAACCACCGACGTGTAAAGGCGTCGGCAGCTGCCCGAGGGCCCACCGAGATTCGGGAGCAGACAACCAAGCGCCCTCGCAGCACCCACGAGTCGGGGCGCGAGTCCCTGGAAGTGCTCCCGGAAGCACCATCGGCTATCGAGGACGATGCCCAAATAACGCATCGTCTTTCGTATGCCGATCGATACTCCGCCCACCACAATGTGCGCTCCAGCCGGCGGCGCCGACCGAGGGGAAGAAAAACAAACCGCCTCGGACTTCTGCAAGGCGACCTCCAACCCAATAAGGCGGATTCGCCTCACGAAGTGGGCCACTCCGGCTGTTGCTCTGAGAGCCGCCTCCCTGTAAGTATCCCCCTGCGCGGTGACGAGGGTATCGTCAGCGTAACACGTTACGCTGACCCCCCGAAGAGTCGCACCGCGCAGCACCCAGTCATAGCCGACGTTCCACAGCAGGGGTCCTAAAACGGAGCCCTGCGGAACGCCGCACGACATTGCTCTCAGAGCGGCGCCACCATCCTGTGTCGGATAGGTGACTGCCCGTTGGGAGAGGTAGGACAGAACTACCCTCCGCAGGCAGTCCGGCACACGATGGTAGCGCAGCGCCTCATGGATGCAGCTCCAGGGGAGGGTGTTAAAAGCATTGGCGATGTCTAAACTCACCGCCAATACCACCCCGGTCCCCGAAGCCGCGTCCTTCACTAGGGACTGCACCCGGCGGATCGCGTCCACCGTCGACCGGGCTCTGCGGAAACCATACTGGACATCGCAGAGACCCGGCCCGGGACCGTCCAGGTGCTCGACGATACGGTGGGCGAGCACACGCTCAAACACCTTCCCGATATCGTCGAGCAACACGATGGGCCGATAGGCCGAAGGCGAATCCGCCGGTCGTCCCTCCTTCTTGATGAGGACAAGTTTCCCCACCTTCCACCTGCGGGGAAACTTGCCCTGTTCCAGGCAGGAGGTAAACAGCCGTGCCACTCTCTCTTCTAAGGCATCGGGCAGAGCCAATGCCCAGGCCCGACCGGGAATACTGTCGGGCCCTGGGGCGGTGTTTTTGGCCTTGAGCCTTGCAACCGCCGCCCTCAGATGCCCGGGAGTGACCTCGGGCGATGCTGTTTCCTCCGCGTGCACAAGTCCTCTACTGCTCTCCGCGACATCGTCGCCGACCATGGGAGGGGGAGCGAACTCTCCCCGGTCGGGGAACAGAGCTGCTACTATCTGTTCCACGACCGCAGGCTGGAGCGATTGCGTCACCGGGGGGGCCCAGGGACGGAGCTTTTGACGCACCGTCCTATACGGCCTCCCCCACGGGTCGCGGTCGATCGACTCCAGCATTGCCTCCCAAGCCCTTTTCTTGGACTCGGCGATTTCCGCGCGCAGGGCGGCTCTCGCCTCCCTGTACGCGTCGTACAGCCGAGTCTCCAGGGCTTCGTCGCGACGTCGTCTTCGCCGGCTTCGGGTGTACTTGCGGCGCGCCGCCACGCACGCAGCACGGAGCTGCGCTAGCTGGGGCGACCACCAATACACCTTACGATGTGGAGAGGGGGGCCCGACGCGAGGCATACTAGCGTCGCACACCTGCGTCATGGCCGCGTTGAGCCAATCGGCTTCCTCATCCACATCCGCCGGACCCTCCGGCACTGGAATCCAACTTTGGACCAAGGCGGCCTCCGCGAGACGCTCGCGGTTCAGCCGCCTTAGGGCCCATCTCGGGTTGTCCTCCCCACGCGGAGGACCACCCAGGCTGTTCGGGGCAACCGGAAGGGGGGAGATTCGGAACCGAATGTATCGGTGGTCCGATAACGTCTCGACCCCCTCCAGGACTTCCCAGCCTTGGACACGGGGCACCAGAGCGGGGGACGCGAACGTGAGGTCCACGATAGACCCGCTCTGTTGCCGCACCCGCGTGTCGACGGTCCCCCGGTTGAGCAGAATCAACCCGGACGAGACCAACCAATCTTCCAGTGCCTCCCCCCGCGGACAAGTAGCGGGGGATCCCCATGCCGTGGACTTGGCGTTGAAGTCGCCAGCCACGAGCACGGGTGAAGGGTGAGCCTGTCGCACGAGCGTTCCCAGCTCCTCCAGGGTACGCTCGAAACAGGACAGGCTCCGATTCGGAGAGCAGTACGCTCCGACCACCGTCACCGAACCCACGGCGGCCGCCACGCAACAGCGCCCCCTCCTGATCCTCAATAAAGGGGGCGCACCGGCAGCCGCGCGCGAGACCAGAGCCACCAAGCCCTCCCGGTCAACCGCCCAATGCGAATCGGGCGGGATAGGTCGGTAGGGCTCGGTGATTATCCCTACTCCGGTCTGCCACTGCGCCATGCTCTGGATGTAAAGGTCCTGAGCGGCGGCGCAGTGGTTTAGGTTCGCCTGGAGCACGCCGATAGTCCCACTAATCTGTGACCATCGGCGCTACCTCTACAGGCCTTGGGGACGGTGGATCGGGCCTAGACGGGGCTATGACGCCACCGCCAGCCTTCTGCCCCGACTCCACGGGCTTTGCCTTTTGAGGCTTCTTCTTCTTCTTCTTCTTTTTCTTCGGCTTGGGAGTGGTGCACGCTGCACTCCCAAGCCGGTGATCCGCCGGCTTGTCTGCCGCCTCGCACAAAGCGCAGCGCAAGGCGGCAGAGCACTGGGCCATTAGGTGCCCCGGCGCGCCGCAGCGGTAGCAGTAGTCGCTGCGGTCTACGTCCGAGGTACACTTGGCCTTCGTGTGCCCGGTGTGGAGGCACCGGTAACACCGAAGGGGCTTGGGGTCGACGAGCTTCACTTGAGCCGCCGACCACCCCACCAGTAGCCTCCCGGTCGCAGCCAATTTCTTGGCCGCGGCCACCGGGCACTTGACGAACACTACCCCGAGGCCTCGCCAGTCCCGGTGTAAAGAGCCGGGTCTGGCCGTACCCTCGGGGCACCCGCCGGCGGACTCCACGCTGGCCGCCACCTCAGCCGCGGAGACGGAGTCATCCAGCCCGGAGATGCGCAGTTCTGCACACCTCACAGGCCTGGAGACCGTTACCGTCTCCGCAGGGAGGACCTCTCGCAGCTTTGCCGCTAGGCGGTCCGCCCTCGCCTCTCTATCCTCGCCTCCGATCTCGAGGAGGCGGGCTCCGGTGGCGGCCGTCTTAATTTTGACGCCCTCCGTGATCCCCAGCTGGGCCAACTTGATAGAGGCCTTTGCGGCCTTTAAGAGCGCCTCGTAGCTAGCGCCCCCCTCGGCGGCAGCCGGCCGTAGCGTGAGAACTACAGCCGCCGTCGACGGGGGACGCAGGTTGGAGCCGGGCTTGCTCTGGGGAGCAGCGGAGGGCTTTCTCCGGCGTGGAGTAGGAGGAGGAGGAGGAGGCCGCCGGGTGGAAGCCGGGGTCGCCTTGGCGGCCTTCCCCTTCCTCTTCTCCTTCTTCTTGGCCGCCACCACGCTCCACGGTTCCTCCGTGGGGACTGGTGGTGGCGGGACTGGTCGGGGCTCCGGGGCTGCTGGAGCGGCCGCAGGAGCAGCTGCAGGAACGGCAGCGGCCTTCCCCTTCTTGGCTCTGCCCGACTTCTTCTTCCCCCTAGATTTGGGGACATCCAAGCCGGGCAGAGGCGCAGGCGACGTCGAGGCCGGTGGTGGAGCCACCGCTGCCTCCATGGGCTGGCCTGGGGCCGGCCGCGGAGAAAGCACAACAGGGTCGGAGGGGGCGACACTGGGTCCGGTCTCTCGGCCCAGTCTGGCCTCAATTGGTGCGATTCGGTCGGACACCAATTGGCCGACGACCAACCTCACCGCACGCATCACCTCCTCCTGGAGCGATGACCCTCCTGCTTCCGCGGGGAAAGTTGGAGCAGGCGGCACCACTGCCGCCGGCCGGCTCAAGGCAGCAATCTCCGCCCTCAGCTCTATTAGTTGGAGAGCTTGCTGCCTTATCTCCGCAGCCTGCTCTTCCAGCTTCCGGGTCTGCAGCTCCAGCTGAGCCGCCTGCCTGGAAACCTCCCTCTCCAGCAGCTGCGTCTCCTCCGAGGCCGTTCTCCTCCTTAGCTCCTCGAAGACTGCCTGAAGGGTACACGACGCGTCCTTAATGACGCGTACATATGTACCCTTCAGGTTTTTCGACCTCGCCCCAACCATGCCGAGGGCGTCCAGCCCCTCCCTAGCCCACTGGCATAGGGTCGCGCTCGGCGCTGTCTGGGCTGACTCCGCCGGACAGGAGTAGCCCTCCGCCCTCGGCTTGCCCTCCGACGGGGGACGGCGGCGGATGGCCGCTGTCTTGGCCGCAACCTCCTCTTCCGCGTCGAGGTCCAGGGCCAGGCGCCTCTGCGCGTTGAGCTCGGCCTGCGCCGCCGCAAGGCCGACGTACCGGCCCGTGGTAGGGGGGCGACCCCTGCCCCTTTTGCTCACGGGCTTTCTGGCTGGGTCTGGCTTGCCACAGCTTCCCGCCAGAGACTCTGCGGAGCTCGTGGTATCTGGGGGCGACGTCGACGCCTGCCGCTTCCGCTGGAACACCGGGGGCGTGGCGACGTTCTCTCCGGTCGGGGTGCCGAGACTCGCTCGGAAGAACGTCTGGTTCCCCCGGTCCTCCTGCACCATGACGTCGTCGTCCTCAGCTCCGTCCGATGAATCCCGGTATGAGCTGGGATGCATTGGGCGTATAAACAACCGCTTCAGCACCACCACGGGTCTCCTGCCACGGGGTGTGGTTGTGGCGCTGACTGCGGCTGTCGCATCCCCCTTCTTGGTCGTCCTCGTCAGGGACGGCGACCTCGATGGCGGAAGACCGGCACTCGTCGCCGAAGGCGACGCCTCGGTCTCCTTAGCCGTCGTTGGCTGCGATGGCATGCCCACACTGTTTGTGCTCGTCCTTGTCGGGGACGGCGACCTCGACTGAGGACGACCGGCTCTCGTCGCCAAAGGCGACGCCTCGGTCTCCTCCTGGGCACCTGCTGAGCCCGGCGAACGGTAAAACGTTCGCGAGCGCCGGCTCCGCGTACTGCTGTACGCACTCGACGCTGTTGTGGGAGCGCTGGGTCTGCTCCCCGATTCTTTGACGCTTAGGTGGCCTGTGTCCCCACCAGATACGATGGGACAGCATGGCGGTGAGTCATCACACACCTGAGTGTGTGCTGACTCCCCGCCATGGAGGGATTCTCCGATCGCGGGGCGACCGGTACCCTCCTGGTGTGTAGTTTTCGGGTTCACCTTTTTCATTGTCTTGTTTGTTATTTTTGTTTTTTAACGTGGTTGTCTTCCACTTTGGTCCCGCGCACTCGGCCAAACGCCGGCGGGACTACACCGGACGGCTGAGCGAGCAAGCCCACTCAGCCGAACAACACCACCATCACGGCGCCACAGCTCCGATACAACGGAGCTGCGGGCCGACGCCGAACGACCGAACAGGCGCACCCATCCGGCCAACACGACTCACCACGGTGTCGGGAAGACACCGGGCCCGCCTCCTGGTTTCAGCGAAATGCCTACGCCAGGAGGCTCCAACCGAGTGGTTCTTTTATAGAGGTGTCCTTCCTCGCAGACACCGCCACGTGGCAGTGCCCACCGGTTCTGACTTGCGCCAGGGTTCCGGCTTCGGCAGCCTGAAGACTGCCTAATACAGCCCCCGTGAAGGGGGCCCCCGTACCGAGCGGGAGCTCAGGTACGGTATGCCCCAGGCCACTCCATAATGGGCTTCTATAAACGAGAAGTCCAAGGAGTGGCCGTCTCACGCCTGTCCACGCCGGGTCAGGACCGTGATTCCCCCCCTGTGTGTCGGAGCATTAGCCACTGGTAAAGTCGTTCCCAGTGTTGCCCAGGGTGCACCGGCTCGCCCAGATGGGAGGGCGAGCACACGAGGAGGTTCTCCGACATTGGCACCCCAACCTAACCTAACCTAACCTTTTTTTTTTTTTTTTTTTTTTTTTTTAACCCGGGGGGAATCCGTTATGGATACCCGCGTGCCAGGACGCACGCGGGTTATGTCCGACTCGCACGGACTAAACCTAACCGGGGTGTCCTCTTTCTCCGCTTCTAGTGGGCGGGTGTCGTGGGAACAAGGTCACAACAACCACAACACCCGCAGCGGTCAGCCACACCTCCCGTGTAAAGAGCGGGAGGGGCTTCCTTCAGTGGTGTCGCCCTATGGGTAGGGGGGACGACATCCTACTAGGTACAGTGTGCAGACACGACACTACCGACCTGGGGGGACCTGGCGTTGCACAGCCGGCGGTAGTCCTGGTACCGCGGGCCGTGAGTCCCCGTCAAGGAGGAAGGCCGCGATGGAGCGTCGCGGCCCGCCTTCGCCCGACTCGCCTGCGGCGGATCGGATCAGCGAGAGGATCCAGTTCCCTGATCCGCTCCGCCTCCTCCTTGAGCGAGATCACGTCCTCGCTGAACGTGATCATCGCCGTCCACGCCGCCTCACTGTCGACCATCGCCTGGATGATGGTCGAGAGCGTTAGGTCGGCGCCGACTACGTCGACAAGAGCTGCGCGTTGACGGCTCCACCCCGGGCACTCCGCCAGCGTGTGCGTGGCTGTGTCCTCGGGGTGGCCGCAGCTGTGGCACACCGGAGACGGCTCCCTCTTGGCCACCCGGAACAGATACTCACCGAAACAACCGTGTCCGGTGAGCATCTGCGCCAGGCGAAAGGTGACCGCCCCGTGCCGCCTGTCGACCCACTCCTGCAGGATGGGTCGGATCGCGTCGATGGTCAGAACACCGGCGCGAGGCTCTTCCAACCGCTCGGACCACCGCCTAAGAAGATCGCCCCGGAGGTCCTCCCTCCAGCACGCGACCTCCCTCGGCGGCGGGCCGACTCCCCGGGCCCTGGCCTCAGAGGTCCGGCAGAAAACTTCCGCCAACACCTCGGCCTCCAGGTCCCATGGTGGAGTTCCTGCGAGCACGCACGCGGCCTCGAGCGAGACCGTGCCGTACCCTCTCACGACCCTCAACGCCATCGCCCGCTGCGCCCGTCGCAGCAGCGCGATATTTTCGGCGTCGAGGGCCTCTACCCATATGGGCGCCCCGTATAGTGCCATCGAGCGAACCACCGACGTGTAAAGGCGTCGGCAGCCGCCCGAGGGCCCACCGAGGTTCGGGAGCAGACTACCAAGCGCCCTCGCAGCACCCACGAGTCGGGGCGCGAGTCCCTGGAAGTGCTCCCGGAAGCACCATCGGCTATCGAGGACGATGCCCAAATAACGCATCGTCTTTCGTATGCCGATCGATACTCCGCCCACCACAATGTGCGCTCCAGCCGGCGGCGCCGACCGAGGGGAAGAAAAACAAACCGCCTCGGACTTCTGCAAGGCGACCTCCAACCCAATAAGGCGGATTCGCCTCACGAAGTGGGCCACTCCGGCTGTTGCTCTGAGAGCCGCCTCCCTATAGGTATCCCCCTGCGCGGTGACGAGGGTATCGTCAGCGTAACACGTTACGCTGACCCCCCGAAGAGTCGCACCGCGCAGCACCCAGTCGTAGCCGACGTTCCACAGCAGGGGTCCTAGAACGGAGCCCTGCGGAACGCCGCACGACATTGCTCTCAGAGCGGCGCCACCATCCTGTGTCGGATAGGTGACTGCCCGTTGGGAGAGGTAGGACAGAACTACCCTCCGCAGGCAGTCCGGCACACGATGGTAGCGCAGCGCCTCATGGATGCAGCTCCAGGGGAGGGTGTTAAAAGCATTGGCGATGTCTAAACTCACCGCCAATACCACCCCGGTCCCCGAAGCCGCGTCCTTCACTAGGGACTGCACCCGGCGGATCGCGTCCACCGTCGACCGGGCTCTGCGGAAACCATACTGGACATCGCAGAGACCCGGCCCGGGACCGTCCAGGTGCTCGACGATACGGTGGGCGAGCACACGCTCGAACACCTTCCCGATATCGTCGAGCAACACGATGGGCCGATAGGCCGAAGGCGAATCCGCCGGTCGTCCCTCCTTCTTGATGAGGACAAGTTTCCCCACCTTCCACCTGCGGGGAAACTTGCCCTGTTCCAGGCAGGAGGTAAGCAGCCGTGCCACTCTCTCTTCTAAGGCATCGGGCAGAGCCAATGCCCAGGCCCGACCGGGAATACCGTCGGGCCCTGGGGCGGTGTTCTTGGCCTTGAGCCTTGCGACCGCCGCCCTCAGATGCCCGGGAGTGACCTCGGGCGATGCTGCTTCCTCCGCGTGCACAAGTCCTCTACTGCTCTCCGCGACATCGTCGCCGACCATGGGAGGGGGAGCGAACTCTCCCCGGTCGGGGAACAGAGCTGCTACTATCTGTTCCACGAGCGCAGGCTGGAGCGATTGCGTCACCGGGGGGGCCCAGGGACGGAGCTTATGACGCACCATCCGATACGGCCTCCCCCACGGGTCGCGGTCGATCGACTCCAGCATTGCCTCCCAAGCCCTTTTCTTGGACTCGGCGATTTCCACGCGCAGGGCGGCTCTCGCCTCCCTGTACGCGTCGTACAGCCGAGTCTCCAGGGCTTCGTCGCGACGTCGTCTTCGCCGGCTTCGGGTGTACTTGCGGCGCGCCGCCACGCACGCAGCACGGAGCTGCGCTAGCTGGGGCGACCACCAGTACACCTTACGATGTGGAGAGGGGGGCCCGACGCGAGGCATGCTAGCGTCGCACACCTGCGTCATGGCCGCGTTGAGCCAATCGGCTTCCTCATCCACATCCGCCGGACCCTCCGGCACTGGAATCCAACTTTGGACCAAGGCGGCCTCCGCGAGACGCTCGCGGTTCAGCCGCCTTAGGGCCCATCTCGGGTTGTCCTCCCCACGCGGAGGACCACCCAGGCTGTTCGGGGCAACCGGAAGGGGGGAGATTCGGAACCGAATGTATCGGTGGTCCGATAACGTCTCCGCCCCCTCCAGGACTTCCCAGCCTTGGACACGGGGCACCAGAGCGGGGGACGCGAACGTGAGGTCCACGATAGACCCGCTCTGTTGCCGCGCCCACGTGTCGACGGTCCCCCGGTTGAGCAGAATCAACCCGGACGAGACCAACCAATCTTCCAGTGCCTCCCCCCGCGGACAAGTAGCGGGGGATCCCCATGCCGTGGACTTGGCGTTGAAATCGCCAGCCACGAGCACGGGTGAAGGGTGAGCCTGTCGCACGAGCGTTCCCAGCTCCTCCAGGAGACGCTCGAACCAAGACAGGCTCCGATTCGGAGAGCAGTACACTCCGACCACCGTCACCGAACCCACGGCGGCCGCCACACAACAGCGCCCCCTCCTGATCCTCAATAAAGGGGGCGCACCGGCAGCCGCGCGCGAGACCAGAGCCACCAAGCCCTCCCGGTCAACCGCCCAATGCGAATCGGGCGGGATAGGTCGGTAGGGCTCGGTGATTATCCCTACTCCGGTCTGCCACTGCGCCATGCTCTGGATGTAAAGGTCCTGAGCGGCGGCGCAGTGGTTTAGGTTCGCCTGGAGCACGCCGATAGTCCCACTAATCGGTGACCATCGGCGCTACCTCTACAGGCCTTGGGGACGGTGGATCGGGCCTAGACGGGGCTATGACGCCGCCGCCAGCCTTCTGCCCCGACTCCACGGGCTTTGCCTTTAGAGGCTTCTTCTTCTTCTTCTTCTTTTTCTTCGGCTTGGGAGTGGTGCACGCTGCACTCCCAAGCCGGTGATCCGCCGGCTTGTCCGCCGCCTCGCACAAAGCGCAGCGCAAGGCGGCGGTACATTGGGCCATTAGGTGCCCCGGCGCGCCGCAGCGGTAGCAGTAGTCGCTGCGGTCGACGTCCGAGGTGCACTTGGCCTTCGTGTGCCCGGTGTGGAGGCACCGGTAACACCGAAGGGGCTTGGGGTCGACGAGCTTCACTTGAGCCGCCGACCACCCCACCAGAAGCCTCCCGGTCGCAGCCAATTTCTTGGCCGCGGCCACCGGGCACTTCACAAACACTACCCCGAGGCCTCGCCAGTCCCGGTGTAAAGAGCCGGGTCTGGCGGTACCCTCGGGGCACCCGCCGGCGGACTCCACGCTGGCCGCCACCTCTGCCGCGGAGACGGAGTCATCCAGCCCGGAGATGCGCAGTTCTGCACACCTCACAGGCCTGGAGACCGTTACCGTCTCCGCAGGGAGGACCTCTCGCAGCTTCGCTGCTAGGCGGTCCGCCCTCGCCTCTCTATCCTCGCCTCCGATCTCGAGGAGGCGGGCTCCGGTGGCGGCCGTCTTGATCTTCACGCCCTCCGTGATCCCCAGCTGGGCCAGCTTTATGGAGGCCTTGGCTGCCTTGATGAGCGCCTCGTAGCTAGCGCCCCCTTCGGCGGCCGCTGGCCGTAGCGTAAGAACTACAGCCGCCGTCGTCGGGGGACGCAGGTTGGCGCCGGGCTTGCTCTGGGGAGCAACGGAGGGCTTCCCTCTGCGTGGAGTAGGAGGAGGAGGCCGCCGGGTGGAAGCCGGGGTCGCCTTGGCGGCCTTCTCCTTCTTCTTTCCCTTCTTCCTCGCCGCCACCACACTCCACGGTTCCTCCGTGGGGACTGGTGGCGGCGGAACTGGTCGGGACTCAGGGGCTGCACGGACGGCTGCAGGAGCGGCTGCAGGAGCGGCTGCAGGGACGGCAGCGGCCTTCCCCTTCTTGCTTCTGCCCGGCTTCTTCTTCCCCTTGGATTTGGGGACATCCAAGCCGGGCAGAGGCGCATGCGACGTCGAAGCAGTTGGTGGTGGAGCTACGGACTGGCCTGGATCCGTCCGCGGAGGAGGCGACACAGGATCGGAGGGGGCGACGCTGGACGCGGTTTCCCGGCCGAGTCTGGCCTCGATTGGGGCGATCCGGTCGGCCACCAATTCGCCGACGACCAACCTCACCGCCCGCATCACCTCCTCCTTGAGCGATGGTGCCTCCCTGGTGCAAGCTGGAGCAGCCTGCGCCACCGCCGCCGGCCTGCTCAAGGCCGCAATCTCCGCCCTCAGCTGTGTTAATTCCAGGGCCTGCTGCTTAATCTCGGCAGCCTGCTCCTCCAGCTGGCGAGTCTGCCGCTCCAGCTGAGCCGCTTGCCTGCCGACCTCCTTCTCCAGCAGCAGCGTCTCCTCCGAGGCCGTCCGCCGTCTCAGCTCGTCGAAGACTGCCTGAAGGGTACACGACGCGTCATTGATGACGCGTACATATGTACCCTTTAGGTTCTTCGACCTTGCCCCGACCATGCCGAGGGCGTCCAGGCCCTCCTTAGCCCACTGGCACAGGATCGCGCTCGGTGCTGTGCGCGTTGACTCCGCCGGGCAGGAGTAGTTCTCCGCCCTCGGCTTGCCCTCCGACGGAGGACGGCGGCGGATGGCCGCTGCCTTGGCCGCAAGCTCCTCCTCCGCGTCGAGGTCCAGGGCCAGGCGCCTCTGCGCGTTCAGCTCGGCCTGCGCAGCTGCGAGGCCGACGTACCGGCCCGTGGTAGGGGGGCGACCCCTGCCCCTTTTGCTCACGGGCTTCCTGGCGGGTTCCGGCTTCCCACCACTTTCTTTCGCAGACTCTGCGGAGCTTGTGGTCTCTGGGGGCGACGGCGACGCCTGCCGCTTCCTCTGAAACACCGGAGGTGTGGCGACGTTCTCCCCGGTGGGGGTGCCAAGGCTCGCTCGGAAGAATGTTTGATTCCCCCGGTCCTCCTGCACCATCACGTCGTCCTCAGCCTCCGATGAATCCCGGGTGGAGCTGGGGTTCATCGAGCGTATAAATAAACGCTTTAGGACCACCACGGGTCTCCTGCCCCGGGGTGTGGTGGCGGGCGTCACATCCCCCTTCTTCTTGGCCGTCCTAGTGAGGGACGGCGACCTCGACGGTGGCAGACCGGCACTCGTCGCCAAAGGCGACGCCTCGGTCTCCTCTGCCTTCGCTGTGCTCGTCCTTGTCGGGGACGGCGACCTCGACTGAGAGCGACCGGCTCTCGTCGCCAAAGGCGACGCCTCGGTCGTCTCCTGGGCACCTGCTGAGCCCGGCGAACGAAAAAACGTTCGCGAGCGCCGGCTCCGCGTACCGGTGTACGCACTCGGCGCTGTTTTGGGAGCGCTGGGTCTGCTCCCCGGTCCTGTCGCGTTGAGGTGTCCTGTGTCCCCACCAGATACGATGGGACTGCATGGCGGTGAGTCATCACACACCTGAGTGTGTGCTGACTCCCCGCCATGGAGGGATTCTCCGGTCGCGGGGCGACCGGTACCCTCCTGGTGTGTTGTTGGAAGGTTCACCTTTTTCATTATGTAGTTTGTTTTGTTTTTTTAACGTGGTTGTCTTCCACTTTGGTCCCGCACACTCGGCCAAACGCCGGCGGGACAACACCGGACGGCTGAGCGAGCAAGCCCACCCAGCCGAACACCACCATCGCGGCGCCACAGCTCCGATACAACGGAGCTGCGGGCCGACGCCGAACGACCGAACAGGCGCACCCATCCGGCCAACACGACTCACCACGGTGTCGGGAAGACACCGGGCCCGCCTCCTGGTTTCAGCGAGGTGCCTACGCCAGGAGGCTCCAACCGAGTGGTTCTTTTATAGAGGTGTCCTTCCTCGCAGACACCGCCCCGTGGCAGTGTCCACCGGTTCTGACTTGCGCCAGGGTTCCGGCTTCGGCAGCCTGAAGACTGCCTAATACAGCCCCCATGAAGGGGGCCCCCGTACCGAGCGGGAGCTCAGGTACGGTATGCCCCAGGCCACTCCATAATGGGCTTCTATAAACGAGAAGTCCAAGGAGTGGCCGTCTCACGCCTGTCCACGCCGGGTCAGGACCGTGATTTCCTCCCTGTGTCGGAGCATTAGCCACTGGTAAAGTCGTTCCCAGTGTTGCCCAGGGTGCACCGGCTCGCCCAGATGGAAGGGCGAGCACACGAGGAGGTTCTCCGACATTGGCACCCCAACCTAACCTAACCTAACCTAACCTAACCTAACCTAACCTAACCTAACCTAACCTAACCTAACCTAACCTAACCTAACCTAACCTAACCTAACCTAACCTAACCTAACCTAACCTAACCTAACCTAACCTAACCTAACCTAACCTAACCTAACCTAACCGCAGGTGTACTGGTGGCGTCCCCACCTAGCCGGGCTGCGTACCGCAAGCTACGCAGCCCAGAGGCGGTACACCCGTAGTCGAAGGCGGGCCGGTCTCATTCGTCAAGCGCATGATCCGTAACCGGGCGCTTGACGAGTGGAACCGGCGCTATCAGTCCGGGACGGTAGCCAGCGGCACGAAAATGTTCTTCCCTGATGTGTTCACCGCGTACAAGTTTGCCCTGAAAAGGCAGCTCACATATGAGACCACGCAGGTCCTCACGGGGCACGGTGCGTTCGCCTCGTACTTGTACAGATTCAAGTGCAGGGCGAACCCATCGTGCATCTGTAGTCCGACTGAGGACGAAACGGTCTCGCACCTCCTGTTCGACTGCCCTGCGAATGGGGTAGTCCGGTATAATCTAGAGCAAAGAATGGGCAAAGAGGTGAGGGCAGAAGCAGTATCAGAAATTTTCAAAGATGATAACTTGAGAGAACAATTTCTGGAGTACTGCACCCATATAGTTAAGAATTGTATGAGCAGGAACAGGGACGGGTGACGTGTTGGACGCCGTATGATAAGCGCGCCGCGCTGCCAGCATACGGCGGTTCCAGCACGTCACCGACAAATACGTCGTTCGGAGAGGGGTGCAGTACTCCATAGAAGAGTGCAAAATTTTTATCTTTTAAATTGTGGATTTATTTTAATTATGGTTTTTATTAAATAATGGTATTTTTAAAAATTGTGTTGTAATTGTAATTGGATTTTAATCAATTTTATTGTAATCTAGTTATTGTTGTATATATTGAATTTTAATACTAATTTTAATTTTTATATTTTAATTTTAATTTTAAATTCTAATTTTGCTTTATTTTACTTTATTTTAATCTAATGTCATTTTAATTTTAATAATTTTTTAGACCCTAGTCATTCCAATTGTACCATCTTATATTTTTTACACCATTTTATCCATAATTATACACTGTTTTATTGTTTTATTGTTTGTAAATCCAAATTGTATTAGATAGATAGTAAGATTATACATAACTGGAAATGTACTCAATATTGTAATTATATTAAATAAAAATGAGAACCCCAAGAGGGGAACTGTCGAATTATTAATGCAACACACTAGAGTAGTTAGCAAATGACCTTCATTTTGTGAGGGAAGAGAAGAATAGGTCGAAGCTTCGCGGGCCACCCCATCGCGGGTGGACGGTAGGCCCACTAGGCACACACCTGTATATAAAAAAAAAAAAAAAAAAAAAAAAAAAAAAAACCTAACCTAACCTAACCTAACCTAACCTAACCTTTTTTTTTTTTTTTTTTTTTTTTTTTTAACCCGGGGGAATCCGTTATGGATACCCGCGTGCCAGGACGCACGCGGGTTATGTCCGACTCGCACGGACTAAACCTAACCGGGGTGTCCTCTTTCTCCGCTTCCAGTGGGCGGGTGTCGTGGGAACAAGGTCACAACAACCACAACACCCGCAGCGGTCAGCCACACCTCCCGTGTAAAGAGCGGGAGGGGCTTCCTTCAGTGGTGTCGCCCTATGGGTAGGGGGGACGACATCCTACTAGGTACAGTGTGCAGACACGACACTACCGACCTGGGGGGACCTGGCGTTGCACGGCCGGCGGTAGTCCTGGTACCGCGGGCCGTGAGTCCCCGTCAAGGAGGAAGGCCGCGATGGAGCGTCGCGGCCCGCCTTCGCCCGACTCGCCTGCGGCGGATCGGATCAGCGAGAGGATCCAGTTCCCTGATCCGCTCCGCCTCCTCCTTGAGCGAGATCACGTCCTCGCTGAACGTGATCATCGCCGTCCACGCCGCCTCACTGTCGACCATCGCCTGGATGATGGTCGAGAGCGTTAGGTCGGCGCCGACTACGTCGACAAGAGCTGCGCGTTGACGGCTCCACCCCGGGCACTCCGCCAGCGTGTGCGTGGCTGTGTCCTCGGGGTGGCCGCAGCTGTGGCACACCGGAGACGGCTCCCTCTTGGCCACCCGGAACAGATACTCACCGAAACAACCGTGTCCGGTGAGCATCTGCGCCAGGCGAAAGGTGACCGCCCCGTGCCGCCTGTCGACCCACTCCTGCAGGATGGGTCGGATCGCGTCGATGGTCAGAACACCGGCGCGAGGCTCTTCCAACCGCTCGGACCACCGCCTAAGAAGATCGCCCCGGAGGTCCTCCCTCCAGCACGCGACCTCCCTCGGCGGCGGGCCGACTCCCCGGGCCCTGGCCTCAGAGGTCCGGCAGAAAACTTCCGCCAACACCTCGGCCTCCAGGTCCCATGGTGGAGTTCCTGCGAGCACGCACGCGGCCTCGAGCGAGACCGTGCCGTACCCTCTCACGACCCTCAACGCCATCGCCCGCTGCGCCCGTCGCAGCAGCGCGATATTTTCGGCGTCGAGGGCCTCTACCCATATGGGCGCCCCGTATAGTGCCATCGAGCGAACCACCGACGTGTAAAGGCGTCGGCAGCCGCCCGAGGGCCCACCGAGATTCGGGAGCAAACGACCAAGCGCCCTCGCAGCACCCACGAGTCGGGGCGCGAGTCCCTGGAAGTGCTCCCGGAAGCGCCATCGGCTATCGAGGACGATGCCCAAATAACGCATCGCCCCTCGTATGCCGATCGACACTCCGCCCACCACAATGTGCGCTCCAGCCGGCGGCGCCGACCGAGGGGAAGAAAAACAAACCGCCTCGGACTTCTGCAAGGCGACATCCAACCCAATAAGGCGGATTCGCCTCACGAAGTGGGCCACTCCGGCTGTTGCTCTGAGAGCCGCCTCCCTGTAGGTATCCCCCTGCGCGGTGACGAGGGTATCGTCAGCGTAACACGTTACGCTGACCCCCCGAAGAGTCGCACCGCGCAGCACCCAGTCGTAGCCGACGTTCCACAGCAGGGGTCCTAAAACGGAGCCCTGCGGAACGCCGCACGACATTGCTCTCAGAGCGGCGCCACCATCCTGTGTCGGATAGGTGACTGCCCGTTGGGAGAGGTAGGACAGAACTACCCTCCGCAGGCAGTCCGGCACACGATGGTAGCGCAGCGCCTCATGGATGCAGCTCCAGGGGAGGGTGTTAAAAGCATTGGCGATGTCTAAACTCACCGCCAATACCACCCCGGTCCCCGAAGCCGCGTCCTTCACTAGGGACTGCACCCGGCGGATCGCGTCCACCGTCGACCGGGCTCTGCGGAAACCATACTGGACATCGCAGAGACCCGGCCCGGGACCGTCCAGGTGCTCGACGATACGGTGGGCGAGCACACGCTCGAACACCTTCCCGATATCGTCGAGCAACACGATGGGCCGATAGGCCGAAGGCGAATCCGCCGGTCGTCCCTCCTTCTTGATGAGGACAAGTTTCCCCACCTTCCACCTGCGGGGAAACTTGCCCTGTTCCAGGCAGGAGGTAAACAGCCGTGCCACTCTCTCTTCTAAGGCATCGGGCAGAGCCAATGCCCAGGCCCGACCGGGAATACCGTCGGGCCCTGGGGCGGTGTTCTTGGCCTTGAGCCTTGCGACCGCCGCCCTCAGATGCCCGGGAGTGACCTCGGGCGATGCTGCTTCCTCCGCGTGCACAAGTCCTCTACTGCTCTCCGCGACATCGTCGCCGACCATGGGAGGGGGAGCGAACTCTCCCCGGTCGGGGAACAGAGCTGCTACTATCTGTTCCACGAGCGCAGGCTGGAGCGATTGCGTCACCGGGGGGGCCCAGGGACGGAGCTTTTGACGCACCGTCCTATACGGCCTCCCCCACGGGTCGCGGTCGATCGACTCCAGCATTGCCTCCCAAGCCCTTTTCTTGGACTCGGCGATTTCCACGCGCAGGGCGGCTCTCGCCTCCCTGTACGCGTCGTACAGCCGAGTCTCCAGGGCTTCGTCGCGACGTCGTCTTCGCCGGCTTCGGGTGTACCTGCGGCGCGCCGCCACGCACGCAGCACGGAGCTGCGCTAGCTGGGGCGACCACCAATACACCCTACGATGTGGAGAGGGGGGCCCGACGCGAGGCATGCTGGCGTCGCACACCTGCGTCATGGCCGCGTTGAGATAACCGGCTTCCTCATCCACATCCACCGGACCCTCCGGCACTGGAATCCAACTTTGGACCAAGGCGGCCTCCGCGAGACGCTCGCGGTTCAGCCGCCTTAGGGCCCATCTCGGGTTGTCCTCCCCACGCGGAGGACCACCCAGGCTGTTCGGGGCAACCGGGAGGGGGGAGATTCGGAACCGAATGTATCGGTGGTCCGATAACGTCTCGACCCCCTCCAGGACTTCCCAGCCTTGGACACGGGGCACCAGAGCGGGGGACGCGAACGTGAGGTCCACGATAGACCCGCTCTGTTGCCGCACCCGCGTGTCGACGGTCCCCCGGTTGAGCAGAATCAACCCGGACGAGACCAACCAATCTTCCAGTGCCTCCCCCCGCGGACAAGTAGCGGGGGATCCCCATGCCGTGGACTTGGCGTTGAAATCGCCAGCCACGAGCACGGGTGAAGGGTGAGCCTGTCGCACGAGCGTTCCCAGCTCCTCCAGGGTACGCTCGAAACAAGACAGGCTCCGATTCGGAGAGCAGTACGCTCCGACCACCGTCACCGAACCCACGGCGGCCGCCACGCAACAGCGCCCCCTCCTGATCCTCAATAGGGGGGGCGCACCGGCAGCCGCGCGCGAGACCAGAGCCACCAAGCCCTCCCGGTCAACCGCCCAATGCGAATCGGGCGGGATAGGTCGGTAGGGCTCGGTGATTATCCCTACTCCGGTCTGCCACTGCGCCATGCTCTGGATGTAAAGGTCCTGAGCGGCGGCGCAGTGGTTTAGGTTCGCCTGGAGCACGCCGATAGTCCCACTAATCGGTGACCATCGGCGCTACCTCTACAGGCCTTGGGGACGGTGGATCGGGCCTAGACGGGGCTATGACGCCGCCGCCAGCCTTCTGCCCCGACACCACGGGCTTTGCCTTTTGAGGCTTCTTCTTTCTCTTCTTCTTCTTCGGCTTGGGAGTGGTGCACGCTGCACTCCCAAGCCGGTGATCCGCCGGCTTGTCCGCCGCCTCGCACAAAGCGCAGCGCAAGGCGGCGGTACATTGGGCCATTAGGTGCCCCGGCGCGCCGCAGCGGTAGCAGTAGTCGCTGCGGTCGACGTCCGAGGTGCACTTGGCCTTCGTGTGCCCGGTGTGGAGGCACCGGTAACACCGAAGGGGCTTGGGGTCGACGAGCTTCACTTGAGCCGCCGACCACCCCACCAGAAGCCTCCCGGTCGCAGCCAATTTCTTGGCCGCGGCCACCGGGCACTTGACGAACACAACCCCGAGGCCTCGCCAGTCCCGGTGTAAAGAGCCGGGTCTGGCCGTACCCTCGGGGCACCCGCCGGCGGACTCCACGCTGGCCGCCACCTCTGCCGCGGAGACGGAGTCATCCAGCCCGGAGATGCGCAGTTCTGCACACCTCACAGGCCTGGAGACCGTTACCGTCTCCGCAGGGAGGACCTCTCGCAGCCTTGCTGCTAGACGGTCCGCCCTCGCCTCTCGATCCTCGCCTCCGATCTCGAGGAGGCGGGCTCCGGTGGCGGCCGTCTTGATCTTCACGCCCTCCGTGATCCCCAGCTGGGCCAACTTGATGGAGGCCTTGGCCGTCTTAATGAGCGCCTCGTAGGTAGCACCCCCCTCGGCGGCAGCCGGCCGTAGCGTGAGAACTACAGCCGCCGTCGACGGGGGACGCAGGTTGGCGCCGGGCTTGCTCTGGGGAGCAGCGGAGGGCTTTCCTCGGCGTGGAGTAGGAGGAGGAGGAGGAGGCCGCCGGGTGGAAGCCGGGGTCGCCTTGGCGGCCTTCCCCTTCTTCTTCTCCTTCTTCTTCTTTGCCGCCACCACATTCCACGGTTCCTCCGTGGGGACTGGTGGTGGCGGAACTGGTCGGGACTCCAGGGCTGCAGGAGCGGCTGCAGGAGCCGCAGGAGCGGCCGCAGAAGCGGCTGCAGGAGCGGCCGCAGGAGCGGCAGCGGCCTTCCCCTTCTTGCCTCTGCCCGACTTCTTCTTCCCCCTGGATTTGGGGACTTCCAAGCCGGGCAGAAGCGCAGGCGACGTCGTAGCCGGTGGCGGAGCCACCACTGCCTCCATGGACAGACCAGGGGCCGTCCGCGGAGCAGGCAACCCGGGATCGTAGGGGGCGACGTTGGATGCGGTTCCCCGGCCGAGTCTGGCCTCGATTGGGGCGATCCGCTCGGCCACCAATTCGCCGACGACCAGCCTCACCGCTCGCATCACCTCCTCCTTGAGCGACGTCGCATCACCTGCTTCCATGGAGGGAGTTGTAGCAGCCTGGGCCAGCGGCGCCGGCCGGCTCAGGGCCGCAATCTCCGCCCTCAACTCCATCAGCTGGAGAGCTTGCTGCTTGATCTCCGCAGCCTGCTCCTCCAGCTTCCGGGTCTGCAGCTCCAGCTGAGTCGCTTGCCGGGAGACCTCCCTCTCCAGCAGCTGCGTCTCCTCCGAGGCCGTTCTCCGTCTTAGCTCGTCGAAGACTGCCTGAAGGGTACACGACGCGTCATTGATGACGCGTACATATGTACCCTTCAGGTTCTTCGACCTCGCCCCGACCATGCCGAGGGCGTCCAGCCCCTCCCTAGCCCACTGGCATAGGGTCGCGCTCGGTGCTGTCCGCGCTGACTCCGCCGGGCAGGAGTAGCCCTCCACCCTCGGCTTGCCCTCTGACGGAGGACGGCGGCGGATGGCCGCTGTCTTGGCCGCGAGCTCCTCCTCAGCGTCGAGGTCCAGGGCCAGGCGCCTCTGGGCGTTCAACTCGGCCTGCGCAGCTGCGAGGCCGACGTACCGGCCCGTGGTAGGGGGGCGACCCCTGCCCCTTTTGCTCACGGGCTTTCTGGGCAGCTCCAGCATCTCACCACTTTCCGCCGCAGAGTCCGCGGAACTTGTGGTCTCCGGGGGCGTCGGCGACGCCTGCCGCTTCCGTTGGAACACCGGAGGAGTGTCAACGTTCTCCCCGGTGGGGGTGCCGAGGCTCGCTCGGAAGAACGTTTGGTTCCCCCGGTCCTCCTGCACCATAACGTCCTCCTCGGCCTCCGAAGAATCCCGGGTGGAGCTGGGATTCAATGGGCGTATAAGAAGCCTTTTCAAGACCACCACGGGTCTCCTGCCACGGGGTGTGGTTGCGGGCATCACATCCCCTTTCTTGGCCGACCTCGTGAGGGACGGCGACCTCGACGGCGGGAGACCGGCACTCGTCGCCAAAGGCGACGCCTCGGTCTCCTCTGCCTTCGTTCCCACGCTGGCTGTGCTCGTCCTTATCGGGGACGGCGACCTCGACTGAGAACGACCGGCTCTCGTCGCCAAAGGCGACGCCTCGGTCGTCTCCTGGGCACTTGCTGAGCCCGGCGAACGGTAAAATGTTCGCGAGCGCCGGCTCCGCGTACCGCTGTACGCACTCGACGCAGTTCTGGGAGCGCTGGGTCTGCTCCCCGGTTCACTCGAACTTAGGTGGCTTGTGTCCCCACCAGATACGACGGGACTGCATTGCGGCGAGTCATCACACACCTGAGTGTGTGCTGACTCCCCGCCATGGAGGGATTCTCCGGTCGCGGGGCGACCGGTACCCTCCTGGTGTAAAGTTTGCAAGTTCACCTTTTTCATGATAAATGTTGTTGTTGTTTTGTTTTTTAACGTGGTTGTCTTCCACTTTGGTCCCGCACACTCGGCCAAACGCCGGCGGGACAACACCGGACGGCCGAGCGAGCAAGCCCGCTCAGCCGAACACCACCATCACGGCGCCACAGCTCCGATACAACGGAGCTGCGGGCCGACGCCGAACGACCGAACAGGCGCACCCATCCGGCCAACGCGACTCACCACGGTGTCGGGAAGACACCGGGCCCGGAGGTTCTCCGACATTGGCACCCCAACCTAACCTAACCTAACCTAACCTAACCTAACCTAACCTAGGGGCACGCCCCAAGAGCTCACCAGTACGTCCCCGTCGTGTGCCCTGGACCCCAACGTGACCACCGTAACGGAGTGGCACGTTGGGTGACCAAATCTGGTAGAGCAAATCTTGCGGCAAGCAGTTTTACTGTGTGTGTTTTTTGATGTCCTCTGACCGCATCGGCACTGTCCTTTTAAGGACGATGTCTGTTGCTGGGGAAGAAGTTGCGTCGTGCCGGGACCAAGCTCCCGAGCGACAAGCGCGTGAGCGCGAAGAGGAGACAGGGGTGTCTAGCCGGGACCAAGTTCCCGAAGGACAGACCCGTCGGTGCTCGTTGAGGCTGTCGAAGCTGACGAGTGCAGATAATATGGAGATCGAGACGGAGGTCGCGAGACCTCATGGCTCTCTCACCAAGGCAAAGGTGGTGTTGGATCGCTTGGATCCAACCATCATTATGAGCACAAGCCCAGGGAGCTCGCGTTCGTCTTCGCCAGTGTCGGGAAGACTATGGCGGAAACGGTTCCCAGAGGAAGAGGCCGAGGAGGCCACTAAGAAGCCCCGCGGTCGCCCAACTACTACGGGCGAATACGCCGGCCTGGCGCAAGCCAAGGCCGAGCTGAACGCGGCTATGGAGCGGGAGCTCGAGCTCCGTGCTGAGAGAGAGTTGGCCGACAAACTGCAGCGGCAGCGGCAGAGGGCTCTCTACGTTAGAGAGACCCCTAGCCCGCAGCCAGAGCCCAGCCGACAACCCCAAGCGGGACAGGAATCGGCAGAGTCCCTCAGTGCGGAGCAGCTCACGGGAGCCATTGAGGCAGCGGTGGGGATGGTGCAAACCATCGCCACCAAGAGCTCCCACTTGAAAGGGCAATACGTGCGGGACCTGAGGCTCGCGTGCTCCACCATCTTGGAGCACGCCCGCGTGCTTCGGTCCCGCACGGAATCCGAAGAGGTGGCTAAGCTCCAGACCGAGCTAGTAGCTGTGCGGGCCGAAATGCGTGCATGGCAGCAGCAGGCGCAATCTGCGCCGCCCCCCATGAGCCGCGATGAGATCGCCTTTCTGATCGACGCGCGTCTCGCGGGGATTGCGGACCGTCTGCTGCCTGAGACCCGTATCCGTCCTCCTCTCGAGGCGGACAAGCGAGCTGCAGCTCGGTCACAGGAGCAGCTCACATGTGAGCTCCCGCCTCTTCCTCCATCGCCTCCCTCTGTCTCTGCCCATGTGCCGGGCGGATCGGATGAGACGGAACCCTGTCCTAATGGGTCTGGAGGGGAGAAGAAGAGGAAGGTTAAGAAGGCGAAGAAGAAGTCGGCCGCAGCCAAAGAGGCCGAAGCTGCCCGCCGGACCCGAGCGTCGCCTGAAGCGACGTCCTCATCTGCCCCCCCGCCTGCCCCTGCCACATGGAGCAAGGTGGCGGCGCGGCCAAAAGTGGCGAAGCCGGTCTCAGCTCAGCCAGCAGCTGCTCCGACCGCTGCCGTTCCAGCGGCCCAGGCCGCGAAGCGCAAGCGTGGTGGCCGGAAGCCTCGAAAGCTGCGCGCCCCACAAACGGCGGCGATCACCATCACGCTGCTTCCGGGTGCGCAGGAGAGGGGCGTTACCTACGGGGACGTTCTATCCAGGGCTGAAGGGGTCATTGACCTGAAGGCCCTGGGGATAGACGGCCTCCGGATGCGCCCTGCCACCACTGGGGCTCGGATCCTGGAGGTGGCTGGTGAGGATCGAGCCCGGAAGGCTGACCTCCTAGCCACCAAACTAAGGGAGGTGCTGGACGAGGCTCGTGTCGCTAGGCCAGAGAGGTGCGTGGAGCTACGCATCTCTGGCTTGAGCGACACGGCCTCCAAACAAACGGTAGCGGCATCGCTGGCGGCTGAGGGGGGCTGCTCTCCTGACGCCATAAAGGTGGGCGACATCCAACGCCCACCTGGCCGCCAGGGCACTGCTTGGCTGCGGTGCCCTATCGAAGCGGCCAGAAAGTTGACGGATGGCCGTCAGATACTCGTCGGGTGGTCAGTGGTCAGGCTGACCACACTGGAGCCGAGACCGGCGCGGTGCTTCCGCTGCCTGGAGCCTGGGCACGTCGGGGCCAATTGCACTGCGGGTGTCGACCGCAGTGCGCTCTGCTTCCGCTGTGGGCAGGCGGGCCACAAGTCGGCCACCTGCTCCGCGGAGCCCAGATGCCCCGTCTGTGCGGCGGAAGGAGTGGCGTCCGGTCACCGGCTCGGATCCGGCGAGTGCAAGGCCGCTTCTCGGAAGAAGGCTGCCCCGAGAAAAGGCGGAGCTGCGGGTGGGACGATACACAATACATCCCCCACCCAGCCGCAACACGAGGAGGAGATGGACACCGCCCAACAATAATGGCACATCGTATCTCCATCCTGCAGGCCAACGTCAACCACTGCGTCGCGGCCCAGGACCTTCTGGCCCAATCCATGGCGCAGTGGCAGACGACAGTGGCAATAGTCGCCGACCCGTACCACGTTCGTGACAGCCCAAATTGGGCTGGCGACCTGTGCGGCTTGGTGGCTATCGTCGCCCAGCGATCTGCCCCACCCTTCGACAGAGTGCGGAGGGGCCGCGAGTGCGTACGCGTCGTGCTGGGCGGCGCTGCAGTGATTGGGGTGTACTGTCCCCCTAGCAGAAGTCTCGCCCAATTTGAGCAGTTGCTCTTGGAGGTCGGGGCTCTGCTGGCGGAAGTGCGCCCCACCCCGGCTGTGGTGGCCGGGGATTTCAACGCTCACTCTCGGGCGTGGGGATCTC
This sequence comes from Eilema caniola, assembly GCA_949126895.1. Classification (NCBI taxonomy): domain Eukaryota; kingdom Metazoa; phylum Arthropoda; class Insecta; order Lepidoptera; family Erebidae; genus Eilema; species Eilema caniola. Next base: position 23,835,757 of record OX421479.1, on the reverse strand, counting down.
CGGCGACCGACACTCGGGGGGAGCTGTTGGTTGAGTGGGCGGTGTCCCAAGGCTTGGTGCTGCTGAACCAAGGGGCGGTTCAAACCTGTGTGCGGCCCCAGGGGAGCTCGATTGTCGATTTGTCGTTCGCCAGTTCTGACCTGGCGCGACGAATCGACAACTGGCGGGTCGCCGGGGGGGTGGAGACCGCGTCGGATCATCGGTACATCCGGTTCGACGTCGTCCCCGCCGCCTCGTCGGCTCGTGTGGAGCTGGACCGCCCCTTGGTAGGGGAGGGTCCGCGGTGGCGACTCAGTTCTCTGGACCGGGAGCTGGCCAAAGAGGCGGCTGTCGTCGAGCGATGGGCCGCTGTTGATAGCGGCCTCGACGTGGACGCGAGGTGCGAGCGGCTCGCAGGAGCGCTGACTCGCGTCTGCGACGCGGCGATGCAGAGGGCGAGGCCTATTCCGCCCCGGAAGCAGGTGTACTGGTGGCGTCCCCACCTAGCCGGGCTGCGTACCGCAAGCTACGCAGCCCAGAGGCGGTACACCCGCAGTCGAAGGCGGGCCGTTAGAGACCTCGCCCGAGAAGAACAACTGCACGCTGCGTACAGGGCCGCCCGTGAGGCCCTTAGCTCGGCGATAAAAGCCGCCAAGGAGGAGTCCTGGAGGGAGTGGCTCGAGAGTCTCGACCGAGACCCGTGGGGGCGCCCGTATAAGGTCGTGAGTCAGAAACTCCGGCCCTGGGCGCTTCCCCTCACCAGAACTCTCGAGTCCAACCTCCTGGACCGAGTGGTCAGCTCCCTCTTCCCTGCGAGGGAAGAGTGGGTCCCACCGCGGATGGCAGCACCAAGCCAGGTGCCGGCTGACGAAGGGGCAATACCTCCCGTGTCCGAGGCCGAGTTAGGGGTTGCGATCCTGGCACTCAAGTCCAGGAATCGTGCCCCGGGCCCGGACGGCATTCCTGGGAAGGTTATTGCCACCGTCATGCCGGCACTAGAGGAAGAGACGCTGTCCCTCATGTCGGAGTGTGTGGCGTCGGGGAGAGTCCCGCGACGATGGAAGACCGGCAAGCTCGTGCTTCTAAAGAAGCACGGACGCCCAGCCGAGTCGCCGTCGGCCTACCGCCCCATCGTTCTGCTCGACGAGATGTGCAAGCTGTTTGAGCGGGTGCTAGCTGCGCGTCTCGTCGGGCACCTTGGGGGGGCGGGGCCCAATCTAAGTGATGGCCAGTTCGGCTTCCGTCGCGGGAGGTCGACTCTCGACGCCATATCCCGGCTGCGGGACAGCGTCGACGAAGCGGTCGCCGGGGGTGAGGTGTTGTTGGCTGTATCGTTGGATATAGCCAACGCTTTCAACACCCTCCCCTGGGAGACCATTGCGGAGGCGCTGAGGTACCACAATGTCCCGTGGTACCTCAGGCGCGTTCTTGCGGACTACTTCGTGGACCGGGTCATCATCTACCCGGCCCAAAACGGAGTAGTCCGCCGAAGTATGTCGTGTGGCGTTCCACAGGGGTCGGTCCTTGGGCCGCTCCTGTGGAACATAGGGTACGACTGGGTCCTGCGCGGAGCCAATCTTCGGGGGGTCGGTGTACTCTGCTACGCCGACGATACCCTGGTCACCGCGCGGGCCCCCACGTTCCGCGACGCCGCCGTACTTGCCACGGCGGGCGTCGCCCACGTTGTGCGTCGCATCGGGGCGCTGGGGCTAAAGGTGGCCCTCGAAAAGTCCGAGGCCCTGTTCTTCCATGGGCCTCGGCAGACGCCGCCTCGAGACCAAACAATAGTGGTGGGTGGCACCTCCATCGCTGTCGGGAGCAGCCTGAAATACCTCGGGCTCATTCTCGACAGTCGGTGGAGGTTCGCGGAGCATTTCCGGCAGCTGGCACCGAAGTTGCTGGCATTTGCTGGAATGCTCTCGCGCTTGCTGCCCAACAGCGGAGGACCGGGATCTGCCTGCCGCCGTCTCTACGACGGAGTGGTGCGCTCCAAGGCGCTCTACGGGGCGCCCATTTGGGCGGAAGCCCTCTGCCCAGCTAATGTAGCGTTGCTGCGGCGTCCGCAACGCGCCATCGCGCAGAGGGCTGCACGGGCGTACCACACCGTCTCCTACGAGGCGGCGTGTTTGATCGCGGGCAGTATCCCCTGGGATCTCGAGGCTGGCGTCCTCAAGCGGGTGTATGAGGAGGGCGCCCTGATGCGGCGTGTTGCCGGAGGTCGACCGGCTCCGGAGGAGATCGATCGCTGGAGACAGGAGGCGCGCGACGATCTCTTCCGGAAATGGGCGGAAAGGTTGGGCACGACACGCAGCAGTGCGCTGCTTGTGGGGGCCGTTAGGCCCGTCCTGCGCGAGTGGGTTGAGAGGGGTCATGGGGCTCCTACGTACCACCTCACTCAACTTCTCACAGGTCATGGCTGCTTCGCCAAGTACCTGTGGGAGGTGGTGGGTGTGGAATCGGAGCCCCGGTGCCGAAGCTGCACCAGCGGCGACCCCGACACGGCACACCACACTTTGGCCGTGTGTGAGGCGTGGGACGGACAAAGGACGGCCCTCACAAGCACAATCGGTGCTAATCTCTCGCTGTCGGCCATAGTTCCAGCTATGGCCGGCAGCGAACAGTGTTGGGCCGCCGTCGCCTCGTTTGCTAGCGAGGTGATGGCGGCCAAGAGAGAGGCGCTGCGGGAACGGGAGCGAGCTGGGCTCACTCTCCCGCCCCGCAGGCCACCGGCGAGGGGACGTCGGCGAACACAATTCGCCCGCGTCCCCGAATGAGAGTAGCCACGGGCGGCGGGTCGGGGGACCCGCTGCCCTTATGCTGATGTGGCGGAATGCGCCCCTCCGTGTTCCTGGGGCGCATTCTTAAGAGGAGGACGGGCCCCACCATCTCGACCTGATGGCCGGGATGGTGGGGCCTCGAGAGGAGGGCCCGCTAAATAGGGCGGGCGTCCCTAGCCGAGTCGCGGTGAGCATTCTATCCCGCGGCTCGGATTGGGCGAAGGAGGAACACCGTGGTGGTTTAGTGGGTAGTCTGGCCTCGGCCAGGAGTCCCACACGAAGCGAGCCCCCTGCCCCCGCGGAGGGTGAGCGAAGTGCGTAAATGCATTCCACCACGTAAAAAAAAAAAAAAAAAAAACCTAACCTAACCTAACCTAACCTAACCTAACCTAACCTAACCTAACCTGACAACTGACCACCCGACGACTACCCGACGGCCATCCGTCAGCTTTCTGGCCGCTTCAATAGGGCACCTTAGCCAAGCAGTGCCCTGGCGGCCAGGTGGGCGTTGGATGTCGCCCACCTTTATGGCGTCGGGAGAGCAGCCCCCCTCAGCCGCAAGCGAGGCCGCCACTGTTTGTTTCGAGGCCGTATCACTTAAGCCAGAGATGCGCAGCTCCACACACCTCTCCGGCCTGGCGACACGAGCCTCCTGCAACACCTCTCTTAGTTTTTCGGCGAGGACGTCAGCCTTCTGGGCTCGGTTCTCGCCAGCCACCTCCAGGATGCGAGCCCCAGTGGTTGCAGGGCGCATCCGTAAGCCGTCTATCCCCAAGGCCTTCAGGTTAATGAACCCTTCGGCCTTAGAGAAGACGTCCTCGTAGGTGACGCCCCGATCCTGCGCTCCCGGCAGCAGCGTGATGGTAATCGCTGCAGTTTGCGGGGCGCGCAGTTTTCGGGGCTTTCTGGCACCACGCTTCCTCTTTCCGTCCGGCGGTGCATGCGCGGCAGCAGTCGGAGCAGCTGCTGGCCGAGCTGGGGCTGGCTTCACCGTTTTTGGCCGCGCCGCCACCTTGCTCCATGTGGCAGGGGCAGGCGGAGGGGCCGATGAGGACGTCGCTTTAGGCGACTCCCCTGTCTGGCGGGCAGCATCGGCCTCTTTGGCTGCGGCCGACTTCTTTTTCGCCTTTTTTCTCTTCTTCTGCTTCTCCTCGGGCCCAGTGGGGCATGGTCCCGTCCCGTCTAACCCATCCGGCAGATGGGCAGAGACGGAGGGAGGCGAAGCAGGAGGAGGCGGGAGCTCTGATGCGAGCTGATGAGATGACCGCGCCGCGGTTCGCTTGTCCGCCTCGAGAGGTGGACGGATACGGGTCTCAGGCAGCAAACGATCCGCAATCCCCGCGAGACGCGCGTCGATTAGGAAAGCGATCTCATCGCGGCTCATGGGGGGCGGCGCAGACTGCGCTTGCTGCTGCCAGGCACGCATTTCGGCCCGCACAGCTGCTAGCTCGGCCTGCAGCTTAGCCACCTCTTCGGATTCCGTGCGGGACCGAAGCACGCGAGCGTGCTCCAAGATGGTGGAGCACGCGAGCCTCAGGTCCCGCACGTATTGCCCCTTCAAGTGGGAGCTCTTGGTGGCGATGGTTTGCACCATCCCCACCGCTGCCTCAATGGCACCCGTCAGCCGCTCCGCACTGAGGGACTCTGCCGATTCCTCTCCCGCTTGGGGCTGTCGGCTGGGCTCTGGCTGCGGGCTAGGGGTCTCTCTGACGTAGAGAGCCCTCTGCCGCTGCCGCTGCAGTTCGTCGGCCAGCTCTCTCTCAGCACGGAGCTCGAGCTCCCGCTCCATAGCCGCGTTCAGCTCGGCCTTGGCTTGCGCCAGGCCGGCGTATTCGCCCGTAGTGGTTGGGCGTCCGCGGGGCTTCTTAGTGGCCTCCTCGGTTTCCGCCTCTGGGACCCGTTTCCGCCATAGTCTTCCCGATACTGGGGAAGACGACCGCGAGCTCCCTGGGCTTGTGCTCATAATGATGGTTGGATCCAAGCGATCCAACACCACCTTCGCCTTGGCGAGAGAGCCATGAGGTCTCGCAACCTCCGTCTCGATCTCCATATTATCGGCACTCGTCAGCTTCGACAGCCTCAATGAGCACCGACGGGTCTGTCCTTCGGGAACTAGGTCCCGGCTCGACAACCCTGTCTCCTCTTCGCGCTCACGCGCTTGTCGCTCGGGAGCTTGGTCCCGGCACGACGCAACTTCTTCGCCAGCAACAGACATCGTCCGGTCACCGGCTCGGATCCGGCGAGTGCAAGGCCGCCTCTCGGAAGAAGGCTGCCCCGAGAAAAGGCGGAGCTGCGGGTGGGAAACCGACAACATCCCCCACCCAGCCGCAACAAGAGGAGGAGATGGACACCGCCCAACCATAATGGCACATCGTATCTCCATCCTGCAGGCCAACGTCAACCACTGCGTCACGGCCCAGGACCTTCTGGCCCAATCCATGGCGCAGTGGCAGATGACAGTGGCAATAGTCGCCGACCCGTACCACGTTCGTGACAGCCCAAATTGGGCTGGCGACCTGTGCGGCTTGGTGGCTATCGTCGCCCAGCGATCTGCCCCACCCTTCGACAGAGTGCGGAGGGGCCGCGAGTGCGTACTCGTCGTGCTGGGCGGCGCTGCAGTGATTGGGGTGTACTGTCCCCCTAGCAGAAGTCTCGCCCAATTTGAGCAGTTGCTCTTGGAGGTCGGGGCTCTGCTGGCGGAAGTGCGCCCCACCCCGGTTGTGGTGGCCGGGGATTTCAACGCTCACTCTCGGGCGTGGGGATCTCCGGCGACCGACACTCGGGGGGAGCTGTTGGTTGAGTGGGCGGTGTCCCAAGGCTTGGTGCTGCTGAACCAAGGGGCGGTTCAAACCTGTGTGCGGCCCCAGGGGAGCTCGATTGTCGATTTGTCGTTCGCCAGTTCTGACCTGGCGCGACGAATCGACAACTGGCGGGTCGCCGAGGGGGTGGAGACCGCGTCGGATCATCGGTACATCCGGTTCGACGTCGTCCCCGCCGCCTCGTCGGCTCGTGTGGAACTGTGCCGCCCCTTGGTGGGGGAGGGTCCGCGGTGGCGACTAGGAACCTTGGACAGGGAGCTGGCCAGAGAGGCGGCTATCGTCGAGCGATGGGCTGCTCATGAGAGCGGCCTGGACGTGGACGCGAGGTGCGAGCGGCTCGCAGGAGCGCTGACTCGCGTCTGCGACGCGGCGATGCAGAGGGCGAGGCCTATTCCGCCCCGGAAGCAGGTGTACTGGTGGCGTCCCCACCTAGCCGGGCTGCGTACCGCAAGCTACGCAGCCCAGAGGCAGTACACCCGCAGTCGAAGGCGGGCCGTTAGAGACCTCGCCCGAGAAGAACAACTGCACGCCGCGTACAGGGCCGCCCGTGAGGCCCTCAGCTCGGCGATAAAAGCCGCCAAGGAGGAGTCCTGGAGGGAGTGGCTCGAGAGCCTCGACCGAGACCCGTGGGGGCGCCCGTACAAGGTCGTGAGTCAGAAACTCCGGCCCTGGGCGCCTCCCCTCACCAGAACTCTCGAGTCCAACCTCCTGGACCGAGTGGTCAGCTCCCTCTTCCCTGCGAGGGAAGAGTGGGTCCCACCGCGGATGGCAGCACCAAGCCAGGTGCCGGCTGACGAAGGGGCAATACCTCCCGTGTCCGAGGCCGAGTTAGGGGTTGCGATCCTGGCACTCAAGTCCAGGAATCGTGCCCCGGGCCCGGACGGCATTCCTGGGAAGGTTATTGCCACCGTCATGCCGGCACTAGAAGAAGAGACGCTGTCCCTCATGTCGGAGTGTGTGGCGTCGGGGAGAGTCCCGCGACGATGGAAGACCGGCAAGCTCGTGCTTCTAAAGAAGCACGGGCGCCCAGCCGAGTCGCCGTCGGCCTACCGCCCCATCGTTCTGCTCGGCGAGATGTGCAAGCTGTTTGAGCGGGTGCTAGCTGCGCGTCTCGTCAGGCACCTTGAGGGGGCGGGGCCCAATCTAAGTGATGGCCAGTTCGGCTTCCGTCGCGGGAGGTCGACTCTCGACGCCATATCCCGGCTGCGGGACAGCGTTGACGAAGCGGTCGCCGGGGGTGAGGTGTTGTTGGCTGTATCGCTGGATATAGCCAACGCATTCAACACCCTCCCCTGGGAGACCATTGCGGAGGCGCTGAGGTACCACAATGTCCCGTGGTACCTCAGGCGCGTTCTTGCGGACTACTTCGTGGACCGGGTCATCATCTACCCGGCCCAAAACGGAGTAGTCCGCCGAAGTATGTCGTGTGGCGTTCCACAGGGGTCGGTCCTTGGGCCGCTCCTGTGGAACGTGGGGTACGACTGGGTCCTGCGCGGGGCCAATCTTCGGGGGGTCGGTGTACTCTGCTACGCCGATGATACCCTGGTCACCGCGCGGGCCCCCACGTTCCGGGACGCCGCCGTACTCGCCACGGCGGGTGTCGCCCACGTCGTGCGTCGCATCGGGGCGCTGGGGCTAAAGGTGGCCCTAGAAAAGTCCGAGGCCCTGTTCTTCCATGGGCCTCGGCAGACGCCGCCTCGAGACCAAACAATAGTGGTGGGTGGCACCTCCATCGCTGTCGGGAGCAGCCTGAAATATCTCGGGCTCATTCTCGACAGTCGATGGGGGTTCGCGGAGCATTTCCGGCAGCTAGCACCGAAGTTGCTGGCATTTGCTGGAATGCTCTCGCGCTTGCTGCCCAACAGCAGAGGACCGGGGTCTGCCTGCCGCCGTCTCTACGACGGAGTGGTGCGCTCCAAGGCGCTCTACGGGGCGCCCATCTGGGCGGAAGCCCTCTGCCCAGCCAATGTTGCGCTGCTGCGGCGACCGCAGCGCGCCATTGCGCAGAGGGCGGCACGAGCGTACCACACCGTCTCTTACGAGGCGGCGTGTTTGATCGCGGGCAGTATCCCCTGGGATCTCGAGGCTGGCGTCCTTAAAAAGGTGTACGAGGAGGGCGCCCTGATGCGGCGTGTTGCCGGAGGTCGACCGGCTCCGGAGGAGATCGATCGCTGGAGACAGGAGGCGCGCGACGATCTCTTCCGGAAATGGGCCGAAAGGTTGAGCACGACAAGGAGTGGCTCACTGCTTGTGGGGGCCGTTAGGCCCGTCCTGCGCGAGTGGGTTGAGAGGGGTCATGGGGCACCTACGTACCACCTCACTCAACTTCTCACAGGTCATGGCTGCTTCGCCAAGTACCTGTGGGAGGTGGTGGGCGTGGAATCGGAGCCCCGGTGCCGAAGCTGCACCAGCGGCGACCCCGACACGGCACACCACACTTTGGCCGTGTGTGAGGCGTGGGACGGACAAAGGACGGCCCTCACAAGCACAATTGGTGCAAACCTCTCGCTGTCGGCCGTAGTTCCAGCTATGGCCGGCAGCGAACAGTGTTGGGCCGCCGTCGCCTCGTTTGCTAGCGAGGTGATGGCGGCCAAGAGAGAGGCGCTGCGGGAACGGGAGCGAGCTGGGCTCACTCTTCCGCCCCGCAGGCCACCGGCGAGGGGACGTCGGCGAGCACAATTCGCCCGCGTCCCTGATTGAGAGTAGCCACGGGCGGCGGGTCGGGGGACCCGCTGCCCTTATGCTGATGTGGCGGAATGCGCCCCTCCGTGTTCCTGGGGCGCATTCTTAAGAGGAGGTTGGGCCCCACCACCCGGCACGATGGCCGGGATGGTGGGGCCTCGAGAGGAGGGCCCGCTAAATAGGGCGGGCGTCCCTAGCCGAGTCGCGGTGAGCATTCTATCCCGCGGCTCGGATTGGGCGAAGGAGGAACACCGTGGTGGTTTAGTGGGTAGTCTGGCCTCGGCCAGGAGTCCCACACGAAGCGAGCCCCCTGCCCCCGCGGGGGGTGAGCGAAGTGCGTAAATGCATTCCACCACGTAAAAAAAAAAAAAAAAAAAAAAAAAAAAAAAAAAAAAAAAAACCTAACCTTTTTTTTTTTTTTTTTTTTTTTTTAACCCGGGGGAATCCGTTATGGATACCCGCGTGCCAGGACGCACGCGGGTTATGTCCGACTCGCACGGACTAAACCTAACCGGGGTGCCCTCTTTCTCCGCTTCTAGTGGGCGGGTGTCGTGGGAACAAGGTCACAACAACCACAACACCCGCAGCGGTCAGCCACACCTCCCGTGTAAAGAGCGGGAGGTGTGGCTTCCTTCAGTGGTGTCGTCCTATGGGTAGGGGGGACGACATCCTACTAGGTACAGTGTGCAGACACGACACTACCGACCTGGGGGGACCTGGCGTTGCACAGCCGGCGGTAGTCCTGGTACCGCGGGCCGTGAGTCCCCGTCAAGGAGGAAGGCCGCGATGGAGCGTCGCGGCCCGCCTTCGCCCGACTCGCCTGCGGCGGATCGGATCAGCGAGAGGATCCAGTTCCCTGATCCGCTCCGCCTCCTCCTTGAGCGAGATCACGTCCTCGCTGAACGTGATCATCGCCGTCCACGCCGCCTCACTGTCGACCATCGCCTGGATGATGGTCGAGAGCGTTAGGTCGGCGCCGACTACGTCGACAAGAGCTGCGCGTTGACGGCTCCACCCCGGGCACTCCGCCAGCGTGTGCGTGGCTGTGTCCTCGGGGTGGCCGCAGCTGTGGCACACCGGAGACGGCTCCCTCTTGGCCACCCGGAACAGATACTCACCGAAACAACCGTGTCCGGTGAGCATCTGCGCCAGGCGAAAGGTGACCGCCCCGTGCCGCCTGTCGACCCACTCCTGCAGGATGGGTCGGATCGCGTCGATGGTCAGAACACCGGCGCGAGGCTCTTCCAACCGCTCGGACCACCGCCTAAGAAGATCGCCCCGGAGGTCCTCCCTCCAGCACGCGACCTCCCTCGGCGGCGGGCCGACTCCCCGGGCCCTGGCCTCAGAGGTCCGGCAGAAAACTTCCGCCAACACCTCGGCCTCCAGGTCCCATGGTGGAGTTCCTGCGAGCACGCACGCGGCCTCGAGCGAGACCGTGCCGTACCCTCTCACGACCTTCAACGCCATCGCCCGCTGCGCCCGTCGCAGCAGCGCGATATTTTCGGCGTCGAGGGCCTCTACCCATATGGGCGCCCCGTATAGTGCCATCGAGCGAACCACCGACGTGTAAAGGCGTCGGCAGCCGCCCGAGGGCCCACCGAGATTCGGGAGCAAACGACCAAGCGCCCTCGCAGCACCCACGAGTCGGGGCGCGAGTCCCTGGAAGTGCTCCCGGAAGCACCATCGGCTATCGAGGACGATGCCCAAATAACGCATCGTCTTTCGTATGCCGATCGATACTCCGCCCACCACAATGTGCGCTCCAGCCGGCGGCGCCGACCGAGGGGAAGAAAAACAAACCGCCTCGGACTTCTGCAAGGCGACCTCCAACCCAATAAGGCGGATTCGCCTCACGAAGTGGGCCACTCCGGCTGTTGCTCTGAGAGCCGCCTCCCTATAGGTATCCCCCTGCGCGGTGACGAGGGTATCGTCAGCGTAACACGTTACGCTGACCCCCCGAAGAGTCGCACCGCGCAGCACCCAGTCGTAGCCGACGTTCCACAGCAGGGGTCCTAAAACGGAGCCCTGCGGAACGCCGCACGACATTGCTCTCAGAGCGGCGCCACCATCCTGTGTCGGATAGGTGACTGCCCGTTGGGAGAGGTAGGACAGAACTACCCTCCGCAGGCAGTCCGGCACACGATGGTAGCGCAGCGCCTCATGGATGCAGCTCCAGGGGAGGGTGTTAAAAGCATTGGCGATGTCTAAACTCACCGCCAATACCACCCCGGTCCCCGAAGCCGCGTCCTTCACTAGGGACTGCACCCGGCGGATCGCGTCCACCGTCGACCGGGCTCTGCGGAAACCATACTGGACATCGCAGAGACCCGGCCCGGGACCGTCCAGGTGCTCGACGATACGGTGGGCGAGCACACGCTCGAACACCTTCCCGATATCGTCGAGCAACACGATGGGCCGATAGGCCGAAGGCGAATCCGCCGGTCGTCCCTCCTTCTTGATGAGGACAAGTTTCCCCACCTTCCACCTGCGGGGAAACTTGCCCTGTTCCAGGCAGGAGGTAAACAGCCGTGCCACTCTCTCTTCTAAGGCATCGGGCAGAGCCAATGCCCAGGCCCGACCGGGAATACCGTCGGGCCCTGGGGCGGTGTTCTTGGCCTTGAGCCTTGCAACCGCCGCCCTCAGATGCCCGGGAGTGACCTCGGGCGATGCTGTTTCCTCCGCGTGCACAAGTCCTCTACTGCTCTCCGCGACATCGTCGCCGACCATGGGAGGGGGAGCGAACTCTCCCCGGTCGGGGAACAGAGCTGCTACTATCTGTTCCACGAGCGCAGGCTGGAGCGATTGCGTCACCGGGGGGGCCCAGGGACGGAGCTTTTGACGCACCGTCCTATACGGCCTCCCCCACGGGTCGCGGTCGATCGACTCCAGCATTGCCTCCCAAGCCCTTTTCTTGGACTCGGCGATTTCCGCGCGCAGGGCGGCTCTCGCCTCCCTGTACGCGTCGTACAGCCGAGTCTCCAGGGCTTCGTCGCGACGTCGTCTTCGCCGGCTTCGGGTGTACTTGCGGCGCGCCGCCACGCACGCAGCACGGAGCTGCGCTAGCTGGGGCGACCACCAGTACACCTTACGATGTGGAGAGGGGGGCCCGACGCGAGGCATGCTAGCGTCGCACACCTGCGTCATGGCCGCGTTGAGCCAATCGGCTTCCTCATCCACATCAACCGGACCCTCCGGCACTGGAATCCAACTTTGGACCAAGGCGGCCTCCGCGAGACGCTCGCGGTTCAGCCGCCTTAGGGCCCATCTCGGGTTGTCCTCCCCACGCGGAGGGCCACCCAGGCTGTTCGGGGCAACCGGAAGGGGGGAGATTCGGAACCGAATATATCGGTGGTCCGCTAACGTCTCGACCCCCTCCAGGACTTCCCAGCCTTGGACACGGGGCACCAGAGCGGGGGACGCGAACGTGAGGTCCACGATAGACCCGCTCTGTTGCCGCGCCCACGTGTCGACGGTCCCCCGGTTGAGCAGAATCAACCCGGACGAGACCAACCAATCTTCCAGTACCTCCCCCCGCGGACAAGTAGCGGGGGATCCCCATGCCGTGGACTTGGCGTTGAAATCGCCAGCCACGAGCACGGGTGAAGGGTGAGCCTGTCGCACGAGCGTTCCCAGCTCCTCCAGGGTACGCTCGAAACAGGACAGGCTCCGATTCGGAGAGCAGTACGCTCCGACCACCGTCAACGAACCCACGGCGGCCGCCACGCAACAGCGCCCCCTCTTGATCCTCAATAAGGGGGGCGCACCGGCAGCCGCGCGCGAGACCAGAGCCACCAAGCCCTCCCGGTCAACCGCCCAATGCGAATCGGGCGGGATAGGTCGGTAGGGCTCGGTGATTATGCCTACCCCGGTCTGCCACTGCGCCATGCTCTGGATGTAAAGGTCCTGAGCGGCGGCGCAGTGGTTTAGGTTCGCCTGGAGGACGCCGATAGTCCCACTAATCTGTGACCATCGGCGCTACCTCTACAGGCCTCGGTGACGGTGGATCGGGCCTAGGCGGGGCTATGACGCCGCCGCCAGCCTTCTGCCCCGACTCCGAGGGCTTTGCCTTTTGAGGCTTCTTCCTTTTCTTCTTTTTCTTCTTCGGCTTGGGAGTGGTGCACGCTGCACTCCCAAGCCGGTGATCCGCCGGCTTGTCTGCCGCCTCGCACAAAGCGCAGCGCAAGGCGGCAGTGCACTGGGCCATTAGGTGCCCCGGCGCGCCGCAGCGGTAGCAGTAGTCGCTGCGGTCTACGTCCGAGGTACACTTGGCCTTTGTGTGCCCGGTGTGGAGGCACCGGTAGCACCGAAGGGGCTTGGGGTCGACGAGCTTCACTTGAGCCGCCGACCACCCCACCAGTAGCCTCCCGGTCGCAGCCAATTTCTTGGCCGCGGCCACCGGGCACTTAACAAACACTACCCCGAGGCCTCGCCAGTCCCGGTGTAAAGAGCCGGGTCTGGCAGTACCCTCGGGGCACCCGCCGGCGGACTCCACGCTGGCCGCCACCTCTGCCGCGGAGACGGAGTCATCCAGCCCGGAGATGCGCAGTTCTGCACACCTCACAGGCCTGGAGACCGTTACCGTCTCCGCAGGGAGGACCTCTCGCAGCCTTGCCGCTAGACGGTCCGCCCTCGCCTCTCGATCCTCGCCTCCGATCTCGAGGAGGCGGGCTCCGGTGGCGGCCGTCTTGATCTTCACGCCCTCCGTGATCCCCAGTTGGGCCAACTTAATTGAGGCCTTTGCCGCTCTTATGAGCGCCTCATAGCTAGCGCCCCCCTCGGCGGCAGCTGGCCGTAGCGTGAGAACTACAGCCGCCGTCGACGGGGGACGCAGGTTGGCACCGGGCTTGCTCTGGGGAGCAGCGGAGGGCTTCCCTCGGCGTGGAGTAGGAGGAGGAGGAGGAGGCCGCCGGGTGGAAGCCGGGGTCGCCTTGGCGGCCTTCCCCTTCTTCTTCTCCTTCTTCTTCTTTGCCGCCACCACATTCCACGGTTCCTCCGTGGGGACTGGTGGTGGCGGAACTGGTCGGGACTCCAGGGCTGCAGGAGCTGCAGGAGCGGCTGCAGGAGCGGCTGCAGGAGCGGCCGCAGGAGCGGCAGCGGCCTTCCCCTTCTTGCCCCTGCCCGACTTCTTCGTCCCCCTGGATTTGGGGACATCCAAGCCGGGCAGAGGCGCAGGCGACGTCGCAGCCGGTGGCGGAGCCACCACTGCCTCCATGGACAGACCTGGGGCCGTCCGCGGAGCAGGCAACACAGGGTCGGAGGGGGCGACATTGGGTGCGGTATCCCGGCCGAGTCTGGCCTCGATTGGGGCGATCCGGTCGGCCACCAATTCGCCGACGACCAGTCTCACCGCACGCATCACCTCCTCCTTGAGCGACGTCGCATCACCTGCTTCCATGGAGGGAGCTGTAGCAGCCTGCGCCACCGGCGCCGGCCGGCTCAGGGCCGCAATCTCAGCCCTCAACTCCATCAGCTGGAGAGCTTGCTGCTTGATCTCCGCAGCCTGCTCCTCCAGCTTCCGGGTCTGCAGCTCCAGTTGAGCCGCTTGCCTGGAGACCTCCCTCTCCAGCAGCTGCGTCTCCTCCGACGCCGTTCTCCGCCTGAGCTCGTCGAAGACTGCCTGAAGGGTATACGACGCGTCGTTAATGACGCGTACATATGTCCCCTTCAGGTTCTTCGACCTCGCCCCGACCATGCCGAGGGCGTCCAGCCCCTCCCTAGCCCACTGGCATAGGGTCGCGCTAGGCGCTGTCCGCGCTGACTCCACCGGGCAGGAGTAACCCTCCGCCCTCGGCTTGCCCTCCGACGGAGGACGGCGGCGGATGGCCGCTGTCTTGGCCGCAACCTCCTCCTCCGCGTCGAGGTCCAGGGCCAGGCGCCTCTGCGCGTTCAGCTCGGCCTGCGCAGCTGCGAGGCCGACGTACCGGCCCGTGGTAGGGGGGCGACCCCTGCCCCTTTTACTCACGGGCTTTTTGGACAGCTCCGGCTTCCCACCACTTTCAGCCGCAGACTGTGCGGAACTTGAGGTGTCTGGGGGCGACGTCGACGCCTGCCGCTTCCGCTGGAACACCGGGGGCGTGGCGACGTTCTCTCCGGTCGGGGTGCCGAGACTCGCCCGGAAGAACGTCTGGTTCCCCCGGTCCTCCTGCACCATGACGTCGTCGTCCTCAGCTCCGTCCGATGAATCCCGGGCGGTGCTGGGATTCATTGGGCGTATGAAAAGCCTCTTCAGCACCACCACGGGTTTCCTGCCACGCGGTGTGGTTGTGGCGCTGACTGCGGCATCCCCCTTCTTGGCTGTCCTCGTGAGGGACGGCGACCTCGACGGCGGGAGACCGGCACTCGTCGCCTTTGGCGACGCCTCGGTCTCCCTTTCCTCCGTAGGCTGCGATGACATGCCCACACTGCCTGTGCTCGTCCTTGTCGGGGACGGCGACCTCGACTGAGGGCGACCGGCTCTCGTCGCCGAAGGCGACGCCTCGGTCTCCTCCTGGGCACCTGCTGAGCCCGGCGAACGATAAAACGTTCGCGAGCGCCGGCTCCGCGTACCGCTGTACGCACTCGGCGCTGTTTTGGGAGCGCTGGGTCTGCTCCCCAGTTCTTGGACGCTTAGGTGGCCTGTGTCCCCACCAGATACGCTGGGACAGCATGGCGGTGAGTCATCACACACCTGAGTGTGTGCTGACTCCCCGCCATGGAGGGATTCTCCGGTCGCGGAGCGACCGGTACCCTCCTGGTGTATTGTTATGCAGTTCACCTTTTTCATATTTTTGTTGACGACGAATTTTTTGTTTTTTAACGTGGTTGTCTTCCACTTTGGTCCCGCACACTCGGCCAAACGCCGGCGGGACTACACCGAACGGCTGAGCGAGCAAGCCCACTCAGCCGAACAACCACCATCCCGGCGCCACAGCTCCGATACAACGGAGCTGCGGGCCGACGCCGAACGACCGAACAGGCGCACCCATCCGGCCAACACGACTCACCACGGTGTCGGGAAGACACCGGGCCCGCCTCCTGGTTTCAGCGAAATGCCTACGCCAGGAGGCTCCAACCGAGTGGTTCTTTTATAGAGGTGTCCTTCCTCGCAGACACCGCCACGTGGCAGTGCCCACCGGTTCTGACTTGCGCCAGGGTTCCGGCTTCGGCAGCCTGAAGACTGCCTAATACAGCCCCCGTGAAGGGGGCCCCCGTACCGAGCGGGAGCTCAGGTACGGTATGCCCCGGGCCACTCCATAGTGGGCTTCTATAAACGAGAAGTCCAAGGAGTGGCCGTCTCACGCCTGTCCACGCCGGGTCAGGACCGTGATTTCCCCCCTGTGTCGGAGCATTAGCCACTGGTAAAGTCGTTCCCAGTGTTGCCCAGGGTGCACCGGCTCGCCCAGATGGGAGGGCGAGCACACGAGGAGGTTCTCCGACATTGGCACCCCTCTCCGACATTGGCACCCCAACCTAACCTAACCTAACCTTTTTTTTTTTTTTTTTTTTTTTTTTTTAACCCGGGGGAATCCGTTATGGATACCCGCGTGCCAGGACGCACGCGGGTTATGTCCGACTCGCACGGACTAAACCTAACCGGGGTGTCCTCTTTCTCCGCTTCTAGTGGGCGGGTGTCGTGGGAACAAGGTCACAACAACCACAACACCCGCAGCGGTCAGCCACACCTCCCGTGTAAAGAGCGGGAGGGGCTTCCTTCAGTGGTGTCGTCCTATGGGTAGGGGGGGACGACATCCTACTAGGTACAGTGTGCAGACACGACACTACCGACCTGGGGGGGGACCTGGCGTTGCACGGCCGGCGGTAGTCCTGGTACCGCGGGCCGTGAGTCCCCGTCAAGGAGGAAGGCCGCGATGGAGCGTCGCGGCCCGCCTTCGCCCGACTCGCCTGCGACGGATCGGATCAGCGAGAGGATCCAGTTCCCTGATCCGCTCCGCCTCCTCCTTGAGCGAGATCACGTCCTCGCTGAACGTGATCATCGCCGTCCACGCCGCCTCACTGTCGACCATCGCCTGGATGATGGTCGAGAGCGTTAGGTCGGCGCCGACTACGTCGACAAGAGCTGCGCGTTGACGGCTCCACCCCGGGCACTCCGCCAGCGTGTGCGTGGCTGTGTCCTCGGGGTGGCCGCAGCTGTGGCACACCGGAGACGGCTCCCTCTTGGCCACCCGGAACAGATACTCACCGAAACAACCGTGTCCGGTGAGCATCTGCGCCAGGCGAAAGGTGACCGCCCCGTGCCGCCTGTCGACCCACTCCTGCAGGATGGGTCGGATCGCGTCGATGGTCAGAACACCGGCGCGAGGCTCTTCCAACCGCTCGGACCACCGCCTAAGAAGATCGCCCCGGAGGTCCTCCCTCCAGCACGCGACCTCCCTCGGCGGCGGGCCGACTCCCCGGGCCCTGGCCTCAGAGGTCCGGCAGAAAACTTCCGCCAACACCTCGGCCTCCAGGTCCCATGGTGGAGTTCCTGCGAGCACGCACGCGGCCTCGAGCGAGACCGTGCCGTACCCTCTCACGACCCTCAACGCCATCGCCCGCTGCGCCCGTCGCAGCAGCGCGATATTTTCGGCGTCGAGGGCCTCTACCCATATGGGCGCCCCGTATAGTGCCATCGAGCGAACCACCGACGTGTAAAGGCGTCGGCAGCTGCCCGAGGGCCCACCGAGATTCGGGAGCAAACGACCAAGCGCCCTCGCAGCACCCACGAGTCGGGGTGCGAGTCCCTGGAAGTGCTCCCGGAAGCGCCATCGGCTATCGAGGACGATGCCCAAATAACGCATCGCCCCTCGTATGCCGATCGACACTCCGCCCACCACAATGTGCGCTCCAGCCGGCGGCGCCGACCGAGGGGAAGAAAAACAAACCGCCTCGGACTTCTGCAAGGCGACATCCAACCCAATAAGGCGGATTCGCCTCACGAAGTGGGCCACTCCGGCTGTTGCTCTGAGAGCCGCCTCCCTGTAGGTATCCCCCTGCGCGGTGACGAGGGTATCGTCAGCGTAACACGTTACGCTGACCCCCCGAAGAGTCGCACCGCGCAGCACCCAGTCATAGCCGACGTTCCACAGCAGGGGTCCTAAAACGGAGCCCTGCGGAACGCCGCACGACATTGCTCTCAGAGCGGCGCCACCATCCTGTGTCGGATAGGTGACTGCCCGTTGGGAGAGGTAGGACAGAACTACCCTCCGCAGGCAGTCCGGCACACGATGGTAGCGCAGCGCCTCATGGATGCAGCTCCAGGGGAGGGTGTTAAAAGCATTGGCGATGTCTAAACTCACCGCCAATACCACCCCGGTCCCCGAAGCCGCGTCCTTCACTAGGGACTGCACCCGGCGGATCGCGTCCACCGTCGACCGGGCTCTGCGGAAACCATACTGGACATCGCAGAGACCCGGCCCGGGACCGTCCAGGTGCTCGACGATACGGTGGGCGAGCACACGCTCGAACACCTTCCCGATATCGTCGAGCAACACGATGGGCCGATAGGCCGAAGGCGAATCCGCCGGTCGTCCCTCCTTCTTGATGAGGACAAGTTTCCCCACCTTCCACCTGCGGGGAAACTTGCCCTGTTCCAGGCAGGAGGTAAACAGCCGTGCCACTCTCTCTTCTAAGGCATCGGGCAGAGCCAATGCCCAGGCCCGACCGGGAATACCGTCGGGCCCTGGGGCGGTGTTCTTGGCCTTGAGCCTTGCAACCGCCGCCCTCAGATGCCCGGGAGTGACCTCGGGCGATGCTGCTTCCTCCGCGTGCACAAGTCCTCTACTGCTCTCCGCGACATCGTCGCCGACCATGGGAGGGGGAGCGAACTCTCCCCGGTCGGGGAACAGAGCTGCTACTATCTGTTCCACGAGCGCAGGCTGGAGCGATTGCGTCACCGGGGGGGCCCAGGGACGGAGCTTATGACGCACCATCCGATACGGCCTCCCCCACGGGTCGCGATCGATCGACTCCAGCATTGCCTCCCAGGCCCTTTTCTTGGACTCGGCGATTTCCACGCGCAGGGCGGCTCTCGCCTCCCTGTACGCGTCGTACAGCCGAGTCTCCAGGGCTCCGTCGCGACGTCGTCTTCGCCGGCTTCGGGTGTACCTGCGGCGCGCCGCCACGCACGCAGCACGGAGCTGCGCTAGCTGGGGCGACCACCAATACACCTTACGATGTGGAGAGGGGGGCCCGACGCGAGGCATGCTAGCGTCGCACACCTGCGTCATGGCCGCGTTGAGCCAATCGGCTTCCTCATCCACATCCACCGGACCCTCCGGCACTGGAATCCAACTTTGGACCAAGGCGGCCTCCGCGAGACGCTCGCGGTTCAGCCGCCTTAGGGCCCATCTCGGGTTGTCCTCCCCACGCGGAGGACCACCCAGGCTGTTCGGGGCAACCGGAAGGGGGGAGATTCGGAACCGAATGTATCGGTGGTCCGATAACGTCTCCGCCCCCTCCAGAACTTCCCAGCCTTGGACACGGGGCACCAGAGCGGGGGACGCGAACGTGAGGTCCACGATAGACCCGCTCTGTTGCCGCGCCCACGTGTCGACGGTCCCCCGGTTGAGCAGAATCAACCCGGACGAGACCAACCAATCTTCCAGTGCCTCCCCCCGCGGACAAGTAGCGGGGGATCCCCATGCCGTGGACTTGGCGTTGAAATCGCCAGCCACGAGCACGGGTGAAGGGTGAGCCTGTCGCACGAGCGTTCCCAGCTCCTCCAGGAGACGCTCGAACCAAGACAGGCTCCGATTCGGAGAGCAGTACACTCCGACCACCGTCACCGAACCCACGGCGGCCGCCACGCAACAGCGCCCCCTCCTGATCCTCAATAAAGGGGGCGCACCGGCAGCCGCGCGCGAGACCAGAGCCACCAAGCCCTCCCGGTCAACCGCCCAATGCGAATCGGGCGGGATAGGTCGGTAGGGCTCGGTGATTATCCCTACTCCGGTCTGCCACTGCGCCATGCTCTGGATGTAAAGGTCCTGAGCGGCGGCGCAGTGGTTTAGGTTCGCCTGGAGCACGCCGATAGTCCCACTAATCGGTGACAATCGGCGCTACCTCTACAGGCCTTGGGGACGGTGGATCGGGCCTAGACGGGGCTATGACGCCGCCGCCAGCCTTCTGCCCCGACTCCACGGGCTTTGCCTTTAGAGGCTTCTTCTTTCTCTTCTTCTTTTTCTTCGGCTTGGGAGTGGTGCACGCTGCACTCCCAAGCCGGTGATCCGCCGGCTTGTCTGCCGCCTCGCACAAAGCGCAGCGCAAGGCGGCAGAGCACTGGGCCATTAGGTGCCCCGGCGCGCCGCAGCGGTAGCAGTAGTCGCTGCGGTCTACGTCCGAGGTGCACTTGGCCTTCGTGTGCCCGGTGTGGAGGCACCGGTAACACCGAAGGGGCTTGGGGTCGACGAGCTTTACCTGAGCCGCCGACCACCCCACCAGTAGCCTCCCGGTCGCAGCCAATTTCTTGGCCGCGGCCACCGGGCACTTGACGAATACTACCCCGAGGCCTCGCCAGTCCCGGTGTAAAGAGCCGGGTCTGGCCGTACCCTCGGGGCACCCGCCGGCGGACTCCACGCTGGCCGCCACCTCAGCCGCGGAGACGGAGTCATCCAGCCCGGAGATGCGCAGTTCTGCACACCTCACAGGCCTGGAGACCGTTACCGTCTCCGCAGGGAGGACCTCTCGCAGCTTTGCCGCTAGGCGGTCCGCCCTCGCCTCTCTATCCTCGCCTCCGATCTCGAGGAGGCGGGCTCCGGTGGCGGCCGTCTTAATCTTCACGCCCTCCGTGATCCCCAGCTGGGCCAACTTTATGGAGGCCTTGGCCGCTTTAATGAGCGCCTCGTAGCTAGCGCCCCCTTCGGCGGCAGCTGGCCGTAGCGTGAGAACTACAGCCGCCGTCGACGGGGGACGCAGGTTGGCGCCGGGCTTGCTCTGGGGAGCAGCGGAGGGCTTTCTCCGGCGTGGAGTAGGAGGAGGAGGAGGAGGAGGCCGCCGGGTGGAAGCCGGGGTCGCCTTGGCGGCCTTCCCCTTCTTCTTCTCCTTCTTCTTCTTGGCCGCGACCACACTCCACGGCTCCTCCGTGGAGACTGGTGGTGGCGGAACTGGTTGGGACTCCGGGGCTGCTGGAGCGGCCGCAGGAGCGGCTGCAGGAGCGGCTGCAGGGACGGCAGCGGCCTTCCCCTTCTTGCCTCTGCCCGGCTTCTTCTTCCCCCTGGATTTGGGGACATCCAAGCCGGGCAGAGGCGCAGGCGACGTCGTAGCGGGTGGCGGAGCCACCACTGCCTCCATGGACTGGCGTGGGGCCGTCCGCGGAGCAGGCAACACAGGATCGGAGGGGGCGACGTTGGATGCGGTTTCCCGGCCGAGTCTGGCCTCGATTGGGGCGATCCGCTCGGCCACCAATTCGCCGACGACCAGCCTCACCGCACGCATCACCTCCTCCTTGAACGATGTCCCCCCTGCTTCCATGGAGGGAGTTGGAGCAGCCTGCGCCACCGGCGCCGGCCTGCTCAGGGCCGCAATCTCAGCCCTCATCTCCGTTAGCTGGAGAGCTTGCTGTTTTATCTCTGCAGCCTGCTCCTCCAGCTTCCGGGTCTGCAGCTCCAGCTGAGCCGCTTGCCTGGAAACCTCCCTCTCCAGCAGCTGCGTCTCCTCCGACGCCGTTCTCCGCCTGAGCTCGTCGAAGACTGCCTTCAGGGTACACGACGCGTCATTGATGACGCGTACATATGTACCCTTCAAGTTCCTCGACTTTGCTCCGACCATGCCGAGGGCGTCCAGCCCCTCCCTAGCCCACTGGCATAGGGTCGCGCTCGGAGCTGTCCGCGCTGACTCCGCCGGGCATGAGTAGCCCTCCACCCTCGGCTTGCCCTCTGACGGAGGACGGCGGCGGATAGCCGCTGTCTTGGCCGCAAGCTCCTCCTCAGCGTCGAGGTCCAGGGCCAGGCGCCTCTGAGCGTTCAACTCGGCCTGCGCAGCTGCGAGGCCGACGTACCGGCCCGTGGTAGGGGGGCGACCCCTGCCCCTTTTGCTCACGGGCTTTCTGGACAGCTCCAGCATCCCACCACTTTCCGCCGCAGAGTCCGCGGAACTTGTGGTCTCTGGGGGCGTCGGCGACGCCTGCCGCTTACGCTGGAACACCGGAGGTGTGGCGACGTTCTCCCCGGTGGGGGTGCCGAGGCTCGCCCGGAAGAATGTTTGGTTCCCCCGGTCCTCCTGCACCATTACGTCGTCCTCAGCCTCCGATGAATCCCGGGTGGTGCTGGGGTTCGTTGAGCGTATAAATAACCGCTTCAGAACCACCACGGGTCTCCTGCCACGGGGTGTGGTTGCGGGCATCACGTCCCCCTTCTTGGCCGTCCTCGTGAGGGACGGCGATCTCGACGGCGGGAGACCGGCACTCGTCGCCAAAGGCGACGCCTCGATCTCCTTTGCCTTCGTTGGCGATGGCATACCCGCACTAGCTGGGCTCGTCCTTGTCGGGGACGGCGACCTCGACTGAGAACGACCGGCTCTCGTCGCCAAAGGCGACGCCTCGGTCTTCTCTTGGGCACCTGATGAGCCCGGCGAACGGAAAAACGTTCGCGAGCGCCGGCTCCGCGTACCGGTGTACGCACTCGACGCTGTTTTGGGAGCGCTGGGTCTGCTCCCCGGTTCACTCGAACCTAGGTGGCTTGTGTCCCCACCAGATACGACGGGACTGCATTGCGGCGAGTCATCACACACCTGAGTGTGTGCTGACTCCCCGCAATGGAGGGATTCTCCGGTCGCGGAGCGACCGGTACCCTCCTGGTGTAAAGTTGGCAAGTTCACCTTTTTATCCATTTTGTTGTTGTTTTTATTATTTTGTTTTTTAACGTGGTTGTCTTCCACTTTGGTCCCGCACACTCGGCCAAACGCCGGCGGGACTACACCGGACGGCTGAGCGAGCAAGCCCACTCAGCCGAACACCACCATCGCGGCGCCACAGCTCCGATACAACGGAGCTGCGGGCCGACGCCGAACGACCGAACAGGCGCACCCATCCGGCCAACCCGACTCACCACGGTGTCGGGAAGACACCGGGCCCGCCTCCTGGTTTCAGCGAGATGCCTACGCCAGGAGGCTCCAACCAAGTGGTTCTTTTATAGAGGTGTCCTTCCTCGCAGACACCGCCCCGTGGCAGTGCCCACCGGTTCTGACTTGCGCCAGGGTTCCGGCTTCGGCAGCCTGAAGACTGCCTAATACAGCCCCCGTGAAGGGGGCCCCCGTACCGAGCGGGAGCTCAGGTACGGTATGCCCCAGGCCACTCCATAATGGGCTTCTATAAACGAGAAGTCCAAGGAGTGGCCGTCTCACGCCTGTCCACGCCGGGTCAGGACCGTGATTTCCCCCCCTGTGTCGGAGCATTAGCCACTGGTAAAGTCGTTCCCAGTGTTGCCCAGGGTGCACCGGCTCGCCCAGATGGAAGGGCGAGCACACGAGGAGGTTCTCCGACATTGGCACCCCAACCTAACCTAACCTAACCTAACCTAACCTTTTTTTTTTTTTTTTTTTTTTTTTTTTTTTTTTTTTTTTTTTTTTTTTTTTTTTTTTTTTTTTTAACCCGGGGGAATCCGTTATGGATACGACTCGCACGGACTAAACCTAACCGGGGTGTCCTCTTTCTCCGCTTCTAGTGGGCGGGTGTCGTGGGAACAAGGTCACAACATCCACAACACCCGCAGCGGTCAGCCACGCCTCCCGTGTAAAGAGCGGGAGGGGCTTCCTTCAGTGGTGTCGTCCTATGGGTAGGGGGGACGACATCCTACTAGGTACAGTGTGCAGACACGACACTACCGACCTGGGGGGACCTGACGTTGCACAGCCGGCGGTAGTCCTGGTACCGCGGGCCGTGAGTCCCCGTCAAGGAGGAAGGCCGCGATGGAGCGTCGCGGCCCGCCTTCGCCCGACTCGCCTGCGGCGGATCGGATCAGCGAGAGGATCCAGTTCCCTGATCCGCTCCGCCTCCTCCTTGAGCGAGATCACGTCCTCGCTGAACGTGATCATCGCCGTCCACGCCGCCTCACTGTCGACCATCGCCTGGATGATGGTCGAGAGCGTTAGGTCGGCGCCGACTACGTCGACAAGAGCTGCGCGTTGACGGCTCCACCCCGGGCACTCCGCCAGTGTGTGTGTGGCTGTGTCCTCGGGGTGGCCGCAGCTGTGGCACACCGGAGACGGCTCCCTCTTGGCCACCCGGAACAGATACTCACCGAAACAACCGTGTCCGGTGAGCATCTGCGCCAGGCGAAAGGTGACCGCCCCGTGCCGCCTGTCGACCCACTCCTGCAGGATGGGTCGGATCGCGTCGATGGTCAGAACACCGGCGCGAGGCTCTTCCAACCGCTCGGACCACCGCCTAAGAAGATCGCCCCGGAGGTCCTCCCTCCAGCACGCGACCTCCCTCGGCGGCGGGCCGACTCCCCGGGCCCTGGCCTCAGAGGTCCGGCAGAAAACTTCCGCCAACACCTCGGCCTCCAGGTCCCATGGTGGAGTTCCTGCGAGCACGCACGCGGCCTCGAGCGAGACCGTGCCGTACCCTCTCACGACCCTCAACGCCATCGCCCGCTGCGCCCGTCGCAGCAGCGCGATATTTTCGGCGTCGAGGGCCTCTACCCATATGGGCGCCCCGTATAGTGCCATCGAGCGAACCACCGACGTGTAAAGGCGTCGGCAGCTGCCCGAGGGCCCACCGAGATTCGGGAGCAAACGACCAAGCGCCCTCGCAGCACCCACGAGTCGGGGCGCGAGTCCCTGGAAGTGCTCCCGGAAGCGCCATCGGCTATCGAGGACGATGCCCAAATAACGCATCGCCCCTCGTATGCCGATCGACACTCCGCCCACCACAATGTGCGCTCCAGCCGGCGGCGCCGACCGAGGGGAAGAAAAACAAACCGCCTCGGACTTCTGCAAGGCGACCTCCAACCCAATAAGGCGGATTCGCCTCACGAAGTGGGCCACTCCGGCTGTTGCTCTGAGAGCCGCCTCCCTGTAGGTATCCCCCTGCGCGGTGACGAGGGTATCGTCAGCGTAACACGTTACGCTGACCCCCCGAAGAGTCGCACCGCGCAGCACCCAGTCATAGCCGACGTTCCACAGCAGGGGTCCTAAAACGGAGCCCTGCGGAACGCCGCACGACATTGCTCTCAGAGCGGCGCCACCATCCTGTGTCGGATAGGTGACTGCCCGTTGGGAGAGGTAGGACAGAACTACCCTCCGCAGGCAGTCCGGCACACGATGGTAGCGCAGCGCCTCATGGATGCAGCTCCAGGGGAGGGTGTTAAAAGCATTGGCGATGTCTAAACTCACCGCCAATACCACCCCGGTCCCCGAAGCCGCGTCCTTCACTAGGGACTGCACCCGGCGGATCGCGTCCACCGTCGACCGGGCTCTGCGGAAACCATACTGGACATCGCAGAGACCCGGCCCGGGACCGTCCAGGTGCTCGACGATACGGTGGGCGAGCACACGCTCGAACACCTTCCCGATATCGTCGAGCAACACGATGGGCCGATAGGCCGAAGGCGAATCCGCCGGTCGTCCCTCCTTCTTGATGAGGACAAGTTTCCCCACCTTCCACCTGCGGGGAAACTTGCCCTGTTCCAGGCAGGAGGTAAACAGCCGTGCCACTCTCTCTTCTAAGGCATCGGGCAGAGCCAATGCCCAGGCCCGACCGGGAATACCGTCGGGCCCTGGGGCGGTGTTTTTGGCCTTGAGCCTTGCAACCGCCGCCCTCAGATGCCCGGGAGTGACCTCGGGCGATGCTGCTTCCTCCGCGTGCACAAGTCCTCTACTGCTCTCCGCGACGTCATCGCCGACCATGGGAGGGGGAGCGAACTCTCCCCGGTCGGGGAACAGAGCTGCTACTATCTGTTCCACGAGCGCAGGCTGGAGCGATTGCGTCACCGGGGGGGCCCAGGGACGGAGCTTTTGACGCACCGTCCTATACGGCCTCCCCCACGGGTCGCGGTCGATCGACTCCAGCATTGCCTCCCAAGCCCTTTTCTTGGACTCGGCGATTTCCGCGCGCAGGGCGGCTCTCGCCTCCCTGTACGCGTCGTACAGCCGAGTCTCCAGGGCTTCGTCGCGACGTCGTCTTCGCCGGCTTCGGGTGTACCTGCGGCGCGCCGCCACGCACGCAGCACGGAGCTGCGCTAGCTGGGGCGACCACCAATACACCTTACGATGTGGAGAGGGGGGCCCGACGCGAGGCATGCTGGCGTCGCACACCTGCGTCATGGCCGCGTTGAGCCAACCGGCTTCCTCATCCACATCCACCGGACCCTCCGGCACTGGAATCCAACTTTGGACCAAGGCGGCCTCCGCGAGACGCTCGCGGTTCAGCCGCCTTAGGGCCCATCTCGGGTTGTCCTCCCCACGCGGAGGACCACCCAGGCTGTTCGGGGCAACCGGAAGGGGGGAGATTCGGAACCGAATGTATCGGTGGTCCGATAACGTCTCCGCCCCCTCCAGGACTTCCCAGCCTTGGACACGGGGCACCAGAGCGGGGGACGCGAACGTGAGGTCCACGATAGACCCGCTCTGTTGCCGCGCCCACGTGTCGACGGTCCCCCGGTTGAGCAGAATCAACCCGGACGAGACCAACCAATCTTCCAGTGCCTCCCCCCGCGGACAAGTAGCGGGGGATCCCCATGCCGTGGACTTGGCGTTGAAATCGCCAGCCACGAGCACGGGTGAAGGGTGAGCCTGTCGCACGAGCGTTCCCAGCTCCTCCAGGAGACGCTCGAACCAAGACAGGCTCCGATTCGGAGAGCAGTACGCTCCGACCACCGTCACCGAACCCACGGCGGCCGCCACGCAACAGCGCCCCCTCCTGATCCTCAATAAAGGGGGCGCACCGGCAGCCGCGCGCGAGACCAGAGCCACCAAGCCCTCCCGGTCAACCGCCCAATGCGAATCGGGCGGGATAGGTCGGTAGGGCTCGGTGATTATCCCTACTCCGGTCTGCCACTGCGCCATGCTCTGGATGTAAAGGTCCTGAGCGGCGGCGCAGTGGTTTAGGTTCGCCTGGAGCACGCCGATAGTCCCACTAATCGGTGACCATCGGCGTTGCCTCTACAGGCCTTGGGGACGGTGGATCGGGCCTAGACGGGGCTATGACGCCACCGCCAGCCTTCTGCCCCGACTCCACGGGCTTTGCCTTTTGAGGCTTCTTCTTCTTCTTCTTCTTTTTCTTCTTCGGCTTGGGAGTGGTGCACGCTGCACTCCCAAGCCGGTGATCCGCCGGCTTGTCCGCCGCCTCGCACAAAGCGCAGCGCAAGGCGGCGGTACATTGGGCCATTAGGTGCCCCGGCGCGCCGCAGCGGTAGCAGTAGTCGCTGCGGTCGACGTCCGAGGTGCACTTGGCCTTCGTGTGCCCGGTGTGGAGGCACCGGTAACACCGAAGGGGCTTGGGGTCGACGAGCTTCACTTGAGCCGCCGACCACCCCACCAGAAGCCTCCCGGTCGCAGCCAATTTCTTGGCCGCGGCCACCGGGCACTTCACAAACACTACCCCGAGGCCTCGCCAGTCCCGGTGTAAAGAGCCGGGTCTGGCCGTACCCTCGGGGCACCCGCCGGCGGACTCCACGCTGGCCGCCACCTCAGCCGCGGAGACGGAGTCATCCAGCCCGGAGATGCGCAGTTCTGCACACCTCACAGGCCTGGAGACCGTTACCGTCTCCGCAGGGAGGACCTCTCGCAGCCTTGCTGCTAAACGGTCCGCCCTCGCCTCTCGATCCTCGCCTCCGATCTCGAGGAGGCGGGCTCCGGTGGCGGCCGTCTTAATCTTCACGCCCTCCGTGATCCCCAGCTGGGCCAGCTTGATTGAGGCCTTCGCAGCCTTTATAAGCGCCTCGTAGCTGGCGCCCCCTTCGGCGGCCGCTGGCCGTAGCGTAAGAACTACAGCCGCCGTCGTCGGGGGACGCAGGTTGGCGCCGGGCTTGCTCTGGGGAGCAGCGGAGGGCTTTCCTCGGCGTGGAGCAGGAGGAGGAGGAGGCCGGGTGGAAGCTGGGGTCGCCTTGGCGGCCTTCTCCTTCCTCTTTTCCTTCTTCTTCTTAGGCTTTGCCGCCACCACATTCCACGGTTCCTCCGTGGGGACTGGTGGTGGCGGGAAAGGTTGGGACTCAGGTGCTGCAGGCACGGCTGCAGGAGCGGCTGCAGGAGCGGCTGCAGGAGCGGCTGCGGGAACAGCAGCGGCCTTCCCCTTCTTGCCTCTGCCCGACTTCTTCTTCCCCTTGGATTTGGGGACATCCAAGCCGGGCAGAGGCGCAGGCGACGTCGACGCCGGTGGTGGAGCCACCGCTGCCTCCATGGACAGACCTGAGGCCGTCCGCGAAGCAGGCAACACAGGGTCGGAGGGGGCGACATTGGGGGCGGTTTCCCGGCCGAGTCTGGCCTCGATTGGGGCGATCCTGTCGGCCACCAATTCGCCGACGACCAGCCTCACCGCCCGCATCACCTCCTCCTTGAGCGACGGTCCCCCTGCCTCCATGGAGGGAGTTGGAGCAGCCTGCGCCACCGGCGCCGGCCGGCTCAAGGCCGCAATCTCCGCCCTTAACTCTATCAGCTGGAGAGCTTTGTAACGTAAGAAAATTTGATGCTTGGGTTTTAATGGAGTTAAATAAAGTGAATTAAATAAGCTATGGGAGCACTGTAAAATTAATAATTATAATGTTGGGCTAGCTAGTGAGACATAATTGAAAGATTGATTTACAATTTAGAACATTTGTAATCTATATAAAGAAAGCGTTACATAAATTTATAATGGGTATAGGTATTATAAAAATGAATCTCAGGGTGGATTCGCAATAAATATTCTGCCGAGGCGTTGTTTGATCCGTTGTGCAGAGATGGTGGTATGCACTTAGCTCGTTCACTCCCGGCTGCTGATGTTGCCGGCGTGCCAGGGTCCTCGCTGGTGTGCCTCACGACCGAATGATGGCGTGAAGCCCGGTGCGAAGACCCTGGAAAAAGAAAGAGTGCGGGTCAGTTTGTCACAAGGGAACTACGTCCAGTGACCCGCTAAAATAATAGCAGGTGAAGATAATCTCCCCAGCGGCAGAACAGCGTAGCTAGAAGCTATAAGAAAAATATTAATAAGTAGCGCAAGCTGGTGACGTGACCTCTGGCTGTAGAGATCATCGGCCTCGTGGCACTAAAGGGTAGGCTGAAATAGCACAAAATATACATATTAAAATAAAACATAAATAAGCCATGCATATTAGCAGGCATAAAGCTGCGCCGCTGAGAAGTCTTCACCTGTTGAAAGAAGTAGGAAATGTTGATCTCAAAACTTACCCGGTGCCGACAGCAGTTGGCCGCCGGGGTCAAAGCGACCTCCCACGGCAAGGATAGCCGAAGAAAGGGCCCACTTTAGCGCCGTGAATAGACACTTAGGTTAGTGTTGTTCAATCTCGCTCGCACAGCATAGACAAATTAGTATATTTAGTGTCGAAAAATACTAAAATATCGACTAAGGTATAGAAATTATTGGAAATAGATTTATAAAAAATCCACAACGTTACAGCTTGTTGTTTGATCTCAGTGGCCTGCTCCTCCAGCTTCCGGGTCTGCAGCTCCAGCTGAGCCGCCTGCCTGGAAACCTCCCTCTCCAGCAGCTGCGTCTCCTCCGAGGCCGTTCTCCTCCTTAGCTCCTCGAAGACTGCCTGAAGGGTACACGACGCGTCCTTAATGACGCGTACATATGTACCCTTCAGGTTTTTCGACCTCGCCCCAACCATGCCGAGGGCGTCCAGCCCCTCCCTAGCCCACTGGCATAGGGTCGCGCTCGGCGCTGTCTGGGCTGACTCCGCCGGACAGGAGTAGCCCTCCGCCCTCGGCTTGCCCTCCGACGGGGGACGGCGGCGGATGGCCGCTGTCTTGGCCGCAACCTCCTCTTCCGCGTCGAGGTCCAGGGCCAGGCGCCTCTGCGCGTTCAGCTCGGCCTGCGCCGCCGCAAGGCCGACGTACCGGCCCGTGGTAGGGGGGCGACCCCTGCCCCTTTTACTCGCGGGCTGCCTGGGCAGTTCCGGCTTCCCACCACTATCCGCCGCAGACTCTGCGGAACTTGTGGAATCCGGGGGCGACGTCGACGCCTGGCGCTTCCGCTGGAACACCGGGGGAGTGGCGACGTTCTCCCCTGCGGGGGTGCCGAGGCTCGCTCGGAAGAACGTTTGGTTCCCCCGGTCCTCCTGCACCATGACGTCGTCCTCAGCCTCCGATGAATCCCGGGCGGTGCTGGGATTCATTGGGCGTATGAAAAGCCTCTTCAGCGCCACCACGGGTTTCCTGCCACGGGGTGTGGCTGTGGCGCTGACTGCGGCATCCCCCTTCTTGGCTGTCCTCGTTAGGGACGGCGATCTCGACGGCGGGAGACCGGCACTCGTCGCCAAAGGCGACGCCTCGGTCTCCTCTGCCTTCGCTCCCACACTTTCTGTGCTCGTCCTTGTCGGGGACGGCGACCTCGACTGAGAGCGACCGGCTCTCGTCGCCAAAGGCGACGCCTCGGTCGTCTCCTGGGCACCTGCTGAGCCCGGCGAACGATAAAACGTTCGCGAGCGCCGGCTCCGCGTACCGGTGTACGCACTCGACGCATTTTTGGGAGCGCTGGGTCTGCTCCCCGGTTCGCTCGTACTTAGGTGGCCTGTGTCCCCACCAGATACGCTGGGACAGCATGGCGGTGAGTCATCACACACCTGAGTGTGTGCTGACTCCCCGCCATGGAGGGATTCTCCGGTCGCGGGGCGACCGGTACCCTCCTGGTGTGTTGTTATGCAGTTCACCTTTTTCATGACGTTGTTTTGTTGTTTGTTTGTTTTTTAACGTGGTTGTCGTCCACTTTGGTCCCGCACACTCGGCCAAACGCCGGCGGGACTATCCCGGGCGGCTGAGCGAGCAAGCCCACTCAGCCGAGCACCACCATCACGGCGCCACAGCTCCGATACAGCGGAGCTGCGGGCCGACGCCGAACGACCGAACAGGCGCACCCATCCGGCCAACACGACTCACCACGGTGTCGGGAAGACACCGGGCCCGCCTCCTGGTTTCAGCGAAATGCCTACGCCAGGAGGCTCCAACCGAGTGGTTCTTTTATAGAGGTGTCCTTCCTCGCAGACACCGCCCCGTGGCAGTGCCCACCGGTTCTGACTTGCGCCAGGGTTCCGGCTTCGGCAGCCTGAAGACTGCCTAATACAGCCCCCGTGAAGGGGGCCCCCGTACCGAGCGGGAGCTCAGGTACGGTATGCCCCAGGCCACTCCATAATGGGCTTCTATAAACAAGAAGTCCAAGGAGTGGCCGTCTCACGCCTGTCCACGCCGGGTCAGGACCGTGATTTCCCCCCCTGTGTCGGAGCATTAGCCACTGGTAAAGTCGTTCCCAGTGTTGCCCAGGGTGCACCGGCTCGCCCAGATGGAAGGGCGAGCACACGAGGAGGTTCTCCGACATTGGCACCCCAACCTAACCTAACCTAACCTTTTTTTTTTTTTTTTTTTTACGGGGAGAGATCCGCTTACGGACTTCCCACTGCCCTGGCTCGACAGTGGGGTTTGTGTGGGGGTCGCCCAGCGCCTGATGGTGTTGGCACTGGGAATACCCACTAAAACTCCCCGGCTTCCCTTCCTGCCCTTTGTGGAGGTATTTTGGGACCTGCAGAGCAATTCACCAAAACACCCCCGGGCCGCCCGGCCTATGTGCCGGGCTACTGCGCCGATGGGGGATTACCCGGGAGAGCCGAGATAATCCCCAGACGTGGTGACCACGTGCAATGCCTGCGTCAGTGCCACTTGACGCAGGCTGGTCGAACCTCCAGGTCGACGAAGACGGGCGTTTACGGGTTCACCCGTCTCCTCCGACCCGTACGTCTACGCCGGAGAGGAGCGGCTAGAGCGTCCTCCTCCCGCTCCCTCTCCGCGGCCTCCTTCGCCGAGATTACCGTCTCGGCGAAGTCAGCGACAGCCTCCCACGCCTCATCGCTGCCAAGCATGGCTTCGACCATACTTGGAAGCGAGAGGCTTCTCCCGCCGAGCGCCGCAGTAAGTTCGCGGCGCTCATTTTGCCATGCCGAACACACCAGCAAGGTGTGGTCGGCAGAGTCGTCGGGATCGCCGCAGTGATGACACTGCGGCGTCTCCTCCCTTCTGGCCACCCGGTACAGATAGTGACCGAAACAGCCGTGTCCGGTCAAAATCTGCACCAGGCGGAAAGTGAGGCCGCCTCGTTGGCGCCCCACCCACTCCTCCAACACCGGACGGAATGCCGCTATCGTCCGGTGCCCAGCGGTCGGGTTGGCGAGCGCCTCCTCCCACCGGTGTAGGGCCTCTCTCTGCGCCTCACTTCGGGCCTGCTCTATGTCTTCCAGAGCAGGCCTTTCACCCCGTTGGCGCGCCTCGACTCTGTGCCGATACACCTCCGCAAGCACAAGTGCATCGACATCCAGAGGAGGCGTGGCCGCTAGTACGCAGGCCGCCCCGTGACTCACCGTGCGGTATGCCCGCACGGCTCGGGTCGCGATCACCCTTTGCGGCCTGCGCAAGAGGGCTCGCGTGCGGGGTGTGAGGCACTCAGCCCACACCGGTGCTCCGTACAGTGCCATCGACCGTATCACCCCGTGATACAGCCGACGGCACCTGGCATTGGGCCCTCCCACATTTGGGAGGAGCCGTCCGAGGCCGGCTGCGGCGGCGCACAGCCGGGGAGCGAGGAGCTTGAAGTGCTCCTCGAAGCTCCACCGGGGGTCCAATGTAAGGCCGAGGTACTTTGCATGTGCCTCGACTGGGATTTGGACCCCCACCACTCGGACTTCGAGCCCCAGTGGGGTTCCGCGTCGGGGGGCATGGAAGGAGATGGCCCTCGTCTTATTGAGGGCCACTTCCAGACCCAGGAGGCGGATGCGCTGGACGACCAAGGAGGTGCCGAACGACGCAAGGTGGACCGCCTCGTCCCAACCATTCGCTGCCGCCGCGACCAGCGTGTCATCCGCGAAGCAGATGACATCCATGCGCGGCGGCATCAAACCCCGCAGAACCCAATTGTACCCCAGGTTCCATAGTAGAGGGCCTAATACGGAACCCTGGGGTACTCCTGCCGCCACTCTCCACGACTCGACGCGGCCCTCCGCGCTCTCGTAGAGGACCATCCTGTCCTGCAGGTAGTCCCCGACAATGGCGCGGAGGTACGAAGGCACTCGATGGTACTTGAGTGCCTCCGTGATACACTCGTGGGGGATGGTGTTGAACGCGTTCGCGATGTCCAAGGACACCGCGATCACCACCTCCCCCCTGGCCATAGCCACCTCAGTCCACCTCTTGAGGCGGCTCACCGCGTCGATCGTGGACCGTCCGGTGCGGAATCCGTATTGGCACTCTGCCAGGTCCGGACCCCCGCCCTCCAGGTGCTGGATGATGCGGGAGGCGAGAATCTTCTCGAAAGCCTTCCCCGCCTCATCCAGCAACACCACCGGACGGTAACCCTCTGGGGCATCCGCTGGACGGCTCTCCTTACGGAGTAGGCAGAGCCGCCCTACTCTCCATCGTCTGGGGAAGCGGGCCGTCGCAATGCAGGTGTTGAGCACTGCGCGGTACCGGTCCTCCAGGGGCCCCAAGGCGATAGCCATCACCTTGGAGGGGGCCCCATCCGGCCCCGGCGCCTTGCGTTTGCGCCGGAGTCTCAATCGGATTGTGTCGAACTCAGCGTCCGACACTGGAGGGCCGTCGACCCGCTCCCCCAAAACGAGCTCAGCGGTTGGCCTGCGCATGCGCGGAGGTGCGAACGGTCCAGGGTTGGGGAACAGCGTCCCCAGCACCCTCCGCAGCAGCCCAGGCTCCATACAGGAGGTGGGGGAAGCTGGAGTAGAGAACTTCCCCCTAATCGTCCTGTATGGCTTACCCCATGGATCGCTGTCGAGGATGCCCAGGAACTGGTCCCAGGCATCCTCCTTGGCCCTGCAGATTGCCGTCCGCAGGGCCCTGTTGGCGTCCTGGTACGCCCAATGTAGAGATTCCTCTACACCGGGCGTTCTTCGGGCGCGCCTACGGTAACGTTGGTAGGCGCGTCTGGCCCCCATACTGGCGGAACGCAGGTTGGACAGTTCCTGCGTCCACCAGTATACCTGCCCCCTGCTTCGGGGGCAGGCCTGCGTCCTCGGCATGGCGGCGTCGCAGACAACCTTAATGTCGTCCGCGAAAAGGTCCGCCATGCCGTCGGCATCCTCAGCGATGGTGTCGGGCACCTCGGCCCACGCTCTCACCATCGCTGCCTCCTCCGCCACATCAGGCCGAAGGCGGGTGAGTGCCCACCTCGGGAAAGGTGTGCCGGGACTCAGCTGAATAGGAGTCCCGGAGGATGCCGGGGAGACCTCATATCGGACGTACCGGTGGTCCGATAGGGTCACCGCTTCTTCCATCACCCGCCAGTCCCTGATACGGGCGGCAAGTGATGGGGCGGCAAAGGTCACGTCCACTCTGGACGTGCCTTGCGGCCGGACGCAGGTTGGGGTGGTGCCTCTGTTGAGAATCTGGAGTCCCAAGGACAGAACCCAGGACTCCAGAACACCACCGCGGACGCTGGTCCTGGTAGAACCCCAAGCGCAAGACCACGCGTTGAGGTCCCCAGCCACCAGCACCGGAATGGGGGCCACCCGAAGAATGACGCCTTCCACCGCAACCAGGAACGACTCGAAGTCGGCCCGGCTGCGGTTTGGGGAGAAGTATGTGGAAATCACCACTACTCCTCCCCATCGAGCTGCCACAAAGCCCGCTCCTCTCTCCACAACGGAGTGAGTGGAGGCCACGCCGGGGAAGTAAATAGCTGCGGAGCCATCCACCGACCCGGCCCACTTGTGGGTCCGGGGCACAGAGTTTGGCTCCGAAATCACAGCTACGTCTATGTTCCACTCGGCCGCAGTCTGGCACAAGAGGTCCTGTGCTGCGACCGAGAGGTTCACGTTCCCCTGTAGAAATTTGCCTATGGGCCTAACTGGCATTATTGGTTTCCATAGGCGTTTCTACAGGGGCGGCCGACGTGGCCTGGGAACGGCGGGTTGCTGCCCATTGTAGCGGGCGGCCCTTGGTTGGAGGTGGGTTGCAGTTTGCGCCCCCCATGCGGTGACCCGATGCCAGGCCCCGGTCCTTGCACACCGCGCAGCAAATTGGGCCTGCGCAGTCCCTGGAGATATGCCCCTCTTCTCCGCAGCGAAAACATAATCCGCTGCGGTCTTTGCTGGAGGGGCATAGTTGCTGCGGGTGTCCAATGCCGTAGCACCGGTGGCACCGCATTGGGCGCTGCTCCAGAATCCTAATGGAGGCAGCGCTCCAGCCCACACAGAGCCGACCCACTTCCGCCAGCTTGGAAATGGTTTCAATGGGGCAGGCAGTGATGGTAGAGCCTACCCCAGTGTACCCGAGGGTAATTAGCCCGACCTTAAATTCCTCCGGGGAGACTCCGGTTTTTTCCGCCAGCGCCAGGCGGATTTCCTCCGGTGTCACTGAATCGTCCAGGCCGGAGATCCGGATGTTGGCCATTTTCCTGGGACGTGTCACCTTGGCGGCATCCCCAAGAGCTTGGCCAATCCTGGATGCGAGGTTGTCCGCCTGGGCGGCAGAGACCTCCTTAGGGAGCTCGATGATTCGAGCCCCCGTTATCCCCGTCCGGAATTTGGTCGAGCCAATCCCCAGCTCTACCAAGCTGACGGATTGTTTTGCCTTAGCGATGGCTTCCCCGTACGTCATGCCCTCCGCCACTGCCTCCGGCTTGAGGGCGACGACCACCGCTAAGGACTTTGGTGGCTTTGGAATTGAAGGCTTCTTCTTTGAAGCCTTCTTTGGAGCCTTGGGGGCAGTGGGGGCTGGCGCAGACTTTTTAGTTTTTGCCCGCTTCACCACTGTCGTCCAGCCTTCCAGGACCACGGGTGTCTCCTGGTGGGAGGGACCCGCCGTCTGCTCCGCAGCTCGCTCTGACCCCGCTGCTACGGCCTTTGGCTTGGCCACCTTTTTGACTCTTGCCTCCTTTGGCATGTTCGCCGGTGGGGCAAGAGTGGTAGGTGCCTCCGCCTGCTCGTGGCTCCTTCTGCGGGTGTCAGCTGCCAACACTGGACGGTGTGAAACGGCTGGAAGGAGCCGGCCATCCACCTCGAGGCCCTCCAGACGGGCACCAACGATGCGCCCGAACTGCTCGCTGAGCTCTCGCTGGAAGCGGTCCATCACGTTGGCCAGCTCAGACCTGGTGACTCCATCCCTAGGCTTGCTGGCCTGCGTCTCCTCAGCGGTGTCAGCAGCAGGGCTCTTCCTTTGGTTGCCGCGCTCAGCAAATGCTAGCCTGAGCGCGGCCACCTCGACCTGGGCGACGGACAGCTGGCCCCTCAGCCGCTTGTTGTCCGCCTGCACCCTGCTTAGCTCCTCGCTTGCGGACCTTTCGGCGATGGACTTAACTAGTCCAAACATCGCCGTGGAGGTGTCCTTTAGGTCCTTGACGATGGTGCCCTTGAGATTCTTGGACTTAGACGCCAACGTCCAAATCCTCTCTGAGGCGACCTTCGCCTTGTCTAAAAGGTCCTGTACCGTGAGGTCTGGCGACCTCCTTCCCGCTAACTTTTTGGGGGACCTCGTCCGGTCCTTCTCCACTTCCGTCACGGTGGAGTCGGAGTCTGCGTCCCCCCTAGACGCCTCCTTACTCTCCCGTCTGACTTGGGATGAACTACCTATCAAGCGCATTGCCTTCGGGAGGACGACGTAGGGGAACTCCGACGCGAGATCCACCTCGGAGTCTGACTCCTTCCTCTTCCTGCTACCAGACTCGTTGCTGGTGGTACGCTCCCTGGGACCAGAGCCAGCAACCGCCTTAGCTCTGGAATGTCGGGGGATTGGGGAGACTTTCCGAAAAGCCCCCCCTCTCCTGTCCGACGACTCCGACGTCTCCGACATGGACCAGTCAAGGACCCGGCCCAAGACCGAATCTGTCGGAGAAAAAATTTTTTCTTCAACAACAACAAAAACAAAAAGGTTAACAACACAAAACCGAAACAACGAATCCAAAGCACAATTGGTATCGAGTCCAGTAAGAAAGCCAAGTCAATAAGGGATCAAAATGCAAACAGTCTTGAAATGGAGAGCAGCGAAATAGTTGCCTCCCACTGGCCACTGCGTTACCGCGCACCAAGTGGAGAGGGTCACTAAGCAAACAACAGAACAGTGGGACAGAGGTGCAGAAGAGCAGCTCTGACAGCACAGGATCGCAGTTGATAGAACAGAATAGCCACAAGTAATGATATCGAAGTTTAGTCACCCAACGTGCCACTCCGTTACGGTGGTCACGTTGGGGTCCAGGGCACACGACAGGGACGTAAACGATATCACTTGGGGCGTGCCCCAACCTAACCTAACCTAACCTAACCTAACCTAACCTAACCTTTTTTTTTTTTTTTTTTTTTTTTTTTTTTTTTTTTTTTTTTTTTTTTTTTTTTTTTAACCCGGGGGAATCCGTTATGGATACCCGCGTGCCAGGACGCACGCGGGTTATGTCCGACTCGCACGGACTAAACCTAACCGGGGTGTCCTCTTTCTCCGCTTCTAGTGGGCGGGTGTCGTGGGAACAAGGTCACAACAACCACAACACCCGCAGCGGTCAGC
Source organism: Eilema caniola (assembly GCA_949126895.1). NCBI lineage: Eukaryota > Metazoa > Arthropoda > Insecta > Lepidoptera > Erebidae > Eilema > Eilema caniola. Next base: position 23,798,880 of record OX421479.1, on the reverse strand, counting down.
CACACCTCCCGTGTAAAGAGCGGGAGGGGCTTCCTTCAGTGGTGTCGTCCTATGGGTAGGGGGGACGACATCCTACTAGGTACAGTGTGCAGACACGACACTACCGACCTGGGGGGACCTGGCGTTGCACAGCCGGCGGTAGTCCTGGTGCCGCGGGCCGTGAGTCCCCGTCAAGGAGGAAGGCCGCGATGGAGCGTCGCGGCCCGCCTTCGCCCGACTCGCCTGCGACGGATCGGATCAGCGAGAGGATCCAGTTCCCTGATCCGCTCCGCCTCCTCCTTGAGCGAGATCACGTCCTCGCTGAACGTGATCATCGCCGTCCACGCCGCCTCACTGTCGACCATCGCCTGGATGATGGTCGAGAGCGTTAGGTCGGCGCCGACTACGTCGACAAGAGCTGCGCGTTGACGGCTCCACCCCGGGCACTCCGCCAGCGTGTGCGTGGCTGTGTCCTCGGGGTGGCCGCAGCTGTGGCACACCGGAGACGGCTCCCTCTTGGCCACCCGGAACAGATACTCACCGAAACAACCGTGTCCGGTGAGCATCTGCGCCAGGCGAAAGGTGACCGCCCCGTGCCGCCTGTCGACCCACTCCTGCAGGATGGGTCGGATCGCGTCGATGGTCAGAACACCGGCGCGAGGCTCTTCCAACCGCTCGGACCACCGCCTAAGAAGATCGCCCCGGAGGTCCTCCCTCCAGCACGCGACCTCCCTCGGCGGCGGGCCGACTCCCCGGGCCCTGGCCTCAGAGGTCCGGCAGAAAACTTCCGCCAACACCTCGGCCTCCAGGTCCCATGGTGGAGTTCCTGCGAGCACGCACGCGGCCTCGAGCGAGACCGTGCCGTACCCTCTCACGACCCTCAACGCCATCGCCCGCTGCGCCCGTCGCAGCAGCGCGATATTTTCGGCATCGAGGGCCTCTACCCATATGGGCGCCCCGTATAGTGCCATCGAGCGAACCACCGACGTGTAAAGGCGTCGGCAGCCGCCCGAGGGCCCACCGAGATTCGGGAGCAAACGACCAAGCGCCCTCGCAGCACCCACGAGTCGGGGCGCGAGTCCCTGGAAGTGCTCCCGGAAGCGCCATCGGCTATCGAGGACGATGCCCAAATAACGCATCGCCCCTCGTATGCCGATCGACACTCCGCCCACCACAATGTGCGCTCCAGCCGGCGGCGCCGACCGAGGGGAAGAAAAACAAACCGCCTCGGACTTCTGCAAGGCGACATCCAACCCAATAAGGCGGATTCGCCTCACGAAGTGGGCCACTCCGGCTGTTGCTCTGAGAGCCGCCTCCCTGTAGGTATCCCCCTGCGCGGTGACGAGGGTATCGTCAGCGTAACACGTTACGCTGACCCCCCGAAGAGTCGCACCGCGCAGCACCCAGTCATAGCCGACGTTCCACAGCAGGGGTCCTAGAACGGAGCCCTGCGGAACGCCGCACGACATTGCTCTCAGAGCGGCGCCACCATCCTGTGTCGGATAGGTGACTGCCCGTTGGGAGAGGTAGGACAGAACTACCCTCCGCAGGCAGTCCGGCACACGATGGTAGCGCAGCGCCTCATGGATGCAGCTCCAGGGGAGGGTGTTAAAAGCATTGGCGATATCTAAACTCACCGCCAATACCACCCCGGTCCCCGAAGCCGCGTCCTTCACTAGGGACTGCACCCGGCGGATCGCGTCCACCGTCGACCGGGCTCTGCGGAAACCATACTGGACATCGCAGAGACCCGGCCCGGGACCATCCAGGTGCTCGACGATACGGTGGGCGAGCACACGCTCGAACACCTTCCCGATATCGTCGAGCAACACGATGGGCCGATAGGCCGAAGGCGAATCCGCCGGTCGTCCCTCCTTCTTAATGAGGACAAGTTTCCCCACCTTCCACCTGCGGGGAAACTTGCCCTGTTCCAGGCAGGAGGTAAACAGCCGTGCCACTCTCTCTTCTAAGGCATCGGGCAGAGCCAATGCCCAGGCCCGACCGGGAATACCGTCGGGCCCTGGGGCGGTGTTCTTGGCCTTGAGCCTTGCAACCGCCGCCCTCAGATGCCCGGGAGTGACCTCGGGCGATGCTGTTTCCTCCGCGTGCACAAGTCCTCTACTGCTCTCCGCGACATCTTCGCCGACCATGGGAGGGGGAGTGAACTCTCCCCGGTCGGGGAACAGAGCTGCTACTATCTGTTCCACGAGCGCAGGCTGGAGCGATTGCGTCACCGGGGGGGCCCAGGGACGGAGCTTTTGACGCACCGTCCTATACGGCCTCCCCCACGGGTCGCGGTCGATCGACTCCAGCATTGCCTCCCAAGCCCTTTTCTTGGACTCGGCGATTTCCGCGCGCAGGGCGGCTCTCGCCTCCCTGTACGCGTCGTACAGCCGAGTCTCCAGGGCTCCATCGCGACGTCGTCTTCGCCGGCTTCGGGTGTACCTGCGGCGCGCCGCCACGCACGCAGCACGGAGCTGCGCTAGCTGGGGCGACCACCAATACACCTTACGATGTGGAGAGGGGGGCCCGACGCGAGGCATGCTAGCGTCGCACACCTGCGTCATGGCCGCGTTGAGCCAATCGGCTTCCTCATCCACATCCACCGGACCCTCCGGCACTGGAATCCAACTTTGGACCAAGGCGGCCTCCGCGAGACGCTCGCGGTTCAGCCGCCTTAGGGCCCATCTCGGGTTGTCCTCCCCACGCGGAGGACCACCCAGGCTGTTCGGGGCAACCGGAAGGGGGGAGATTCGGAACCGAATGTATCGGTGGTCCGATAACGTCTCCGCCCCCTCCAGGACTTCCCAGCCTTGGACACGGGGCACCAGAGCGGGGGACGCGAACGTGAGGTCCACGATTGACCCGCTCTGTTGCCGCGCCCACGTGTCGACGGTCCCCCGGTTGAGCAGAATCAACCCGGACGAGACCAACCAATCTTCCAGTACCTCCCCCCGCGGACAAGTAGCGGGGGATCCCCATGCCGTGGACTTGGCGTTGAAATCGCCAGCCACGAGCACGGGTGAAGGGTGAGCCTGTCGCACGAGCGTTCCCAGCTCCTCCAGGAGACGCTCGAACCAAGACAGGCTCCGATTCGGAGAGCAGTACACTCCGACCACCGTCACCGAACCCACGGCGGCCGCCACGCAACAGCGCCCCCTCCTGATCCTCAATAAAGGGGGCGCACCGGCAGCCGCGCGCGAGACCAGAGCCACCAAGCCCTCCCGGTCAACCGCCCAATGCGAATCGGGCGGGATAGGTCGGTAGGGCTCGGTGATTATCCCTACTCCGGTCTGCCACTGCGCCATGCTCTGGATGTAAAGGTCCTGAGCGGCGGCGCAGTGGTTTAGGTTCGCCTGGAGCACGCCGATAGTCCCACTAATCGGTGACCATCGGCGCTACCTCTACAGGCCTTGGGGACGGTGGATCGGGCCTAGACGGGGCTATGACGCCGCCGCCAGCCTTCTGCCCCGACTCCACGGGCTTTGCCTTTAGAGGCTTCTTCTTTCTCTTCTTCTTCTTCGGCTTGGGAGTGGTGCACGCTGCACTCCCAAGCCGGTGATCCGCCGGCTTGTCTGCCGCCTCGCACAAAGCGCAGCGCAAGGCGGCAGTGCACTGGGCCATTAGGTGCCCCGGCGCGCCGCAGCGGTAGCAGTAGTCGCTGCGGTCTACGTCCGAGGTGCACTTGGCCTTTATGTGCCCGGTGTGGAGGCACCGGTAGCACCGAAGGGGCTTGGGGTCGACGAGCTTCACATGAGCCGCCGACCACCCCACCAGTAGCCTCCCGGCCGCAGCCAATTTCTTGGCCGCGGCCACCGGGCACTTAACAAACACTACCCCGAGGCCTCGCCAGTCCCGGTGTAAAGAGCCGGGCCTGGCCGTACCCTCGGGGCACCCGCCGGCGGACTCCACGCTGGCCGCCACCTCTGCCGCGGAGACGGAGTCATCCAGCCCGGAGATGCGCAATTCTGCACACCTCACAGGCCTGGAGACCGTTACCGTCTCCGCAGGGAGGACCTCTCGCAGCCTTGCTGCTAGACGGTCCGCCCTCGCCTCTCGATCCTCGCCTCCGATCTCGAGGAGGCGGGCTCCGGTGGCGGCCGTCTTAATCTTCACGCCCTCCGTGATCCCCAGCTGGGCCAACTTGATGGAGGCCTTGGCCGCCTTAATGAGCGCCTCGTAGCTAGCGCCCCCCTCGGCGGCAGCCGGCCGTAGCGTAAGAACTACAGCCGCCGTCGTCGGGGGACGCAGGTTGGCGCCGGGCTTGCTCTGGGGAGCAGCGGAGGGCTTTCCTCGGCGTGGAGCAGGAGGAGGAGGAGGCCGGGTGGAAGCTGGGGTCGCCTTTGCGGCCTTCTCCTTCCTCTTTTCCTTCTTCTTCTTAGGCTTTGCCGCCACCACATTCCACGGTTCCTCCGTGGGGACTGGTGGTGGCGGGAAAGGTTGGGACTCAGGTGCTGCAGGCACGGCTGCAGGAGCAGCTGCAGGAGCGGCTGCAGGAGCGGCTGCGGGGACAGCAGCGGCCTTCCCCTTCTTGCCTCTGCCCGGCTTCTTCTTCCCCCTGGATTTGGGGACATCCAAGCCGGGCAGAAGCGCAGGCGACGTCGAAGCCGGTGGCGGCAGTGGAGCCACCACTGCCTCCATGGGCTGGCCGGGGGCCGTCCGCGGAGAGATCGATGCGGGATCGGAGGAGGCGACCCTGGGTCCGGTCTCTCGGCCGAGTCTGGCCTCAATTGGGGCGATCCGGTCGGCCACCAATTCGCCAACGACCAACTTCACGGCGCGCATCACCTCCTCCTTCAGCGATGGCCCTCCTGCTTCCACGGCGAGAGTTGGAGCAGCCTGCGCCACCGCCGCCGGCCGGCTCAAGGCCGCGATCTCCGCCCTCAACTCTATCAGCTGGAGAGCTTGCTGCCTTATCTCCGCAGCCTGCTCCTCCAGCTTTCGGGTCTGCAGCTCCAGCAGAGCCGCTTGCCTTCCAACCTCCTTCTCCAGTAGCAGCGACTCCTCCGAGGCCGTTCTCCGCCTGAGCTCCTCGAAGACTGCCTGAAGGGTACACGACGCGTCATTGATGACGCGTACATATGTACCCTTCAGGTTCTTGGACCTCGCCCCGACCATGCCGAGGGCGTCCAGCCCCTCCCTAGCCCACTGGCATAGAGTCGCGCTCGGTGCTGTCCGCGCTGACTCCGCCGGGCAGGAGTAGCCCTCCACCCTCGGCTTGCCCTCTGACGGAGGACGGCGGCGGATGGCCGCTGTCTTGGCCGCAAGCTCCTCCTCAGCGTCGAGGTCCAGTGCCAGGCGCCTCTGCGCATTCAGCTCGGCCTGCGCAGCTGCAAGGCCGACATACCGGCCCGTGGTAGGGGGGCGACCCCTGCCCCTTTTACTCCCGGGCTTTCTGGCGGGTTCCGGCTTCCCACCACTTTCGGCCGCAGAGTCTGCGGAACTTGTGGTGTCCGGGGGCGACGTCGATGCCTGCCGCTTCCGCTGGAACACCGGAGGAGTGGTGACGTTCTCCCCGATGGGGGTGCCGAGGCTCGCCCGGAAGAACGTCTGGTTCCCCCGGTCCTCCTGCACCATGACGTCGTCCCCAGCCTCTGATGAGTCCCGGGTGGAGCTGGCGTTCGTCGGGCGTATAAACAGCCGCTTCAGCACCACCACGGGTCTCCTGCCACGGGGTGTGGCTGTGGCGCTGGCTGCGGCATCCCCCTTCTTGGCCGTCCTCGTGAGGGACGGCGACCTCGACGGCGGAAGACCGGCACTCGTCGCCAAAGGCGACGCCTCGGTCTCCTCTGCCTTCGTTCCCGCACTTTCTGGGCTCGTCCTTGTCGGGGACGGCGACCTCGACTGAGAACGACCGGCTCTCGTCTTCTCCTGGGCACCTGATGAGCCCGGCGAACGGAAAAACGTTCGCGAGCGCCGGCTCCGCGTACCGGTGTACGCACTCGGCGCTGTTTTGGGAGCGCTGGGTCTGCTCCCCGGTTCTCTCGCACTTAGGTGGCCTGTGTCCCCACCAGATACGACGGGACTGCATTGCGGTGAGTCATCACACACCTGAGTGTGTGCTGACTCCCCGCCATGGAGGGATTCTCCGGTCGCGGGGTGACCGGTACCCTCCTGGTGTAGTGTTTTCGGGTTCACCTTTTTCATTGCTTTTGTTTTGTTGTTATTTTTGTTTTTTAACGTGGTTGTCTTCCACTTTGGTCCCGCACACTCGGCCAAACGCCGGCGGGACAGCACCGGACGGCTGAGCGAGCAAGCCCACTCAGCCGAACCCCACCATCACGGCGCCACAGCTCCGATATAACGGGGCTGCGGGCCGACGCCGAACGACCGGACAGGCGCACCCATCCGGCCAACACGACTCACCGCGGTGTCGGGAAGACACCGGGCCCGCCTCCTGGTTTCAGCGAAATGCCTACGCCAGAAGGCTCCAACCGAGTGGTTCTTTTATAGAGGTGTCCTTCCTCGCAGACACCGCCACGTGGCAGTGCCCACCGGTTCTGACTTGCGCCAGGGTTCCGGCTTCGGCAGCCAGAAGACTGCCTAATACAGCCCCCGTGAAGGGGGCCCCCGTACCGAGCGGGAGCTCAGGTACGGTATGCCCCAGGCCACTCCATAATGGGCTTCTATAAACGAGAAGTCCAAGGAGTGGCCGTCTCACGCCTGTCCACGCCGGGTCAGGACCGTGATTTCCCCCCCTGTGTGTCGGAGCATTAGCCACTGGTAAAGTCGTTCCCAGTGTTGCCCAGGGTGCACCGGCTCGCCCAGATGGAAGGGCGAGCACACGAGGAGGTTCTCCGACATTGGCACCCCAACCTAACCTAACCTAACCTAACCTTTTTTTTTTTTTTTTTTTTTTTTTTTTTAACCCGGGGGAATCCGTTATGGATACCCGCGTGCCAGGACGCACGCGGGTTATGTCCGACTCGCACGGACTAAACCTAACCGGGGTGTCCTCTTTCTCCGCTTCTAGTGGGCGGGTGTCGTGGGAACAAGGTCACAACAACCACAACACCCGCAGCGGTCAGCCACACCTCCCGTGTAAAGAGCGGGAGGGGCTTCCTTCAGTGGTGTCGTCCTATGGGTAGGGGGGACGACATCCTACTAGGTACAGTGTGCAGACACGACACTACCGACCTGGGGGGGGACCTGGCGTTGCACGGCCGGCGGTAGTCCTGGTACCGCGGGCCGTGAGTCCCCGTCAAGGAGGAAGGCCGCGATGGAGCGTCGCGGCCCGCCTTCGCCCGACTCGCCTGCGACGGATCGGATCAGCGAGAGGATCCAGTTCCCTGATCCGCTCCGCCTCCTCCTTGAGCGAGATCACGTCCTCGCTGAACGTGATCATCGCCGTCCACGCCGCCTCGCTGTCGACCATCGCCTGGATGATGGTCGAGAGCGTTAGGTCGGCGCCGACTACGTCGACAAGAGCTGCGCGTTGACGGCTCCACCCCGGGCACTCCGCCAGCGTGTGCGTGGCTGTGTCCTCGGGGTGGCCGCAGCTGTGGCACACCGGAGACGGCTCCCTCTTGGCCACCCGGAACAGATACTCACCGAAACAACCGTGTCCAGTGAGCATCTGCGCCAGGCGAAAGGTGACCGCCCCGTGCCGCCTGTCGACCCACTCCTGCAGGATGGGTCGGATCGCGTCGATGGTCAGAACACCGGCGCGAGGCTCTTCCAACCGCTCGGACCACCGCCTAAGAAGATCGCCCCGGAGGTCCTCCCTCCAGCACGCGACCTCCCTCGGCGGCGGGCCGACTCCCCGGGCCCTGGCCTCAGAGGTCCGGCAGAAAACTTCCGCCAACACCTCGGCCTCCAGGTCCCATGGTGGAGTTCCTGCGAGCACGCACGCGGCCTCGAGCGAGACCGTGCCGTACCCTCTCACGACCCTCAACGCCATCGTCCGCTGCGCCCGTCGCAGCAGAGCGATATTCTCGGCGTCGAGGGCCTCTACCCATATGGGCGCCCCGTATAGTGCCATCGAGCGAACCACCGACGTGTAAAGGCGTCGGCAGCTGCCCGAGGGCCCACCGAGATTCGGGAGCAGACAACCAAGCGCCCTCGCAGCACCCACGAGTCGGGGCGCGAGTCCCTGGAAGTGCTCCCGGAAGCACCATCGGCTATCGAGGACGATGCCCAAATAACGCATCGTCTTTCGTATGCCGATCGATACTCCGCCCACCACAATGTGCGCTCCAGCCGGCGGCGCCGACCGAGGGGAAGAAAAACAAACCGCCTCGGACTTCTGCAAGGCGACCTCCAACCCAATAAGGCGGATTCGCCTCACGAAGTGGGCCACTCCGGCTGTTGCTCTGAGAGCCGCCTCCCTATAGGTATCCCCCTGCGCGGTGACGAGGGTATCGTCAGCGTAACACGTTACGCTGACCCCCCGAAGAGTCGCACCGCGCAGCACCCAGTCATAGCCGACGTTCCACAGCAGGGGTCCTAAAACGGAGCCCTGCGGAACGCCGCACGACATTGCTCTCAGAGCGGCGCCACCATCCTGTGTCGGATAGGTGACTGCCCGTTGGGAGAGGTAGGACAGAACTACCCTCCGCAGGCAGTCCGGCACACGATGGTAGCGCAGCGCCTCATGGATGCAGCTCCAGGGGAGGGTGTTAAAAGCATTGGCGATGTCTAAACTCACCGCCAATACCACCCCGGTCCCCGAAGCCGCGTCCTTCACTAGGGACTGCACCCGGCGGATCGCGTCCACCGTCGACCGGGCTCTGCGGAAACCATACTGGACATCGCAGAGACCCGGCCCGGGACCGTCCAGGTGCTCGACGATACGGTGGGCGAGCACACGCTCGAACACCTTCCCGATATCGTCGAGCAACACGATGGGCCGATAGGCCGAAGGCGAATCCGCCGGTCGTCCCTCCTTCTTGATGAGGACAAGTTTCCCCACCTTCCACCTGCGGGGAAACTTGCCCTGTTCCAGGCAGGAGGTAAGCAGCCGTGCCACTCTCTCTTCTAAGGCATCGGGCAGAGCCAATGCCCAGGCCCGACCGGGAATACCGTCGGGCCCTGGGGCGGTGTTCTTGGCCTTGAGCCTTGCGACCGCCGCCCTCAGATGCCCGGGAGTGACCTCGGGCGATGCTGCTTCCTCCGCGTGCACAAGTCCTCTACTGCTCTCCGCGACGTCGTCGCCGACCATGGGAGGGGGAGCGAACTCTCCCCGGTCGGGGAACAGAGCTGCTACTATCTGTTCCACGAGCGCAGGCTGGAGCGATTGCGTCACCGGGGGGGCCCAGGGACGGAGCTTTTGACGCACCGTCCTATACGGCCTCCCCCACGGGTCGCGGTCGATCGACTCCAGCATTGCCTCCCAAGCCCTTTTCTTGGACTCGGCGATTTCCGCGCGCAGGGCGGCTCTCGCCTCCCTGTACGCGTCGTACAGCCGAGTCTCCAGGGCTTCGTCGCGACGTCGTCTTCGCCGGCTTCGGGTGTACCTGCGGCGCGCCGCCACGCACGCAGCGCGGAGCTGCGCTAGCTGGGGCGACCACCAATACACCCTACGATGTGGAGAGGGGGGCCCGACGCGAGGCATGCTGGCGTCGCACACCTGCGTCATGGCCGCGTTGAGCCAACCGGCTTCCTCATCCACATCCACCGGACCCTCCGGCACTGGAATCCAACTTTGGACCAAGGCGGCCTCCGCAAGACGCTCGCGGTTCAGCCGCCTTAGGGCCCATCTCGGGTTGTCCTCCCCACGCGGAGGACCACCCAGGCTGTTCGGGGCAACCGGGAGGGGGGAGATTCGGAACCGAATGTATCGGTGGTCCGATAACGTCTCGACCCCCTCCAGGACTTCCCAGCCTTGGACACGGGGCACCAGAGCGGGGGACGCGAACGTGAGGTCCACGATAGACCCGCTCTGTTGCCGCACCCGCGTGTCGACGGTCCCCCGGTTGAGCAGAATCAACCCGGACGAGACCAACCAATCTTCCAGTGCCTCCCCCCGCGGACAAGTAGCGGGGGATCCCCATGCCGTGGACTTGGCGTTGAAATCGCCAGCCACGAGCACGGGTGAAGGGTGAGCCTGTCGCACGAGCGTTCCCAGCTCCTCCAGGGTACGCTCGAAACAAGACAGGCTCCGATTCGGAGAGCAGTACGCTCCGACCACCGTCACCGAACCCACGGCGGCCGCCACGCAACAGCGCCCCCTCCTGATCCTCAATAAGGGGGGCGCACCGGCAGCCGCGCGCGAGACCAGAGCCACCAAGCCCTCCCGGTCAACCGCCCAATGCGAATCGGGCGGGATAGGTCGGTAGGGCTCGGTGATTATCCCTACTCCGGTCTGCCACTGCGCCATGCTCTGGATGTAAAGGTCCTGAGCGGCGGCGCAGTCCTGAGCGGCGGCGCAGTAACCTAACCTAACCTAACCTTTTTTTTTTTTTTTTTTTTTTTTTTTTTTAACCCGGGGGAATCCGTTATGGATACCCGCGTGCCAGGACGCACGCGGGTTATGTCCGACTCGCACGGACTAAACCTAACCGGGGTGCCCTCTTTCTCCGCTTCTAGTGGGCGGGTGTCGTGGGAACAAGGTCACAACAACCACAACACCCGCAGCGGTCAGCCACACCTCCCGTGTAAAGAGCGGGAGGTGTGGCTTCCTTCAGTGGTGTCGTCCTATGGGTAGGGGGGACGACATCCTACTAGGTACAGTGTGCAGACACGACACTACCGACCTGGGGGACCTGACTTTGCACAGCCGGCGGTAGTCCTGGTACCGCGGGCCGTGAGTCCCCGTCAAGGAGGAAGGCCGCGATGGAGCGTCGCGGCCCGCCTTCGCCCGACTCGCCTGCGACGGATCGGATCAGCGAGAGGATCCAGTTCCCTGATCCGCTCCGCCTCCTCCTTGAGCGAGATCACGTCCTCGCTGAACGTGATCATCGCCGTCCACGCCGCCTCGCTGTCGACCATCGCCTGGATGATGGTCGAGAGCGTTAGGTCGGCGCCGACTACGTCGACAAGAGCTGCGCGTTGACGGCTCCACCCCGGGCACTCCGCCAGCGTGTGCGTGGCTGTGTCCTCGGGGTGGCCGCAGCTGTGGCACACCGGAGACGGCTCCCTCTTGGCCACCCGGAACAGATACTCACCGAAACAACCGTGTCCGGTGAGCATCTGCGCCAGGCGAAAGGTGACCGCCCCGTGCCGCCTGTCGACCCACTCCTGCAGGATGGGTCGGATCGCGTCGATGGTCAGAACACCGGCGCGAGGCTCTTCCAACCGCTCGGACCACCGCCTAAGAAGATCGCCCCGGAGGTCCTCCCTCCAGCACGCGACCTCCCTCGGCGGCGGGCCGACTCCCCGGGCCCTGGCCTCAGAGGTCCGGCAGAAAACTTCCGCCAACACCTCGGCCTCCAGGTCCCATGGTGGAGTTCCTGCGAGCACGCACGCGGCCTCGAGCGAGACCGTGCCGTACCCTCTCACGACCCTCAACGCCATCGCCCGCTGCGCCCGTCGCAGCAGCGCGATATTTTCGGCGTCGAGGGCCTCTACCCATATGGGCGCCCCGTATAGTGCCATCGAGCGAACCACCGACGTGTAAAGGCGTCGGCAGCTGCCCGAGGGCCCACCGAGATTCGGGAGCAGACAACCAAGCGCCCTCGCAGCACCCACGAGTCGGGGTGCGAGTCCCTGGAAGTGCTCCCGGAAGCACCATCGGCTATCGAGGACGATGCCCAGATAACGCATCGCCCCTCGTATGCCGATCGACACTCCGCCCACCACAATGTGCGCTCCAGCCGGCGGCGCCGACCGAGGGGAAGAAAAACAAACCGCCTCGGACTTCTGCAAGGCGACATCCAACCCAATAAGGCGGATTCGCCTCACGAAGTGGGCCACTCCGGCTGTTGCTCTGAGAGCCGCCTCCCTATACGTATCCCCCTGCGCGGTGACGAGGGTATCGTCAGCGTAACACGTTACGCTGACCCCCCGAAGAGTCGCACCGCGCAGCACCCAGTCATAGCCGACGTTCCACAGCAGGGGTCCTAAAACGGAGCCCTGCGGAACGCCGCACGACATTGCTCTCAGAGCGGCGCCACCATCCTGTGTCGGATAGGTGACTGCCCGTTGGGAGAGGTAGGACAGAACTACCCTCCGCAGGCAGTCCGGCACACGATGGTAGCGCAGCGCCTCATGGATGCAGCTCCAGGGGAGGGTGTTAAAAGCATTGGCGATGTCTAAACTCACCGCCAATACCACCCCGGTCCCCGAAGCCGCGTCCTTCACTAGGGACTGCACCCGGCGGATCGCGTCCACCGTCGACCGGGCTCTGCGGAAACCATACTGGACATCGCAGAGACCCGGCCCGGGACCGTCCAGGTGCTCGACGATACGGTGGGCGAGCACACGCTCGAACACCTTCCCGATATCGTCGAGCAACACGATGGGCCGATAGGCCGAAGGCGAATCCGCCGGTCGTCCCTCCTTCTTGATGAGGACAAGTTTCCCCACCTTCCACCTGCGGGGAAACTTGCCCTGTTCCAGGCAGGAGGTAAACAGCCGTGCCACTCTCTCTTCTAAGGCATCGGGCAGAGCCAATGCCCAGGCCCGACCGGGAATACCGTCGGGCCCTGGGGCGGTGTTTTTGGCCTTGAGCCTTGCAACCGCCGCCCTCAGATGCCCGGGAGTGACCTCGGGCGATGCTGTTTCCTCCGCGTGCACAAGTCCTCTACTGCTCTCCGCGACATCGTCGCCGACCATGGGAGGGGGAGTGAACTCTCCCCGGTCGGGGAACAGAGCTGCTACTATCTGTTCCACGAGCGCAGGCTGGAGCGATTGCGTCACCGGGGGGGCCCAGGGACGGAGCTTTTGACGCACCGTCCTATACGGCCTCCCCCACGGGTCGCGGTCGATCGACTCCAGCATTGCCTCCCAAGCCCTTTTCTTGGACTCGGCGATTTCCGCGCGCAGGGCGGCTCTCGCCTCCCTGTACGCGTCGTACAGCCGAGTCTCCAGGGCTTCGTCGCGACGTCGTCTTCGCCGGCTTCGGGTGTACTTGCGGCGCGCCGCCACGCACGCAGCACGGAGCTGCGCTAGCTGGGGCGACCACCAGTACACCTTACGATGTGGAGAGGGGGGCCCGACGCGAGGCATGCTAGCGTCGCACACCTGCGTCATGGCCGCGTTGAGCCAACCGGCTTCCTCATCCACATCCACCGGACCCTCCGGCACTGGAATCCAACTTTGGACCAAGGCGGCCTCCGCGAGACGCTCGCGGTTCAGCCGCCTTAGGGCCCATCTCGGGTTGTCCTCCCCACGCGGAGGACCACCCAGGCTGTTCGGGGCAACCGGAAGGGGGGAGATTCGGAACCGAATGTATCGGTGGTCCGATAACGTCTCCGCCCCCTCCAGGACTTCCCAGCCTTGGACACGGGGCACCAGAGCGGGGGACGCGAACGTGAGGTCCACGATAGACCCGCTCTGTTGCCGCGCCCACGTGTCGACGGTCCCCCGGTTGAGCAGAATCAACCCGGACGAGACCAACCAATCTTCCAGTGCCTCCCCCCGCGGACAAGTAGCGGGGGATCCCCATGCCGTGGACTTGGCGTTGAAATCGCCAGCCACGAGCACGGGTGAAGGGTGAGCCTGTCGCACGAGCGTTCCCAGCTCCTCCAGGAGACGCTCGAACCAAGACAGGCTCCGATTCGGAGAGCAGTACACTCCGACCACCGTCACCGAACCCACGGCGGCCGCCACGCAACAGCGCCCCCTCCTGATCCTCAATAAGGGGGGCGCACCGGCAGCCGCGCGCGAGACCAGAGCCACCAAGCCCTCCCGGTCAACCGCCCAATGCGAATCGGGCGGGATAGGTCGGTAGGGCTCGGTGATTATGCCTACCCCGGTCTGCCACTGCGCCATGCTCTGGATGTAAAGGTCCTGAGCGGCGGCGCAGTGGTTTAGGTTCGCCTGGAGCACGCCGATAGTCCCACTAATCGGTGACCATCGGCGCTACCTCTACAGGCCTTGGGGACGGTGGATCGGGCCTAGACGGGGCTATGACGCCGCCGCCAGCCTTCTGCCCCGCCTCCGCAGGCTTTGCCTTTTGAGGCTTCTTCTTCCGCTGCTTCTTCTTCTTCTTCGGCTTGGGAGTGGTGCACGCTGCACTCCCAAGCCGGTGATCCGCCGGCTTGTCTGCCGCCTCGCACAAAGCGCAGCGCAAGGCGGCAGAGCACTGGGCCATTAGGTGCCCCGGCGCGCCGCAGCGGTAGCAGTAGTCGCTGCGGTCTACGTCCGAGGTACACTTGGCCTTCGTGTGCCCGGTGTGGAGGCACCGGTAACACCGAAGGGGCTTGGGGTCGACGAGCTTCACTTGAGCCGCCGACCACCCCACCAGAAGCCTCCCGGTCGCAGCCAATTTCTTGGCCGCGGCCACCGGGCACTTCACAAACACTACCCCGAGGCCTCGCCAGTCCCGGTGTAAAGAGCCGGGTCTGGCGGTACCCTCGGGGCACCCGCCGGCGGACTCCACGCTGGCCGCCACCTCTGCCGCGGAGACGGAGTCATCCAGCCCGGAGATGCGCAGTTCTGCACACCTCACAGGCCTGGAGACCGTTACCGTCTCCGCAGGGAGGACCTCTCGCAGCTTCGCTGCTAGGCGGTCAGCCCTCGCCTCTCTATCCTCGCCTCCGATCTCGAGGAGGCGGGCTCCGGTGGCGGCCGTCTTGATCTTCACGCCCTCCGTGATCCCCAGCTGGGCCAACTTGATGGAGGCCTTTGCCGCTCTTAAGAGCGCCTCGTAGCTAGCGCCCCCCTCGGCGGCAGCCGGCCGTAGCGTGAGAACTACAGCCGCCGTCGACGGGGGACGCAGGTTGGCGCCGGGCTTGCTCTGGGGAGCAACGGAGGGCTTTCCACGGCGTGGAGTGGGAGGAGGAGGAGGGGGCCGCCGGGTGGAAGCCGGGGTCGCCTTGGCGGCCTTCCCCTTCCTCGTTCCTTTCTTCTTCTTGGCCGCCACCACACTCCACGGTTCCTCCGTGGGGACTGGTGGTGGCGGAACTGGTCGGGACTCTGGAGCTGCAGGAGCGGGCGCAGGAGCGGCCGCAGGAGCGGCTGCAGGGACGGTAGCGGCCTTCGCCTTCTTGCCTCTGCCCGACTTCTTCTTCCCCCTGGATTTGGGGACATCCAAGCCGGGCAGAGGCGCAGGCGACGTCGAAGCCGGTGGCGGCGGTGGAGCCACCACTGCCTCCATGGGCTGGCCGGGGGCCGTCCGCGGAGAGATCGATGCGGGATCGGAGGAGGCGACCCTGGGTCCGGTCTCTCGGCCGAGTCTGGCCTCAATTGGGGCGATCCGGTCGGCCACCAATTCGCCGACGACCAACTTCACGGCGCGCATCACCTCCTCCTTCAGCGATGGCCCTCCTGCTTCCACGGCGAGAGTTGGAGCAGCCTGCGCCACCGCCGCCGGCCGGCTCAAGGCCGCGATCTCCGCCCTCAACTCTATCAGCTGGAGAGCTTGCTGCCTTATCTCCGCAGCCTGCTCCTCCAGCTTTCGGGTCTGCAGCTCCAGCAGAGCCGCTTGTCTGCCAACCTCCTTCTCCAGTAGCTGCGACTCCTCCGAGGCCGTTCTCCGCCTGAGCTCCTCGAAGACTGCCTGAAGGGTACACGACGCGTCATTGATGACGCGTACATATGTACCCTTCAGGTTCTTGGACCTCGCACCGACCATGCCGAGGGCGTCCAGCCCCTCCCTAGCCCACTGGCATAGAGTCGCGCTCGGTGCTGTCCGCGCTGACTCCGCCGGGCAGGAGTAGCCCTCCACCCTCGGCTTGCCCTCTGACGGAGGACGGCGGCGGATGGCCGCTGTCTTGGCCGCAAGCTCCTCCTCAGCGTCGAGGTCCAGGGCCAGGCGCCTCTGAGCGTTCAACTCGGCCTGCGCAGCTGCGAGGCCGACATACCGGCCCGTGGTAGGGGGGCGACCCCTGCCCCTTTTGCTCACGGGCTTCCTAGACAGCTTCAGCGTCTCACCACTTTCCGCCACAGAGTCCGCGGAACTTGTGGTCTCTGGAGGCGTCGGCGATGCCTGCCGCTTACGCTGGAACACCGGAGGTGTGGCGACGTTCTCCCCGGTGGGGGTGCCGAGGCTCGCTCGGAAGAACGTTTGGTTCCCCCGGTCCTCCTGCACCATTACGTCGTCCTCAGCCTCCGATGAATCCCGGGTGGAGCTGGGGTTCGTTGAGCGTATAAAAAGCCTCTTAAGGACCACGACGGGCCTCCTGCCACGGGGTGTGGTAGCGGGCATCACATCCCCCTTCTTGGCTGTCCTCGTGAGGGACGGCGACCTCGACGGCGGGAGACCGGCACTCGTCGCCAAAGGCGACGCCTCGGTCTCCTCTGCCTTCGTTCCCTCACTGAATGTGCTCGTCCTTGTCGGGGACGGCGACCTCGACTGAGAACGACCGGCTCTCGTCGCCAAAGGCGACGCCTCGGTCGTCTCTTGGGCACCTGCTGAGCCCGGCGAACGATAGAATGTTCGCGAGCGCCGGCTCCGCGTACTGCTATACGCACTCGACGCTGTTCTGGGAGCGGAACTGCTCCCCGGTTCTGATGCATTTCGGTGGCCTGTGTCCCCACCAGATACGTCGGGACTGCATGGCGTTGAGTCATCACACACCTGAGTGTGTGCTGACTCCTCGCCATGGAGGGATTCTCCGATCGCGGAGCGACCGGTACCCTCCTGGTGTGTTGTTTTACGGTTCACCTTTTTCATGTTGTTTGTTTGTTTTTTAACGTGGTTGTCTTCCACTTTGGTCCCGCACACTCGGCCAAACGCCGGCGGGACTACACCGGACGGCTGAGCGAGCAAGCCCACTCAGCCGAACACCACCATCGCGGCGCCACAGCTCCGATACAACGGAGCTGCGGGCCGACGCCGAACGACCGAACAGGCGCACCCATCCGGCCAGCACAACTCACCACGGTGTCGGGAAGACACCGGGCCCGCCTCCCGGTTTCAGCGAAATGCCTACGCCAGGAGGCTCCAACCGAGTGGTTCTTTTATAGAGGTGTCCTTCCTCGCAGACACCGCCACGTGGCAGTGCCCACCGGTTCTGACTTGCGCCAGGGTTCCGGCTTCGGCAGCCTGAAGACCGCCTAATACAGCCCCCGTGAAGGGGGCCCCCGTACCGAGCGGGAGCTCAGGTACGGTATGCCCCAGGCCACTCCATAATGGGCTTCTATAAACGAGAAGTCCAAGGAGTGGCCGTCTCACGCCTGTCCACGCCGGGTCAGGACCGTGATATCCCCCCCTGTGTGTCGGAGCATTAGCCACTGGTAAAGTCGTTCCCAGTGTTGCCCAGGGTGCACCGGCTCGCCCAGATGGAAGGGCGAGCACGCGAGGAGGTTCTCCGACATTGGCACCCCAACCTAACCTTTTTTTTTTTTTTTTTTTTTAACCCGGGGGAATCCGTTATGGATACCCGCGTGCCAGGACGCACGCGGGTTATGTCCGACTCGCACGGACTAAACCTAACCGGGGTGTCCTCTTTCTCCGCTTCTAGTGGGCGGGTGTCGTGGGAACAAGGTCACAACAACCACAACACCCGCAGCGGTCAGCCACACCTCCCGTGTAAAGAGCGGGAGGGGCTTCCTTCAGTGGTGTCGCCCTATGGGTAGGGGGGACGACATCCTACTAGGTGCAGTGTGCAGACACGACACTACCGACCTGGGGGGGACCTGGCGTTGCACAGCCGGCGGTAGTCCTGGTACCGCGGGCCGTGAGTCCCCGTCAAGGAGGAAGGCCGCGATGGAGCGTCGCGGCCCGCCTTCGCCCGACTCGCCTGCGGCGGATCGGATCAGCGAGAGGATCCAGTTCCCTGATCCGCTCCGCCTCCTCCTTGAGCGAGATCACGTCCTCGCTGAACGTGATCATCGCCGTCCACGCCGCCTCACTGTCGACCATCGCCTGGGTGATGGTCGAGAGCGTTAGGTCGGCGCCGACTACGTCGACAAGAGCTGCGCGTTGACGGCTCCACCCCGGGCACTCCGCCAGCGTGTGCGTGGCTGTGTCCTCGGGGTGGCCGCAGCTGTGGCACACCGGAGACGGCTCCCTCTTGGCCACCCGGAACAGATACTCACCGAAACAACCGTGTCCGGTGAGCATCTGCGCCAGGCGAAAGGTGACCGCCCCGTGCCGCCTGTCGACCCACTCCTGCAGGATGGGTCGGATCGCGTCGATGGTCAGAACACCGGCGCGAGGCTCTTCCAACCGCTCGGACCACCGCCTAAGAAGATCGCCCCGGAGGTCCTCCCTCCAGCACGCGACCTCCCTCGGCGGCGGGCCGACTCCCCGGGCCCTGGCCTCAGAGGTCCGGCAGAAAACTTCCGCCAACACCTCGGCCTCCAGGTCCCATGGTGGAGTTCCTGCGAGCACGCACGCGGCCTCGAGCGAGACCGTGCCGTACCCTCTCACGACCCTCAACGCCATCGTCCGCTGCGCCCGTCGCAGCAGCGCGATATTTTCGGCGTCGAGGGCCTCTACCCATATGGGCGCCCCGTATAGTGCCATCGAGCGAACCACCGACGTGTAAAGGCGTCGGCAGCCGCCCGAGGGCCCACCGAGATTCGGGAGCAAACGACCAAGCGCCCTCGCAGCACCCACGAGTCGGGGCGCGAGTCCCTGGAAGTGCTCCCGGAAGCGCCATCGGCTATCGAGGACGATGCCCAAATAACGCATCGCCCCTCGTATGCCGATCGACACTCCGCCCACCACAATGTGCGCTCCAGCCGGCGGCGCCGACCGAGGGGAAGAAAAACAAACCGCCTCGGACTTCTGCAAGGCGACATCCAACCCAATAAGGCGGATTCGCCTCACGAAGTGGGCCACTCCGGCTGTTGCTCTGAGAGCCGCCTCCCTATAGGTATCCCCCTGCGCGGTGACGAGGGTATCGTCAGCGTAACACGTTACGCTGACCCCCCGAAGAGTCGCACCGCGCAGCACCCAGTCATAGCCGACGTTCCACAGCAGGGGTCCTAAAACGGAGCCCTGCGGAACGCCGCACGACATTGCTCTCAGAGCGGCGCCACCATCCTGTGTCGGATAGGTGACTGCCCGTTGGGAGAGGTAGGACAGAACTACCCTCCGCAGGCAGTCCGGCACACGATGGTAGCGCAGCGCCTCATGGATGCAGCTCCAGGGGAGGGTGTTAAAAGCATTGGCGATGTCTAAACTCACCGCCAATACCACCCCGGTCCCCGAAGCCGCGTCCTTCACTAGGGACTGCACCCGGCGGATCGCGTCCACCGTCGACCGGGCTCTGCGGAAACCATACTGGACATCGCAGAGACCCGGCCCTGGACCGTCCAGGTGCTCGACGATACGGTGGGCGAGCACACGCTCGAACACCTTCCCGATATCGTCGAGCAACACGATGGGCCGATAGGCCGAAGGCGAATCCGCCGGTCGTCCCTCCTTCTTGATGAGGACAAGTTTCCCCACCTTCCACCTGCGGGGAAACTTGCCCTGTTCCAGGCAGGAGGTAAACAGCCGTGCCACTCTCTCTTCTAAGGCATCGGGCAGAGCCAATGCCCAGGCCCGACCGGGAATACCGTCGGGCCCTGGGGCGGTGTTCTTGGCCTTGAGCCTTGCAACCGCCGCCCTCAGATGCCCGGGAGTGACCTCGGGCGATGCTGTTTCCTCCGCGTGCACAAATCCTCTACTGCTCTCCGCGACATCGTCGCCGACCATGGGAGGGGGAGCGAACTCTCCCCGGTCGGGGAACAGAGCTGCTACTATCTGTTCCACGAGCGCAGGCTGGAGCGATTGCGTCACCGGGGGGGCCCAGGGACGGAGCTTTTGACGCACCGTCCTATACGGCCTCCCCCACGGGTCGCGGTCGATCGACTCCAGCATTGCCTCCCAAGCCCTTTTCTTGGACTCGGCGATTTCCGCGCGCAGGGCGGCTCTCGCCTCCCTGTACGCGTCGTACAGCCGAGTCTCCAGGGCTTCGTCGCGACGTCGTCTTCGCCGGCTTCGGGTGTACCTGCGGCGCGCCGCCACGCACGCAGCACGGAGCTGCGCTAGCTGGGGCGACCACCAATACACCCTACGATGTGGAGAGGGGGGCCCGACGCGAGGCATGCTGGCGTCGCACACCTGCGTCATGGCCGCGTTGAGCCAACCGGCTTCCTCATCCACATCCACCGGACCCTCCGGCACTGGAATCCAACTTTGGACCAAGGCGGCCTCCGCGAGACGCTCGCGGTTCAGCCGCCTTAGGGCCCATCTCGGGTTGTCCTCCCCACGCGGAGGACCACCCAGGCTGTTCGGGGCAACCGGGAGGGGGGAGATTCGGAACCGAATGTATCGGTGGTCCGATAACGTCTCGACCCCCTCCAGGACTTCCCAGCCTTGGACACGGGGCACCAGAGCGGGGGACGCGAACGTGAGGTCCACGATAGACCCGCTCTGTTGCCGCACCCGCGTGTCGACGGTCCCCCGGTTGAGCAGAATCAACCCGGACGAGACCAACCAATCTTCCAGTGCCTCCCCCCGCGGACAAGTAGCGGGGGATCCCCATGCCGTGGACTTGGCGTTGAAGTCGCCAGCCACGAGCACGGGTGAAGGGTGAGCCTGTCGCACGAGCGTTCCCAGCTCCTCCAGGGTACGCTCGAAACAAGACAGGCTCCGATTCGGAGAGCAGTACGCTCCGACCACCGTCACCGAACCCACGGCGGCCGCCACGCAACAGCGCCCCCTCCTGATCCTCAATAAGGGGGGCGCACCGGCAGCCGCGCGCGAGACCAGAGCCACCAAGCCCTCCCGGTCAACCGCCCAATGCGAATCGGGCGGGATAGGTCGGTAGGGCTCGGTGATTATCCCTACTCCGGTCTGCCACTGCGCCATGCTCTGGATGTAAAGGTCCTGAGCGGCGGCGCAGTGGTTTAGGTTCGCCTGGAGCACGCCGATAGTCCCACTAATCTGTGACCATCGGCGCTACCTCTACAGGCCTTGGGGACGGTGGATCGGGCCTAGACGGGGCTATGACGCCGCCGCCAGCCTTCTGCCCCGACACCACGGGCTTTGCCTTTTGAGGCTTCTTCTTTCTTTTCTTCTTCTTCGGCTTGGGAGTGGTGCACGCTGCACTCCCAAGCCGGTGATCCGCCGGCTTGTCTGCCGCCTCGCACAAAGCGCAGCGCAAGGCGGCAGTGCACTGGGCCATTAGGTGCCCCGGCGCGCCGCAGCGGTAGCAGTAGTCGCTGCGGTCTACGTCCGAGGTGCACTTGGCCTTCGTGTGCCCGGTGTGGAGGCACCGGTAGCACCGAAGGGGCTTGGGGTCGACGAGCTTCACTTGAGCCGCCGACCACCCCACCAGTAGCCTCCCGGTCGCAGCCAATTTCTTGGCCGCGGCCACCGGGCACTTGACAAACACAACCCCGAGGCCTCGCCAGTCCCGGTGTAAAGAGCCGGGTCTGGCCGTACCCTCGGGGCACCCGCCGGCGGACTCCACGCTGGCCGCCACCTCAGCCGCGGAGACGGAGTCATCCAGCCCGGAGATGCGCAGTTCTGCACACCTCACAGGCCTGGAGACCGTTACCGTCTCCGCAGGGAGGACCTCTCGCAGCTTTGCCGCTAGGCGGTCCGCCCTCGCCTCTCTATCCTCGCCTCCGATCTCGAGGAGGCGGGCTCCGGTGGCGGCCGTCTTAATTTTGACGCCCTCCGTGATCCCCAGCTGGGCCAACTTGATAGAGGCCTTTGCGGCCTTTAAGAGCGCCTCGTAGCTAGCGCCCCCCTCGGCGGCAGCTGGCCGTAGCGTGAGAACTACAGCCGCCGTCGACGGGGGACGCAGGTTGGCGCCGGGCTTGCTCTGGGGAGCAGCGGAGGGCTTCCCTCGGCGTGGAGTAGGAGGAGGAGGAGGAGGCCGCCGGGTGGAAGCCGGGGTCGCCTTGGCGGCCTTCCCCTTCTTCTTCTCCTTCTTCTTCTTTGCCGCCACCACATTCCACGGTTCCTCCGTGGGGACTGGTGGTGGCGGAACTGGTCGGGACTCCAGGGGTGCAGGGAAGACACCGGGCCCGCCTCCTGGTTTCAGCAAAATGCCTACGCCAGGAGGCTCCAACCGAGTGGTTCTTTTATAGAGGTGTCCTTCCTCGCAGACACCGCCACGTGGCAGTGCCCACCGGTTCTGACTTGCGCCAGGGTTCCGGCTTCGGCAGCCTGAAGACTGCCTAATACAGCCCCCGTAAAGGGGGCCCCCGTACCGAGCGGGAGCTCAGGTACGGTATGCCCCGGGCCACTCCATAATGGGCTTCTATAAACGAGAAGTCCAAGGAGTGGCCGTCTCACGCCTGTCCACGCCGGGTCAGGACCGTGATTTCCCCCCTGTGTGTCGGAGCATTAGCCACTGGTAAAGTCGTTCCCAGTGTTGCCCAGGGTGCACCGGCTCGCCCAGATGGAAGGGCGAGCACACGAGGAGGTTCTCCGACATTGGCACCCCAACCTAACCTTTTTTTTTTTTTTTTTTTTTTTTTTCGCTGGGAAAAATGCGTTACGCATTCCCTCCCGTCGGGGGACGAGAGGGATATGTGGGACTCCCCGGGAATAGATTCCCGGTATACCCACTAAACGACCCAGCGGCACTCCCGCATCGCCTTTCTTGGAGGGGGTCTGGGAAACTGGCAGAGCCTTTACGTCCAGTCCACCTCCGGCGATTGCCCGCCTAATCGCGGCGGGCCCTTCACGCCCCTCCCGAGCGCGGGGAAGGGCTCGAGGATGGCCGTGAGTGCCCGGTCATCCTCGTACGGCGGGGTGATGGGCAGTGCAATGCGGGTGAGGGCGCCCCCGCGCCTGTCACCCGCTGCTCATCACCGGGGGGAGGGAGGGCGGCCGCGTGCCCGCCCTCTCCTGCCCCTCCTTCGTCGGCGGAGTTGCGGCGCGAGAGGATCGTCCTCCCGCGCGCGCTCCGCCACCTCCTTCTGTGACATTACGTCTTCACAGAAGGAGGCGACCGCTGCCCACGCCTCCTCGCTCCCCAGCATGGCCCTTACCAAGCTGGGGAGCGAAAGGTCCGGCCCGACCACCGCGACAAGACTGCGGCGCCGCTCGGACCACGACGCGCAAACCTCTAGGGTGTGCTGCGCCGTGTCCTCCGCCGCGCCACAGTCGTGGCACGACGGGCTCCCCTCTCTCCCGATCCGGTGCAGGTACGATCCAAAACAGCCGTGTCCGGACAGCACCTGCACCAGCCGGAAAGAGAGGAAACCACTTGGTCGCTCGAGCCAGTCCTTCAAGACAGGCCCGAGCGCGTCCAAAGTTCGGCGGCCAAAATATGCGGCGGTGAGGTCCACCGTCCAGTGATGGACGATGGCCTCCCTCGCCTCTCGCCGAACGGCCTCCCTCTCCTCAGGGGCGGGGCGCCCCCCGAGCGCCCTACGCCCCGCCGTCCATTCGTACACTCTGGCGAGCACCCACGCCTCGAGCTCCCAAGGGGGGGTGCCCGCCAGAGCGCACGCCGCCGCGAAGCTTACCGACCGGTAGCTTCGCGACACTCTCTGGGCGATGGCCCTTTGAGGCGCCCGGAGTGCTGTGGCATTCTCCCTCCTTTGGAGGGAGTCTGCCCAGATGGGCGCCCCGTACAGAGCCATACTCTTCAAAATGCCGGCGTACAAACGCCGGCACCGCCCACTTGGCCCTCCCAAGTTTGGCATGAGCCATGAGAGGGCCTTCGCCGCCTTCAGCAGGCGCGACGACAGCCCGCTGAAGTGCGGGCTGAAGTGCCACCTGCTGTCCAGCGTAAGGCCCAGATATTTCATCTGGGCCTTTACCTCTACCCTGACGCCCTCCACAAAGATGTGGGCGTCAGGTGGTGGGGGGCGCTGCCGAGGCCCGTGGAAGAACACGGCCTCGGTTTTGTGCAGCGCCACTGTTAGTCCTAGGCGACGGATCCTCCCCGCGACCAGGGATCCGCCCGCCGAGGCCAGACTGGCCGCCTCCCTAAAGTTCCCTCCCCGGGCAGTGAGCAGAGTGTCATCCGCATAGCAGATGACACTCGTGCCACGGAGGAGGGCTCCCCTCAGCAGCCAGTCGAATCCGATGTTCCACAGAAGTGGTCCTAAGACTGATCCCTGCGGAACACCGGACTCGACGCTGTATCGCCGTAGCTGGCCAGCTTTATCTACGAGGAGGACTGTTCGATCCTCCAAGTAGCTGGCCAGTAGGCCCCTCAGGTACCGAGGCACTCCATGGAAACGGAGTGCCTCGAGTATAGTTGAGTGGGGAACGGAGTTGAACGCGTTGGCTATGTCAAACGACACAGCCAACACTCCGTCCCCAGCCTCAACGGCCTCCTTCACGCGGCCCTTCAACAGGGCCAGGGCGTCCACCGTGGAACGCTCAGTGCGGAAACCGAACTGAGCGTCCGACAGGTCCGGCCCGACCACCCGCAGATGTTCGTTCAGCCGAGCGGCTACTATCCCCTCGAACATCTTACCGACCTCATCGAGCAAAACGATGGGTCGGTATGCCGAGGGGGAATCCGCTGGACGCCCTTCCTTTCGGAGGAGGCATAGCCGCCCCTCCTTCCATGGTTTCGGGAACCTCCTCGACGCGAAACACGCGTCAAAGAGGACCCGAAACCGTTCCGCCATTTCGGTGGCGGCTATTGCCACCACCCTCGCGGGCACGCCGTCCGGCCCAGGGGCCGTCTTCTTCGCACGGAGGCGAAGTGTCTCCGTGCGGAGTTCCGCCTCCGTGAGGAGAGGAGCCTCCTCGTCCTCCTCCTGATCCTCCTCCACAGCGGGCCCACCTGCTGGAGGGTCCATTGCTGGCGGGGTGAAATTGGCCCTGCTGGGAAACAGGGACCGGACCACCCCGTCCAGCAACGTCGGCTCGAGGGTCTCCGACACCGGGGGGCCAAAGGGGCGCAGTTTGTTCCGCGCCACCTTATAAGGCCTCCCGAAAGGGTCTCTGTCGAGGCCCTCCAGCAGCTCGGCCCGCGCCGAGTCCTGCGCGGCGAACATCGCGGACTTGAGGACCTTCTTTGCCTCTACGTACAGGTTGTAGAGGCGGTCCTCGTTAGCCTGGTCGCGTGTTCGCCGCCGCCGGCTCCTGGCGTACTCCCGCCGGGCCGCCACGCAGGCAGCTCGAAGCCTCGCCAACTCCACCGACCACCAGTGGACGGCGCGTTTGGGAGGCGGACGACGAGACCGAGGCATACTTGAATTGCATACCTCGGTCAACGACCCGCGTAGCTGGGTCGCGGCAGCGTCTACGTCTGGGACATCCATGGCAGGCGAAAGCCAGTCCTGGACGAAAGCCGCCTCTTTGGCCACATCCCTGTCCAGGTGGACGAGGGCCCACCGTGGGAATGGGGATTGGCCCAGGCGGGCCACTCTCTGGGGGCCCTCGGTGGAGATCTCGAACAGCACGTAACGGTGGTCCGAGAAAGTCTCCACCATGTCCACCCGCCAATTCTCCACGCGTGCGGCTAGTGCGGGGGAGGCAAAGGTGACGTCCACAATTGATCCACCCAGCCGTCGCACGCACGTCTGAATTCTCCCCCTGTTCAAGAGGGAGAGACCGGAGGAGGCCGCCCAGAGTTCCAGCGCCCGCCCGCGCTCGTCGGTGGCGGGGTTACCCCAAACCACCGACTTAGCGTTCAGGTCTCCCAGAACGGAGACCTGACGCGGCGCCAACCTGCCGACCACTGCGGCGAGGACTTGTAAGAAATCCTCGAACTCAGACAGTGGGCGGTTTGGGGAGAAATATACGCCTACAAAGGCTATTTCCCCCCACGCGGCGGCCACGTATCCCGGTCCCCTCTCCAAGAGCGAGAGGGGAGGGGAGTCCGTGGAAGACCGCGCCACGAGCGCCACCAAGCCGTCCCCGTCCCCTAGCCAACGGCCAGGGACTGAATAGGGCTCGCCTACAACCGCCACGTCCACCAACCACTCGGCCATGACCTGCACCAGCAAATCCTGAGCCGCTCTGCATTGGTTGGTGTTCGCCTGTAAAATGCGATGGACCACCCCCATTAGTGGTCCATCGCATTTCCTTCCTCAGCCGGTGGCGTTGAGGTCTCGACGACCTCATTAGCGGCGGCCACAGCTGCAGGCCGGCTTGGCACCTGCGCTTGGCCCTTTCTTGCGGGAGGATTGCACTTCCTCCCCCCCATCACGTGGCCGGCCGGGCAGCCGCTGGCGGCACACACGGCACAGCGCGGCGAGGCAACGCTGCAGGCTTCGGCCTTGTGCCCCGTCTCCCCGCAGCGGCAGCAGAGCTCCGACCTGTCGACTTTCGACGGGCACAGAGCTCTGGTGTGCCCAAGTCCGAAGCACTTGAAGCAGCGAAATGGCTGGACCTCAAGTGCCCGGACCACCGCCACACTAAAACCCACGGGGAGCCGCCTCTTGAGAAGGACGGCCTTTGCCGCGGCTACTGGGCACTCCAGCCGGATAACGCCCAGGCCACCGCGTCCGGGCCTTATGGCCCCACCCTTCAATGTTGCCGCATCGCAGCCTCCCGCAGCTGCGACCGCCGCCACCACCTCCTCTTTGGTGACCGAGTCATCAAGACCGGCCACCTCCAAGGACGCCGACTTCACCGGCCTGGCTACCGTCACCGCGTCCGCGATGACCTCTTGCAGCTTGGCTGCGAAGAGGTCCGCGTTGGTGCCGCCTTGAGCCCCCGGGAACTCAAACAGCCGAGCCCCAGTTTGGGTCCGGCGGCACGTCACTGGGCCTACCTGCAACGTATCAAGGTTGGCACTGTTACGAGCCCGCTTCAATACGGACTCGTATGTCTCCCCATTTTCCACGGCCTCTGCAGTGAGCGTCACCACCACGGCCGCGGTTTTGGGCGGAACAAGTTTCCTCCCAGCAGGCTTGGGGGCCGATTTCTGCCCCCCTCCTTTGCCCGTCACATTGGACGGGCCGGAAGGGGCGTTTGCAGGAGCGACGGCCGACGCTGCCTTATTGGCGCCTCGCTTCTTCCTCCTGACCACTTCAGTCCAGGAATCTTTGGATTGGGTGGTGGAGGGGAGGAAGGCGTCTTCCCTCTCAGATGTTTCGGCGACCGCGACCGGAGTCACCTGTGCCGTGGGCGACTTCTTTCCCTTTCCCTTGCCTTTTGAGGGCTTTGGGGTCGGGGGAGGAGCCTGGGCGGCCTCGTCCGCCGCAAGTGGTGGCCGGATGCGCTTCTCGGGCAGGAGGCGATCCTCGATGCCCGCGAAGCAGGCCCTTGTGAAGGCCCTCTCCTCCATTACCACCTTGCGGATGGTGTTCTCGAGGACGGAGGAGGAGAGGTCCACCCCCACCGCTGCTGGCGAGGCCTGGACAGGCTGCGCCGTGGCTTCAGCGAGCTTATTGTGAAGCTCGCTGACCTCCTTCTGCAGGCGATCGGTCCTCGCCTGCAGTTGCTGTATCTCGTCCGTGGCCGTGCGCTGCACCAACTCACGGACGATGCCGAACATACTTGCGGCCCGGCATTTGAGGGCCTTCTGGAAGGTGCCCTTCAGGTTTGAGGACCTCGAGGCGACTTCGACAATCCCCTCTTGGTCCTCCTGAGCTATCTTTTCGAGTTCCGCCAAGGAGTGGTCCGCATACAGGACGGTTGACGCACCGTAGCCCGCCTTAGACCTACGGACGCGTGCTTGCTCCTCCTTGGCGGCGACCTGCTCCTCCAGCTCCAGTTGGAGCGTCGCCCTGTTGGCCAGGTTAAGCTGGCGCTGGGCGTCTAGCAAGCCCGTGTCGTGGCTGGAGCTAGCCTTGGGCTTCTTTTTGGGCTTGCCCTTGGCCTCCGAGCTCCGAGCCCGCTTCTGGGTCTGTCGGTCTGACAGCTCCAACACCAGGTCATCCCTGTCGGAGTCCGGTAGGGGCTCCTCCTCACAACGCGGGCTGGCCGCAGATGGTGCGCGGCCAGCCTCTGACGCTGAAGCGTCATCAGGGTTGGCCCTGACAAGGGCCGTTTGGGGTTGGCCCTCAGAAGGGCCTTTTTTTAGGAAGCGCCCGGAGGCGTCCCTCGAGGGTTTCGGCATATCGAGCGTCAAAGATCGAGCAAAGTCCGCAAGGAGAGCTCTCGATCGCACAGTCTTCGTTAGCCGCCGGCTTGCCACTCCGTTACGGTGACAAGCGCGGCGTTGCCCGGGGAACACTACGTGGAAGTCAAGACTGTGGGGTGGTTCCCCACCCCAACCTTTTTTTTTTTTTTTTTTTTTTTTTTTTTTTACGTGGTGGAATGCGTTTAGGCACTTCGCTCCCCCCCCACGGGGGTAGGGGGAGAGCTTCGTGTGGGACTCCTGGCCTGTAAAGAAAGGCCAGACTACCCACTAAACCACCACGGTGTCCGTCATTACCACATTTCGACGATGGCGGGAACAACATCTTCCGCCATCGCCGTGTGGGTCGCCCACCACTCAACGGTGGCAGGCCCATCTCTGGTGCGGCAGAAGAGGAGTCCTTCTGCCGCCCGCCTAGGCAAGGCACACGCGACACGACGTGCGCCTTCAACCTCGAGGCCTATGTAAGGGCAGCAGACGCCCCCGCGTCTACTGCCCCGGCCCGGTTAGGGGGGGAGGAGTTGGTGGTACCGCCTCCTCCGGGCCCCGGCTCGTTTGCGGCGCTGCGGGAGGGAAAGCGGGTCAGATCCCCACCCCAACCTAACCTAACCTAACCTAACCTAACCTAACCTTTTTTTTTTTTTTTTTTTTTTTTTTTTTTTTTTTTTTTTTTTTTTTTAACCCGGGGGAATCCGTTATGGATACCCGCGTGCCAGGACGCACGCGGGTTATGTCCGACTCGCACGGACTAAACCTAACCGGGGTGCCCTCTTTCTCCGCTTCTAGTGGGCGGGTGTCGTGGGAACAAGGTCACAACAACCACAACACCCGTCGTCCTATGGGTAGGGGGGACGACATCCTACTAGGTACAGTGTGCAGACACGACACTACCGACCTGGGGGGGGACCTGGCATTGCACGGCCGGCGGTAGTCCTGGTACCGCGGGCCGTGAGTCCCCGTCAAGGAGGAAGGCCGCGATGGAGCGTCGCGGCCCGCCTTCGCCCGACTCGCCTGCGACGGATCGGATCAGCGAGAGGATCCAGTTCCCTGATCCGCTCCGCCTCCTCCTTGAGCGAGATCACGTCCTCGCTGAACGTGATCATCGCCGTCCACGCCGCCTCACTGTCGACCATCGCCTGGATGATGGTCGAGAGCGTTAGGTCGGCGCCGACTACGTCGACAAGAGCTGCGCGTTGACGGCTCCACCCCGGGCACTCCGCCAGCGTGTGCGTGGCTGTGTCCTCGGGGTGGCCGCAGCTGTGGCACACCGGAGACGGCTCCCTCTTGGCCACCCGGAACAGATACTCACCGAAACAACCGTGTCCGGTGAGCATCTGCGCCAGGCGAAAGGTGACCGCCCCGTGCCGCCTGTCGACCCACTCCTGCAGGATGGGTCGGATCGCGTCGATGGTCAGAACACCGGCGCGAGGCCCTTCTAACCGCTCGGACCACCGCCTAAGAAGATCGCCCCGGAGGTCCTCCCTCCAGCACGCGACCTCCCTCGGCGGCGGGCCGACTCCCCGGGCCCTGGCCTCAGAGGTCCGGCAGAAAACTTCCGCCAACACCTCGGCCTCCAGGTCCCATGGTGGAGTTCCTGCGAGCACGCACGCGGCCTCGAGCGAGACCGTGCCGTACCCTCTCACGACCCTCAACGCCATCGCCCGCTGCGCCCGTCGCAGCAGCGCGATATTTTCGGCGTCGAGGGCCTCTACCCATATGGGCGCCCCGTATAGTGCCATCGAGCGAACCACCGACGTGTAAAGGCGTCGGCAGCTGCCCGAGGGCCCACCGAGATTCGGGAGCAAACGACCAAGCGCCCTCGCAGCACCCACGAGTCGGGGTGCGAGTCCCTGGAAGTGCTCCCGGAAGCGCCATCGGCTATCGAGGACGATGCCCAAATAACGCATCGCCCCTCGTATGCCGATCGACACTCCGCCCACCACAATGTGCGCTCCAGCCGGCGGCGCCGACCGAGGGGAAGAAAAACAAACCGCCTCGGACTTCTGCAAGGCGACATCCAACCCAATAAGGCGGATTCGCCTCACGAAGTGGGCCACTCCGGCTGTTGCTCTGAGAGCCGCCTCCCTGTAGGTATCCCCCTGCGCGGTGACGAGGGTATCGTCAGCGTAACACGTTACGCTGACCCCCCGAAGAGTCGCACCGCGCAGCACCCAGTCATAGCCGACGTTCCACAGCAGGGGTCCTAAAACGGAGCCCTGCGGAACGCCGCACGACATTGCTCTCAGAGCGGCGCCACCATCCTGTGTCGGATAGATGACTGCCCGTTGGGAGAGGTAGGACAGAACTACCCTCCGCAGGCAGTCCGGCACACGATGGTAGCGCAGCGCCTCATGGATGCAGCTCCAGGGGAGGGTGTTAAAAGCATTGGCGATGTCTAAACTCACCGCCAATACCACCCCGGTCCCCGAAGCCGCGTCCTTCACTAGGGACTGCACCCGGCGGATCGCGTCCACCGTCGACCGGGCTCTGCGGAAACCATACTGGACATCGCAGAGACCCGGCCCGGGACCGTCCAGGTGCTCGACGATACGGTGGGCGAGCACACGCTCGAACACCTTCCCGATATCGTCGAGCAACACGATGGGCCGATAGGCCGAAGGCGAATCCGCCGGTCGTCCCTCCTTCTTGATGAGGACAAGTTTCCCCACCTTCCACCTGCGGGGAAACTTGCCCTGTTCCAGGCAGGAGGTAAGCAGCCGTGCCACTCTCTCTTCTAAGGCATCGGGCAGAGCCAATGCGACCACCAGTACACCTTACGATGTGGAGAGGGGGGCCCGACGCGAGGCATGCTAGCGTCGCACACCTGCGTCATGGCCGCGTTGAGCCAATCGGCTTCCTCATCCACATCCGCCGGACCCTCCGGCACTGGAATCCAACTTTGGACCAAGGCGGCCTCCGCGAGACGCTCGCGGTTCAGCCGCCTTAGGGCCCATCTCGGGTTGTCCTCCCCACGCGGAGGACCACCCAGGCTGTTCGGGGCAACCGGAAGGGGGGAGATTCGGAACCGAATGTATCGGTGGTCCGATAACGTCTCCGCCCCCTCCAGGACTTCCCAGCCTTGGACACGGGGCACCAGAGCGGGGGACGCGAACGTGAGGTCCACGATAGACCCGCTCTGTTGCCGCGCCCACGTGTCGACGGTCCCCCGGTTGAGCAGAATCAACCCGGACGAGACCAACCAATCTTCCAGTGCCTCCCCCCGCGGACAAGTAGCGGGGGATCCCCATGCCGTGGACTTGGCGTTGAAATCGCCAGCCACGAGCACGGGTGAAGGGTGAGCCTGTCGCACGAGCGTTCCCAGCTCCTCCAGGAGACGCTCGAACCAAGACAGGCTCCGATTCGGAGAGCAGTACACTCCGACCACCGTCACCGAACCCACGGCGGCCGCCACGCAACAGCGCCCCCTCCTGATCCTCAATAAAGGGGGCGCACCGGCAGCCGCGCGCGAGACCAGAGCCACCAAGCCCTCCCGGTCAACCGCCCAATGCGAATCGGGCGGGATAGGTCGGTAGGGCTCGGTGATTATGCCTACCCCGGTCTGCCACTGCGCCATGCTCTGGATGTAAAGGTCCTGAGCGGCGGCGCAGTGGTTTAGGTTCGCCTGGAGCACGCCGATAGTCCCACTAATCTGTGACCATCGGCGCAGCCTCTACAGGCCTTGGTGACGGTGGATCGGGCCTAGACGGGGCTATGACGCCGCCGCCAGCCTTCTGCCCCGACTCCGAGGGCTTTGCCTTTTGAGGCTTCTTCCGCTGCTTCTTCTTTTTCTTCTTCGGCTTGGGAGTGGTGCACGCTGCACTCCCAAGCCGGTGATCCGCCGGCTTGTCTGCCGCCTCGCACAAGGCGCAGCGCAAGGCGGCAGTGCACTGGGCCATTAGGTGCCCCGGCGCGCCGCAGCGGTAGCAGTAGTCGCTGCGGTCTACGTCCGAGGTGCACTTGGCCTTTGTGTGCCCGGTGTGGAGGCACCGGTAGCACCGAAGGGGCTTGGGGTCGACGAGCTTCACTTGAGCCGCCGACCACCCCACCAGTAGCCTCCCGGTCGCAGCCAATTTCTTGGCCGCGGCCACCGGGCACTTAACAAACACTACCTCGAGGCCTCGCCAGTCCCGGTGTAAAGAGCCGGGTCTGGCAGTACCCTCGGGGCACCCGCCGGCGGACTCCACGCTGGCCGCCACCTCTGCCGCGGAGACGGAGTCATCCAGCCCGGAGATGCGCAGTTCTGCACACCTCACAGGCCTGGAGACCGTTACCGTCTCCGCAGGGAGGACCTCTCGCAGCCTTGCCGCTAGACGGTCCGCCCTCGCCTCTCGATCCTCGCCTGCGATCTCGAGGAGGCGGGCTCCGGTGGCGGCCGTCTTGATCTTCACGCCCTCCGTGATCCCCAGTTGGGCCAACTTAATTGAGGCCTTTGCCGCTCTTATGAGCGCCTCATAGCTAGCGCCCCCCTCGGCGGCAGCTGGCCGTAGCGTGAGAACTACAGCCGCCGTCGACGGGGGACGCAGGTTGGCGCCGGGCTTGCTCTGGGGAGCAGCGGAGGGCTTCCCTCGGCGTGGAGTAGGAGGAGGAGGAGGGGGCCGCCGGGTGGAAGCCGGGGTCGCCTTGGCGGCCTTCCCCTTCTTCTTCTCCTTCTTCTTCTTTGCCGCCACCACATTCCACGGTTCCTCCGTGGGGACTGGTGGTGGCGGAGCTGGACGAGACTCAGGGGCTGCAGCTGCAGGAGCGGCCGCAGGAGCGGCTGCAGGAGCGGCAGCGGCCTTCCCCTTCTTGCCTCTGCCCGACTTCTTCTTCCCCTTGGATTTGGGGACATCCAAGCCGGGCAGAGGCGCAGGCGACGTCGAAACCGGTGGTGGTGGAGCCACCACTGCCTCCGTGGACTGACCTGGGGCCATCCGCGGAGAAGGCAACGCAGGATCGGAGGGGGCGACGCTGGATCCGGTCTCCCGGCCAAGCCTGGCCTCAATTGGGGCAATCCGGTCGGCCACCAATTCGCCGACGACCAGCCTCACCGCACGCATCACCTCCTCCTTGAAAGATGACCCCCCCGCTTCCACGGGGCCGATAGGAGCAGGCGGCGCCACCGCCGCCGGCCGCCTCAAGGCCGCTATCTCAGCCCTCAGCTCCGTTAGCTGGAGAGCTTGCTGTTTTATCTCTGAGCTTGCTGTTTTATCTCTGCAGCCTGCTCTTCCAGCTTTCGAGTCTGCAGCTCCAGCTGAGCCGCTTGCCTGCCGACCTCCCTCTCCAGCAGTTGTGTCTCCTCCGACGCCGTTCTCCGCCTGAGCTCGTCGAAGACTGCCTGAAGGGTATACGACGCGTCGTTAATGACGCGTACATAAGTTCCCTTCAGGTTCTTCGACTTCGAACCGACCATGCCGAGGGCGTCCAGCCCCTCCCTAGCCCACTGGCAGAGAGTTGCGCTCGGCGCTGTCCGCGCTGACTCCACCGGGCAGGAGTAGCCCTCGGCCCTCGGCTTGCTCTCCGACGGAGGACGGCGGCGGATGGCCGCTGTCCTGGCCGCAACCTCCTCCTCCGCGTCGAGGTCCAGCGCCAGGCGCCTCTGGGCGTTCAACTCGGCCTGCGCCGCTGCAAGGCCGACATACCGACCCGTGGTAGGGGGGCGACCCCTGCCCCTTTTGCTCACGGGCTTTCTCGCAGGTTCCGTCTTCTTGCCACCACTTTCCGCTGCAGACTCTGGGGAACTTGTGGAGTCTGGGGGCGACGTGGACGCCTGCCGCTTACGTTGGAACACCGGAGGAGTGTCGACGTTCTCTCCGGTGGGGGTGCCGAGGCTCGCTCGGAAGAAGGTTTGGTTCCCCCGGTCCTCCTGCACCATGACGTCCTCCTCGGCCTCCGAAGAATCCCGGGTGGAGCTGGGGTTCATTGAGCGTATAAATAACCGCTTCAGGACCACCACGGGTCTCCTGCCACGGGGTGTGGTTGCGGGCATCACATCCCCCTTCTTGGCCGTCCTCGTGAGGGACGGCGACCTCGACGGCGGGAGACCGGCACTCGTCGCCGGAGGCGACGCCTCGGTCTCCTCTGCCTTCGATCCCCCACTGACTATGCTCGTCCTTGTCGGGGACGGCGACCTCGACTGAGAGCGACCGGCTCTCGTCGCCGAAGGCGACGCCTCGGTCGTCTCCTGGGCACCTGCTGAGTGGCTCGACAGTGGGGTTTGTGTGGGGGTCGCCCAGCGCCTGATGGTGTTGGCACTGGGAATACCCACTAAAACTCCCCGGCTTCCCTTCCTGCCCTTAGTGGAGGTGTTTTGGGACCTGCAGAGCAATTCACCAAAACAAACCTAACCTAACCTAACCTAACGTAACCTTTTTTTTTTTTTTTTTTTTTTTTTTTTTTTTTTTTTTTTTTTTTACCTGGCTCGACAGTGGGGTTTGTGTGGGGGTCGCCCAGCGCCTGATGGTGTTGGCACTGGGAATACCCACTAAAACTCCCCGGCTTCCCTTCCTGCCCTTAGTGGAGGTAGTGCCACTTGACGCAGGCTGATCAAACCTCCAGGTCGACGAAGACGGGCGTTTACGGGTTCATCCGTCTCCTCCGACCCGTACGTCTACGCCGGAGAGGAGCGGCTAGAGCGTCCTCCTCCCGCTCCCTCTCCGCGGCCTCCTTCACCGAGATCACCGTCTCGGCGAAGTCAGCGGCAGCCTCCCACGCCTCCTCGCTGCCAAGCATGGCTTCGACCATGCTTGGAAGCGAGAGGCTTCTCCCACCGAGCGCCGCAGTGAGTTCGCGGCGCTCACTCTCCCATGCCGGACACACCAGCAAGGTGTGGTCGGCAGTGTCATCAGGGTCGCCGCAGTGGTGACACTGCGGCGTCTCCTCCCTTCTGGCCACCCGGTACAGATAGTGACCGAAACAGCCGTGTCCGGTCAAAATCTGCACCAGGCGGAAAGTGAGGCCGCCTCGCTGGCACCCCACCCACTCCTCCAACACCGGACGAAATGCCGCTATCGTCCGGTGCCCAGCGGTCGGGTTGGCGAGCGCCTCTTCCCACCGGTGTAGGGCCTCTCTCTGCGCCTCACTTCGGGCCTGCTCTATGTCTTCCAGAGCAGGCCTTTCACCCCGTTGGCGCGCCTCGACTCTGTGCCGATACACCTCCGCAAGCACAAGTGCATCGACATCCAGAGGAGGCGTGGCCGCTAGTACGCAGGCCGCCCCGTGACTCACCGTGCGGTATGCCCGCACGGCTCGGGTCGCGATCACCCTTTGCGGCCTGCGCAAGAGGGCTCGCGTGCGGGGTGTGAGGCACTCAGCCCACACCGGTGCTCCGTACAGTGCCATCGACCGTATCACCCCGTGATACAGCCGACGGCACCTGGCATTGGGCCCTCCCACATTGGGGAGGAGCCGTCCGAGACCGGCTGCGGCGGCGCACAGCCGGGGAGCGAGGAGCTTGAAGTGCTCCTCGAAGCTCCACCGGGGGTCCAATGTAAGGCCGAGGTACTTTGCATGTGCCTCGACTGGAATTTGGGCCCCCACCACTCGGACTTCGAGCCCTAGTGGGGTTCCGCGTCGGGGGGTATGGAAGGAGATGGCCCTCGTCTTGTTGAGGGCCACTTCCAGACCCAGGAGGCGGATGCGCTGGACGACCAAGGAGGTGCCGAACGACGCAAGGTGGACCGCCTCGTCCCAACCACTCGATGCCGCCGCGACCAGCGTGTCATCCGCAAAGCAGATGACATCCATGCGCGGCGGCATCAAGCCTCGCAGAACCCAATTGTACCCCAGGTTCCATAGTAGAGGGCCTAATACGGAACCCTGGGGCACTCCTGCCGCCACTCTCCACGACTCGACGCGGCCCTCCGCGCTCTCGTAGAGGACCATCCTGTCCTGCAGGTAGTCCCCGACAATGGCACGGAGGTACGAAGGCACTCGATGATACTCGAGTGCCTCCGTGATACACTCGTGGGGGATGGTGTTGAACGCGTTCGCGATGTCCAAGGACACCGCGATCACCACCTCCCCCCTGGCCATGGCCACCTCAGTCCACCTCTTGAGGCGGCTCACCGCGTCGATCGTGGACCGTCCGGTGCGGAATCCGTATTGGCACTCTGCCAGGTCCGGACCCCCGCCCTCCAGGTGCTGGATGATGCGGGAGGCGAGAATCTTCTCGAAAGCCTTCCCCGCCAGACAGACAGACAGACAGACAGACAGACAGACAGACAGACAGACAGACAGACAGACAGACAGACAGACAGACAGACAGACAGACAGACAGACAGACAGACAGACAGACAGACAGACAGACAGACAGACAGACAGACAGACAGACAGACAGACAGACAGACAGACAGACAGACAGACAGACAGACAGACAGACAGACAGACAGACAGACAGACAGACAGACAGACAGACAGACAGACAGACAGACAGACAGACAGACAGACAGACAGACAGACAGACAGACAGACAGACAGACAGACAGACAGACAGACAGACAGACAGACAGACAGACAGACAGACAGACAGACAGACAGACAGACAGACAGACAGACAGACAGACAGACAGACAGACAGACAGACAGACAGACAGACAGACAGACAGACAGACAGACAGACAGACAGACAGACAGACAGACAGACAGACAGACAGACAGACAGACAGACAGACAGACAGACAGACAGACAGACAGACAGACAGACAGACAGACAGACAGACAGACAGACAGACAGACAGACAGACAGACAGACAGACAGACAGACAGACAGACAGACAGACAGACAGACAGACAGACAGACAGACAGACAGACAGACAGACAGACAGACAGACAGACAGACAGACAGACAGACAGACAGACAGACAGACAGACAGACAGACAGACAGACAGACAGACAGACAGACAGACAGACAGACAGACAGACAGACAGACAGACAGACAGACAGACAGACAGACAGACAGACAGACAGACAGACAGACAGACAGACAGACAGACAGACAGACAGACAGACAGACAGACAGACAGACAGACAGACAGACAGACAGACAGACAGACAGACAGACAGACAGACAGACAGACAGACAGACAGACAGACAGACAGACAGACAGACAGACAGACAGACAGACAGACAGACAGACAGACAGACAGACAGACAGACAGACAGACAGACAGACAGACAGACAGACAGACAGACAGACAGACAGACAGACAGACAGACAGACAGACAGACAGACAGACAGACAGACAGACAGACAGACAGACAGACAGACAGACAGACAGACAGACAGACAGACAGACAGACAGACAGACAGACAGACAGACAGACAGACAGACAGACAGACAGACAGACAGACAGACAGACAGACAGACAGACAGACAGACAGACAGACAGACAGACAGACAGACAGACAAGGAATTGTTTTATGTTTGAAATAGAAACACAGAGGCAACACATAACAAGTTTAATGAGTAGATAACTAGTTGGCGGGCGCGTGCGCGGGCACGCGCAGCACGTCGGCGCGGCGCAGCAGCGGGAAGGAGGGCCGCCGCAGCAGCCCGCACGTGTTAGTGTCGGCGCGCATGTACACGTAGCCGCCGCGCGCCCAGCCCGCGCTCCACGAGTTCTTTAGGATGAAGTAGGGCGCGCCACGGTGCTGCGTCCAGCCCACCGCCAGCATGGCGTGGTTCGAGTCCTCTTTTTTGCTGCAACACCAAACGTGACGTTTTAACTCTCCGACAGTCGACCACTAATATAACCAAATTTGGGTACCCACATAGAAAGTAAATTACCCAACTCTCGGAACTTTGGAGTTGGTCAATATCTAAGCGATATTTATCAATACGATACGAGATACAATATGAGTATGTCTGATAATAATAAAACCGGCCAAGCGCGAGTCGAATTAGCGCACGAAAGATTCCGTACCAGAAAAAAGGCTAAAAGTAACTATATAACCTTAATAATTTGTAATAATTTCTAGCGTCTGCGTGCGATTATTAACATCGAGCACAAAATGGTAAAAAAATACTTTTACTGTATGAAAGCCCCACTTAAATATTATTTTAATTCTATTTTTAGTATTTGTTGTTGTAGGCACAGTAAAAATACATAATCTGTGCAAAATTCAACTATGTAGCTATTACGGTTCTTGAGATCTTACTCGACGACCGAAAATGAGCAGGAAAAAGGGCTAAAATATCTCATTTTTTGTATGGCACGCATTTTTCATTTTTTGTATTTATTTTATTTTTAGTATTTTTTTTTGTAGCCACAGTACAAAAATACATAATCTGTGCAAATTCCAACTGTCTAGCTATTACGGTTCTTGAGATACAGCCTGGTGACAGACGAACGGAGGCACGGACAGCGAAGTCTTACCAATAGGGTTCCGATTTTACCCTTTGGGTACGGAACCCTAAAAAACGATATGTAAATTTTTCAATCTTCTTCTTACGTCAACGATTCACTTTTATATAACATTAAACCATTCGGGAATAGAATTCTGCCATTTCAATCGCGCTGCCTGGCTTTATTCAGATCGTCTTTAGTGAAGGAAGTAGGCCAAAAAAGACACGAGATCAAATGCACCGTGAACTGCACGGGGGCACCGCAGTCACATGCGGTTAAGCCCGGGTCTCGCTTTCCTCACCTGCATAGATTTTGTCTCACACGACGGTAGTGTACGTATACGATTAAGAGACCACCATACCGGCCATGGGAGGTGTTGCCGGGGAATTAGTTTTCCTGAAGAGGTAGAAAGTCCGAAGGCAGTGGGAGTTTCTCTTTCTATAGAGAAGTTCTCATCATGTGCGTGTGTGTTTAAACGGGCTCTAGGTGGTTGAAGTCCGTATAGGCAATGTCGGAAGTCGGTCTCTTGTTTCGCTTTTTTCAGTTTGCAAGCAACAACTCGTCGTATAGCAGGTGGTGAATATCTTTTTCTTTTAACGTCCGGAGGGGAAGATTATGTCGGACTCGAACTGACTAAACCGCACGCCGTTTGTGGTTCTTTGTACTAGGCCGAAGGTGAGGTTGTCTTCGACATACTCCTCGCACCCCGGCTCATGGGGGGAGAGGTCGTTCTGCGGCCTCCAACGCGGCGTAAGTGTAACTTCCCTGGTGTTGCACACGTCTATAGGCCAATTTTTGCAACTGAAACTGATGATATGGCGTATGTATCCCGAATTTTAGAGATTAGGTACACCCAATATTTGTGCAATTTTTTACCTACACATATTTTCCGATACCTAGTTATCACACAAAGTTCCGAGAGTTCATGCATGGGCATTAATAATAAAAAACCTGACTGATACTGAAAAGATCGAAACAAGCTTTATAGCAGGCGGTACCCATTAATTTTCATCTGGTTTGAGATTTGCAAATGGGTACCGCCTGCTATAAAGCTTGTTTCGATCTTTTCAGTATCATTCGGGTTTTTATTTTAAATAATTTATTTTATTTTATATTTTTTAGTTTTGAAATAGATATTTTTGTAATTGTCTTTTAATTTTCTTCATTTTGATACCCCACTCGATAAATATGAGTGATTTTTTTTACCAAAATTCTTCTTTTTTTATTATTTTGATATATCCAATGTCACTGTCACAGTGAATACGAAAAATCCATTAAGCCGTTCAGGCTGCAGAGCGTGCCAAACAATTATACATTCATACATACATACTCTCGAAAAACATAACCCTTCTTCTGGCGCAGTCGGGTAAAAAGTGGGTCGATCTTATA
The DNA here is from genome assembly GCA_949126895.1 of Eilema caniola. Taxonomy (NCBI): domain Eukaryota; kingdom Metazoa; phylum Arthropoda; class Insecta; order Lepidoptera; family Erebidae; genus Eilema; species Eilema caniola. The sequence continues at coordinate 23,759,190 of OX421479.1, read as the reverse complement.
CTTACCACTTGGCGTCGGAGTAGAACTGGTTAGGACTGGTCTGCAAACTTTGTTCTCTTGCGTCCACGAGCACGACGGTGGGCCCGTGCCGCCGGATGGCCACCTGCACACAGACACAGCGCGATCAGATCACGAGCAGTGGGAACTGAGCAGCACTGAGCACTGAAAAGTCCTGAGCACTGAGCAGTTCTGACCGGTATTGAGCACTGAGCAGGGGAGGGGGGGGCTCACCTTGAGCGCCAGCACATCCCCGGGCGGCACGCGCACGTGGCCGGCGATGCGCGTCACGGGCGGCGTGCTCTCCGCCACGCACTGCTGCACCTGCGGACATGTGAACAGGCGTGCGGGAGAGGGCCGGTGTGAAGGTTAGTCGATATTTTTTTCACTAGTCTTCACACTGCTCTGTCACACCCTAATACCAATGAAACAAAGCAGCGGGAAGCTTATCTGGTCTGGTCTGGTCTTATCTTTACCTTGCCGGGGTAAAGATTTGTCAAAATGAACGATTACCTTGGCTACGTAGGGACTATACTCGTCCAGCGCGGGCAGGCCGTAGTCGCGCACGTAGTCGTAGGCGGCGGAGGGCCACGTGCGCCCGCAGCCGTTGGCTCCGGTCCTGCGCAGGCAAGGCGAGCGTTAGGGAGCGGGGTGGGGGCGCGGGGAGGGTGCTTCGGGCGCAGGCACCGACCTGTTGCCGCAGTCGACGAGGCTCTGCTCGCTGAGGGACACGAGGCGGCCAGTTTTCGCAAACAGCGCTCCTTCCACCGCGCCCACTACAGAGAATGCCCAGCACGACGGGCATGCCATTTGATCTGCAAACGATGAAGGAATAGTAGTAGTTAGTTAGCAAGGTTATTTGAGTATTTTGTTAGGCAGGGGCTCGCAGAGTGAGACAGGATGCATGCAGAGCCGGTCGTCGTGACTAGTCATTAAAAGCACCTAATCGGTTATTTTTTCATACAACGCGCGTTAAGTTTGCCCTTAAGCGCCATGGTGGAAGAAGTGAAATGCAAAAATAAATATTATTATAATGATTCAAACATCTGTTTTAACCGTAGTCAAATTAACTTAATATTGATGTCGAATTTAATAAGCACTTACTGCGTACGGGAGTCACACCTCCGCGATCCCGCCAGTCGAACTTCAGCGGCAGGCGGCTGGCCAGTCGGCGCAGCTCGGCCTTACTGTACGGAAAGGCGATACCCTCTCCAGTGGAGGAGTCCTGTGCCCCATATATTGGCTCCAATTCGACTTTCAATCGGTCTGAAAGAAAATTCGTCTTTTGTTCGAAACTGGCGCCCTCTCGGTTGCCGGAGGACACGAACCGGGAAGTCTGGATTAGGATGTTCTTGCGTACTGCCTCCTCGAGGTCATCTGCGTACTGACGATTGTATTGCCTTTTGTACCTGTATATTATAACATAAATGTACAATCTTTTGTCCAGTACACAATTGCACGTTTCAGCACGTGGTCCATTCACACAAGCATAAAAACAGGTACACCCTGGAATGAGAGAAAATTTGTTAGAAACTTAAAAACAGTTTTGGTTCCGTGTGACCACGCATTCACACAGTACCACAGTCCACAACACTTATATTTCCCGATCTATGTGAAAATTCCAACTCCCTCCTGTAGATGATTGTTCACTGGGTAGATTGTCTGTACATAAACAGTTTTGGTTCCGTGTGCGCACGCATTTACACAGTACTACAGCACTTATATTGCCCGATTTGTGTTAAAGTTCTAACTCGCTCCTGTAGATGATTGCTCACCGGGTAGATTGTTGTACATAAACAACTGCTACAATCGACACATTCCCCAGCTGACTTTTATGAGCAAATGTTAATGTAGTGAATTTGAATTAACTACAAGAGCAGAAAAATTAATGCATATGATGCAAGTTTCCAGCTTATTTATATTAACATATAAAATCTCATTCCGAAGCGAACGCCTAGTGTTCCCGCGACCGCACTAGCGGTACAGATCGATCTATCGCAACTCACCTCTCGAACGCCTCGTCGTATGCGGGGTCCCGGTGCGGCAGCACGAACTCGCGCAGCGGCTCGACCCGCTCAACTCGATCGGTGTTCTCGATCAGATCGCACGCATCACCTAAGCACCGAATCAAACGTCAGGATGCCTCGAGCGCGCTGCCGACTCGACGACGGCTCGGTCGAGGCGCCCACTGACCCAGGTCGAGGTTGAACGTGGAGGCGTCGTAGTGGCGGGTGTACACCTTGAAGAAGCGGTGCACGTAGGAGTCGCAGTTGGCGCCGAGCAGCGAGCTGTCCACGGCCACGGCGTAGCGCAGCGGCGTGGTGCTGTGGTTGTCGGGCGCGCGCGCCACCAGCAGCTCGTGGCGGTACGTCAGCAGCTCGCCGCGCGCGCCGCCCGCCGCGCCCGCCACCGAGCGCACCCAGCGCTCCACGCGCGCCGGCGCGGCCACCTCCACGTAGCCTGCGTGCGGTGTGCACTGCGTCAGTACAGGTTTATAGTGGGCCCTTTCATATACCTAGCAATTAGGCACATAATGATACCCATTATCGAACTGTGGTATTTTTATTATTTATATTTTTAAATAGAAAATTTTATCTTGTACGTGTATAATAAACAAAACTTTTACTCAAATATAACGTTTTTTCTCTGTTTAAAACTTTAAGTAAATTCACCATTTTGTACACGTGATCAACAAAAAGCACCTTTATTTTTATAGTCTGTACGAATTAAAAAACTTTTTCGAAAAAGTGAAATAATGTCGAAAAATGACCTGCCCCTCTAGACAAGTGGCAATTCGCTAGCTGGCGTTTGGTGGAATAGAATGACGAATATATGGGATTTGACATATACTCGTATGACAGTCGTTAACGCATGTCAAATACGTCAAATCCCATACATTCGTCATTCTATTCCATCGAACGCCGGTAAGCGAATTGCCACTTGTCTTGAGGGGCAGACTTTTATGCGACTTCTCAACTTGAATCGACGATATCCCGAAAACAAAAAGCGATATCGAAAAAATTAAAACAGCACTAAGCGTATTAAGCCACAGTTTGCAAAAAAAAGAAGCTCGCTATCTATAATGTTGTTATTTATTTATTTATTTAATAGGTTTATCCACAGCAAATGCATTACAAATCGATATATAAGACATGTTTAGCGAGTAATGTGGCTGATACATTTTCCAATTACGGATAAGCTTTACCTTATGCGGCGGAGTTTTCGCGGCGCGCGCTTGTACTTGTGAATTTCGTGGGTATCCAATCATTTAACAAAAAAATAATAACAAGTCTTCATTTGAATAACAACGTTTAACAATATTATAGTTGATAAATTTACCATTTTACAAAATATTGTTTAATAAACTATTCTTAGACAACCTAATTATTTATTTGGAAAAAATTCATAATGCTTTAACATCTACATGCACATCTAACTTCACAAATTGATTATTTTTTAAACATATTAGTTGGCAAAATAAGTTTTACCCTTCCATTATTGTCTTGAACAGTCAAATCTTGTGACCCAAAATTTAGTGACAAAAATGAATTTCTGCAAATCCGATTTCATGTAGTCTCTTGTTTGCTCTATCTGAAGTCAAAGTCAAAGTTAATAATCATTTATTCTGCATAGACCATTACAACGGCACTTACAAAACATCAAGTTTAAAAAAAAAAGACGGGTTGCACTCTGGGAGTGCCGGCAGAAGTGAAAACATTTTCTTTTTTTCTTTCTTCGTTATATACATAGAAAAAGATAAAAAAGAACATACCATACCTATAATATAGCGCTAATCATAGAACCTATCACTTATTCTCTGCTAATTTTCTGTTAGAAGAAATTAATAAATTATAAAAAGAAAAAATAATCACAAAAAATAATAAATTACAAAAAGAAAAAATTATCATAAAAAGTAATAAATTACAAAAAGAAAAAATAATCACCAAAAGTAATAAATTATAATAAGAAAAAACAATCACAAAAAATCCCTGAAGGCCAGGTGGTTCGAACCCGATACTATCTGAAACTATAAGGACTTACAGTCGACGTGCTTACCGTTTAAGCTACGACGATCCTATTGTAATTTGCAAAATACATAGTCTGTACCTAATCTTGTATGACGTCAGTCGTCGGTTACGGTTCAAAGGTCAACTAATCCTGACGCTTCCTTAACATTTTACACCCATCCAACGCCGCTAAAGAAGTTTTCACTTCAAAAATCTAAACTAGTTTAGCAAATGGACCACCGGTTCGAAACGCGGCTCCGACCTGAGAAGACTTCGGCAAGAAACTCAGCGGGCATTTTTTTTGGTCTTTTTACAAACATTTGCTAAGTCTACTTAGTCTAAATACAATAGTTTGCTTGAGTAGCACAGTTGAGCGAACAGCTCATTTCCAAGCTTGTTTATCATCTAAATATTCTTGGATTTTATAATAGCCTGTTTGGCACAGTTTAGTCTTAATTACATTTTTAAATTTATTATATATACTACTACTATATTATATACTGCGCGTTGAGCCGATGCTATTGAGCATTAAATTCGTCTCTCTACTCAACTTTGTCCTCGACTATACTCGCCTCTGTTCTCGACTTTCTACTCGCCTCTATATTCGACTCTACTGACTTCTCCGCTCTCCTCTTTACTCGACTCTGTACTCTCCTCTATACTCGCCTTTCCATTGGCCTCTGTACTCGCATCTCTACTCGCCCATCCACTCGATTCTCTTTTCGCCTTTCTACTTGACTCTTCCCGCTCGCCTATCTACGCGCCTCTCTATTCGCTTCTCTACTCGACTGTCTACTGTATTCCATTTGATCCTATACTCGCCTCTCCACAGGCCTTTCTGTTCGCATATCTCCTCGCCCCGGTAGCCAACTCTACTTGACTTTCTATTTGACCTCTACACAGCTATCCACTCGCCCCTATAAGATCTCTACTCGCATCTCCACTTTCTTCTATATTTGGCTTCTATATTTGGCTCGTTAATCGACTATGTCCGTTCCGAAGCTCTAATCCATCTTTGTTTCAAATGTCATGAGGATATCTTCCAGAAACAACTCCTTACTATTTATCCCCTATTCACCTCCTTTTTTGCGCGATTGAAAAATGTCAAAATTTAATCCCCTAACCCTACCCTCCTCCTTCTACCCCCTTCTTCACGATAAGATGTAGCCTATGTCCGTTCCCTAGCTCTTATCTATCTCTGTACCAAATTTCATAAGGATATTTAAAAATAAAAAACTTACATCCCCTAGCCCTATTCCCCCCTCTAACCCCTTTAATGAACCAGAAGGTCGTGAAAGGCACGAGATCTGTGAATCGTTTTTAAGCGTTGTCGTATCGTGGACCCCTAACTGGTAAACTAATCATGTGATCGGAACAAATCCAAAACCACATTACGGGAGCGGCCATCCTGGACCAGTTTTCATTAAACTTAATTAGGAACACTTCCGACTACCTCACTTTTCAAACAGAGAGCTATTCAAAAGAGAGAGCTTTTCAAAAGAAAAATCGAGTCGCGGTAGCTACAGCGCTCCTACGAGGCATTATGACAAGTATTGTACATATAGGCAGTCTGTTACGGTTAAAAATAGTATCAACATTACACTCACCTGTTACTCGTTCAGTGATCAGAGTGCCTGGTGATAATTTTTCTTACATTCACCGGGGACGAGCAAGCGGTGATTTTGTATGCGCAAAAAAGGTTTCACAAATTTTTCGCCAGGTGGTTCTAATTCGATGTCATATAGAGCACCGTTTACCCATCACCAGTGAGTGTGACGACACTCTGCGTCCATTAGGTATAGGGATGTAAGTGGGTCTCACCGGCGAACGTGAAGTTGGTGAGGTCGGGCAGCACGGGCGGCGCGCGCTCGGCCAGCGCCACGCGGCGCGGCGCCCGTAGCGCGCAGCGCCGCACGTCCGCCTCGCCCGTGCGGTCCACGCGCACCTGCACGCACACGCACGCCACTCTAGTACCCACCGCTCACTGTCCGCCGCCGACACAGCCCAGCTTCGTAGACCAAGTAGCCTGGCGCTCGCGTACCGCGTGACACACCGAGGCATACGACATAACCGTGGAGTACAAGCGTCTACGAACTTCTCGCGAGAAGCGCAGCAAAATGCATTCTTAGATATCACTGGAACCACCAGTGAATGAAAACGTGGACGTGCTGTATGCCTCGTACACTGTGTTCAGTACGCTGATGTTACGTACACAGGGTTACACATCAATTCACCGGCGGTCGTTTCAACTACGGTCGACTTAGCTACTGTTGATACAGCTATATTTACATCACATAGTGGACGACTCGGCTACTGTTTTATTCACCTACGTTTCCTTGAACTATGTTTGATTGCACTATTGGACAACTCATCGAATGGTCGTTTAAGATATTGTTTATTTCAACTACTGGGCGACACACCTACGGCTCATATATGGGTGTTATAAATAAAAAAAGACGGGTTGCACTCCGGGAGTGCCGGCAGAAGTGAAAACTTTTTCTTTCTTTCTTTCTTCGTTATATACAGGGAAAAAGATAAAAAGAACACACCATACCATACCATACCATACCATACTTATAATATAGCGCCAATCATAGAACCTATCACTAATGTTCTGTCAGAAGAAATTAATGAATTACAAAAATAAAAAATAATCATAAAAAGTAATAAAATAAAAATAATCAATCTGTAGCTGTTGTAATGTTGTATGACGTCAGTCGTCGGTTACGGTTCAAAGGTCAAGCTTTCCTGACGCGAGTTTAACACTTTTTACCCATCCAACGCCGCTAAAGAAGTTTTCACTTCAAAAATAATAATCATGAGGTGTGACGGTACTGTGTCTAACCGAAGTTGTGTAAAATTAGATTTTTCGACCTTGACATGAAACTACGCCGATAGTGCCAGCCCTCGTACTCTGGTGCGAGATCCTCCGCCAGCCGTACAGATATTGTGGAATTCACCCAGCAACAATAATTCCCCCAGTGGTTTCAGCCATTTCAAAATACAAAGAATGTAACTACTGATAAAGAATACTCAAAATGAATGCAGCAAACAAACGAATACGCTGATGTCAGTTACTTGTCTCGCATATATTCAATCGCACATATAAATTTGGTTCCGTTTCCGGCATTTGCAACGTAAACATTACACCGTAAAGTTTCTCAACAATAATACATTACTGTGACAGTTTACACAATTGGATCACATTCAACGAAGAAATAAGTGAAGTTAGAAAGTTAACAATAATAACTATCGCGTATAGTTCGGTTTCATGAAGAATTTTGAAGGAACAAAATCCACAAAGTTTGAGGTTAGAATTGTTTTCAATAGACAATATAGACTATTGCAATAGCACAAACGCATAAGTGTCAGTCAGTGGCATTTGTCACCTCAGTGTTGCCAGCAAACAAATTAATACTTTCAAACGTTCCTTTATACGCAAACATATAACAAAATGGAAGATCAATTTCAATTATTATTCGATAAAATGAAAATTGAAATGCAAAAACAAACAGTGGAGTTAAGTAATACAATAATGGCAAAAATAGAGGAGAAATTAAAACCTATTATAGAAGAAAATAAAAATTTGAAATTTAAAGTTGAAAACTTGGAGAAAAAAGTCGAATATCTGGAAAGAGAGAAGAAAAGCAACAATTTAATAATTCACGGGCTATTAGAAGAGGAAAAGTCTACATCGGAGCTACTTGAAAAGCTGAAAGAAATGTTTCTACACGAATTGGATATCTTAATAGAAGGATATGACGTAAATAAAATCTACCGCATAGGAAAACCAAACAAGGGTGAGAAACCTAGACCAACGCTCCTTGGCTTGACTAGTGGATGGAAAAGAAGTGAAATAATGAAAAACAAGAAGAAACTTAAAGAAATATATATAACGGAAGATTATTCAAAGGAAACTATAGAAAAAAGGAAAGCACTACAGCCTAAGCTCATAGAAGAAAGGAAAAAAGGAAATTTAGCCTACATAAAGTACGATAAACTCGTCGTCAAGGAAAACATAACTGTTAATGATAAAAGGAAACGAGGAACTTCTACTTCTCCCCAAGCTGATTTACAGCCGAGAAAACAGCCCGCATTAAGCGGATCCAAAAATAATAGAATAAACGCATTTGATATGATGAGAGGGCGTTCCAACTCCCTCTCAAATATCGCAACAGAGAAAAAACAATAGCAATTATCCACACACGATCGGAAACGGAACCAAAATACAAATCGAAACAGTAAAGTAAATAAAACCACACACACACCCCCAAGCCGACTGGTCCTCGTGGGGGAAGAAGACCATGACCCTCTAAAGATTAATAAATTCACGTCAGATTTACATATAGCCACTTTTAATGTGAGAACACTACGAACTACTGAAAAGCTTTACGAACTTGAATTAGCCATAGCAGACATAAAATGGGACATAATAGGAATCAGTGAGATGAGAAGATATGGTGAAGGAATTGAAGATCATGGGAATTACATCCTACATTACAAAGGCGAGACACAAGGTCTATATGGTGTTGGCTTTTTTATTAAAAAAAGACTTGCTCACAGAATTGAAGAAATAAAAGGCATTTCGCAGAGAATATCAGTTTTAAACATTGTACTACCATTAAATAAAAACGACAAATGGACCATAGTACAAGCATATTCACCAATAGAGTCAACCAAAAGAGAAAATGAAGAAGAAATTGAAAATTTTTACGAAGACCTGCAGACAACTATTCAGAACGCACATAAAAATATTATCGTAATGGGTGACTTTAATGGACAAATAGGACAGTGTAACAGCTATGGAGAAAAACATACAATAGGAAAATACGGATATGGTAAAAGAAGCAAAAACGGAGACAGACTGATCACTTTTGCTTTAGAAAATAAATTACGTATTCTCAATAGCTTCTATAAGAAAAAAGAAACAAAAAAATGGACATGGCTCTCGCCAGGTGGGCTATACAAAAATGAAATTGATTTCATCATGACCAACAACCCAAAGTTCTTCCAAGATGTATCGGTTATTCATAATTTAAATTTTGATTCCGACCACAAAATGGTTCGCGCCCAGCTAACAGGGGCACCTATAAAGAATAAAAGGAAATTTCATGACAGAAAAGCAGGTATAGTATGCACCGGCAACAGTGACCAACTGATAACCAACCTACAAACTATAATAAGAAAAGAAGAGGAAAGGACAGAACCAATCCAGACAAGGTATGACAAATTCATAAACTTGCTGGCAACTGAAACTAAGAAAATCAACTTAAAGAAAAATAAAATGATTTCAGATGAGACATATCAGTTGCTAGAGGAAAGGAAAAAACTAATAAGAAGTAAGGAAAGTAAAGACTACCGCTCTGAAAAATTAACAAAAATATAAGGAAAGATAATAAAAGAAAAAGGCAAGAAACGTTGAGAAAACACATCGAAAAAACCGGTGGAATAAAAAAGGCTCTAAAAGAATTAGACATAAAAAAGAATTGGATGATACAAGCTAAGAACCAAGACGGAAAGTATACAAACAAAAGACAGGAGATAATAAAGGTAGCTACAGACTACTACCGAAACCTTTACCAGAGCCAGAAACGTAAATTAAAGACCAGCCAAAGTACCGAAACAGAGGATGAGCCAGTACCAAGAATACTACTGCGTGAAACAATTAGAGCAATCAATAGCCAAAAAAGAGGAAAAACACCTGGAACAGATCAGATAACAAACGAAATACTAACAACGACTGCACCGGTGATTGGTCCCATATTAACGGACTTATTCAATGATATTATAGAGACTGAAAGCATCCCGGCTGATTGGACCACTTCCACAATAATACTGCTACATAAAAAGGGAGATAAAGGCGAAATAGGTAATTATAGACCGATCAGTCTGATGTCAAACATTTATAAAGTATTTTCTAAAATAATTCTGTCACGAATCACACCAACATTAGACTTCAACCAACCAAAAGAGCAAGCTGGCTTCCGAAGCAAATACTCAACCGTAGACCATTTACATGTACTGAGGCAAATTCTACAAAAATACAAAGAATACAACAAAATATATTACCTAGGATTTGTGGATTATAATAAGGCTTTTGACACATTGGAACACGATTCTATCTGGGAAGCACCACAGGCACAGGGAATACAACGAAAGTATATACAAATACTCAAAAAGATCTACTCAAACAGTAAAGCACGTGTCAGCTTGGAAGTATCAGGAGATGAGTTTTCGATAGAGAGAGGTGTCCGGCAAGGTGACCCCGTCTCACCCAAACTATTTTCGGCAACCCTGGAGATGATATTTAGAAATCTGGAGTGGGACAAAGAAGGAATTAATATAAACGGTGAAACCTTAAACCACCTCCGTTTTGCAGATGACCTGATCCTATTTTCTGAGTGTCCAAAAAGGCTAGAGCAAATGCTACAACAATTATCTGAGGAAAGCGCGAAGGTAGGACTTTCAATGAACACAAATAAAACGAAAGTTATGACTAACGGTTCACAAACCTACAGCATAAGAGTTAATATGGAGCAACTAGATTATGTAGAAGAATACATATACCTTGGACAGTTAATAGCACCAAATGATACTATGCAAAAGGAAATCGATAGAAGGATAGCTAATACTTGGAAGAGGTATTGGTCTTTAAGTGAGATTATGAAGAATCAAGACATGCCAATAAAAGAGAAAGAAAAGTCTATAACACTTGCATTTTACCATGTTTAACATACGGATGCCAAACATGGGCACTAACGGAAAAACAAAGAAGAAAAATTAATACATGTCAAAACGGAATAGAGAGAAGTGTAATTGGGGTAAAAAGACGGGATAGGGTAAGACTGCAAAATATTAAACAAATAACTACATTTAAAGATGCAGGCAAAATATGTAAGACATTAAAATGGAAATGGACAGGTCATATGTTAAGGGAAAGCAATGGGAAATGGACAAAAACAATAACAGAATGGTACCCTAGAGATGGGAAAAGGAGCAAAGGACGACAATCAAGACGCTGGGAAGACGACTTAAAGGGAACTGCTGGATCAAAGTGGATAAGAATTGCGAGGGATAAGGATACGTGGAAATCTTTAGAGGAGGCCTATGTCGAAAGACAAACTGGGGAAAAACGTACCGCTCAAAATATTAGTCTTAAGAAATAACTGTAAATAACTCAGCAATAAAGGCTTATTTTATTTATTTTATATATAAATTTGGTTTACAAGCTACCATACTTCATCGACGCGTTATCCGTGCCGTAGGATTGTCAAGTCCTGATTTTCCGCCTGCTATATCCACCAGATATCGACCTCCCATTTAAGGTATCCTCGGCCTCTGCTATGAAAAGTCTCTGGTTTACCGCCTGACTCATCGACATGTGACGCTCTTACAGCCATCCCATTTATGGTACAACGTAAGATACATGAACGGACACGCGACTCAATATATCCTGAGATTAATCAATAACTTTATACGGTTAAACCTGCATTAAATTGCTCGGTCCGGGATAGATAAATACACATTAAATATATGAATAACACAAAACTACGTGATAAAAACTATAGCAATAATAATAGATAGTATGAAATCCACTACTATGCCCGTTCGGGGTGCTGGTTGGGTAACCTCCACGTCGGCTTCTCCGTTTCTTCCCCCTTTGGACCGCGGTCCTGGGGAGCGGAAGCGGGGGGGCTGGTGCACCCTGGACAACGGCTAACAGACTCCTACCTTGGGAGTTCTGTTGGCCGTTGACAAATAACCCAACGGCTGACCTCACGAGGAGGTCGTGGGATGGCGGGCCTTCAAGGCCCGCGGGAAGGGGTCCGTAGGACACCCTTCCATTCCAACAGCCCTTTTAAGGGCTAGCTGACCCCATTGCACGAGGGGGTCGTGGTATGGCGGGCCTGCAAGGCCCGCGGGGAGGCATCCGTAGGGTTCCTCCCACCACAACAGCTCTTTTTAGGGCTAGCCGTCGCTCCCAGTACCCCTCTGCTTTAGCAGAGGAGACATGGGAGAGGCGACGGGATCCGTAGGATCCGGGGACGGGTCGGCCCACTGCTCGCGCAGGGGCTGACGGGCATTCGTGCCTCCGTCGGCGTTGGGAGAGTTGGCTACTCCCCCGCATCGCGTAACCTCCGAGATATCGACAACGACCTGAGTGCTAGCCACACTCGGGAACGCCGATATCCTGGAGGCCGTGGGGCTTGCCTTAATTGGCCGGCCTGCGACAAGGAAAAGTCTGAAAACCCGACAGCGAAGTCGCTTAAAACCTGTGGATACCTGGGGACCTCCACAGTATGTACCCCGCTTCCTGGAATGGCCGTCACCCAGGAAGTGTAATTAGAGCGGTTCTACTCGTGGGACATCATGGAAGAACTCATTAAAAACAAACCAAAAACCCCCCAACCTAGTGAAACAGACTGCGCGGAGGTCGCGCAGCACCATGACGCGGAGGTCGCGTCCCAGGCGGTGTCGGAGTATTTCGACACCGCTGATAGCCGGGACAGAAGCCCGGTGGGTCTACGGACCCGAAAATCATTGCGGCGGAAGAGGAACGCCCGTAAAAAAGTCCCTCCCCGACTGAAGACGGAGTCGGATGCCGAGTCCACGCTCGCCGCCCCGTCTTCTAGCGCCAGCAGCAGTCATAGTGGCGACGAGCTGCTGCGCCCCCCCCCGCCCAAGCTGGTGGCGGTCAGCCGCCAAAAGGCGCGGGGTGGCCAGAAGGGTGCCCCTCAAGCCCATCCCTCACGGGCCTCTGTCCCGGAGGATGTGGTGGCGCCGCCGAGTTCCTCCACCTCGGCGGCGCCCTTGCCATGTACCGGCGACAGCACCTCTACAGAGGTGATGGAGGCCCTTAAAGGTCTGGCTAAGGCCCAGACCGGGGCTATGAAGCCGGAGGAGGACCGGCTCATGCGGACGACGTTGCGCCTCATCGAGCACTACAACCTGCTCAGGGCGGAGCTGGCCAGCGCGCAGTTAGAGCGGGCTGAGCTCAGTAGGAGGCAGGCTGCAGTGCTCGAGGAGACTGAGCGGCAGGCGGCGGAGTACCGCGCGGAGATGGCCAAGATGGCGGCTGAAATGGCAGCGCTCCACGAGGCCATCGCCGTGAGTACACAGCTGCCAGACGAGCGTGTGACCCGTGCGGCACGGCGAAGGCAGGAGCCTTCTCTGGTGCCGCCGTTGCCGCCGGTGCGGTCGAGGTCGCCGGTGCGGCCGAGATTGCCGCCCCCGGCGCAGCCGGTGTCGCCGGCGCCGCCGCCGCCTGTACCGGCGCGTTTGCCGGTCCCGCCGCCGACGCCGCCGCGTTTGCCGCCGCGTCTGCCGGCCCCGCCGCGCCTACCGGTCCCACCGCCGCCGGCGCATATGGGGCCCACCAACCCGGTGGAGGCCTGCATGGCGACGATGGTCGCCATGGAAAAGCGGCAGGCGGCGCACGAGGAGTGGACGCGGAGTTGTCTGGAGGCCATCATGGACTCCATCCGTCGTCCGCCCCTGGCTCCGCCGAGTGGGGGCTATGCCGGAGCGGTAAAGCGGGGCCCCAACCGTACGGTGACGGCGGGGACCTCGCAGGAGTCGGCCCGTAGCGTGCCCACTGCGCCTGCTGCTCCGGCCACTGTCGCCGCGTCGGCCGGGAGCGCCCAAGCCAAGGGCGGGGGCAGGGGAAAGGGCAAGGGGAAGTCGTCCTCGGTCCCTGCCCCGGCCCCGGCCCGGGCCCCAGCCCTGGCACCGGTTTCGGCCCCGACTGCCTCCAGTAGCTCTGCACCGGCAGGGGGCTGGGAGGTGGTCGGCGAGGCCAAGAAAAGGCGGAATGCCCGCAAAAAGGCAGCCAAAAGGGCCAAGAAGGCCCTGGCAGCTGCGAAGGGAGCGTCAGGAAAGCTGCGCGTCCCCCGTACCACCGCTGTCGTCTTAACGATGACACCGGAGGCTACGGAGAGGGGCGTGCAGTACGTGGACCTGGTGAAACAGGCGAGGGGCCTCATTGATATGAGGGCCCTCGATGTGTCGGGGACCCTCCGAGTGACACACACTCGGACGGGTGCCCGGCTCATCCACGTCCCTGGCGCTACAAGCGGTCCCAAGGCCGATGCCATAGCGGCAAGGCTTAGGGAGACGCTGAATGCAGCCGACGTCCGGGTGTCCAGGCCCACCAAGTGCGCAGAACTGCGCATTTCGGACCTGGACGACTCCATCACGGCCGAAGAGATTCGGGTCACCGTGGCGGAGGCCGGGGGTTGTCCCCTGGAGGCGGTTAAGGTCGGAGCGATCCGCTACGGCCGTCGCGGACAGGGGGCAACAGTTGTCGGCTGCCCCATCGCAGCAGCCCAAAAGGCTGCCGACCGGCGGATTCTCGCGGTAGGCAGCGTTGTAGGAGTCCGGGTACGGCTCCTACAGGCTCGGCCGGACAGGTGCTTCAGGTGCCTGTCGGCCGGCCACGTGGGTGTACAGTGCAAGGCGGAGGTGACGGTCGGCGACCGTTGCTTCCGCTGCAGCCAACCCGGTCATAGGGCCGGTAATTGCGAAGCTCCGCCGCACTGTTTCAGGTGTGCGGCGGAGGGCAAGCCGGCCGACCATAGGGTTGGCAGCAAGGCCTGCACCCGCGGGGAGCCGCCGCCGCGAGGCGGGCGTTCCGCCAATGGTTCGGGGCGGGATGCGGAGATGGTTCCATAATGGATCCTCATCTCCGCATCCTGCAGGCGAACCTGGGCCACGGTGTCGATGCTCAGGCCCTTCTGCTCCAGAGCATGGCACAGTGGTCCATCGACGTCGCCGCTGTCGCCGATCCATACACTCACCGGCCCCTCGGGCCCGCCTGGGTGGTCGACCTGGATGGATCGGCGGCACTGGTGCATAACGCCGCTGCGGGTGCCCCTCCCCTTGTAGTGATCGCAAGGGAGCATGGCATCGTAGCGGCGCGTGTAGGGGAGATTGCGGTCGTGGCCGTTTATCTCACGCCGGGGTCACACCGACTCATCGGGCAGTATCGGCGGTCGCTGGAGCGGCTGACCGACGTCGTCAATGCCTGTACGCCTCGTCCGGTTCTTGTGCTCGGGGACTTCAACGCCTGGTCTCAGGCTTGGGGTTCCCGGCGCACAAACGCGCGGGGCAGGGCTCTGGAGAGCTGGGCCGATTCTCTCGGCTTAGTTCTCCAGAATCGCGGGGCCGAAGCCACGTATGTGGGCACCTTTGTGGCGGGGGAGCGCAGGTCGATCATAGACCTTTCGTTCGCGAGCGCTTCCCTGTCACTCCGCGTGCGGGACTGGCGTGTCGCCGTGGAGGTGGAGACACTATCGGATCACCGATACGTTCGGTTCGATGTCTCCCCTCCTGCGGGTGATGCGCCGGTCATATCGTCCCAACGCGAGCCGCGCTGGGTGTTGGGGCGACTGAATCGGGAGGACCTCCTGGAGGCCGCCATCGTACAGGCCTGGGCCATTGCGCCGGACAGGCCTGTCGACATAGACGATGAAGCGGCCTGGTTCCGGGAGGCCATGACACGGGTCTGCGATGCGGGTATGCCTAGGGCTCCAGCCTATAATCCGAGGCGTCGGGTCTACTGGTGGAATGCGGAGATCGCGAGGCTGCGTCAAGCCTGCGTGATCACGCACCGCCGGTGGGCTCGACTCCGTAGGAGGCGTAGCCGTACCGCAGATTCGGAGCCCCGACTGGCGGAGCTTCACGAGGGATACAGGGAGGCCCGGAATGCCCTCCGAGCGGAGATCAAGCGGTCTAAGGCCGCTTGTTACCGGGAGCTCCTGGAGACGCTGGAGCGGGACCCATGGGGGCGGCCTTACCTTATGGTAAGAGAAAAGCTGCGCCCCCGGGCCCCTCCGCTGACCCAGGTGCTCGAACCGGCTCTGCTCGGAGGAGTGGTGGAATCCCTGTTCCCGGCGCGAGCGGAACATGTTCCGCCGCAGATGGCTCCGCCGCCTCGGTCGCCTACGGCGCCCAGTGCGGTGATTGACGACGACGTGCCCGAGGTCACTTGGGTAGAACTAGAGCTGGCGGTGCGAAGGCTGAGAGCCAAGAAAAACACCGCCCCGGGACCCGACGGCATTCCAGGCCGCGCGTGGGTCCTAGCTCTAGGGGAAGACGGTCTCGAACCCCGACTGAGAGGGTTCCTCAGCGCATGTTTGGAGCGGGGCCAGTTTCCGAAGATGTGGAGGACGGGGAAACTGGTCCTCATCCGCAAGAAGGGACGCCCGGCGGACGAGCCGTCCGGGTACCGGCCCATAGTGCTGCTCGACGAGGTGGGCAAGCTCTTCGAAAGAGTAATTGCCAAGCGCCTCGTCGAGCATCTCTCTAGAGTGGGGCCGGACCTGGCGAATACCCAGTTTGGGTTCCGCCGGTGGCGTTCCACTGTGGATGCCATCATGCGTGTGAGGACTCTGGCGGAGGATGCGGTTGCCCGGGGCGAGGTGATGTTGGCGGTGTCCTTGGACATCTCCAACGCCTTCAACACCTTGCCCTGGAGTTGCATCAGGGAGGCACTCGTGTACCACGGTGTGCCTCTCTACCTCCGCCGCATAGTCGGGGCTTACCTGACGGAGAGAGCCGTCGTCTACCCGAGTTCGACCGGAGTCGGTAGGCGTGAGATGTCGTGCGGTGTTCCGCAGGGATCGGTCCTGGGGCCGTTACTGTGGAACATCGGTTACGACTGGGTGCTTCGCGGTGACTTCGCGTACGGTGCCACCGTCACGTGTTATGCGGACGACACGCTGGTGACGGTGAGCGGGGCTACGCACCGCGAGGCAACCCTGAGGGCCACGACCGCGGTTGGCCAAGTCGTCGAGCGGATCCGGCGGCTGGGTCTCGAGGTGGCTCTGCACAAGTCCGAGGCCATGTTCTTTCATGGTCCTCGGCGCAGGCCAGGCCCGGGAGCCAGCCTTACAGTGGGAGGCACTCCCATCGACATCAAGCCCCAGCTGAAATACCTGGGGCTCGTGCTTGACGGTCGATGGGACTTCGGACAACATCTCCGAAGCCTGCGCCCCAAGTTGGTCACCACGGCGAATGCCCTGAGTCGGCTGTTGCCCAACTTGAAGGGCCCAGGGGCCTCCTGCAGGAGACTCTACGCGGGTGTCGTGCGGTCTATGGCCCTATATGGGTGCCCCGTGTGGGCGGACACCCTGGGGGCCAGATTCCTGCCTCTGCTCCGTACGGCGCAGAGGACGATGGCCTCCAGGGCCATCAGGGGATACCGCACGATATCCTTCGAAGCGGCGAGTCTCCTGGCCGGATCGCCACCGTGGATCCTGGAAACGAGGGCCCTTTCGGCACTATACCAGTTCCGAAAGGAGGCGCGGGAGCGGGGATTCGATCCCGAGCCCGAGGACATTCGGGCCGAGAAATCCCGGCTCCACCAGGTCATGGTGGCCGAGTGGGAGCGACGACTTGGGCAACCACGCGCAGGGCACGCCGTGATTGCGGCGGTAAGGCCCATCATGGGGGAGTGGCTAGAGAGGCCACACGGGAGCCTCTCGTACCGTCAGACGCAGATGATAACCGGGCACGGTTACTTCGGGCGGTATCTGCATCTGATGGGTATTGAGCCAACGCCCGAGTGCCATCACTGCGACGCGAGCGTGGACTCGGGGCTGCACACGCTCACCGAGTGTCCGGCGTTTGAGACGCCGAGGCGGGAGCTTGTGCAGGCCCTGGGGGTGAGAGTGCTCACGCTCTCCACCCTGCTCGCGGCGATGGTCCGCTGCGCGGATGCGTGGGCGGCCAGCGCCTCTTTCTGCGAGCAGGTCATGCTCGCGAAGGAGACAGCAGAGCGGGCGCGGCGCGGTGAGCGAGAAAGACTCGCTGACATCGCTGCTCGCGCCCGAAGGCGGCTCGGGCGTCGGAGGGCGCTTACAGACCTCCGCCCCCCATGAGCGCGGGCCTGAGGGTGACGGGTGGAGCCACCCGTCACCCTAGCAGAAGCAGGCCACGGCGGCGGCGCGCATCGTAGGACGATGCGCGCCTCCCCACACCGGGGTTGAGTCGGGGACGGCGTGGTCCCCACCTCCCGAGGAGGGCCAGACCGAAAGGGATGGCCCTGGGTCAGCCGGGGTGCGAGGGATATGTCGCAAGACAACCTCACCTCCGGCCTAGCACCACGACCCACAGACGGCGTGCGGTTTAGTCGGTTCGAGTCCGACATAATCTACCCCTCCGTCTCCGGAGGGGCGGGTATCCGTGGGGATTTCCCGCACGTAAAAAAAAAAAAAAAAAAAAAAAAAAAAAAAAAAAAAAAAAAAAAAAAACTATGCCCGTAGAGTCTTGATCGTGCCGCACTTGTAACTTACTCGAGTATTCCGCGCCTAACTTCCAGCCAGCTCGTCAACCGCCTTGGTCTGCAGCCACAAGCCGTAGTCCCGGTCCACCCAGCTCGTACCAGCTTTCCAGGAAGCTTCCCACGCTTAGCAACAACATTGCCATCGAGCCGTAGGCCATTAGTCGTAACACTTTTATGACATGCACGTGCAAGAAACGTACATTTTTCCATAGGGTCCGCATACATAAGTATCACAAAAACCATAAGATAAGATAAGACAAGATAAGCCTCGCTTTAGGATTTTAACCCTGCTATATCAAATGAGCAGTATATTACAGAAGTACCTATTAAGGTTTATTTATTTCTTATTATTAAGTGACTAGTGTTCTATCACAGAAGGCTAGTGCGGGAGCTCCGCCAGTCAAATTGCACGTGCTGGACACTGCGCGACTCGACATGGATAGATATAGGTTAGAAGGCTAAGGCGGGAGCGAAGTGGAGCTTCCTTTTTTTATAACCATCCATACATATATCTATACTAATATTATAAAGCTGAAGAGTTTGTTTGTTTGTTTGAACACGCTAATCTCAGGAACTACTGGTTCGATTTGAAAAATCTTTTTGTGTTGAATAAGTCCGTTTATCAGCGAAGGTTATAAGCTATATATTATCACGCTACTACTCAAGCGAGCAGAATCCGGTAGCTTTCCATATATTATTTGAAGACTAAAAATGACGCGCTCAAAGGGCAAATACTTGGTACAGGGATGGATCAAAGCTTAGAAACGGACATAGGCTACCTTTTATCTCGAAAAAAGGTGTGAAGGTGGGGGGGATATGGTATAAAAGCTTTTATGAAAGTTTGTCAGTTTTGAAGATATCCCGATGAAAGGACATTGCATGAAACATCCCCACCCACCTCCACCCACCAACATATTTGAAACATTTGTCATTCGAAGCGTCTAGTAGGATAGATAATTTTTTAGTATGGCGACGTATTTGAATGTATGCATAGGTTTAGATTTTACAGCGTCTAGAACGATAGATGTTTTTTACTATGGAGATGTACAAAAAGTTGTATAAAATATTTACACCCTGTATTCGTGATCAGCGGCATTTATTTATGCGAAAAAACATGTAATTAAGGAAATGTCAATAAGGTCGAAAATCGCTTGCACTGTTTCGTAGTTTCTATTTAACTGATATCAGACCATTACCGGCAGGCGATCGTACGACGTAAAACTGACGACTCACAACCACTAGTGTGTGGTCGCAAAACTGACAACAGGGAATTGCCGGCAGGCCAAAAGTGTGTGGGCGCTATCGGCTTAGGACTGCAGGCCGCCGGACAGATCAGAAACTGCAGGCGGACTGCAGGCAGACTGTTAGTGAGTGGGCGCCTTAAAACTGTGCATCTACCATATTATTGCAGCATCACAGAAAGGTTGACTGGCAGACAATGCCTAAGGCAAAAAGCCTTTGTACATTTTATTATTGTACAGAAGTTTTGTAACGTCGAACCCGTTATTATACACGTATCATAGGTTACAACACTACTACTATTCGATACTGTGGTGGTATGGTTTGGGACCTGGCCTACCACCAGAGGTATGGCCGGTGGTATGGTGGGTCCGCAGGGCAAGTCACTATACCCCCAAAGTCACAATTCTACGCGGATGAAGTCGCGGGTACTACTAGTTAATACATAATAGGTTTACGAATAATATAAACCGCAACTTCAATGTAATTTGCGTGATTTTGAACTTCGGGATTTTAATACGTAACTAAATCAACAGTACCTAGGGAACAGTACGTTATTTCAAATTTTTAATTAAGGTGTAGGTAAATAAATCGTAGATGAGTTAACCGTAGGCGAACCAAACTTCGATGAGTTAAACGTCAATGACTAAACGTCAGAGAGTCGTCCATTATGTTTTTCGTTCATTAGTTGTTATGAACATATGTGATACAACCGTTAGGTATGTCAACTAGTAGTTGTAATGACCGTTGGCGAATTGATACCTAACTGTACGCAGCATATTTTAAAGAATCTATGAAGCTATGGTTCCGTGGGTCGTGGGCGGTGACAGTGGCGACTTCGATATATGCGAAATAGCGCGCATTGGGAGAGGCCTATATGCAGCAGTGGACTGCAGTGGGCTAATTGATTGTTTGATTGATTGATATATATATATAGAGTTTACGCTTTATATGGGCTTAATAAACTCGCGGTCGTGGAAACACGCGTGCCGTTATATAACATCCAGTGTCAATGACGTAGCAAAGAAAAGTGGTCATGGCGAATATAGCACCACCAGAGCCCTGCTCCCGTGATGTTCTGCGGCCAGAAGGAGGCAAACGGAGAGAAGTACTGACGTGCACGGCCTGCATGCGCCCGTCGGCGCGCACGAGGCGGTAGCTGGAGGCGGCGCCCTTGTGGTGGTCGATGCGCGACGCGCCGCTCGCCGCGTCCCACCTGCGGCGGTGTGTTGCGTCAGAGAATGCTACAGTTGTTTGCGGCTTGCAAGTCAGGTTCAGGTTGGGAGCACGTTGTATATTTTCCTAGTTCCTTAACTTCATTACCTTCCTTCCTTCATTTTTTATATTTACTGTCCATACATACATGTATTGTCACGCCTGTAAGAACCCGAAAGGATGGGCAGTTATGTATTAACATCCAAATTTTGCCAACTATGATTTTCAGCCCGACAAAGTAGGGAGCGAGCCTATTGACGTTAAGTGGGCACTTTTTTCCATAAGCTAAAATAGGTATAACGATAAACATCTGCTATCTATACTACCTTTTATAAAATTATAATGTAGTTTTGTGTAAACATTGAATATTAAAAAAAATACTTTAGTTAAGTTAAATTTTTGTCGATTTGTTTGGGATGGACGCGAAAACCAAGCACATCTCATCCTTATTCGGGTCGCTGACTCCCACAATCAATGAGAAACACTGGGGTTCATATCAGTTGGATTTGCCGGTGGGAATGCTTGTATTCGGTTAAGGCCAAGCCGGGTCCTCGCGCTTTGCGCACTCAAACTCACTGGGCGGGACTCGGTTCTTGTTTTTGTTGGGATTCGCTCTGTATCATTCTAAGATGCTAGGATGGTAAAACTTCTAAAATCAAAATGTATGCATATGTATATGGGACAAATTTTGAGAAATTGGCAGCTTCTGTGGTTTGGCGCTAGTAAATACGATCGCTACGCAAATATTTGTGCTGCCTTAGAGACTGTACACTTCACAAAATTGCGGATAAACCGCAGGAAAGATATTTAGTGACAAACCAGAGAGTGTAGGGCTCGGAGTAGCCGGCCCTCGGCACGGTGAGCACAGCCTCCAGCATCATGGTGCGCTCGAAGCGCGGCGGTGGAGGCGGCAGCTCGCCCGCGCCGCCGCGCCCTGGCTGTTGCTGACATGTGGCGAGGCACTTCTCCGGCGGTTGTGTGGAAGGTTCTTGTCGACTAGATGAAGGCGAGGGCTGAGGCACGTCCTGGGTGGGCTCCTTCACGTCTACTCCGTCGTTTGCAGTTTCGAGAACAACCGGTGGCAGCATCGGATTACTTGCAACCTGCTCGTGAAACTGCCGCAGTAACTGCTGGGAGTCCTCTGCGGAGGGAATAGATATGCCGATGAAATGAAGGTACAGCAACCAGTCGTGACTTGGCTTGAATATTTTTTCCACAGTATTTGCACCGTATGTATTCTGTAATTTGTGCATAGATGATGGTGCAGTGTTGCTTACCTACAGGCGGAAAAAATATAGCATTTTGCGTAGGGTGTTCTTCGAGCATGAAACGGGTGGGGTGGTCACTCGTTTCATTTACAACTGCAGTCTGGGACGAAAGCCGTTGTGTGAAGGAACTGATTGGCAAAGTGTTCAGCTGCGACAAGGGCTCCTGGGGAACGCTGAGCATAACTTGGTCCCCTGAATTAGGAAGTGGCTCGGGGGCGTAGACTCGGGGGCGCTGGGTCGGCTGCAAGTTGTTGGTGGAAGACGCTATTGAAGTAGCAAGTAGCGATGGGATGAGCTGCGCATTCACGTTGTAATCTGCAACAATGGCATGGGTTTGTAAGTGCGAGTACAACTCTGCATATTGTACATACATTTATATATGCAACTACGAGTGGCACCATTTTACGCATACAATATTATTGTTATAATAATTTAATCGCTTCTCGTATCTACGTGAACTACTTCTCGTATCTAATCCACTTAATTTGAAACCATCAATGTTTGTTCGTTTTGTTCAGATCAGTGGGATCTACTTTTATGGAACCGATTCCAATTGAGCGGGTTGCAGCTATACACCCTGTATAGCTTCTTCAGAATATGCGACTGCATGTCCTGATAGGTGTCTGTCTCATAGTGCAGAGCCGAAACCCATATCAAAGAAAATTAATGGGTCCCACCTGCTCAAAGTTGTTCCAGCCTATTCAGCAGCATAAGGATTTTTGTAATTGTTGTGGTCGTGAGCTTAGTCACTACGCTATTGCTGTTTGTACGTCATTGCATGAATGTCTAAGTAGTGATTATTCTCTGTTACGAGAATGACACAAATACTAACATGTGACCACAAGGAGGTACCAGCCTTTTTAATAAAGTGATCCCGTAGAGGTTACGTAGTTTTCCTTTGGAGGTTTGGAACCGTAGAAAGACATAAAAGAAAAGAAGATGGTGCGATCATCATACCGACATACCTGCATAATTTTTGTTGAGTGGAGATGTGTTGTAGCCGGCGAGGAGCGCTCCGAGGCTCAGGGCTGCGGAACTGACCTGCGAGCTTGTCTTGTATTCTGCAACAAGACGCGTGCGTGCGTCGCATATCATTGTCTATCTATGTATAACAAAAATGTATGTGCACTGGAGACAGGTCACAGCACTACTCACGTGACACGGGCGCTGGCGCCTGCACCGGCACCGGCACGGGGATCACCAGTACCTGCGGCGCGCTGCTGCCGCCTTCTGCAACAGGCACACTGGTTATACGAGTCGTGCACCTGACTCATATCTCCTAAGATATAAAAATTATTGTAATTGAAAATTTCCCTTAACATAGTTTCTTGCACTGTATAGCCTTTACATTTGATTATTCTATTCATTTATTAACAAGGTGAAAATTGTACATTGAATATCAAAAATGTGTTGTAGCAGAAATATCGATGCCGATGGTGAAAATCCAAAGGTGATGAAAATAGCAGAACCTCATAGCGTTATACGCGTGTAAAAGATAGTCGACTAGACTAATTAGCAGGCTTTGCCCGACTACTCACCCAGGCTGGCCAGTGACTTCAGCAGCACACTACCCAGGGTCACCTGCGCACTCGAGCTCTTGTCTGAGCGGGTCTGCTCGCTAATGGCGCCGATGCGTGCTATTTCTGTAATTTAACCATTTTATTCGACTCCGTATCGTAGTTGTCACGACAAATGTTAGGGTGACAACACAATACATGTCGACCATCAGTGGTGCGTCGTCCAATCACCTAGGGCGGCTGAGTTGTCTGGACAAAGATAGGGCGACGGAAATATTGCACGGCGAATGATACTCGTAGCGTGACGAACTAACCCTGTCAAACATTGCAGTGCGGCACGTACAATACCTTTGAAATACCTACGGGTTTAGGAACAGAAAGTAATACATAAGGGGTTCATATTGTAACATTAGGCCCTTGGGTAACGGAACGGCCGAGCCAGTATCGTTCTTGCGCTGACATAGGGACCTTACAAATACGTACTAATAAAATCAATACTAGACAGGTATATTGTAATGTTAGGCGTCGATAGTAGTCGATTCATTGCTTTCGTCACAGACGTACGCTCGCCGCACTCACCAGCGATGAGCGCGAGCCAGTCTTCGGCGGCGCGCGAGCGGCGCTGCAGCGGGGCGGACCGCACGTGCGGTTGTGGCTGCAGGTGCGGCTTCAGCTGCGGGTGGCGCGACTCGCGGTCCAGTAGCGACGCGGCGGAGCTCACGTGCGCGGCGCCTGCGCACAAGAACACTCTTAAATAACTGTTGGCTAAACCTCTCACGCACCACTTGTATCACGTTACTATCCATAAATGTCAACTAATCCGCCAGATTCCTATACATTATTTGAAAACTAAAAAATAAGGGGATATACCTATTGATGTACGCTACGGGCGAAGCCGGGCGGGTCGGCTAATCGTACATAATTTCACGGCCCCCTTATACAGACAATAAATATTCGGGCCTTTGATTTTTTATAGGTATTCGTAGGAATACCTATAAAAAAATTCATGTACCAACCAACTTTTCCCTTAAAAAGTATCTAAAAAACCGACACACTTTTTTGTAAGTCTTAGCGCAATTTTCACATAAGTAGGTACCTACATTCTATTTAAAATTTGATTATCAAAACAGGGTGAACGTTGTGGCTCTCACAACCCTGAGGACTTATGCCATTTTCGTTTTCCTTCAATATCACGAAAATTTCTCACTTTACCCAATGGAACGATAGCATTAAATCTTTCCATTAGTTGAAGCAAGTACAGAAAGTTGCCAATGTAATCTGTTTCTTGTTTGTTATCTAAAGGTTCTTGGTAATATACCTACTTACATACATACATTACATACATACATTACATACACACATGCATACAGTAGCAGAGACAACAGCCCGCCATTTGACTCTATCCTTTCATACTTCACGAGCTTCCTAAAAGATATTGTACAAGGGTTAACCCTATGCTCCATAGATGGCTTTGTACCATTTTTCTAAATCAAGTTATGGTTTCGTTCACACTCGATCCATAAGTAGTTAGCCGTTTATCTAAGAAAGAGTGTGAGTGTGAAGAAATACAATAAACATTATCATCAAAGTCTTGTCGTGTTATTGCAAAAGTAAACACTCACTTTATTCGTTTATCTTCATCTGATTCTGATTTCATTAATCGTTTCATGCACTGCAAGCCTACTTGTTTTTCTTTATGTTATCACTAGCTGACCCGGTGAACTTCGTACCGTCAATATTTTTCCGCCTGCGTGGCGTCAGATCCCGTTCCCGCTGGACCTTCTACTCAGTGACGGATTAAGACTACTTGATGGCCTAAGCAATCCATGCCTGTGGGCCCCCATTCGTGCGTCAACTAGAATCGGTCTTTAAACCTCTAACGCCTAAAAACATTAGTTTTTTGTAAAATTGATGAGGAGATGTAACGTACTTTAGAAGTGGAGTAGGTGCGACAGCAATAAAAACCAAAGCATAATTTATGTAGATATTTGTTGAACTGCGCCTTGAATAAATGCAAGATAGTATTAACGTGTAACGTTGTTAAGATATCGGACTCTATGTACAATATTGATAAATAATCGAGCCTTTCTTGTATCATCGTTGGCCTGTCTTAATTTTTTTAAGTTTGAAAAATAGCGTTCCGCTGACAAATTTGTAATCATAAGCAATAAAAATACACGCAGGGCTATTTCCAGATTAGGGGAAGCTGATTCAATCAATCTGCCCTCTGAAGCCGGTGGCCAAAGACAAGACGGGGGACGTATCAGACCGGTCGAACTATAGGCCTATTTCGCTTGCTACCATAATTGCTAAAGTGCTTGACGGTGTGCTTAATTCACATCTGGATAAGTATATCAAGCCTCATGATGCCCAGTTCGGGTTTAGACCTGGCTTATCAACCGAGAGCGCAATCGCCTGTCTTAAGCATACCGTCAGGTATTATATTGATAGGAGGACGCCAGTGTATGCGGCTTTCCTGGACCTTTCCAAAGCGTTCGACATGGTCTCCTACGATATCCTGTGGGAGAAACTGCAGGGCATGGGCATCCCTAAGGAACTACTGGATGTCCTTCGCCACTGGTACCAGCATCAAAGTAATGTGGTCAGATGGGGGGATGAGAGTTTCGTCACCATATGACATGGAATGTGGGGTACGACAAGGTGGGCTAACCTCCGAAATTATTCAATTTGTATATAAATGCGCTGATAGAGGAGCTCAGTAGCACGCGTGTAGGTTGCTTTATTGATGGAGTTGGATTTAACAATATAAGTTACGCGGACGATATGGTGCTGCTGGCCCCCTCTATCAGTGCCTTAAGGAAGCTGCTTACAATATGTGAGAAATATGCAAATAAACATGGATTGGTATACAATACCAAAAAGTCTGAATTCATGGCCTTTGAGGCCGTGGGCACCAAGCGTCCGGATATCTTACCAGAGGTGTCTATTTATGGAGTGCCACTCCGTCGAGTTAAGACCTTCAAATTTCTTGAACACTATGTTGCCCACGACCTCAAAGATGATGCAGATATTGAGCGGGAATGCAGGGCATTGGCGTTAAGGGCGAATATGCTGGCACGCAGGTTTGCTCGGTGCTCGGACAGTGTTAAAATAATGCTTTTTAAGGCTTACTGCACATCACTGTACTCGAGTGCACTGTGGGTCAGCTATACCCAGCGCTCCGACAAGGCCCTGCGAATACAATATAATAAAGCGTTCAGAGCGCTGTTGCGGCTGCCGCGCTTCTGTAGCGCATCGGCTATGTTCGCACACGCACGTACAGATGGTTTCACAGCTTTGTGGCGCAAAAAAATGACGTCGATGATGTACGGAATGCGCGGCAGTGGCAATACTATGCTCAAAGTACTTGCGGCCAGAACTATGAGTGCTACATATTAAGGCACTTTTACAAAATGCACGTGTCTTTTGTGAAATATAAATACTAACATAGATTTAAGTGTACACATGTTACTAACAAATTATGGATTTTAATTGTCTGATTATTAAATGAATTATATATTATACTAGCTGTCACCCGCGGCTCCGCCCGCGTGGATGTCGGTTATCGCGAATCGGGGTAGGAAAAATAGATGTTGGCCGATTCTCAGACCTACCCGATATGCCCACAAAATTTCATGATAATCGGTCAAGCCGTTTCGGAGGAGTATGGCAACGAAAACTGTGACACGAGAATTTTATATATTAGATATCATCATGTAGTATTTTAAACAATTGTGCGTGAGTTTGATGTAAACTTGTAAACTTGAGTTTCTAGGCTAGAAAGAAAAAAAAAATTTCGGAGCGTGTCGGAAACCTTCAGCTTCGATTGGTTTGAGTAAATTTACATCATCATATCAGCCACACACAGTCCACTGCTGAACATAGGCCTCTCCCATAGACTTCCAGAATGACCGATCTAAAGCAGCCTGCATTCAGCGATTCCCGGCGACCTTCCACCTGGCCGTTGGGCGTCCTACATTACGTTTGCCCGTACGCGGTCGCCATTCCAGAACTCTTTTGCTCCATCGGCCATCTGTTCTGCGCGCTATGTGTCCCGCCCACTGCCACTTCAACGAGCTAATCCGCTGGGCTACGTCGGTTACTTTTGTTCTCCTACGGATATCATCATTTCTGATGCGATCACGTAGGGAAATACCGAGCATAGCCCTTTTCATAGCTCGTTGAGCGACTTTGAGGTTTTTTAAGAGACCCATAGTGAGGGACCACGTTTCAGATCCGTAAGTCATCACTGGTAACACACATTGGTTAAAGACTTTCGTATTTAGGCACTGAGGAAAGTCGGACGAGAAGACATCTCGTAGCTTTCCGAACGTTTCCCAGCCGAGTCGGATTCGTCGATTTAACTCGTCTTCGAAGCTGGAATTGCCTACCTGGATCAGTTGACCCAAGTAGAAGTACTCGTCGACAGTTTCTAAGACTGAGTCCCTAACATGAACCGGTAGAGGCGCAACATGGACATTTGACATAACCTTTGTCTTGTCCATGTTCATCTTAAGGCCCACCTGTTGGGATACTCTGTTGAGGTCTTCGAGCATGGTGTTCAAGTCTTCCAGCGATTTTGGCATATTGACAATATCAGCGGCAAACCGAAGGTGAGTGATATACTAGCCGTTTATGTTGATGCCACGTCCTTTCCAGTTCAGTAGCTTGAAGACGTCTTCCAAGGCAGCGGTAAACAGTTTCGGAGAGATAACGTCTCCGTGTCTAACGCCCCTTTTAATTTTAATTGGCTTCGTGCTGTGTTCCTGTGCTCGGACCGATATAGTGGCGTTTTGGTATAAACACTTCAACACTTCGATATACCGGTGATCTATCCGGCACCGCTGGCAAGACAGTAGCACGGCCCATGTTTCGATCGAATCGAAGGCTTTTTCATAGTCCACGATTCCTAAGCAGAGAGTTCGGTTGTACTCTTTGGTATTGGTTGTGTGGTTGCCGGCATAGAATCTCGTCGCTAGGTGGCGCTGCGCGAAATCACTGCCTTTTCAAGTGTTCCCGTTGATTTATTATTAAATAAATCGCAGAGTGAAAACAAATACAGAAATCGTGCGTAACAGTGACAAATACCACACGAACTATCAGTGGGAACGTCGGTGACATTCTTTGTGCAACATAAGTGAAAATATAGTGCGATCAAAACTCAAGACAATACTGTGACTGCACTTATCTACCTACATCTACCGTAAATAGAAAATTAAAAACCATTATACAGCAATCCTCTATACTGCTCCAACGATCAAACACCATAGTGAGTAAAAATTAATTGAAATTTCACTCAAATTTACTTGAAAAAGAAAAAAACTGTTTTTATTTGAAATAAATATTCAATACTGGGCAGCACACCACTCACTCCATCCAGTGGCAAATGTGCGAACTACAAGCTGTACCGGGGCACAATCATACTATCTACTGTAATGTGCATGTCCTGCGACATCTATTACTCGGCAAGTTCACTGCAATATATTTGTGAGGAGACCACCAGCGCTGCATAATTGCGATAGATAATTTCATCAAATTGGTTAATGTTCCGGTGGCGTAGTGGTTTGATGCACCAGACTCATTTCGACGACGCACGTTCGAATCCTGGACTGCATGTTGGCCCTAAACACTTTTTGAGATTCATATAAATTACTAGTACAAAACTTATACGATAAACATTTAGAAAAATAGAATAATAATCGATCATGTCTGTAAAGCGAACACCTCCGAAATCAACTACAGTGGCTATATTCTACACACACAATCAGAATCTGACTTAAACGCACTACAGCAAGGTGATGTTTTAATTAGCAATATTACGCCGCGAAATAAGCGTCCACGTACCGATTTCACCTCAGCACCCACAACCGACATCGACAGTCACATCCAGAGGCATGAAATATTGGACTTATTGAATAATTGGAAGACTGAACTGGACATCAAATTAAACGATATGTTTGATAAACAAATTTATCTCATATCTAAACTATCAAAAGAGATTTCGGAACTTCGACAGCATAACAGTAAAATTCAAAAATCGAGTGATGATGTGGTACAGTCTATGGATTTTCTAAGCAAGCAGTATGAGGAATTGAAACTGGGTGTTACGGTCTTACAAAAGGAACGAATGGATTAGCGATTGTATGTCGAGAAACTCGAAAGGAGTATACAGAATCTTCAACTAAAATCAAGATCCTCAAGTAAAGAAATAAGAAACGTTCCTCTGAGTGATAAAGAGACCTCAAATGATCTTACAAGTACCATCTGTGAGGTCGGAAAGGCTGTGGGATCTGTGATTACCCCATCAGATTTACGCGATATTTACCGTATACCCGGTAAGCCGGGTTCTACATGCCCGATCGTCGCCGAGTTTAAGACGGTTCAGTTAAAACAAAAGACACTCTCAGCCGTACGAGACTTCAATAAGAATAAAAAGATCCTGGAGGAAAAACTAAACACGGACATACGTCGTCTACCCTCCGTAAAGGGTCTACCCTCCGTAAAGGGTCTACCCTCCGTAAAGTGAACTGTGCTGGAAATTTAGTTACGATATAATTTTGTGTTTCATTAGTATTTAATGCATAAACCTACTCAGAATACTGCTAATTATTACCTACAATAAGTGCTAATAGCCTACCATAAATAGTCCAAAGTGGTTCTCAACCATTAAACCTATTTCTGTGTAATCGAAAAAGTTATCTAACGACTTTTTTCTTTTCTTTTATACGATACAACCCAAATTGTAATAGAAATGAAGTGCTACCAATGTGAAAGTGATGTTACTGGTGATGATGGTGTGGTACAGTGTGATGGGTGCAAACGAAATGTATGTTCAACATGCAGTAACCTGACAAGCAGTGAGGCTAGGGTTATGGGACTCAAATCGAGACGCACGTTGTTATACCTATGCACGCCCTGTCGCGAGGCACTATTCCAAGTACCGAAACTAATAAAGACATATGATGCAGTACGAGAAGAGCTCGATGAAATTAAAAAACAACTCGCCCAGCAAACTTCTCCCCAATGCGCCCCTGTGTCTTCATTGCCGATGCCAAATACCATGAATACCAACTCTATAATTGAAGAAATGGCAGAACGTGAGCGTCGAGCTGCCAATATCATTGTAGTTGGTATAAAGGAATCCAACTCAGAGGATAGTACCACTCGCAAAGACCACGACGAACGAGCACTTAAAGATATCCTAGAAGAAGTCACTGGAGACGGTAATGCTTCAGCGAAGGTGGTTAGGGTGCTCCGCTTAGGACGAAAAGAGGGCTCCAAGCCCAGACCACTGAAAGTTATAATGAGGAGTCGAACTGATTCTATCCAGATTTTGAAAAATAAGGCCAAAGCACGTAAGGAAGTAAGAATCTATAATGATAGAACACCCCAACAACGTGAGGAACTCAACCAGTTGCGCCAGAGTCTCAAAGTAAGAATGGATAAAGGTGAGACAGATATTATTATCAAATATATTAGTGGAACACCAAAGATTGTTAAGTCAAAAAACTTATAAACACAAGCACTCCATACACCAACCTTACATTCTACTATACCAACCTATGCTCCCTATCTGCCAAATTCGACTTATTCCTTCTTGATATAAATATGCAGAAACCAACTTTTATAATTATAACAGAAACCTGGCTCAATAGTAACGACAGGAATAGCACTTATGTAATTCCGAACTATACTCTGTTCAGGAAAGACCGTAAGAGGAGACCAGGAGCAAAAGGTGATAAAAAAGAGGGGGTGGTGTTGCAATTTATGTAAAAACCAGTGTCAATGGCACCCCAATAATTGCCCGCAAGAATGAGTCGTACATGTCTGATATGGTGGAAGCATTGTACCTTGATATACAATTTGCCCATCACCACTTCCTGCTGGTTGGGGTTTACCGTGCAGATATCAATATCAACTGGGCAACTGACGACAAAACCTTATTCCACAACCTGTCAAAAGCTTCTGAAAACAACAATATACTTATTCTAGGAGATTTTAACTATCCTACCTTAACTTGGCCTATCTGTCCATACCAAAAACTGAGTGGTTCACCGGAGCTGTTTCGAAATATGTTCCTTGACAGTAATCTACATCAGCTGGTTTCGGACCCAACAAGATTTCGACATAACAACATGCCTTCATTACTGGACCTCATTATGACCAATGACATAACCTTGGTGATTAACATAGTGCATCAACCACCAATTGGCAAGAGTGATCACTGTGTATTGAAATTTCACATGCAATGTCTTACTGCCCCATCGGGCACACAGCCACACCAAAGGCGATATTACCAACATATTGACTTTGAGAAGTTTAAGTACGACCTTACTACAGATCTGCATAAAATAGACTGGGATGAACAGGTGGAACATTCTTGGAATTGTGTTAAAAATATACTGAACACCAACATAGAAAAACATGCGCCCCTAAAGGCAGTCACTCAAAAATGTCACATCAAACCTTGGATAAAACCAGACATATTAAAACTAACTCTTGAAAAACGACGACTTTGGGATATATACTCGGCCAGTAAAAAAGCAGAAGATTATGCACAGTATAGAAATATCAGTAACAAATGTGTCAATGAATCTAGAAAGTATAGAAGTTACTATGAAGCAAATATACTCAAAAATGGTGACAAATGCTTCTATTCTTACTTGCGTAGGTGTACCTCTTCTAAGGTTAGCATTCCACCGGCCATACGGAACCCGCTTGGCAACTTGGTAACGAATCCATTGGATATTGCCAACACATTTGCTGAGGAATTTCACAAAGCATACTCGGTAGAGCCTGCTATACATAATACACCCAAAATTAATGGTATTGCACGTGTCGAAGACTCCCTTTGTGACATTTCGTTCGATGAAGTAGAAATTGCAAAGGTACTAAGGAATCTTAACACAAACTCCTCCCCTGGACCAGACAGTATACCGAATATAATACTTAAAAATAGTGTGGACCTGGTTACTCCCGTATTGGCAAAGTTAATGCAAATCTCATTTACTAATGGTAGCCTCCCTAACGATTGGAGACACGCTATAGTTACACCGATATATAAGAGTGGCGATAGAACTGATCCAGCTAAATTTAGACCTATAAGTCTCACCAGTACCATAAGCAAATGTATGGAAAAAATTATATCTAGCCAAATTAGATCATTCCTCAATAGACAAAATATTATTTCTGTAAAGCAACATGGCTTTGTCGAGAAGAGATCAACAGTAACCAACTTACTGACGTGTGTGAATGCATGGAGCAAGGAACTCGATCAGAAAAGAAGTGTGGATGTAATTTATCTGGACTTTGAACGTGCCTTTGATAAGGTTCCCCACCATCGACTGCTGTTGAAACTTGAGCACTTTGGCATACGAGGAAATCTTCTGAAATGGCTTGAAAACTATCTTCTGTTTAGAACATACCAAGTTAGAGTGGGTAATATACTATCTGAACCAAAGCGTGTCCTCAGTGGTGTCCCCCAGGGCTCGGTTCTCTCACCTGTTTTGTTCAACATTTTTACAACTGATTTAATAGAAATAATACAATCTGAATCCTGTTTCTTTGCCGACGATGGAAAGTTCTTTGGTGACCCCATCACTCAGTCAGGGCAAATGCAATCAGATCTGGATAAGCTGCAAGACTGGACCATGGAGTGGATCGCGAAACTTAATGCAACCAAGTGCACCGTCCTACGACTAGGCAAAAATAACCCTGAAGTGCAATACATGATAGGTGACACCACGGTTAAATCTGTCAAGACACAAAAAGATCTTGGAGTAACTATGACTGGCAATCTAAAGTGGGCTGACCACATTAATAACATAGTTAAAAAGGCCAACTCCTTCCTATATGCGATACGCCGTGCCTTCCAACACATAACTCCGTCAGTTTTCGTCAAAATTTATAAAACCTATGTTAGACCGTTGTTGGAATATAACTTTCAAATTTGGAACCCATACTTTGAGAAGGACATTGATATGCTGGAAAGTGTTCAAAGACGAGCAACAAAAATACCATTTGGCCTGCGACGTAAACCTTACGAGGAACGCTTAAGCTTACTCAAATTACCAACATTAAAACATCGAAGGATGAGAGGTGATCTTATTGAAACCTACAAGATACTAAGCTCAAGATACAACCTCCCTAATGTCAAGGACATGTTCTCGTTAGGACAAAAAACTTATTCGTCGCGTGGACACACCCTAACCCTCAATCGCACGCCTTCGCACACATTGGTAGCATATCACACTTTGAACAATCGTGTTGTTCGTATATGGAATAAATTGCCAGAATGTGTAGTAACCGCTAAGTCAGTGAACTGTTTTAAGTCTGAACTAGACAAATGGTTTATAAATAACCCACCGGACTGAACAATATTATATAAAAGTGACTCACAAAAACATCATGATCTACAGTGCTAAAAAGACCTTACTCCAGTGCAGTGATGTGGACACATCAGCAAGTTTGCTGCTCGTCCATAAAGACAATAATAATAATAATAATAATAATTACCAGCATCCCCGGCAAGCGACAACCTATTTACGTGGCAGATTATTTACCCGCCAGTTCTAAGAAACTTTTTCACCTATCTCGAGAATTTGCCAAACAAAACGCCTTCAAATATTGCTGGACGATAAATGGGAACATCTTCCTGCGCAAGGAGCAAGGCGAAAAGCAATTTCTTATTACATCAGAACTCAGTCTTCAAGAGTTGCGTAAGAAACTGTGACTAATATTGTATAATGGCTCGAACCGCTCAAAACCATCATTTTCTATATTATCCGTTAACCTTTCTGTTCAAACTAAATCGAGTTAAACCTTACTTTCTTTATAGTTATGAACTAGATGTAAACTTCTACACACTTAAAATGCAAAACGACCCACTGAAACTCACACACACTCAACAATCACACAGACAACCCAATAACTCACTCACCACTCATTTACACCTTGTCAAATTTTTCACATCGTCAACTTACACAAACAATCAACCCCTCAATCTGTCATCAGAACCACTTCCCCGCTTTCTCAGCAAGTTGCGGTTCCTCGATTTCAGCTTTGACGACTCCCTAGAACCTGGGCTCATATTACGCACTTTTATACTGCACACACTTTCCATCAAAAATGAATTCAATTGACATAAGCGCCGAAATAGATTCAATGTGTGTAGAAAACTCTCATATATGCGATCCTGCTGACTGTCCTAAGTTTTTCAAAAATCCCGCTCAATCCATTAAATTAATACAATTCAATATAAGAAGCTCAAATAAGAACTTTGACCAATTGTGTGCTATGTTCGCGTCAACAAAAATAGATTTTGACTTTATTGTTTTAACAGAGTGCTGGCTTCCGAAGGTTAGTAACCTACCCACGCTAGATGGATTCACATCTCACTCTACTAAAAACCCCTTAAACCAAAACGATGGAGTAATAATTTTTACAAATACAAATCTAAAATGCTCTGTTTATCAACCGTTGTTTGAGGACGGAAGCTGTTTGGTGTGTCACATGCATGACGGTATCGATATTGTAGCCGTATATCGCTCACCATCCTTGAAGAGTAGAGATAACTTCACCAACTTCATAAAGAGCTTAGGTAACGTTTCCACAAACTTATCATCTAAGCATTCGGTACTTCTGGGAGACATTAATATTGATATACATGAGAACAGTAAAAACCAGTTCTATGACGAATATATGACCTTCAATGCTTCACACGGTTTTTTCCCAACCCATCAATTTATAACAAGGATTGATACCTGTGTAGATCACGCCTTTCTAAAATCAAACCTTCATGCCACAACCCTGGTATTAGAATCTTATATAACAGACCATCGACATACAGTATGCTTTATAAATACAACTAAACTATATCATCATTAATTAGATTACTATTACTCATTGATTACCTAAGCCAAGCAGCAGTGATTTATGTTCACTTTAGCATAAAATAATATTACTGTATCTCTCACCTTACGGCCGATACTATCAACCAAAATACAGGCAATGCCAAGTTTGGTCAATAGCATTCAATACCTTTCGTACCAAATTGAAAATGTTCCATCAAGCAATTTTACCTGTAAAGTGAATCTAAACTTTTGAACCAATAAAAAGATTTGAATTGGACCACTCCATCTCTTCTCGTGGCTGTCGTAAGAGGCGACTAAGGGAACAACAAAGGATGGGCAGCGGCGTCTTTTGTGATGCATCCTTGTATAATACCGTGCTCGCCAACCCGTTTGCTAAACGTGGCGAGTATGGCAAAAAAACTTCAAATGAACGGACAGAAAAAGACCAGGCCCCTTGTCTCCGGCAGCCCCGCTATTCCTGGCTCCGGTAGCGGTCATTCAGAGATTCGGCTACCATCCCAAACGGAAACTGGCCTTGGTAACACACAACGTTAGCACGATGAGGACTGACGAGAAGCTGCTCGAGGTGGAAGAGGAAATGAGTAGGTTGCATTGGGACATTGTTGGGTTGTCCGAAGTGCGAAGAGCGGGGGAAGGCAAGACAACCCTGAAGTCCGGCCACCTACTCTACCACCGAGAGGGTGACAAAAAGTCACTGCATTGTGTCGGAGGAACCCGTCCATAGGTTCCTTATTAACAACGTCATATCCATCGAGTGTATCTCGAGTCGGGTGGTATACCTGATACTCAGAATATCCAAAAGATACTCGTTGAAGGTCATCCAGGTGTACATGCCCACCAAGTCATACTCCGATGAAGAGGTTGAGGAAGTGTATGAGGACATAAGTAGGGCCATACATGTTTCTAAAACCTATTTCACTGTTGTTATGGGGGACTTCAACGCGAGACTGGGCGAACGGGGCGATGGGGAGTTGAGGGATGAGCGGAATGACGGGGCCACATGCTGGCGGACTTTATGGAGAAAGAGGGTCTCTTCGCGATGAACTCTTTCTTGAGCAAGCCACCCCAGAGTAAGTGCACCTGGCTAAACCCCGCTAACATGGCGTATGAGATTGACTACATCTTGACGACAAAGAGGCACGTATTCAATGATGTCTCTGTAATCAGCCGTGTAAAAACCGGTAGCGATCACCGTATCGTAAGAGGCACATTTACATAAGCAAAAGTAATTACTTAAATTAAACAAAATACTTTAAATATTTTGACTTTAGTCATTATCAAAAAAAATCTTACGTACTTAAGTGTACACAATATTATGAACAGAACTTCAATGAATTGTCGACTAAAATTGTATTACGTACGCATAGAAGCCGGCCGGCACAATTAAATAAAATAAATTATTAAAAATAAAAAAACCCGACTGATACTGAAAAGATCGAAACAAGCTTTATGGCAGGCGGTACCCATTAATTTTCATCGATTTTGAAATTTGCAAATGGGTACCGCCTGCTATAAAGCGTGTTTCGATCTTTTCAGTATCAGTCGGGTTTTTTTATTTTTAATAATTTATTGTATTTTGTTCTTTTTAGTTATGACATATTTATATTTTTGTAATCGTCTTTTAATTTCGTTCATTTTGATGCCCTAGTCTATAAATTCGAGTGATTTTTTTTTACCAGATACTTTTTGGCTCCAAAAAACCAACATATAGCGTTTGATCATATTTAATGTACCCAAGAACGCTTGGCAATAAATCCCTTTCATTTGAGACCTGAATCATTGAAATCCGTACAGTGGTTCAGAAGATATGAGGTAATAAAGAATTTTACAAACATACATACAAGATACGCGCGAAAAACATAACCCTTCTTAACAGTCGGGTATAAAAACAAAATATTTGATTGAAACAGATTTGCGGAGGCGCCAAGCTTGGTCTGGATTGACTGATCGCAATTCCGGGGCATTCGAATTGTCGAATGCACTAGCGGGCAGCGAGTGGGCAAGCGGGAGTGCGGTTATGACTCTAGGTCGGACTCTATGTCAACTTAAACGCGCGAATTTTCAAATCAGCCATAGAAACTTTTTTGGTGTTGTTTTTGGTGACGTGAGAGTTAGACGTGATGCCTTAAGGCCGGATTTTTTTGTGCTTCTTCTGGTCCCCCTCAGACGTGATGCCCTAGGCAATTGCTTAATTTGATTAAGGGTTAATCCGTCACTGTATTATACATATAAACAATCCTCTTGAATCACTCTATCTATTAAAAAAAACCGCATCAAAATCCGTTGCGTACCTAGTTTCAAAGATTTAAGCATACAATGGGATATAGGGACAGAGAAAGCGGCTTGTTTTATCCTATGTAGTGATCAGTACGGAGTATTTGTAATATTAGTATTCAGTAAATCATAATTAAACACTATGATGATGGCTTCCTCTGCAAATAAGAAATATCTAATAATAGTTCATTAGGGAGCTTATTGTAGAAAGAAGCACATAGCGTTGTAGTAGAGAGCTTCAGTTGGGAAAATGTTTGTTCTTATATTTGTGATAAGTATGAGTTGAATATAAAATATAACTTCTCTGTAGGTTGTGACCTAGGTTGTCCGTTGAGGTGAACATAATTATGAAAGTAATTCTGTTCATTATTTTCTATTAGCTTTCCATAAACTTCTTTAAGAGAATAAACTCTAAATAAAGATATAGAGGTACATTCTGCATGCTAAAAAGAAGTATTTAATATACTGTAAAGTACCTACATGCGACATATTCCTCCACTGTAGGCAGGTACATAATATACTCAAATCAGGTGTTCAAAATTAATAAATCTGTCAAAATAGTAGTGTCGTGAATCTTAAAACGTAACACCTTGATCTCCGGGAACTATTAGTGAATCTTCGTAGAAACTATTGAAATGTGCTTTTAACAATAAGTACATATATGAAAAAAAACTACGATTACAAAAAACGACTTCACAAACTGAAAAGTATAAAATAACTTTAAAAAAAAAAGCTTGTTTTGTTAGAAGTAAAAGAATATGAAAGTACAACATATGATAATAAGTTCCTAATTTATGTATTTCTATTTTTTACAATCTCTCAAAAAAGCACTCAATATTGATATTAATCACTCTAATATTTACGGTAAATGTCTGACTTTATAAAGTGGTGTTTTGCGTTTGTGGTATTGTACGTAGTTGGTATTTAATTCATCTGCTTATAACCATAAAATCATGAGTGGGTGTTTTACGTATAAGGTTTTATGCGAAAAAAGGTCGAAGGCTAAAAAAATTAACTACATGTTGTATGTTCGAAAGATCATCTGCCTGCGATTTATAGTTAATTTTTTAAATTTTTTTATAATTAGAAGTATTCGGCTCTCCTGCAAAGTTTCACTTTTGCTATATTATTAGCGTTTCTCAAAATCAACCTAAGGTAAACAATGATTGCGAGATCAGCCATTGTTATGTTATTACAAATCAGGGGCCTGACCACCACCTCTTTAAAGTAATATTATGTATTTCAATGTTACTTTATGTATATATGCAGGCTGAGTGTGCGGTATAGGGTTGTAACATAAACTCCTGAATCATTTTCATAGAAACTTTAGATAAGGTGTGATAAAACCAGGGTTGTGTAATGAAACTTGCGGGAAGGCCCCAGGTGGAATAATGCTCGAGTAGTTTTGAAGTGGTAATTTTATACCAACCTTGTTCAAATACAATACATTAAGTTATGTCAAAGCAACAATTCACTCGTTCCTGTCGTATCGCATAAAATTCATACTATTTTACATGACACAACGGTGGCGGTGGTGGGTAAAAGTTCGATTTCTGATTCCAAACGTACACCATAGACTTTTTGAAGACAACGAGAAGAGAAGAGACGAGAAGTCCTCTGTGAGGAAACTTCACCCTTAAGTTTCCTAATGTTAGCGTTAAAAACCACTGGATATTTGTATTGAGACCGCAGCCACTCACCGAGCACGCAGAGTGCCAGGGTAAGCGCTCCCTTGCACACAATCCACATTGTAGGCACACTAAGTACAGCGAGGCACGCGAGGTCGAGCACTTGGTCGCAGTCACACAGTCACAGTTACAGCGCAGCGGTGGGCGCGGCGCGAGCGGTCGCGGCGCCGAGAGCAGTCGGTCTAGTCTGCGAGTCGTAGGTCGCGCAGCCCGCGGCGCGGCGCCGGCGCATCTTCACTCCCCACCGTGCACCGCCGTCCGACCGGCCGCCACGCGCCGTACGCACAGTCTCATAACATTGTGTCATAGTGACTCATATGCCACTCGATTATGCGGACTTATATGCATTTACATTAATCTTAAATAAACTTTTATAGCATGCCATGGTATAGAGCGCGAGCGGACTGCCTGTCGATCTACAGAGTTCATGATTTTACGAAATGTATGATCAATGTAGGAGGTAAATGGTAAGGGTAACTGTCACACTAACGACAGCGGTGGTTAAAATATTCGGCATTATGTACCTGGATGCGGTGCCCTAAGAAAAAGGTGTTAAAATGGTTTTTTGATTATATGACAATTTTTTGTGAGACTGGATCTGGGCTCACAAAAGATAGTGTTGCAAATAAGGTTATTCACAACTTTTGTCAAGAAACCTTAGACCATGTTTATAACCTAGAACCATAGAGACCGATATTCTTAGTAATCCAAACTCCTTTTTCCAAGATGGCGGCCGTGGGAGAAGGGTTGCAGCCCCACAAACTTGTATTTAATTTAAAACTTAACTAAACTCCCCACGTTGATATCTAATGAAGAAAATTGCATACTCTGACAAATGCGACCTCAAATGTAACTTTTCAATGGACTATTAGTAGTGAACGCTAATAGACTAGATCTATACCGATACCCAAGACTATCTGCCGCACTCACGCACCAACACGCTCGCACACATCAAGACGCACTCACTCACCAACATACGTTCTCACCCACCAACTCGCCCTCACTCGCCAATACACACGCACTCACCCAGCAACACGCCCTCACACACAAACACGCACTCACTCACTCATTACCACGCACACACTAATCATCATCACTCATACACACTAACTAATTTTTTGCGCATTCCTAACTCAATCACTTCATCCTTTTTTATAATATTAGGGGTTAAAGTATGAAATTGCCGATTTGTACTGACAAATTGAAATTCGTTTTTTTTAATTTAACGTATTTATTTAATCTAAATAATTACCATTATTATCTATACATTGCTGCCATCTAGTAGGAAGGTCATTTATGCCTTTGCGATAGAACTCTGGTGATCTAGATTCGACAAACTGTGTGAAAGCATTTTGTACTGCCTCCTGAGAAGAAAACTTTTTATCACATAGAAAATTGTTCAAATCACGAAAAAAATGGTAGTCTGTTGGAGCAAGGTCTGGCGAATACGGAGGGTGACGGATTACTTACTGCCAGCAGGGGACGCCGCTTCCGGACGGGTGATCTGCCCTTCGGTGTGGGCCATTTCACCCATTTCCCCTATTTATCCTGTAACGGATAGGGGAAATCGGGTGACGGATAGTTTCTAATTGCAGTTCCTGTAGAGTTAGTAAACGATTTCTCGTGCTGTATGAGGTCTCGCGTTATCATGGAGCAATAATGGTGAAGATCGATTCATGAGTCGGGGCTGTTTCACTGCTAGTTTTGCTATCATTGTTCGGAGTTCGGCACAGTAGACATCTGCCGTTATTGCTTGACCAGATCGTAGAAAGCTATAGTGAATAACACCATGCTGAGACCACCAAACAGTTACCATTACCTTTTTATTGGTAAGCTTTGCTTTAGGACACTGTTGTGGCGTTTCACCTGGGGTCAGCCATTGCATTTTTCGCTTACGGTTATCGTAAAGAATCCATTTTTCATCACATGTCACAATTCGATCCAATATTCCTTCATTTCTGTATCGATTCAACAAGGCAACACAAGTTTCAACACGCATTTCTTTCTGCAGATCAGTCAAATCATGAGGTACCCATTTTTCACATTTTTTTATTTTATTGATTTGACGCAAATGAGTCAATATTGTTGGTAAGGTAACGTTAAACCATGCAGCTAATTCCTGGGTAGTTTGGCTCGGATCGGCTTCCACCATGTCTTTCAATTCATTGTTATTCACCTGTGTGGACGGCCTTCCTCGTGGTTCGTTCTTCAAATCAAAGTTTCCATCACGAAAGCGTTTAAACCAAAATCGCACGGTGCGTTCATTAGCAGTCCCCTCTCCAAACGCAACATTGATATTGCGAGCTGTTTCTGCCGCGTTAGTTCCGCGTTGGAACTCGTATTCAAAAATCACTCGAATTTTCGAAGTATCCATCTTTCTTGTCTAAGCTAAAAAAAAAACAACTGAAAGTCTATAATCGAATGTTGCACATTTTTAAATGAAGAACTACATAGGTACCATGTGGAAAAAGTTTCACTCAAAAATCTCAAACCATGAAGGTTCTATGTCAATTCGAAGTACCTATTACAATGAAACGGCAATTTCATACTTTAACCCCTATTATTAAGGTACTAGCTGTTACCAGCGGCTTCGCCCGCGTATATGTCGCTTGACGCGTAGCGTTATAAATCTTAGCGCTGAGTCGAGGGTTTCGTTAGTAACGTTTGACGCATTGAACGCTCAAACGCACTAATAACTCTCTACTCGCCTGTCTATTGGACTCACACTCGCTTCTCTTCCCTTCCCCCACTCCTACCTCACCACGCCCCCACCCTTTCGTGACTTCTTCCGCCATCACTTACCCCACTCATTAATAGTCCCCTTGACTTGTAATCGAGAGACGTAGGTAAATTATAGACAACCGTACGATTCCATAATTCGTGTAAAAATGCCTGAAATATATAAGTGCAGTTACATAAGGTAAGGCGAGGTGCACACTACACCTCCCTTTTTTATATAAAAAAATGATTTATTTTATAAATTATTGACGAATTTATTTTATGTAACAAATAACTTTGTATTGTTTACCTTGTTTCCATCGTCAGTAGTTGAACAGTCTAACTTCTTAATCAGCTTTAAGGTATCCTTACTACAAAATAAAATGAACTCAACGCTGTGAACTGGACGTTTGAGTATTTCCACTACCCTAGGCTGATCAGACCTTGGGGCAGAAGATATCTCAGAAGTCGTGTCAGTATTGTCACTTCATGCTTATACATATCCTTTAAACTAGTAGAAGTAACGAGAATCCGGCTCAATGCATCTGCAGCTGCGTTGTACCGTTCCGGGATATAACTAATCTCAGAATCGTACTCTTCAAGGTAAAGTCTATATTTTGTAAGTCGGCTTGAAGGATCTGCCATGTTAAACAAATAAATTAAAGGTTTATGGTCTGTCGTTCTATAAAACTTTGTGCCATACAAATACGGTCTAAAATGTCGTACCGCCCATAGGATAGCAAGTTGTTCTAACTTAATCACTGGGTATCGCTTTTCCGCAGGTTTAAAGTTACGGCTAGCATACGCGACAATGTTTCCATTGCTATTAGACAATACGGCACCTATGCGTCAGTCGGTAGCGTAAAACGGTTGCTCTCGGTAAAGTCAGGATATTCAAGTACAGTCGGACTCACAAGAGTCTCTTTCAACCTAATGAATGCTCGTTCACATTCGTCACTCCACATAAACACTAAATCTTTCTTGCATAACGCATTGAAAGGGCACAAATAAAAGGGCAAAAATATTGACACAAAATTCGGGATAAAACACCTGTAATCAAAGTAAGTAAAGGATTTAATTTAAAATAACCATTTCGCAAACAAGACTTGAACCCGCGCCTCCTGCGTAGCGACCGCGTTCACTACCGCCACTCCACGGAGGCCTTACCCCGTTATCGATATGATGAAATTAATATATTTAGGTTGAAAAAGATATTTGCATATTTCTTTTTGAAGTGAAAACTTCTTTAGCGGCGTTGGATGGGTAAAAAATATTAAACTTGCGTCAGGATCGCTTGACCTTTGAACCGTAACCGACGACTGACGTCATACAACATTAACAAGAGATTGTATATTTTGTCAGGTACGATATGAAGTTTCGTAGCTAAGCCGCAAACGCTTCGACTGTGAGTGCTTATGGTTTCAGATGTTACCGGGTTCGAACCTGGGCTTTTTGTGACAATTTTTTTCTTTTTGTAATTTATAACTTTTTGTGATTATTTTTTCTTTTTGTAATTCATTATTTTTTTCTGACATAAAATTAGTGATAGGTTCTATGAGTGGCGCTATATTATAGGTATGGTATAGTATGGTATGTTCTTTTTATCTTTTTCTCTGTATATAACGAAGAAAGAAAGAAAGAATAAGTTTTCACTTCTGCCGGCACTCCCGGAGTGCAACCCGTCTTTTTTTTTTTTTAAATATTATAATTTTGTATAAAAAGTCGCTTTTTTTCCTCGCATTCAAAGTGAAAAGTAGAGTGTTTAACGTGGGACTAAACAACCATAATGACACTTGAACTATTAGCCACCCTCCCTTTGCTCGGGTGGCTAAAACATCTCGTATCATTACGGCTTGTTTTAGTCCCTTGTTGAACAATCTACTAGTTTATCAGTAGTAAAAGCAGTAAATATTCTCGAGCGTTCCTCTAAGGAAAGTTGATAAAAACTTTGACGTAGATCAAATTTCGAAAAATAGATATAATTCGACAATGAATATAATATCCCAGTAATGTTGGGTGATGGAAATTGATCGTCTTGTATTCTGTTTTTTAGTTCATGATAAACCACTACAGGATTATCCACTACAGGCTCTGTTGACGGTATTTGCAACGTAAACATTACTGTGTCGATGCTCCGTAAAGTTTCTCAACAATAATACATTATTGCGACAGTTTGTGATGGTACACAAGTTACTCAACAATGGGAAAGTTATTAATAACTTTAAAAATTACATCTTTAATACGTTGGTATTTTGATATTTAATAGCGGGCGTCCAGTTGTAGTCATCTGGCTCGCATCGTTTCTATTTGACCCTCCATAAATCAGATGAAGAAAGCAAGACCTTTTGTGTTGGCTCCTGAGGCGATGGTTATTGTTTTTGTGATACTTTAAATAAACTATTCGGACGTTAGTTTTTATGAGAGAAATCCGTAAAACACGTGCAGGTTTTGTAAAGACTAGGCATGGGAACGTCTTGGAGAGATTTTTTATAAGGTTGGAGAGAGCGT
Source organism: Eilema caniola (assembly GCA_949126895.1). NCBI lineage: Eukaryota > Metazoa > Arthropoda > Insecta > Lepidoptera > Erebidae > Eilema > Eilema caniola. The sequence goes on along the minus strand of OX421479.1, from coordinate 23,714,602 downwards.
AGTTTCGGGGATTCGTTTGGGATCCAGGGACGAGAGCGGTCGACCAGGGCTCGTCGAGGAGTAGGAACATAGGCGTCACTCGAGTAAGTTACAGTGCTACACTGTCAAGTGAAACACTATTAATAATCTACAGAAGTGGTGAGTTACTTTCATACCATTACAATTAATTATAGTTATTACTGTATTTATATGTTTTATGTGTAATATTATTCTCAGCTGAGTGACGTGACGCTTAGATTATTTAATTGTGTACATTCAAATCATATTCTTATGATCGCGGGATTCGTTGATAGATGTTACGCGGTACCTTTGCCCTCGACGCGTATTAGAATGTCCCACGTAACGAGTCATGGCTGTCAGACCAGGAACTTGGCAAACATATGCTTTGGCGGAGGCCGGAGTTATCCTTGTGTGTGCCTAGGCCGAAAACGCCCCTGTTGCCTGTAATCTGGTAGCGAGGGGGCGCTACGCGAGGACGAATGTATGGTGAAAATTGTATGGATGAGTTATGAGCAACTTATCGCATTGAGACCGTATTCAGCCGTAGTATAAATTCTATTACACCAGTCCTGTCATACCTGGAGGGGCTGAGGTTAAAATCCCAGATGAGTACAGCCTGCAAGAGCTGGCTTAAAGTTCAGATTGACGGAACACTAGTTATGGCACACTGGAGATTGGGGACGGTGAGCCTCTCGGGGGTCTATGTGTTGGAAGTGCGGTATAATGTAAGCCTAACTCAGAAGTACGATCGAATGGATGTGAGTCAAGTAACTGCTATCAACGTATTTAATCGTTTGTTGTACTTCATTTCCACTTCTTTTTACTCGCGGTTAATTCCTTTATCTATTGCAATGACTGAGACCAGTGGGGGAATTATTGTCTCTGGATGAATTCCACAATATCTGTGCGGTTGGCGGAGCACTCATATCTCCCGCCAAAGGGCGGGGGCTGGCACTTTTGACTTAATATTCAAATCAAATACGTAAAAACGAAGTTCACTCAGCTTTGATAAGACGACGTACCGTCACAAGTTTAAGAAATAAGTGAAGTTAGAAAGTTAACAATAATAACTATCGCATATAGTTCGTTTTCATGAAGAATTTTGAAGAAACAAAATCCATTAAGTTTTGAGGTTATAATTGTTTTCAATAGAGAATATAGACTATAGCAATAGCACAAACGCTTAAGTGTCAGTCAGTGGCATTTGGTACCTTATTGTTGCCAGCAAACAAATGAATTATTTTCAAACATTCCTTTATACGCAAACTTATAATAAAAATGGAAGGTCAATTTCAATTACTATTCGATAAAATGAAAATTGAAATGCCAAAACAAACAGTGGAGTTAAGTAATACAATCATGGAAAAAATGGGGGAAAAATTAAAAAATATCATAAAATCCAAAAATAATAGAATAAACGCATTTGGTATGATGAGAGGGCGTTCTAACTCCCTTTCAAATATCGCAACAGAGAAAAATAATAGCAATTAAACACACACGATCGGAAACGGAATCAAAATACAAATCGAAACAATAAAGTAAATAAAACCATACACACACATCCCCAAGCCGACTGGTCCTCGTGGGGGAAAAAGACCACGACCCTCTAAAGATTAATAAATTCACGTCAGATTTACATATAGCCACTTTTAATGTGAGAACACTATAAACTACTGACAAGCTTCACGAAATCGAATTGGCCATAGCAGACATATATGGGACATAATGAGAAGATATGGTGAAGGAATTGAAGACCATGGGAATTACATCCTACATTACAAAGGCGAGAAACAAGGTCTATATCTATAAAAGGCATATCGCAGAGGATATCTATTTTAAACATTGTACTACCATTAAATAAAAACGATAAATGGACCATAATACAAGAATCAACCAAAAAAGAAGATGAACAAGAATTTAATTTTTTTTACGAAGACCTGCAGACAAAATTCAGAACGCACACAAAAATATTATCGTAATGGGTGACTTTAATGGAAAAATAGGACAGTGTAATAGTTATGGTTAAACCATACAGTAGGAAAATACGGATGTGGTAAAAGAAGCAAAAATGGAGACAGACTGATCACTTTCGCTTTAGAAAATAAATTACGTATTCTCAATGGCTTCTATAAGAGAAAAGAAAGAAAAAAATGGACATGGCTCTCGCCAGCAGGGCTAACATGCGCGCGTCGTCAAATATCTCGAATCGAGATGAGATATCATCTCGAGTCTTCTCGAGCGAAGTAACGCCGACATATTTTGTCGCGTCAAACTTTTTCAATTGTTGTCTATGGCATACACATTTTTTAAACATTTATCCGATAAAATCGGCCCGATACGGCCATTTGCTCGAAAGCACAGACTAGTTAGGGATGCTAGGTATGAAAAAAAGAGAAAAAATAGTGCAAACAATTTTCGACCTTATTGACATGACATGCTATCGATTTTTTTTTCTTATATTCGTGATCAGCGTCATCAATTAATGCGAAAAGACACGTAACAAAGGAAATGTCATTAAGGTCGAAAATGGCTTGCAGTCGATGTTTTAGTCCAAAATGAACCGAGCACAAAAATGTTTACACGAGATAACTTCTCGTCGACCAAATGTAGGACGAGAGACAAAACATTTTAAATGTCAAAATTCGAGTAAATAAGGGCACGTATGTTACAATTTGCAGACACTAAGTAGAGATGATTTCTCGAAGTCGAGTTATGTCGACATCTGACAGATCGCCATGAAATTTGCCAAGTTACCAACAGTCGATATCGACATAAAACGGCAAAATGCCTCGAGATAGCTATCTCGTGGCGCGCATGTTAGCCCTTCATGCTACCAACAGTCGACATATCAACATAAAACGGCAAAATGCCTCGAGATAGCTATCTCGTGGCGCGCATGTTAGCCCTGCAGGTGGGCTATACAAAAATGAAATTAATTTCATTATGACCAACAACCCCAAGATCTTCCAAGATATATCGGTTATTCATAATTTAAATTTTGATTCCGACCACAAAATGCGTCGCGCACAGCTAACAGGGACACCTATAAAGAATAATAGGAAATTTCATGATAGCAAGCAGGTATAGTATGCACCGGCAACAATGACCAACTGATAACCAACCTACAAACTATAATAAGAAAAGAAGAAGAAGAAAGGACAGAACCAATCCAGACAAGGTATGACAAATTCATAAACTTGCTGGCAACAGAAACTAAGAAAATAAATTTAGAGGAAAATAAAATGATTTCAGATGAGACATATCAGTTGATAGAGGAAAGGAAAAAACTAATAAGAATAAAGGAAAATAATGATTACCACTCTAAAATATCGAAAGATAATAAAAGAACAAGGCAAGAAACGTTGAGAAAACACATTGAGAAGACCGGTGAAATAAAAAAGCTTTAAAAGAATTAGACATAAAAAAGAATTGGGTGATACAAGCTAAGAATCAAGACGGAAAGTATACAAACAAAAAATAGGAGATAATAAAGGTAGCTACAGACTACTATCGGAACCTGTACCAGAGCCAGAAATGCAAATTAAAGACCAGCCAAAGTACCGAAACAAAGGATGAGCTAGTACCAAAAATACTACCGCGTGAAACAAATAGAGCAATCAATAGTCAAAAAGGAATTAAGACTCCTAGAACAGATCAGATAGCAAACGAAATACTAACAACGACTGCATCGGTGATTGCTCCCATAATAACGGACTTATTCAATGCTATTATAGAGACTGAAAGCATCCCGGCTGATTGAACCACTTCCATAATAATAGGTACTGCTACATAATAAGGGAGATAAAGGCGAAATAGGTAATTATAGACCTATCAGTCTGATATCAAATATTTATAAAGTTTTTTATAAAATAATTCTGTCACGAATCACACTAACATTAGACTTCAACCAACCAAAAGAGCAAGCTGGCTTCCGTAGCAAATACTCAACCGTAGACCATATACATGTACTGTGGCAAGTTCTACAAAAATACAAAGAATATAACAAAATATATTACCCAGGATTTGTGGATTATAATAAGGCGTTATATATATTGGAAGACGATTCTAAACCGGGAGCACTACAGGTACTGGGAATACAACGAAAGTAAATACAAGTACTCAAAAAGATCTACTCAAACAGTAAAGCACGTGTCAGGCTGGAAGTACCAGGAGATGAGTTTTCGATAGAGAGAGGTGTCCGGCAATGTGACCCCGTCTCACTCAAACTATTTTCGGCAACCCTGGAGATGATATTTAAAAATCTGGAGTGGGACAAAGAAGGAATTAATATAAACGGCGAAATTTTAATCTATTCGTGCCAAAAAACGTCAAGCTAGAGCTGATGCTGTCGCCGTCCAGCGCCACGCGTGTACGTGTACCACATTGAAGTGGAAACATTCACGAACCAAAAGGTTGTCCACTTTAAAATTTAAAAGTAAATAATAATGCAAAAATAACGTGCGTTAACTCCTGCCTTAGTCGTAATATATCAAGACCGATCAAGGATGATCAGATATGAAGATGGACGGGTAAAGAAATGGATAGGATCTCGGCATCAGATGTGGACTTCTTCGATATGGGATCCTTCTGTGTACCCTATCCAACACCATAAGAATTATAAAATTCCTTTCATTATTTCCGTTCGTTCTGATTTTGATACCGCGATAAACTATACCGAACGAATTGTGAACTTTCTTTTGAATTAAAATTCATCAAAGAATAAATCCTGATGAAATAGATAGACTGATTAGAGGATCGAGTAGAGAGGCAAGTAGAAAGTCGGACTGTACAGTAAAGCACCTGACGTCGCCGCGCCTGGGTGCTCTGCTCATGATTAAGGACTCCGGTCGGGTCCGAAACTAGTCGGGCGCATCCTGACGAGTGACGTGAGTATAGCCGTAATAAATTTATCGAATGAAAAATGGCTCACGATAGTTTCTATACAAAAATAGGATTATGGAGTTAAGTATCAGATGTTTGTACGGTAACTTATCCCTATTTAGGGATAATTAAGGGTCATTAACCCCCCGGGCACTGCTATAGCTATGTACAGATAAGAACACAACTGTAGTGCTACCTACTGATCCAGAGGATTAAATTGCAGGAGGCTCAATTGTTACTAAACCCAGTTCTGAGAGATCGATCTCGGCCTGCGACAAGCCCTGACGCTGCACCGTCCAAGGACCAACTTTGTGGTGCTGGTTGCGGCGCAAAGTGGTAAGGGTCGGGCCAGTGACGTGTCCTCCATGTATAAGAAACTAGGCCTAATGAAAAGTACAGTCATTACACGCGACGGTAATAATATAGCGACAAGATGTCGGTGTGATTGATCGCGTCGATATACGCGTACAACACGCACGATATTCAATCAATATGCGGTCAGTTCGAGTATGGGAGGGTGCGAGGTCAGCGCGACGTGGACTCTGTTGTTGTCCGAAATGTGTCACAGTGGGTGCTCAGGACGGTACGACGAATGAACGGTAACAAAGCAAACACCGCTAGCCCCACAGTACAGGCGGTACATGTACAGGTCAGTGTCACAGGGCGCGTGCGAGCGCGATCGATGACTCGTCAGTGGCTCGCGAATAGGCCACGTAAGGCACTGTCATAGAGCCACTCACACCCTGCGCATCACCCGCGACTCCGCGTCGTCGTCCCGGTGATAGTAATAGTAGCGCGTCGCACTCTCGACTCCTTCTGTACACTTATAATTTACTTGTTAAATAATTCCAACTCAAATCGATAATATTCAATCGAACCGGTCATCGCTCACCAGATCGTTCACTCCCTGCTTTCGAGTGTCGAGCGGCCCGGGACGGCGCGGCGGTCCGTCGCGGGTGCGGCTCGATACTCGGTCACCGATAGTCATGGAAAGTGAAAACACTCAACTTCACTCGTCGGGAGACACGATCCGTCGAGCAGCATCACGGGGAGGTCTTCCGCCTGTCGAAACGGGAACGTCCTAGCGCTCGTCTGGAGCATGGAGGAGGTCCGCGAGCCGACGCTGCTGCAGGTGCTGCGCGGCCACCGCGGCGAGGTGACGTGCACGGACGCAGCGGGCGCACTGCTGGCCAGCGGCGGTGGCGACCGTTCGCTGCGCCTGTGGCGCTGGGAGGCGGCGCGCGGCTGGCAGGAGGCGGCGCGCGTGGCCGTGGCGCACCGCTACGGCGTCACGGCGGCGCGCTTCAGCGGCGGCGGCGCGCTGCTGGCCTCGGCTGGCGTGGATGGCTGCGTGCGCGTGTGGGCCGCGCGCGACCTGGCGCCGCGGCGCGCACTGGCGGCACCGGGCGCGGCGGCGGCGCGCGCGCTGTGCTGGGCGGGGCGGCGGCTGCTGGCGGGGCACGACGACGGCGCGCTGTGCGTGTGGCACGTGGCGCGCGGCGCGCTGCTGGCGCGGCTGCGCGCGCACGAAGGCGCGCTGCATGCGGTGGCGGCGCCGGCGCGTGCCGCGCTGCTGCTCACGGCGTGCACGGACGGCGTGCTCAAGGTCTTCGATCTCGCAGGTTTCCGACGTTTGGTCTTTGGTCCATTAGCAAACAAAAAGATCTGTGTTGCGTTGCGATACTGTGCAATATATGTGCAGTGAGAACAAACCTCTTATTTACTACTGTCACTAACCCACAGCACTCGTGCTATTTGTGAATGTCATTGTCTGTTACGCTTACGCATCTACATGAGCATCCTTCCAAACTTTTGTAGCGTGTTAGTAAGATCCCGAGTCAATGGAGGTTGTGTATAATCAGTATAGTTTCTAGAGGTGAGATAAATACTACACGACCGTGGTGACCGTCCCACAGAAGTGTGCCGCGGTGGCACGGACGACGGCGCGCTGCACGCGCCCCTCACGTGGCTGGACGGCGCGCACGACCTGGGCGCGCTGTGCGCCGACGCGGCCGCCGACGGCGCCGCCGTGGCCACGGGCGGCCACGACGCGCTCGTGCGCCTTTGGCGCGCCGCGCCTCGCGGCTTGGCGCCGGCCGGCGCGCTGGCGGGGCACGGCGCGGCCGTGACGGCGCTGCGCTGGGCGCGCGGCGCGCTGCTGCTGTCGGCGTCGCTGGACCGCACGGCGCGCCTGTGGGCGGCCGGCGCCGCGCCCGCCTGCCTGCATGTGCTGCGCGGCCACGCGCGCTACCTCACCTGCGTCGCGTTAGCGCCCGACCTCAGCTACGTGGTCACCGGTCAGTGTTGTGCGCGTTTCCTTTCGTTAAAAAGAATGAGGTAGTGATCCGGTACGTCTTTGCGTTCCTAGCGTTTTCACCCCGCGTACTGGTTGCACGGGGTGTCGTAAAGTAATATTGTTAAAAATCATCTCCAGGTTCGAACGATAGGACGGTACGGATATGGTCGCTGGGCTCCCTGAAACTCGAGGATGAATTGGAACCGCCGTGTGCGGCTCTCGATCACTTCGCCCTGGGAGACCTAGAGGTGAGTGCTCATGAGGTGAACTTCGGAAGACAGGCACCAGATCAAGCTACCACAGTCATGCACGATGTGGGCATGTTACAGGGGATCGGACCCGTGGACGAGCCGCCGGACGAGCTGCCGGACGAGCCGACGGGCGAGTGTGGCGGCTCGGCGCGGCGCGAGTGGCACGCCGCGCCCGGCGGCGGCCCCATCAACAGCGTCGCCACGCACGGCGACCTGGTCGCCACCGCCTCCAGGTTTCATACTGCACTACTCGGCACCACTCGCCGGATCGTTTGTTCCTTGCCCCACAAGAGTCGGGTCGATACTTGGTCACCGATAGGCATGGAAAGCGAAAGCGCTCGACGCGACTCGTCAACTTCAATTTTAAAACATTAACATTACTTTGTAAAACTAAAATGGACCCAAAACCTATAGTGTCTGAAACGTCATGTCACCGATAATATTATTTCGTAAAGACCTTCTAAGGTTAGGCAACAACCGACAGAGTGAAGACCCTTCAGTTGTTTCCATGGAAACTCGTCTGGAGCAAGGTCGCAACTTGAGGGTTGCATGCCTATTAGGTATGCGACAGGAAACTAAGAAATGTAGTAAATTTCCCGTATAAATTGAAAATCAAATTGTTGTTCCGTCAAACTGCCATCTTGCCTATACTTTTTGAGCGTCACCTTGCTGAGACTTTAGTTAAGATGGTGGGTGACGGTATTCGCGTACGTATGCCGGATTTCATGAAACTGAACACAGTCACTTACTACTTCATAGTGCGCGAGTCACCATTCAAATGTGTGAGGAAGTTTTGTCTCCTCTGGGTCGCTTGAAGGTACCCTAATGTAGTTCAGCCACAGTTCGGCTCGTCCCCCCAGTGACGGCGCGGTACGGCTGTACCGCTGGCGGGGCGGCGCGCTGGAGGCGGCGGCGGTGCTGCGCGCGCATCAGTACCCGGCGCTGGCGGTGGACTTCGGCGCGGCCGGCGCGCTGCTGCTGAGCGCGGGGCTGGACGGCCGCGCCGTGCTGTGGGACGCGCAGGTACTCACTGGCCCTGAGCGCACTCGCCTCAACCGGTATCACCACCAAGGTCTGGCACCCTAGTGGTGAAACCGGAAAAATAGGACATGAGCAGTTTCATGGCGGGGCGTTCAAATTCAAATTCATTCTTAATCGTTGAAACTTTACTATAGTCTAACTTATTCTAAACATGAATTAAAATAAATGTAACAAACATTAATCTATTAATTTACCCATCCGGAGTTAATAAGTATAATACATTAATTGTCAACATTATATGTCATGAAAATCTAAATCTAAACCAAATATAACAAATAAAAAAATCGATAACAAAATAAGAACAGAAGTCACTTAAATTGTAATTGATATAAAAAAAAATTGCATGTCATTGCAGTCATTGCATGAAATCCTCTATTGAGTAAAAAACCCATCAATAAGAAATGTCTTTAATGTTGATAGGAATTTGGGTGTATACAGGCAGATCCTTATTTCTAAAGGCAGCTTATTAAAAGCTTCACTGCACTGTACCTTGAGCCATGTTTGACCAGATTTAATGTAGGAGCAGCGGTATTCCGCCGCCGCGCCGTACTCCTCGTATTTTCTCTTAATACCCTTTCCTCGTGACTCTCATATGAGTGTTAAATTTTTGAGATATTAGCAAAACCATGATATACAGACTTGGCACCGTTAATATTTTCAAGTCTCTAAAAATCTGTCTACAGGACTGCTGCTGCTTTATGCGAACCATTGTTACTTTTTGATCAATGAACGCTTTCTGGATATTGTGGTCATAGCTGTTTTAAATACGGGAAGTGTATATTTAGCTATTCCGGTTGACATTTACAATTGTGAGCCGGTGCGTGCGCAGGCGGGCCTGGAGCTGCGCGTGCTGAGCGCGGCGGGCGACGCGGCGGGCGGCGGCGGCGTGCGCGGCGCGCGCGCGTCCCCGCGCCGCCCCACGCGCCTGCTGCTGGCCACGGACGACGGCACGGCGCTGCTCTGGGCGCTCGACAGCGCCGACCCGGGGCCCTCCCAGTTAGTCACGATGATCCGAGCTTCTATCACAAGTTGTCATACGACCTATCGTAGCGTAGGTACTGACACGATATCGCATTTCAGTGTCAGTATCGATATCTAGCGGTACAGTATACCTACTCATTTTCTGCGGTTAACATTTTTTTCTATTTCTATTGTTCGACCTAACTAAACTAACTTCTGGGAGTTACAACTGGATTTGATCGATTCCGATATGCATATTCTGCTTTGTCATCTCGTATTTTATACATAGAAGTGAATTTACCTTACGGAATTAGTGGCATAAAATTAATGTTGTGACATGCAAACTTCAAGTTTTATAATGCATGCATTCATTTCATGACACTGAAATAATTTTGACCATGCGTATATTTTTGAAGTGAAATCTTCTTTAGCGGCGTTGGATGGGTAAAAAGTGTTAAACCCGCGTCCGGATCACTTGACCTTTGAACCGTAACCGACGACTGACGTCATACAACATTAGCTACAGATTGTTAATTTTGTTAGGTACGCTAAGAAGCTTCGTAGCTTGGCGTTAAGCGCTTCGACTGTAAGTCCTTATGGTTTCAGATAGTACCGGTTTCGAACCTGGGCTTCTATATAACATTTCTTGCACTTCATTGCGAACGGACGTGTATGCAGATATTACAATAATAAATAATCATTAAGTAATTAGCTGAATCGTGACCTAGATTTTAACAACAATAAGTAGTAATAAAAACGAATACAAAGTGATACTGTTCTGTGATTTTGTAATTATGTGCTATAATTAAAGTGACTTGATATCATGGATGATAGTCCCTTTACTAGGGGTAGTAGGACCCCTCGTACGCCACCCGCGACGCCGACGCCTGCTCTCCCACCACGCCCAAATGAGCAGAGCCAAGCCTCATTCCGGACAGAATGGGTATCGACGCAGGAGATCCAGAACTGGATAACGACCATCGAGCAGTCGCTAAATGAGGTGTGCAGCATAGCTACAGAGGGCAAGCTGAACTCTGAGCAGAAGCTGCGCATAAGTACGTTGTGCAGAAAAGTAGGCAACGGTACCTCACAAATGGCAGTGCAATACCAGGCGCTTAAGGTGAAGGCCATGCAAGCTAGCACAGCTGGCCAAGCACTTCAAGACCAGCTTGACCTATCGAAGCAACTGAAGGACCTAAAACGGACCATCGATGAAGCATCTAAGCCCAGTACAAACATATCATTCGCTGATATGCTAAAAAAGGGTAACAATGAGTATATACCTAGGACAAGTCTCAGCTCAGTAGCGATTTATCCCAACGACAAGGGTAAATCAAGTGAACAGACCAAGTCATTAGTTCAAAAAATTATCTGCCCTGAACAAATGCAACTGAAAGTGAGAGGGTTACGCAAGACCAAGAACGGTGGCGTCATTATAAGCACTGACTCAAAGGGGGACATTGAAAAACTAAAACAATCGGCCCAGCTAAACAACTCAGGACTTACCCTAGACGACCAGTTCAAGAGAAAACCAAGGGTTATAGTTATCGGAGTACCAGCGACTATGCAGGAAAAGGAAGTTTTTACGTGCTTGTATCACCAGAACCTGATGGACAATCTAGAGCACTACAGTCTTGAAACATTTCTGACCTCAATTAGGCTAAGCCATAAATCAGGTAAGAGGGACGCAGATAACCAAGGAAAGGGTATTCGTGAACTGGTCATCTTGTCCGGTCAGAGATTTTACACTGGTTACCAGATGCTTCAAGTGCCAGCAGTATGGCCATGCAGCAAAAACATGCAGGGAGACGACACACACCTGTGGACAGTGCGGAGAGCAAGGGCACTCGATGAAGGAGTGCACGAAGACGACAGAGGGAGCAAAATGCGCTACTTGCTCAAGGTTTAAGAAGCCAAGCAATCATGCCACCGGCGCGTCAGACTGTCCGGCTAAAAAAATGGCCGAAAGAAGGTACATCAATTCCATAGATTATGAAGGCGCCTAAGAGCGCCCTCAACCAAGTTTTGTATTTACTTTATTTTTATAAACTTTTAATTTACATTAGTTGCATGGCTTATGATTTAATAAACGACATAGATAACTTCTCTGTATCAGAGTCTAGAACGTGTGAGGCAGAAGAGTGCAAACAATATCTGACCTCGAGCAGTAACCCATTAACCATAATAACACAAAACATACGTAGTGTATCTAAGAACATTGATAGCTTTCTAGCATTACAACATAGAATAAATTCTAATCTTGACGTCATTGTCTTGACGGAATGTAGGCTATCTTTACCATTTAACATACCACTAATACCGGGATATAATATGTATAGAAGTAATATAATATACAATCAGAATGACGGGGTAGTAGTTTACATAAAAAATGATATTAATGCAACTGTAGAGGAACCAAATATGCAGGAGTGTAATAGATTATTAATAAAAATCGGGGCAGACCTGGCAATACTAGCAATATACAGGCCTCCCGCCTTTAGCGATAAGTATAAGTTTATTGACTCACTAAATGACACATTACAAAGCCTATCGTCCTATAAAAACATAATACTAACGGGAGACATAAACATAAACATCCTACAAGGACAGCAAGACGTAAAGGCGGATGCCCTACATTATCTCAACCTCTGTTCATTTCATGGTTTATTCACCACACATTCTTTTATCACGCGTCAAGCAAGTGGGTCTTGCCTTGACCATATCATGCTAAAAACACAATATTCCGCAAAAGTACTCGTCATCAATTCCAATATAACCGATCATAGCGCTGCACTATTAACCCTGAGTTGCAAGTTGCCTAAACTAGAAAAAACGCGCTTAGTCACGAAATTAAACATAAATAAACTTGAAGACGATTTACGCAACATCGACTTTGCCCCAGTTTACTATTCTGATGATCCGCAATTCTGTATGCAATACATGATCGAAAGTGTAAAAAATGCAATCCATGAAAATACAAAGGTAGTGCGATTGCATAATAAAAATTATAACTTAAAGCCTTGGATCACACCAGGGCTAATTCGCTGTATGAGGCATAGGGATCGGCTGCACTTGAAATGTAAACGTAACCCTGATAATTTAACATTACAGTTATCATACAAAAGATACAGGAATTTTTGCAATGATCTGTTAAGGAATGTCAAAATAAATCACGACAAATTAGAGCTGGCAAAGGCAGGGTCGAATAGTAAAAAGATCTGGCAACATATTAAGAACATAACATACACTACGAAGCAGCGTGAATCGCCTTCAAGTTTATTAACAATCCATCCATCACAGGTAACATCCGCTAACATAGTAAATAGGTTCTTTGTGGATGTCGGTAAGCGACTAGCACAGCAAACGCAAGCACACACGCAATATCACACAAGCCCACACTATCCGAGTAGGACTGCCCTGTCATCGCTTGTGCTATTAGATACCGATGAAGAGGAGGTTGAAAGGATAATTATGACTTTAAAAGATGACTGTGCTGTTGGCTGGGACCTAATATCAAATAAAATCCTGAAAAAATGCAAACATATACTGGTTCAACCGTTAACTAACATCTTTCAAAAATGTTTAGCGACAGGTGTTTTCCCTAAGTGCCTTAAAAAAGCTGTGGTTGTCCCTGTATATAAGTCGGGAGGAAAAGAACAGGTAACGAATTACAGGCCTATTTCCTTACTCCCTGCAATATCAAAAATTCTGGAGAAAATTATAAATAGCAGGTTAATGAAATATTTAGAGGATAACTCGCTTTTAGCAAACACACAGTTTGGATTTCGAGCTAATAGGTCCACGGCCGATGCTGTGCATCATCTGACGGATTACATAGCACAAGAGCTTGATAAGGGTAACCGTACAGTGGGAATATTTCTGGACCTTGCAAAAGCGTATGATACAGTCTCTATTCCTAAATTGTTGAGCAAGCTTGACAATATTGGAGTAAGGGGCGTACAGCTAGAACTCCTCAAGAGCTACTTAAATGAACGCACCCAATGTGTAAAGATCGGGAGTGTTCTCAGTGAAGACCTGGAGAACACCTCATTTGGCATTCCGCAAGGAAGCGTATTAGGTAGCACATTGTTCTTAATTTACATAAATGAACTATGTAATATAAATCTGGAACACGGCACGATCATATCCTACGCGGACGACACTGCGCTCCTTTTTTCTGCTCACTCAGAAAGAGAAGTGCACACGCGAGCACAACAAGGTTTTAACATTGTAAATAAATGGCTTCAACATAACTTACTAACCCTAAATGCAGACAAATCAAAGTACGTTACATTCTCGATGCGCAAGAGCCCATCTACAACCCAACCTGACCCATCACTGTACGCACATTATTGTAAAGACCCTAACTCTAAGGATAGCACGTGCACTTGCCCGGTTATAACTAAAACAGACAACATAAAGTACCTGGGTATTATAATAGACGAAACTCTTTCGTTTAAAGCGCATAGCGAAGCACTAATTAAGCGGCTACGCAAGTTGATATTTGTTTTCAGAAAAATAAAATATATCGGAGATCCAATGTTGATTAAACAAGTTTACTATGCACTTTGTCAGTCAATAGTGACGTACTGTATAACATCATGGGGAGGAGTGGGTAAGACGTTGCTGTTGCCCGTCGAGCGAGCTCAGAGAGCGATCCTTAAAGTAGCCACATTCCGCTCTTTCCTGTTTCCCACTGACCTCTTATACAAATCCTGTGAAGTACTAACAGTCCGCCAGTTATTTATATTGAGCACAGTACTAAAACAGCATGCTGCGCTTCCCTATAGCACTGAAGTTACTAACAAAAGACGGAAAGATATTGTATGCACTGAAAGAATTGCAATAAAACATGAGTACACAGGTAAATTTTATTTGTTTTTGGGACCTCTACTATACAATAGGATAAACGCTATAACAAGCATTTATCCTCTGAGTAGGGCTCGTTGTAAGCGAGTCGTAAAGAATACCCTTCAAAGCATGTCCTACGATGATACAGAGGAGTTAATGTCTGTTCTAAAGTGAATAGTGCTAGATATAAGATAATATATATTATTATTACAGTAGTTATTTTAGTTAGCAGTAGTGACCCAATTTGGCATAGTATTGTTTGTTGTATTTAACAGTAATATCATGTTGAGCATTTTAGAATTATTAATAAATTGCCTTGGACGCCTGAAACACAGGATTACCTAGTTCAGGCGCACACTATGTAATATACTTAAATACTTATTTATAAGACCTAGAGACACATAATAATGTAAATAAATGTATAACCAGTATACATACCTAAGATTCTTATGCACTTACTACATATTATTACGCACCATAGACTAAGAAACTGTGTAGATATTATTATTGTACAATGAATACTGAAATAAATAAATTCAAAATTCAAATTCAAATATATTATATTATTATATATCTCTATTATTTTTTCTTTTGTAATTTATTAATTTCTTCTGACGGAAATTTATATAGGTTCTATGATTGGCGCTATATTATAGGTATGGTATGGTATGGTATGGTATGGTATGGTATGGTATGTTATGTTCTTTTTATCTTTTTCGCTGTATATAACGAAGAAAGAAAGAAAAAGTTTTCACTTCTGCCGGCACCCCCGCGTTTTTATAAAACTACTGTCATGCAGAACTACTGTAATTTCACCATTGTGTAGAGTAGCAACAGTAGCTGCGCAGTATGGACGTGTGGTTATTTGTTGCGGTGCAACCAAATAAATGTCAAAAATGGCAAACCTACATTGCACAGCCGATAAAAATATAGCATTTATAAACGCGTATCAGCGTATTCTTCATTTGTTAATTTGGAGATTAACTGACATGAACCCAGATGATTTCTTCCTGCGACGAGTCGATCAACGTCTTTTATTCCGGGATAACCTTATTTTAATTTCCTATCTAATCATATGTACAACGACGCTTCGCATCAAGATATAAAGCTTAGGTGTTGACGGCACCATTGTCTGAGCAATACTGTTAATTTTACGATATTTATTTTAGCGAAACGTTTTCTTACACCAGTAAAACAACTAATGCCATTAAACTAATTGCATCATGCAAATCCGGCTTTATCCACTAGATTGTGGCCAACTTGGATCGTTTCTGCCGATAAATGCGGTTCCGATGTTCGGCAGAGATGCGGCTAGACGTTTTTATGTTTTCAGTAGCTTTCTAGCAGACAGAAGCTTTAAGGTCGTAGTTGACGGTGAATGCGCTGAATCCATTTCTGTGAATGCTGGTGTTCCCTAAGGCTATGTGTTGTCACCTACGCTATTGTCATGTATGTCAATAACATGCTGCAAATCAGCGGCATTCATTGTTATGCTGATTATAGTACGGGTGATGCTGCTTATTCCGGCCGTACTAATATCTCTCGGGAAAACGTCATCGAGAGCCGAAACAATCTTGTGTCCGAAATTGAGACTTCTTTAAAAGAAATATCTGAATGGGGTCGACTGAACCTAGTCCGATCCCTACCAAGACACAAGTTTGCGCGTTTACGGCAAAAAAAACTAGAATTTATACTTGGCGTCGAGATCTCGAGCGAAGTCCAGTTTAGAGGGTAAGGCCAAACTACCCTCAAAGAAGCTTGGTGTGCTCAACAGATCAAGACAGTATTTCACACCGGCCCACCGCCTTCAGCTCTATAAGGCACAGGTTCGCCCTCACATGGAATACTGTTCTCATCTATAGGCAAGTGCACCTCAGTACCAGCTTTCCCCTCTAGACCGTATCCAACGACGAGCGACTCGAATTGTCGACTGCCGTATTTCGGATCGGCTTGACCCCTTGGCGCTGCGTAGAGGTGTAGCTTCGCGCTGCATTTTCTATCGCATGTACAACGGGGAGTGCTCTGAGGAGTTGTTCGGATTAATCCCTGTCGCATCTTTCCACCATCGCACTACGCGACAACATTTTCATCCTCACCACTTGGATGGTTGGCAGTCCTCAACTGTGCGTTCCTCCAGAAACTTCCTGCCTCGCACAGCCAAACTGTCTAATGAACCGTTGCCTGCGGTTTTTCCGGACCGATACGACCTTCAAACCTTCAAGAAAAGGGCGTACTCCCACCTTAAAGGCCGGCAACGCACCTAGAACCCTTCTGGTGTTTCAGGTGTCCATGGGTGGCGGTCGCTTACCACCAGGCAATCCGTCTGCTCGTTTGCCTCCTTTATCATAAAAAAAGTAAATGAAACACATTTGAGTTTTCATTAATAGTATTTATTGTGGTGACAGCATTGAGCACTATGTTTCATGACCTACGCTATCGTTGATTCTACGAGATGGATTGCTTTTTGGCTCTTGATATTATAAGCATTATTTTATTTTCATTTAGTTTTATTAATAATTAGATACCTATTTACCCGTTTAAACAATAGGCCTCAGTGTTGTTTTGTAATAAATATTTTTATTTATTGAATATACAATCTCATGAATATGTAATTGAATAATCACTACATAAAGTATAAAAGTATAAAATAAACTCGCTTAACGAGTCTGTCTGTACCTATGTATGCTTAAATATTTAAAAGTAACTCCTCAACGGATTTTGATGCAGTTTTTTTAATAGACAGTGTGATTCAAGAGGAATGTTTAGATGTTTAATAAATACATGTTTAATATAATCGAAGAACATTGATTTTAACAGGTTTCTAATGTGATGTCGCAAATTAACACTTTTTTGCGCTTACATTGCAAACGCTGGCTCAGCTGGCTGTACCCTACGAGATAGATCAAAATAATGTATTACAAAAATATGTATCTCAAATAGATCTTCATAAAAGGCCGCGCTCGCATATCATTATGTTTATCACCTAAGGAAAACCCACAATAACAAATTTTTTATCATTTACAAATTACAAAAATTAATGTGTCAATTACGAAACTATTGTTAACAATACAGTTTTTGTTATCCAATTACATACGTTAGATACGACGTGCATTTAATGTAGATCAAATTTGCCATCAAAGTGTACAATTTGGATGAATGGCTTAAAAGGTATCGCAAAATGAAAATTGTGATCCAAGCGCTGCGACGCCGGCTGCCGGTGGCCAATGACAGCAGTGAACTCATTTCACGAAGCTATTTTAAGCAATACGACGTTAATCCTTATCCAATACATTAAATACATTCAATAAAGATCAGCTAGCGACACGCCCCGGCTTCGCACGGGTGCAATGCTAATACTTAATCTATATCTGTAAAACTTATACGAGTACTAAGCTGAAGAGTCTGATTGATTGATTTTTTGTTTGTTTGGTCGAACGCGCTAATCTCAGGAACTACTACTACTACTACTACTACTTTCATCCTACCACCTTTATGCCGATGACCTACAAATTTACACCCAAGCTCCTCCAAACAACTTGTCTAATGCGTTTACTGTGCTCAAAAAGGACCTGGATCGGATTTACGATTGGAGCAAGAACCATGGACTTACCCTAAATTTATCCAAGACACAAATAATTGTTATTGGTAGTCCAAGGTTGACTTCTAAAATAGATTGGACCCAGCTTCCTCAGATTATTATGGGCGTAGCGGTCGTACCAGTTAGTGATAGTGTCAAGAACTTGGGCATCTATGTGGATAAATCATTTTCTTGGAATATCCAGTTATAGGAAACCAGTCGAAAACTTTTGGCGCCAGCGGGTGCCTTACGAAGACTTCGGAACTTCCTTCCAATTGCCACTAAGACTGCGCTCGCACAATCACTTCTTCTTCCTGTTCTAGATTACGCCGATGTCAACTATCCCGATCTCACAGAGGAGCAACTAGATAGACTTGAGCGACTTCAAATTTTTTGCATCAGAATCATATTTGGTCCACGCAAGTATGATCACGTGTCAGATTTCCGTAACCAACTCAAGTGGCTCCCAATTCGGCTTCGCAGGAATGCTCATATTCTAACATTATTATATAATGTATTGTTTAATTCCACCACTCCCTTTTATCTCAAAGAACGATTCCAGTTCCTCCATGACACACATACGAGATGCCTGAGGTCATCTGAGAATTTGAGGCTGAGAATGCCAATGCATTCCACTGATTTTGTTGACAAGTCTTTCACAGTCAGGGCTGTGCGCTTATGGAACGCACTGCCGTTAAGGATAAGACAGGCAAAATCCCTAGATATATTTAAAAGAATGGTAAAGGATCACTACCTATCATCTTGTACATTATGATGGATCATCATTATATTCACACTCGATGTTTTGTCTTCTTATAAGTATGTACTATTTCCTTATAATAATAATATATATTTATGTGTTATAGTTGTATTTGTTTATAATATTTTATGTAAAGTTGTACATGTAGATTGTACTTCTCTCTCTCCCTTCTTTTGGTTTTTATTAAGTAAGTAGATAGCTGTACGAGCTACGCTCGACATAATTGCGAAACCATGTTCCTTTCTTATCAAGTAGAAAGGCTTATCAAGTAAGATCTTTCCTTTTTACCATTTTTATCATGACGCGAGTAGAAGAGCTACTTTCTGAGCAGGAGAAAGTTGCAGCTGCCATCGAAACACTTTATATCAACTTTAAAAAGGACGGGGCTGGTCGTAAAACCCCGGAGTACATTCAACGACGCTTAGATTCTTTAGATACTTATTGGTCTCAATTTACAAGTAATCATCTAACATTAGTAGACATAGGTGATGCATCGCTACACTATTTCTCAAGCGAAAACTATGGACACGTCCAATCTCAATATCAAAAGTTTAGGGATGTTATCAAGAACTATTGACCATCAAGGAGCATTGAGGAAGCGGAGAGGGCTCAGACGCCAGTGCTCGAACCACCAAAATTTGTATTGCCGACTCCTCAGCAGCAAGATGCAGCAGCTAGTAGCAAGACCGAAGATTTGTTGAAAAAACAGTTAAGCAATTTTAAAGCTTATATGAGAACTGTATCAAGTATCGACGTAGAAGTTGTCTCAGAAAAGTGGGAATTTGAAGATTTGTTGCGTGCTATACAATCTCGATGGTCTGCGATAGATAAATTGCATTGGGAGCTAGATTCAGAGTTAAGCGGCTTGAATAAAGAATACGAACAAGAGTTTTCTAAATACGAATCACATTACAACAGTCTTAAGAAATCTATCAACAAAAAAATGTGGTCAGTCGCACATATTGAGAAAACTACACCAAAAATGGACATACCTACTTTTACCGGTAGCTATTGTCAGTGGATTCCGTTTAAAGATCCTTTCACCGAAACTATCCATCGCAACCCGTCTCTGTCTGATGCTCAGAAATTGCAATTCCTTAAGAGCAAAGTTAGGGGGAGCCGGAAAAATTAATTCAGCACTTACAAATAAGTTCTAGTAATTACACGATAAGTTGGTCTATACTAACTAACAGGTACGATAACACACGTTTAATTTTTTCCGCTCATGCTAATACCCTTTTAAATATCCCAAATATACAACAACAGTCGGCTAGTGGTAGTATTTAGATATTGATACAGAATCGTGGGACCCTTTGTTGGTCTCAGAAATTGGACACCGATAATTATCAAGATTACATGGAGTCAGTCAGACAGCCAAGGGCAATACCAAACTTAAAAGAATTTTTAGATTTTTTGGAAACCAAATTTACAAGCTTAGAGTCATCCCGACGAAAACAAGACGACAATACCCAAAAATCAAGTTCTTTCAATCAGAATCAAGCACCAGGAAAGCATACGAGTAATAACTATCAAAAATCTAGATATCAGAAAAACTCATTTTCTTCAAGCACTCGGGTAATCCCTGCAGACAATACGGGAAACAAAGACAAAAAATTTACAGGCAATAAATATTGGTGTGTTATTTGTAATAACAACGAACATGGAATCTATTTCTGTCAAAAGTTCCTGAATATGCCGCCTCATATCAAGAAAAACGTAGTAGATAAACATAATCTCTGCTATAATTGTCTCTACAGTCATCATGGTCACCCTTGCAAATCGGAAAAAAGGTGCAAGGAGTGCAATAAAGAACATAATTCAGTATTGCATGAGGTGTTTCAATCAAGTCATATGACACCTCGACGCTCGCGGCCGGAAACAAGTTCATCGGCCGCAGTCACGGGGCAGCAGGCGTCATCGTCGATGCAAGGTGGCAGTCACGTGGCGCTGCAAGGCGACCCAATTGAAGTTTTACTCCCCACTGCCATGATCAAGATAAAAGCTGTTGACGGGTCATATCAAGTAATGCGCGCCTTGTTAGATCAAGGTTCACAGACCTCGCTCATCACAGAAAATGCAGCCCAAATTCTGAAACTTCCTCGCCAAAAATGTAAGGGCATGATATCAGGAGTCGGCGCCAAAGAATATAATTGCAAAGGGATGATCAATATACAATGCATGTAGACAGCAGGAGATTTTGCTTTTGAAACAGACGTTTTTATCATGAAAACACTAATAAAAAATTTGCCGAATCATACAACCCTCAAACCAAATTGGTCCTACCTAAACCATATCAAACTAGCGGACCCCGAATTTTACAAGAGCCGCCCAGTAGATTTATTACTAGGAGCTGATGTGTATTGCCTTGTTTTAATGGAAGGTATATGTAGGGAAAACGCGATTTTACCCACTGCGCAACAAACACGTCTAGGGTGGATTTTGAGCGGGAACGTTAAAACTTATCAATGTAACATAGTTCTGAATGATTTATCAGGCATAGAAAAATTTTGGGAAACAGAAGATATCACAGAATCCCCAGAGTTGACAACAGAAGATCAACAGTGCATGCAATATTATCAAGAAACAACAGTACGAAGAAATGACGGCAAATACGAAGTTCGAATTCCATTTAAAGCAAATTATCAGACAAAAATAGGCGAGTCGAAAAATAAAGCTAAGGCCCAGTTCTATCATTTGGAGAAAAAGTTCGAAAGAGAACCCGAAGTTGCAAATCAATATAAATTATTTATCAATGAGTATTTGTCGTTAGGTCATATGACACTCGGGGCTAGCGACAGCGACGACAACAGTAATATGAAGCCCAATTTTTATTTACCTCATCACTGTGTGCTCCGCGACGACTCGACTACTACCAAGCTACGAGTTGTTTTTAATGCGTCGGCTAAAACATCAAGCGGTTTTAGCTTAAACGATGTAATGTGCAGGGGCCCAAACTTACAACAGGATTTGCAGAACTTGATCATAAAATGGCGGCAATACAAATATGCGTATACTGCTGACATCGAAAAAATGTTCAGACAGATTTGGGTCAATCCACTTGATCAATGTTATCAAAAAAATTTTTGGCGTAATTAACGAAACCAACAAATAAATGAATATCAGCTTGCCACCGTCACGTACGGCACAAAAGCGGCTCCGTTTCTCGCCATGATGACGCTAAAGCAACTCGCACGGGATGAGAGGCTCAACTATGTAGGCAGTGCCGCCCCCGACGCCCTGGAAGGCAGTTTCTATATGGATGATTTTTTATACGGGTCCGATTCTATATCATGCGCGAAACAATTACAGCAAGATTTAATTAACCTATTGAGTTCCGGTGGCTTTAATCTTAGAAAGTGGAAGGCAAACACAGCGGAATTATTAGAGAATGTTAACTGCAGTCAAGAAATCTTTGATTTCAAGCAAGTGGAATCCACGAAGACACTCGGGCTGGGCTGGAACCCCATAGAGGACAAATTTTTGTTTCATTCAAGAATAACACCACCCGTGGCTGTAGTTTCAACAAAGAGAATCGTTTTGTCGGAAATATCCAAATTATACGACCCCTAGGCTGGATTTCCCCTATCACTATCAAGCTCAAAATTATATTTCAACACGTATGGAAGGCTAATATACAATGGGATGAACCTATACCGGAAGCAATAAAACATGAATGGGATAAAATCCAGAACGATTTAACGATCATAAATGAAATTGAAATACCACGGTGGTTGCAAACAAGGGAACATGACACCATCGAGCTGCACGGATTCAGCGACGCAAGCACCAAGGCTTACGGTTGTGTAGTTTATTGTAAAATAAAGAGAGATCAAGATTCTTCGGTGGTATTAGTAGCTGGGAAAACAAAGTTAGTAACAATTGACAAAAATACATCATTGCCTCGACTGGAACTCAACGGAGCAGTTCTATTATCTAAATTGATGGCAAAACTCAAGACATGCCTCAGTAACTACGACATCAAGATGTTTGGTTGGGTGGATTCCATGGCCGTATTGGGATGGCTGAATGGAAACGTAGAGAAGTGGAAACCCTATGTAGCTAACCGCGTTAAACAAGTAACTGCGGTAATACCACCCACTTGTTGGCGCTATATCAAGTCTAAGGAAAACCCAGCTGACTGCACCAGCCGAGGATTGACTGCTTCCCAATTGAAAGAACACAACCTTTGGTGGCTCGGGCCAGCATGGCTTCCAACCTATGAGTCGGATATAGAAGCAGACACACAAGAAGTTCTCGACGAATTTGGAGGTCAAGAAATGTAAACAAGTAAATGTTGCAGTGGCTGAAAATACATTTGTTCTTGATTTATTACAGCAGCACAGTTCACTTAATAAAACTATTCGAATTCTAGCTTGGATTTATAGATCAATTTTCAGGAAGAACGCAGATTACCTATCAGTGGAGGAGTTAACAAAGGCAAGGAACATAATTATTAAACAAATTCAAGCGATACAATTTTATGATGAAATATCATGTTTACGTCAAGGGAAACCTTTGAGTAGACGAAGTAAATTATTAAGCCTGAACCCTCTATTAGATGAAGATGGTCTACTGAGAGTAGGTGGTAGATTAAGACATGCCAATATCGACCCGGAAATGAAGCACCCATTGATTATCCCGAATAACCGATTAGCAGAGCTTATCATCGACCAAGCGCATGAAACTACTATTCACGGGGGTGCTAAACTCACTACATCCTTTATCAGGCAAAAGTATTGGTTACTTGGTGGCAACAGGGCCGTAAAAAAGAGGTCTTTGTGTGACGTGTAAAAAACAAAATCCGAGAAAGTCACCCCAAATCATGGGTGACTTACCACCATCAAGGGTGAATCCATCACGCCCCTTTTATCACACGGGCGTCGGTTATACAGGTCATGTTTTTATAAAGTCCAACAAGGGACGTGGTATCAAGACCACGAAGGGTTACGTGGCCGTATTCATATGCATGGCCACTAAAGCTATACATCTAGAGCTCGTCTCTGACATGACTTCTTCAATCTTTCTCGCCGCTCTTCGTAGACTGGCAGCTAGACGCGGCGTCCCAGGTCACTTATACAGCGATCAAGGTACTAATTTCATAGGCGCCAACAAAGTACTACAACAAGAATACGAAGAAATTCGAAAATCACTTGGTCAGCAAGAATGTCATTTAGAAATATCAAAAATGGGAATTAACTGGCACTTCAATGCTCCGTCATGGCCATCTGCAGGCGGTCTGTGGGAGGCAGCCGTTAAAAGCGTAAAATACCATCTGAAACGCGTGATAGGAGAACAACGACTTACTTATGAAGAATTCAGTACCTTATTAGCACAAATAGAAGGATGCCTAAATTCAAGACCACTATGCGTTTTATCTAACGATCCTGACGATCTTAATTTTCTTACACCAGCACACTTTTTAGGTAGTGGCCCCTTATTGACTATCTATAACACAGGAAAGGATTTGCGAACGAGGTGGCAATTAGTACAAAAAATCATCAAGGATTTATGGGAGCGATGGCGCCGCGAATATCTGACACAACTTTCAACAAGAAGCAAGTGGCGACAAGCAAAGGAAAATATCAAGATTGACGATGTAGTCGTTATCCAGGAGGACAACCTCCCACCTGGCCAGTGGGCGCTGGGGAGGGTTATGAAGCTTCATCCAGGATGTGATAATTATGTGAGAGTTGTAACACTCAAAACAAAGAACGTATTCATAAAGCGACCGGTTATCAAGCTTTCTATACTTACATCAGCAGAAAAACAAGAGGACACACGTCAAGAAAATCAACAAAATCAAGCGAGTAAACGACGTTGTAACAGTCCGATCAGTTTTACCAAAATAGCCATGTCTTTATTACTATTTTTCATGGTCATTGCCCCTTCATCACAAACCACGTACAATTACGACACTGCAAAACAATAATAGCCTTTATTTTGATTCAATTACAAATATGCATTTGATACGAGACCATTATATTTTTACGCTACTATTTAAGGGAGCGGAGCAGTAATCCTATATGTCAACAAATCCGGCGGTTTACCATACATTATTTAAAAAATTACATGGCTTAAAGGTTTGACACGGGGTTTTAAAATATGCCACGGGTGAAGCCGGGGCGGGCCGGCTAGTTGAATAATAAATATAAATACTTATTACATATACTCCAAGTTCTCGTTCGTAGGTTTCGAAAGACCTTTTTAGTTCTTCTGACTAACGCAAGAAGATACTCCCCCTCCGCAGCGTGTACGAGTGCGGCGCGGAGGCGCTGCTGTGCTGCGCGTGGTCGGGCGACGCGCGCGCGCTGGCGCTGGGCGCCGCGGGCGGCGAGCTGCGCGTGCTGGCGCCGCCGAGCGCCGCGCCCGCCGCGGAGCCCGACGCGCACGACGGGGGTGAGCGGGGCACGGGGCGCGGGGACGCGAGCGAGCCAGCGGCCCGAAAGGGCTCGGCGCTCACGGCCGGACTGTGCTTGTCCCAGGGGTGCAGAGCTGCGACTTCGCGCCGAGCTCTTCAGACTCTGGGCTGTCGGCGAGCGAGCACCTGCTCGCCACGGCCGGCTCCGACTCCTACATCAAGCTGTGGATCGTGGAAATCCTGGAGGTATTCATTTTTACTCTAGTATTTCATACGTTTTAAAATCTCCACTTGCACCTACACTTGTTTCTTTCAGTTTACGCATCCTCCTTTGCCTTTACTTTGCAGACTTAATATACCGTTAGTCCTCTTTTTGTCTTTGACGAAGCTAACAAAGAAATGCAAACAGGACGTAATCGAACTGATTGTCGAGACGCCATGGCCACTCGACTTGGTGACCTACGGATGCCAGAGGAGTCAAGCCTGCACCGCTGGCTACGTCGCCATGGCGTCCTAGTGAGGCAGAGCTCTTAGTTCAAATACTATTATCCTATCCTATCCTATCTTACAGAGAGACGATATTCATAGCAATCCATGGATTCTCCGTGCGGGTCCATCGCGTTGCTGAGTTGGGAACTCGGGACAGTGCCTGGGACTTGTGACCCAAGTGTAGGTTTGGAAGGGGCCCCTTTTGTTGATGTGCATAACCTTCACTACCCAAGTTCCCCTCCCTGCCTAACCAAATTTGATGCGAACCTACTAGTGCCGCTTTAGACATTCGTCCTAGCAATGAGCTTATTGTAGCTTTAAGTAGGTTGTAGAGAGATTTTGCTGGTATACCTCTCGCTCCCACTTCTACTGCATACAAACTAACCACGTAACCGTTTTTGATTAATTCGTTTGCGAGATCATAGTATTTATTTTTCCTTCGGAATATTTTTTTCCCACGGTACAGTAAGTTCCACAAGGACCACATATTTAGTCGTTTTCGAGTAGAGAAATATATCCGGTCTAGATGACGAAACCCCAACATCCTCCGGAATTTTATAGTGCTTTTCATACGTGTCGATTAGGAGAGTCCAATCTGGGGCAGTTTCTAAGATTGAATAAGGTTTGTTCCTGGGTTTAATGGATGAACCTTCAGACTCATAGTTGATATGACATCTGTTAGTAGTCAATCCATTTTGGGCTCTAGCTACTGCCAGACTCATTGCTTCGCGTATGATGAAAAGCACCTTATCGTGGCGGCGTGAGTATTGGCCTCTATCGAGAAGCACCCTACATCCTGCTAATATGTGCCTAGCCGTCCCTATTGCCTCACCACACGTATAACATTGTTTTTCTATGGCCTTCCTCCACCTTACCAGGTTACTCTGGTCTGGGAGGGTCATCTGAAAGGCATTTAGATAGAATTTTAACAGGGCCGGCGACCACTCATAAATCAACGTGCGCCACTTTAAAGCCATCGGTATACAGAACTCTCCCATTGTCAACCATTCGTTTTGGATTTCCAAATTCATCGCGTGCACTCGATATTTATCATTTTCGTCTTACTTCAGAAAGGACCTAAGTATATCCTGGTCCCTTTCCGGCTCTCGTACTCCCAACCCCACCCTGTTCGACTGTGCTCCAGATTCAAGCTCAGACGCGTTATTATCCTTCGGGAGTGCCCTGACTGTGTCATCTTGGGATTTACCTAAGATGTGGGCTTTGGTGACTCTAAGGTGTGTATAGAGCTCCGATGGCTTCTTTAATTTCATCCCAAAATTATATTGATCCCTAAATAAAGCAGAGGGATCAGCAAAGTGCGCTAGTCCAAGCCACGATTTATGTATATATATATTATCAAATGTGAAAGTTTGTAACGATGCTTGAATATATCCTAGGTACTCGGTCACTCTCCGCGGTTGACGGAGTTGGCCGAAAAATCTTTCGACCGACGAACAATCGACGCGCGAGTTAAGGAACCCCAAACCACTCACATTAGCTTTGTCAGCTAATAACGTTCTAGAATATTCGATGCAATTCAACAGTTTTATCTAGCACACGCTTGGTTTATATAAATGATGAATTAGCAATAAAATTAGTATATAAGATCAATAAATTGTCAATAGAATTAATTACTGTTTTATACTAATAACAAGCTGTTACTCTGTCACTTGAAATAAAGTATTTTTTTAAATAACTTCAGTGTCGTTCACTTAATTGGCGCAGCCGGTAGGATCTTTGCAGTCGGAGTCTTACCACGTATCTACATTTACGAGAAGAATCTGACGTCCGTTTCTACGGTTCAGCAAGGATCCCCGAACAAACAAATTTATTAAGGAACCACTGGTGGTAGAAGCAGCCAAGCAGTAATTCACGGGAGATGAAGATAACTGCGGAATTGTGAGTTGATCTTATTCACCTTCCTTTCAGATCTTCCTTGTCTCTAACCTTGTCGTAGGCCTATGTTTTGTGTGTATTATCAACGCTTTAGTAATACTGTCATAGGTTTCTGTGTCCATTTAGTTTTATAATTATTTTAATAATCTAAATATAAAATGGAAGGAATAAACCGTGTCCCACAGGAAATGGTCAACATTATACCTGTGTTTAATGGTGACGCGAGGACCTTGCCATTGTTTATTAAGAAATGCGAATATATATTGAATACATTCTCGGGTAGTGCAGACCAAAATATTTATTTATTCCACGTAATAACAAGTAGACTGGCGGGGGAAGCGGCTAGTTTAATAGGAGAACGAGACTCCATAGACACTTGGGCAGAGCTAAAAGATCTATTGAACCAGCACTTCGGCGACCCACGTACCGAAGATTGCTTAGCATTAGAGTTAGAGTCCTGTAAAATAAATAAGGGGGAAAGTTACCTAGATTTTTGTCATAGAATACAACATACGAGAAGTGTTTTGTTCGCCAAACTGTCGGAAACCGTTCGGGACGAAAGTCTACGTAGAGCAAAACAAACTATTTACAATAACAGGGCGATGCATGTATTCTTATATAGTTTACCACAATACCTAGTAAGACTAGTTCGTTTGCGTAACATATCCAACTTAGAAGACGCGTTAAAAATCGTCCTGGAGGAACAGAACTTCCAAACTGTATATGATGCTAAAACCATTGATCGCCGCAATCTTATTAAATCAAATAAACCCAGTTCTCCCCATTTGGAAACCCAAGGGAACGGTTCGCACAATACATCCAGAACCAACCCAATTTTGAATGGTAACAGGAATAGCCTCAATAGTGCATCCACGCCAAATTCATCTAACCAATCCAGGCATGTTAGACCCAATAATAATTACCCAAATAATTATAGTACAAATAATAACACGCATATCAATAATTCTCAACAACAATTTAGTAGGTCACCGTATTCGATTGCGCAACAGAATTATGCACCACGTTCGCCAGTTTCTGCAATGCAAGCACAATCATCGGGTTCAAACACCGATGTTACCATGCGTACAGCAAGCTCGCGACGCGTTAATTATATAAACAATAATGAGCCCAATGCAAATAGCTTGGCTAACGATTTCCAAGAATTAACGCTCTACGATAATAGGGCGGAAATCGAAGCACCGGAGGCGGAAAATGAGTCGCGTAGGGCGGAAAATTTTTGTATAACAGCCTCCGCAATAGAGAGCGAATAAAATTAAACTGTAATAAAAGATTAAATTTACCGCATGTAATTATAAAGGAATTAAGAGCAGTTTTTATGATAGACACCGGTAGCGTTAGGTCATTTATTAGCCCATATATAGCAAACAAATATTTTAAAGAATATCTGAGATATGAGCCGTTCGAAGTTGTTAGCACTCACGCTTCGAGCGTTCATAATGAAACGGTAGTGATACCATTGCCAAATACTTTTAAGAGTAATGAATACCATAAATTCTATGTCTATAGTGTAGACGACAGATATGACGGGTTAATAGGCAGTAATTTGTTGAAACAATTACAAGCCAAAATTAACATGGAAAGCCAAATCTTACACTTGAAAAGTATAGATATTCCTATTATATATTCACCGCCTATGAGAGAGGTATACCATCTACCATCTCGTAGCGAACTTAGGGTAAGATTACCAGTCAACCTATTAGACGGAGAAGGTATTTTAGAGTTTAAGCAGTTTACGGAAGGGATTAGAATGCCCGCCGCGTTAGTGAATTGTATTAAAGGCTATGCGACCACAGTCATACAGAACTACAGTAACGAAAGTAAAGATTTAGTGGTAACGGGACCTTTTGCAGTAAAACCTTACTTGAAGAACCCGTCCATAAGTGTAAACTTTACCGATAATTATAATATTGAAACTGATAGGCTACTTACGCAAAACTTAACAAAGTTACAGCTAGACCACATGAATTCAGAGGAACGTAGAGTCATCGAGAGTATTTGCCATGAGTACAAAGATATTTTCTATTGTGAGGATATCCCTTTATCCTTCACGAATCAGGTTAAACATAGGATTAGGACAAAAAACGAGGACCCTATAAATATAAAATCATACAGGCTTCCTCCTGTCCAAACCCAAGAAATTAGGAAACAGGTAGACAAGATGTTAAGGGATAACATTATCCAGGAATCACACTCTCCCTGGAGTGCCCCCGTACACTTGGTACCTAAAAAGATGGACTCTTCCGGCCAACAGAAATGGAGGATGGTAGTTGATTATCGACGCCTTAACGAAATCACTACCGATGATAAATACCCATTACCTAACATCAACGATCTGTTTGATATGTTAGGAAAAAGCACGTATTTTACAACACTAGACTTAGCTAGTGGGTACCATCAAATAGAGGTTGCAGAGGAGGATAAGGACAAAACCGCCTTTAGCACTTCATCCGGGCATTATAGCTTTAACCGGATGCCTTTCGGGCTTAAGACAGCGCCAGCGACGTTCCAGAGGGCGATGGACAACGTCCTGAGAGGCCTCCAAGGTATACATTGTCTGGTGTACTTGGATGACGTCATAATCTTTTCCAAAAGTCTACCAGAACATGTAGAGAAGCTGAGGGCAGTCTTTGAGCGTTTCCGTAAGACTAACCTCAAGGTACAGTTAGATAAATCCCATTTCCTTAGAAAGGAAGTCCTCTACCTTGGGCATACCATAACTAGTGAGGGTTTAAAGCCAAATAGTGATAAGATTGATGCTGTGCTACGTTACCCTATACCAACTACCGTTACACAGATCAAAAGCTTTTTAGGGCTTATTGGTTACTATAGAAAGTTTATTAAGGACTTTGCCAAAATAACCAAGCCTTTAACAGCATGTTTAAAAAAGGGGCGTAAAATAATTATTAACGAAGAATATAAGGAATGTTTTGAGACTTGCAAGCAACTCCTTACCAATGCACCGTTACTACAGTTTCCCGATTTCAGTAAAGGTTTTATATTAACTACTGATGCATCCAATTATGCGATCGGAGCTGTATTATCACAAGGACCTATTGGAGCAGATAAGCCAATAGCATACGCAAGTAGAACATTGAGCGACACTGAATCCAAATATAGCACAATAGAAAAGGAACTTTTGGCTATTATTTGGGCAGTTAAGCACTTTAGGCCATATCTATACGGTAATAAATTCACGATCTTTACAGATCATAGACCGTTAGCATGGCTCTATTCATTAAAAGAACCTAACAGTAAACTCACGCGATGGCGTTTACGGTTAGAAGAATACGACTACGAAGTCAAATATAAAAAAGGGCCTCAAAATACAAACGCTGATGCCCTCTCTAGAATAAAAATTAATGCAATAGACGATGATTTAGATTCTATTTTTGTGAATGTAGGGGATAGACAGGAACGGATAAAAAAAATTAGAGACGAGCTCGAGCATGATCTTTCAACTGACGAACCCCCTATAGAAACCATTGAACTTTCAGACTCTGACGATGGGGTCACAGCCAATTCCGTTTCAAATAGGGAACATGAAGGAATTCCTATTTTAAATGAAGCTATTGACACTAAATGTAGACAAATTTTAGTTCACGTTTGGTTTAAAGACAAAGTAGCGGTCACAGATATCTCTAATAATAAACAAAAAATCTTAGAAGTTCATTTACCGATGAATAACAATGGTTTAATTAAAGACTTTTTGAAGGAATATATAGACCCTAAATACAAATATTTCATTTATTTTGAACACCCTTCTTTTAGAAAATCTTTCTCCAACATGGTTATTAAACTATTCAAAAGGGATTCAATAAAGTTAACGGAATGTACAGAAAGAGTGGTCAACTTAACAGATTCGGAAGTAGACCAAAAGGAAATCGTTCTCAAATACCATGACGGAAAAACTTGTCATAGAGGTATTAGGGAAACTTTAGCCAAAATTAGGAGACATTATTGGTGGGTAAATATGCACGAAACTGTTACAGCCATCATTAATGCTTGTGAGGTGTGTAGAAAGATGAAATATGACAGGAAACCTATCAAACCTCAGATCCAATTAACTCAGACTCAGGACAGTCCCTTCCAGGAAGTATTTATGGACTTACTTTTCATCGAAGGCAAATATTATTTGACCGTTATGGACGCTTTCAGCAAATTAGCACAAGCAATCGAGGTACCCAATAGGAGTACACCTATGATAGTTAGAGCCCTTATTAAGTATTTCAGTATGTACGGGTTACCCAGAAAAATTAGTTGCGACTCAGGCACAGAGTTCAATAATACCTTAATTAAAGAAATGTTGGGAATGTATAAGATAGAACTCCACATAGGAACACCTAACAATCCAAGTTCGATGGCCGTAGTAGAAAGATTCCACTCCACGATTATCGAGATGTACCGTATAGCAAAATACGAAAAAACAGATTTAGATGCCGCATCCGTAATGACGTATGCCGTTATGGGATATAATAACAGCATACATTCGGCAACAGGCTTCACACCTTTCGAACTAGTATTCGGACACACCGATTCTAACAATGTATTTGATATCGATAGACAAAAACAATTAACTCAAAAACTATTATTAGATCATAGGAAACGTCTTAAGGTACTGTACGAATTTGTGACTGAAAAGTTGGGTTCAGATAAAATTAAAGTAAGAGACAAGAAAGGTGGGGAAAATGTGCCATCCATCAAACCAGGTGACAAAATTTTTATGAAAAACACCAGGGTCAGGAAGGCTAAGGAAAAACCACGGTATGAAAAGGCAGAAGTAACGGGGGATGTACAACATAATATTGTACCCGTAGAATTAAATAAACGTACTACACGAGTAGCGATAAAAAATGTAAAACGCCCTCCACAGATCGTGGCTAGCTCTTCTAGCGATGACAACGTCTGCGCTGGACCTTCTAAACCTCGGTCAGAACCCGGGGATAGCATCGCTGAAGATGGGAGTAGCAGTGAAGAGGAGTAGTTTTTGGACTATTTTTAAAACCCTAGATTTAAAATCCGTAGGCTTACAAATAGATCATAATATTCAAAATTTTGAAAACCTTAAGCTTAAGATAAGGGAAATTAACTTAACTAACGAAACTGCAGGTGTTGAAACCCAGATAGAATATTTAATAAGTTTAACCAAGAATAGATTGTCCCAAATCTATCCCTTCAGTTTTCGTAATAAACGAGCACTTTTCAGCCCTTTAGGTTCATTAGTCAAAACCATTACAGGAAATTTAGATGAAAATGACGCCATAAAATATGATAACGCGATACAGATGTTAAGTAATAACGAACATGTGGTTGAACGGAGAGTTTCGTCATTACAAAAGGCTTTCGATAGATTGGTGAACAATTCAGAAACGATCAATTATAATATTAAAAATTTAGGTTTACAAACCTACGAAATAGAAAAACTGGCCCGAAACGAGTTTAGGTTTAACAATCTATTACACATGTGGAATTCTATGTATCAAGTCTTAAGCAACTTTCGAACTTGTTACGAAGTTATACAGGAAATAGAAACAGCAATCGCCTTTAGCAAATTAAACATATTACATCAATCAATTATAAACAACACAGAACTATATAATACATTATTAACTATTAATAAACATGCTAAGACTATTTATCCTATAAGCAAACAAAATTTACTTAAACTAGAACGTAATATTATAATAAAATCATACTTAAATAGCGATAGGTTAGTTTTTATACTAGAGGTCCCGCTAATACAAGACAAAACATATAACTATTACAAGGTGATACCTATCCCTCTTTTCCAGTATCCAAACACATTTACCATCATTCCCAAGTATCCGTACCTAATGGTGAGTGGATTAACATACATACCTGTAGTAAACCCGTGTACAGAAGTCGAAGATGAAAAATTCCTGTGCGCCGAGGATAACCTGTCGCAAGATTTGACAGAAACTTGTATGGAACAAATCATGTTAATGAAAAATAATTACAGCAGATGTATACGAAGTCACATCAAGATCGAAAAAACTAAGGTGCAGAAAATAACTGACAGCCAATGGTTGGCTTATTCCGAATACAATTTAGTCATCACCGAAAACTGCGACAACGAGATAAGAAAGGCCAATATCCACGGAACATATATAGTGACCCCCAATCAACATTGCGAGACCCAAATCGGAGAAATATTTGTGGCCCCTACTAAGAACCAGACAGTTGCCAGTCTTCAACTTCCATTAATCCAGATGCCAGAACTTCAAAACGACATCCTAACAGGAACTCAAAAAGTGGACCTCAGAGACGTAGACTTCAGTGACGTTAAAGAAGTCCTCAGAAGTATGAAATATAGCGAAAATAGTAATACAAACACAACCCAAATCTTCACAGTAGAAATAAGCGTTTGGACTATCTTTTTGTACGTTATAATAATAATTGTAATTGTTATATTGTTTTGGAAATTAAAATTCTTCTACATTTTTCGACGAAATTCCCCGAAGCCATCTGCGAGGTCTTCGGAAAATTTCTCTCTTGGGGAGGGAGGAGTTAAGGAACCCCAAACCACTCACATTAGCTTTGTCAGCTAATAACGTTCTAGAATATTCGATGCAATTCAACAGTTTTATCTAGCACACGCTTGGTTTATATAAATGATGAATTAGCAATAAAATTAGTATATAAGATCAATAAATTGTCAATAGAATTAATTACTGTTTTATACTAATAACAAGCTGTTACTCTGTCACTTGAAATAAAGTATTTTTTTAAATAACTTCAGTGTCGTTCACTTAATTCGCGCCTGCCATGGACTCGTTTAGCCTCGCCACTTAGAGCGTTTTCAGTTCACACTATCCGATATTCACAATTTCCGGCCCGATATCGGTTATCGGACCCGACACCACTGTTTTGGCCCGATATCGGATCACGAAGAGACCAAAACATTAACTACAAGCAATTTCCGACCTTTTTCATCTATAGCTTCCATAACTAGTCTGTGCTTTCGAGCAATTGGCCGTATCACGCGGATTATATCAGATATTATGTGAAAACAGCACATGGTATTGGCTATCGGAGGTCGGCTATCGGCGTCCGACATCGATACCGGATATCGGATGAAAGTGAGAACGCTCTTCAGTCCAAGATAGCTCGGATAGTAACGTTTGGGCTGGCGGCGGTAGGAGGGCGGCGCGGCGCTGCGGCTGGCGCGCCAGGTAGCGGCGCACGGCGGCGGCGCGGCGTGCGTGCGCTGGGACGGCGCGCGGCTGGCGAGCGCGGGCGCGGACGGCTGGGCGCGCGTGTGGCGCGTGGCCCCGCGCGGCGCGGCGCTGCGCGCGGCGGGCGCGGCGTGCGCGGCGGGCGCGGGCGGCGTGCTGGCCGCGGCGCTGCTGGCGCCGACCCTGCTGCTCACGGGCACGCTGGCCGGCGAGCTGGCACTGTGGCGCCTGCCAGTCGCCGACCGGCCCGAGGGGGCCGGGGGGGGCACGGGCGGCGAGGAGGGCGACGGGGGCGAGGAGGACGACGACGGTGCACCGCCCGCGCTGTGGGGGCTGGCGGGCGTGGCGCACTGGCTGCGGGAGAGCGTCACCCGCGCACCCGGTGAGCGCAATCTCGAAATTTACGTGGCGGCTAAGTACTTTTTAAATATTTGCAGTTGAACTTGTTACTACCTCCTCGGACCCACTCCGCTAGGTTAGCATTACCAGTGGGTGCGCATCGGTGGTCCAGTGGCCGGGATTCGAACTTGGAACCTTTTGACTGTGGGGCCGACTCCCTAACAGCGATATTACAACTTTTCTTACATAATTAGATTTTAGTATATTATATTTATACTTACTGACTTTCCTATATGTATGATGTTTATGTAGTTTATTATATAATTAAATGTAAATGACTAGATGTTATCAGTCGTTATACTAGTTGTACAATAAATTACTATCTTTTGTGAATATATACTAATTTTGTAAATAATAATTTTGACAAAGTGATCTACATAAGTAAAACAACAAAATTATCGGAAATAAGGTAACGAGATCACTACAAGATAAACTCCCTAACCGCGATACTACGGACAATATATTATCTCGTGTCGGTTTTTAATTTTATTTGTTGTTTAACTAAACGGGGAATTCAAAGTTTTTACAGACTAAACAAAAATATTAAGGTTAATTTATTTGAATAACACCTTCACTTATACTTTTCCAATTTTTATTTTTATTTTTAACCTAACCGGTTTCACCTCACGGCATTTTCAAAGTTTTACGCAACAATGGTTTTACACTATTATATTTCTACTTATATTATTATATTACTACAATTGTTATTCAATATGTGTAGTATATTCCACCAATTGCCATCGATATCAGCATAAACAGTGTAAGCATGTATGCATAAACAGTGTATTTGTTTATTTATATAACAAGATCATTTGGTCGTTACATTATAAATACAATAGTATAGGTACTGATTGAAACTTTTGTTTATTAAATAAGTACAAGTTAAAATTATCTATTTAAATTCGAAGTTGCATGAAGACGATCTTTTTTGTATCGAAACATTTATTTCAAGAAAAAAGCAACTGAACCAATAAAATTTTAAAAAAGAATCTATAACTCATATAGATTCTTTAACTGAATTAAAACAGTCATAAGGCCTAATTGCGGTGAAATTAGAGCCAGTTTATTAGCACATATGTTTAAAATAAATAATCCTGTGTATAAGTGCTAATAATATACATATAGAATAATATCATATCAAAGCTATGGATGGTAAGATTTTGATTGTAGTTTGCTTGTATTCGCGTTAGGGGCGCGTGTGACGCCCGAGGAGGAGGCAGAATTAATACGCAAGTCCCGCGAGGCCGAAGTCACAGGATCGCAGCTAGTCAACGCACCCGTCGATGAACTACTGGAGAAGCTAGGTTATGGTATGCAAAACAGCTATTAATGCGGTCGCTTTCGATATAGTATAATGAAATAAACGTGTGCTTAAAGTTACTACAGGTGTTAATATTAGCATTAACACTGTTCAATATCCAATATCCCCAGGTATCAATACATCACCGGAGGGAGCCGATGCGCCGCTGGAGAGTGCCGATGCGTCGCCGGAGAGTGCCAATGCTTTGCTGGAGGGCTTCAATGCGTCGCCGCGAAGTACCGATCTCTCACCGGAGGGTGCCGATGCGTCTCCGGAGGGCGCCGACAGAGAGAGGCGAGAAGAGACGCGCGCGCGACTCCGCGACGAGCTGGCGTGGCTGCGGCGCGCGCCGCCCCCCGCCGCGCTGGTCAGTGGCGCGAGTGCACACTGTGCAGTACACTGTACTGAGTGCCGAGGTGTAGCACGCACTAACAACGATGTGCACGATTACACCAAGAAAATTATGTTTACGGGAACTGATGTGATCACAGACCATTCTGCCCGTGAAAAAATATGTACGACGTACGTGTCTATGGCGTGACGTGACCGTGTTAATTCCCGTTTAGGTATTACATAATTAAATATTGTATTCGATGGAAAGCGACGGTTCAGACATCAATAGATCCTTCGATCGATGACCATTTATTTGGGTCATATCAGTTTTGATTTATTGATTGTCTTTATTTACAGGTCAATAGTTAAAGCTACCGAATGACTTACCATTTTTGAAGTTAGGCGCGTTGTGTAGGATCGATAGAAAGTTTTGTTCGTAGAAAATATTGGGTAAGCAAAAATCATGAAACTCGCATCGTCTTCGTCACCTACGCTACGCTCCGGTCGCCGGTCGGTCACGTAGCGATACAATGATGGTTTTCTAAAACGGTCTACGTCAGATGGCAGCTCTGTGGCGTCAGTCCCAAGGAACTGTCAAAATATATAAATCGTAACTTTGTATTGACACTTGTATATTAACATAATTTATTTATTATTGTAATGCATACTTAACATTATTTCTAATTAATTGTCACCTTAGAATCTAATCAATAACTATCTTTTAACATTACCTAACAAATTATCATAATCTGCCATATTTTGAAGAAATTTTACATTTGAAATTAACATTAAATTAAATTCTTTATTTAAAATTGACATAAAATTAAAATCCCTAAATATAAATGTTTGTTTCGCAATAGCGTAAAGATTAATTTGTTTTGAAATGCGTGAGCATTTCGATCGGCCATAGACTAAAAAAGCTTACTGTGTTGAAAACTTGAGAATATTGCAGCAGCAATTGTTAGAAATCAGAATAGCGGAAAATTATACTACGCACATACAAGTACACGCCTATTTCCCTATTCAAGACGTAACACGATATACTTTGATTCACATAACATCGGTTCCAAAGGAAAATGAGGACAAGTCATTTCAGAGCATAGAGGTGCAAGGCTTATATAGGACTAGATTACAACAATGAACAATATTTTGAGCTGGACCGAGACGAATTTAGGAGTTGCATTCTACGACGGGAGCATTTCATTTGTTTTCCGAGGGCCGTGAAGAACATGCAATGCCACGATAATCGCATTGTTGAACAGCTTTTCCGGAATCAAACTAGTATGAAGTGTCCTTCAAACAAATTCGAAATACTAAATATTATCATATGGAAACAGCTATGTATGCAAAACTCATGGCTATTCATAGCAAAGAATCATATTACTATATCCATCATTTGTGATGGTCAACGGGAGGAGATAGTTTTTCAAGATGTCGGGGTCATTAGAATAGCCGACAAATGTATAATTAAATCGCCTAACAGCAGACTGACTGCCAAACGAGTAACAGTGCATGTAGCCTCGTCATACACCAAACCGCTGAACTTCAACATCAGCACCTACATACCCACTACGAGTGCGAAACTAAACAAGTCAGCTGAAGACGTGATAGACAGTACAAGTGACTTCTATCAACATTTAATCAACAAAGAAGTCAAGTTACAAACCAGCCTAATAAATAATGCGTGGTATTGCGGGCTAGGTAGAGAGATACCACAATTGGATTCACTTGTTTATTGATTGATTTATTATTGTTAATCCTACAGCTTATATACTAATATTTACAAGTAATTAAAGAGTGGGGCATCGTCAGTCTTTGGTTTATTGCTGACTGACGATTCTATTGTTATGGCAGGACGTGCTTTATTTATACAATTATATTTCCTGATAGAAATCACGTCCCGTGTACGTGCCATATGTGGTATCAAATTCAGTCACATACCTACGTAGTAAGCATAGTATCATCGATAAGTATGTTGGTGATAATTATCATGCTTATTGTTTTCGGAACCAAGATCGCGAGCTGCATCAGAGCAACATGCCAGCGTATTGTGTAATATCCCTAGGTGTCTAAGAGAGAACCGCCACGGCCGCAGCACGCATCGCAACCCACCGCCAATCAACCTTCAGCATACGGTATATGGGATGCTGCCTGCAACCAGCCGAACAGAATACCGATGCAATCGAGACAACATTTGGATGAGAACCAAGTTCTTGCAAAGGTGGACGCCATCGAGCTCTACGAACTGAAGGCGCCTACCTCTGGGAGTGGCCAGAATGTTCACGCATGTATCACGTCAACGAACACTACGTGTTATCCAAATAGCATACTAATATGCTTTTATCGTCACGTAGTGTAAGTGACTGATGAGGTAAAGAACTGCTGAAGTTGCATGTACTCCAACAGCACACTAAGACGTAGATATAGTTGTGTATAGGATAAAATTAGTGTTTAAGATCATAGTTAAGTAAGAATAAATAAGTCATCAAGTTGAGCCCGACTTTGACTCAATACCGTTCTAAACCTCTCACTCGTCAGTACCTGATCGGTCTTGTGAGCCTGCTTGACCGGCAGTGAGACCACCCAACCACCTGCACCCCACTTCGTGGCTCTGTCCGTCTGGTGTGTCAGGTCGCCTGGCATCAGATATCCTGCACCTATTATACTTATTTATATGTATTTTTAAATACTTCGTTCGTCCGTTTGTTCCGCGTTCAGGTTAAAATAAAATTATGATGCTCCCCCACAGCGCTGGATGCGACGCAATCGGATAAATACTGCCTATATCGCCACGCAACAGCCGGGGCGGCGCGCACTGCACGTTTTTATTTTGCTAATATCTTTGTAGATATTTGTTTAAACTGTATAGAGTAAAGGGCACAAATTTTCTACATTAAATTTCATTTCTAACAAACATATTTACAAAGATATAGATTAATACCATATAAACTTCACAAAAAATAATTTTACTCATCCCACAATTTTAACAGTAAAAGCAGTTATTGTGAGTTATCCGTAGGAGATAAGCATATGCTTATGCATGCTTGTTTCCCCAATTGTTGTATCCCCAATAATTTTCGCAGCGCACGCGATGATAGCAATTTTTTTACAACTTGGATATTCAAGTTTAAGTAAATATAAGTAATTAATTTTGGAAATTATTATAGCCTATGACACTCCACAATAACGTTGCTTTCTATTGGTGGTTGGTTCAGTAGATTCAGAGATTACCCCTTATAACGTCACAAACTCACAAACGTTACCTCTTTATAATATTAGTATAGATACAGTCAGCCGGTATAATCACGTCTCCCTCGCGCCATTGGCCATCCACTCCACGGTGAGCAAGAGAGCCAAGGTGACAAGCCTGCTGTCTGGCCTGCCACTATATATGCCGCAATACTGTCATACCCTCCTCGGCGTCGGTGGGACCATGGCATAATCTGGTTTGCCTTTATCTCTACTTCTTCTTTCTTCATCTTTTCCAGTGGTTAGTGGCTGCAATGGTGTAAAAAAAAGTTACGACTACGACTGTTGACAGCCGGGACCAACTATTAACGTGCCCTCCGAAGCACGGAAGCAGATCGAACATCACATGTAACACAACCAAACGGTCACTCATCCCAATGGTAACCTTCGCCTAGGTACCTAACCCACTGATCGTTTACCGAATTAAAGGTTGAGTTAAAGATCAAGTTCTTAATTTGTTGATGTTTTCATGATGCTGAGAAGGGCCGTCAATAGTGTA
This sequence comes from Eilema caniola, assembly GCA_949126895.1. NCBI lineage: Eukaryota > Metazoa > Arthropoda > Insecta > Lepidoptera > Erebidae > Eilema > Eilema caniola. The sequence goes on along the minus strand of OX421479.1, from coordinate 23,674,248 downwards.
ATGAGTAAGTGACTATAATGAATCGGCAGTTTGTAGTGAAGTGAGGCGTGTGGTGTGTGCAGGAGCGTGCGGCGCCGCACGCGCTGCTGTGCCCGCTGTCGCACCGCCTGCTGGAGGAGCCGGCCAGCGCCGCCGACGGCTACACGTACGAGCGCGCCAACATCCTGGACTGGTTCATCGCCGCCGGTGCGTACGTACGGCGCCGCTGCTCCCGCCCCCAGCCCGGGCTCATACGCAATGTGTGCAGGCGGCGCGGTGTCGCCGGTGTCGGCGCGGCGCCTGCGCAACGCGCGCCTCGCGCCCAACTACGCGCTGCGCGCCCAGCTGCGCCAGCTCGCACGCGACCACGAGCGCACCGACCGCTGCGAGCGCGACCGCTGTGAGACCTGACATATCATTTGTACGTCTATAGTTATTGCCAAACTTCGTGACTACATCGCATCGTCACGTGGTACTCGGGCTGTGGAAAGCGCGTTTTTACGCGTGGCGATCGTCGTCGATCGCATTAAAACGCTCACGGGCTCAAATGGCTCGCGTCATTGGTTGATCAGTCCTTTTACTGGTTTTTTGAATGGCCAGTTGGTGCATGTGCGCGAACCTGTCGACGTATGTTCACGGAGTTCGCCGGTAACTATAGTCGAATCGACGATTCCATGCACTGAAGGATGGCGCCACCGTCTCTTCGATATTGTCGAATCGTGCTAAATTGATCATGATTGCAATTTTAGCAATTTTACGGCATCTTTGGTACACATACATTTACTAACTATTAAAGGAACCATCATCCAATGAAGTGGCCCTATACCCGTGGAATTATAAACTGTGTTTGGTTGGTTTACTTAGTAGGTATATTACCCGTAAGTCTTCGCGCCTCCGCTGGTCCCGTCCCATGCTTACCACCAAAGATAATCCAATAAATATAGACATTTGAGCTTGCTTAAATTTGCATAGAGCTGAAAATTGTAGAGGTTTAAATACATCATATTATAAGAAATATTAAAAGTCCCCATCGAATGGACTTCTGCATTTTATTTAAAAATCAAAATCAAAAGATCAACATTGTTAGATTCTTCCAGTTTTCTCTCTCATCGCAAAAGTTGGTTAAACAAAGTTGTAGATCATGTAATTACCCACAAAATTATTCTCATTCAGTCAAGGAAGCAGCCATATCTACCAAAAAAAAAAAAAATATTTGGTTGTGATGTGTATTTCAAAAGTAAGTGATCTGTTCAATCAATCAATTAGCCCTCTGCAGTCCACTGCTGGACATAGGATCACATTTAGTGATCTATTACATACTTATAATTCTGTACATAATATATTTACAGTACCTACCGTATTTTTCGTACGGTAATTTAGAGACATTTCAAGATAAAATATTAACAATACAATTCTTGAGATGTAAAAGTTCCTTTAACAGCATACTTGGATAATTGAATGGTAGGTATAATTTATGTATGTAGATGGTTCTATTTTGTTTTACTCTGCCCAACCATTTACCTATTTGACTATGGAAAACGTCAATGTGTCATGATGTAGATTGAAACTTCAACATTCAGTGAAGTCTATTAACTAGCGCATGAGGACATAACTAGGTATTCGCTGAATAAGTTAACCGTGTGGTTGCACAAAATCGTTGTTGAGTTCGTTGATTAAATCTTACTATGTACCTATCTACTAAACTACCTACAATGATTTTTAACACTTAACATTATAATGTAACTGCATCGTACACATATTTAAAATATCTATTTTTGAAATAAAAGTATTGATATTTCAGTTGACCGTTTTTTTATTTCCGATAGTTCTTGGAGAGATTGTTGACACGTCGGTTTGCTGTATACTCAATAGTGTTTAAGTTTGGTTTTAGGGTATCTAAAGGATAATTAACATATTATTATACAGCAAATATCAATGTGGGAAGCTCTTGCTGTCTCCATATATAAGATTCTTTATCACAACATTAAGATAAGTATGAGAAACTATATTGATAACTAAACATAGACTTATAACTAGATATATTTACTTAAATAGCAATTTGCTCATTTACTCCAACTTCATTGTTTGGATGTAGAGCCAGCTGAACTGCGGACGGGCCTCACGCGGAGGGCCTCCCCTCGGGACTCGGGAGTGGGCCGACACACGTCACATCTCAGCTACTTCCTTAAAAGACAAATCCATTCAAAGTACTTAGAGGGACGATACATAATGTGAATATCTTAGGGCAGCTAGGTCTCTGTGTTCCGGATAAGTATGTGTGGCGGCTACGACAGCCGTGGCTGCTGGTGGTGCCGAGGACACGGACGAACGTGTTGAGGGGGGCGCCGCTGACGCGCGCACTCGGTACGCTCAACCTCATTGCTGGGGAGACGGACTTATTCTTTTGTACTCCGAGTGAATTCACAAGGGTAGCTTTATTTGTAATTTGCTATGTGTAAATATTGGGTATACAAAGCTGAAGTTTTTGTACTGTCTTGTATTGCCCTGTACTGTGTTGTATTTTTTTGTATTGTTTGGTATTATTTTGTAGTGTCTTGTATTGTATAGTATTTTCTAGTAATTAGATATTTCGTTTTATATTTATAAATGGGTACACCATCGCATTGGGTTTATCCTGTAAAGGTGGTTGTATGTATGGAAATAAATAAATAAAAAATAAAAAAATATAATAAGACAAGCTTTTCTTTATACAACTTGTTGTGCAGTCAATAAAGGATACGGTTGCACATTTTCATATAAAGTTGTACGTAAATGTGCAACCGTATTTCTTTGGTCGACTATACCATCTTCATCAAATCTTAGATGAATGATAATCTTCTTCTCTTATTTAAACTCTAGGTCCTGATTGACTGATTGACTTAGAGACAACGTTCAGCCTAAATAGCTGGCCATAGAGACTTGAAATTTGTATAGAGTGTTTGTTTTGATGCGTGGAGACGTACTAAGAAAGGATTTTTAAAATTCTATCACTAAGTGCCTAAAAAGGGCAAAAACGTATTTCTTTATAACTCAAGAACCGCTGAACAGATTTTCATGATCATTGTTTTATAAATTTTCTCTGTTACCGAAAAGCAATTATCACAATTAAAATGTGATAAATGCACAAAATTATTGTAAACTAGCTGTTGCCCGCTGCTCCGCCCGCGTAGAAGTCGCTTATCGCGTAGTGTCGTAAATTTTAGCGCAGAGTCAAGCATTCGGAGCTTAATAGATACTCTTCACACCTCTCTATTTGACTCTTTACTCTGCTCGCTCTCCACCTGCCTTCCATTCACTTGTCTAATAGCCTCTCTACTCGACTCCCTACTTCAAATTCAAATTCTTTATTTCACAAAATTGTGCAACGTGATTACATCTTTTGCTGTCAAATTCCGCTTAAAACTAAGTTTACCACGTAGTAGTTCAGCAACAAACTCAATAGGCCCCGTGCGTATCGCGATGCGCCTACTGTTGCGCCATCTCGCGGAACAGTGGTGACAATACGTAGATGCCCAGCTGACTGGCGCCTTCCCAAGTAGTATATGATTCATACGCACTTCGAGGTTATTTTTAATCGAAAATAATTAACAATAATTAACGTTATGACCACGACGATAATCCAATGTGGTTTTCAATCAATCTATTTACATTTTTTTCGTGCAAAATCGATATCAAAAGGTAAGTAATGTACCAAAAAAATTTAGGAATCCAACCCTTCCGAGTGAATGTGTTGCCGCTTATTATTGAATTGAATTTTAGGTAAAAAACTAGTTGAAAGCAGGCATGTCTCCAACGTGAGAGAAATTATCGATGTAGATGGTAAACGTATCATCGAGGTAAAAGTTTTACCACAAACTAGGGTAACAAACCCTCCGTACGATGTTACGTTGAAGGTATACGAAAAAAAAATTTTTTATTGTAAATTGTAGATATTATTAAGATCTGATGCAAACGACACTAAATCATTAATTTTTACAGTAACTTGTATAAGGATAACAACTCGTTGAAGCAAATATGCAGGATCGTACAGTCAAACTAAATAAGTATTTTTAGAGTAATTGTCGATTCTAGTTTCATAGGAATTTCACTAGCCTCTTGCACTAATAAATTATTGCTTTGCTCTTTCGTTTTCCTCAAAGCATGATGTATGGCACTGATGGTGTGGTCCTTGTGTGATTAAAAACATAATTTTTGTGTTGTTTTGTTCATAACTCAGAACGACTGTTGTCACCACATGGCCACACGGGCATCTACAAATTTTCCGACTGAGCCGCGAGGGCGGCGTCACATGCGATGCGCACGGGGCCTATTGCAGCATTTTGAAATGTCAATATACAAAAAGTGATTTCTTAAGACTAAATATGAATAAATTTACATTTGTCTAGTATTAAGATCATCAAAAGAAAATTTAAAAAAAATTGCCTATCTATTCGCCACTCTACTCGACTTTCTAACTTGCACCTCTATTCGACTCTCTGCTCCCATCTCTGCCCCTTAAGTTCTTCCTTCCCAGTTGTCTCTCTTTTCTACTCCACTATGTCTTTCCCCAAGCTCTAATCTGTCTATCTATTTCATCAGGATTTATTCTTTGATGAATTTTAATTCAAAAAAACGTTCGTTCAGTATGCGTTTTGTTGGTTTATCGCGGTATCAAAATCAGAATACAGAACTTATGGTGTTGGATAGAGTGCACAGAAGGATCCCACATCGAAGAAATCCGCATCTGATGCCGAAATACTATCCATTTCTTTACCCATTGTGACGGTACGTCGTCTAACCAAAGCTGAGTAAAATTCGTTTTTGCGTATTTGATTTAAATATTAAGTCAAAAGTGCCAGCCCCCGCCCTTTGGCGGGAGATATGAGTGCTCCGCCAGCCGCACAGATATTGTGGGATTCATCCAGAGACAACAATTCCCCCACTGGTCTCAGCCATTTTAAAATTAAAGCAATGTAACCGCGGATAAAGAATTCTCTAAATAGATGCATTTCAACCGGATACGCTGATGTCAGTTACTTGCTTCACATATATTCAATCGCACGCATAAATTCGGTTTACAAGCTATCATACTTCATCGACACGATTCCGTACCATAGGTCTTTCAATTCCTAATCTTCCGTCTGACATATCTGGTTGCACCGACCTCTGTGCTTAAGAGCCTGCACTTCGACGCTAGGTCTCTTGTGGGAATCGAACCTCACCTGGCCTAGTTATCCCAGACGGCTGTATTTGCATTATACGACAGCAGGTTTCGGTCTCGGTACGATAACTTGCTCCTAACCCATACGAGCGATGCTCATCGTACGCCATCATCATGCAATGCCGCCATCGCTAACAGATTGCAGGGGAGATGAGCATCAACGACTCAAGGCTATCCTGTTGAAGGTATCCTCGGTCTCTGCATAAGTCTCTGGTCTACCGAACTGGCTCATTACATGTGACACGCTTTCAGGCATCCCATTTACGGTACCACGCAACCAATCATCAACGAACACGCGACATAACATATCATGAGATTTATCATTAACTTAATACGGTTATACCTAGATTAAATTACTCAGCCCGGGGTAGAGATACATATGAAATATACAAATAATACAAACTGTGTGATTATAACTATATCGAATAGATAGTATGAAATCAACTCACCGCTTTCGTAGAGTCTCAATAGAGCCACGCTATAACTTACTCAAAGTCTCCCACGCCTAAACCCCCGTACCACACATCAGATCGCCATCTGCCCTCGACTCCCGTCTCCAACCGACTGCTCCGAACCCACGCTTTGTTCCCATGCCTTGTTTTTACAAAACCTGCACGTGTTTTACAGATTTCTCTCGTAACAACTAACGTCCTAATAGTTTCTTTAAAGTATCACAAAAAAACAAAGACCATCGCTTCAGGATCCAATACAAAAGGTCTTGCTTTATCTGATTTATGGAGGGTCAAATAGCAACGATGCGAGCCAGATGACTACAAGTCGACGCCCGCTATTAAATATCAAAATACCAACGTATTAAAGATGTAATTTTTAGGGTTTATTACTTTCCCATTGTTGAGTAACTTGTGTACCATCATACCATCCATCTTTATATCAGATCATCCTTGATCGGTCTTGATATATTACGACTTAGGCGGGCGTTAGCGCACGTCATGCATTATTATTTACTTTTAAATTTTAAAGTGGATAACCTTTCGGTTCGTGAATGTTTCCACTTCTATGTGGTACACGTACACACGTGGCGCTGGACGGCGACAGCATCAGCTCTTAACTTGTCCACCAGCTTGGCGTTTTTTGGCATGGAGTAGCCCTATTTACAGAGCTGTTCAATACCTGAATGACTTTTAAAAAAAGGATCCAGTTGCGGACATATTCTATGATAAGCCAGCAGGGCTAACATGCGCGCGTCGTCAAATATCTCGAATCGAGATGAGATATCATCTCGAGTCTTCCCGAGCGAAGTAACGTCGACATATTTTGTCGCGTCAAACTTTTTCAATTGTTGTCTATGGCATACATATTTTTTAAACATTTATCCGATAAAATCGGCCCGATACGGCCATTTGCTCGAAAGCACAGACTAGTTAGGGATGCTAGGTATGAAAAAAAGAGAAAAAATAGTGCAAACAATTTTCGACCTTATTGACATGACATGCTATCGAATTTTTTTTCTTATATTCGTGATCAGCGTCATCAATCAATGCGAAAAGACACGTAACAAAGGAAATGTCATTAAGGTCGAAAATGGCTTGCAGTCGCTGTTTTAGTCCAAAATGAACCAAGCACAAAAAATGTTTACACGATATAACTTCTCGTCGACCAAATGAAAGACGGGAGACAAAACATTTTAATTTAAAAAAGAGAAAAAAATAGTGCTAACAATTTTCGACCTTATTGACATGACATGCTATCGAATTTTTTTTCTTATATTCGTGATCAGCGTCATCAATTAACGCGAAAAGACACGTAACAAAGGAAATGTCATTAAGGTCGAAAATTGCTTGCAGTCGCACAAAGGCACTAAATTTTGATCCAAAATGAACCGAGCACAAGAAAAGTTTACACGAGATAACTTCTCGTCGACCAAATGAAAGACGAGAGACAAAACATTTTAAATGTCAAAATTCGAGTAAATAAGGGCACGTATGTTACAATTTGCAGACACTAAGTAGAGATGATTTCTCGAAGTCGAGTTATGTCGACATCTGACAGATCGCCATGAAATGTGCCATGTTACCAACAGTCGATATCGACATAAAACGGCAAAATGCCTCGAGATAGCTATCTCGTGGCGCGCATGTTAGCCCTTCATGCTGCCAACAGTCGACATATCGACATAAAACGGCAAAATGCCTCGAGATAGCTATCTCGTGGCGCGCATGTTAGCCCTGCAGGTGTCTTTGCTACAACCGTGACAAAGTATTTGTGTAACTTATAGTATTTGTATGCCTAAAATGTAAAGTATTTCATCGTATTTTTAATAATTTTATGATTTCAAGAAATTTACTGATCGCAAATAAGCGCTTTGGTGCAAACTTTAAACTAATATTGCTATTAGCAATATTAAGAATAAAAAGAATTGAGAGAAGACTTCAAAATAACAGGAAAAAGCGCCTATTTCTTTGTAGTAGTAATCATGTCGTTTCGTTTTCAAAAAATGAATGTCTAGGCGCTTTCTATTAAAATTACAGTATAGTCAAAATTGAGAACATACAACTTAATAATAACACTCTACAGCACGTACATGTTAATCAATATATGTTGTGTACATAAGCACAGTGACTTTTATCAGCCTCAAGTACGTTTTCTCAGTGGCTCTGGTAGGGAGAATGTTCCCCAGTAAAGCCACAACAGTGGCAAAGAGCGAAAATTTTCAAAATGGATGTCGGTGGAAGATAATTCTTACCTCGATGTAGTTTATCGAATTTTAACATCTCTACTATCTATGCAAAGGAAAGCTGGCAGGTATTGAGTTATATGGACCCCTCGCCACACCACAAAATATGTACTCGTGTATCAGGATTTCTCAGAATTTCACTACTATGGGAGCTAAATAGGTGATGAACCGTTATATGTTAAGGCCATAATTTCCGAAACGGATTTTTATGATTTTTTTTTGTTGGAAAGAGAAGGGTGGTATCTGGTCAAGGGAGTCAGAATCAGATGGCGGGATCCAGAGACTAAGAATCTAGGAATCTATGGAAATCCTCGAAATTGCTTTTACATAATTTGAGTATTTGCCTCTAAAATCAGGATGTTAAACTGATGGTAAAAACAAATAAGTTACAAACTAAGCAAATGATCAACGATGGATCCGTTAAATACATACTTACAACTCACTATAAACCGACTTCAAGAAACACTCTTAGAAGTCCGTGCTAACTTTGTTGAATGTGCCTGAAGTACTATGATGTAATCAATTTATATACGGTTTGTCGGGCTATGCACCGACTTCTAACAGAACAGCTGTAATATCAGTAACTTTTTTTTTCAGTGCCTGTGCTTTTTTGTTCCCTTTGTCGGTTTAACTCGTTAAAAATTTATTTATTGGCTATAAAGGTTAGTCCATGTCCGTTCTTAAACTCTAATCCAATTCTGTATCAAATTTCGTCAAGATCTGTTCAGTTCAGGTTTTAGGCGTGAAAAGCAACAGATAGATATACAGGGTTCCTTTCCCATTTTATAATGTTAGCACAGTCTAACGAACTTTCATACAGAGTTACAGATAGAGATATTAGTATGAATTACCCTGGATGTTAAGGATCTGTGGCATAGCGGTACTGAACGCGGCTGTTACGCAGGAGGCGCGTGTTCGATTCCCGCTCAGTGCAAATATTTGTATGCATGAATATGGGTATTTGCATTGGTCTGGTCGTGCCTTGGAATGCACGTTAAGCCGTCGGTCTCAGTTGCCATACGAACAGCTATGGAAGTCGTTACGGGTAGTTGAAGCCCTCAAAAGTCCAACACCTGGTCTAGTTGCAATGTTTCGATATCGCCTTTGGGTTGTGGAGATTCAGCCAAATCCGAGTTAGACTGGTAAAAGCGGACCTGGTTCCTGGTAACAGGGAGTGAGCCTATTGTCGTATTCCGGGTCGTATTGAGGCTGAATCTGGGCTGTACATATCTGTCTGATGTGAATCAGCCCTTTATCCCTTAGTCGCCTTGTACGACACCGCGTGGGAAGAGATGGGGTGGCCCAAATTCTACTCTGCCGGGGACCACGCGGCTGAAGAAGAAGACCCAGGATATTAAATTTAATGCAATTATAAATAAATAACAGGGGATAAAATAATAAGAAAATGTTGTAATCGAAACGACAGTTCTTATATATTCTGTTGTGAACGAAACAATATCTTGTTTAAAACTGCGTGACCGCCATCTAGTTGTATTTTTGTAACTAAAACAAATTTTAATTTATTGATTAAATACGAATATATATACACAATTGTGTATGTAAAAATAAAGTCTATTTATTCACATAGTTGCTTAGATATGATAAGCTTTAAAAAATCTACCATAAAAATAGTCTCAGGCAAAAAAGCGACATTATTGCTCACATCTCAGGTTCTACTCAACCGATTGCGATCTTTAAGTCTGAGCAAGCCCTTTCTAACAAAAAAACCGCATCGAAATCCGTTCAGTAGTTTTTGCGTCCATCGCGAACAAACAGACAAACAGACAAGAATTTCAAAAAATATATTTTCGTGTTCAGTATCGTTAATATAACATACTCCAAGTTTTTTTTTAAATATCTCCAATGTACAGACACGACTACTTTACAATTATATAATAGTATAGATAGATGGAAGCGATTCTAATGTCTTTTTATAGATTTCCTTTTCATCTTACAATCTTTGAGAAAATGACTAAGTCTATTCGTTTTTAATTAAATTAGCGTAAACGAATACTTTTCAATATTGTAGGAATGAAATAATGGCGTCCTCGGTATACCCTAGCTTTTTATGCTGTATTCATGTACAATAATATTTGACAATTTGAACCAGTAGGAACCATATTACATATGACGACAAGCGTCACTGGCGCAATGCTAAAGTTAACTAGGATCAATATTATTAGCAACCGAAATTACTCCCCTATTCCCGTTAACCACCAAACTTAGCTAAGATAAGCTAAGCAGCCAGATAGGGCGCCTTCGGTTGCGGCCGGTACTTACAATGGGCGTCGTCTCCCTTGAGAGAGTGAGGTGACGACTAAGGTTTGGTAACTGGCAGGAGGCACCGGTCGAAGACCTTCGTTTTGTGAACATGGCCTAAGTCTGAGTCCCTCGAGTCCATCCGATCAGCTGTATTGCACGACAAGTGGAGTATACGACAAGTCCAGGAATGGATGCCACTGCCCTAGTATGAGTAATCTCGCAATTCTCACAGGGCTTCTACAATGCGCAATGTTCAAGTAGATTACCTTATAATTTGTAAACAGCTTCGCGAACCTGTTCGAATGGTGTGGGGCAACTGAGGAGGGCAGGAGAGGCTCGAAGAATGAGACACCGACAATGTTTCAACGATTTCATCTTTATTTTGTATTACTTACATTTATGTATTTACAAGTGAGGCAGTAACAGTGTCAACGAACCAAACTTATACAACTGTGAACAGATCGATGACATGCATCCCGTTCAATTAACAGAGAGGAAAAGGTCCGCGGCCGCGCACTCCCCCCCGCGCCCTCGCGCGATGTAGCGGCCTGAGCATACAGGGTGAAAGATTACGACCTTAAAGGGAACGTACTCTCAATGTTATATACGTTGTTGTAATAGCGATGTTCACTGAAAGGACACATTCCATTCTCTCTTTTTAGTATCAATCATAAGGATCAAATCTCTCTAACAAAAATAGTAAATTAATTGAAAGGAAAATTATTTATTCGGATTTTAGTCGGTTCGATTATTGCGTACTGCAAGCGAATTTTCAAAATTCTATAATATGTTTATTTAAAAAAAAATAAAGTGAAATTCGCTATTTCCAATATTTAAAATACTCTCCCTCCAGGTAAAGTCAAAATGTTCCACCCTATATAGTTTAATGAGGTACTTTGAGGTTTAGAACATCACGCTCATAGCCTGATATTTGTATTGTTATTTTTCATTCATGTTTCATATTGATTTCAATATCTATCTTTGTACGATCATTTTGGTCATCTATAATTTTGAAAATAAAATAAAAACACAGATATCGACGTCATCACTGAAGGAATTTATGTCGAAGGAGCAAAAGTGTCATCGTGATTCGTAAGTATTGGATTCATATCTCTAATTAGCATCGCTGACGTGAAGAGGTGGGCAGGGGAGAGCGGTCTCTAGGCTGCACCGGACCACACTCAATAAATATTTATAACATGGCAGATGACAATTTAAAACAATACTCAGGTGGTGGCACTATTCCGTCGCCCGTCGCACGTCTGTGCCGCGAGCACGGCGAGGTGTTCACAACGATTTCGATGTCACTAGTAGCAGTCGAGGGCAGCCTCAGATGTTACTAGTATTTAATAAAATGTAATCGTTTATAATAATTTTATGTACAACTTTACAAATTTGAAAGAGGAGCGAACGACGGCGGCCCGTGACGTCACGCGCCAGGTCCGCGCGCATCCCTCCGTCGCCCTATGTACATAGACTTGTTTCCCGTAATATAAACTTTAGTAGGTAGGTACCGACACGAGTAACTTCGTAAGTTAAGTTATCTTCTCACATATCGTTCATATCACAACGCGCACGACTGACCGTCCATTATCTAAGTAGGTAATACATTTGAAATTTTTACAATTAATTAAATTAATCCACTAAGCATCGGATGCGTAGTGTTCGTTGGACGTGAGTGCTTGCACACAGCACACACTGACACAGCACTCGCTACTCGCACACTGCACTCGCACAGTTCGGTCCATTAGCGTCCGCTCACTCGCGCCGCGCTCCGCTATTTGCCGTCGTCCTCGTCGTGGCACAGCAACCTGCAACGAATCCACGCATTCACCTTGGTTATTTATATCGGAATTACTAACTAACTTTTAAGTTTAGACTACGAGGTAAGGTACTTGTAGTATTTTACAACGAACAATCACGTGACCAAGAAAGGGACCATCGAACCGACATAAATGGTAGCGTTTCTACCATTCCAGAAAATGTTCTGGACAGGAAGGGAGACGCGGGATCCACATTAGAACACTCGCCGCGGTAGATGGAGGCGGTAGAGTACAGAATGTAGCTATTTCACACGTTCACCTGTAGCACTCGTTACATACAGCCCCCTAGTGGTCAGCGTGCGAGTCGCTGAGGCTGAGGAGGCAGGTACTCACGCAAACAGCGCGGCGCCGGCGGCCGCCAGCAGCAGCCGCATCAGCTCCGCACCCAGCAGCGCCGCTGCAAGAGCGCCGCGTGCCAGCGCCGGCCGCGCGCGCCCGCACGCGTTGCCGTGCTGCATGGCCGCCGGCTGCTCGCCTGCAACATCGTGTGGAGAGCGGCCGCGTCACAATGGACTCAGGCGAAGTAAAGTGTGTTTTTACGTCCATAGAGTGTTGCATCGTGTACACTGATTTGAAGTTTATTCACAAAGATTGCCGATGGTAACTATAATGTCATACCTCGAAATGTTATGAGGTTTTGTTGATTTAGATAATATTAGCTCGTTTGGCTCCTGTCTTTATGTAGCGGTTGTGAAGTTCAAAGTATGAGCCGTGCTAGACGACGGTTCCCTGTTATGTGAGCAATTAAAATCCTTCGAGAGTATCTTAGCATTGAGACAACCGACAATGAGAGATTTCGGGACGTATGTAATAAAATCTATCGAGCTAGAGAATATAGTACGTTGGTGAACTGCCTAACAGGAAGTGTAATACCTCCTCGGTATCTCCCTCCGCAAATCACGAGATTTGGTTAAAGAGCATGAAGGGAACATGGAAGCATTTTTTCTGCTAATGATACCTTGTAGTAGACAGTAAATATCAACAAATGACTGACTCATTGTGTTTACACAGATTGCTATGCGGAGGAACGAAAATAAATAAAAAGTACCTGAGTTCCTGGTGCCTGGTTTAAGGTTCATAATGAACAAAAATATGGATAGGATATAATAAGTAACAATGTTTAAGTGTGAAGTGAACGTAAGCCGCGTGTAAGTGAACATAAGTGTAAAGACAAGCAAGGGCGCCACTGACCGCTGAGCACGTGCAGCATGACGGAGGCGGAGTCCAGGTTGGACGGTGAGCACGAGTAGTTGCCGGAGTCCTCGCGACGCGGACTGTACACGATCAAGTTGCCCACCTGGAATACCACGCACCAGTTGTTGAATCTTTTAATCACGCACAAAACTTATTGGTCACAAGCACGTTGATGTTAATCAATGATTGATCGAGTAGCTGACTAGATTTGAGGAAATGGGGATAAATGAAACCTTTTGTGAAATGACATTTATTTAGAGTCAGGTAACACAGGGGGGTGCACTCACCGTGGTGTCGGGTGCCACGCGTTGAATGCGGATCTCCACGAGGCTGCGGTCGTAGTTGTTAGTGTCAGGTAACACAGGGGGATGCACTCACCGTGGTGTCGGGCGCCACGTGCTCCATGCGGATCTCCACGAGGCCGCGGTCGTAGTTGTTAGAATCAGGCAACACAGGGAGGTGCACTCACCGTGGTGTCGGGCGCCACGCGCTCCATGCGGATCTCCACGAGGCCGCGGCCGTAGTTGTTAGAATCAGGCAACACTGGGGGGTGCACTCACCGTGGTGTCGGGCGCCACGCGTTCCATGCGGATCTCCACGAGGCTGCGGTCGTAGTTGTTAGTGTCAGGTAACACAGGGGGATGCACTCACCGTGGTGTCGGGCGCCACGTGCTCCATGCGGATCTCCACGAGGCCGCGGTCGTAGTTGTTAGAATCAGGCAACACAGGGAGGTGCACTCACCGTGGTGTCGGGCGCCACGCGCTTCATGCGGATCTCCACGAGGCCGCGGCCGTAGTTGTTAGAATCAGGCAACACTGGGGGGTGCACTCTCCGTGGTGTCGGGTGCCACGCGCTCCATGCGGATCTCCACGAGGCTGCGGTCGTAGTTGTTAGAATCAGGCAACACAGGGGGGTGCACTCACCGTGGTGTCGGGCGCCACGCGTTCCATGCGGATCTACACGAGGCCGCGGTCGTAGTTGTTAGAATCAGGCAACACAGGGGCGTGCACTCACCGTGGTGTCGGGCGCCACGCGCTCCATGCGGATCTACACGAGGCCTCGGTCGTAGTTGTTAGAATCAGGCAACACAGGGGCGTGCACTCACCGTGGTGTCGGGCGCCACGCGCTCCATGCGAATCTACACGAGGCCGCGGTCGTAGTTGTTAGAATCAGGCAACACAGGGGCGTGCACTCACCGTGGTGTCGGGCGCCACGCGCTCCATGCGAATCTACACGAGGCCGCGGTCGTAGTTGTTAGAATCAGGCAACACAGGGGCGTGCACTCACCGTGGTGTCGGGCGCCACGCGCTCCATGCGGATCTCCACGAGGCTGCGGTCGTAGTTGAGCACGCGCTCGTCGTTGTGGTACCAGAAGATGTAGGCGGGCTCCTCCAGTGCCTGCGTGATCACGCACTTGAGGCTCACCGTCGTGCCCGCTTTCACGTACAGCTCCGACTCACCCACGATCTCGATCTTTGGCACTGGAACCATATCGCACTCGCACTAACTAAACAAATTCTATTATTGTTTTCACATAATATATTTTCGTAACGTTAATGATCACCACTCAATGTTATTTAAACCAAAATTAACCGCTCTAATAAATTTAAAAGTTTTTTAATATTATATTTCTACTATACACAGGTCTAGTAGTATACAGAGTTATAGAAGAAATATCATAAAAAAATATTTTGATACACGGCTACATTACTTAAGTTCCTCTATGATCTTGGGTATCGAATACTCAAAATTGGATGGTAGATATCTCGAAACCTCTGATAGTAAAATTCAGTCATTTAACTTCACAATTCAGGTTGTTGTTGACACTGAGGTAAACAAATAGAGTGGCAAACCAGTACAAATCGCCGCCACAAAAAGCAATGCCACTTGTGAGCTTAGAAGCGCAACTACGAGAAAAACTACTTAACTATTGAAGATGATGAAGGTAAATATATATGTCTCACTCGCACGCGTGGCATGAACACCAATGTCGCTGGGATTAGACAAAGACAAAAGTATTAACATGTGATCGTGGGTCAGTGTTTACAGACGTATGAATATTTACCCACGATAATATAGAATTTCTAAACCAATTTTGTAATAAAAATCATTAATATAATGTTTATTTTTCCCAGACTGTGGGTTTCGATTTTGAATGGTATGTATGTATCTACTAGTACATTATGAAACAAATTATTTATATTTGAAAATAGTTTATAATTAAGTAAAACGTATAATATGTATGTAAATATAAGCCTTATGATTTTTCACCTTCGAAAATATAATGTGCCAAAGGAAATCAACTGAATATATCGACCTTCAAGATTCGTCCATTAAGGTAAAAGCACCAATGGCCGACACTTTATGGACAAATCAAACTTCAATAGGTATACAAAACTACTTAATTTATGTTTTTAGACGAATGGTCGTTACGTCTTTTCTCAATTCCTACAACATTATGACATTAACTTTTGCAGATAAAGTCTTTATAAACTAACATATTTTTAGTTTAAGTACAATTATATAACACTTGATCCTTATCACCAAAAGTGGTCAATCACATAAAACTGTTTGAAATTCTAACCATAGAAATACGGCAATGGTCTAAGTAGGTCAAGAATTTACTTATTTTTAACATCCCTCCCATCATCATCATAATTAAAAAAATCACATCTATTAAAAAAAATTAGTTCCCTTAACAAAAATCTTAAGTTATAATACTTATAATGGTCTAATTATATCCTATAATATTATATCTATATATATATATATATATAATGTATTGTAATAAGTATCCCTACTGACAATACAACATACGCGCGTGCGGTGGCTCCTTAACTCCCTCCTCACCTCAATACGAGGCGCCTGCGCTCGCGTGAGACGGTGCACAAGTCAACTACTCTAGGTCTAATCAGTAGCAGCCAGAACGTCTCGAAGGGTAGGTACGCGTGCTTCTTTGTTGTTGCGAGGGAACCCGAGAACGTGATGCTATTTGTAATTGTATTTTGACATTATTTAACGTGTGTGAAGGTCATTACTATAAGACCTTGTTGTAAACTGATTTGTGTTCAACGTATAAATAGCCTAAATTATGTATGATCGCAATATAAATTTAAAGGTACTTGGATTATGCACTCGCGAGTTTACTTCAAGTCCCCCAAGTAAGAAAAGAAAATATTATTCTATAATTGACATAATTCCTAATTCTCCCAATAATGTGGGTAAACCAAAACGATGTTTTAGTGGTAACACTGAATGGCAATCATAATTATTAATTTTAAAACTGGATTATAGCGATATTTGCGTCAATATCAATGTATAAATAGTATAGTTACGCGTGAAAACTAATTCCTTTTGATTTTTGTGCATGTAGGACCTAGAATCACAAGATTTTACTGCGCATTTCACCATTTTAGCGCGCTGGGTTCAGTTCGGACGTGTGACAGAACTGTCTAACGTCGACTAAACTGAAGTCGCCTCAGGTCTGACCGTGGTCAGACCTGTGGTGGCATTGATTTTGGTGCGGCCATTGCTAATCTAGTGTGTATATATCAATGGTTGTTGACTTATGATTCGAGTTTAGTAGGAAATGTGCGTTTCAATTCAACCACTGAGCTACCGTCGCTTCCAGTATACATCAACTATCTTGCAATATAAGTTTTAGAATGCGAACAAACATTTATTTTGTAAATACATTATGATATACGTAGAATTAGACCGAGACTAATCCATTCTAATATTATAAATGCGAAAGTAACCCTGTCCGTCTGTCTGTCTGTCTGTATGTTACGCTTTCACGCCTAAACCACTGAACCGATCTTAATGAAATTTGGTATAGGTGTAGATTAGACCTTGAAAAAGGACATAGGCCATGTTTGGTCGCGATAACCGACATCCACGCGGGCGGAGCCGCGGGCAAAAGCTAGTGTGTTATATACAATCATTTGCAGTTAGCGGGGATCGAGCCCACGACCCGTGACTTAGTAGTGTATAATACACATGGGTAACTTAGTACTATGTATATCTTTCGTGTGACACGGGCGTGGGCGTGGACTCACCGACGACGTTGAGCTGCACGAAGTGGCTCATCTTGGGCTCCGTGCCCACCTGGCACTCGTACAGGCCCGCGTCGCGCGCCTGCACGTACTTCACCTGCGGATAGGACGCATATACACACATATGAACACAGCCCTGCTGTATTGGAAAAATATTGCCAATGAGGTTACGTTTAAATTTTACTTACGACGCGTTATTAATTTTATTCTGAATATAGAAACCAATGTAACAAAAATAAAGAATACCCCTAGAAAAAAAACACTAATAAAATCTAAGAGAGTACCTCAGTTCTAATTGTTGTTTATCCCTTTTTTGTTGATAGATTTTTGACATTTGATGAAAACTGTACGGGCAAACTCGAACATTTCGCTAGCGTAGCTTTTGTGCTGCGCTAGTACCGGCCGTGTCGCATCATGTACTTTAAGTCAGTGCCAATAAATGCATCATTCTGAACACATGTGTTTCAATCAAAGAAACCTCGGCGCGGTACACACTAGTAGTCATCCCAGTAAAGATCTTCATCTATCTATCATTTAAAAGGTGGTGTCTGACCGTACACAAACCTTAAGTTTCTAACGACAATGGAATTGCAATCAACAAAACAGTTAAACTGTGTACGAAATATCAGTTTAATCAATCCGGTCAAAAATACCGGATCTTTCAAGTATTGCAGTCGCACGAATGGTACCTGCAGGGTCCAGGTGTCCGTGGCCTCGACGAGGAAGGCCTGGAAGCGCTCGTCGGCGATGAACGTGAACCTGTCGACCGTCAGTATGTGCGCGTCGCGGCGCCGGATCCACGACACGGACTTATTGCTCAGCTGTCGCACCTGCAAGCACCACATGTTATAGCGTCAGGCACGCAGCGTAGTGCACACACCGCACAGCGCGCAGAGTCAGCACCCACCTTGCAGGGCAGGTAGGCGTGCGTGCCGAGCTGCGTGGTGATGTTGTTGGGCGCCGTGGGGTCGAAGTAGGGCCCCGTGTACAGCCCCACGTAGCGCTTCGTCAGCCGCGCCCCGCCTCCCGTCTCGCCGCACGACAGCACTGCGTAGACAACATGTTATCATATTAGTGTTTTATGAACTTCTTCAGTAGGTAAGGATAATGATCCATGACCACATACATACATATAATCGCGCCTTTATCCCCAGAGGGTGAGGCAGAGGTGAATTAACACCAACATTTCACCAATCATTGTTTTCAGTCCCACGTAATGAGCTTATTGCCGTATTCCGGGCACTATTGTTGACTCGAGCCATGAATGAAAGGATAATGATAGAAATCATTTTAAATCCAGATCAACAGTGGCAACTGACTGGAATGCTGAGAACGTGCTACTTGGCCGCCACGCGCTCGCACTTTGGACGCGAGCCGAGCCGGCTTTACCGTGCTACCATTTGATAGTACCATTGATGGTACTATAACAATTTTCATTTGCCGTGGTACCACTGTTGGTACCACGGAATATTTAATTTGTCCTGGTACCATTAAGGGTAGGTAATACGAATTTTTTTATTTGCTTTAGTACTACTAATGGTACTACGGAATGGTTTTATTGCAGTGGTACTATTAAATGTTCTATAGTTTCTTAATTTGCTTTAGTACCATCAATTAGTACATACCAATTTATCTTATTATCACTGAACTAAAAACATTTGGAAAAATGTGAAATTACACAAATTTACAGACAGCAAGGAATAAAGACGAATAGGTGCTTGTTTACGCAAATGTTTCTTTACTTTAGTGGCTCAATTATTTAAATTAAATTTTTCCTATTGATGTAGATGGGAAAAAGTTCGACGTAGTTGACAATACGTCCATCAGTCCAAGTGGAATGAACGTCTTTCAAAATGAACATCATGCCAATGGAATGGAAATCTTCCAGCTTTGGATTTCCAAATGGACTGAAATTCATGCATCAAATCCAAATAGACGTCATCGGTGGCCAAATATCAGTGCCAAACATGCGCGCCACACCATTTGTAAGCCGAATGAATCTTTTGTAAATAGGCAAAGCCACGTCCATTCTTACTTTTGTCTCAGTTTGTGCTTACTGTCCACGAGAGAATATGTTACACATTAGAAAGGGTTGCGTCTAGGCAACATACAATCTAACAAACATATTGATATAGATGGGAATCGTGTATGAAATCAAAATTGCTTTGCGAGTTCAATAATAATAGTATGAAGTGAGATTTTGTATGATTATTTATTTTATGAATATACTACGGTTCACAACATATAATTGATATTTGTCAAGGTACCATCGAGGCATCGAATAATGATACCACGGTTAACAATAAATGAGTCATTGTGATAGTACCATCGCATCGACGTAATGGTACCACAGAATGAATATTACTACCTTACTATGTGTAATTTGTATTTCAATCGTCATCATTGAAATTTAGACGTTATCCAGATTGCATCCGAGGCCGAGACGCCCTCGGAGGTCAGGGCCCGCCTCCCGGCACTTCCTACGCCACTAATTTGTATTTCAATATTGGAAATAAATTAGTCGTTGGTAGTACTATCCATGACACGTACGCCAGTGCCGCGGTGTGTATACCAACATGCTAGTGCCGCCGGTCGCACGGCGAGAGCACCCGCGGGCGTGTGTCCGGCGATCGGTCGCCTTCATTTCCATCCCCGATTTCCGGAACGGGGACCCAATAAAAATGAGATTTATGTGTGAGAGCCGAACGCCTCTCCGGCCAGGGCTAGGGGGCGGGGAGGACGGATTCACGTGATCCAGATCTAATTAATTACCCTGCAACGAATCTTGCTGAACGTACAGCTACTTTGCAAACCTTACTTCAGACACAGCAATGTAAGCCCCAGGGTGTAATGGACAAGGGTAGGCAATATTTATGAAATGCGCCGTTCCGTAACAGGAGTTTCAGCTGCCACTTCACTTGAAAAAAGGGCGACATGCGGGCCTATTTTGACATGTATGCTGTGAGCTACTGCATTTTATTAACTTAATGAATCGTTGCCCTATATTCAGTAACCTATACTCATTAAAGCATTTAAGTTTCATGACTTGACCATCTAATATCAGTGAAGTTTCCGCCGATGCACGTCGAGGAGTCAGTTGACCGACAGAAGGACGCGAATGTCGCGGTCGCGGGTCGTGGGAGAGGGCAGGGAGGGGGGTCTCGGAGGCCGTGTCCCGGAATAAATTTAGTTTTTATCGATGTTACCCGTCTGCAACGGATATTGAGGATGGAAATGAAATCCCAAATCATCCCACGTCGGCATGTAGCGCGGCTCCGGCTCCGCGCGGACTCGCGTGGGGCGCCTGGACTAAACACAGGATGTAAATTGGATCTTCGTGAGAAACAGTGTACAACATTGTGATAAAAGTTTGTGATAAAGACGCTGCGAAAATATAAACGTAAGTAGCTTTATAATTATTACTATTATAAAAGAGTAACTTGAGATGTACGGATTGATGTTTGTTATTTCATCACATATTACTAGTATTCCCTCTAACCCCTTCAGCTAAGCTAAATCGCTTGTGTTAGGAATTGGTTCTTGCCGGTAGGGTAGAGTGTAATGGCCCGAATTCGAGCCCGGAACTTCTAGATCTTAAGGCCGATTCATTAATCTCTAGGCTATCGACGCTTGCTACAACAATGATGACAAGATTCACGATCACTTCGAGCACAGCTTCCGCTAGTGTAGACTATACTACGTATGGCAAAGCGGCCATGTGAGCGTACAAACGGATGGATGTGCTCTCCATTAGCGGCGGCAGGTGTGCGCTCCCCCGCGGCGTAGTGGCGGGCGCGTAATCTCGCGGCTACAACCAAGCCGCGCCGCGCGCTCCACATAGCTGCTAGTGCTTGTAGTTAACCCCGCTCTGAGCCTATTCAAGATTTTAAATAAACTATTCAAGACGCGGATTCCAATATTCACAATAGTCTGTGCAACCAACCTTGTCCAATATTAACTTTTGAAGGATGTTGTCAATTCAAATATTTGTAGGAGGTAGGTAGGCAGGTAGGTACACGACGGTATTTCCGTCCAATTGAGCAGTCCGACAGAGGAAGTCGCCCTACAGAATACCGCGGCCATAATAACCTCGTGTTGTTTTCCTGGCGGAGAGTAGGGTAGCCAGAGCTCACTGGAGAGTTTTTGTACTGTCAGTGGGAAGACCTAAGGTTTGTCCTGCTTTATCTTCTACACTGACGGCACAGAAACTCTCTGTTCTAACAGGGTCGGCTACGCGAGTGAGACGCCCCTGGTGTTGCGCACGTCCATAGGCCACGATAACCACTTTTAATCAGGTGGGCCGTATGCTTGTTTGCCACCGAAATGGTATAAAAAGTGCACCCAGTACGTTACCTATTCGATTTCAAGTAACAAACGATTTGGTTTGTGAAGAAGTTTCAATCGATTTTACACGAATGTAACACATTAAAATGAGACCATTTTAATGAATTCATTTTGAAGAATTCTATGGTCATTCATTTGTGTCGTTGAGTTATTTCCACTGATCCTAACATAGGCGATTGTCATATAAAACCGTACAGGTCAATCATTGGGATAAAAATACAAGAAACGTCGCCGGACAGTGTTTAAATGTAGTTTAAAGTGGAGGACAGGTTGCTCTGTTGGGTTACACTTACGTGAAGGCTACGGCGCAAACTGCTGACCACGCGCATTGTGACTGTCTTGTCGACTATCTTATAGTCACTGACCACTATAACTAGCTGGACTGACTATTCCATAGAAAATGACAGATTTGTTATTGTGTCCATTTGAAGCGCCACCGTAAATAAATATACTGAGAACTAATTTGTTTGCAAATAGGTGTTGTTCGTTGTTTTTGTCGATAAGATAACGCATCATTAAAAAATGGTCTAAAATGGGCATATCGTTAATTTGGAACAGAAGACCCGTTGAGATTTTTTTATCGATACCAAAACAGTTATTGTCCATTACTAGTATTAGTTCCAGGTACACTCACCACTGCGATTAGTGCCAATATGGCGATTTTGAATTGGGCACAATACACGAGTACTGATCAGGTTACTACAGGTTAATGGATTCAAAACATGTTTTAACGCGTTGTTTTTCTTCTCTTCTTTTTTTATGTGTATATCTATTTTTTTATATTGTAAATTGAATACTACTTAAATCTACCGTGCCGTCGCTATTATACACCGCCTTGTAAAGGCGCTGGGCTGTTTAGCTGGAGGGGGTTCGGTTCCCAACATCTGTTATTCTGTCAATTTAGAATAATTTACCAAACATCCAATTCCGGTCAGCCGTTATATTATATAGAGAAACAATCATATATCTTCACAAACATACATGTTTACAAATTTCAACATTATTAACATTCGATTAAGATAGGAAAAAGTGAATGCCCAGGTGGGACTCGAAGCCTCGATCTTCACTTTTTCCTACCTTAATCGATTTGAAAAGTTAGCATAGTAAATGCTTCAAAATTTCATTCAATTATTAACATTGTCGGATGTATAGAAATGTTCCACACATGGTTCCGACGTACGCGCCGCTCTAGAGCCGCGCTCGCGGCCTATAACAACGTACTTTACCTGGCACCTGGTACCTGGCACCTGGTACCTGGGATTTGGCACACGCGGTGGTAGCATGTTCTACTGGCATGGGAGTGGGATGTGCTGCTGATGTTATTACCTGAAACAAAGGAAACATTTCCTTTTAAAATATTCTCACAGTACTATTTGACTTATGCATAACTTATAAATAACTGTAAATCTTCTTGTTCTCTCCCTTCGGAGGTAGGCAGAGGTGTATTAATATCCACATTTCGCTAACTATAATATTCGGTCCACGGGAGCGAGCCTATTGCCGTCAAGGCTTAGCTGTGTGTTTGTTGTCGGAAGGAGAACAGCCCTATCCTTTTGTTGCCTTCTATGACGCCCACAGGAAGACACGTGACTCTCATATCGTTATTTTATAATCATTTGAACGCATATTAGTAAAGAGTATAAATGGTAAAATACGCGTTTTGTGTGTTGCTGTGATGAATATTGAAAGAGAGCACAGTGATTATGACTTCAACTTAGGTCGCGCAGTAACTTTACTGGTCACCGTGCAACCCGTCCGATGCGGTGCCTTACTACTTAATTCATTTTAGAATAGAAGTGAAAAAATGTTATATGAAAAACAGTACATTATGTGTAAGTGTGTAAAGTTGCCGCCGATGCGCCATTGAGACCCGAGCCGCTAGATGAAGGTCTTAAAAGAGCCGAGGATGGTAATCATCAATCACACATGTGAATCATACTATGTTTTTCAACACTCTTGTGAATAAAATAATATTAAAATAGTTACCCTAAATAAAATAATATATAAAATACGCACACCGGCAGAATTAGCGGAACACAAAAAAGGAGAGTATAAAATAGTTAGCTTTATTTCTAAGCAAATAATAATTAAACATGACATAATGCATTTTTTATAACCTTTTTTTTTTCCGCTGGGAAAAATGCGTTACGCATTCCCTCCCGTCGGGGGACGAGAGGGATATGTGGGACTCCCCGGGAACAGGTTCCCGGTATACCCACTAAACGACCCAGCGGCACTCCCGCATCGCCTTTCTTGGAGGGGGTCTGGGAAACCGGCAGAGCCTTTACGTCCAGTCCCCCTCCGGCAATTGCCCGCCTAATCGCGGCGGGCCCTTCACGCCCCTCCCGAGCGCGGGGAGGGGCTCGAGGATGGCCGTGAGTGCCCAGTCATCCTCGTACGGCGGGGTGATGGGCAGTGCAATGCGGGTGAGGGCACCCCCGCGCCTGTCACCCGCTGCTCATCACCGGGGGCTAGGAGGGTGGCCGCGTGCCCGCCCTCTCCTGCCCCTACTTCGTCGGCGGAGTTCCGGCGCGAGAGGATCGTCCTCCCGCGCGTGCTCCGCTGCCTCCTTCTGTGACATTACGTCTTCACAGAAGGAGGCGACCGCTGCCCACGCCTCCTCGCTCCCCAGCATGGCCCTTACCAAGCTGGGGAGCGAAAGGTCCGGTCCGACCACCGCGACAAGACTGCGGCGACGCTCGGACCACGAAGCGCAAACCTCTAGGGTGTGCTGCACCGTGTCCTCCACCGCGCCACAGTCGTGGCACGATGGGCTTTCCTCTCTCCCGATCCGGTGCAGGTACGATCCGAAACAGCCGTGCCCGGACAGCACCTGCACCAGTCGAAAAGAGAGGAAGCCGTGTTGCCGCTCGAGCCAGTCCTTCAGGACCGGCCCGAGCGCGTCCAACGTCCGGCGACCAAAATTTGCGGCGGCGAGGTCCACCGTCCAGTGATGGACGATGGCATCCCTCGCCTCCCGCCGAACGGCCTCCCTCTCCTCAGGCGCGCGCGGAAGCCGAACTGAGCATCCGATAGGTCCGGCCCGACCACCCGCAAATGTTTATTCAGCCGGGCGGCTATTATCCCCTCGAACATCTTACCGACCTCATCGAGCAGAACGATGGGTCGGTATGCCGAGGGGGAATCCGCCGGCCGCCCTTCCTTTCGGAGGAGGCATAACCGCCCCTCCTTCCATGGTTTCGGGAACCTCCTCGACGCGAAACACGCGTCAAAGAGGACCCGAAACCGGTCCACCATTTCGGTGGCGGCTATTGCCACCACCCTTGCGGGCACGCCGTCCGGCCCAGGGGCCGTCTTCTTCGCTCGGAGGCGAAGTATCTCCGTGTGGAGTTCCGCCTCCGTGAGGAGAGGAGCCTCCTCGTCCTCCTCCCCGTCTTCCTCCTCAGCGGGCCGACCTAGTGGAGGGTCCATTGCTGGCGGGGCGAAATTGGCCCTGCTGGGAAACAGGGACCGGACCACCCCGTCCAGCAACGCCGGCTCAAGGGTCTCCGATACCGGGGGGCCAAAGGGGCGCAGTTTGTTCCGCGCCGCCTTATATGGCCTCCCGAAAGGGTCTCTGTCGAGACCCTCCAGCAGCTCGGCTCGCGCCGAGTCCTGCGCGGCGAACATCGCGGACCTGAGGACCTTCTTTGCCTCTACGTACAGGTTGTAGAGGCGGTCCTCATTCGCCTGGTCACGTGTTCGCCGCCGCCGGCTCCTGGAGTACTCCCGCCGGGCCGCCACGCAGGCAGCACGAAACCCCGCCAACTCCGCCGACCACCAGTGGACGGCGCGTTTGGGAGGCGGACGACGAGACCGAGGCATACTTGAATTGCATACCTCGGTCAACGACCCGCGTAGCTGGGCCGCGGCAGCGTCTACGTCTACGTCCAAGACATCTATGGCAGGCGAAAGCCAGTCCTGGACGAAGGCCGCCTCCTTGGCCATAACCCTGTCCAGGTGGACGAGGGCCCACCGTGGGAATGGGGATTGGCCCGGACGAGCCGCTCCCTGGGGGCCCTGGGTGGAGATCTCGAACCGCACGTAACGGTGGTCCGAGAAAGTCTCCACCATGTCCACCCGCCAATTCTCCACGCGTGCGGCTAGTGCGGGGGAGGCAAAGGTGACGTCCACAATTGACCCACCCCGCCGTCGCACGCACGTCTGAATTCTCCCTCTGTTCAGGAGGGAGAGACCGGAGGAGGCCGCCCACAGTTCACGCGCCCGCCCGCGCTCGTCGGTGGCAGGATTACCCCAAACCACCGACTTAGCGTTCAGGTCTCCCAGAACGGAGACCTGATGCGGCGCCAACCTGCCGACCATTGCGGCGAGGACTTCGAGGAAATCCTCGAAGTCAGACAGTGGGCGGTTTGGGGAGAAATATACGCCTACAAAGGCTATTTCTCCCCACGCGGCGGCCACGTATCCCGGTCCCCTCTCCAAGAGCGAGAGGGGAGGGGAGTCCGTGGAAGACCGCGCCACGAGCGCCACCAAGCCGTCCTCGTCCCCCAGCCAACGGCTAGGGACTGAGTAGGGCTCGCCGACAACCGCCACGTCCACCAACCACTCGGCCATGACCTGCACCAGCAAGTCCTGAGCCGCTCTGCAGTGGTTGATGTTCGCCTGTAGAATGCGATGGACCGCTCCCATTAGTGGTCCATCGCATTTCCTTCCTCGGCCGGTGGCGTTGAGGTCTCGACGACCTCATTGGCGGTGGCGACAGCTGCAGGCCGGCTTGGCGCCTGCGTTTGGCCCTTTCTTGTGGGAGGATTGCACTTCTTCCCCCCCATCACGTGGCCGGTCGGGCAGCCGCTGGCGGCACACACGGCACAGCGCGGCGAGGCAACGCTGCAGGCTTCGGCCTTGTACCCCATCTCCCCGCAGCGGCAGCAGAGCTCCGACCTGTCGACTCGTGACGGGCACAGAGCTCTGGTGTGCCCAAGTCCGAAGCACTTGAAGCAACGGAATGGCTGGGCCTCAAGCGCCCGGACCACCGCTACTCCAAATCCCACGGGGAGCCGCCTTTTGGTCAGCACGACCTTTGCCGCGGCTACTGGGCACTCCAGCCGAATAGCACCCAGGCCACCGCGGCCTGGCCTAATGGCTCCGCCCCGCAATGCTGCCGCATCGCAGCCTCCCGCAGCTGCGACCGCCACCACCACCTCCTCTTTGGTGACCGAGTCATCGAGACCGGCCACCTCCAAGGACGCGGACTTCACCGGCCTGGTCACCGTAGCCGCGTCTCGCAGCTTGGCTGCGAAGAGGTCCGCGTTGGTGCCGCCTTGAGCCCCCGGGAACTCGAACAGTCGAGCCCCAGTTTCGGTCCGGCGGCACGTCACTGGGCCAGCCTGCGACGTGGCGAGGTTGGCGCCGTTACGAGCCCGCTTCAAAACGGACTCGTATTTCTCCCCCTTTTCCGCGGCCTCTGCCTTGAGCGTCACCACAACGGCTGCAGTTTTAGGAGGAACAAGATTCCTCCCAGCCAGCTTGGGGGCCGACTTCTGCGCCTTGCCCTTCCTCCCTCCTTTGCCCGTCACTTTGGACGAGCCGGAAGGGGCATGGGCGTTGGCAGGGGCGACGGCCGACGCTGCCTTATTGGCGCCTCTCTTCTTCCTTCTAACCACCTCAGTCCATGACTCTCTGGACTGGGTGGTGGAGGGCAGGAAGGTGTCTTCCCTCTCGGAGCTTCCGGGTACTGCCGGAGCAACCGCGACCACGACCGGAGTCACCCGGGCCGTGGACGACTTTTTCCCCTTTCCCTTACCTTTTGAGGGTTTTGGGGTCGGAGGGGGAGCCATTTGGGCCACGCCAGGGGCCTGGCGCCCCTGGGCGGTCCCGTCCGCCGCAAGCAGTGGCCGGACGCACTTCTCGGGCAGGAGGCGATCCTCGATGCCCGCGAGGCAAGCCCTTGTGAAGGCCCTCTCCTCCATTACCACCTTGCGGATGGTGTCCTCAAGGACGGAGGAGGAGGGAAGGTCCACCGCCACCGCTGCTGGCGAGGCCTGAACAGACTGCGCCGTGGCTTCAGCGAGCTTATTGTGAAGCTCCTTATTGTCCTCGCCTGCAGTTGCTTTATCTCGTCCGTGGCCGTGCGCTGCACCAGCTCACGGACGATGCCGATCAGGCTTGCGGCTCGGCATTTGAGGGCCTTCTGAAAAGTGCCCTTCAGGTTTGAGGACTTCGAGGCGACTTCCACAATCCCCTCTTGGTCCTCCTGAGCCATCTTTTGAAGCTCCGCCAAGGAGTGGTCCGCATACAGGACGGTTGACGCGCCGTAGCCCGCCTTAGCCCTGTGGGCGCGCGCCCGCTCCTCCTTGGCGGCGACCTGCTCCTCCAGCTCCAGTTGGAGCAGCATTTTTTATAACCTAACCTAAGCTAACCAACCTACCGAACCAGCGAAAGAATCCTTTAATTTACTACTTACTTGATATTTTATCAATTCTTGACATAATTATAAACATTTTTGACGTTCTAAAATAAAATTGAATTAATAAAATTGATTCTTTGCACCAATATGACTAGATGGAACTACCCTGCTACCACAGAACAGCGGTGCGGTAGTGGACCGAAGTTTCACTGTTGCATATGTCACTACTGTGCTCTCTGAATATCTATCATCTTACTAATATTATAAATGCCAAATTTTGTGAAGTAGCAATTACGTAAGGGTCCAGCATTCGATCCGTTGGAGGCGACCATACATATATTAGTAAAACGAGGAAACCACATCCGAACATAATTTATTACTCGCATAGAACAATTTACAACTCTATAAAAATATTCAACAAGTTGCCCTTGGATTTGAAGAGTCTAATTTATAAAAAAGAGTTCGAAAAGGAATTAAAAGCGTATCTATTGAGGGGGTGCTATTATTCAGTGGACGACTTGTAATTAAATTGTTATTAGTTTTATTATTGTTTTGACATTTTGATATTATATGATAAGATTTGACATAATCATGTATCTATTAAGTTGGTTTTTAGAAATTTGTTATTATTGACTTGTTAATATCATCACATTTTATTGCAGGGTCTCTAGTTGTTGTTTTATTTAATTTGACTTTTTGCTGACATTCTTAAATGGATTTGACATGTTACACTATTAATTTATAAAATTTGTTTTAATTTCACTATGTAACATATTATCATGTCAAAATTGCTGACTTTCATTGGTTTAACATTGACTTTTCATTTATTTATTCATTTAAAATTAATATAATTGGTGCATGGGAAAGTGTATAATTTGCATGTAATACTACTGTTACTATTATCCCTTTGTTATTATTATCGCTATATTTTGTAAAAATGTTCAAACACAATGTAAAAATTGTTCATGAATAAATAATACTGAATACTGAATACTGAATACTGAATACTCATAATTTATTCATCGGAAGTGTCAGACACTACGCACACGCGGCATGTCAGTGTCGCGCGACACATCATGTGACGTCACGTAACGTGACGTGACACGACGGCAACGCGCGAATATCGCAAAGGCAATATGTTACAATCATATTTCAGAGGCGCGACCTTGTCTTTTCTTATTTATTTTAAGAAGACTAAAAATAATTGTATGTGAGAGGGAACAAATGGCTTTGGGAATTTAGTGTCGTAGATCTGTTTTCAATTACTCAAGACTGATAGCTGAGTTGCTAGGATACTCTCCCTGTCCGGGGCTACTGCGGGGTCACATCCTGTGTAGTAGCTTAACTTTTTTTTTCAATTCATTGATAATTATAGCGGCATGACGTAGTTCCGTATGCGGAGTTATACATTATTAAAATAAATTAAAATATAGTTTGCTAAACATTTGAATTTTTATAATATATTTTTTGAATGACAGTAAACAACACCATTGCAACCAACGCTAAAACCAAAGATATGTTACACAGATGTACTGATACTAGATGTGTCATAGATAGTACTACATGGATTTACTAATACTAGATGAGTCATCTTAACATACATGAGAGGCACATCGTCGTATGGTTTGTAAAAATTATGGCTTTCTTCTCGTTTGGAGGGTGTGAGCACCCACAGGTCACGGAAGTTGCTTATCTTGAGGTAAACTGATGGTAAAAGACGCCTTTCATGTGCGGATATTAATCTATTTCACTCATTATATCAATGAAGCACAATTTGTGCTCAGAAAATTCATTAGCTTGCTGTCTGAACATCACGCTAATAGACGACTCGGCTTGGGACGCGTAGCAGCTGTGATTCATAGTCTCACGTGCTATGTACGTTGCTACAGTGTATCTCGTCTTGTGGTGTAGTGGCGACGCAATCGCAAGCGATGCACGCTACGATGGTGAGCTACGCCGGCACCTACGAGGAGGCTACGAAGCTCTACGGTGCTACAGTCGGTTTCATTCTCCTCGCTACATAATTAATTCGACCATTATGCAAATTTTCGTTTCCACTTCTGTTTCGTTTGACTACTTAGCATCCCAATGCTGTGATACTCCTTCAATTATGTAAATTAATTACTTTAATGGTCATTAATTAGGATAAATGGTAGTCTTTAATATTTCCACGGTGCGTAAATATTTCGTTCCCGATCATCTTAATATTTGTGATCATAGGGAATTAATTTTGCGAGTTTTTAATTGATTCTGGATTAAGTAGAGGAAAGTAACCAAATATGGAATACCATTTTGTTTTTGTGTTATAAAAAAAAAAACTATAAATCAAAAACTTTTATTCTTATTTATTATCAGTCATACAGTTGCGCTTTACTTATTGACATTTTTGTTTTACATATATTAATTCAAAATATAAATTTTTCTCAAAAACTAAATCAACATAAAGGCACCTAATTACGGAATAGGTACCCAAATATGGACTACTATAAAACTATGAATAATAAACCTTTATTTTTATGAGATATACAGGAACTTTGGTCAATTTTAAAAGTTACTTAAGTTATTTGCAAAAATCACCTATCCATGTATCGAACTCTGCACCTGCGCAATCACCATGTGCCCAGAGCCCACACATGAGGCATTTGATCCATGTCTCTTCTCGAGTATTTTCAGAAAACAGGCTGTTATAGAACATACACTCTGCATCTTCTGAGTCAGGAGCTCCCAGTTCTATGACAGCATCAGGCTACCTGTCTGTGTCAGAACGTATTTCTTCTTCATCAGTCCAGATTCGGCAAATTAAAACTAATCAAAACGTATATCAGATTTTGTACTAAACACAATTAGACAAGAAAAAACCTTGAAAACAATCAAATAAACATGTAATCATTGCATAGACATAATATACAATATTATTTCCAATCATGTTTTGAGAGAAATACTTAGTTTTTACGTACCTTAAAATCTGTTCTTACAGCGCCAAAACAAAACACTCTCACCGCGGCCACAATGTTCACCCGACTGCAACTAGGAGTATTCGTTTCCGGGAAATGGAGGTATTCCATTTTAGGATACTATTCCATATTTGGTTACTTTCCTCTACTGAGCCGATCGAGCTGAGGCTATTTCGATTCTCATTTTGTTTCTCATGCCGAAATAGGAAAGTCATGTGCCCGAGATCAGATAAGTGATATAGTTACGTGGGCGCTGTAGGGGTAGGAAAGGGGGAAGGGGGTGGTCAGCTCGACTGTAATTACGGCTGCAATCACAATCGCAATCTGTTGCGTCCCGCTGGCGCACGACAATCGTCAGGCGCAGCCGAGCCGGTTATATTATTTGTAACATTCGATTTTCGACGAGTCGTCCTCTCAAAAATGTTGTATGGTTTGCTTAGTCTATGTTATAACCAAAATGTGACACACCTTAGATACTTTGCTATGTGAAGTACAAGAAGATGATAACTAAACGGATATTGAATTCCTTGCAAGCGGTCGCAAGTGTCTAGCGAGTCGCACGCGCGTCGCGGGCGAGTGCGCGACAGCCCGGGGTCCAACTTTGTCAATTTCCTGTCGCGGCTCGCCCCTGCTCTCATCCTCGCGTGTATTTGGTAACTGTGGTGTAAGTGTAAGTAAGTGTGGAAAGGCACGTATCATAACAATCACTCTGAATGTGGTGTCGGTCAGGGCCCCACACGTCCTCACACTGCTAGCTCGGTGTACTGTTTGACGTCTTATTATAAGTAAACCTCAAATCAACACTTGAGTTTGTCTATTTCAGTTCGACACAAGTTATGGACACGGTGAAATACAGCACAGTTGATGTTTATCGCCTCAATACATTCAAGTCTTAAATTATGAAGCGCCGCAATCCGATGGCTCGAGACGCGCGTCATATTAAAAACAACAGGTTCACGCGCCGGCTGTTAGCGTTTTGATTTTAAATAAATTTTCATTGTGATGCAGCGCCACGCCCGCCTCGCCCGCCGCATTTGCCGCGTCCGCCGCGTCGCTCGCGTGCCGCGCTCGCGTTAGCTGGGCGAGTTGTGTAATAGAGAGCGTTCCCTTCAATTTGGAGCACACAACACGAACGTAAATCATTCATTTGGTCGAGAGTAATAATAAATTCATAGCGTGGCGCTCCCGCGTTATAGCAGAACAAATATGTACCTTATAATTATATTTTTCATTCCTTTGCTAACAAAATAATGGTTTTATGCTTAGATTACATTAACTCGCAAACGGTGACTCGCAAGCATTCTGAGCGCCAGATTTCAATCCGTATGCGATATATACGCATTAGCGATGTACATACCAACATGAGATTAGGGACTATCAATCTTGAAATATTTACATTTATGGGATTTGAATGGGTACGACTGATTGATTTTATTATTGATAGAAAGTGCGCAAGACAAATTAGATTCAAATCTCCGTTTTTGATGTAACGGAACTTAGGGCCTACGGCCCTACGCTACATATAGCTGTGATCGTCTAAATTGCTATCGTCGAAATCTACTACACTAATCTAGTTACGTTCAATATTGACTCCTGACCGTATGTATATATTCGTATAACAAATGCTAAGAGCGTCTATTTAAATCGATAGTTCACCACCTTAGTGGTATATAAAGTGTGATGCTCTATCCCAGCTTTTAACTTTAAATGTATGTATGGAATATATTATATAGTTTCACAGATCATGTGAGCTGTGTGCTTGTTTGCCACCTTGTTTTACTGTATGTATGGAATATATTATATAGTTTCACAGATCATGTGAGCTGTGAAACTATATAATATATTCCATACATACTTTAAAGTTAAATATACCACTAAGGTGGCAAACAAGCACACAGCTCACCTGATCTGTGAAACTATATAATATATTCCATACATACATTTAAAGTTAAAAGCTGGGATAGAGCATCACACTTTATATACCACTAAGGTGGTGAACTATCGATTTAAATAGACGCTCTTAGCATTTGTTATACGAATATATACATACGGTCAGGAGTCAATATTGAATGTAAATAGATTAGTGCAGTAGATTTCGACGATAGCAATTTAGACGATCACAGCTATATGTAGCGTAGGGCCGTAGGCCCTAAGTTCCGTTACATTGACACGCGTAACATGTAGAAGACGGAGATTCGAGTTCAGTTGATTGATGCATGAATGCAACACCATCGACAGTGAATTAAAACAATAAACAATACTATCACATTCAAGTCTGTTTCACGGTGCCCTGTCTAGTAACAATGAACAGTAGACTTGTTATTACTTTATTATTATTCTGGTACTATTAAATATTAATCAAATTTAGTACCCTTAAAAAACTGATACGTATCCTATTTTAAACAGCCTATTTTCACCAAAATATGATGACTATCCGTTCTTAGCAAAACGCCACAGCAAACTAAAGTAAAAAAATACAAACTAAATAAAAAAAGAGAAACTTCTCCCATTTTTTCTTCGTCTGCTTCGTTTATAACGAAGTACAACTCATCCAGGCATGCTTTTTATTTACAACAACCTGTGAGGAATCATGTCGTTGATGTTTCAATTAATCATCAAGATCCGTTCATAAATAACGCAACAGCAAACTTCTAGCTATTCCCCCCATTTTCCCTTCTTTAAAAAAAAAGACGGGTTGCACTCCGGGATTGCCGGCAGAAGTGAAAACCTTTTCTTTTTTTCTTTCTTCGTTATATACAGAGAAAAAGATAAAAAGAACACACCATACCATATGCTAGTTGAAAACCATACCATACCTATAATATAGCGCCAATGATAGAACCCATCACTAATTTTAAGTCAAAAGAAATTAATGAATTACAAAAAGAAAAATTAATCACAAAAGGTAATAAATTACAAAAAGAAAAAATTATCACAAAAAGTAATAAATTACAAAAAGAAAAAATAATCACAAAAAGTGTCAGCTCAGGTTCGAACCCGGTACTATCTGAAACGATAAGGACATCAGTCGAAGCGATTACCGCGAAGCTACGAGGCTTCTTAACGCATCTTAAATAATAAACAATCTGTAGCTGTTGTAATGTTGTATGACGTCAATCGACGGTTACGGTTCAAAGGTCAAGTAGTCCTGACGCGACTTTAACACCTTTTATCCATTCAACGCCGCTAAAGAAGATTTCACTGCAAAAGTTGAGTTTTAAATCAAAGAACATAATATGCCAAGCATGGTGAACATTGGTTAAGAAATGCGCCCTCGAGACCGGACCTGACAAACCGACACAGATCCCGAAAAAAGCAAAATCTGCTACTATGTAGAAACGGAGACTCCAGCTCGTTAGCCTCGGTCGGTCAATAAGATTTTGGAATATTTACTATTGTAGGTTCCAACGAAATTAGTTAATAGTAATGTGTGTGACCATGAATGTTATAATATCTACGTAATCTACGTAAAACTGGCCACTTTATGACGTCGACACGTAGACACCGGCCTAAATCTGGGTTATAAAACCTGTTCACTACGGGAACAAGGGGGGAAATGAAAGCAGAGAATTTGTTTGAGGTCTACTTATTTCCAGAATAAATATCGGTACAATATTTCCTTATAAGTATTTAAATTACTTGAGACAAGTGCCAAGGAAGGTGGCTAGTAGCAAAGTGAGTACATAAAAAGCGTGGGCTCGCACGACCCGCTGGAGTTGGCAAACTAACATTATACAAAAACACAAAGTGAACCTTAGGCGCATAGCGCGCAAGCCTTACTTACGCTTAAACATATGGCGAGCATGCGGCCTTCCTCACTTGGGACGCATTCAACTACCGGTTTGGAAGCTAGCAAATATCACGACGTATCGGATGATCCTTATACAAATCTACAAGGCATCTAGCTATAGAAATGAATACGCTGCTTGTACTAAAGTGAAATTAAACAATAATGAATCTTAATAGCTAGTTATGACAAACTAAAACAGTTTAACAAACTAAACAGTTATGACAAACTAAAACAAAGGCGCGGGCGCCGACAAAACCTAGAATCTATATTATAACATTTTATTACAGAATTAGCAACAATTCGATTTATTATCTCACCGCAAATGCCACCCTCTCACTCGAGTTCAACTCAGAACACACATGAACATACATAATCATCAATTTGCATGCAAATTGTAAAAGTTGTCCAAACGTATGAAATATTAATTATTCAGTGCGCGTCATCGAACAATGTCGACGAGCACAGCATGTTCCATTGTGAGAGTACACGTTACGCGCGCATTAGTCAACTCATTAGGCTTTTTGTGTGCGCGCTGCCCGGTGGGACACGTGGTCCAGTCCTTCCGTGGGCGCACTACTTCAGCTCGTGAGTATGCTATGAGAGAGTACACAGTTAATAGCTTTCGTGTGAAAGTACTCATTCTCACCGAAAATCTAACATTTTAATATATGCTAATACCGCGTGAAATACCTAAGCAACCGCTAAGGTAGGGCGGGAGGGGTATTATCCAGACTATATTATTATTCACGCCCTTGCAGAGAAGCTCCCGGCGGAATTTCTCATTACAGGTGGAACTACCGATCATGACTCATGAGATTTGGTGTCAGCGAGTCGACTGATGATGATGACAGCCTCTGTGGCGTGGCGGTAGTGAACACGATGCAACGGGTGCGGGTTCGAGTATTGCTCAGTGCCAATATTTATGTGCATGAAAATGTCCATTTCCATTGGTCTAGATATTTCCAAACCTCAAAGAGCACGTCCAGGTTGTCATATGAACATCTATGGGAGTCATCGGAGTCCTAGAAAGTCCAACAGCTAGTCTAGTTACTTCACTATCGTCAATACGTTGTGGCGTTAGATATCATTTTCAGCCAAATGTACAGTTAGGGTACGAGTTGGCAGGGGGCGACATCAGGCAGCAGCGGACGACGTGTCGCAGCGACACTACTGATTTCAATATATTTCCAAGAAAGTAGCCAACTTCGTACGGAGGGAAGGTAGTGTTGCTGCGACACGTCGTTCGCTGCTGCCTCATGTCGCCAGCTCCTACCCTTACACTGGAAAAAACCGAATACGGACTCGGAGGTGAAAGTTTCAAACGCGACCGGGTCTAACCCAATGTCGTGAAAGTGACGGAAGCGTGACGTCCGCTGCTCTTGTTTTGCTCGCGGTCATGGGCTCCTTCTGCTTGCCCTCTGTAGATATCCACGTGCGTGTGCCACGTCACGGCTTTTGCGTTGATTCTTTTTATAAAATGATTCTTTTTTTTTTTCGGTAATTTCTATTGTTACACAGCGAGGTAAAGAACAGTACGTAAATCAGCAAACAGTCCTTACTGTTCTTTGCCTCGCTATGTGCAGACTCTGCGGTACTTTAAACAACAGGAGAATGTAATCTAAACAAAGGGGTCTCGTTGCTGCGCTATGTGACAAGTCTCCTCTGGCAGGCCGCTCTGTTATCGCGACGCTGACGCCGCTTCACAAATAGATGAATACATTATTTGAGAAAGAATTGTTGCGTACAACAGCGTCGTTAGCGACAATAGCGCCGCCCCCTCCGCATTCCACATCCCCTTTCTCATCCTACGTGCAGTGTCTTTTGAGATATTCCGTGGACGTTTGCTGACGATTACTGACTTGTCTGTTGTATATGACTTAGTATTTTCCTACTGTTATGTAGATCTCATTATTTTTTCTTTTTGTAATTTATTACTTTTTGTGATAATTTTTTCTTTTTGTAATTTTATACTTTTTGTGATTATTTTTTCTTTTTGTAATTTATTTATTTCTTCTGACAGAAAATGAGTGATAGGTTCTATGATTGGCGCTATATTATAGGTTTGGTATGGTATGGTATGGTATGTTCTTTTTATCTTTTTATATAACGAAGAAAGAAAGAGGAAAGAAAAAGTTTTCACTTCTGCCCGCACTCCCAGAGTGCAACCCGCCTTTTTTTTTTACAAGTTGCTTAGTTTTCTCTTCTATTGGCAATCGCCAAAAGCTGCTTCGCAAGTTTTTTTATTTATTTGTGAATATAGCTATAAACTTATTTTAGAGATTTTCAAACCTATTCATGTTACCAAGTGTATTGGGGGGCGCGGGGTCGCTGCGTAGCAGGTTCAAAACCCTACTACCTGGCGGAGTTCTCGAACTACTCAAAATCATTGAAGGTACATTTTAGAGGATAGCTACGAGTGCAGCAGTGAGAAATAAATTTCTATTCGTCATAATGTTGAACTTTTACACGGAACGGAGGGGGTGGTACCCCACACATGCACCCACGGCCGGGGTGCACCGACATGGCTCTAAAACGGATTCCCTTCACAATATTTCTTTTCCAGTTCGAATGTGAATTTCCCGCGGCGATGCGAACTATTCATGCGCCCGGAGAGGAAAATTTATGGAGCGAGATATTTTTGAAAATTTCATTGGTATCGAAGTTCAAATATTAAAATGATATCCGGTTTGACCCGGGATGGCGCCGGGGACCAGGGAGGGTGCGGGGGAGTGAGCTAGCGCGGTCGTGCTCACCAGCGCGCTGCGAGCCAACCGCGGAGCAACAGCACGCACGCTCAGGCTGCCTATCCAGCGAAGATGTGCTATGCTACGTTGCTGTAGTTGCATTTGATAACCACCAATTATATTTGTTGGTCCACATAGCATAGCACTGGTTATGTTTTTATATAGTAAGATATAGGTATATTTATATAGGTGTGTGGATACTTTTACTTACTTACGAATTTTGAAAATTTCATAGGAAATATAATATATAATAGCTCGAGCAGCGCATGTTCATAGAATAGCTAAATAGTACGTCTCATTGGAAAAGTAGCTCAAGCTGTGGATGGAATCCACTGCTGTGGTTATTCTAAGCGATTATAATATGGAGTCGTCATGTAAGATTATGAGCATCAGAAGACTTTTACAGCGTCAGCAGCATGACAGAAGACAGAAAAACATCTAAATTATATGGCATTCTCTTTATAATCCGACAGTTTTTATATAACAAAGTTAGGAAGTGGAGCATATTTTGATGTTGACCCATAGCCATAGCCATTATAACAGAAGTAGGTACGTATGGGATCCGAGATGCCTTGTGGTTTTAGTCGGTCCGGTCCGACATAATCAAACCCCCTTCCCCCCTCACTGTCTGGTAGGTAATATGCTTGGAGATTATTACTACGCCACGAGAATGAGCGTGCATATTATATAAAATGCATACCGGGTCTGCTAAACCATTACGAGGTAGCTACGTAGAGCGCTACGAGGTGCTACGAGTCTACGACGCGGCATGGCCCAGCTCGTTGGTGTTTTGTTCTGTACGTTGTATTTCATTAGCATACATTTTATTTTTGATGACAAACTAATAACACTGTTACTAGTGACGCACACTTACACCCTCCGAGTGACGTCAAAATAGTAAAGTAGTACTTTTTTTTTTTACGTGCTGGAAATCCCCACGGATACCCCCCCTTCGGAGCCGAAGGGGTAGGTTATGTCGGACTCGAACCGACTAAACCGCACGCCGTCTGTGGGTCGATGTGCTAAGCCGAAGGTGAGGTTGTCTCATGACATATCCCTCGCACCCCGGCTGACCCAGGGCCATTCCACTCGGTCTGGCCCTCCTCGGGAAGGGGGACCACGTGGTCCCCGAGTCGCCCCCGGTATAGGGGGGGGACGACGCATCGTAGGCCGCCGTGGCCTGCTTCTGCTAGGGTGACGAGCGGCTCCACTCGTCACCAGTAAAGTAGTACTGTGGTAATAGTGAGAGTGACATCAGGCACGTCGTGTCGTATCATTCTGACAGCTTCTCCTATCGAGACCAGAAGAAATAACATGTTTATAAATAGAGTATATTTCAGAGTTCAACGACATACAATAAATCAATCAAGATTTTAGAGGATCGACTTGGTGATATGATCGCTCACCAACATAATCTAAACATGAAGTAACGGGTGAGCCCCGAGTTCCACCGGGAACAAACAACGGGAGCCATCGAGAGACAAGGAATTTGTGCAGGTTAGATCTGGGAACAAAAGTTCATCCGTCTCTTTGTGCGCGAGTCTTAACATTAATCTCTTCAAGTTCAGAACAGAAGAGGAGTGCTAATCCCGGGACCACTAACATTTATCCACGCTTATCTCGTTTTATATTCCACAGAGAGCAACGCCAGCAATCCGGTGCAATCCGGCTGAACCATCGCGTAGTGCAAGGTGTCGCGGCACCTCTGTGGAAGGTAATCGGCTTTGGCGCCGCGCGCCGCGCCGACCGGCGGCGTGTACAGTCAGCGTCACATCGATCTTGACGAACAAGGTGGACTACCAAAGCGCTATGCTCCTCGAACCAACCAAAGCGTATCATTGTGTCATGTGGGATTTAAGTAATCAACTTATTTGCATGTATAAATGTTGTTATAAAAGTAAAAAATTGCTTGTAGTGCTTGAAGTTTTATTTGATATTAAAGATCTAGGTTGTCGGAGTATTGTTTCGATGTGGTATTATATTGCAAGTCTAACGCCATAGTTAGATTTGGTAAATAAAGAGATTTCTTTTTTCATTAACAATAAAAATTCAATATCGACAAAAGAAGCTAAATATGACTTGAATGGAAAATGAGAGTAGTTCCTCAGTGCATGCACTTTTTTATTAGACTAGTGGTTAACACCATATTAGGCAGACAAGCACTCGGCCCACCTGATGGAAATTGGTTACCGTAGACCGAGGGCTTTACACTCGTGCTGCTGACCCTGTAAGAAAAAAGAATTTCTGTGCTGTCAGCGCAGAAGACCACTTTACATTTAGATTGACTTATAATGTACAATTAATAATAAATAAGTCCCACAACTATATGATAAAGTTGAGCGCAGTGTCATGTATTTACTCGTAATGAATGGCTTCCTATCGTCGGAGTGAAGCGAATTCTATCCGCGAGGCATTTCCAAGTGATATAAAGCTGCATCAGCGCCGCGGCGCGGCGTCGGCAGGGGCGCGTCATCAATCTGTCAGTTGGACGCGACGCGCCGAGATGTAGGGCGCGCTCGTTTGCGGCGACCGACATTCTGCTGACTGGCGCCATCCTGCATCCGTATATATGTGCAATGCACTGATGCAATAGCTGCGTTATAAAACCCACCATTGGGAGGTGGCGGGCTAAAACCCTCGACCAAATGGCCCGCTGCCAGACTTCAAGTACACGGCTGATAATCTGATATTAAGATTGCTCGGTAGTGTGAACCTTTACAACAAGAGTAGGGTGGCTACTTATGTTTTAGTACTTGGTTTAAGGAAATGATTTTAATTCTAGAGCCAGCTTGCAATGCCATCAACAGGGCCCATTTGTGAAAGTTATACGATTGTTTTATATAACTGTAAAAAATATAGATACGTCGCTGAATGTCTCCTTAATCACTAAACCAATTTTCACGAAACTTCAGGTTTGTATACTTCGTGATTTTATAGTTGTTTTAAAGTTGAACAATTTAACGCTTAAACCAATAATATATGCCAAAATATTAGTATCTATTCATTGAGATCCAAGTATTTTTAATGGATTATATTTAGTTAATTCGATAACATTAATTGCAAAAGGTGGACACAGACGTGCCCGGCCGTTATTTAATTAAGCAAATTAGCTCTCAGGCAAGGGGCGGAACACGAGCGGGCGAATGTACAATTTATTGAATTGTACATAAAACACATGTAATTCATACTTCTATGCGACAGATGGAAACTGTAAACTCATCTCATTTCTTTCCAACGTAAAAAGCGCCCATAAAATGTTGAATTTACGAAATGGAGATGAATTGTAACTCGCGACGAAGCTCATTACGCGCCATTATTGAAGAAGAGGTAAATATACACGTCGAATAATAAATCACGCGCCGCCGGCGGCCACGCCCCGCGCGCAGCACTCCTCACGGCCCGGCCCGCTCCGACACACGTGGAGCGAGGAACGCGCGAGCGGCGCCGCGGCACGTAACGGTACTAGTTAGTTCCATACAACTGCGCGTAACGACTCGGCGACAAGCTGTCGACATGTATTATGTGTAAGTGTCCCGTAGCGAGGCGCTTAAAGCTTTATAAAAACATTACGTCTTTAAAGTCTAAGATCCCAAGCGGTGCGATCGCACCGCGAGTCTATTGTTTACCTATTGTGTCTATTATTTACTCACTTGACAGGTTAAAAGCAAAATTGTCTGTGCTTAATAAGCTTTAAATAAATGTACCGAAATAATTTTAAAATTTAATCAATATATCGGAGCTGAAGCGGGCGACGTAATTACGTGGACCAGATTACTAAGTAACCTCGCATTCAATATCGATAAAGGTTAATTTGCAAATAAGCCACCTCATTAGCTCCATTGTGAAGGAGGTGACTCGCTGCGAGGAGGTACTCCATTGTCCCCGTCATTAGAAGCTCTTCATTAACAAAAGAATTGGTTCGGCGCTTGGCGGCGGTCTGCACTGGACGGAGGTGGACGAACGGACGGAAGGACAAATTCACATGTGACACCTCTTTGTAGTGAAAACTACTGCTACTACTGTCGACACTATCGAAGTGTTTTTAGATACGTATTTCTCCTCAAAAAAAGTATAATAAAGCGTAGTTGAAGTTGAAGATTAGAATAATGAATATCTTACGTTAACTGAATCATTTTATTTATTTTCATTAAGTATTACAGGTTGATCTAGTGGAATGAGAACTGAAGGGGTTTGCTCGTGAAGAAGAGCACGTTTATAAACTGCCACCATACTTAGTGGTATAAAAACAACTTTTATTTTTATGTTTCGACGCAGAAATAACGAATGCTATTGGTTCAACATTGTTTGACAAGTTTCTTATTTTCCGAGGCTGTGTACTTATCACCTGCCTCTAAATAATAAGGGTAGAAGATAAATATACCATACAAAATATGAATAGGCCTTATCAGCGCGCCCATCATACACAAACTTTGCCTAATAAATCATCACCCGCCTACCGATCCCCCCCCCCCCACACGCGTCGCCCTGCGGACGCTCTGCCACACCGATAAATTTGTTAGTGTTAGTACACTATATAATATTATTTTAAATGTAACTAGTGTACAGGAATTGTATCCAGTATACCTATAGCTTAACTAGCTGGCGATATTGATTCTAGAATCCGCTGATAAACATACTTAGATACATACACTACTTACGTAATAGACAATATTGAAGACAGACAATATTGTTGAGTTTCTATGCATATAACATAGAAACCCAACATAAACACATAGAAACACATACATAACTACATAGAAACACTTAGGCCACTACATTTATACAGGTATTCGTTACAAATCGAACATGCTATCTCCGACGTAGCAGTCGAACGCTTTACCGCCACGATGCAGATGTCATCAAAATAGCATGTATATGTAACAAAATTAGGTCTAAACCTAAATATTTTAAAATTTACTCATATTGAAGACATTTGATGATGTAGAATCAGCCAAACATAATGAAAGCACCATAACACACCGTCCTATATATCCCCCGGTCCAGGATAGTAGCAAAGCCCTGCAGGCAGGAGATAAAGGCAATAATAGAGCGATACAGTTTCAGGTCACGAGTGTCGAACTCACTACCCGGCGCGCGGCGCACACGTACCTGCGCCCTAATGGGCCATTCATTCTCTCCGGCGCGCAGAACTTGCCACTTACATAATTTATGATACTCGTAGATTCATTATCGACACGAACAGAATCCAAGATTTCTCGTAACAGCGACTGGTGCGGCTGGACACTGGTGTGCCACTGGGCCGACGCCGACTTTGTTGTGTGGGGACAGCAAATACCAGCGTCTGGTGTACAGTCAGCGTCATCACGATCTTGCTTACAAGGTCTCAAAATGATCTTATACCAGGATTTTAAGAGTTTTATTGATTTATTGATTTACTGCCTGAACAAATGGTGTGTACCAGATTTCAGAAAAGTTTGTCAACAGGAAAGGGGGGATAAAGGTATAACGATCGTATTGATTATTGTGTTCGTCAGATCGACCTGCTGCCGACTGTACGCACGCGGCGCGTCGTGCGTGTGTTCATTGACGTTTTTTATTGACTCGGTATTGCCT
The DNA here is from genome assembly GCA_949126895.1 of Eilema caniola. NCBI lineage: Eukaryota > Metazoa > Arthropoda > Insecta > Lepidoptera > Erebidae > Eilema > Eilema caniola. The sequence goes on along the minus strand of OX421479.1, from coordinate 23,631,266 downwards.
ATAGGGGCGTCAATGTTGTGTTTATTGTATGTAATTCACCGTTCTCTTTCATTTCGACCTCTTTATTTTTCGTTTTTCCACTACTAGTGACACGACCTGGCTTTACATGGGGGGCACTTTCAGTCGATACGATTACTATTTAACTATTTACAGTGATTGCATTAGTCGCTCTGTAGTTCAGGGAGAGAACACAAAAGAACAGGCAAAGGAAAGTGAGGGTGTTAAGATATCCAACATTTGCACAACCACGGTTCATAAATCTATAATGATATGCTCCTTCAACTGTCAAGCCGTACACTTAGAGGTATAAACTTACGTTAAGAGGAACTTACGATTTCAACACTTGAGCTATATACATAAGTAGTTTTGCTAACAATCTCATCATTGGAATGATCGTATTCAACTGGCATTATAATCTTAAAGTGTGACGTAATGTACCACAGCAGTAGTCTCCCACCAAAGTGGTAGAAAAAATTGGGTACGGGCAAACTTAGACAACATTTACCTGGAATATAATACTTTGCGAAACATTTACTTAATTCTATAGATAATTAGTTTTGATTTTTTTTAAAATTTACTAAGTACTAAAATAATCATCCTAAGATTAACGCGACGCAGTCACGTACTGATCTACTAGCGGCTGCCCAGCATCACCCACCCCTCGCCGCCAGCCGGCTCCCTCTGGAGAACTTCGGCACTTGATCCAGTGAGCGCGCGGCGGACCGCTGCCGACTTCACTTCACGTTGCGCACTTTACTTTACGGGCTTTGTTGTTAAACTTTAAGCAAACGAAAAGATCACCCTGTCGAGTTCTGATCCCAACAATCGCAAACCTGTAAGAGTTTATCTAATGTTATATCATCATCATCGTCGCGTTTGCGCTCGTGCCGGTCGCAGGTCGCGTCCGAGGCTTCCACTTCGGAGTTGGGGTCCACTTAGCTAGTGTATCTAATATCTAATGGAGTATTACCCACACGCACTTGCCGAGTTCATTTTTAACATATAGCATAAGAGAGCTTAAAAACGTTTACTACCAGACTAGATTTAAATTAATTAATAATTAATTCAAATTAAATGCAATTATTACTTCCGAAGAAATAATTTTACAATAGGTTGTGATTATTAGTACATTTATTTATTTATTTATTCTTCTTGCACAACTATAAAATAAATGCACAAAGGCGGACTTAATGCGTGGGCATTTTCTACCTGTCAACCTTAGGGTGATGCAGAGATTTGTCGAGGTAGGTGCTCGAAGTCCTAATCTAGTACGTTGTATAGGCAGTAAATATGAAACGGTATACTTAAATAAGTTAGTAACGATAATACATATATTAAATAACATACACAAATATTTACATACACATATAGAACTATATATAAATAATACATATCCATACAATATATAGACATTCATACATACGGAAAAAACTTATGAATATTATTCTGCCTATGGTTCGTTTTAAATCAAGCGTACTTTATTTTTGAAGGTAGATTTGGGGACATCCTGACTTCTAGCGGAAGCGCGTTCCAAAGGAGAATTGCTTGTACAGAGAAGGAAGAGTGGACAAGGCTTGAAGTGTGAGTGGGACAGTGAAGAAGAAGATTGTTAGAGGAGCGTAGATTTTTAGTATGGTTCGAACCCGGGGCGTGGGGGGAATTTATCAATGTATAGACCAAGGTGACAGCTCTCAGACTGCGTCACTGTCGTGTGGGTAGCCAACCCAGCTCAGCACGATACACCGATACGTGGTCGTATTTCCTATTGTAGACGAATCGAATGCAATTGTTGAGAAGTCAGTCAAATTTACTGAGCTGATCTGCATTCAGGTCGAAATAGCACACATCACCATAGTCGAAGATATGCAATATTAAAGTCTGCATAAGCCTTATCTTGGTTTTGGGTGGCAGAAAGTTTTTAAGGCGGAAGAGAGCCCTTAGTATCACAGTCACCCTCTGGCAAACATTAGTGACTTGAACCCGCCAACTCAGGGTTGAGCCAAGGTGTAAGCCCAGGTTCTTAACACTAAGCGTGACAGGAATAACTTTACCATCTAATATAATTGCTGGCATGGTCACGTCATTCAACCTTCTCATCAATACTCTGACATTTGTCAGGGTTGACGGCCAGTCCAAACCTATCACACCAACTACGTATATAACCCAAGTGTACGTTTAATCTATCGATAGCCTCCAAAATTTCATCCACAGGGGCTTGGCTATATAGCTGCAGGTCATAGGCATACAAGTTATACGTACATTGAAGATGGGAAGTTATGAAATTAATAAATATGGAGAAAAGAAGAGGAGAGAGTATACCGCCTTGAGGGACCCCAGAGTCCAGATTGCACTAGCTCGATGACATTTCGTCGGCACAAACCGACTGCTGCCGCCCCTGAAGATATGAAGAGAACTAATCCAGGTCAGTGGATGAGATTTTGATATGGGCAAGGATTGATAAAAGTATGTCGTGGTTGACACAGTTAAATGCACTGGAAAAGTCTACTAAAACCATTACAGTAGCCATAGTCTTCTCCATACCGTGCAGTGGTAGTGCTATGTACTGTCTTGAATCCTGATTGCAGAGCACTTAGTATGTCATTGCGAAGGATAAAATTAGACAACTGTTTATGCACTCATGCCTCCAGCACTTTGGATAGAAAGGGTAGGATTGATAGCGGACGGAAGTGACTTGGAAGGGAGGGATTAAAAATTTTGGGAAGGGGGCGGACGTATGCTTTCCGCCCCGACGTAGGAAATGGTCCAGAATCTAGGGTAGAATTTATAATATGTGAGATAGACGGAAGGAGATGATCCAGGGTGGAAGTAATCATTTTCCGACTAATATTGTCGCAGCCTACTGTCAGGTGGAGAAATGTAAGAGTCCCAATTTATGTCAGACGATTTTTTTTAAATTTAAAAAATGCCCAGTCTCTGGGTTTCATAGCCATTTGGACCTCGTTTGTAAGCCATGGTGCCGGGGGATACTTTAACTTTACCCTCCTAATAGGGGCATGTTTGTCAAAGAGGCTGTTTACCGTTTTGGTAAGAAACGTAACTTTATCGTCAACCGTGGTAGCCTCTGTCAAAAGGCTCGAAAGCTGTGCTCATGCCGGAAGAAGATGTTAACTTAGTTACACAGTTAAGTGAGCACATTTTTTATATAGGCCACATCAATAGGACTTCACCTTGCGTGATGGTGAGCTGAAGGCGAAGTCTCAGGAAAGAGGGTCACCATTACGAGAGAGAATTTATTGACAGCCTCTCTTTTACCTACAACACAAGTGAGAGAGCGCGTTTGCGAAGCATTAGGAATAGAGAAGAAGACTGTGTCCGAAATTCTAAAAGAAAAATAGGTTGGGCATAGGCGCAGACTTAGACTCTAATAAAAAGAAAGAGAGACAAAAAAGTTGTTGGTGTTGATAATTTTGATGCTGCTGCAATCCGCAACCACATTTATGGATATTACATTCGTAAAGAATATCCTAAATAGTAATTTCGGTTGCTAGTATCCTTATTCAAAAAGGCAGGCTTATTTTCTGGCTGCCAGTCGTCTCCAAAGGTTTTGAATTTAATCGGCTTTAGATACAAACAATCTAACAAACGGAAAATCCTACTGCAACGCTACGATCTTTTTTGAAGAGAGTAACATTATTACATCAGGTAATAGGTAAAATGTTTATTGACGAAACGTGGTTGAATGCAAACCATACAGTTTAAAGGAACCCGCCTTATTATATGTCACGCGGGCTCAGCTTCTCAAGGTTGTATTCCAGATTGCCTCCTCACGTTCACGTCAAAAACAGATTACCATGAGGAGATGAATTTTGAAGTTATAAAGACAGTTTTAATTTTATTTTTATTTAGACTGCTAAAAAATGCGCGTGCGAAGTCGAGGATAGAACGAAAAACATAATTTTGAACGGTTAACATGTTATTGAAAATGATTTTGTCATATCTTTGAGTGCAGTTAGCAGTGCTGACTACGAGACTGATAGTTTATCAGAATGAATACTTATTTTGTCAAAGTATTAAGCAATTTAAAGCAGATCGGATTGATAGTACAATTATTCGCATCCAGCTGAAAGTTGATACAATTGTTTAAAACACCATCATGAATGAAATCTAAAAAGTTCCCTTCGCTCCTGGATATTTTTTGCGAAAATGCGATTTTCGTGATTTCGTCAAAACAGTAAGTTCTATCATAACAAAGTTAAAGATCATAAAGTTTGGTAAAGCAAAAGAATTTTTTAAATTTGATTTTCAATAAAATTGAGTTGAAATTGTAGTATAAGTTGTAAATCATTATTCAGCATAAATGCATTCAATTCAGTTCATTCGATTTAATAATAATAATAGTTTATTTCGGAACAATATTCCATATAAGTTCATTATTTAGAGATGTTTGCAATCGTTATCGATCGATTATGTGGAACAAAAAATAGTTAAATGAAATTATCTAAAATTATCTAAAGTGTCATCATCATCAGGCTATATTAGTCCACTGCTGGACATAGCCCTCCCCCAATGAGCGCCATAGCGCCCTGTCTTCAGCTTGCCGCATCCAGCATCTGCCTGCAGTCTTTCTTAGATCGTCATCCCACCTGGTCGGAGGGCGTCCTACACTACGCTTGCCGAGTCGCGGTCTCCACTCAAGAACACGTTTACCCCAACGGTTGTCGGTTCTTCGTGAGATATGGCCAGCCCACTGCCACTTCAGCTTGCTGATTCTTTGAGCTATGTCGATTACTTTGGTTCTCTGTCGGATGTATTCGTTGCGGATTCTATCCTTCAGAGAAACTCCGAGCATAGCTCTCTCCATAGCTCGCTGAGTGACTTTGAACTGGTGGAATAACCCTGCCGTGAGTGTCCATGTCTCGGCTCCGTAGGTCATGACGGGTAGGACGCACTGATTGAAAACTTTCGTTTTCAAGCATTGCGGTATGGATGACGAGAAGACTCGGCGTAGTTTCCCAAACGCTGCCCAGCCCAGCTGGATCCTCCTCTTGGCCTCCCTCTCGAAATTGTTTTTACCTAACTGCAGAACCTGCCCGAGGTAAGTGTACTCAGAAACGATTTCGAGAGGGTGACCATGTACGACGACCGGTATCGGATCAATGTGGCCATTGATCATGACTTTGGTTTTGTCCAAATTCATGCCAAGACCGATACGTCGCGAGGCTGAAGCTAGTCCGCCCAGCATCTGGTTCAGCTCCTCTAGCGACTCCGCCAGTAAGACTATGTCATCTGCGAATCGTAGGTGTGAGATGTAGTCGCCGTTTATGTTGATGCCCTTTCCTTTCCAGTCCAGCGTCTTAAACATATCCTCCAACGCGCTGGTGAACAGTTTCGGGGATATAGCATCCCCCTGTCTCACTCCTCTGCGCAATTGGATCGGTTTAGACTGCTGGTCCTGTACTTGGACACTCATGGTGGCGGCTTCGTACAGACATCTCAGCACCTCAATATAACGATAGTCTACTTGGCATCGCTGTAAGGATTCTAGAACAGCCCAGGTTTCGACAGAGTCAAAGGCCTTCTCATAGTCCACAAAGGCCAGACACAGGGGCTGATTATACTCTTCGGACTTCTGTATAATCTGCCTTACTGTGTGAATGTGGTCCATGGTGCCATATCCTCCGCGAAACCCGGCCTGCTCCGGCGGCTGGAACTCGTCGAGTCTCCTGGCGAGACGATTCGTGACCACTCGTGAAAACAGCTTATAGACATGGCTCAGGAGCGAGATGGGTCTGTAATTCTTAAGAAGGGTTTTATCACCCTTCTTGAAGAAGAGCACCACCAAACTCCCGCTCCACGCCTTTGGAGTTCTCCCACTGTGAAGGACGGCGTTGAAGAGGTTCTGTAGTTCCTGTATAACAGGGGCTCCTCCAGCTTTCAAAAGCTCTGATGTTATTCCGTCCTCACCGGGGGCTTTTCCATTTTTAAGCTGTCTCAGAGCTGACACGATCTCGTCTTGACTGATATCAGGCAGTTCGTCGGTGTAGTGGCGTGTCAGGGTGGCTCTGGAATCGTGGTCATCTCGTCGAGTATGAGAGGCATGTGTAGCGTATAATCGGCCGTAGAAATCTTCTATCTCGGCGAAGATCCCTGGCTTTGACAATACGGTCCTCCCGTCGTGCGTTTTTAGCTTCGTCAGGTGGCTCCTGCCAAGCTGCTGAGTGAATACTTTGGACCCTCGGTTTCGCTCTATCGCCTCTTCAATAAGGCGTGTGTTGGAGCTCCGAAGGTCGCGCCGTACCATCTTCGCAATTTGCTTGTTCAGGTCTGACCTCTCCGACGAAGTCGCTTGGGTGGTTTCCCGTCTTTTTGTCATCAACCCGAGAGTCTCAGCCGAGAGTTTGGATATCCTGCCAGTCCGCTGCGTTCTACAGAACTTGATGCCCTCATCTCTCAGAGTTTCGACCAGATTGTGTAGGCTCTCGTCAACGTCATCGATGGGTTCCAAGGCAGCAAATCTATTCCCGAGAAGCTGCTGGAACTTCTCGGTGCCCGCCATGATATGGATTGGGTTAGGTCGGAGCGTGGACTTCATCAATCGGCTTCTTTCAAGCTTTAAGTTGATATTCAAAGAGCCTCGGAGAAGTCGGTGATCAGATCCGGTATTAAACCTGTTGATCACTGAGACATCTCTGAATATGTGCTTGCTATCCGTCATGATGAAGTCGATCTCATTTTTTGTCACAGTGTCGGGGCTTTTCCATGTCCACTTTCTTTGAGGTTGTTTCTTAAAGAAAGAGTTCATTAAGAACAGTCCCTCCTTCTCAAGGAAGTTGACAAGCATTTGCCCCCTGTGATTCCTAACTCCATAACCATGCGGGCCTATACGGGATTCGTTGCCAGTCTGTGTTCCCACCTTGCCGTTAAAATCCCCCATAACAACATTGAAGTGGGCCTTGGTGGTGTTGTGTAAGGCCTTGGATATGTCTTCATACATATCCTCCACTTCATCATCCGGGTGTGTCGAGGTCGGTGCGTAAACCTGAATGACCTTCATGTTGTAGCGCTTGGACAGCCGAAGGATCAGGTACGCTACCCTGGTCGACACACTGGAGATTTCTTCAACGTTGTTAGAGAGGGCCCTATTGACGAGGAAACCTACGCCACCCTGGGATTTCTTATCCCCCTCGCGAAAGTAGAGAAGATGGCCCGAGTCTAGGGTTACGGTGTCCTCCCCCTCTCTACGGATTTCACATAACCCTAGAACATGCCATTTAATCTTCTCTAACTCCACTTCCAACTGCGCTAGATGGTGGTCAAGCCTCAGAGTGCATCCGTTATACGTTGCCAGGGTCAGATCTTTGTGGCAGCCTACCGTAGCCCGGTGATTCTTTGCACCCCCTGCCCCGCCGTTACCATGGCCGCTGCCATGGCCAGGAATAGCGAGGCGGCCGGGAACTGAGGGCCATCTTTTTAGTTGTGCCATCTTAGAGGGGTAGTGCCCATAATCCCCACGCTGGGCATGCGGGTTGGGGATCGCAGTTTGGTTGTGGGTTTGCTCTGCAGGGGGCGCTGCTGCCCACCCCCCGGTTTTGTGTCCCTTAGTCGCCTTTTACGACACCCGCGGGCAGAGTTGGGTTGGTGCTATTCTTTTAGGCCGACACCACACAGCAAATCTAAAGTGTATTCGTCATCAATATAGTATAAGTTTTATATTTAAGGTGATCTGTATTGTGTGCTGCAGTAAGCCGAAATATGCGAATTTTTCTTTCTTTCTTCTTTCATTAGTCCAATTTAATTGAACTTTTAAGCATGTCACCTCACCATGAAGTTAATATAATTTGTGGCTTTAAAAAATGATTTGACTGTAGATTGGTGAAGGTCGTTCTTACCTTCGATCCTATAAAATCACATTATTATTGAACAATGCTGCCGGCATCAGCAGTACCGCAGGTATTCTCCGATTCACAAACTGAAAATACAGACAGTAAAGACAAACCGGTGCTGTCGACCTGTGTGTGCAATCTGTGTGCCGGGCTAATATTTATCCGGCACGCTAATCGAACCAGCAACACGAAGCCTGAGCTTGGAGCCGTCGAGCTAACTAGCTAGCGGCCGCAGTACACCCGTGGCTCGACACCGACGCCCAGCCCGGCTGATGTTTAAAGTAAACAAGCGGTACTAGGTCGTATTAGTTCCACCGCCGCCGCTATTTAATAGATTAAACTTTCAGTCTGCACGTCGATCCACTAAGACGCACGAACTTTGTTCTTTATTTTATCTCCTACGGAGCTCAACACGCGTCTCTCGCCGTAAAGCTCTTACTTCACGAGGGTATCTTGTATCTCTTACTTCACGAGGGTATCTTGTAATATTGACTCAATGTGCGTTGGCTATGTACCTACTCTTACATCAGCGAGCAGCGAGCGTATAGAGAGCCCTGCGAATTTTACGACAGACGGCAAATAGAGTGTGAGGTCGCGCGACCGCGGCCGCCCCTAGGCGATGCAGACAAATTGGGTTTTTGGTTTGTTAGACACAGACCACCGGCACCGGGGGCTCCGCGCATATGTAGGATAATGAATTATGTCACCGCTGCACAGGTGTGACGTCACGCAACGACCTGTAAGCCGAGCTGCGCTCACCTCGTAGCGCTTTACCGTCGTATGGGCGACGTGATATTTGGGAACAAATTCTGAATATATTACAACTAGCTTTTGCCTGCGGCTACACCCACGCGGATGTCGGTTATCGCGACTAAACATTTATCCTTCCTCAAGGTCTAATCTACCCCTATGTCAAATTCTGTTCAGTGCTTTAGGCGTGAAAGCGCAATATACAGATATGCAGACAGAGTTACCTTAGCATTTTTTTTTAAATATAGGCCTTTGTTATTCGCTTGTTTCGTAGAACCTTTACAAATTTTGTTGAGAGTCTCACACCAATTTCCATCCCCTATTTTAAGGGCTGGAAGAAGATTTCAAAAAAAGAGGGAGGTATTTTTCGTTGGTAACAAAGAGTTTGTGTACCTACTGATTTTTAGATTCCTATATAAAATTTCACCCATTCTTTTAAGGGCTTGAGGGCAGATTTCCAAAAAAATGATGCACTATTTTTTGTTAGTCACAAATGGTCAGCATACCAATATTTAGCTACCTTGAAAATTGTGGTTTGCTCAGTGCAAACATTCACCTTCCATTTTAGGGAATTGCGGGGTGAGAAAGTAACAAAAAGTAGCCTATGTCACTCACTATCCTTTCAACTATATCCACATAAAAACTCACGTCAATTTGTCTCTCCGTTTTGCTGTGAAAGACGGACAAACAAACAGATACACACACTTTCCCATTTATAATAGTAGTATGGATTCCCCGATGTGCTTCTGAAGCCAAAAAGGCTTAATTCGAAACTTCGGAAACTGATCCGATATTGCCTTTCCCTTACTTAAATATGCATTAGTGGTGTAGCTGATGTAAGCGAACATGTATACGTACATACACGTGCACGAGCTACTGGTCAAAAACTACTTCTTTGAAGTTTTACAAAACATAATATAAATGTCTTCGTTTAAATTTACTGAGTATGTTAAGTAGGAATTTATGGTAAATAAGGGTATGTACAGATTGCCTACGCAATAATGCAAATATAATTATTGCTTAGTCAGTCTGTGCGTACCCTGAAAAGAAAGGTCGCTGTATATTTTGTAGACGAGCCGTATTTAAAAAAATCTGCTGATAATAAGATACGGCCTCTTCTTGTGTACTCTGTAAATTGGCGCGACCGCCAATTTGTGTAACGTCGTCAGAATAAAACTTTGTGGAAAGAGCTCTGTTTGTACAATGTGAACAGAATAATCTCCTAGGGTCACGGGCACCTGTGTTAGCTAAATAATCCGCGGAGCCTCGGGACGAGCCGGCGGGGGAGGGGAGGGAGGTCGTGGAGTACAATGGACACAGTTTTTTACTGTGCACATTTCACAAATTCGCGTCACGCTCGGGCGCGGATTCATTTCACGAGCAGGCCTTTTTATAATTTAATCGTATATACCTTGTTACAGCCAAAATGATAAAAGGGCAAGCGTTGCGTGTGTATATCCATGAGTGGAGTTATTCTGTGTCAGTACTCTGCTGTGTACCGAGTGCGGCGTGCGGTGCAAACACGCCGGGCGGCCGGGCGCGGGCGGCGCAAATTGGAGGCCAGTTGTTCGACTCGCGTACGAGTTAATTCCATTCGCCAAATTGCTCGGTAAATAACGAGCCCGCCTGATGGACATATAATAGTTTTCCAATTTGTTCGTCGTTCTTATAATTTCATTGGGTTTTGCTGGCGACGCGGCGCTTTGTGCCTAACGAACCGCTCGTGATGAATGCTTTATTTCCTGGCAGCAGACGCCGAGCGGCGAGACGTGGCACTGTCCTTAATGACTCTATTATTGAGACAGGGACAGCCGTGCCACTAATGCCTCTGCTACGTCAATGCGTTCATTGATCTGCACTGTTGCAATGTATTTGTATTCCGAAGGGAGCCTGAGATTGGCCGATACAGTACAATTGGTTCGGGGCAGTAGCCAATTTGCAGTGCCCTCGCTGCTTGCTCGCCGTATTGTGAGATTTAGTACAAAGCTCGTATCCACGACTACCGGCGCCGCCGTCTATTCTCTTTTTAATTCAGCTTCACATGCCAGTTCAGCCTCAATACTCGACATGTTCTGCCTCTACACGATTCAGCTTACACGTATTAAAGTATCAAAGCCGAGTTACTCGATGTAAACTCAATCTAGGGAAGTTATTTAAAATATGGCAACACGCTGTCTACAAGGTTATACATCTTTTCCTTATTTTTGTCGAAATATGTGTTAAAATACGATGATTTAATTAATTAAGTTTATTGCAATGTGTAACAGTTACACCTACACCTGCCGGTTGTTGTATTGCAGTGGTCCTCTCTCTTTCTCTTTTTAATTAAAAAGTCAAATGTTAAATGTGGCAGTTTCTCACTAAGTTGAAATTGTGATAATGTTGTAATGGTCTAGTGACGTCTAGTTTTTTTTTTAAATATAGGGTACGTCAATTTGACTTCATCTTGCCTAATGGTAAGCTGAGCAAAGGAAAGAGTCACCGAACTGCTTGGTTCTTGAAGGAATTTTCTGCACAGTATGCGGGTGACATCTACACACAGCTCAGCTCTGCACGTGTTGTCCTGTATAGGAAAGGAGAGGGTAGGACCAGTTGGAAGAGCTCATCAGAACATCACCATGGTAGAGTCGATGAAATACTGCCAAGGAAGCACTTACATACAGCACTCTATAGAACATTTAATGTGCCTCCCGCCTAATTGCACACGTAACAAGTAACGAAAGATATCTAACTGATGTCGAGTGCGTTAATGTTTATTCGTAATAGCATTAACGCCTCACACGTTGCTTGTGAGCAGTGCGCAAAGCTTTTTAATACGAAATCTCGTGTTAATGGATACAATTGCGCTTTCTTTGTGGCGCGCTAATGCGATCCGCGAGCATTAGTCGAGCGCTCGAGCGCTAATAGTGCTAGCGCGACAGCACCGAGCTGCGGGCCCGCTAAACAGCCTCTCATTATCCAATTGTGCAAACACATTAACTTGTAATGTGTTTGTACAATTCGATCATACCATTACGTGCGCGCATCACAATGTTCTCATAGCGTTACTCTTGTAATCAGCGGCTTATTGTTATTAATTCCGGATCCCGGATGTTAAGTTCCTTGGTATGGATGTTCGCTGCAAATTGAATAACAAATACTACATCGAGAGTATCATCAAAACAGCTTCGCGTAAACTCGGAGTCCTGAACAGAGTCAGACGGATTTTCACGCCGGAGTAGAAGTGTCTTCTATACAAGACACAAATTCGGTCCTGTGTGGAAAACTGCTCGCATCTCTGGATAGCTTCGCAAAGTACTTGTTAGATGCTTTCGACAGGTTGCAGCGACGTGCGGTCCGCATTATTGGGAATCATGAGGTCACGAGCACCCTCGACCTTCTGCAGATGCGTAGAGATGTTGCTTCCTTGGCAGTATTTCATCGTCTCTACCATGGTGAATGTTCTGATGAGCTCTTCCAATTGGTCCCACCCTCTCCTTTCCTTTACAGGACAACACGAGCAGGGCTTAGATGTCACCCGCATACGGTGTAGAACATTCCTTCAAGAACCAAGCGGTTCGGTGGCTCTTTTCTTTGTCGCACCATTAAGACCTGGAATTAATTGCCAGCTCACGTGTTTCCCTCTTCTAACAGTCCCGGGTCCTTTAAGCGGGGCGTGAAAAAGTATTTGATGAGGCCATTGTGCTACCTTTGATGTGCTACCATTGTTAACATGGTACGTGTATGTAAAGGTGACCCTCTTTCCTGAGATTTTGGCTTTAGCTTACCATCAGGCGAGGTGAAGTCAGATTGACGAGTCATATATATATATAAAAAGATGCCATTGTAATAATCGAGGATATGAGCTAGGGTGTGAGCCATGTAAGTATGTAGAGACCATGACGAGAGCCGGTGGTGGATTATCGTGCTGGTGATATTAATGAGGTATGTAATGTTTTTTTCAGTCTGCGTGCGTACAGTATAACAGTTCGAGTTTAAAAATATGAAAATACCGAAATAAAAAATCGCGGTAGCCTAGTGGTATGGGTAATGGACTGCTGAGACGAGGTCTCGGGTTCGATCCCAGGTTTTCCATGGCACACACCAACGACTTTTCGATGCTTTTCGAAGTTATGTGTGTATTTATCACAGGTTTATAAGTGCCCAGTTAATGGCAATAGGTTCGCCACCTATTACATTGGGACCTAAACATAAACCGGCGAAATGTGGGAGCTAGCACCTCTGCCTACCCCTTCGGGCATAAAGGCGTGAGTTTATGTTATGTTATGTAAATACCGAAGTATGGAAGCAACCTAAATATTTTGATAGTCACTGTACTAACAAATAGATCACAAACCGGTGGCAGAGGCCGCGCAGCACAGCTGAATCACACGCCAGAACCACCTGGTGTGCTCGCCGCAGGGCAGGGTACAGCACCGGTGTTCTATCACTTGGCATTTTGTTGGCCTGTTCTCATTTTAAAATATTCATTCAGAAGATTGCTGTTGTTTTTCGGTTTCAAAATCATAAATCCACGTTTCGTTTCCTGTGACAATGTCATAAACTGCATTCGTATGTTCATGAGGGATCCAACGACAACAAAGTTTCCGATCTTTAAATTTTCTGAATTTGGCTCATACCAATCCCCAATAGTCCTCGAAGTATCTCATAGGTAATCCCTGGGTTTTCTTCAATTAGCCGCTATTATTTTCGTTGACGGCAGTTAAAGGCCGCGTTTCACGAAATTCATCATGTAAAGAAACCCGACCTCTCTTAAATTAAGCCAACCATCGCCTCACGGTGCTCAAACAAGGTGCTTCTCTCCCAAAAACATTTTGAAGACGAGCGGTACGAGAGAACTTTCAAAATCATAAAAAATCGTCGCTCTATAATCTTTTCGACTAAATTCCATTTTCGTTGCGAATGTAGAACTTTGATGTGTGATACATAAAAACAATAGACAAATGATTTGCCGCCAGTTCTTTTAAATTACTAAGTAGGTTGCAACGTTTCAAAAAATATAACATTCGAAATTCAAATAGTTCCGATTAGCCAGAAGTGCAAAACACTTAATGTGGCCCATGTTTATGCAAATTGAAACTAATGTTCAAAATATAAACTTACTAGCCGCCGGCTCCGCGTGGATGTCGTTTATCGCGGATCGGGGTATGAAAAAAGAGAGTAGCCGATTTAAGAATCGGCTACTCTCTTTTTTCATACCATACCATACCATAGACCTACCCGATACCACACAAAATTTCATGACAATAGGTCCAGTAGTTTCGGAGGAGTTTGGGAACGAACATTGTGACACGAGAATTTTATATATTAGATAACGAGCAAGAATATTCGAAGTTGCCTTCGGAATCATACCTTTATGCGGCTCTAGTACAGCGCACAACTAAGCGTACATTTGCTGCGAGCTGTGCTCTCGTGCCTCGTGTCGAGTAACTGGTGTGTGTGCAGCGCGAGTGCATTCTGCCCTGTCAGTGCCGCGCGAAGTAACATGTTGTAAGTAACGCCTAGTGAATTGATAAAATAATCATGAATGGCTGCAAACAGTACAGGGCCTATGTAGCAAACTATTAAGACTGTTGAGGCGGTATTTTCTTCCACATAAGAACGGACTTTACTCGCAATGTCTACACTTTGTACAACTGCGAAAATTGTCGGTTTATCGCATCCTCCACGTGCAAAGCTGTAGTCTACCTGCGTAGTTCGTTGAAAAAATACGTTCTCACAAAACTCTTAGCAAAATTTTATTACTTAGATTGAAGAACTATTGTTACAACAACAAGATATTATTGTGTTCAGTCGTATTTGAAAAGTCGAATACGACTGAACACAATAATATATGTACGCTTACATTGATTTAAAAAATAAATATCTCGTAGCAAACGTGCCTTCGCAGGTAGCTTCGCTAAAGGTCGTGTGTTGCATCGGAGGCTAATTCCGTGATACTGTGCTATTTTCAGTAATGAGGTTGGTGTGTATGCAAATAGTGTATGTGGGAGTGGGCGGAGGTCCGGCCGCGTCGCTGTCGGGATTCGCGTCACGCGCCGCAATTGGGCACTTTTAGTGTCGTGCGGCGGAGGCTGGAGGCCGCTCTCGGCTCATGAGGGGGCCCGGGCCGCTGTTATTACTTATTGCACACATAAATGGGCTCCAGAGACGCTTACCGTGAATACGTGACGTGCGCCCGCCGCTACCGGACCAGCCCTTCGATTTTTTTACAAATCCTGCTTAGTGGTTCTGCTGATAGAATTAAATGAAAAAGTTTACCTGACAAACAAATATACAAAGCTATCGTCATCAGTCAGATTATTTGATTGATGACTACTGCCTGTCAAAACATGTCACAAAGAATCCATCGCAATCTATTATATTTCAACCATCCCTATGACGCGTTTTTCTTCATTATAAAGTAGTACTGAGCAAGCAACATTAACGGCAAGCGAGTACCAATGTAGCTCACACTAATGAAGGTAGAAGCGGTACTTACCTGAGATACGATAAACAATCCAATTCAGAGATACTTCTTAACTATTTTTGTAATGTTAGCGTTGGTAGTCGGGTTATGGTTATGGGTCGGGGGGCGGCTAGTATTATATGATAACTCGATTAACGCCAACAGGAACGTGCGCCATTTGAATTTGAACGAGTGACATATTTCATGTGCAATAAAGCTTGCAAATAAAATATGGAACGCATTCATCAGGCTCCGGGCGATCAAACAAGATTGCACGCGAATAATCCTAACTTTATATGTGGTTTATTGTGGTACATACAAGCTTATGCGCGTAACAGCGGGCTTAGATTACTATACACTCTGGTGGTGCCGAGCACTACAGGTGCTAAAGATATATGACTCAGCTATGTGACTACTATACCTGGCTGATTAGTTTTAAAACAATCAAGTATGTGGTGTGAATTTGGAACGGGCATATTTCCTCTAGAGCGCGCGCCAGGTCGCGCGGGGCCCGGGCGCCCTCCCTGCGGCTACTCTCGGTTATTTGTCGCACCGTACGGGTTGTAAGACACAGCGTTATGTTTCTTCGTCGTTTATGAACCGATTTTGATGATTCTATTTTTGTTAGAAACAAGATATTTCAAAGGTGAAGTCAGGGCCAACTTTGTTTGTGGTGTCTGAACTACTACGCTGGAATCTATTGAAATAGGACCTCTTGGAATAGGCACCGACTTCTATTAGAACACTAAATCTGTAAACTCTGTTATTTTTCACTAAGTTATTTTATATTTTTCAGTTTCTGAAGTCGATTTTTTTAAACGAAATTTTCTTAGAACTGCAGGCACATGCTGTAAAAATATAGAGCATGCGCAGTTGTAATCTCACCGCGAATTCAGCTATCAATTAATTTCGATCGTTCGAAACTTTCTTACAGCATGTGCCTGCAGCTCTAAAAAAGCTACGTGCCTCACGGTGTACTTTTGGTGTGCCTTATTAAGAAATCCCTGGGACCCTGGGCCAAGCTACATCTAACTATACTAGAATCACACGCACTTCCTTGTTTCTTATGAAATAAAAAAGCATTTTGCTGAAGTAAATACAAGGTAATATTACACGGTTATTATACAAGGTTAGTAAAGATACCGAAAACCGAACAGAATAAAACGCACTTGGGAATCGTGACGAAATTAATAAACTTCAGTACAAATGAGTTCAGTGCAGTGGCTGGCCCTCATCTGACACGCCCCGCACACCCGTGTGTCTGTGTGTGTCTATGTGTGTGGGCACAGGTCGCGGGCTTTTGTTCTCTTTTGTTTTTATTTAATTACGCCGCCAGCGACTAAACAAGAGTTATTCGATTACACAACAAAGCCAAGCAAAAATAGAATCACCCGTACCGTGGTGCAGCGCTTCGCTACAGAGACAGAGGTTCGGGTCGAGCCCGCCGCGGGGAGCCCTCGGGCCGCGGGGCGCCCGCGTGTCATCGTTACTTACTTCTGGATTGACGCTTATTGTGTTCATACATATTTGAACAATGACGCGTTACTCGGATCATGCCCCAATATTACAAATGTGCATGTGGCGCACTGGAATGTTCGCATGCCAATAGAATCACACGATTCTTTTTTAAATGAAATTGATCTTATATAAATATTTTTAACGCAGTGAAAATAGTTCTAGTAAACGCTTTCTATACTTAATTTATACTTCAACTGCATTTAGAAGATAAAGATGTAAATTGGCCACGCTGTTTTACTGTTCTTAATATCGACTTGCTAAATTGCATTTTTAATATTTAATTGTTGTAAATGAAATTTTTACATTAAGGAAATACCCAGTAACAGTACAGAGTGTGAGAAATTATCCGGTTGACGTCAACAGACTTATTCTCTGTAAAACATGACTAAACATAGTTGAGTAGAGATTCGGGTATTAATGCACTCTTTGCCCCAAGGATTTAAAATCTACACTTTAGAACGAAGGGACACATTGAGTTGTACTAGGCACATTATTCTCACAGATGATTTCATTACAAACGTAATATAATTCATTTGATATATAATTGATAAGGAATGACTATAAATATTATACGGTATGACATGACTGGTATGTAACGATATAAGTGTAATTTAAATTTAATGTATGATAATTTATAATTAATTAATAATTTTCTCACACAATATTGTATGCCAATATGGCTGAACATAGCTGATCAAATTATGTAAAAGACCATCTTTGTACCTATGTTTCACAATAAAGCATTTGAATTTGAATTTGTATTTGAAAATTAAGATAGGAAAAAGTGAATCGCTCAGGCGGGACTCGAACCCGCCGACATTCATACGAACTATCGGAAACAACGCAATGATGTTGCAATCATTTTTAAACATTGTTCGGTGGATGGCTCCCACCGTCGCCCTAAGACGGTAGTATAATAGAATTTGGATAGCTTCAGGCGTGGCTCAGTGATCAGAGCATTCCCCCTGTAAGGGAAAGATCGCGGGTTCGAGTCCCGCCTGAGCGATTCACTTTTTCCTATTTTAATCGATTTGAAAAGTTAGCATAGTAAATGCTTCGAAATTTCATTCAATTTATTTGATAGTTCCTAGTGCGACGGTGCGTGCTCGAAGTTGGTCCGGGCGCCGCCAAGCGGCCGCTGGCTCCGACTGCTCATCGCGGCGGCCGCGCGAGTGACGCGACACAAGCGTATCGAGCCATCGGGACTTGTCACTACTTAGAACTCGTTGCTCACTTTCACTCTACTTAGTTTTGAATGGAGGGCCTTGGCCACACTGATACTATCTGGCTAACGAGAACCAAGGCTTCAGTGCTATAGGTGGATAATCTGCTTTAGTACAGTTAGGCTGGTAGGTGACTTTAAGTGGAAAATAAGTGGCCATCCAATCCAATCAACACTGTTGAGAAATAGGACGTAACGTGTAGGCCCCTCCAACGATTATTATTGCTTATTCGGACATGCTAATAAATATAAATTAATTAAGTAAATAATATATCTATTGATAAGGATTCGTGTATAATACATCACGCTCTTCAGTGATAGGACTTATCACACACGTCATCTCTAGTCAATCTTCGCTTTACCGTGCTATGACACGTAGACAGTTGTAGCATTCTCGTAGGCAAGCGCGTAGCTCATTAGTATTAGTACGTAGCAGCTACGCCAACATTGTACTAAGCGCCGCCATGAATATTCATCGTCAGTGGCACGCGCTGATTCGCTCAGATGATCTTATTTACACGTTGTCGCCAGGTGGCACTGTTGTTACTCCATTTACGGCCGTAAATACAATCAATCCAATTTGAAAGTTTTGGATCCTACGTAAGTATTGGAAACTTTGACCATCTACGCATCTTCTGGAAAACTCTGCAAATCAAACATTTGTTGGAACGTTTGCTTGGCGTTATCTGAACATTCATCTGAACTTACCTGATAATACTCTGTACTGCGCTCTGTGCGAAGTGCGCAGAGTTCTTCAGCTGAGCCAAGTACCCTGCTGAACGGAAAGAATCTTGTGAAATAATAAATTAAACTCGGTTTGCCTTGTATGACTGAAGCAGTCCTCCATGGCAGCGCTAAGCGAGGGCTTTATATTCAGGAGTTTAAGGTTGATTGTCGTTGGATAGCGCGTTATGGGCGCCCGTCGTGTTTATGGTGTAAATATGTAAAGTGCGGGCGGCCGCTCGTAAAGTGCGCCCATTGTGCCCCATGCTATGACTTGTGCCCCGAGCCCCAACATTACACATATTCGCTACGTGTTACTTGCAAACGTACATGATGAGCCGTATTCACAGCACGTAAGGTTGAGTTTAGTTCGACAGAGCGAGGTTGAAGGCTAGCTGCAGAACGATGATGGGTTGGCGAAGGTAAGAAAAGGCAAGAACATAATGTTATATTTTAAACGTAATGGTTTTCGTATGACGTCAATATAAAATAAATAAGTACAATATGAACTCCTTCACTTTGAGCCAGTTTATATTTTGTTAGTACAAGTAACTCAGAAACGCTAAATTACACCACTTGAATCTTTTGTCCACTTAAGACTAGCTGAAACTACGACTAGCTTGTCCGTGAAAGCCTCGTCGCTGTGTCCCACTCGACATTTGGCATGCAACCAATCACAATAGTATTAGATACATACGAACAATTAAAGTGTGCAAAATAATAATTTCAGTTTTAGAAATAGTTACACATTTGATTAAATAGTTTGTTTTTTGGATGAAAAGGATTGAGCCTGAAACCCCACCCTTGCTCATAATGTAGCGGTAAAACTTTACAAATAATCGCTCTCCTCGGCGAACTGGTGTCCTAAACACACCGGTTAGGTGAGTTTAGTGTCCGGTGACCATTACCGTGCAGCGTGCGAGCTGCCTTTAACATCTAGTTCGTTATCAGTGTTCGCTTAGGAGGGTGTGCGATAGGGAGCTTCATTCCAAATACGTCGAAAGGACACACTTCGAGCAGTGGCAATCTTACTCATATGGTTACAAGGGTCAATCTTGCGAGTATTCTTCTTAAATCCGGGATTACACAGTATTAGTACGTGAGCCGATATTGTGGTAATCGTAGGTAGAAGGTTTTAAATAGTAAGGACAGCCGACGACGTTCGCAGGTGGCTTTACTTTTGATAGCCTCGTGTAAGTTCAGCTAATAGTGCTGCCGGAATGGACAATGTTCGCAACTGACATTATCTGATAATGTCGCGAGTTGCGGCGGGTCGACGCGCGATTAGTGGCGGTTACCGTGTTAGTGGCGAGTTGGAATGTGTTCTCGTCCAACGACTGTTAATAAACTAATCCTATCGCCATACTGTTAAGACAACGCAACAAAGTATTACAACCAACTCAGCGCACAAACATGATGCACTTTTAGTGTAACCGCAACAAGGGTCTATTTATTGTCTGAATATTATTCTCCACAATCTAAAGCAATTGTTGAACAAAGCTGCACAGGTGAGGTTGGCGAGGCAGTAAAGAACATATTGATAAGAAATTGACGATATCTTTCCACCAAATGACAGTAATGTATTCGCACCTTGCATGTAAGTAAATGTAAAAGCAAATGTACAAGGAAAATAAAATACTTTTATAATGCTTCTACATTACTAACAGCTAAATTCGTTAGCTCAATAAGGATCATAACTATTTGTAACAACAATGAATGTTAATTAAATAGGCACGCCAAGTATCACGTAAGTAAACACCACCACCACCACGTAAGTTTGCGCTGAAATACAACCCAACATAGTGCGACGGTCTTAGCAGCGGCGGCGGCTCGGGAGAGCTTGCGAGCACTGAGTATACACTAATATAATAATAATACACTCACGGGCGGGCGCTGTATGCGCGGCGCGCGTACGTAATAGAAAAGAAACACAATGTGGCCTCGCCAGGAGCCTGAGCTCGTGATTAATTAGAAACAATGCGCGCCCTCGGGCCGCCTCGGGCTCGCCGCATACAAAACGGTAATTCCGGACGCGGCTTCTCCGCACCGATGACTCCTAGACTATAAAACCATTGACTTTTGTTTCTGCAATTTACTGAAATAGTCTGTTCCACTAGGTACGCTCATGAATACTCTGAGTACATGCGTAGTGGCGGAGAGGCTATGGATATAATAGCAAATGTTCTGTAACATTCGAGATCGTAAAGCCTTGTTGTAAATTCAAATCTTTCTTTTTTTATTTATTTCCTATGTCTGTTAGAACATAGGTTTAATATTTTTTCCAAATTCCGGCACAAAATTACATTATTTTAAAAATATACAAATATTTCCTATGTGATCACTGTTACCACTGAACGTGATGCGCGATTATGGAATGATGACGTTTTTATATGGTACAATATAATGGTACAATAAGGGTGTTACAATAATGTTATATTATAATACTACATATGAAATATTTTGGCTGTTTAGTTTACATTAGTTTTGTATTCCTGCCACCTAAACTAGGACATGGCCTGTATCTTAGGCGTCAGCATTTACGACAGATTTTTTACCATTATAATAAAATTATAATTAATAAAATCAGATCAGTCAAATCAGAATAATCAGAGAAATCAAAATAATCAAAGTAATAAAAATAATCAAAATAATCAAAATAATCAAAATAATCAAAATAATCAAAATAATCAAAATAATCAAAACAATCAAAACAATCAAAATAATCAAAATAATCAAAATAATCAAAATAATCAAAATAATCAAAATAATCAAAATAATCAAAATAATCAAAATAATCAAAATAATCAAAATAATCAAAATAATCAAAATAATCAAAATAATCAAAATAATCAAAATAATCATAATAATCAAAATAATCAAAATAATCAAAATAATCAAAATAATCATAATATTCTAAATAATCCAAATAATCAAAATAATTCAAATAATCAAAATAATTAAGATCAAAATAATCAAAATAATGAAAGATAATCAAAACAAGACAACAATCATAGACGGAGTAATCAATTATATTATTATTAATGAGGTAATAAATAAATAAATGTCAAAACTATGTCGTCATTAATGTATAACACAACGGTCTAATGCGAATCTCTCGCGGTCTAAGCGGAATGTATACGAACACATGTGTACGTTTTACACGCACGTAGCCTCAGTGCATGCGGTGCGGGTGCGGGGGAGGGTAGGCTTATTTTTATGAAAAGGATTATGAATTCCTCTATATTTCAGATGACTTTGTTTGTGGCTAACAAACAGCGCACACAAGCAACAACAGACACAATCACAGAGATTGTAATTTTACTTCTGTTTTTTTTTGCCTCACATACGTGGATATTTACCCGCGTTGGTAAGGAAAATGTACCTACGTTACGAGTGACATCCGGGCCGTCTCATGGGCTCGCGGGCCCGCGGACGGGCTGGCACGGAGGTCATCCAAGCGGGTGGAGTCGCGGACAGCAGCTAGTCAAATATAAAAATACATTCAATTTTCACTTGCCGAACATTGTCGCTTACGGTCGCGTGAAACTTGAAAGTTTGTCCAGTTACAATTAGTTCATACCACAGATCTTGGCGGACTATTCATGACACCATATCTGTAATCTGATATACTAAGCGATAAGCGATACGATACGAAAGCGATTACGGTATAGACGATGAGCGTCGAATAACACATGTAATCCCGTGAGTCGTGCGCGTGGTGTCGTGTGACGCACCTGCTATAGCGCTAACACAAATAGGTGTGAGTATTTCCGCACACTAATCCAGCTCTTTGTGTAATAACTTGGTAGTGAATAGCACATTTTTGGGCAGTAACTTATATTGTAGCCGTGCGCGAGTAGGCTCGCGTGCCGGCAGCGCGTTACGACTCGCTTCCGGCGCCCGCCGCGAGCGATACATCGCGCAGATTACTGCCTCATTCACGTCTACTTTGTGCCTCACCGCGACACTACACACTGCCCACGAGCCCACATCAACTCGGTGTGTGCGGTAGGTGGCTCTAACCCCCGGCGCATCTCACTAACGGTATTTTAACCATTTCAATTGTACTATTCTCAGCGCGGTCTGCTAACGAGCTCTATGTTATCGAGCACTGGCTAATATCGAGCTCGAAAATAAACACGAGAACCTAATAAAACCTTTATAATTGAATCTGTTTATCGTAGCTTGGTTTTAACCGATTTAATCTTCTAGCAAACTATTGCATGTGATTGTGAGGCCCAGGGTTTCCAGGTGCGACAAAGTGATAATGTTGTGTTTTTACGTTGAAATAATATGCGTGTTCTTTAGCAAGCAATCGTTACTAAAAAAAGTTACTATTCTAATTCAGATACAGGTAA
This sequence comes from Eilema caniola, assembly GCA_949126895.1. Taxonomy (NCBI): domain Eukaryota; kingdom Metazoa; phylum Arthropoda; class Insecta; order Lepidoptera; family Erebidae; genus Eilema; species Eilema caniola. The sequence continues at coordinate 23,608,403 of OX421479.1, read as the reverse complement.
AAAAGTAAGTCAGCATAACAGCGTTCCTATTTATCAACAATAAAATGAGTCACATTTATACCTTCTGGCGCAGGCTTATAGTTTTCCCTCTGGCACAGTCGGTAAAGAAGGTAATCAGCACCTATATCTACAATTTTATGTAGAAAAGTGTGTAGTTATCTCCTATGCTGACTGTACATACAAATGTGGAACACTTATTGCACAAAGCTTTAAGTAGCCCTGTAGACGATTGCAATACTAGAATGATTACTTCCGCGTTAGTGTTGTGATATTCACCCCACGGGTCTGCTAAAACGTAGTGTATTCAGAAGTGGTATCCTAAAGGGCGAAGACAATCTCGAGCCGGTGGCCCCGAGTACGAACAGAGATTCTTTACGCTCTAGATAAGAGAATTTTTTAAATATTTAAAAAGGTGTCGTTGCAATGTATGGTAAATATTGATAACACAGTTCTCTACATACTTATACACGAACATGTATTACAATGGGCAGCCTTATCACTAAGAGGGTCACCTCCGGGGACTTCTGCATGAATGGAACGATAAATAAGCAACACGTAAAAACGACCCAATTAGATTTCATAATTAAGACGGAGACGGTGCTACGGTGCACTTTGAACATGATCTATTAACTGAAATTAATAAATAAACATACGTTATGCATAAAAATAAAATGTTCAAGGACATTTTACGCAGCGCTATCTAGACTAGACCTTAAAGTAAGCCTGAGCGGGAATTAAACTTGTGGCCTCTAAGTTAGCAGGTACTCAAGGTAAAAAAACTCTCTAGTGATCTATTTTAGAAAACATGGTGAATAATTAGTATTTTCAGATATACATAGCTATATTATACTATCTTCAGATATACATAGATAAGTCGTACTTAGCACAGGTTTAAGATGCAAAAAGTCTATGCAGAAAGAGAGACAAACGCGGCGGGTGGCGCAAACCACGCACATATCTTGTCAGCCTATTGAAAAAGTCGTATAACCATTCCTCCAGAGCGTATACTGCGCGGTAATTAGCTTGGCCACAGTTCGTGCTAAAGTTGCGTGCGTAGCGGCGAGCCGCGTCGCTCCGTGTCGTTACTATCGCGCAATCGCTCACGGAAATAAATTAACGATGCCAGGATAATAGAGTTGTTAGGAGGCGAGAGATAAACGCCTTCTTGTATTTTATTACCCACGACGTATCCGTTATTTCAGCCATACATTCAAGTCGTGTAGCCCTGCTCTGCCCACCACGAAAGGCCCAGCTTGATCGGCTGGACATGGTACTAATTATCACCAGTGGAGTAGTAGAAAACAGGGTGGAAACTTGGAGGTCGTACGAGAAAGTAGCCATAACACTACATTGTTTGAAGACATAGCGTGATACAAACATAATTACTTAAGGTAAGTGGTTTTGATAACAAAAAAAAAAACTATAAAAGGTAGCGGCTTATAGACACATGGCTTGGCACATGGGGTGTACTGGTGTATAGTTTGTCCAAGCAGCAACGGTCAGGGTAAGTTGGTGTATGAAACACACGGTTTAAGGGGATTCGAGTTGGACATGAGGTGAGTTCATTGTTAGCTCCAGTGGGTAAAGCCCAAGGAGAGAACTGTCATATAGCACCATCAATTTGTTCTTGTATCGAATACAATGGAAAGACTATCAATTTTAATTTCTATAACGTGATGCGCTCTAAAAATGCAACCACTAACCCTGTTAAATACTTAAAAAAGCATCTAGATCGATTGTTAAGCGCCATCTATCCCGCTAGTACGGAACTACGAGAGGCGTCTACAGATCGTTGTTCGTCAGGACAAGAAGCAGATGCATCGCAAGCGCAGGAGTGTCGGCGAATTACGCAAGAGGGCGCGCAACCACCCTATAAAAGGAACAAAATCAGCTTTTGAGACAACCCCTTTCACATTTCTCCAGAGCTACGACTGGCCTGCTTACCTCGTATCATTTTAACTGTATTCAATTTATATTAATTATTTAATAAATTCCTACTTGTTAAAGTTGAAATAACAAATTTCATTGAAGTTCACCTTTAAATCATATTTAATTCTTTTCCAAAATTACAACGGGCAAAAATTTGGACCTTCAGCGCCGGATTATTTAAACTTTTTTCAAGAAACCATAAGTAGCGGGTAGCAGAACAGTCGTAGCAAATCCTCTTTTCCTTCCTTTATTCCCGCCCTACTCGCCCACATTTCTTCTATTTGTACTAAAACCGTTTGTTTCTTCTAGAAAGCTACGCGGCGGTGCGCATAATTCACCAAGTGGCTGCAGGACAAACGTGAGTACCTCTGCTTTCTTATTAAGTGCCAAAATGAGTGAAAGTTTTAAAGAATTAGTAAAAAAACGCGGTTCAGTCAAGGGCTCCCTGACCTTACTAGTCAAATACGTAGATTCCTTAGACGGGGCTTTATTGTCCGCAAGACAATTTGCTGAGTTAAAGTTACGAAAACAACAGGCGTTATGCAGTCTGTTATCTAATTTTAATAGCTTTCAAGATAAGATTGAAATAGCTCCGGAATCGGATATAGCAGAGCAATTAAGAGAACGCGAATCCTTTGAAAATAGTTATTATAGTGTTATGGCCTCTATCGACTGTCTATTACAAGGCGAAAATTCGAATAATCATAAATGCAAGGGTAGTAAATCACTAATTAAGTTACCCACTATTTCGCTGACATCATTTGATGGTTCATATGACAATTGGTTGGAGTTCCGAGATACTTATTTGTCCATGATTCATAATTCGGAAGAGCTCGATAATATTCAAAAATATCACTACTTAAGATCGGCTCTCACGGGCAATGCCATGCAGGTCATCAAATCTCTCGAATTTTCAGCCGATAACTATATAATAGCTTGGGATCTGCTTGAAGCTAGATACAATAATAAAAAATTACTAATTCATAATTATATTAAGTCCATATTTTCTATACAACCTTTGTCTAGGGAATCGCCCGCTTGCATAAGAAAACTTATAGATACCGTCCTTAAAAATTTACGCGCTTTAAAGAGCTTAGGCGAGCCAGTGGATACTTGGGATACCTTATTAATTTATTTAATTGTATCTAAGTTCGATGCTTCTATGCAAAAGGACTGGGAGCAATTTAAATCAAATTCTCTAAAAAATAAGGAGGTAGCTTTGAAACTAGACGAGCTTATTTCATTTTTAAGAAATAAAGCGGATATGTTGGAAATGATTAAAGCAAATCATTCCTCAAGCTTCAATAGCAAAAATTTGTCCCAAGATATTCACAAAAAACAAACGTCTAAAGTTCAAGGTCTTGTGTCTACGCAAACTAATCAGAATACCGCTAAAAATTCTAAACGGACTCGTGTATGTTCTATGTGTGCAGGTAATCATCCGGTTTATTCGTGCACTCAGTTCATTAATTTACCTTGCGACGAAAAGTTGGCCCTTATTAAAAGCAAGAGTTTATGTAGGAATTGTTTACGTGAGGGACACACTATCGATAGTTGTTTCTGTGGGCCATGTCGGGTATGTAATAAAAAACACAATAGCTTGATTCACGAGGCGTTTAGGAATGGAGAAACCTCGGTATTTACGAGTTCCTCTAACGCGCAGTCCACCCCCTCGAGTAATGAATCTTCTACTGTTCTACATTCCAACACTAATAATCAAATTAGTAATAAATCAGATAAATCCTCAAACACCCTCGTACCCGTGTTATTGTCTACTGCGCTGGTAGAAATAATCGGTGCCGATACTCAAGTTCATATTGCCCGTGTACTACTGGACAGTGGAAGCCAACACTGCATCATGTCCAGTTCTTTACGCAATAAATTAAACGCCAAGGTTATACAGTCCACTTTTCAAATCACAGGAATAGGACAATCAATCACACAGTCAAATCATTCCTGTGAAATTTCTATTCGTTCCTTAAATAGCGAATATAATACGCGCATTAATTGCTTGGTTATGCAAAACATAACTTCGTGCATACCCTCTTCATATATACATACGCATAATCTTAACATTCCTAATGATATTAAGCTTGCCGATCCTACGTTCAATTCTCCATCGCAGGTAGATATTTTAATCGGTGCGAACTATTTTTGGGATTTGTTAAATGAGGGTAGGATTCACCTAGCTAGTGGACCTTATCTACAGAATACAAAGCTAGGGTGGATAATCTCAGGTCCTGTAAACACGAATTTGCGCATCAATCAAGTTCAGTGTCATGTGGGTACCTCTCAAAATCTCGAATTGAACGCGCAGTTCAAAAGATTCTGGGAAATCGAAGAGATTTCGCAACCTAAATCGCATTATACAAACGACGATCGTGTATGTGAACAACTTTTTATAGATACTACTAGAAGAGAACATGCAGGTCGATTTTCAGTTCGTATTCCCTTCAAAGAATCGCTAGAAACACTTGGTGATAGTTATGAAGTCGCAAAAACACGTTTTTTATCACTAGAGCGTAAACTCGCACGTCAACCTACTTATAAATATATGTATAACGAGTTTATGCAAGAATACTTAGGCCTGGGACACATGACGCGCATTGACGGATTTAATTCACCCTATTATTTTTTGCCTCACCATGGTGTGTTTCGTGAACAGAGCACTACCACGAAGTTAAGAGTTGTATTCAATGCAAGTCAAAAAACATCGAATGGTAAATCGCTTAACGACATTCAAATGACCGGTCCGCCCTTGCAAAATGACTTAATTGGAATACTTTTACGTTTCCGGCAATATAAATACGTAGCTTGTGCGGACATAGAGAAAATGTTTAGGCAAATACTAATTCACGACGATCAACGGAATTTACAACTAATTTTGTGGCGTAAAAATCCGTCGGAACCTCTCGGTGTGTACCGTCTGAACACCGTTACATACGGAACGGCGTCCGCGCCTTATCTAAGTATTCGTTGTGTGCGTCAGCTTGGACTAGACTGTAATAATCCCGAAATATCGAAAATCATCTTAGAGGATTTCTATGTAGACGATTTGATCACTGGTCATGACAATAAATCTCACTTAAAAACTAGATGTAAACAAGTAAAAACTGTTTGCGATTCTGGTTGTTTACCATTGCGAAAATGGGTCTTTAATACGCCAGATTTAGATTCAAATACATTTCAAAGTGGTGAATCCAGGCAGATGATGTTCGATGAAAACAGTACTAGTAAAACGTTAGGCTTAGGTTGGTACTACTGTAGTGATGAATTTCATTTTACCTCAAACGTAAATAGTAACGCATGCAAAATTACTAAACGCTTAATTCTATCAGCTGTGTCACAAATATACGACCCATTAGGTTTGATTAGTCCCATTGTTATGGTAGTCAAGATTTTGCTACAGCAGTTATGGCTTTGTAAATTAAACTGGGACGATTTGGTACCGGAAAATGTATCAAAGCGTTGGTTACAGTTCTATAATTCATTGTCTAGATTAAAAGATATCCGTATTCCCCGTTGGGTCATTGGTAATGATTCCGTACGTTTCGAGTTGCACATCTTTACAGACGCGAGTCAGCTGTCTTATGGGGCCTGTGCCTACATACGTACTTTCAATAGTTACGGTGACATCACAGTTAGACTTTTATGTTCGAAAGGACGAGTCGCGCCCATTAAAGTAATCACTATTCCGCGACTCGAGCTATGTGCAGCATTGATCGGTGCGAGATTATATGGAAAGATCGTAAATTCATTGCGTTTAGAGTTTGACAATGTAGTATTTTGGTCAGATTCGACTATCGTGTTAAGTTGGTTGAAAATGTCACCTTATTTACTTAAAACGTTTGTGCAAAACCGTGTAGTAGAAATTAATGATCTAACAAACAATGCGCGTTGGTATCACGTGAACGGCAAATGCAACCCGGCTGATTTATTATCACGTGGTATGACGCTAGAAGATATCAGTGATAGCAAACTGTGGTGGAACGGACCTGCATTTTTATCAGAGAATGTAGTAGAGTGGACACAAGATAATCTAGACATTCTTCAAACTAGTACATTGCCGGAATTGAGGCCGAATCGAACTGTAAGTGTGTTTTGTACCAGTAGTGACTATAGGATGATAGACATCAATAGATTCTCATCATACATTAGACTTCAACGTGCTTGTGCTTATATATTTCGCTTTATTTACAACGCACGAGCTAAAATTAGATCACTGGAACGTAACTCGGGCCCTTTGTCAGCAGCCGAGTTACATAACTCTTTATTGTATCTAACAAAATTATCACAAATTCAAGCATTTCCTGATGAGTACAATGCTTTATTGAATAAGCAGACCTTCAAAGGTTCACGTAACTTGTCCTCTTTAAATTTATTTTAGATAAAAATAATATTATTAGAGTGGGCGGAAGAATTGGTAATTCAGAATTTGCATATGACAAGAAATATCCCAACCTATTGTGTAGCCAAAGCTATTTTACAATTCTTCTATTTCGGCATACTCATGCTATGATGCTCCACGCTGGCCCTCAGCTCCTGTTAGCGCAGATTAGGGAGATGTGGTGGCCTCTTGGTGGCCGAAATTTAGCTAAGAAAATAGTTCACCAATGTGTAGTTTGTTGTCGTATGAAGGCTAAGACAGTGCAGCCTATAATGGGTGATTTACCTAGTGAGCGTTTGCAAGCAAACTATCCCTTTTTTCATTGTGGCGTAGATTACGCTGGACCAGTTTATATTCTAAATAAAAAGGGTCGAGGTTCTAGGTTAGAAAAGGGTTACATCTGTTTATTTGTTTGTTTTTCAACGAGAGCTGTCCATTTGGAGCTTGTTACTTCCTTGTCAACTGAAAGTTATATTCTAGCTTTGAAACGATTTATATCGCGTAGAGGAAAACCTATCAAAATATTCTCGGATCATGGTAGAAACTTCGTAGGAGCGGCTAAGGAGTTTACAAGCGTTTTGACGGGAGGTTCTCAGGGAATTATTGATTACGCATCAAATAATCATATTGAATTTAAATTTATTCCCCCTTACGCACCTCATTTTGGCGGCTTATGGGAAGCAGGGGTAAAGTCCTGCAAGCACCACCTTACGCGCGTTGTAGGGAATGCTAACTTAACCTACGAGGAGTTCAGCACGGTTTTGGTACAAATAGAAGCCGTCCTGAACTCCCGTCCGATGTATCCCATGTCCCCAGATCCTGACGACTTCACGCCGCTCACGCCGGGCCATTTCCTCATTGGCCGGCCCTTGACAGCTCCTGTAGGCGAAGACACCTCCATGAAGCCCCCGCTCTCACTCTCACGATACCAGAGAGTCGAGCAACTGAGGCAACACTTCTGGAAGCGCTGGGCCTCCGAGTACGTGTCAGAGCTACAGAGACGCCTCAAGTGGAAGACGTCTAGCGGGATCCTGATTCCAAACACGCTGGTGCTGATAAAGGACGACAACCTGCCCCCTCTCAAATGGCGCTTGGGCAGGATTATCCAACTTATCCCAGGCAAGGATGGTGTGGCCAGAGTCGCTACTATCCGCACGGCGACCGGCGACATCCAGAGGGCATTTTCCAAGATGTGTCCCCTGCCAATTCCACCAGCCAGCGAAGATGAAGAAACTAACATTGAGAGCTAATAGCTCTCAAAGGGGCCGAATATGTTAAGCGCCATCTATCCCGCTAGTACGGAACTACGAGAGGCGTCTACAGATCGTTGTTCGTCAGGACAAGAAGCAGATGCATCGCAAGCGCAGGAGTGTCGGCGAATTACGCAAGAGGGCGCGCAACCACCCTATAAAAGGAACAAAATCAGCTTTTGAGACAACCCCTTTCACATTTCTCCAGAGCTACGACTGGCCTGCTTACCTCGTATCATTTTAACTGTATTCAATTTATATTAATTATTTAATAAATTCCTACTTGTTAAAGTTGAAATAACAAATTTCATTGAAGTTCACCTTTAAATCATATTTAATTCTTTTCCAAAATTACAACGGGCAAACATCGATAATGTGAAGGAGTGAAATAAGTTTACAAAACTCTGGTTTAAGATTACATAAAGCTACCGTGTGGCCTACTGAACAAGAGCAGCATACTGACTGCCCGACGATGCGACTGTCGATACCACTGCAGCACTGGTGCGGTGAGGCGCTAAACTAGTGCACAGTTAACTTCAGAGCTGTACCCGAACACTATCGACATAATTTCGAAACTAACTTCGTTTTCAAATTTTGTTGATGCGGAAAAAGCACTCACAAGCACTATTATTGCACCTGCTTAAGCTATTAACTAAAGTAAAAATTTCAGTTATAAACTAGCAGATAGCCCGGATTATCTAGTGCACCGGACTACTTAGCTGATCTACAAATATAATATACCTACGTTATAATTAGTACGCAAGTGTACTCCGCGCCGAGCATTAAGGTAATAAGTGTCAGTGTTCATTAGCATGTAAAGCACGTGAACTACACCCGCTGTGGAACATTCGGCGGCGCTGAGTGCCGCGTTGTGCTGATGGAGACTCGTGCCTGTGACGTCATAACATTATGTCATTAGTGTAGGTACGCAACATTCGATACAAGCTACCGCCGCTAAGCCGCCGAGCGTTCTGAGCGGTTGCGGTCTAATTATATCGCTTATTGGTGTTGATCCGAACGGTTTGGTACTTGTGGATGCTTTTTAATGCAAACAAAAATAAAATACAAATGGAAATTTTTATCAGGCTGGAAAGAAATTCAAACGTTTTGTAAACAATTATGTAGGGCAGGGTCTATTTAATCAAAAGTTGTTTTTTATTAAGAGAACGGGAATTAACGCGATCATGGTAAAGGTTCCCGTTCTCTTTATAATATATCATGGAACGCGAGAGTTTAAAAGTTAGCTCAGTTTTTTTGTTATGAAACAGCTGTTGGCCAGTTGGTCCAGGGATAAAAAGTAGAATATGCGTTATTCCACACTACGATATCTGTTTCTTTACCAAATTTCAGCCAGATCCGTTCATCCCTTTGAGCGTGATTGAGCAACAAACATTCAAACATCTTCACAAGCTTTCACGTTTATAGTATTGCTTGCATAGGAAGTGGGGTGACTGGTTTTCTAAGAGTTAGTTTCTAATAGTTAAGGTTGCCTGGAAGAAATCACTCTTAGTGCTAAATGTATCCACTTACGATACTCTGTAATAATATTGATGTACAATAAAGAATTATCTATCTATCTATCCAGAGTTACCAAATAACCCGGAACTGGGACACGCGGTCGCGCTCCCAACCACTGCGCCACAGCGGCAATACAGACAGTACCAGGGTAAGAAACCCCTAATTTATATGAAATACATGTCTAAGTGTACTGAGTGCTGTGTGCCTACTTGTTATACGATTTATGCCCACGTATCATTAGTCACATCTCACATACTTCATTTGCTCACATTGGTTTTACATTCAAAGTAATTAATGAAGGCGGAGTACAACAAACTGAACTCAGAATCGTTATTAGCGGCTTATTATTTATTTTGGGCGACGTAACTGTACAGCCAATTAATAATGTAGGAGTGCGCACTGTGATGTACTCATTGAATATTCAATTACAAGTTAACGAACCTTCGACCTTTATATTTAAGTCACGTTTTAATAAGGTGATCGCTATAAGACTTTCTTTAGTGGTCCGCAAAGCCGAATAAAGCTAGAAATTAAATATTTTACATCAGTGAGTGATGAGCGAGGGGATCGGGCCCGGGGAGACTACCTGAGTGTACCAAAGAGCTACAGTGTAAAGCTGACATCAAAAGATTCGTGTGTATTGGGCGAGAGGAGACACGAGGGGGGGGGCGGGGCTCTCTGCTTACTCTTAATTTACACGTCAATATAATGAACTTAAAAGTGGCGTATGTTTAGGCCTATTCATAAAAGTTTATTTTGTGAGCAGCTAAAAAACTCCCACAGGGTCTGGTTTTTACTGGAGAAGCTCTGGGAACTATTTGAAATCTTAAAACTTCAGTTAAGTCTAATTCCACGATTCATCTACATACTAGGTACCTACTTACATATATAGATAGCCACGGGAGAAGATAACAAAAGTGTGTCAAACCAATGTAAAACTCGTTGTAAAAGCTTAAACTACTAAAGCTCTTTTGTAACTATTACAAGCATTCTGTGGTCGCCACTAACCTAACGGCATGCTGGATGGTCACGGGCAGGATACTGTGCCTCTTGTATTCTGTTTAAGCCATGATCTTGATAGAGGATAAACTCTCCTCAATGTTGATTGAGGGATATTTACGGATGAAATATGTGGCTTTGTTTGAATTGTCAAACAAAGCTATTTCATCCGTAAATGTCTCTCGAGTTTATTTCTTGTTATTTGACTGATGTCCACAAAATAATTAGGCCGTGCATTCTACATTCGTCTTTCCACTGGCCGCCCTATTCGCCTCTCTACTCAACCCTTTACTGCATTCTATTTGATTCTATATACTCGCCTCTCCACTGGCTCTCTAGTCGCATATCTACTCGCCTCTGTTGTCGTCTCTACTCGACTTTCGATCTTTACACGCCTATCCACTCGTCCCTATAACAATCTCTACTCGCCTCTCCACTCGCTTCTATATTTGGTTCGCTACTCGACTATGTCCGTTCCGAAGCTCTAATTCACCTTTGTACCAAATTTCATGAGGACATATTAAAATAAATTCTTCCTTTTTTTTATATAGGACACGTCAATTTGACTTTACCTCGCCTGATGGTAAGCTGAAGGCAAAGTCTCAGGAAAGAGGGCCACCATTATATACACGTGCCATGTTAACAATGGTGGCACTCAGCTTGACGGCCTCATTAGATGCTTTTTCACGCCCCGCTTAAAGGACCCGGGGCTGTAGGAAGAGGGAAACACGTGAGCTGGCAAGGAATCCCAGGTCTTAATGGTGCGACAAAGGAAAGAGTCACGGAACCCGTTGGTTCTTGAAGGATTTTTTTTCTATTTTATTTCTACACCCTTTTTGTGCCATTAAAAATTAGAAACTTTAATCCCATAGCCCATAGCCATAGCAATAAACGATAGCCTATATCCATTTTCGAGCTCTAATCCATCTCTGTACCAAATTTCACCAGGATATCTTAAAAAATGACAAACTTTCATACTAACTATCTAGTCCTTATCCTCCCCCCCCTTTTACCATATTATTCACGATAAAAGGTAGCATATGTCCGTTACCAAGCTCTAATTAATCCCTGTACCAAATCTCCCCCCCCTTTTGCCTCCATTTTCGCGTTAATAGGTAGCCTTTGTTCGTTCCCAAGCTTCAATCCATCTCTGTACCAAATATATCATCAGGATGTCTTCACAACTGGCAAACTTTCGGTTTAAAGAACTTTATTTCTCATAAGAACATAGTTCACTTAAAATGAGATACATAGTAACATCTTATTATAATGTAATTATCATTTGCATCTGGCGAGCTTGGATATCGACAAACATTTCTTGCATAGTGTGCACATACATACATGCATTCAAAAGTAATCCTAAAGATCATGTACATACGTTTTAAGTTTACTTTTGAATGCATTCACACTTTCGCAGTTTTTAATATCGTTAGGTAGTTTATTGTATAGCTGTGCGCCCTCGAACAATATGGTTTTTTTGCCATAGTTAGTGCGAGGAGTCCGAAGTTGTAATTTGTTTTTATTTCTTAGATTACGTGTGGTTTCTTTTTTATCTAGCTGTATGTTTGATTGTATAGACTTTGCGGTGATGTTTTTTACTAGCAAGCAGGTGTTATATATGTATAGTTGTGACAGATTCAACAGTTCAGTTTTTTTATACAATGTGTTTGTTGGTGTACGATAGTGGTAATGAAATAGGGTCTTAATTATTTTATTCTGGGTGCTTTGTAAGGGCAATAGATTTGTTTTAGCGGCCGATCCCCACACTTCAATTAAATATTCTAAATGCGATTTTACTAGTGAATTGTATATGATGGTACTTACTTTTTTTGGGATACAGTTATTGATTTTGCGTAACGCGCCTAGTAGGGGTAGCAATTTCGTTTTGACGTGATCGATATGCACTTTCCAGGTAAGCGTTTCGTCAACCCATAGTCCTAGGTATTTCTCGTGGTCAGAGCGTTTAATAATATCATTGTTAATAGTGAGCGGCGCGTGCTCGCCAATAGGTTTATTTTTAGCGGCTAGTACCATATATGATGTTTTGGTTGTGTTAATTGTTAATAAATTATATTTCAGCCATTCATTTAGTATGTTAAGATCTTCTTGAGCTACCGTTATTATGTTTTGCATGGAATTATCGAAGTAGAAGAGGCACGTGTCGTCCGCGTACAATGTTAGTTGTCCTTTAAGTCCTATTTGATTAATATTGTTAATGTAGATTAAAAACAGCAATGGACTTAATATCGAACCTTGGGGACAGCCGAAAGGTACTGTTTTGATGGAGCTAGTGAAATTATCTATTTTAACTACCTGTGTTCTGTTTTTTAAATATGACCTAAACGTATCGAGGGCTGTACCTGTGATACCAATGTTATCTAATTTTTTTAATAATTTGGAATGGCTCACTGTGTCAAATGCTTTTTTTAGGTCAATAAATATACCTAATGCAATATTTTTCTCATCTATTTGTGTTTTTATTTTTGTGATTAAATCTATTGTAGCTGTTAGGGTGTTTGATTTGGGGCGAAAGCCGTATTGTTGGTCGATTAAAAAATTCTTTTCGATTAAGTATTTGTATAGTCGGCTATATATGACTCGTTCAAATATCTTTGACATAATAGGTAGGACAGACACCGGTCTATAATTATTAGGATCGGTCCTACTGCCGGATTTAAAAATAGGGGTCACTCTTGCCGTCTTAAGACTGTCGGGAAAAGTACCGCGCATCAGACACAGATTAATACATATGGTGATTCTCTCAGTAATCAAATTTTTGAGACATTTAATTGCTTTGGTGCTTATGCCATCTAACCCCGTGCTAGTGTTGCAATCAAAGTCATCAATAATTTTTGATACTTCTTGTATGGTGCATGGTGTGAACTCGGTTAATGTTATGCTATGTTTGTAGTTAGGTTCGTACATAAAGATTTTCTTTCAATCCTTCCAATCCTCCAAAACTTTCATCCCCTATACCCCCCCCCCCCCCCTCTCCTTTAACCTCGTCTTTCGCGACAAAAGGTAGCCTATGTTCGTTCCCAAGCTTTAATCTATATCTGTACCAAATTTTATCAGGATATCTTCAGAAATAACACACTTTGATCCCAAAGCCCTAGTCGCCCCCCTTCCACCCCCCTTTTCGCGATAAAAGGTAGCCTATGGCCGTTCCCAAGCTCTGAACTATCTCTGTACCAAATTTCATCAGGAAATCTTCAAAAATTACAAACTTTCATCCCAAGGTCCTAGTCCCCCCTTCTTCCCCCCTTTTCGCGATAAAAGGTAGTTTATATCCGTCCCCAAGCTCTAAACTATCTCTGTACCAAATTCCATCAATAAATCTTCAAAAATGACGAACTTTCATACCAAGGCCTTAGTCCCAAGGCCCTTGTTCCCCCCCTTCTACCCCCCTTTTCGCGAAAAAAGGTAGCCTATGTCCGTTCCCAAGCTCTAATCTACCTCTGTACCAAATTTCATTACGATATCTTCAGAAATGATAAACTTTCATAAAAACTTTCATCCCCTATTTCCCCCCCTTAAACCCCCTTTCTCGTGATAAAAGGTAGCCTATGTCCATTCTCAAGCTCTAATATACCTCTGTACCAAATTTCATCAAGATCGGTTCAGTGGTTTAGGCGTGAAAGCGTAACATACAGACAGACAGACAGCCAGACAGACAGACAGACAGACAGACAGAGTTACTTTCGCATTTATAATATTAAATATGGATTTTGCCATGCGAATTGAAGTCATTTTGTCAATTTGTCGACAAGTTGTGTTATGAGCATCATCAGATTGCTCATTTGTTGTAGGATACTGTCAAACATTTGAGTGTGTTTCTCTAAAATCTGCGCCCTTTCCAGTGGAGGCTGGGGATTTCTTACTTCTTGGTCTGATGCAACTTTGTTCTGTGTGGCGTCCGAGTACGTTTTCCTTTTAGATTCAGATTTTTTTTCAACTGTTTTAGTAGCTATGCTTGGCACTGGTCTTTAGTGCAAAATTGATATTTTCTAAAGTTTACGTTGTTGGTGTTACCTACTATTTACGCAGACTGAGCTCACTGTGTCGTTAAGTCTTACTGTATTTTACTGTTTACTAGGTTTGAATAAGTGGATGACTGGGTCTCAGGCTGCTGGTACGCTCCAATCATCTTCTCTATAAATTTTTTTTTTAATTTCTGTAGCCTCGCGAATCATTCTTGGTATAATATCTATGCCCTTTAGCGAGTATCTGTGGTTGGTACCTTTTTGCGCGTGTTCATAAACTTTGTTGAGCGTTGGTGTTTTATGTCAGCTTTGTGTTCTTTGACGCGAGTGCGAATGCTCCTCCGGCTCCTCCTGCATCTTGTAGAGGTAGTTGGCACTTGACAGAACTGACTTATCTTCGTTGGCGGCGGGTATGTGACAGAATTCGTTAAAAAGTGGTTGTATTTCAATAGCGCAAAATTGATAAACATGAATGTGGTTATAGTTTGGCGGCAGCCATTGTTATATTTGGAGCAAATAACTCATTTCAATTGTGGTTAATAACGATCGTGCGGTTGCGCTCACGTAGTATGAGTGGCGGTAGTTCGTGGTGTTCTAATTAAAACACAAATAATCATTGATCATCACTTTCCACGTCATACCCACAGCAATTATTAGGTAAACCATTATAACATTAAACCTATGAAATTGAATACTGATTATTATATAACACGATTAGGGTTTGTATAACTTTGAAGGAAAGCTATTTATGGTGAAATCTTGATCATCGAGGTACAGTGAAGATATATAAATACACAACGCAGGGTGGCTATACTGGCACGTTTAACAAATCAAGCAGAGTCCAGGGAGCACCACATTAAATGCACCTCGGTTATTTATGATAGTATTAGGTTCACCTGCCCGCACCGAGTCGAGCGCAACGGTGTCTTAATTTGTGGTATGGCGTCACAAAATATCGGCGCAGAATGTAGGTCGCACATCGCATGAGATATCGCGCTCACGTAACGCTGCACTACGCGACCTTCCTACGTGACGTCACTCATCTACCTCCTATGAGTTGAGAGCTCATGCCTCATTGAGCTACCTCGTATTAGGGAACTGATCTTCACTCACAACGGTGAGTGGTTGTAATTAACTTTATGCGTCTACACGACTTGTCTATGTAGTTGATACCGTTTCTTAGTTTTTTATGAATGTAAATGAAATAAAAATGTAAATCTCATCTCGAAGTAAAACGCGGCCAAGACAAATTTCTGTTAACGAGCGCTTCACATGCTGTACATTAATCCTCATGAAGTATATCTATTTATAAGACTCCGGTGTATCGGCAGTATTTTACCGTCTCTACCATGGTGAATGTTCTGATGAGCTCTTCCAATTGATCCCACCCTCTCCTTTCCTACACAGGACAACACGAGCAGGGCTTAGATGTCACCCGTATACGGTGCAGAATATTCCTTCAAGAACCAAGCGGTTTGGTGACTCCTTTCTTTGTCGCACCATTAAGACCTGGAACTCCTTGCCAGATCACGTGTTTCCTTCTTCTTACAGTCCCGGGTCCTTTAAGCGGGGCGTGTAAAAGCATCTGATGAGGCCGTCAAGCTGAGTCCCACCATTGTTAACATGGTACGTGTATGTAATAGTGACCCTCTTTTCTGAGACTTTGCCTTCAGCTTACCATCAGGCGAGGTGAAGTCAAATTGACGTGTCCTACATAAAAAAAAAACATTTCACTAAACTTTTATTTTGGACCTTGCAATAGGGGATAAGCTTATTGCTCTCAAACGAACATGAGCTTTGAGAGTTAGCTTATAAGTTTAATACTAATGGAGGACAACCCCTAGGCAGTAGTGAGCAGGTGTTTTCTTGCTTCACCAGGAATTATTTCCATAAAATTTCAGTACTTATACTAACTCAGCGCTGCTCTGCGGATGTCAGTGTAACCGGAAATGATTCTCTGCTTTCCCTTTTCAGTGTTTTACGCGAATTCGTGGATTCAAATTTCTTAAGTTCAATTCCGCCCGCCCGTTAATTGCACCCAATTGTCTAAAGCAAACTCCCCACGTAACACAAGCGGTGAAAAAACGCACCAAACTTTATTAGCGTAATATAGACGACTGCTATATTTGTCCGCCCAGCTGTGGCGCCACTCTTTACTCTGGAACTTTAGCTTTCATTTGTTTATGACTCTGACGACATGTTGCCGAATAAAGTTAGAGTTCGCAAACGAGTGGGACGGTGAATTTTCACCTTTCGAATAGACGTCTCGGTAAACGCTTAATAATTCATTAAAACTACTCGAGCGCTGAAGTGGATGTTGCGAGCGATCCCGAGTGTTGCCGAGCAGCGCCGAGTGGCTTCCGGTTGCGCGAGGAGATGGTGAGCTCGCTCGTGCTGTTTACCTGGCTCCGCTTAACACAACATCCATTACGGCAACACAACAAGTGCAGTACTCATTGTTTACTATACATTACCTCATTTGCATGCAGCTGCAGTTATATTTTAGAAGTTTAAGTTTATGTGTATTATAATTGAAATAACATTTGTTATTAATTCACAATCCAATGCGTTTCACGTTGAAACTATGCAAGAGAAGTAGCTTACGTAACACGCATTATGTAAAATTCAGAACAAATCTGACGTCACGGGCAGGCAGGATAGGCACGAACCTCACGCCGAGATTACCGCCCATCTGAGCCATTTCTTTTGATAAACACACAATAACTGCTCATAATGGCGGCCTAGTGAGCGGAATGGCGCGCGGTCCCGCATCGGTGCGGCCGGTGCGGTGGCTAATGTTGGTGCTCACGGATGCTGTTGTAATCGCTAATTTGGTCTGAAGCACTTAATATTGTTGGCCGCAGATACATAAAATAATAGTACAGACGTCTTTGCGTTACTGAACAACGGACACTGTAGAAGAGTCGCTGCTATAAGCTCGTTCTCTATTACGAAGGACCTAATAACATAGCGAAATGTAAGAACTCCAACTTACATTAAGTTACTTGATTGTGAGGTTCCGAAACAGTTTTATAATGTCTAGAAAATAAGTTTTTAAATCTAAAATTACATAAATAATTAGCTACAGTATGTTTAACAGCTGCTGCGATCCTCTGCCTTTTGTTAAACATTCTCTTTCGTGTATGTAGTTTTCAGGTCGGGTGAACGCTTACCTTTGATGAGATGCGCGGCGAGCACGACGGCGGCGGTGAACACGTGCAGGCGCCACGCGCACGCGCACATCCTGCGACAACGCGCACCACTGTCCCGCGACAACCTGCAACAACGATCACTAGCGTTATGTGCTGTTCCATACTGCTTATGGCGAAAGTGATATTATTACCCTCCTAGAGATTATACTTATTAGTAGTACTGGTCCGGTTGATCGGACTACTGCAACTGTTCAGCTGCAGCAGTCCGCTTGTCAAACGGCTTCGAACCACTTTTACTTGCGTGTAACACAAATCCAATGGGTAGTTTAGTTGATCGGCCTACTGCAACTCTTCAGTCATCAAATTAAAGTTATGTCCATTTCTAGAGATAAACTATTTTTCGGCTGTTTTTCTCGTCACGTGGTAAATAAATAGGGCTATAATTTGTTAAAAACTGTTTTCTTTCAATGTAACGTTAACCTCTGGCAGTAAAACGGGAGGATGTTATGTAACTTTGTACCGACATCAACCCCAAACTTTCATGACTTTCAATATATAACAAAGTACATGTCTTACAATAAACTCTACTGTATTGCAAGCGGCACTAAAGCTTTGTGAGTTGTGCAAATAACGAGTACCGCAGGTACCGTGCAAAGTATTAAATATTAAATTAAACTAACTTATGAATGGAGCTTCCGGAGCAGATCTTAATTATTTACAAGTCGTTTAAACATCGGCACAAGTTCGAGCGTGGAGTGGTGGTTCTTAAGTCTTATATAATTATATTTGATTCAGCGAGGCGAGGCGAGGCGAGGCGCGGCAGACCACGCGTAGTCTATTGCTGCAGGAGAACTGTTTACCATAACCCTACTAATATTATAAATGTTTATTATATATACTGATGAATGTCTTAAATGTAAAAGTTAAGGAAAAAGTGAATGCTCAGGTGGGACTCGAACCCACGATCTTTCCCTTACAGGGGGAATGCTCTGACCACTGAGCCACCGAGCCACACCTGAAGCTATCCAAATTTCTCCTATACTACCGTCTTAGGGCGACGGCATTCCCCCTGTAAGGGAAAGATCGTGGGTTCGAGTCCCACCTGAGCATTCACTTGTTCCTATCTTAATCGATTTGAAAAGTTAGCATAGTAAATGCTTCAAAATTTCATCCAATGTAAAAGTTTGTTAATTATCCCTGAAGTTCTTATTATTAGATCCGAACTATTAGGTAATCTGTTGTAGCGTGTATAAAAAAGGGAATTAAAAAAGTGTATTTGTTGGGGTGGACCGGTCAGATGATAGTGTCACCCAACAAACGGTGTAATGTGTTTTAGAAGATATTTATTTAAAGATAAGAAATGGTTCAGATACGCTCTCAACAGAACTGAATTATTAGATCAAGGATCTCTTAGTTATAGCAATCGATGGTATGTCTTGGGGATGTAAAAAGAATTTAAACAGTATCAATTAAACTCACATGCACATTATATTGAATTAATATAACCTATTACATATAAGTAGCACTAGCCTGAAAGGGCATTATTGAACTTTAGTTATGAATAAAAAAATACAGTCAAACATATATTTATCCCATATACATAGTAAATTACACAGCGAAGTGATATGAAGCTAAGTTAATACAATAATAGATATATGGATATTTATTGAAACATATAGATATAGAAGTTATATTTCGCATAGTTCCTGATAATATCACATGCGACGACGGGACATGAGACACGGGCCATCACAGGTATTTTCAGCGAATATACATAGTTACAGGAACTGGAGTCACCAAAAACGATCAGGCAGGCAGCGCGTTAGATACTCGCGCGCTGCCATGTACATGGCCGCCGCCTGTTCACGCATCCTACGGGCAGTCTTCATCTCTGTGACCACTTTGTATGGCCCAATCGGTAATAATTCAATTGAATGAATCTGTCATTCCTGATCACATTCCACGTTATGAAAAATATTAGTTATGATATTTCATATCACTACACAGTGCTAGAACCATGTGTAGAGTCTTGTGTCAGGCATAACAGAAGCATATAAACTTGGAGTCATTTCTGTGATCTGCAGTGTACAGTGTACACCGTACATCACAGAGCCCAGCACTAATCACACACACAGCGGAGCGGGTCTTAATATCGCGGCGAGTAAATCACACCGTAAATACAAGCCGACACGAACATTTTGTGTAGAGCTTAATAATAGTTAATTACAGCCGCAACAGGGCGCTGTGCTTCTACGGAGATAAATACTGCGCTTCTTGCGCGGTGCGCGGCCGTCGTCGTGAGCTCAAATGGACGCAGATAAACGATGGAACGCTTTACTTTATAATGTTCTCACTTTAAGAGTACATAGGTATATTGGGTAACTACCCACGAAAACTTAATTTTTATATTTCGATACTTTCACTAATTGTCTTGATCTGTATTAAACTAGCGCAATTTCCTTTAAAAGTATGTTTTTCTGTCATTGTAAGTACTTAGGTAAATCCTTTACATAGATGTAAGATTATAACTATTATTATCTGCTTCGCATGTAATTTCATATAATATAGAAGTTACAGGGTGTTGAAGTATGAAGACTTGTACACAGGTAGGAACTTTGCTACTGTGAGCTAGTTTTTACCAATAATGGTAACGGGTCGAAGAGCTTGTGGACAGGTGTCACCACTGCCCGCACCGGATGGTATTTTCATTTTAGTCTACGAATTCAAAAATGAATGAATGAATAAATTCAGGAATTAATGAACGATTTTTATAAAAATAATATTCGAAATATATTATTATGGATGTTGATGCTTTAGCATAAAAAAAAACATACATCTTTATTTACGAAATAATAAAAGGTTTCCATTACAATTTCGTCGTTAGATACAGTCAACGTGAAAAAAAACAAGCAATGGATACTCGCAAGCCATCGCTTACGCCTACAAACTAAAAAATAATATTTTAATTGGGGACTTCTACGTATTTTAGGTATAAAACTTTGCAACATCAATAGCTCCAAGATGAGAAATGCTACCAAACAAGATGAGGATACCGCGTATCAGTTTCCCTTCTTGCTAGTGGAAATAGAAGCTTGGTGGATGCTCATTGAAAATTACTTCCATAGGCCACGGTAACCACTTTCCATCAGGTGGGCAGTGTGCTTGTCTGCTACCTAATTGGTATAAAAAAGTACCCTTAGATGTTGCCAAGATGATGATTCGTAAACCGGCGGTACGACGCTTCAATTATTAAATAAATATTCTACGATATTCTAGCCAGCGCTATTCAGACCCAAAGTCATTATTTCGATCACAGCCACATAACGCCTAATTCAATTGGTTTTAGTACAAGTGTATCAATAAGCAGAGTGCCGAAACTAACAACACGTCACACGGCATGCACGACTGTTGAGTGAATTAAATAACAACATTAGCCACACAAGTGACATGCACACACACACAATTACTTAACACTGCTCGCACTAATCGCACGCACTACTTCGAATGCGCTGATTTTAAGGCCCGTATTCCAGAATGATACTCAGTCTCGAATTTTGATTTTTACAGATTGACGATGACCATCTAACTAAACTTCAGTTAGTAAACAATCACAAATACAGTTGTCAAATTACCAAGTTTAAGGCGTGTGTTCTAGAACGACACCACCCTGACTCTCGATTTATCTAAGGACAACTTCAACGTCTGTACAACCTATATATCCTCCGATAAATTGACATTCAGAACTGAGAACCATTCAAGAATACGGGCCTAAGATTTTTTTTTATGTAGGACACGTCAAATTTGTCTTCACCTCGTCTGATACACGTACCATGTTAACAATGGTGGCACTCAGCTTAACGGCCTCATCAGATGCTTTTTCACGCCCCGCTTAAAGGACCCGGGACTGTAGGAAGAAGGAAACACGTGAGGTAGCAAGGAGTTCCAGGTCTTATTGGTGCGACAAAGAAAGGAGTCACCAAATCGCTTGGTTCTTGAAGGAATATTCTGCACCGTATTCGGGTGACATCTAAGCCCTGCTCGTGTTGTCCTGTGTAGGAAAGGAGAGGGCGGGACCAATTGGAAGAGCTCATCAGAACATTCACCATGGTAGAGACGTTAGACGGAGAGAGATAGGAACGTTCCTTACGAAATAAAGACAGCGGAGTGTGCCATATCGAAAACAGTCGTATCGTTCACTATGGAGAGGGTAATATTTGTGCCAAACGAACAATCAGTACTATATTCTCCGCCGAAACATGTGTTCTCGTGAGTACTTTGAGTAGGAAGGAACCCTCGCGCTCCGCCGAGGCGGGTGTACCGCTCCGAACTTTGTGCTTACTTGTATTTCATCAAATTTAAATATGATTCAGTTCGTTGAACAACTTGAAAGTGATGTGTGATGTTCTTGTGATAAATTTTATTGATGATTGTGAGCTTCGTCATAAAAAACAGATGAGGTAAAAGGGGGGAAGTTTGCTCTAGCAATTTTAAGAAGTGATCGTCATTATTGTCGGTGAAACATCCAAGGCCGTTTAAATAAATGATCCGTATCGTTTTCCTTTTTATACCAGATAAGGATACCAGAAAATGTGGCATGTGATGGGTGCTCGCCAGGTCTACTGTTCACAAAATTACTAGTATTATAAGACAGTAAATATTTTAGTTTATTAAATCAGTTTTAGTTTAGTATTAAAAAAAATCAATAGAAGAACTTACAATAAAAAAATACAGTAATGATAAGTATAAATCAATTTCAAAGTTGTTACATACTTCCAGCTAGGCTAGATTACTTGTATGAGGAGTGAGCTTACTGTCAATAGCACAGGTATAAACCTTAGTGGTTTTTTGTGCTATTATAATTGATCTGTATTGTTTTGTGAAAATAGTAATAAATAAATAAAAAAATAAATAAAAAAAACTGCTAAGAAAAAGGTGTTGACAAATCAAGCGGACAACAAAGTAATCCTATAAGGGTTCCATTTTTTATTTTTAAATTCGGAACCCTAAAAATCAATTTGAATAAAAGCTTCCGGTAGTGGCAGGTTTGGTATTAGACGTAAGTACACAAAGGGGTGGTGATGTAAGTGTGACACCATCAAAAATCGGTTCAATTAACCAATATTATGGGTACACACGCGACAGATACGATTAGTAGGTGCATAGTTCAGATTACGAGTACGTACCATGAAACATTACGGCACGGGCCGCCTGGGACGTTCTCAGATTGGCTCACCGGAACGAGCAAGGGTCACGACCACTTAACAAATTAACGTTAATGTGAATTACCTACCGCTCTTGATTTTACTCAAAGTAATGTACACGTACCTTGCGATGTCAACATTGTGGTGGATAGAAGACTTCATTGGGGTTATAAGGAAAATGTACTCATTGTGACTAGGGTTACTAAGACTCTTGAAGGTAAAGAGTAAGATGATTAACATGTGGCTACTACTACATAAAGTACAGAGCTCTATTATAGGTTGTTATGTTTGGTCACTACCGGGTAATCATTTAGATCAAGCGTAGGTGTTAAAGAGTGCCGGGTGGCGGCGAGGGGGCGGGGGGTTGCTTAAGGCTGGGTAATCGCGTCACTCGGTTTCCGGTTTAGTCACCCCAGCGGACGCCTAATTGCGTGATCAAAGACGTTCCACATTTAATTTATAATCTTGATTTGTTAATTACGAAGAAAACGTGCTGTTTTAACACGAACGGTGAGTGGAGCACAGCTACTGTGACGTGGATTGATGTGTTCATTTTCTATGCGCATGCGAATTACGCGCCGCCAGCCGGGGAAGTTCTTCTGCCGAGCAGGGAAGAACCGTTGAATAACATTACTTTAGTTGCTGAGTTCAACTGAAGAACAAGAAAGCTTGTAACTCCGCTATAATAGAATTTAGCATTATAGCTTAGTGATAGGAGCAATAATTTTTAAAGTAAAAAAAAAGTAAATTTCTTCTTATGCACATCAAATAAATATTGACAAAGAATTACAAAAATTATTCGCTCTTAATCAACTATCTCAACGACGGCGACGGAGATAAGCCCGATACCCAAGACGCCGCATTAGACAGAACAATAACCGCAGATAAAGAAAGACTCGGCGCGAGGGGGCCCCACTATCCGCTGACAATAGCCCGAAGGTACGTCTGCTATTTTCACGCCATTTCAGATGGAGGCAACCGTTATCTATAACCGATTTTCAACGGTGTGTTTTGCAATGGTACTGGTGGGACTACCTATGAAAAGTATCGCTACCAGCTCGAAGATAATTTGAAGGTAACTAGCTAGATAATAATTAAAGGAAAGTATTTTTGCCAGTAAGTTTTTTTGAAGTGAAAACTTCTTTAGCGGCATTGGATGGATAAAAAGTGTTAAACTCGCGTCAGGATTACTTGACCTTTGAACCGTAATCGATGACTGACGTCATACAACACTACAACAGCTACAGATTATTTATTTTATTAGGTGCGTTAAGAAGCTTCGTAGCCTAGCTGTATGCGCTTCGACTGTAAGTCCTTATTGTTTCAGATAGTACCGGGTTCGAACCTGGGCTTCTGACACTTTTTGTGATTATATTTTCTTTTTGTAATTTATTACTGTTTGTGATTATTTTTCTTTTTGTAATTTATTACTTCTTGTGATTATTTTTTCTTTTTGTAATTTATTACTTTTTGTGATTATTTTTTCTTTTTGTAATTTATTACTTATTGTGATTATTTTTTCATTTTGTAATTCATTAATTTCTTTTGACAGAAAATTAGTGATAGGTTCTATGATTGGCGCTATATTATAGGTATGGTATGGTATGGTGTGTTCTTTTTATCTTTTTCTTTGTATATAACGAAGAAAGAAAGAAAGAAAAAGTTTTCACTTCTGCCGGCACTCCCGAAGTGCAACCCGTCTTTTTTTTAAGAAAGGACTTATAAAATCTACTAGAAGTATCTACTTATCTGTTTGTTTCAGACTCAAAATGATGACGAATCTAGAGTAGGACGAGTAGGTATGTGTTATGGCCTTGTAATGAGAAATTAATTAAGTAAGCCGGTAGTATCTATACAACCTTTGTGATCACGAATGTGCAGATATTATAAAGTACTATTTCAGTATTATGTCATTTCAATTGTCGTAGTTATAGCAATAGTGTGATACCGCAGTCCAGCGGCCACTTGCGGAGCAACTCGTGACACAATTTGAAAGCTAAACGTTATAGCTAGCGGGCAGTGGGTCGGCAGGCGGCAGGGCACGCCGCGCTCGTAAACCATTTCATCTGAAGCACCTCTCCGCTGCGGATTAAAATCCGCGCTTTGACAACGTTCTTTCGTTTAGAAGACCGTTTACAGTTATAATTACATTGGTTTAATGACATTACCTTTTTCTTTTTTATATGAATGAAACAAGAAATAGCCTAACGTCACGTCGTCTGCGTGTGTGTATGCAATTTAGGTTGAAAATAAAGTAAAAGTCTACGTCCTTTAAGTCCCTTAAAGGATGTTGCTAACTTTTTTGTGTGAACTCACAGTAGTAAGACTGCTGTTGATGAATTTATGTTCTTCTATGTCCATATACATAAAGTAAGTTACTACGCAAGTTAATTTGGCTTTGTCTTTTATTCATATTACTGCTAATTCTTCCGACGGTTGCCTATGGCATTTGCAGCACCAGATATGTGTCATGCCCAGTTGCCAACAGTAGAACAAAATTGGCAGAGAAAAGCCAAAGACCATGGAAACGCACAGAATAAATACTAGTACTGAAGTCGTCATTACGTGCGAGGCATGTGTACCTCACCAACCAAGCGACCCATTCAACCTCCATGTCGTATACGTTTACCGATATTTACTTGATTTGCGCTCGTGAATCTTTGCTCAAATTCAACTTCCACTTGTTCGGATAGCAAAAGTAACGACTTTAAACCAAGATTTTGATGTTCTTTGCAATTTTCTTAGTTGTAGAAGTGTTCAAATTGTAATCTTATTTCTTTTTATTAAAGTAAAAACAGACTGTTTATACTGGTGACTGATGGCACTTGGTGGTATCTACTCCACATTTTAAATAATAACTTAACTTGTAGTTTTCCACAGTTTATTTTCATTTTAGCCTGACCGGTTTCACCTCACGGCATTAAAAGGTTTACGTAACAATGTTACACACTGTTGTTACGTAAATCTTTGATAATACTGTAAGGTGAAACCGGTCAAGCTAAAAATATAAATGAACTGTGGAAGTGGAGTGAAGGAAGAACAAGTGACGTTATTATTCAAAGTAAAAACAAGGTTTATGGCACTACGAGTATAATTATGAAACCCAGTTTATTGAGGATGAAATGAGGTAAAAAGTATTTTTTTATTAAATCCATATGTTGGAGCCAGACACCCGTCTGCCACTCTAAACTTGGCTGCAAGTAACGCAGCGCTTTACCGTGATCAATTAATGGTAATATGAACTACGGCAAGGTTCACTTACGAGTTGTAATGTCACAAGCACCTGCAGAACTCCTCCCAGGCGTGTCTGTATTGTGAGGTGCGTATTTGTTCAGTGTAGTGCGTTGTTTCTGTTTTACTTGCTCTGGCTGGTTCCCTAACAGCCGATCACGCCGTTGAACTGCTTCGACGGCGTTCACCTTCAAATTTCACTAACCACATACGTGCTCACTGTTCTATTTTAGCGTCCCAAGACGCAATTGTATCGCAAATCGCTTTGTTCACACTCCGCCTCGCGGAATACGTATATATTTCCCAAATTCGATGACTGATTACTATATAAATCTTCAAATATTGTCTCAATAAATGTGTATCTCCCAGATAAAACTCTGCTTCCCCGCAGGAATATAGCAAGAATGATGTGACATAAATGACACTTCAACTGTCATCGAAACTTATGACTAATGACATGGAACTCTGGTCTTTTAAGACCAAACACCATATAACTAATTTCCACGAAGATGTATTTGTTCAAAAATCGTGACGGCCGTATTCGAGACTAAGCCATAAAGTATTGGTAAAAATGCATGTACTGCGTTACTCGTCAGTCGTCACAGGCAAGGTCACCTGTCGCCCAACTACAGCATCAACCCGCTTGTGACGTAACGTACGCAACGTATTACACGTTTCTCGACAAAGTGAAGGTCGTCCGAAAGTTTCCTTGCAGGGCGTTGCCATATACGCTGTGCTCGGCCCTCCATGTTGATCTACCGTCTACTAGGCTGTTTGTTCATGAAAAGAAAGGGCTGTAAATCATTGTTATTGCGTGCGGTGCGAGACGCATTGTTTTCGCATCCACACGCATGTTTGAAACACGAAATCTCGTAAGTTCATAGTTATATTGTACAATGAAATGAAAGGAAAACAAATTCGAAATTACAGGTCTGTTTCGAAAAGTGTAAAAAAAGATGGGTTGCACTCCGGGAGTGCCGCCGAAGTGTAAACTTTTTCCTTCTATCTTTCTTTGTTACGTACATAGAAAAAGAAAAAAGGAACATACCATACCATACCATTCCTATAATATAGCGCCAATCATAGAACCTATCACTAATTTTCTGCAAATTTTCTGCCAGAAGAAATTAATAAATTACAAAAAGAAAAAATAATCACAAAAAGTAATAAATCACAAAAAGAAAAAATAAACACAAAAAGTTTCAGAAGCCCAGGTTCGAACCCGGTACTATCTGAAACCATAAGGACTTACAGTCGAAGCGCGTACCGCTAAGCTACGAAGCTTCTAAGTGTACCTAGCAAATAAATGACGTCATTTCGTCCTACAAAGTCGTCGGTTACGGGTCAAAGGTCACGTAATCCTGACGCGAGTTTAACACGTGATCCTGACGCGAGTGGGTCACGTGATCCTGAGGCGAGTTTAACACTTTTTATCCATCCAACGCCGCTAAAGAAGTTTTCACTTCAAAAACTTGTCTAGAGGATTTATTTTTGATTCACAAGAGTTCAAAGTAGCTAGTTTATAACTCTGAAGTTAAATAATATAAAGTATAGTTAGGAACATAAATATAATACGCAGGCCTATTGTTAAGAAAGGTGTTAGTAAATAAAGCGTTTATCAGTAGTGGTCAGCCGCAGCTGTCAGTAGGCCGGGTACCGTCCAGTAGCACGACTCACTCATGGCCGAACCGTATATAAACTACGCGTTGGTTGCTGGGAGCGCAGAGCCGCCGCTTCGAGGGGATTATCGTAAAAATTTACATATTGTCAATTTCACGCCGGCTGCTTATTATAACGTACGTGTAATCAAATTGATGCAATGGAAATTTATTTACATGCCCTTGTGGGTGTAAATGAAGATTATAGGTACTACGAACTTATACACATTTGCATTCAAATGCTAATTGAAGTGCAATGTAATGGCCACTGGAAACTTGTTGATATGTTTTACTTTTAACGTTCTTTGTTAAAAATTTATTAATTAAATAGCATATTATTATCTCCCGGAAATTTGGAACTCAGCAGGTATTGTTATTACAAATTCAGCCCACACAAGCAACTTTTAACATATATAATTGTCTATTCTATACGACTTTATACGTAACTTTAATATCAAAATCCATAAATTTCACATACAGAGCAGGAAATGTAAAACTGCTTCCGATAAAAATATTGTGCAGATCAAAGTATCATGTGAGCATAAAATAAAGAAGTGACTTAGTAAAAATAAAATGTAATTTTGTGATGTGACACGTCAGACTCCGCGTGCCACTTAAATATTCGGGGAACGACGTAAGTAAGGCACAATTTCAATGAAATAGAAACATAGAGACGGAGACGTGTGAGAGAAATATCGCGCGGCCTCATTGGCAAGTCAAACGGCACGCTCGCGGAGACGCACGGCGGGGACGTACGCCGGGCGGAATTACGCACTAAAGGTAAGTTATTCGCACGGAACCGGAATTTATTGTTTGTTCCTTAAGGCACGACTAGCGCTAGTGAGTCCAAAGTAGGTCAGGCTGGCCATCATTCCATGGTTTACTGCTACATACGTCCATGTTTAAGTATGGTCCCACAATATTCCACGCATGTGCTGGCGGGGCTATGACACTTAGCACTTTATCGGTGCAGTATATTGATGACTTTAGCCAGGCACCTACAGTCAAAGGCCACCAACAACCAAATTGGAAAATCGCACAGCTTTTCTCTCACAAGTAAAACATACATGATGCCATAAACTACATAATCTTTTATGGAATTTACTTACTCTTACCCCCTTACAATTTCCACTTCATTTAACATACCTAATGATCATTTGAGATTGTTAATAAAGGTAAATAACTCTAATATTAGTTTCATAAAAAAAACCAGATCTTTTATAACTGAATATCAACAAGCACTTAAATGATAAGTGTTGGAGACACAGAAAACAAGTAGCATTGTCACCACAAGTACACCAGGTAAACACAATAAACGACGGCTGGTCGCACCTCGCCTCATTAAAGTGCTAATCCTCCATAAATACACGTAAACTTACGAACTGCGGTTACACAAAGTGTATCTTTGACCCCGGGATGACTAGACTGTCTAATGGCCACCCTTAGCTATTGCGAATTATTTCTCTCTCTTCTACGCTGCGTTAACGAAGCTCATCGGGTAACAAAGAGGACTTGTGTACGCTATCGGAGCTCACTTCATTAAGTGATCTAATTATATAATTCTATTGAATTACCACGAGCACCTAAATCACAAAAGTTCACACTCGTACCTCAGTGCTAATAGTTTTCATTACTCGATAGTGTAATGGTAGTCGAAGGTGCGGACGCAACGACCACAGCCTTATATGTACAGTCAGTTCATTGTATTGCACCGAAAGTGCAGTGGATTCATATTAATTAATTATGTAAAGTATAATATCAGATACTACGCATACGAATTAACTTGGCACCTGGCCTTGACGGGCGAAGTTTAAAGTACCGAGTGCAAAAAAAAATTCGAAGTTTATTTTATATCTTGAATATCAATATTTATTTTTTATTTGCATATATTTAAATGACACAACGGGAACAAAGGATTTTCACAATACTTTGTTTTCGGACCTTTGTGTCACCTGTAGATATTAATAATTTTATATTTTCTCAGGACCATATGGTTTCCGAAATAACACAATGCAGTTGTATGAAAAAAAAATCATTGCGTATGGTTTTTTGTTCATTGTAAAATGTAAATGTTTTATGCCAGTGCATTCCATACCACCCAATGTGTTTCTTATCAGTAGATGAGTCACCAGTAGTGACGTGCACCAATCAGAGGGCAGTAAAGTAAAAATATTTGAGGTAGAAAGCAGAAACAATAGCTTCGATTCAAAATTTATTTATAAAATTTTTAATACAAGCCAGAAATACTATAATAGTAAATATGATTACGCTTGACCGCGTCGGCACCGGCGAATTTGATGTCACTACTGGTTTCACCTGTAATTCGCATCAACGTTCTCTTGGATATACCTGTCGCTGCACAGGTTCTATTTATTGGCTGATTCACCGGGATCATAAACTTTTTATTTACATTTTCATGTTGACGAACTTCATTAGCACTTTTTGTAGGGTCCACGGGAATTTCGAAATCGGAATTTTGTAGGGTCGACAGCCTCCGTGGCGTAGCGGTAGTGAACGCGGCCGCTACGCAGGAGGCGCGGGTTCGATCCCCGCTCTGTGCAAATATTTGTATGCATGAATTTGCATTGGTCTGGGTGTTTCTATGTATAATATGTATGTATTTACAAAAAAAAAACGTATCTAAGTATGTTTATCCGCATTCTAGATTCCATAACACAAGTTATAGTTAAGCTATGCTTACCATGGGTCTAGATAGCGTTGTGTCAAATGTTGTGGAATATTATTATATTATATTAATTACAAAATGGCTAATTTCTTTCTCGCGTTTGAAAAAGGCCAATACTTTTAGTATGAGGGCTCTTTTTCTACTATGTAGAGTTTTCCCCACCATTTTTGTGGAAAAACAAATACTACACTTAATAAAATGTCCAAACGTAAATATTATAACAAAAACTCAACAAAAAACAATAACAAATAAAATCTCTAAACTAAACAATAAGAAAACACCTCAAAAATCCGATAACAAATTATAACGAAACGAAACATGCAACGGTCACAGCGATGCTGACGCTACTGGTCTCGCAAGGCGTGCGCGGGGCCTCGCGCGGGGTTGTGGGAGGGAGGGTTGCAACCGAGCCAGGTGCCATGTTAATTCGGACGACTTGTAGAGTGCATACAACGCACCACGGTAAACCATTTATTCATAAGCAAGCTTATCTAATAGAAATTCATTAATTTCATGATTTATATATTATCTTACGGGCTCATGTTATTGGGGTTTTTCTAATGGAAATTTCTGAAACAGTCACGTGAAATATTTTTGCCCTTTAATTGAAGGATTGCTTGAGTTATGATTTCAGCTAAAAAGTAATTTCATTTAAAGAAGCTGACTACATTTTTTACTTTAGGTTAAATTTATAAGCAGCTAGGTATAGTCGTAACAGTGAGCAAGTAGTCGCTGGTGCCTACTAGTGTTGAAGAAACTCATGAAGAAGTTCTCAACTAATGTATCTTTAATTCGAAATGTTTATCATCACAACGCACTAAAATCTGGCAAAATAGATTAATTTCAATTTTGACTACTTTTGATAACTCACAACCCATATAAGCGTAGCCGGTAGCCTTGAAGTCAGCAGAGACAAAGCACAGCTAGTACACCAATAAAGTAATTATAGTTCTGTTGGTGGCTAAGGTAAAATACGAGCGGACGTTCAACTACTAACCAGTTGGTAATAAAGTTTTATGATGTAGTCCTTGTCTATATTCGTTGACTTATCGAAGCACTTGATCAAAGTTGTTTAAGTACGGAGCCGAAAGTCTTAACGGTTGTGTTGTTAATAATGGACTTGGACCTCAATAACATGGCATTATCGTGCAGTAAACATATTATCGTCGTTGAAATAACAAATCCCGAGTACCTGCTAGCTACTAGCTACCCATTTGGTTGTATTTAAAACAACTGCTCAGTAATCTCGTCTTATGCCAAAACTTGTGTACTTTTACAAGAGGGGCTATTGACATTGTTCCCAATTGAGACACGTATTGTTTTTTTATCAATGATACTAACAAATGAACTGTCCGCTAAGTGAAAACCCATAACAGAGGTTAATATTATGGTTTCGCGGCATTGGCATTGGTACTCTGGCAGCCTGCAACAGAACCTTTAGGTCAAAGGCCTCTTGGAGAATAGCCCATGGCGTGGCTACAAGGGTTGAGTGAAATTAAAGATATCGAATTAGGATAACATGCTTATATTTTTTATCAAGTTACAAGATGCGCGGACGCACACTGAAGTTCCAATCTAAACACACTCGATTACGATACGAAATGGTCCAAACGCGACGCTGGTTGACCAATGGCTCTGAGCGAAGCCATTTCGACACTCACGCACTTTTAATGTGGCCACACATAAAACGCTATGGGATCCAATGGTAGTGAAAGAAAACTTACGCGGTCTCTCCGCGAAAAGAAGCAGGCGAGCCGTACATGGCGCGCTCAGACGCCCTCGCCCAAAGCGCTCGGCATCACCTGGACTCCGATGGGAAGCGTGCGAGCTTCAGCCGGGAATAAAGCACGCGGCAGATGAAAATGTTGCCGCTGCCAATTCATCGCCGCCGTCGACCCGCCGATGGTGGCTGGCGATTCCCATGGCGTCTCACACACGCCACGATGCAAGCGGATTAACTTTTCTGGATAATCCGGCTAATCCACCATGCACGGAAAACAAAACTCATTCAGCCACACATCTCGTTGACCCGTTGCTACAATGCCAAGTGTCATATTTTTGTCGTCCGTCGTTCAGAAACCTTTTTTTATTTTTCTTTTTGAAGACATAGATACGAGTCTTTTCGCTGACTGGATTCCGCGACGAACAAAATCACAACTTAGACTTAAAGCTAATATAATATTTTAAGTATGTGTAATTAATAAGTATGAAACCGCACCAGAACACGACAAATCGTCAGCGCGCCGCTCGCAATGCCAGGATAAATACCTACCATAACCACGAATGATCACTTTAATAATTACACAATTAGTCGGTTTTATCGGGGCTGTCAAATGTTCGGCATACGTACTCGCAACGATTCCTATACTAACTAAAAATTAGTAGCAGAACGCTACATCACGCAATGAAATCAAATATAAAAGGTTCAGAAGGTTTTAGCTTTCTCTGAAAATCTATTTCGTTATTTCTAATCCGAGTCTCGTCACCGGTGCTAGTGTGCCTCATTTATTATAGCAAAAATAGACAGCGGGATAAAAAATGTGTCTGTAGTAGTTGGGCTGTTCGGCGGCACGCGGCGGTGCGATTAATTAATTGCGTGTATATTAGTGGCGCACGGGGACCAATCTCACAGGCGCGGCCCTAGGCCTAGTTTGTTATTCAAATCAGACCGTAATTTATATCCGTTCAAAGGAACACGTCGGTAGTGCGCGCAGACGTGTTGGCAGAACTTGGCGCCACGCTCCCAGGGGAGAGGCTCCGATAGTGGACTATTAAAAGAATAACTTAGTAGTGTGTTATGTAGGGAAGTCACATGGTTGTGGGTAGTATGGTTACTCTTAGTAAACTGCCGGCCACATTACTGAATTCTGTGCAGTTACTGGACTCTTCACAGAATATCCTAAATATCGTTTTCGACTCAGGAATCGTCGGCACTTCATAAATCACATTCCCAATCGTTACACCACATTAACAATCGCATCATTTTCGATTTATGGCAAGTATATAAGTAAGTATATGCTGATGTTCTGGTGGATGAAATTTAATAAGAAGCACTAACGACGGCATTGACAAGCATTTGCATGAACCGCTTTAATTAGCCGCGACAACAGTTAGTACCTTGCAGCGAGTCCACAATAGCAGTGTGTCGTTTCTTGCGCTACGCAGAGGTCGGCGGCTAATCGCACCCTCATTAGGGCCAACACCGACTGCCAGGACGGCACAGAAAGGGGCTCTGTGATGGATCGAAATAGACTTTGAAATGTTAAAAACAAAATTAAGGTTAGATGGAAAAAGAAATAGAAGATTTACTGGAAGAGGCTCAGACATTGTAGGCGGTCCCATACGCGAGGTGGCCATCTCGAAGTTGAGATGGGCCTAGGTCTGCCCGGGTGCGTGGAATATGCTTTAAGCAATCTTATCCGAGTGCCTGAAGACCCGAAACGTTGCATGGTTTTATTCGGTGCGAATCTGCCCTGACCAAAAGTAAAAGCGCTCTGCTGGTCAGCATGATCCCCCGGTGCCACGGGGCCTCCGGCGCCGAGCGTCTCCATGTCGACAACTCGCTCGTGGAACACCACCGCCTCCCAGCTGGTGGGCTATTCACTCTGTCACACATGAACACTAAAATTACATTCTTAATTCCAGTTGGCGGAATGTGGGTTAATACACCTCTGCCTACCCCTTTGGGGATTTACAGGCGTGAGTATATGTATGCATGTATGAATCTAGTGACATAGTTGCTATTGAGATTTCAATAATAAAAATGTACTAGCTAGCGTAGCGTGTACTACTGGGTTGGCAGTATCCGGGAGGGTTATTCCCGATTCCCCCCGAAAATTATGTTTAAATAAGTTGGCGGCTAACCATTTATTAAGTAAGACTAGCTGTTCATAGACGGCTGTATACCTCTCCGGGTCAAGAAGCGTGGTAATAGTAGATCAAAGTAAGTCTTTAGCACATGTTTTTCTGTAAATAAATAATACACAATATACATAGAAACATTCATAGTAAATAAATAAAATAAATGAGGGGGAGTTCAACATATAAGGACCATGTATTTGTTGCTCAGAAACGTTGTATCAGAAGTATATGCAACCTAAAACAAACCGATTCATGTGTACCTTATTTTAAGACACTAAACATCTTAACATTACCCTCCCTATATATATACGAGGTTTCAGTATTTATTAAAAGTAATATATAATTATTTGAGTTTCGAACTAGGGCTCGAAAATGTGATAAATTGTCCATAGTAGCCAGTAGGGCAGAATTATTACATAACAGCGTATTCTGCCTGGGACCCACCTACCATAAGAAATATAACCGAAATAAACAGTTTCAAGAGAAGACTTCGCATATTTTTAATAGCAAAATGTTACTATACAATTAAAGAATTTTTAGATGATAAATCATTGTAATAAATAAATATTATTCTATTGTCTAACAATAAATAATTTAATGCATACTGAAAATTAATTCTGCCATGGTGACAATTGTGTACAACATTTTTTTGTGCTCGTAGTCCATTACGTAAGCCCTTAGTCGGTGGGTTAGAATTAGTATTGTATGCCCAATTGGCGTATCATAGCTGAACTTATCACTTTGTGAACATCCTATGTACCTATGGTTATAAATATAATTTTGATTTTGAAAAAAAAAAAAAATTGCTCTGATTAGGAATCACATCAATTTGATTTAATTAACTGAAAGTGACCAATTGGTTGTAGGCATTTATTTATTTACGTGGATTCGCTTACTACGTGGTTAGATGCTACGCGCGCTACGGCGTAGCACTTACAGCCAACCTATGTGAGAACAGCTTGATTCAGTTCTACATAGGCGTGAGTGTTACAAAGTACAATGTTAAGTACTTGCTAGAGTACCCCCCCTCCACTCCAGGGGCAACATGAGGCCCGTATTCACCAACAATTATTTTGGTCATCGACAGTAATTTCCAAATAACCCTCCATACATACTGTTATTAAAACCTTTTTGAAGACATTTTTGAACTCAGGCAATGAAGTTCAAACCTCATACACAGTAATGGCACCCTAGAAACTAACTACTACTAAGTTATTCTAGAAACAAAGACGAGGTCTGGATCTATAGACTGATCAAAGTTAGTTGATGTTAGCTCGCCGAGTTTGTTCGCTCTACAAACAACAGCTTGTCGCGTGGTACAGGGCGCGGGCCGCCATCTTGTGACGTCACCATCCTCGCCGCACCACTCGATATCGGCTGAAGCCTTTCTCGATCAGAAAGCGATTTGTTAATCTCGGAGGTGTTTGTTCCGTTATGTGATTATAATATTGAGATTCAGATGTATTCGATAGTTGCTGTATTATGTTCCACTCGTCGGTTAGCTGGTAAACAATCAGGAGAACTGAGTGGAACTGGGTGCGCAACAATGTTGATTACCTTTCATCTTGCGATTTACACCACAACAAACGTATTATCCTCAAGCTTCTATGTTTCCACAAAGGTAAAGCGGGGGCGTATTTCACTAAAGATTCAACAGTTGCTGCTCCACGTAAGGGACGGCTCTCTACCAGGTATAATTCCCAATTTGTGCTAAAGTGTGCAATGTCCTGACAGAAAATTTACTAAAACTAAAGAATCATAAAGTATGATTCTGTTTATTGCCACTGTCATGCAATAAATTGTGTATTGTATGTATAGTGGAGGTACCTTGTTAGCGTGGTTCCATCAGCATATATCTGTATTTTGTTTTACTCATATAAGAGTTTAGCGTATAGCAATACAGTTAAGCCTACACCCGAGTTGTCAGCGCCGACTCAAGATGCCGCGACGGACCCGCGGCGGGCGGGAGGCGGGCTGACCCTCCACGGACGGACCCCGACCTAAACTTGTTTTTGTTTCCTCACTAAACTTTATAACTCTGCGAGTCAGCTCCATAAAAAGAATATAAATTGAGAGACATCACTGTTAAGGTCCAACTGTCGTGACCAAGGGCCCTATTAATCTTGCTGCGATAGTGCCCATCAAAAATAACTTAGCGAGATTATTCTGCGTCAGCCGCGGGTTCGATGACGTTCGCTAAAATGCTTTTTGTCGACACGACTGCGCCCGCTATTACCTACTTCTTGAAATTCGATCCGAGTCGAACCCTTTCTGCACAAAAGGCAACACGCGCGGGTCCTATTGTTTCACATTCGTTTGTTTGTCCGACGCTCGCCCTCTCTAAAGAATCAAAACTAACGTTCGCTGAAAAATGGGTTTATATTTTTCTCTTGTGAAGCAAAACAGTTCGCATTCGAGTCATTTAATACACGGTGTAGGCGCATATGTTGGGACAGGGGACACACGCGTCGGGGCGAACGGGCGGGGCGGGGCGCGGGATTGTCGCTCAACGTGATATAGGGCCGCGTCTCGGCGCAATCATGCCGCCTCGCAAAAAAATAATTGCGCTATATTTCAGCGAAGGCGCTATTTCACGGTTCATTACAGTAATGGACGAAATAAAGTGCATGCGGCGAGCGACGACGGAAATATACGACAGTGGACGCCTCGCCCGCCGCGCTCCGCTCACAACGGCACCAGATAGGTGATGTAGGATAACCGGGCGCCAGCAAAGGCTAGCGCATCGGAAGAATTGTTACGCAATGTTTAACAATATGACTAGGAGAAATTTACGAGGGCTACAATTTACGAGCACCATCCATTTACTGAACTAAAACATGCGTCGGAATAGTTCGAGCGTCCGTAGCAGTGGACGGAGAGTTATAGCGGTCACTTTTACGGTCACAGATAGAAATAGCCCTGAAATTGTATAAGGCAATCCCGCGCCACGCACGCAGAATAGTAATCGTCCGCCATAACGAGTCATATTCGTCTTGCAGCTGCCGCAAGACACAAACCGCCGCGCCGGACCACCCGCCGCTTTGTTGCGTGCCGTCCTTTGAGAACAAACGGCGTAAGTACATAACGAGTGTTCGGGCTACGAACACATTCCCGGTGTATGTACTACGTTTCATACCTACGAAGACGAGTGAGCTCAAGTGAGTTCCGACATGGGATTTCAAAGGGACTGTCATAGTTTGAGCAATAAACAAAGGCTCGAGCACGCGTAAGCCGCCCGTAGCGCCGGATGTCCTAACCCGGCACTCGAGGCCGTGAATTCCGCATCGAAAACTCTGCCTATACAATCGTATAACTGGAATTTTGGAGAACTAAAACCAGCATTGTGCTGTGCACTAAACCCGCAAAGTTATTTGTCCTGGATTTTTTGTGACAGCCTCTGTGTGTAGTTTTTGTGCTTTGTCGAATAAAAACGGAACGAACTAAAAAAAAGAGTCTTCGACAGCAATATCAATCAAAGTGATACCGATATGTGTGCTTTTGTTTCCCACTGACATTAATAGCAGTTCTGTCTATGAAATAGAAATTAATACGCAGCCATTTTAAAAATGGTTTATATGATCAATTAGGTAAATATTAACTATAATAATGTCATAGCAATAATGATCAGTAAACAAACATACGGTCCGCTTGACGATAAGCAGAACACATGCAAAAAAGCCCAAGAACACATACAAAAAATAATGGAGCATGGGAAAAATCGTGAGTGGTTAAGCCTCTGGTTCTCTCACTAGCTCAATACATTGGAATTATTGTAATATTTGAGCTTAATCTTGCAGCAGTACTTAATACATATATAACCTTTCGGGAATGCACAGGTGGTGAATACGGTACGGGATCGTGAGCGAGGTAAATGATAGACGGCTATTGTTACAAACACGTATATTCCCACAGAGGGCACCACAATGTTTATCGCAAGCTATCAGAGTTATGAGCCCGACACTAATATCGAATAATACCTTAGTTCTTATACCAACAGTGTGAACGAAACCATACCGTGATTTAAAAATTTGTGTAAACGCCATCTAGCGAGCCAAGTGGAACTAAATTATGGTTCCGCTG
Organism: Eilema caniola; assembly: GCA_949126895.1. Classification (NCBI taxonomy): domain Eukaryota; kingdom Metazoa; phylum Arthropoda; class Insecta; order Lepidoptera; family Erebidae; genus Eilema; species Eilema caniola. The sequence continues at coordinate 23,570,468 of OX421479.1, read as the reverse complement.
CACTGATTCACTTTTATATGTTGAACATACCGCCCACCAAGGACATCATGAAAATGTTCTTAACTACCGCCCACCATGCAAATATCGCATCAAAAGTTCGAACACTAACCATGTCGTTGGCGAGAGTGTTCCATATTATTCTCACAACTACATTACAACAATCAAATCTCAACCTTAAGAAAACATTAGTTTAAACTTAAAATACACAACAATGAAGTAATTTTACGTAATATAAAATATAATAAAAAATTACATTTCACTGAGCGACCGGTAACATACAAAGTTTAGAGGTAGGTCGCTTTATCAGAGAATTTTGCGTACGCAGTGTAACAACCCGAGTGATTTCATCGGGACCCGGATGCTTCTGAACAATTCTGCCTAACAACCATCTGCCAGGTGGCAAATCGTCCTCTTTCACGAGCACCACATCGCCAACGGATGGTTCCGGGGTTCGATAAGCCCATTTATGCCGCTGTAAAAACTGATTTAGGTAGTCTTGCGACCACCTCCTCCAGAAATCCTGTATCATTCTCTGGTGAAGTTGCCATCTCGGTAAGGTAAGCATATTACATTTTTCATAATTTGAATCTGGAACTATCACGAGTGGCTCTCCGACCAGAAAATGACCCGGGGTTAAGATCGTCAACTTATCGTGATCTTCCACATAGGACAATGGTCTAGAGTTGAGACACGCCTCAATCTGTGACAACAAGGTAGCCATTTCCTCAAATGTAAGCGTAGAGTTTCCAATCACTCTCTTAAGGTGGAATTTGGTCGACTTTATCCCTGCCTCCCAAAGTCCCCCGAAATTGGGCGTATGAGGAGGAATAAAGCTCCACTGAGTGCCATTATTTGAGAGATATTCAGCTAGCTGCTCATTAAGACCAGATCTCTCCTCGTTATACAAATAAAGAAGCTCTCGTGCCGCGCCTACGAAATTGGTGCCGTTGTCACTATACAACTCAGCCACCCGACCTCGCCTTGCTACGAACCGCTTAAAGGCTGCCAAAAATCCCTTAGTACTTAAATCACTCACTACTTCTAAGTGCACCGTCCATACATATGAACAATGCTATATAGCCTTTAAACGATTTATTGCCACGACCTTTCGACACTCTTATATTTATGGGGCCAGCATAATCTACGCCACTACATAAGAATGGCTTATTTGGCGTTACCCGCGCAGCCGGTAATTGCCCCATTAGCTGGGTTCTAGTCGAAGCTGCATAGCGTATGCATTTGACACAACTCCTCACATATTTTTTAGCCAATAACTTGACCCCTACAACCCAATACTTCGAGCGTAAATAGGTGACCATCAATTGTGGACCACCGTGCAGAGTTTTATCATGTGAATCCGCGACCAAAAGGTTAGTCAGAAAGGATTCTTTCGGAATCAGAATGGGATGAACACGATCGTAACTAAGCTGTGACATCTCCAATCTGCCTCCGGCTCTGATAATTCCATTAGAATCTAGAAATAGATTCAATGACTTTAGGTTACTGTTTTTGTTTTCTAAAACCTTGTTTCCCCTTAGTACCTTAAGTTCCTCGACAAACGCTTCCTCTTGGCATCCTTTAACACAAACGTGTAAAGCATCATCTAGTTCTTGCTTGACTAGATACCGTGTACAATGTCTAGCTGATCCCTTCCTGAGAAGATTAAGAAATCTTCGACAGTAGGCTATCACTCGAACCAACCTAGACAAAGACGAAAACCGATTCCAAAATCCATGATCAATCATGACTGTGTGCACCCCAACTTCTTCCAAATCCGTGCTATTGGTGTTAGCTCTTTTATATTCAATCACTTGCTGCCGCAAGAATTGTGGACCATCCCACCAAATAGAAGTTGATTGAAGTTCGGCAGGTGAAACACCACGAGACGCACAGTCAGCTGGATTCTGTTTGGACGGTACATGAGACCAGTGACGTGTGTCCAAGAGGGTTAAAATATGGGAAACCCGATTGGCGACAAAGGTTTTCCAGCGGCTGGGGTGGCTACTAAGCCAGGCCAAAACCACTTCACTATCCGTCCACGTGTACCAGTCCACCTTTGGTACATCCATAACCCTACCTACTTCAGCAATCAGTTTGGTTACAAGTACTGCACCGCATAGTTCCAATCTTGGGATAGACACCTGTTTAATAGGAGCCACCTTGGTTTTAGATGTTACCAAAACAACATGGACATTACCTCCATCGTCTATTATCCGAAGATAAATAACCGCAGCATATGCTACCTTTGAGGCATCTGAGAACCCGTGCAATTCGGTTGTTGTTGGAACAAATGTTTACCCAGCGTGGTATCTTCACGTTCAACAAAGAAATCAAATCGGCACGGTAAGTAACCCATTCGTTAACTAAGTTGCTTGGAATTTCTTGATCCCATGCTAAGCCTGCCAACCATAACCTTTGAATGAACACCTTTGCTAAAATTATGGTTGGTGCCACCCATCCCAAAGGGTCAAATAAACGTGCAATATCAGAAATAATTTTCCTTTTCGTTACAGGTTCAGTCAGCGGCGGCAGTTTAACCTTATACTGAAAGAAGTCATCATTGGAATTCCAGGTAAGTCCCAAAATTTTTGTAACATTATCCATTTCTATATTTAAAAGTTCGTCCTTACCCTTCCTTTCCCCATCCTTTATTCTGTCCATTAACTCCTTACTGTTGCTAACCCATTTCTGCAATTTAAACCCACCTTTCGATAGGACTGTATTAATCTTTTTGCAAATAGTTAACCCTTGTTCAATATTTTCAGCTCCAGACATGAAGTCATCTATGTAAAAATCGTTCAAAATGATTTTCGATATTTCTGGCTCACTCTGACACTCGTCGTAAGCCACCTGATGCAGAGCACGTACTGCTGAGTATGGTGCTGAGGCAGTTCCGAAGGTTACTGTTATCAGCTCATAATCTTCAATTTCTTTTTCAGGGCTATCCCTCCAGACGATTCGTTGAAACATTGAATCTTTCCTGTCTACTAAGACCTGGCTATACATTTTCTCTATGTCAGCAACTAGACATATTGGATGTTTTCGCCAACGCATAACAATATGACGTAAGTCGGCCTGCAACGTTGGCCCTACCATTAAATGGTCATTTAATGACATCCCGTTGGAACCTTTACAGGACGCATCAAATACGACACGCACTTTGGTCGTAACCTTATCTTCCCGGATGACAGCATGATGAGGTAAGTATATGGCTGTTTTATTATTGAAATCATCTTTTGGTACCTTTTGCATGTGATTTAAATCTAAATATTCTTGTATGACTGAGGCATACTCACTTTTTAATTGAATATTTTTACTTAATTTAGATTCCAATCCCACTAATCTTTTTACAGCGATAGACCTGGACTCACCGTGCTGTTCAACCTGGCTATCCTCACGAAATGGCAACCGCACCACGTACCTGCCACTCTCATCTCGTTTCGTGGTTCGAGCGAATAAATTTTCACATCTTTCCTCCTCCTCAGAAAGTATCTTCTGGGTTTCTGACGGTTCATTTTCTAACTCCCAAAACCGTTTTAGGAGTTCATCTGTCTGAACCGCAGAATGCATTACTGAGATGTGAGAATAAAGATTATTGGATGTATTATCCACCTCGGATATGCCTGACAATATCCATCCCAGGGCTGAATCCTGGGCCAACAGCGTTCCATTCGAGTGCTTCCTAATGCCTGCTTGGATGACTTGGCTGTAAACCTCAGCACCTAACAAAATGTCTATTTTGTTAGGCCTGTAGTACCCCGGGTCAGCTAGGTCATCCTCAGTCAAGTCTGCCCATTCTACCCTAGTTACTCTCGCAACTGGGAGAAGAGCTGTGACTGACTTCAGCACAAAAGCAGTAATTTTTATTTGCAAGTTCGAATACTTGCGTGACCTCAAATTCATTGCGACTGTGTACTTAGAAGTAACACCTTTGTCTCCCCCTACACCTAACACGGTGTTTTTCGTTGTACGTTTCCTAAGACCCAAATGCTGAACCATTGCCTCGGTTACGAAAGATCCCTGCGACCCTTGGTCTAACAGTGCTCTAATGACCTGATAGCTCCCATCTTTCGACTGAGCCTTTACCAAGGCCGTCGCTAATAATACTGTATTTCTACAGTCCCTTGTCGAAAGATGCGAGACTAATGGCTGGCTTGATCCCTCGGCTTGGACAACCGTATCGTTGCCATCCGCCTGCCTCGATGAGGAGGCTGCCACCTGTGTGGCACTAGTGGAATCATCAATTACTCCGGAAACATCCGCGGGGTGTAACAATGTATGATGACGACGTTTACACATCTGGCATCTGGACGGAGATTTACAGAACCTAGCAGCGTGATTACCATTCAGACATATAAAACACAAACCCTTTTCCCGTACGAACTCACGTCGTTGATCGTTAGACTGCTTACCAAATTTAGTACAAGTCTTTAATTTGTGATCTTTGGAACAATATATACAAGTTACATCCTGCTTATTTTTAACAACATGTAAAGATTGCGTTTCTTTGGATATTTTTACTTTCCTACGCTCACCAGGCGAGTCTTCTAAATTTTCGAGCCCTCGGAAGCGACTGTTAAGATACGCAAAGAATTGCGATTTAGTAGGCAACTCATCACCACCCTCTTCTGATATCTTTAACTCCCAATTCTTCCGAGTCTCTTTATCCAATTTTTGACTAATCACATAAACAATAAAAATATCCCAAGAAGCAATGTCTACACCTAAATTCTTAAGTGCATCTAAACATTCCGTTGTTGTATTCAACAATAACTTGATTTCAAACGCAGATTCATGTACAATACTTTTTTGGTGTAACAAACGTTTTAATATGTTAACTGCCAAGAACCGTTTATTGTTATACGTTTGATTCAACATATCCCAAGCAATTTTGTAATTGTCTGATGTGACCTTTATATGTCTTACTAATTGTTCGGCTTCTCCGGTCAAATGTCCCTTTAAGTAATAAAACTTTTGTGCGTCGTCTATATTTTTATTGTCATGCACTACCCCCATAAACAAATCCCTAAAGGTGCTCCATTCGGAGTACTTTCCCGAAAATGGAGCCATTTTCAATTCTGGCAATTTTACCTTAGCAACTATCTGACTACAGGAGCCGTCTTTTACTTCAGACTGAGTTGACGTACCCTTTATGTCCAGCAACCTTTCCTTTAACAGAGTTTTAAAATCTAAGTATCGTTCTTCAACTGTATCATAAATACTGTTCTTATTATAGTTGGAAACTTGGAAGTCAGTCTTTTTGACACTCTGTACTATTTTGTTGTGATTATTATAAAATGAGGTCCACTGTGCTTCCAAGTTTTCTAACCTGGTTTCCATATATGAAGCTGTTAACCGTTCCTTCGAAGACTTTTTAAAATTACTTAATGCCTTTTCTATTTTATTTGCAAGGTCTTCCTGTAGGTTCTCCAACGACTCCATACTTAACAGTTTTAGTGAAACTTACGAGAAACAAACTATAATCTTTTATCACAAGATCAAACTACAAACAATTTTATGCTAAGTTTAATCATAAAGTATACCAACTTGGACCAGAAATATTCTAAGTGTTTTTGCGTTATTTGGATGGGTACAAAATCGGGCATAGGTTCCCCGTCTCAACAGAGTTTCACTTAAAATACTACAAGTCCCAACACCACACAAAGAACACAGAAATAATGCTAAGTTTTTAACTTACTAGATTAAAGTTAAACTGTTTGAAAGTTTCTGAACGTTGAATTTATGATGCTATGCTAACTTGCTCTTCTGAATTATAATGTAAATGTACTCACAGTTTTATTTCCGCACTGACAACACTTAGCCACACAATTCGAAGAATTCACCTCCAGTGACGCCACCTGCTGGGTGACCGACCGAAACTCCAACTCTGACTCTGCTTAGCGCCTCCCGTGCGTTGTTCCACCGGATATCCGCTCTCAGCTACACTCCGCCAAACCGCCAACCAGGATGTAGCTTGATCCGGTCCTCCTTCAGCCTTTGCTGGAAGGATTTGCTCTGAACAGCGACCCACTGCTCAGTTGCCTAACAACGACGGTCTATAGCCGTCTCACCGCGAAGACTACAAAAATACTCGCTTCACACGATCCAACAGATCCGACTCGTAAGGACCATGAATACGGTACGGGATCGTGAGCGAGGTAAATGATAGACGGCTATTGTTACAAACACGTATATTCCCACAGAGGGCACCACAATGTTTATCGCAAGCTATCAGAGTTATGAGCCCGACACTAATATCGAATAATACCTTAGTTCTTATACCAACAGTGTGAACGAAACCATACCGTGATTTAAAAATTTGTGTAAACGCCATCTAGCGAGCCAAGTGGAACTAAATTATGGTTCCGCTGCACTGATTCACTTTTATATGTTGAACAGGTGGTGAATATTAAGAAGTAGCCATTCCGAATCAATCACTATTATCACTTCTTAAACTCAAGGAAATTTGAAAACAGGTCTTATATAACCGGAGATATTTTACCGTCTGCTTGAATCTACAATAATTAAGAGAGACACGTAGCTGCTCGGGGTGGCAGTGCCATGGAGCATGATCGAACATGTCAAGTGTAAGTTGAAGTTCCTCAGACCCCCGAGCATGTAGTCGCTGACACAGTCGCATACTTGCAAACTCCCAGTAGATCCTCATAAACAGACGTGCACCGATAAAGGTGACTTTCATGGTTTATTGCTTTCCATTCCCCAGCGCCGAGCGCCGGGCGCGTCTTTTTATCATTAATATCCATAAATATACGCTAACGTACCGGCAGCGACAAAAGTACATGATTTCCTAATGTTTTTTTGGACGAGCCTATAATGTTTAAAAATAATATTGGTAAATTAGTTTATGTTCAACGTCATTACTTCTAAAAATAGTGGTTATTTATAAGCTTCTCAAATTACTCCTCTGGTTTACCTACAATTACCGGTTTTCTAACCTTACGATAGTGTTTGATTATACATATCGCATTTAACTGTTGTTTATTCTTGCGTTATTTTAACAGTTTGACATAGGTTCAAGACGTTATAGATTTGAGTATTCTAGAGAATCAGCATCTGTTAAATACTATTTTCTCTTTATCAGTTAACAAGTATTTAATTTTAAACGTTGAAAACTTTCAGGATGGCATGGTTTTGCGCATCTACCACATAGCCGGTTGTCAATGGTATTATGACTGGCACCCATACGTAACTGATGCAATAGACCCGAGCAGTTGTTCAAAATATACTGTGGCACAACACTTTTGTACCTGACTGTACACTCGTGAAAGCAGCCAATATCTATGAAGGCGGGGCAGTCACCTATTGTAAACCAAACTTGGGTATATATTTTATCTTGCATTTTTTTCTCGACGCACAGAGCGGCCGGCCGCTGCCGGGCGCAGCCTGATGAATGTTATTCACACCTAAAATACTATGTACACTGTGTATATACGCATTGTGTTTGCTGGCCGCTTGTATTTTATTGGCACTTTGTGGTGTTGGGGCAAATGGAATGGCTAGTTAATCGCCACCTCCCATACTGAACGGGAAAGAACAAATACTCACGGTATCTTGTTATTTGTTAAGCACGCAATAACAGTCAACTGCACAGCAAGTTTTACTTGTCAGGAAATTTTGATTATGTATATTTTTATTCAAATATATCTACATGACAAAAGCTTAGCTGGTTACTTGATATTTGTATAACAATTTTAAATAAATAAAATTACTCTGAAATTCAAATATATACATAGTTTTAATATTTACATTGTTAATGATGTTTTTTTTAATAACTATAACACCTGTGTACCTGAGAGCTCTTGATACGAGAAATAATGTGGTCATTAATATTGATGTATGCAACAAATCCCTATATGTAACAATTTATTTGATGTAAATAAGATGAAGTCAAAACGCTTTTCCAATCCTATTTTTATTCAGATTGAATGTTATGAGTTCGGTTGTAAAGGAAGAGTCGCACTATATACATTCATAATGGGCTACTAAAATACCACGTAGAGCCGATAAATCTGTCATCCGCTACGCAAGGGGAGAGGGGGTAAGGGGGAAGGTACAAATATTGAATCGGCGGAGACGCTCCGGGCAATAAGCGCGGGACATCAAAAGCTCTCATTCATCACGGACTTATGGCGCAAAATTAGCTATTCGACGAGCGCATTGTGTTATGAGGTACGGGTGTCGCAGACCAGCTCTCTGTCTTGTACGCAACTATGGCGGCAGCTTGCTTTAGGTGGATATTAAATAATAAATGACAAGCATCCAGCATCTGAGTTCTACGCTGTATCTCGAATATAGCGCTACAATTATGTACAAGTAAGTACTCGCAATATCTTCTACTTCATCCTAGCGTTAATCCCAGTCAAACTTTCAACTTCATAGTGGTTCTCTTTACCAGTCTAACTGCGGATTCTGCTGAACTTCGATATTTTCCGTGAAGTGACTGCCGTAAAACCTACACAGCCAAAAGGCGATACCGAAGCATTACAGTTAGAATAGATTTTGGACTTTTTAGGGACCCAACTACTCGTAACGAATGCCACACATGTTCATATGGCAACCGGCGGACTGGCGGCCTAACACGCTCTCCGAGACACGAACAAACCAATTTAAATATCCATATTCATGCATATAAATATTTACACTGAGAGATTGTATTGATCACGCGCTTCCTGCGTAGTGGCTGCGTTCACTACTGCTACGCCACAGAGACTGTCCAAGCAATATTCAATGCAGATCTTGATTAAATGTTCAGAACGTTACCTAGTATATTGATTTCAGATATAACTTCGCCTGATTCGGTGCGATTGAACATAATTTCACTCACTAACGGCGAAGTGTAAATTTTAACGCAATTGTAAACATACGCGTGTTTGCCATAAATCAATGAAGTCATAATCATGTATGTACCTATGTATGGTAGTTAAGAAAAATATGTGTTGCCTCTCGGCGAAGTGACGAATCCCATTCATATCTTTTCATTTGTTTCGTATAAGATAACTAAGAGTAGTACCCGGTTGACGGCAGAAATCTTGCTTTCATTACGTGGCATTACAATGTACATATATAATATCTAATTCTACGTTGAAAGAAATTTGGCAATTCCATCGCACACATACGGTATATCCGTATTCCCAACAATCAGCAAGTAACAAATGGTTCCAAAAAAACTTACCTGTGTTTGAATGGATATTACGTGAAGTGTGAGTGCGGCCGGGTCCGTAAACTCATACGTCTGTATATGACTGGTCATATATGACAGGGTGTCTGAGCCAAGTATTGTATGCACAACCCACTTGAGCCGGGTGGAGGGACTAGGGACGCCGAACCTCGGCGCAAGTGATCACTCTAATATACTGCTGGCAGGTGGCACCAGACTTATACACTCGGCTCTCTCCTAAAATACCTCACTGGCTTGTTAAGCCCACAGTATAAAAGTCAGACTAAATTAACTTGACTCTCCTTATTTAAATGACATTTTTATTTGGAACATGAAATGTATTTCGGTTTCTTTGAGTGAAATTTCATATCGAATTAGTTTAGAAGTTCCATTCAAACGAGTGATCAAATATTTATGTTATATGCTGAACAAATTAGTGAACGGAACTTAGAAAACTTATAATTATACTGTCGGAAACATAATTACAGGCATCGAATAAAGTAGACGGCAAGTTTTGGTAGGGGCCCGGAATCAATGAGGTACTTTTGGTTCCGGTTATTTTTGAAAAACTTCTGTAGCGGCGTCGATGGGTAAAAAGTGTTAAACTCGCGTCAGGATTACTTGACCTTAACCGTAACCGACGACTGACGTCATACAACATTACAACAGCTACAGATTGTTTATTTTGTTAGGTGCGTTAAGAAGCTTCGTGGCTTAGCGGTAAACGCTTCGACTGTAAGTCCTTATGGTTTCAGATAGTACCGGGTTTGAACCTGGGCTTCTGACACTGTTTGTGTTTTTTTTTCTTTTTGTAATTTATTACTTTTCGGATTATTTTTTCTTTTTGTAATTTATTACTTTTGTGATTACTTTTTTCTTTTTGTAATTCATTAATTTCTTCTGACAGAAAATTTGTGATAGGTTCTATGATTGGCGCGATATTATAGGTATGGTATGGCATGGTATGGTGTGTTCTTTTTATCTTTTTCTCTGTAAATAACGAAGAAAGAAAGAAAGAAAAAGTTTTCACTTCTGCCAGCACTCCCGGAGTGTAACCCGTCTTTTTTTCTATTTAATGCCGGGTACGGTCGTAGTATAGTGCCTGTAGTTATACAGTAAAGATACAATTTCCGAAGAACGGAACCGCTCTGAGGAAATACCACTACGGTCATCCGTTCAAATGACAACTGCACCTAAGTATCTTAACCATTGATCGTTTATCGAACATTGAGTTCTTCCGCGACTAGAACGTCGTGAATAGTATAACTAAATCGTCTTAGGCTTCCAATTCGAAATAGTGAATGTAATAGTGATACTGTGCTACGCAGTAGTAAGTTGTATTACCACGAGAGCTCTCATCGCGCGACAAACGTGACTCAGCGCGCTAGGAAAATTGTGTGGTTATGCTAATTGTACACGCGGGTACTTGTAGTTTGTAGTGTAAGGGCTGTTTCATGTTTGCATTGGGACCGTGTCCACCGGCGCGCGATCCCACTACTGATGTTCACTGTTAGCTAAAGAGTTTATTAATTGTGGAAATAGTTCTGTTATAGCTTATGGTGAATCAATAAGTTCGTACCTACAAGTAAATTCCATCGTTAACATTAAGGTACAAGGGTAAAGTAAGAATTAATGCTTCACTCTACAAGAACACAATATTTTTGAGTTTGCAGAACATCTACTCGCGCTCGCGTTATTTAGTCGCGTTAGTTCCCGTTAACATTATGGTATATCCATCAACTGTACTTAAGTGGGGCAAGATACCAGAAAATGATGCTGCTAGTATTTTTAAGGAAATTCGAAGTATACAAGTGGATTTAACGCCTTCAAACGTGAGCCTCGAGGCAAGATTGGTTCATACAATCGCCAATGCACCTACATAATACATTTTACAGTCGAGTACCGAAGTCGAACGTCTTCAAAGATCATTTATGTCTTTAAATAAACACTTCACATCTGAAGTTTAATATGCGAAACATTCCGTAAATAGAAGTTATAAATTATTTATAGAACAAAGTTGAATGGAGCAGCTCTTTTGAGAAAATCAACAACATGAAAATATTGACTTAGAGAGCAGTCGAATACAATGTGTCTAATGTAAGCGGGCGCTGTTACAATACAGTTTATTTGATTAAAGAGTGTTATTGTGAGCGAGGGCTGGTGCCGCCGACCGAAAACTGGTCTCTCGTTAAAATGAAAACGAAAAATAATATTTTCTTGTAGAAAAGCAACGAGCGTTTTTTCAACTCCGCACAATTACTATAGAAAATGTGTCAGCTAGACAAAAGTGGCAGCCAGCTTAAACGATTTAATGAAATATATATATTTTCGTAGCGCATTATGATTGGTTTATGAAGTTGAGTGTCGCAAAAGAAAGCACTTATTTATATAGTACTAGCTGTTTGCCCGCGCCTCTGTGCCTTATATTTTATGTTACGATCGATAATAATATTCTTTTGATATTTCTGTGAGCCTGTAAACATTTGTGTACCTTGCAGACAATATTGTCATGATTTCAACCATAAAATTTATTCAATAAAGTTCCTTGAAGTTTCTGTGAGCAGGCACTTCATGTAAAAAGCATTAGGTACACAGAAATAGTTCTTTTCCGTGATGTTCCGCGACCACGACCTACAGGAACCTATTCCGGGAGAAAAAAGTTTCCTATGTGTTACTCCAGACTATTATCTGTCTTTGTGCCGAATTTCATGCAAATTAGTACGGTAGTTTTTGCGCGAAAGAGTCTCACATTCCATTCACCCATCCATCTATCAAAACAAACTTAACATTTATAATATTAGTAGGATTGTAACGGAAAAAGAAAAGTTAATCCCTCGGACAATCACTCGGTTGTATTACATCTTTCTTAAGAGGGTTGATCAACCATCAGAAAATATTAATAGGAATCAGTCAGTGAAAAATGTAGGTAAAGAATTTATGATCCCTTCGAACTATTCAAATAATAAACGTACTAACTACCAAATATCTCTTATAATTAATTTTATTCTATTAAATGAAAGCAATATACTTCAAATATAATGGTATATTTTAAGTGTATTGTTTGAAGAAAATACGTTTAATTATGTCATCTCAGGAACACAAAGATAAAGGAGCACATTAAAACCGACATGTGCGCCGTGGCCCATGCGCCCTTTGTTCTCTGGTCGCCGCCTACACGCCGGTACGCGTGTACCGCCTAAGGACACGATTACATCATGTCATGTTAGACTACACAACGCACTGAGTTATGGACACCTACAGGACAACTGCCATGTGTTCCAGCTCTATTCGCTGGGGGCGAGTTCGCTACTTATACTTGCACCGCTTCATTCTCCACTTCTGCCTTTACCTCAGCCGTCGTTTCATTATTATATTATCTTTGATACTAAATAAAATTACTGACGAATATATCAAATTTCCTACTGTAATGACTAAGTATTCCGTTAAATATATTAAAGTTAAATGCTTCTGTTAAGTGAAGGGTTCTCCTCAGTGTTATAATGACTGGAATTCAAATATCTATATTATAACCGCTTTGATTTAGGCATACTTCGAAACAATCTAATTAAATGTCAGGGATATTCCCGGAAAAATAGGCAGAGATGTAAATACACTCAATTTGTTTGATGTAGTAGAACGTCTACTCAGCGCCATCGATCGGACACGCACTTTTCTGGCTCAGAGTTATAATAACCTTCAAATTCCTAACAATAACCAACGTCGGACTTCTGCCTGATACATAATGCTGAACTTATTTCTATTACAGGCTCGACCGCGAGGCACTCACATTCGTTCGATGTTTACTTTGTGCTACGACTCAAGCACCTCCGGTGTGAGTTTTACCTTGTCAACATAAATTATTTCAGTTTTATCTTTCACTTTTTTCATATTTTTTCTAGATTTCTTTTTCTTCATTTTTATGTATTTTGCAACAAAGTTTGTATAACATTGAAAAATAACAAATTTAAAACAACAAATTAAACCAAACACTACTTCGTTTTTGTAGTGCAGAAGAAAAATTCCATGTTTCCATACATCCTTTGGTTCATCTTACTGGCTTTAAAATGAACTTACTTTTGCCCGCGGTTCCGCCCGCGTGGATCTCGGTTATCGCGACCAAACATAGCCTATGTCCTTTCTCAAGGTCTATTCTATCCCTATACCAAATTTCATCAAAATTTTGCCGTTAAAGTTGGACAATCAAACAGACACACACACACACACACACTTTCCCATTTTATAATATTAGTATGAAAAGCAATTGAAATGTATTATTATGCAATATTTGTGTTGATTTTTTCTAAACTAACCAAGAAGTTTCATAAAATGGAGATTAGAAACGTACTTTAACTCGTCTCTAACATCTGATAGAATTGCACGCGGGACGGTGAGACGGTCGCCATACAGACGTCGAGTAGGCGTCGAGGGCAGCTCCGGTCTTGGCTCGAGTCCCCCCCCACTAGCACTGAACGTTGTAACAGAGCGCGTAGTCATAGCGCTCTGCGGAGAGCCGTTCATTAAAATGGGCTCACTTTTATGACCTTCCTTCAACAGCATAAACTTAATATTAATTTTATTTCTAAGAACTTAATTTGTAACTGAATCTTACTCTTTAATTATGTATTTGCATCATAAAGAAATATTTCATTTGGCGTAAATACCTAACATATTATTAAAGGAAGAAATGAGCAGCGTTCAGTACTAGTGAAAGAGAAAATCTCTAATTAATAATTCAATACTAACTATAATACTTTATTTCTTCACGAATAAAGAGGGCAATATTTTGCTAATATTTATTTTATAAAAACATTCATATAATCAACAGTGGTGTCGATTATTTTATCTAAAATGATTGGAAAACTTTGTATTGTGATCAGCAGAATAAGAAATGGGTAAACATTTACTCATTTAAGTGCCCAGTTTGAATGTACAACAAACGATGCATAAATATTCAATAACGTCATGAAAATGAGAATACTGTATTTATATAATTAAGGAGCAGAGCTCAGCACTAATCCACTGATATGCAACGGCATGAACGGCCCCCGTATGAACAATTAGTCGTCCTTCGACCGGAGCTCATACCGAATTCAGGAGTGATTACTTCCGGAGTTGTAACTACCTTGTAAGTTAGAAGCCTCTAGTATTAATAGAGACAGTTAGGTACAGCGATAGAGGACAATGCGAGTAGTGAGAAAACATTATCGGCACGAGCGTTTTTAAGGTGAAGAAAAATTTCTATTAGAGGTTATTACTACTACGTCATTAGTGCATAGATACCTAATACAACAAATGAAAGTAACAGTTGCTGTCCACCTAGTTGCCGGCAACTAGTCGACAGTGGGTGACGGGCCTAAGTGGTATAAAAAAATCTACTATCTGCTTTTTTTTTAGTTGTAGCCACCAGATAGCTAGTGCGGTCAGGAGGCTTTTTGTGTTATTCATCGTAAGTTTTGCCATCTCGAACGGTCCCTGCCAGGTCAGCGCGCAATGAACACCCGTTGACCTCAGGTCAGCGGCTCAGCTTTTGTAGGTGGGAGACTGAGAGTTGTGGCTTACGGAAAGAAAGAGATTTCACTGTTGACAATACGAGTGCAATGTAATATAAGATTGTTAATTCTTTTTCTTCATTCGTAACTCTTCGTTTAATCTGTGTAAAGCCCTTATAGTGGCGCTCAAATCAGAAACAAAATTCATACAACACAAACTGTATTTACAAAGCATTTGGATAGGAGAGAATTGCATTTCGGCAACAGTAGACGTGACTGTGTTTGTTTCATAAAGAATAATTGAAGAACATTTGCACACGTCATTTAATTAAGTTTCATATCTATGTAAACGTGTTCCTCCCCTTTGCACATTCCTAATGGTAGTTAATTTTACTCCTCAACATAAGGAGTCAGCATGACGTGACGTTGAGAGTTTTAAATTTATAACTTAGATTTAAATGTAGTATTAAGATTTAAATGTAGTAACACGAATGACCTGATCGTAGAGCTCAGCGGGGCGGATGTCGGATGCTCTATTGATGGTACTTTTGTTAACAACTTAAGTTATGCAGACGATATGGAACTTCTGTGCCCCTCGATCAGTGCTCTGACTAGGATGATTAGCATCTGTGAGCAATATGCGGTTGCCCATGGTCTCAGGTATAATACCTCAAAGAGTGAGTTGTTTGTTTTTAAAAGTAAAAACAGGGCCTATAAAATTCCCCCAGTTACGCTCAATGGCACTCTGCTGAAGCAGGTTTAGAGTCTTAAATACCTGGGGCACTGGGTGACTGAGTCGCTGAAGGATGATAAGGACATAGTACGGGAGCGTAGGACCTTGTATGAGATTTGCACGATGTACTGCACTGGTTAAAATTACACACTGTATACGTGCAGGCGTAAGGTAGTATTCACTTTTAGAATAGAGTATTTGTCTGAAATATGGAACCCGTACTATAAAAAATATATTCAACGTATTGAGAATATACAAAAGCGATTTATAAGATATCTATCTTTGTTATCGCGAATATATTCATTATCAGTCTAAAGACTACATCCAAATTTGCAAAAAAACACCACCTCTTACCTCTCTCAAAACGTCGTGAAATAACGGACTTTACTTTCCTGCTTAAGATCATCAATCAGGATGTTGACTGTTCGGACCTTTTGAGCTCGATTCGTTTTAATGTACCCTCTGAATCTTTACGCTTTAATCCTCTTTTTGCATACCTACTGCTAAGACTAATTACAGACAGAATAGCTACTTGGTGCGTGCTAGCAGGAACTTTAATAACTTATGTAGACAGCATGATATTGACCCCATTATAATTAGTGTGTCCTCTGCAAGAAGGTGTTTAAGCCTTAGCTTCTTTAAACAGACAGTGGTTGTAACATTAGTGTAAGTGCTACGTTAGAATTGAAATACTGGTGATGTACTGGCTAGTATTATTTTTTATATTTTTTTCTTTAACTTTTTATAATAATCCTTGTTTTCTATGTTTATAGGCGAGAACTTATAATTGGCTGACCGATGTTAAACTTATTATTTAAACCTGTGTTGCTGTAAGTCTTCCATGGCTCAAATTAAATAAAATAAATTAAATTAAATAAATAAATATAGCGGGACCAAAAAATTTTGCTGAACATTTTATGCTAAAGACATACACCACACAATAACAAGTAGATAATTTAATCTAAACTGATAATATTATCGACTATATTATCTTTTCGACCAGTTTTAATTTCTTCTATTAGTACATAGCAATGTTTTTCGTTTCCTTGTCATAACTATTACAGATCTTACTTAAAGCAAAATAATCTATTGTATTTACTGTTTGGAGAGCTTCATATAATTATAGCACAAAAGTGGCAAATAGAAAACAAAAGGGTCTAGCGGTACACGTCCACTAAAGCTGAGCCTATCAAACAAACGAAAAAATATTACTTGCTTTTGTTAAGAAAGCTCTGCTTAATGGTGAACATTTTTCAGTGCTAAAAGCGGTGTTGTAATAGATATGTTGCGGTGCGGCGCGGCGGGCGTGTGATGCTCGTGATTCGGTTTGACATAATGCACTGTGTACACGACACGCTACTCACATAGGGTTACCAAATGCACCTGACCTTAGTGTTAATATGGATACAATTTGTACAATGTTTGCATAAACGTATCAGGTATTTAAAATAATTACAATAATTTATAGGCCTTAGTACTGATATTCTTGAATTTCGTTCTAAACTTTTTCATAAAGAGCACAAATCTAGTGGTTTCTGTCCGTATGGCGAGGTAGTCCATAATGTCAAGTGAATCAGTAAATTGCATTATAAAAATAAAATCGCATATTAAACTGATTCTTAGTGGACATTTAATGTTGACATAAAGTTTGACGGCCCTAGCAGTGCCTGCGGCGAGTCATGGCACAATCACACACCACACACTGTCCGCCACTCGACACGTCACCCCCGCACTCGTTACCAAACTGACCTGCTATTTATATCTTAATCAGCTTTTTGCAAAAATGTTATCAACGATGCTACTTAGCTACTTTTTAAGCTAAGTTTATCTGATTTACCCTATTGTAGTCACAATTTCATAAGATAACCGTTAATCATGAAAAATACAGACTTAGGGCATCCCTTATGAATCACACGACATGAACTGACAGCATAGTTTAGCAATTAGCAGCAATATTGTTTTTGTTTATTTGTTTGGTTTATTATTGTCATACTGTGAACTGTGTAACAATTGTATGATATAATCATTTGTACGTAAATTTATCAACATCCCCAGGATCAAAAATTATATCATATTATCTTACTTTTTGATGGTTCAATCAATCAAATCAAAAAGCGAGCAACGTCTCTATCAACCTCTTAAGTCGAGTACAACTTGTGTCGATTCTTATAACTCGAGTTGGAAACAAATAGCACTGACAGTAAGTTATATTCGTAGGTACGCCGCGCAGCTTACAAGTTATTATCGTATACGCCCGTCGACTGCTAACCTGCAGCTCTCTCGGAACTTGCGGCGAACGGGTGTCGCGACCAACTAATGTGCCGCAAGTTCGCTTTTATTCCCCGAGCAAGCGAACGCTCAAGTTGGGATCTGTTCCTAATTAAAGTTTAAGCTAACTTGAAATCTTTATGAATAATCTGAATTTATTTAAATAATTTAGGTATTGGTTATTTTACTTGTTAACAGGGGGTCAGCTCCGATGCTTTCAGCTGATAACATGTTTAAGAAATTGAGAATTTTTGATACAAATATTGTGAAAGAAATAAATACTAAACTCGATTTGCGAGCGCGAGGTCGCTTTACAAATATATTGCAAAGCGACTAGTCATGGTCAATACCTCGCGTGACCAAAGGGCTGACCTGTTTTTTGCACAACGTATTGGCATTGCCATCCAAAAATAAATCATTCTCCTTTTCTCAGATCGAGCCTGTCTATATGGCATCTGAGATAAGCAAACTCAGTCGTAATAAACTTGAGTTCTTTGATGACGCAGCGAGAAGGAAAGTGTCCAGTGTATACCAAATTGGGCAAAGTATTATTACATTGTACTGTTAGAAAATGATTTAGTATCAGTATGGAGCTTGACAGAAGTGACCAATTGGTGCGGCCAAGTGAGGGTCACACAATAGCCACAAGCTCCCCCACAATCACGTAAAACCTTATACTTACTCGTACACACTGGTAGTTGTACAAACGTGAGTGTCAATGTTAATATATCGTTTACCTGCCCTTTCAGCACACTCAAGCGTGTTTATAAATAAACATAGGTTAACGACGCTTAATCTAATAACCTTTACAAACTTCGGCAATATGTGAAGGAGAATCAGATTAGCAATAAGTTAAATATTTTAATACTAAAGCTAACAAAGGAAATGCTACTAGTAATGAGAACGTAAAAATTGGTATGATTGAGTTATAAAAAGGTGGAGAAACCGGCATTATACATCTCCACCACTAGCGCGTGGAATTCGTATAGGATCGTAATTTCATACGAGGTTTACAGAAGACGATTTCACAACGTGTGTTCACAACGAACGGTTAAAATCGAAACAACAAAACATCTTAAGTTATTTATGCACTAATAGACTCTTTAAAATGAAATACAGGCTTTAAAATTGAGTCATTTAAACCCGTGATATATATAATATAAGTACGCAATTCTGGAATAAACCGAGGCAAATGATAAAGTAAATAGTGTAAGTCTTGTAATCCCGTCAAGTCAAGTGAAATAATGTTAATACTTACTTTAATGCTATCATTAATAATTTCCAACCGAAAATGAAATAGCTATCTAATAAATTACCGAATCGTATATTTAAATACGGGCTCACGTCGAGCTAATAGACTACACATTATTTATTTACGTCTCAGCACTAATGGCTACAGGACTTTCCGAAGATTCATTAGACGTGAATATCCAAATCAAACCGTCGCAGCGCCATCAAATCTTAGAGCGTTTCCACATTGTCCGATTTACGATTTCCGACATCCGATATCGGAGGAAGTCAAATGTGTGACATTTGTATCTCTCTTTCACATTGTCCGGCCCGATATCGGATCACAAAGAGATTAAAACAGCAACTGCAAGCAATTTTCGAACTTAATGATTTTTGTTTCATCCCTAGCATCCCTAACTAGTCTATGTTTTCGAGCAAATGGCTGTATCGGCCCGATACGGCCATTTGCTCGAAAGCATTATACGACATTATATCGGATAAATGTGAAAACAGCACAAGGTTTCGGATACCGGATGTCGGCTATCGGCGTCCGACACCAATATGGGATATCGGGTACCAAATGAATGTGAAAACGCTCTTATTCGATATATAACTATTTGTACTAGGTCAGGTAAATGAATGGTAATTATTATACAAGAAATGTAGGGAGGTATCAACTACTCTCTTACAAGACTAATATCACGTCCTTTTTTCAGTCAAATATCTGTGTACTTTATTAAATAGCTCACAATATCTGTGTTTCAAAGTAGCTGATTTTGTCTCACTTCCATTTCCTTCTGGTTAACTATATTTCTTACTAGATTGACCTCAAAATTCAAATTTCAGATTTTTTAAGTCCAGAATCTGGAAAAATATATTTTATTTAAAAACTAGTCTATTTTAAATTATTTTGTTAATACTCACTTAAGCTACACTGTTTACTAAATCATTCCATAAATTTTCTTGTATTTGCAATAATTATTGAAAAATATAGAAATATTTTTCTCAGTTTTGGTTTTTATTATTTTATTCCATTATAACCGCGTATTAGCACACAAAATGTATATCAAATGATAGCTACAACATTCTTATAATATATATCCAGTTTATCGTGTGCTAATTCGGTGTTATTCAGGAATTCTAAGAAAATCACCAATATCTGAGATGATATTAACAGAGTTTTCATTAATTTAGAAAATTTTACTTGATTTCAATAGCTTTATTGCTTCTTTGGGCAATGGATTCTTATTTAATTTATTTTTCCATTTGTGTATTTGACAATCTGAAATTATAAGATCTAAGGTCACTAAGGCTCTATGGAATAA
The DNA here is from genome assembly GCA_949126895.1 of Eilema caniola. Classification (NCBI taxonomy): domain Eukaryota; kingdom Metazoa; phylum Arthropoda; class Insecta; order Lepidoptera; family Erebidae; genus Eilema; species Eilema caniola. The sequence continues at coordinate 23,550,245 of OX421479.1, read as the reverse complement.
TTCAAACATTGTAGTCTCACGAATGGTTTTTCTATCGGACCTCCAACACTTACTTCTAGTTTCTGCCGAAATTATGCTACGAAAAAAAAAACTGGAACACTCTCGGAGGTTGAAGAGTATCGGTTTTTGCGCTATTCACAACTCCGCAAAATGCCGATCGCTGACCAACCTGGGTGTTACTACCTCCTAGCTATAAGTCCTCTGGTCGGAACCCAGATCCCCCAACAGGCTGGGTCAAATCCTGCCGAGACAAGGCGGCTCCATGAGTCTGGACCGGGTCCATGATCCCTCACTCCCGGTTAGCTATGATACATACCCCACGGCAGTAATTCCGCCTTTGTGAATTTATTTTATATTTTTGCCAGAAGAATAAATAAATAAGTACATGTATTGTAATGACAAGGGCTTTTTGCTTGTGCTTTACGAGGGTGGACAGATTCAGATGTCACATGTAACAACACCAAATAGTATAAGGTTGTTCCCTGTTATTCCAAATCGAGACCCCTTTTTTTACGTGCGGTTAATCCCCACGGATACCCCCCACTTCGGAGCCGAAGGGGGAGGTTATGTCGAACTCGAACTGACTAAACCGCACGCCGTCTCTGGGTCGTAGTGCTAGGCCGAAGGTGAGGTTGTCATGCGACATATCCCTCGCACCCCGGCTGACCCAGGGCCATCCCTCTCGGTCTGGCCCTCCTCGGGAAATCGAGACCCCAATATTCGAAAGCGCGTTGGTTTCTAAGCTTTAATTATAACTTGATTTCTTTTGATTAGCAGTGTAGTAGTGTAAATACACTGGCCTGCAAAAGAAAAGTGTGATACTTACTTTTGCAGGCCAGTGTAGTATTTAAAAAAATGATTGTAATATCATTATTGTTTCCGATAGAAATACCATGAATGTAACTGTCCACCAAAATGCTAATCAATGAGATCTGTGGAAGTATGTAAGATCCCTTCGTCAACTAGGAAACAGTTGATGATCCGCAAAGGAGTGGACTGATCTTCATAATTTATAGCTAAGAGCTATCTCGATCACGTCAGTTTCAAAACAAAAAAAAACTGCATTACAATTGGTTCATCCGTTTGGGAGGTATCATAGCTCCCAAGCCACAGACAAACAGATTTACAAATACACAAACAAATAGGTCAAACTTTGTATGTAAACTTAAAACATAAAAATATCAGTAGTAAAAATATAATAAATTGTAATACCGAAACGTAGATACTTTGCGAGAGGTAACAACCCTACTTGCAAAAAAAATTGCATGTAACGTCTGAATAACGCTGAATTAGCACGTGATTAATATTTATATATAATACTGGAAATAGAAGAACGCTGTGGCTACCATTTGATATACATTTTGTGAGTTAATACGCGGTTATAATGGAATAAAAAAATAAATACCAAAAATAATCTTTTTCAATAATCATTTGTAAATACATGAAAAATAATGGAAAGCTTTAGTAAATAGCGTAGCTTCAGTGAATATTATCAGTATAATTTAAAATAGGCCAGTTTTAAAATAAACTTTTTTTCTTAATTCCGGTCTTGAAGAACCTTAACTATAGATTAACAAAAAAAATAGAAATGGTAGCGACACGCTAGTTTACTCTGATGTTTGCTGTGATAGGAACTGTGGTATTCAAGAAGAAAATGGAAGTGATACAAAATCGGCTACTTTGAAACAGTGCAATGTGTGTAAGTGACAAATACTGATCATTTTCGCTAATGTGGAAGTGGTCACATTTTTTAAATGCCCACTTTAGAACTGTTGCCATGAAAAGGAAATTGCTGCGAATTCGTACGAAATATAATGTAAACCTCAAAATGGCTACAAGTAATGGCTCGAGATGCGATATGAACGACTACAGCGATTATTCTAATGTATGCGAGTTTTAACTGTACAACTTTTAATAGCTTCTTTTAAACTGCTTTACTGATGTTTATTACTCTGCCGTAGGTACTCCTCGGGAGATGTCGTGAGCACTGCGCATTTGCTCATATTAATGACTGTTGGTAAAGAATGCCTACGTTATAAGGACGCTAGAACTCACAAATGTTACAATTTAGGAATATTGCGCTGTTCGCTGCCAACTAAAAGTAACCAGGCTGATTATCATCGCTCTTGGGTTTCCTTATCTTTGGTTCATTTTGGTGTCTAATTTTATTTAAAGTCAGGTCATGACAATGAACAGTTAATATTAAGTTTCCGTAAGTGCAAATATCACACGCTCATTTTAAGTTCACCCCCTCTGTTTGTGGGACCCCAACAGTGGTTTATCGGCACTACTAGTCAAATAATATTATAATGAAATACACAGACAATTACGCTAACAAATCGAATATTACTTTCACCAGCCTTAGTTATATATAGTAGTTTGTGGGTAGTTTAAATAGCAACACGGAATTTTTCTAGCTCCTAGTTTTTAATTCATTAAAAATAATACAGAGCGTTATTTGATACTTAAATGCTACATACATTGACTAGCTAAAAATATCTACCTGCCGGTTAAATCAATTCTATCATTTTCTTCCTTATTTTCAACTTTTCACTTCAATTCACTTCTGTTAATGCACTGGAATGTCAACTTCAACTGAACCCACACTGAAGTCTACTTTGGTGGACATGCAAGCTGATTTCCACCGGAGAATGGCGGCATTTGAACAGGAGCTGCAAAAATCTCCTAAGACACCAGCAAGCATCTCAACTCTAACAGCTGAGTTTTCAAGTTTCCGAGCCGACATCACAAAGTCGCTTTGGTTGCTCCAGCAGCAGATCGATGCTCTCACCCAGACAGTAGATGCTATGGAAACTCAGAGGCGTCGCAAAATTCTGCTGATCCACGGTATCAAAGAAGATCCAGAGGAAAACACCGCTGATGTCATAACGGGTATTGTCAAGCTGAAGATGGGGATCACAAACTTTGCCAGGGAGGACATACGCCGATGCCACAGAATGGGCCGACCTTCCTCGTCGAAGAGGCCAAGACCCATCATTGTCAAGCTGCAGGATGTTGATACTCGAGATAAGCTGTGGTTTACTAAGACAAAACTGAAGGGCTCTAGTATCACAATCTCCGAGTTTCTGACGAAGGCAAGGCATGACATCTTCATGAGAGCTCGTGAAAAGTTTGGGATCTCTAAATGCTGGTCTAGGGAAGGCAATATATACGTGCTCGTGGCCAGTGGCCCGCAACGAATAGCATCTCTGAATCAGGTAGACCAGATTTGCGCGGAGCCTGAGAAACCGACAGCTGTTGTCAAGATCGCTACAGAGCCGAAAGCCAGGCGCGCCGCCACCTCCAGGAAATAATTTCATCGGTCCTTAATTTACGCTGGGTCCAGGTAAACATTAGCTGATTTTATATGTAATTGCTTTTGTAGATGTTTGCTGTACTTCATACTATTACCCACTATTTTCAATACTGTACTATCCACTTTTACTTCCAATTTTTTTCTTGTTTCTCGATGTAACCTCATATTAAATTAAAATTTCTAACTATAATATCTGACAATACTGACAAATACTGACACTAAAATAGCATCTGTCATTGTGACAGCAACATGCCATGAATGGGAAGTACTCTGCGTTCCGTTCTAAAGTATAACTTTTAAACTTTATTAGAAAATATTATCTTGTACTATTTATCATAAAAAACTTTATTTTTTGTCTCTCTCTCTCTCTCTTATTTTAATAAATCAGCAGGTATGATCTGAATATCTGGACCCATAGACTTTCAGTTATAATTATTTAATTGTTAAAAGTTGATGCTCTTTGTAAAAACCGGCAGATGGATGTAAAAGCGTTTAGTTTTTGCACATTTTTAAGATATTCTCACTGTTTTTTTATATATTATTCATTTATTTATATATTAATTTATTATTTTTAATATATATTATTATTGATATATTAATTTAATATTTACAATAGTATATTTATATTTTATAGTATCTATATTGATTATACTCTAGCTTCAAACAGTTTAGTTTATTACTATAACAGGTAATAAGTATTTAATATCTTAAGGCATACTATCGGAGTGGTATTTGCTGGATCTGTAAATGTCGTTTTCGGACTACAGCGGTACTGCTAGTGATAGTGACGACTATTTCTCTGCTGATAGCAATGGTAGTTACCAGGGGGAGCCTCCACTTGCCGAGTTACTCTCATCTCAATTCAAAGATGTTCCCAATAACTTCAATGTTGTACATATTAATGCACAAAGTATTCCGGCTCATTTCCCCGATATGCTGGCAAGCTTTGACTGTGCGCACATACATGCTATTCTTGTTTCGGAATCATGGCTAAAGCCATGTTTACCCACTCCACTATATACTCTACCTGGATTCAATCTTGTAAGAAACGATCGTGTGGAGCGTCGGGCGGGTGGCGTTGCAATTTACTTACGCACGCAAATCCAATATACTATTCTGAGCATGTCACCACAACCTCCGCAGGCTGGCGAACATATCTTTTTAGAAGTTGAACTCCTGCACTCCAAACTACTACTTGGCGTCTTTTACTGTCCTTCTTCTAACATAAACTACTTTTCTTCATTCGAACTACTCTTAGATACCTTTGTGCCTGCGTACAGTCAAACTATAGTCATGGGTGATTTTAATACCTGCCAAATTAAAAATGACTCTCGTTCCTCTACACTTCAGTCTATTGTTCAATCCTGCAATCTGTCTATTCTTCCTTCCGGAACAACACATCATGCTCCTCACCTTGCTCCTTCTCTTCTTGATCTGATCATAGTTTCCTCTCTTAATCATGTAGCTAAGCATGGTAAGTATACTGCTGATCAGTTTTCCTACCATGACTTGCTATTCCTATCCTACCAACTCCGTCCACCTAAACTCAAACCTAAAATTCTACTGCAACGCAATTTTGGAGGTATAGACCTTGACAATCTGCGCAGGGATGCCGATGGTATCGATTGGGGTCCACTTTACAATTCCGGATGTATTGATGAAAAAGTACGGCTGTTTACGTCCAATCTGATACAGTTATTTGATAAACATGCTCCAGCTCGTAGGATAAGGGTGAAACACCTCCCGTCACCTTGGCTAACAACTGAAATTAAATCCCTCATTTCAAAAAAAGCGACAGCCAAGTCGAAATATAAGAGGTGTCCGACGAATATAAATCGGGATAGATATACAGCCATTAGAAATCACTGCAATAGGGTGTGTAGGAATGCTCAACGCCGATATATCCATAACTCTGTGGAAAACGGAGATCCAGCAAAAGTCTGGAAATTTTTAAGGACATTGGGAGTTGGCAAATCACGTGAAGACTCGGTCCCTAATAAAGTAAATTTAGATTCAATTAATCAATTCTTCTCATCTTCGTCAAAATTTGATAGAATAACAAAACAAAATACATTAAAGCATCTTTCATCTGTCTCAACTCCCAACTGCTCACCATTCTTCTTTAGTCAATTCTCGGCTTGTGATGTCAAGAGGAGCATAATGTCAATTGCGTCTAATGCGGTGGGAAGCGACTGTGTCAGCCGTAATATGATCCACCCTGTTATCGACGAAATTCTTCCTGTCATCTGCCATATCATGAATTTCTCTGTGACCAGTAGCGTATTTCCCATGGCTTGGAAGGATGCTCAAATAATCCCTATTCCTAAAAAAAAAAATCCTTCCTCTTTCTCAGAGTATCGACCTATTTCTATCTTGCCTTTCCTCTCTAAGGTACTCGAACGACTTGTTCACACCCAACTTACTGTTTTCCTATCTAAAAACTCATTAATGAATCCTCTGCAGTCTGGATTTCGTTCTGGTCACAGTACTACTACTACATTAGTTCATATTACGGAAGACATTAGATCGGGTATGGAGGAAGGCGAGCTAACAGTGCTAACGCTGTTGGACTTTAGTAATGCCTTTAATACCGTTGATTTCGACGTTCTGCTTGGCATATTGGGCTCCCTTAACATATCTCCAACTGTAGTTGACTGGTTTCGTAGTTACCTGTTTGGTCGCCGACAGCGTGTTTGTATCAAGGATACAACTTCCTCCTGGTGTACAACGACTGCTGGTGTACCACAGGGCGGCGTTCTTTCTCCCTTACTCTTCTCAGTTTTTATAAACTCAATCACCAACGATCTATCTTCTTCCTACCACCTCTATGCGGATGATCTACAGATATATTGTCGGGCTAAAGCGGATAAATTGAAGGAAGCTGTCAACACTATGAACACTGACCTTGCATCAATATGCAACTGGAGTACTTCGTACGGACTAGAGGTTAATCCCTGCAAGACACAGGTCATCGTTGTCGGTAGCTCTAGGTTGATGGCGAAAGTAGATTGGTCACTCCTTCCACACGTGACTTGTAATGGAGTAAATGTTCCATACAGTGATCAGGTTAAAAACCTAGGGATACTTATGGACAATCACTTATCGTGGGGTCCACAGGTCCAGGAATTGAGGCGCAAGATTTTTGCCGCGGCGGGGTCCCTGCGTAGACTCCAAAATTTCTTGCCCACTGCCACTAAGACTGCGCTTGCACAAACTCTTCTTTTCCCTATCCTTGACTATGCAGATGCCAGCTATCTCGATCTCACTGAAGACCAACTTAACAAGCTTGAGAGACTCCAAAATCTTTGTATAAGATTCATATTTGGTCTACGCAAATATGATCATGTTTCTCAATTTCGTAAAAAACTCAAGTGGTTGCCTATACGCCTTCGCCGGAATGTTCATATTCTTTCCTTGTTGTACAATATTTTATTTAATCCCTTAACTCCCTCGTACCTGAAACAACGTTTTGAGTTCCTGCACGACACACACTCGAGGGTTTTGAGATCATCGGAGAATCTGAGATTGAAAATGCCGAATCATTCCACCAACTACGCCGACAAATCCTTTTCGGTTCAAGCGGCTCGGTTATGGAATGCTCTGCCTGTGACTATTAGGCGTGCTCAGTCCTTGCCTATATTCAAAAGACGAGTCAAAGAATACTACCTAGCCATTATCTCTGACTGAAGTAGATTAATTGATAATTGAATTTCCTTGGCTATATTATGGTAAAATGTTAGTATTTTTATTTCTTATGTATGTAGTATGTATGTTTTATTTAATTATGTAGTATGTATGTTGATTTATTTATGTATACCTATACTTAGGTAGCTATGTATCTAATTTTGATATCTTTTGGTTATATATATATATATATATATATATATATATATATATATAATATATATATATGTATAATATATTGATGTACACCAAACTGCCCTGAAATTGCTGTCTACTATTTTTTTTTTTCTCCATCCTATGGTTGCCTGGAAGAGATTGCCGCAGAGCGATAAGGCCGCCAATTGTACATACCTACCAGTTTGTTTTATTTTGTAAAATTGTTATGCTTGGTGTATAATAAAGACAATTATTATTATTATTATTATTATTTAGACTTGTCAGGATAGAGATAAAGATAAAGTACTGTGATTGTGTAGTTTAATATTTTATTAGACGAATCTATAAATGAACGGTATTTGAGCGCAAACACGATGTAAGGATTGTGAGTTAGCGCTAACGGGTTTGAGTATAAGTATTATTGCTTTTTCATTTAAAAATATTGCAGGAGACGTCCCAGTCAGAGAGTAGAATATTGTCACATTTGGAAAACGTCTTCATTCGGTCGATTTTATATTCTAAAACTTAAACTACCGTCTCTAGCAGAGGCCATTATTAGAATAGTTTTGAAAATACTCGATTTAGGTGACGCGGAGAAACGTTCGCCTTATGTGCTGATTGCTGCAGGTTAATCTCCATCTGATAAATATGTATGCTCCAGGCCGGATGGCAAGGAGATTTAGGAAAGGAAACGGGTTAGAGAATAATTTTGAACAATTTTTATTGGGTATTTGCGGAAATTGGATCATAATACCAATAGGTAGAAGTTATTAATACAACTAGCTTTTGCCCGCAGATCCACCCGCGTGGATGTCGGTCATCACTATAATATCGATTATCGTTATAAATTGTAGCCTATGTGTTATTAAGCTTTAGTATTGTTAAGCGTTGTTAAACTCCATTCAGTAGATTTTACGTGAAAGAGTAACAAACATCCATCCATACTTACAACCTTTCGCGCTTTTGAATACTACTCATATTGTAGGATTATTCAAAAACAACCCGTCTGCTGTTTAAAAGATCAAAACGAGTTTGATATTAGACGACGCCAATTTTTCAATCATAAACCGAAATTAAATTAATAGTTATCGTCTGATATCAAACTTGTTTTAATCTTTTTAAACTGTAGTGGGTTTTTTTTTTTCAAAACTTTTACTTATGATCCGAGTGTGTGTCACCACCATGTATAGTGACCTCATACCTTAATCAGTGCCCACTCCAGTGACGTGTACGATCCCAGTTCCCGTACATCTCGTACACTGTGCGACTATGTCCCGTTATTAGCCTTCGTTTTTTATTTGTTTTTCTTGTTTTTCTTCCAGTGTTATGGTCGCTGCCGCCGGCGGTAAAGAATTATCGCTTTAGATGATAACCGTCTCAGTCGCTACGTTGTCACGTCTATATTATAGACACTTGAGTTATATTGAAGCAACTACTATAATTTCATAGTTTGTGTTTATTGGATCTATTCAAATTTTTGTTATCCAGAAGTTGATCTGTGTCATGAAAATGCCACTGTTGTTTTTTATTTGTATGTATCATGGACTTTGTAAGATAAAAATATATGGCGGAGGCGGTTGTGTTGGACTCGAATCGACTAGAGGCTTTAAGAAGAGTAGCAGCGGCGGAACACTGGAAATAAACAAATACTGACTGTGAAATAATAAAGAAAGAAAGAAAAATGCGTTTATTTAGGTTTACTGCAGCACATAACACAGATAAACTTATAATATTGATGACAAATATATTTTAAATAATGTTAGTTATAATACATTGTTACATACATATTTAATACCTACTTGTTTACACAGTGACTACACAGTGTATTCTTACAAATATTTGTTTCAACCACGGTCCTATAGAAATCGTGAAAAGTTTAAAAATAAAACGTATAAATCTTCAAAGCATTGTACTAGAGAGATTTATACGGTTGCGAACGTTTGTTCGTAACCGTACTTAATAACCGTAACAAGGACAATTTGTACTTGTCTAAAGTTGAATCATTTCGAGCGACAAGATAACAATGAGACGTTACGTTTAAATGTGGCGCCTACTACTCACCTCGCCTCCCCCGAGAGGCGCTCGCCGGGGCCACCGCTACCGAGAGGGCCAATCGAGTACCCCCTAATTATTTCCACAAGGTACCTGCCACGTTCTAAATTTTGACATCTAAGAGGCAGACACTCTTTGTCATAGTTGTGAGGACCCTCGCGCCCCTTACCCTCCGACAGAACAAAGTGGCGGGACGTGCCTTGTCAACGAGTCGATAAAATTATTCGAACAGGCTGTCTTATACATTTTAAGCGTGTTTGGGCGCGAGGCCGTGACGCACGACGCCTCGCCGCGTCGCCGCGCGTATGGTGAGCGCACGGAGCAAACGCGCCGCCACTTATTTCTGCTGATCTGAGGATAACGCGGGTTTGACAACCGCTTATCTCTTGCGTACATCGGCGAGGAATCGTTTTCCGAGTTCAGAGATTTCGTGTTCGGTTTATTGTTTCGATAATCGGTTGGTAAACTATAGCGTAGGGAATATATCAGCCGCATGAACGATGATTTGTGTTGAAGCTAGTTATTGTACACCTAAGTTTAACTTGCAGGCGTTGAGCGATCGATACACTGCAGTGATTATTGATGGTTTATATTTTCACTGTTTATGCCGAGTGACTTTTAGTAAATATAAATTTCATTACTAAATAACATTCAGTACTTGTACTATAAAATCTACGACTGTTTAGGTGGTTTTCAATGTTATCAGTAGGTATTAACATATCGTAATCAGAACGCGCCAAAATGTAAGAATAAGAATAATGATCCTACAGCAAATAAATAAAGGATTAAAATTTAATTTGAAGACATCAAACGATACTAAAAACTTGTAGTCCTCAGTCGGTTTAATCTAATGGTATATCGGTTATCTAAGTGAATGTTGTTCAGCACTCCAAGATAATGGGCGTTTTTGTGAAAAACGTCTCAATTGTCAGCAGTTCACGTGGAGGTTGTCACCCGCTTGAGTATTCACTATGATTGAACTTTCATTGTACTGCTAGTTGCGAGAATACACACTTTTAATCTCCCTTTGTTATTTTTTATTTAATTTTATATTGAAATAAGAAAATAATACTGAAACCTATTAAAAAGAATATGTATGTCTTCGACAGTACTTCTCATTAAAAAATACGCGCTCTGTTCTCCACCAGCGATAACCTGTGGGCGGCGAGCAGTGCGGTTGCGGTCTCTCGTCTAAGCCTCGTTACATTATGTATATCTGCATCTTTTTAAACTTTATAGGTTCTACATGACTTTGTTATGCACTAATGACGATGTTCGTAATATAAAATGCAGTACAATCACTTGAAATTGCAACACTTACGGTTGCTGTTCAAAACTTACCAAAGCAAATGTTATGTCAATGTATGTACCTACTTGTTGTTTACTGTAAGAACTTCACATTACGATGATATGTCAAAACGTACGTTTGTAGTTACCAAGACCCCGTGGGCGGAAGTCACACTAAACCACTACTCTGCCTTATTCATCCCAAGATTAATAAAACTTCAACATTGCAAAGTAAAAATATCAAGGCTATGCCATTATTGAACGTTTCATATAAATTTTCTTCAACATCGATTTCAAATAAATGTAGGAATAGGGGACTAAACGCCCCGAGAATAATAAAAAGGTATTTCTGGATCGCAAATGGCAGTAGTCGGGTCTAGATGGATCTTTTACTTGGACTATAAACGGATTCAACCGGCGGGGATTGCCGATGAATGAATAAAAGTATAGGTAAGGTGCAGACGATGGCATAAATAATCAATTTTATCAATGTCTTTCAACGCTTCCAAATGATTTTATTTAACTTCACTGGGCTTGTAATTACCTGCAGATTTGTGTTGAACTTTGATTTCAGAGTTCAAACTAACGCAGAGCGCTATTTGGACAAAAACATAAAATAAAAAAGTTAGTACGCGCATTCTACCGAAGTAGATACACAAGAAATCATGAACTACCTAAAGCAAAATGTTGTGATTGCTAAGCACTGCGCTGCTAAATTATTTGAACTGACATAATCTTATAGAAAATCGTATTCTTTGTTTCTATATACCCTGAAGATTATGCAAGTAATAGAAATGTTGTCGAAAAATAAAAAGCTTGTCTCACACAAGCACTATTATAAAATAATAAATTTACAATGGGCTCAAAAATGCAATTGAAAGCACTGAAAGCCAGCATTTAAAAAACTAAAACATCGACTTGTATTTCTAAAATGCAATTAAATTCTGCGGGTTTAATTAAACTACTTACATCAAAATATCGTTGATTGAAACGTTACTAACACACACTTACCTATCTTACAGGTTTGAGTAATTGCACAGAAAGTGCCAATTACTGCACTTCCCATGTACTATATTCGCAGAACGCAAACTAATTTGGCCACTAATGCTTACTAGTACCGGTGATAATGGCTTGCCATGTCAAAGCCTATTAATCGGCTAGGATGAGCATGTGATACACGAAACCCTACTTATCGGCGGTTGTAATGCAACATGAACTGTTGGTTCCAATTTGTGTAACACAGCGCTTAGCGATTGTAGAATGATTGGCATTTGCATTTGATATGCATAAAGTTTGAGAGGGAATACCAGCAAATTATTTCAGTTGATGGTCAAAACAAAGTCCAAAGTCGTCCTTCTTCTTTGGAGAGCGTATCTAATGGATACCTTCTCTATGCATATATTGCTGAAAAGCTTACGGTTCAATAAGCTGTCGTACTGCACTTTCTTCTGAACACTTATTTTGGGTTTCTGTAGCAAAACATTATGAATGAACTGACGTTTAAACCCGCTAGCAAATTATATACATTTAAATACATAGCTCATTGAAATATTATCGACTATATTCATATGATCTGGGTAGTGCATGACGCTGCGGTAGACCGATTACCTGCTACGTCAGAGGTAACTTGTTGTTGTAACTTGTCTGTAATCAAATTAGTGTGAAAACTATTAAGAAAAGAAGAACAGTTACAAGAAACTGGCACTTGGCCAGAGGCCTTCCTCTTTTCTCATAATATTAGTCCTCTTTTTATGATTCCGTAGCTAACGTTACACGCCGAAGGGATTTCTTTGGCAAGGTTTATCTCCATTATGGTCAATCCACGTTTTCCCCCACACAATTGCATACTATCAAGTGACTATTGTAAATCTTATGCAGTGAGAATCAACAAATTATTTGAAAGAACATTTTAGCACTTTCCATCCGTTAGTTTACGTTTCATGTTATCCATTTGTTTCCATACGAAACAATATTTGCTTGTTCGCCGATTTTTTTTCTGGCTCATGACTTATTGCCTTCAATATTTATAAGCGCTTCTCGATACGCCTCGATATGTAGACACAGTTCAAAACTCCGACAGTTGCTTTTGTATAAACTTAACCAAAAGCAGAAATGTGCAAAATATAGAAGACCATCACCTCTGTTGACAAACCAAATAAACTTGAATTTTGGGAAGTTGATTTTACAGTGAACAAAACATACATGATAAATAAATAGTGCGAGTCACAGCAATGTGGAAATTAATAAATGTAATTGAAAATAAACATAACATGAGAGTATTTTATTGCTCAATAAATATAGGCACATAAGGTAATAGCACGTATATCCTTTCAGTGAGTGTAAGAGAGAGCGAAAACAGAACAGTAAATAAATTAACGAACGAAATAAATTAACGTTCCCCAACAAAGCCTGAGGGATAATCAGCAAAAACAAGGTTGTATCATCATATTGAACGCTCACATGTGATATATTTGACATTTACTCATATTAACGAAGGGAAGGGGGACATCCATTGTAATTAGAACGAAAATTGCAAAAAAATCCTACGCAATAATTACTTTTGGACTATTTAAAGAATATAGCGCCATAATCATACCTAGGTGGCGGCAGACAAGCATATAATGTACATGCTGAAACTATGTGTATTCATGGTAAGGGTATGTCTGGGGCAGAAGCCAAAAGGTCTTATTTGGAGAACTTTGTGTTGTTCTTGAACCTATTCTGTGTTGAAGTACTGCATGGACGGATTGACTCAAACAATGTAATACATAACTAAATGATATTACATTTTTGTAATCCAGAAATTTTAATATGAAATATTTTGAAGTATTTTGAAGTAACACCGAACTTACAAATTCTGCTATCAATCTTGAGCAAAAATGTACAAAAATACCTTAAAGTTTGACAGTGAGTAATAACGAAACACTATAACTCATTTTACTATCAAGGGGACTGGACCATTTTAATCCAGAATATTTAAATTATAAACTTTTCAGTTAGTAAACCCACATCAACATAAAGACGATATATCAGTACCTTGCTTTTTCGGTATATTCCTGAAAATCTAACGTGTAAAGTTTAAACGGAGCACGTGTTACAATGAACTAAGAAAGGTGTCGGCGTACATGTCATGTCTCCGCTATTTTTAAATTGTCGTATAAATGTGTTTCTCGCGAAGGCTTGTCTCGGATGTCGACTCGGAACTAACGTGATATTCGCGCCCCACGTTGTGCGCCAATGTAATATGTTTACGCTTTTCATTAAATATTCTTAAAATGTTTACGCGAATTACATATTGAAATTTCATTTTTTTGCAGAGAAACTTCACATGGAAGGTTTCGAAAACACAAAGAAAGAATTGGCCTGTCGTTTGCACAATCTAAACAAAACAGCGATTAATTTCAATATAGCAGCCCTAGAGGTGAACGCTGACGGGCGCGCTCGCCGCGGGCGCTCTGTGGTTTGGCTCACGCGTTTGGTTTGACGCTGTCACTCCGTAGTGGCATCGCATGCATGCGTGCTGTTAACGCTAGACACCAGGGACATTTTGGTGACAATTTTTACATCAAAATGTTCACAATTGCAATCAAACTAGTAAAGCATTGTCGTCTTTTGAAACTTCATTTCACTTACATGCCTGGATAACTTATGTTTTGCACTGTGTTAAAATTAATACTGATGTGAACTTCCCTGTGAACCTAAGGAAACTATTTCCAGAATTTTCTTTGCCTAAGTAAAAGTATGAGAGACAATGATATTTTATGATGACTACACATGTGAACACACTCCTAACGCAAGCTGTTTGGTCTGGGCACCTCCACCCAAGCTAAATGCTTATAAGAGGAATGTTAGCAATATCAGTTACCACAAATCTTTAAATAAAACGTATCTCAGTCTCAAATCTCATCCAAATGGTATCATTAATTAAGTAAAATATCCTTCTTCTATCCAAACTATAGAATTGTAAAGTAAGATTATTCTTGGATCGAACTTAGAATTGATCAATTAAAATACACAGTAATGAAAAGCTTTTATCAAAAAACACACAGTATCACAATACGAATGGACTATTTTACAAGCAGAGTATGTAGGCTGAAAATTGCAGTAGTTCACAAATCAGATGAACGGCACTCGAATCGGAAGATTTATTAACAAAAAGTAGTCAATAAATTGTACATACTGCAGCCAAGGGCGAGTCGTTTGTTACGCGGCAGATAAGCGCCGCACACTCACATTTACAGATACACACACAAACACATAAACAAACACACGCACGCACGAACACTACGCGCCGTAATCGTACCCACAGTTATTAATCGTGCGCCGATTACATCGCTGTTGTACATCCCACAATCCACTACTTATTAATTACTGAATCGTGTTTTCGTAAACCGAGCTCAATATGTATTGCTTGAGGCTACACTACTTGTGGCGGTGAGGTATAATGGGAGTTCCGATTCGAATTTGTTGGCCCAACTGGGGAAGTGCCTCCACGGTGTGGGTAACGGCATTATTTGCTAAGTATTATATTTTAGTCGGAAGGAGGGTCATGAAAAGTTCAAATGTAGCCAAACAAGGCCACGACCATTCTAATAGCCTATTTACTTAAAGACTAAAGTTTCACTATGTGATGGCACTCCTCGTTTAACCATGTCATCATCATCCTTGCGTTAGTGCCGGCCGCATCCGAGACCTTGACCCTGGAGCCCGGTGTCTGTCTCGTCTATCCGTAAAACTCTTCATCAATTACCTACATAGCTATCAGAAACATTATCATTTTAGCGTTGTTCCCGGTTGCATTCAAAGCTTCTTTTGGAGCCTGGGGTCCGCTTACTCCTTCTTTTATGGAAGCGACTGGCGTCTGATCTCCTAACAACGAGATGAAAATCTGCACCAGAGTTTTTTTCATCAGTCAGCTGATCTAACTGTTTGCAGATGACATTGACTTGGGCCCTAATGAACTTGACAGAACCACAATAACACCCTATCTTACGACAGAATTATATATATTATAGAAATAGTAATTGATAACAAACATGGAGCTGTGATCGTGGTGATAGATGCGAGGAGCGTACACAATAAACTGTTGACGTATAGGCGCACCGGACACCGCTCCCCGGTGTCGCGTGACCATCGCTACACGACAACGATTAATGTCCAATAAAGTGGCGCTCGGCGCGCGATGGATGCGATCCATCATGTGATGAGGCAACGCGAGAACGCGCAGTATCGGGTAACACAACATTACGGACGAGATGAGAGAGAATAGTAAAATATACATATTACTGTAGCACTATTTCACTACTATTAAAAAGATAAATGATGTAGAAAACTAGGGTTTAATTTGTATTTTCATATTTCTGACACCTCAAATTTATTGCACCTTGCCTGTTGGTAAGCTGAAGGCGAAATCTCAGGAAAGAGCATCACGATGTACAGTAACTGGCTCCCAAAATAAGCGGAAGTCAATACTTTGAGAGTTAATGCTCAATCGCTATAAGTACATATAACGTGACTCATGGAGAAAACAAAATATTGTAATGTCACGTTTGCCGTGGTGAGTTATATACCGGATAGTCGGTAACGTAGATGTTAATGTCTTTATTCCATCAATAAAATATTATCTTTAATTACTTATTGTCTAAAATATGAATGAATTTCAGTTCATATAAAGCGCGTTGTATAATATCACCAATGAATGTCTGTCTAGAGGTGAGTGAAATGTAATTAGAATGATAAGTTATGACTTACCCAGCCTCAGCCAGCTCAACCTTCGGCTCCACCGAATGTCTGATTTATATTAAATTAGCTGTCGCCCGCGGCTCCGCCCGCGTGAATGTCGGTTATCGCGAATCGGGGTATGAAAAATAGATGTTGGCCGATTCTCAGACCTACCTGATATGCCCACAAAATTTCATGAGAATCGGTCGAGCCGTTTCGGAGGAGTTTGGCAACGAAAACTGTGACACGACAATTTTATATATTAGATATCTCGCTTTAACTCAACCCAAAAACACATTTAAACCTTTACTTTTTGGAATAACATTTGATCTGCCTGAATACCACATAGCCTGAAATCACGAAATGGCTTTAAAATTTTCGACGAAAACGGTTTAGTAATAGATCTACCCACAGTTTTAATTTGATTTAGAAAATAATAGTGTAAAGAATGCTATGGGGCACCTTGAAGCCTATTGGGCGAAGTTCCAAATCTAGATAATGATGGCATAAGAGCACTTTGAGAACGACCTCGATAATATGCAGTAGAGTTAATGTATTCTATAAGGCACATTCTGCACTTGTACTGCACGCTGAGCCGCACAGAGCATATCCGCAGACACTCGCTATTTACTGTTAGTGGCACTTAAGCACCGCCTCACATCCAACCTGGATATTTTTTACTGTTGCATTTATAATTTCAAAGCTGGTGAAGTATAACTTGGATACAATGGTAAGCAGGTTGAAATACTCGCAGGATGATTGCTCGCGTCACGCTTATGTAAACCACTTCGTGTTGTAAGTTGATATACATTATACAATACTGATCAAATAACGAAACTATGGTGTAGGCTTTCCTATCGCAATTTAGGGATTAGACGACAGTAACGCCCACAATTTTTGAAATAAGTAAGGTGGACCTGTGCCTTAAGGTGAAAGAGTAGAATGCTACCACGATCAGCTATAAATTAAGATCCTTCTTCCTACAGTCCCGGGTCCTTTAAGCGGGGCGTGAAAAAGCATCTGTTGAGGCCGTCAAGCTGAGTGCCACCATTGTTAACATGGTACGTGTTTGTAATGGTGACCCTCTTTTCTGAGACTTTGCCTTCAGCTTACCATCAGGCGAGGTGAAGTCAAATTGACGTGTCCTACATAAAAAAAAAAAAAAGATTCGCAGAAAGACCTCCGTCCCCCATGAGCGCGGGCCTGAGGCTGATGGGTGGAGCCGCCTGTCACCCTAGCAGAAGCAGGCCACGGCGGCGGCACGCAGCGGTCTATACGCGCGTCTCCATACCGGGGCGAGTTGAGAACCCCGAGGTCCCCACTCCCGAGGAGGGCCAGACCAAGAGGGATAGCCCTGGATCAGCCGGGTCAATCATATGTCGAAGATAACCTCACCTTCGGTTTAGCACAACGACCCACAGACGGCGTGTGGTTTAGTCAGTTCGAGTCCCACATAACCTACGCCTACGGCTCCGCAGGGTGGACGGGGATCGGTGGAGATTTCTCGCAGGTGTAAAAGCTATAAATTATAATTTACAATTGTATACAATATTAATGTGGATCAACGTGCGACAATGTCATGATTATAATCACAATTGTTAAATAACGACTATGTAAAATGGCACAGAATAAATAATAGTACTAGATAATGGTCTTCTAGTGTTTTTAGGTTATCAGACTAATGCTTATATGAATCATTGGCCTATAAAACGTGTAATGAACAGTAGTAAATGAAAATACTATTGGAATATTGAACTCAAACTTGCACAATAACTAGTCATATAATGACCAATTTCAAATCATTGGAGGTCTGACGCAACGGCATAGTAGAAGGAATCAGTACGTTAAAAAAACTTATTTGATGATATAAATTATTATTTATATCATTCAAATAAACGGACTCTATAAAAAGTGACGTATCTATAAACAGTGAGTATGTTTTCTACCTACTTTCTACACTTTATATTGTACTTAACGTTTTACAAGATACTTATATCGCATGGTTCTTGGTATAGAGAAATACATGGCCTACCCTATCTCTACTCTGTGCAGGACATGGCGGCACGCCGACGGTATTCTTACCGTCGGCGTGCCGCCATGTCCTGCACAGAGTAGAGATATGTTTTGGAGCTTTGGGCTTCTGCACAAAGCCCCAAAACATAGCTGACGGAAATATGAAAGTATCACCTGCCAAAGCCGATATATACAGGCCCTACAGGCTTATATATTAGAGTCAGTTTTACTATCAGAGAAACAATTACAATTGACAATAAGATACATTGACAATATGACACTAAAAACATATTTTTAGAGGTTCCTTGATTATAAATGAGAATCAAAATGGCACATTGTGATTTAAACTACAACGCAAATCTAAAATGATTAGGTATACTGAGGCTGAGGGACTAAAAAGATTTCATAATTTTTGGTTAATTAGGTGTATGCAGCAAAAAACGTTTTCTAAAAGATTCTACCGAAGCTTGAAATATTGACAAAAAAAAATGTCATTTAGAAACACTGCTGTTTGTCATAGTCACAATACATTAATATTATACTAAAATAACCTCAAAGACGAAATTCGATCTTCACAAAAAGAAACAAGAGATTCAATAAAAGCATAATATAATGATATTAAACCCTTTTTATCTCGAGGGCTATTTGTCGTGTCCGGCCGCGCCCGGCGCCGCGCTCCGCTCGCTACAACCAAGTGTTTGTCCACCACTAATGAACTCACTAAGCGCACAAGAGATTTACTGCCGCGTACAGTACATGGCTTCAAAAGAAAATGATGTTACCGCTCAAGTATCTGTGACGAGCTCGTTTACACGTCCATTGTCGAGGAGCTTACTGCGTGTCATCTCATCAGTTTCCACGGGTTTGAATCTTATATAATATAATAATTTAAATTTTATATTTTTTAAATAAAGAGCTAAAGTTTTCTTAAGTCTTATTAAAGCTATTAAATAATATAGAAATTAAACGCCAATTTTAATAGTTAATGGATAACATAGTACATTGGTAATTAATACATTTGCTTAATTTACCGAAGTTTAGGGAAGCGATATAATAATTTGAAACATTCAGATTTATAAAGCTGTATTTTTTCAGAAAATTATAATCTAACAGAAAACCAAAGGACATTCACAGAGAAGCGGCGGATGGGATTCAGGCCTCTGTGACACACAAATATATCAAGTCTGACGAGCACGAAGCTTATGAAAGACAAGACGAGATACAGAGCACAACAGACATAACGTTACGGCGAGGTTGTGGTGCCACAGCGCGTCGTACTAGTAAAATAGTGGCGGTTTATGCGACGCCGCGCCGCGGGATTGGCTTATCGGTCCCCTGGGAGTGGTGCGATCGAGACGCCACCGCCACACTGCTAGTGTGTTGCGTTCCACTAGATGGTCCAGGATTTACTGAATCACGCTAATGCTAATAGCTATTATACATACATACACTCTTTAATAGGAAATGATGACAAGAATCAGCTGTAATGAAGCGTTGTTTACTTATTTATAATGAGAAGTAAAAGAAAGAAGTGCTGGTTTCAGATTAGTTTTTTAGGAGGGGTAGTGATGTGAATAAATGGAAGTTACTCCACATTCAAAAGCGAGGCTCTTAAATTTAAATGAATGAGTGATGTGAAACCAGGTCTCTGAAAGATTTTCAAAGAAAAATTCTTAGGTGTCTTCATACTTCTAACTTCATTCTTCTAATATTTATACACGAATGTATGATATTCTCGTTTAAAAAAAAACAATTCATGGCCCTAAAAGTTTGAAATAAGTTACAAAAATGCACTTTACTTGGCTGTTAAATCGTTTCACATCAGACTGACAGTCATAGATTGCGTATAATTTTTCTAATCGTATTAGCTCGTGGCCGCGCAAATCTCTATAGCTGTACCTGTTCCTTAACAGTCAATTTAAACATAGTTTGTTTATGCGTTTCTTCATTTAGACATTTTTGAAGTGTGAAGCAGTTTTTATTCATCTCTATGCACATGTTTAGTTCCATCTTTTAATAAGGTAATGAAATAACACTAAATGCTGTAGGTATGACAGGAAGATGTGTGGTTGTTTTCTATCATTATAACATAACACACGGAACTAAATAAATGGACTATATAATATAGTGCTAACTAATGAAATCGCCGCTAAATTAATTAGTCACAAATATTCTTAAACTCTTATACGGCCGGGCGCACGCATTAAGTGATTGTTATTTATTCAGCACCCTCGCTGTTCCGGGCGTGAGTGTGGGTCCTGGGCGAGATATAACAGATGCGTATGTGAGAGAGGGTGAGTGCGGCGAAACGAGTTCTTAACTACAATTAGATTAGGCACCTTATGTAAATTACGATTACAACTTCCATCTTTCTCCATTCATTTTCGTTCCGCTCTATCTAATCATTCATTGGGCAATGTCCAAAGAACTTATCGCAATTTGTCGTCTCCATCTACCGTCCTCGAATTATCGTCTAATTAATTGTCGCTCGCGCGTCGCGTGTCGCGTGTCGCGGCGGCGCGCGGCGAGTGCGCGTCTGTGCGCGCTCGTTTGATCGCGTCTTTACGAGTTTACATTGTTATAAAAAAGGTCTTCATGAACTTTGCTTTGTTGCGGGTGCTTGCGTTTCACTTATAATTGGATTTTTTCATTTCATTTCGCTTCACCAACTTAAGAATATTTTGATACATTTTCTTGAAAATATAAGAACTGAGTGTAAACTTAGACGTGCCCCGTCTACCAAAATTTGCTGTCATTGTTTGATAACTTATGATCTGGTACATTGTGTTCTGCCGTCAGCTGGCAGCTTATACTGCGCATTGCAAAGGATAATTTGAAACGTATTTCACTCCCTATATTAGTTTATCACGTTTTGTCAAAAGGGCTTATCCTATTCAACCCATTTTTATTTTTATATATAGGATACATCAATTTGAGTTCACCTTACCTGATGGTAAGCTGAAGAAGGAAAGTCTCAGAAAAGAGAGTTACCATTACATACACGTACTATGTTAAAAATGGTGGCACAGGACCCGGGACTGTAGGAAGAACGAAACACCCTCAGTAAAGCGATTCTACCGAAAGTTCGATATTCGTTAAAGGATAAAATGAGGACTTCTATCTGCGCAGTTTACAGTACCATCGTTGACCACTTTACTACCACCACCGAGGCTTTGGTGCTTCAGTAGCTTTATATATGAAGCTACAACGAGAGGTAGCCGTCGGTGCTGATTTGCGCAAATTTTATAACAAATAAAATTTGATGGGAGATATTTTATTCAAAGCTTTTTTACAACGTTCCGTTCCGGCTCCAGTCGCCGGAGTGATTGGATCGCTATATACTTATGGTATCCGCCGGTCCGAGACGTCTGTAAAGTTATATGAGTAATTACGACATTAATCAAATAGAGTGGCTCCTCTCGCAGATTGAATGTTTTATTCAGAGGTCGGAGTTATTTGCGCCGAGCGCTCGCCGCTCGGTGGCTAATGTCTGCTTTAAACCGCTCGTAAAGTTTTACGCGAGTAGTTCTCGGCACGGCGCGGCCACGACGGATGCGACTTGATATGGTATAGAACCAGTGGATGCGACTCAGTACGGTACAGAATTGTCAGATGCACCTCGGTATGGCACAGAACCGGTGGATGCGCTTCGGTTCGGTTCAGAATTGGCGGGTGCGACCCGGTATGAGACCAAACCGGTGGAGACGACTCGGTACAGTACCACACCAGTGGAGGCAACTTAGTACGGCACAGATTCAGCGGATGCGACTATGTTAGGCGCGGTAAACCTTAATTTTGTTATTCAAGTAGCATTTATTTCACACAACTATTGTAAATAGTTAATATTTTCCAACGGTTTCATAATACAGTAATATTCAATAAATGAAGGAATTCAATAAATAAGTAATGAGGGTGAACCAACCAAGAACTTATACAAAAAGTTTAGTAAAAGCAAGTTGTGAAGTCAACAATGGACCTAGCTCCAGTTGCCACAAATAACAGTACCTAGCGATAGCGGCGCCGGCTGACCGAGGCTCCAGCAGGTCGGGCCTCGGCTCGGCGCGAGAGAGCGCCGCGGAGCAGAGATCACACAGAGGAGCGACCGTCCTCAGCGACACTTGAAACGTTTCACTCGCAACAACTCCGCCGCAGACGGACAAAGTTTAAACTCGCGGCGAGCGCACTCGCCGGCGACAACACCGACACACTCCGCACTCCGGAGCAGGACGCGACAATCGCATCAGCGCACGACAGGTCGCGCGAGCGTCGCGCCGCCGCGCGCCACAGTCGCGTGGCGGGCGGGCGTGCACATAGGTACTCACTCACGCGCGAGCGGGGGGCAGGCGCGCATGGTCGCGCGAGGCACGTGCGGCGGCGGCGGGCGGCCCGGGACACTGCCGCCGGCGGCGCCCGGCGCGCGCACCGGCCCGCCCGTCCCCCTGCGCGCGCACCCGCCCAACGATCGCGCCGAGCCGCCGACGATTTTTACATCTGCACTGTTGTGACATTGAAATTCAATTTTCGATTGAGCGGCCTTCGACGACGTGGCGGCGCGAGCTTCGAATGAGTTCCGGAATCGTGTTCCGGTTTCGTATTTGAATAACGAGAGTCGGAATTTTTGTCGGGGGCACGAAAATTATTCGATTCGACGAGGGTTTCCTTTGTTGAGCTCCGATAATTATTTTGGAAATTTATTGATATGCCACCGATTCCCCGATAAAGGTTATTGATAGATGTTGGTACAGAATTAAATTCTTGGCAGTCTAGTTCGCATAACGGGAGTATGCTTGCGACAGTATTAGCGATTTCATACTGTTCGGAGCATGGCAAAGTTATTAAAACTCTCGCTCCGAACGTAATTTGTGTTTAAACAAGCAAATCAATATAGAACACATCACACTAGCTAATAGAGATTTCAAAATGCCAACGATATTTTATGTTTATTGACAAAGTTAGAATATAATGCGCTACATAAAAATGATACGCGGTCCATACTTTGTACGTGCAAAAAACTTGTAGCTGTGCGGTCCGTAGTGCCCCGCGTAGCTTGGCGTAGCGTGTCGTAGCTTGTCCCCGTTGTAGCCGAACTCGCTACAAACGCCTACGCTGAGGTATTTAATTAGCGTATTTCTTTAATGCTATGTATTGAATTCCTAGTTAAGATTTGTGGGCGCCATTTATACGCTGACAAGTGCCGAGACATAATTTTTTTTACTCTGTTTGAAAAATTTAAGTGTTGCGATATGTTGACTCCATAGAGTACAAGGGTGAGGGAGTTCGAGGGAGGGGGATACGGGCATCCTTCGGTGCTCAAGTGCTTTTCAATTCAACTCTATTGTTACGTAATTGCGGGCACAATGAAAACCATATATTTGAGCGCCATTATTTTTACCTCCCGGTTCGGAATTCCGGTCATATGATCAGAGTGTGATAATGGACGATTGGTTGTAACTTTAATATTTATTAATGAACGTTTCGGGTGATCGTTTTATACGTGGCTTGTTCGATTCGGCGCTCAGTAATTGGAATGTAAATGATACGGAAAATTAGGCCATTACTTATGAACATGGCCGTATCTTTTTCCGTTTCATTTTATTTTATATTTTTCAACACACTTGCATATAAAATGACTCTAACTTATAAGGCACGTAATGACACCTGTTACCAAAGTATATTTATTTTACCACTATAATTCATAAGTGAGTGTTAGGTTTTTTATATTTATTTTATAGATTGAGTTGCTTTATTCTTAAGAAAGTACCAAATAATCGTATTCACTTTAGTTGAAATAATTTTAGTTGGCTGTATGACGGCAGTTGTAGTCTAGGGTTACAGTATGTTAAATCTATTGTGATCGGTGCCAGAATGTAACTTTTGTTGCATATTACGTTACTTTTGGTCTCGTATTGCATGTGGTCATTATTATCCAATTCACTGGTTCAGCCGCATCACCGGTGCTAACAACTGTATTGTTTGAGAAATCGTTTGAACGGTAGAGGTTTCACCGGGGATACCAGCGACCACGACTTTTATTTTGCCTTTTCATTAAAATAACAACTTTTACTTTTGTTGGAACTATCAATTAAATCACAATATTATAATATTTTCTGTTCAGTAGTGTGGTAATACTGTTTTCTTGTCTTTATTACTTAAATATTTCAATAAAATGTAATGAAAAGTAACAAGCATATATAAACTTCTTACGATCAAAATGTAACAACCTGAGATAATAGACACAACACAAAAATTAAAAAACAAGAACCATAACATGTAGCTGTCTTACGAGGTTTCGGAAAAATAAAGAATCACGCCCTATTTTAAATTATTTTACTCTAAATTTAAATTTAAACATGAAAACTTTAATTCAAATATGTGTAGTTTAGTTTATTATCTATTAATGTTTACATTTCAGTATGCAAGTAGATAAAATATTTTTTATTTTGATTTTTATTCACTAAGTTTATTGAAAAACGTCGTATATTACACGTGTGTCTTGATAAGGATGTTTTAGTTGAAGGTTCACAATTGTGTACATTGCTTGACAAAAGTTCCGGCCGTACAATGAATGTGGACTTGGCCTCAAGTGATCAGCAAAGTGGACTGGCTCATGATATCGATTGACATTTTTGAATGACAGTTGCAGGATCAGTGGTCCTCTTGGCCGTGGGTTGGTGTACATGAATGACCAAAAGATAAAGAGGATTATCCTAACAGCCGTTTGAAATTTAAATATTAGGGGCGAGAAAGTTCACTTGGGTAAAGATTCGGTTATTAATTCAAGGAAATGATCTAATATTGACAGAGTAATGGCGCCACGTCAGTTACCCCAACAATAACACTAACTTATTTAAACTTTGGCAAATTCTATTAAAAACTTAGCTCGAGTCCGAACCAAATTCCTTTCGGCTTAAATAAATTTCGAAAGGGAATAGAATAAACATGGGCCTGTCCGTCACGTAGGATTAGACGCCGGCGCCTCGCCTCGCCTCGCGCCTCGGACGACGCCGCGCGGAGATTAGCGGATGAAAACGTTCCCGTAACCAGCGCCGTGCTGACTCTTTATGAGTACAGCGAGCGCCTCCTTGCCTTGTCTCTGCTTGTCTCACTCGCCTCCCCGCCCGTGCCTCAGCCCCGCGGCGCCCCCCGGGACAGACTCGCAGAATACTTTAAAAAACAATCCGACTACAATTGGAACTTTGAACAAGTTCGAGCTCCGAGGAAATCAAGACTTGCCAACTTTTTGTTTTATTGGTCAATTTGTTTCGGAAATATTAAACGTTCTTCTATTCACCATTCATTATCTCCGACGGCGGCGGCTGACGCTGACTGCAGCAGAATAATTCGGATGTTGTAGAACAAGGTGCGGGGCAGCATCTTGCTCCAGAACTAATGTATTATCTTCCTTTACTTAATTATGAACTTTTTAGCGGGTTACTTTTAGAGCGACGTTTCGGTTACTTTTCAGTAGCCTACGTTCCCGGTTTTATTTCAATGAGTGATATTCGCTTAAAGTTTAGAAAATGCCATTAGAACTTGCCGTTACATTATTCGTATGCATGCGGGGTTTTGTCAAATAAAATATCTAGAGCGTTTTCACATTGTCCTCCCTTTGACATTATCTCCCTTTCACATTATTCGGCCCGATATCGGTTATCAGAGCCAATACCACTGTTTTGGCCCGATATCGCATCACAAAGAGACTAAAACAACGACTGCAAGCAATTTTTCATTTTCTGAGTTCCGTGTCTTTTCGCGTTAATTGATGACGCTGATCACGAATATAAGAAAAAAAACTCGACACCGTGTCATGACAATAAGGTCGAAAATTATTCTTTTTTTTTTCATCCCTAGCATCCCTAACTAGTCCGAGCTTTCCAGCAAATGGCCGTATTGGGCCAAAACGCTCTAAACTGTCCATCCCAAGGTTACCTGGAAGATATCGCTTCCAGTGAAAAAGCTGTCCATTGTACATTAAACTGTATACATGCGTTGCATTGTTGTTGCATTGTAATAATATACCGCATGTATAATCTGATGGTGTTCAATAAGGAATTATATGTTCAGAAACCGTTATAGGTATTATTTTACATTTTACTATTTTTTAAAGGTGAAAGAGTAAAATACAAACAAAATAACTATCAAGCATGTATGCGAACCTCCAAATAAGCGAAATTACTGGTGTTATGAATAAGTAGAAAGGAAGTATCCGTAATGCTACTGAAAAGTAAAATTCCAACGGCTCATAAAATTTCATTTTCTAAAATTGCGCGTGACTCGTTTATAGTCTCTGAGACCTCAAACAAATCAGTCAAGTGACACTGATGCACTCTCGAAATGGCGGTGTTGCTGATTATTCAACCAGGATAACAGTTGTAACATACAGAGACTGTGTGTAGCGGTGCTATTGTGCGCGCGACTCCATTCGATCCACCATCGTTTGGTTACACACATCGCGCACACTGCGCCGAGACACATTCAGAATCTTAATTGGCACTTCATTTAATATTATCGGGGCGATTGTGCGGAAACGTCAGCAGCATACAATGCCTGGAGGCTCCGAGCACACGTACCGACCAACCACATGAATGAGTAAACACTCCAGCAATTACTCAAAGACTGGGGAACTTAAATTAAATGGAGCGGTGAGTGGTTAGACACAGCTTTCGGCGGCGCCGGGTGAAGCGGCGCTGGCGGCGACTGCCGAACAATGCGCCAGCCTTGCTCAGTGCACACCCGCACCCGCTGCCGATACACGTTATGGGTGTAGAGCAGATAACGCGGTGGCGCGTCCTCTTCATACGTTCGGCTTCGTACGCCCGCACCCTCGCAGGGTTAAACACCCACCTTATTTGTTCATACACAGATTTTAACCTGGGCATTGTTTTATACACATGACTACTCGCTCGAATCACTAATGTGCTTTAGCATTTTAAGGTTAATACGACATGGTGATTACTACATTATATTACAGGTACTGTAACGATGCAAATCGTATTATTGAAGTTTGAAATATTAATTACACATTTAGTCGATTAGTATCGATTTAAAATGATGTTTTAGCTACATTTTTAATCTGCCGTTCTATCAGTACGTTTGGTTTGTCTCTGGCCGTGTGCGGTCTACCAACATTGCGATACAATCGTTATGGTGATCGTACGGTGATGATGTAAAACCAGTGCTAATATACAGCCCCGGAGAGGCAATTTCGCCATATCGGACATTACCAGGAGCGGAAGCTGGTCATGTTAGCCCTCCCACTGACTGATGTCTGGGCGAGGCTATAAAGCCCACTGCAGCCTCATTCAAATTATTTTTCTCTTGACATCAGCTTCCTACCACTAAGGCCCCACGTTGGGCGCCATTGAAACGTAAGAATTGATTTATTTACTAGTTAGATTGATTGCAATTTAATTTCTTGAGTTTACCTTAGGTGGATGAGATAAAAGAGTAATTAATTAGCTGACTATACTGGCTAGGGGTATGAGCAGAGATAAATGAGAAGATTATTAATTGATAACAACAATTTGTAATCATGGGTAAAAAGCGTCGTTACATTAATTTATGAAGGTATTATGGAAAGGTTATTGCCTGGAAGGAGCTTTGCATTAGCTACATGAAAACGACGTGGCACCAAAAATAAATTATTGTGTAAATTGATGTGATATAATAAATAACTGGATCAAATATAGACTAAAAAGAGTTCGCTGACGGTCACTGGTCTCCCCAGACGTAATAATAAAAAAACAGATTAAATTCCAATTTCCATATTCCAACGAGATAACTCCGTCCGAATATTCATGCGGTTTATTGGAATAAGTCGCTAAAATAACAGCTAGTCCCGCAACCGATAGCCGCTTTTTTCTAAACCTTTGTCAAAAAGCCAATAACGTTATTCTGTAAGAATACGTGTTTACTACTATTCACAGAACACTTGAAAGACGAGTAGTCACATGCGCGATGTCAATGTATGAAACTCTTAAATATTAAATATAATATTTAAATATATCACTTTTGTTAAAACATAAAAATCATTGTTGTTATTAGAACGATCTATTCAAATAGTTCATTCTAACATTTGTTCTAGTACAACCGGTTCATAACGTCTACTACTTTTTCAACTAATTGACTATTTTCAGTAAACGATTTATACCGGATTTTGACAGTCGGTACTTGAAATTATGCTGAACTAGTTTTTGTATTTTTATAATTTCGAAATAAAATATGCCTAACGTTTAAAACCAATATGGCAAGTGTATTCACCGTTGAGCTTTTACATAGATTGAGGATAGGGGGGTAAGGTACAAAGTTCAACCAATACCGAGCGTTTATCGCGTCATATTCCAATGATTTAATTGGTAGAAAAACAGTAATACCAGCTCACAAAACTTAAATAGGATTTCGTGAATACGATTTCATTTCATTGATGCAAAAATTTGACGAATCTGTCACAACCAACAAGCTTAATCAGTCGTTCAATTAACTGCCTGGGGTATTAATATAAACGGCTCCATGAATGATATTCAACCGTAACGTTTATTACAACATTTAATAAACTGGCTGGCTGATGCTTAGGCCAGACGTAAGATGGGGCATCACTCTAAAGTAAGATTACATACATATATACATATACAGAGTTGATAGACAGGGGTGTATTTACAGAAAGTTAGTACATAATAGTTTTGATTAAATGGCTAGGCAAATAGTTAAATGTCATCGATCCAAGCCCAGCCGTTTCATTAAATGGCTGAACATCATTCAGGCCGCTAATTGAAAGGCGCCATTTAGTTAACAACCTAGGCAGTTAATTAAAACGGCTGATTAAGCTAGTTGGCTGCGATAGATCAATACCCATTCCTCCTCTTTCCAAACTATGCTCAACCAAAATCAGGTAATAATAATAACATTGTACACCACAGTAACTCATGACTGCCTTAGAGAACGCAGTACAGGTAGCACGGCACTGGGAAAACATAATTTGAGAATCAAAGCGCCATCGACTCGATTGAATAGTAATAGTGACTAAAATGCGTGCCTCGATTCGTCCCTGTCTACACCTTTGAGGTACTTATCAGTATTTATATAAAATGATTACAGAGTTCATATTTTATGGGTAATAGCAGGTTATGTAACGCCGTGTTGGGTTCGATAATGGGTGACTTGTCCGTTTGATCGCCGGCGACACGCGCCCCCGCCACACGCCACACGCCGCACGCCGGCTAATGAGTATCGGCTGTTGTTTATATTGTAACAGCCTCAGTTATAGCTTCCAGCTGTATAATTATTACTTGCGTAATTACTAGGATTATTATTCAAATAAGGAAGTGGAGAATGGCGTGAGGAGAGAGCAGGTGTAAGGCAGACAATGTAGCGACAAGGATGGAGAAAAGAAGATTGTTAATACAGATTATATTATGAGGCTTGGGTGGACGAGCTCGTAGTCAAACAGATCGGGAACATTTTAAGAAAATACGAAGTCAGAAACGATAGACACCATACCGTAGCGTGTTTAAAAGTGAAGTTTCGACCTAAAATAGTGCGAAGAAACTAAAAGGGCGTGAATATTATATATTCACACATCTTTCCTTTGCCGCACTATTAAGATCTGTATTTCCCTATCAGCTTACGTGTTTCTTTCTTACAACAGCCATGAGTCTTTCAAGCGAGGCGTAAACAGGAGCCATCAAGCTACGCATGGTACGTGTCTGTAATGGTGACCCTCTTTCCTGAGACTCAGTCATGACGTGCCATACCTACATATAAAAACTTACATAGCGTATTAATGACAAAATACGTACGATTGCAGGTGGTAGAATTTGCTATCCTAGTAACATTCTACATTCATGGAAATCAAAAGATTATTATCGTTACGTTTATGCTCATAAGTCCTGAAAACGTACTGGAAGGTTTATGAAATCTACAAATCCGTACTAAACCAACGAGGTGGATTAGCCTCACCCTTTTCATACGGAATCACGTCTTGGAATAGTAAATCAGGGCTGATATGCACGTGTGCATACGAGCTTTAAAGAGACATGGAGTATCTTCTGATAGAGAGGAAAAAAAAACATAGGTCAACTGTAAGTAAATTAAACTAATACCAGTTAGGTGCTTATATGAGATACTTCTTAAGATTTCATAATATTTCAGGGTTCGTATAGTTTAAGCTCACAACAAACAATGAACTCAAGAAACGATAAGATACGATATATAGTAAATATAAACACGAATTTTAGTCACGTACCCAGCCAACCATATTATCTAGTAATATCTCGATAAAGCTATCTAAGAACTATCCTCGTACTAAACTAGTAAGTTGTGGTGCTAAGCTTACATGAAGCCAGCCCTCGAATGAACTCTAGAGAGGCTTGGACTCACTTGATACAACGCAAGAGGAATCACAATAATAGCCTGACATTTATCACGGAGATGCGGAGATTAAAAACGAAACATTTCTCATAGCTATCCCGTTCCTTATTACTCTAAATATGTAAGGAAGTCAGTGCGAAAAGAATTCACTTAGCAAGTATATTTGTCGCCGTTTGATTTAAATCTGTCATTTAAAATTCGAATTAGGAAATAGTTATCGTTTGTTTCTAACAATGAAATAGATAGAAGAGCTCATGATTTCATTGCACTGTCTTGAGAGGTATTGAGAAATAATATAATAAACTAGAGGCACGGGTCCTGACTTCACCCGGGAATGCATTCGCGAATACTACCTATAACCAACTGTGGGGTCGGAAGCGCGAGTGTGACGCCCCTGGTGGTGTACACGTCCATAGGCCAAGGTAACCACTTTCCATCAGGTGGGACGTATGCTTATCTGCCACCCCAGTGGTAAAAAAACACGGAACTGTGCGTACCAAAAAGGGCTACTAATAAAATAATATTCTAATATTTACCACTACACCTTCTAAACCAAAACTAATCAAAGCATGCTCTATGAACTTAAGGGTGCAATAAATCGTTGCAGCATATCTATCTGGCATCGCTCCCGAGCAGCTCGACAAAATGTTTTAAGGATTTAATTTATCAAATCTGTTAGATCGAAACTGCAATTCACCGATCGAATGGACGCTGGACATTTTCACACGATATAATTGTCGCACTGGGCTGGAACAAGCTCGGTACACGCTCAGTGCAAGTTGTGGCATCTAGGAGGAATGCAGGCGCAATCCGGGGGCGGATTAAATTCAATTTTCCCTCGCTAAAGCCTTTCTGAGTGGAGTGTACCGTGAACCTCGCAAACACGCTGCACGATCGAATGAAGATTTCCTGTGTTTATTCATTATCAGAATGTCGTAGAATAGGTTGAATTACTTGGTTAAAATTACCATCAGGACGTTGCTAAAACAGTAGTGGTTAGGTTAGGTCTAACACGGCGTGTGAACTAAGCTACTAAGGTAATGTGTGCAACCTCAACCTCTGTTCTCAATATTAGTGATGTTCGGTAACCAAGATACAATTTAAGTAAGAAATCAAATTCAAATTCAAAATTCATTAATTTAGAACACTTAACAGTTTTACTCAGAACAATACACCGATGCTATCCGCAATAGTATAAACTGTGACACAGATATCAACGCCCTCTTCCGAAAAACCATGATATTCCAAAATTTATGAATTACAAACAGTTTCTAGTAACATAAAATAATATATTAAAAGGTGTAGTACGAATATGACTCTTGTGTTTTTTTTTGTTATTCCAGAGGTTTGGAAAATACTTTTTACGTACGCTGTGCCGGACTCGAATAAATCCCTACCGACTAAAAACCTCCTCTGGCATCGATCTCACTCACCTCCTCGGTCCCGCCGTTAGGCATAACTTCGAGGAGGGGTGGTGTAAGTAACTTGTACATTCCTCCATTTTAAGCTTTGGCTTTCACTGTTCAGCATTCCACATTTCGCCTGAGTTCCGCCCGCTCCCGCTCTATACGCCGAAGTCCCTGCAGAACCTCCGTCACATAACTGGTTGTTGCTTCCCAGGATGCCTCTGATGAAAGCATGCATGCTACCAAGGATTCTGGACTGGTTTCCTCCATAAGGGCGGCCTTCCAAATACTCCGTACTGTCACGAAACGAGGGCATGTAAATATCACTTCGGTTACTCCGGGACAGGCAGGACACTCTGGGGAAGAATCACGCTTAAACCGGTACAGATATTCCCTAAAGCACCCATGCCCAGATAACATCTGGGTCAGATAATAATTGACGTCCCCATGGTCACGATTCAGCCAAACGTCCAATTGTGGGATAAGTCGGTACGTCCATCTGCCATTTTTTTATGCCACTTAGGTGGCAGACAAGCACACGGCCCACCTGATGGGAAGTGGTTACCGTGGCCTATGGACGTTTGCAACACCAGGGGCGTCACAATCGTGCTACCGACCCTGTAGATACCTTCTAATACCCTTCTTGAAGAACCCCATATTGTAGTCGCTTGGGAAAACCACGGCAGGAAGTACATTCCACAACCTGAGCGAGCGTGGGATGAAGTTCCTTTCAAAATGCACGGTGCGCACCATTTCCGGTCGCAATGTGTGAGGATGAATTCCCTGCCTATGGCGAGTGGTGCGATGATAGAATGCAGCGGTGGGCATCATGTCAAACAATTCATCTGAGCACAAACCATTGTATAGGCGGTAGAACACACACAGCGAGGAAAAGTCCCTTCTGAGGCTGAGAGGTTCCACATCGCCTGTGAGTATGGGATTGTCGACAAGCCTCAACGCCCGTCTTTGCAATGAGTCGAAGGGGCCAAGCTGGTATGCAGGCGCTCCGGCAAAAAGGTGACAGCAGTACTCCATGTGGGGCCGAATTTGTGCCTTATAAAGCAGAAGTCGTTGCCACGCAGTGAAGTACTGCTTAGCCCTGTTGAGCACTCCGAGTTTCTTTGAGGCCAGCTTGACCTTGTCCTCCAAATGGTTGCGGAACTGAACGTCGCTTGAGATGTCGACACCTAGGATCCCAATACTCGAAGAGATGGAAAGTGGTGTGCCCAGGAATTGCGGCGCTACAATAAATGGGGTTTTCTTAGCGGTGAATACACATACTTGTGTCTTAGTGGGGTTAAATTGGACTAGGTTAAGTCGACCCCAATCGGATACTCCCGAGAGAGTAGTCTCGATTTCAGACACAAGTTGTTCGCGTCTCTCTCACCTCGAATTGAGGGATATTTGCACGATCCGTGTAACACGTATCCTCGGTGCTGTCGTCCGCATAGCAATGAATAGATCCATCAGACAGCATGTCATTGATATGCAGCAGAAACAGCGTCGGGGACAACACGGAGCCTTGTGGGACACCAGCGTTTATGTCCATGCGGTCCGAGCAGCTGCCATCGACGACGGCTTGGATACTTCTGTTGGACAAAAAGCTGGCAATCCATTCGCAAAGTCCCTCGGGGAGTCCGTAGCGTGGCAACTTCGAAAGAAGACCTCTGTGCCAGACCCGGTCAAAGGCCTTTGCTATATCGAGGCTGACCGCTAGTGCCTCGCCTCGACTCTCGATAGCTTGCGCCCATCGGTTTGTGAGATACACAAGAAGGTCACCAGTGGAGCGACGGTGGCGAAAGCCATACTGTCGGTCGCTCAGTAGGTCGTTTCCCTCAAGGTATCCCAGCAGCTATGCGTTAATCACACGCTCCATTATCTTCGAGAGAAGGGAGGTTATAGCAATAGGCCTGTAATTGGACGGGTCTGTCCTGTCGCCTTTCTTAGGCACAGGATGCACGAATGCAGTCTTCCACGAGGCTGGGACTTGTCTCGCGGAGTAAGAGAGCGCGAAAAGCCGCGTAAGTACTGGGCACAATTCGGGGGACAGTGCCTGAGCACCATCGCCGGTATACCATCCGGCCCACTCGACTTCCGAACATCCAGTGACTTCAGTTCCCGCCGAATCACCCGTTGTGTGATTTTAATTCCAGACATGAAAGTACCACAGTTGGGGACAATAGGTGGCTCGGCATTCCCGTCGTTCATCGTCGAGTTTGACGCAAAGAGATTACCAAAAAGATCGGCTTTCTCCTTAGCGCCATGAGCTAGGCTGCCGTCGGGTTTTTGCAGCGGCGGAAGGCAGGAATGGCAGAAGTTTCCCTCGGCAGCTTTGGCGAGTGACCAAAATGCTCGACTACCGGATGGGTAACGAGTAAGCCGCTCGCCAATTCCGCCGATGAACTCAAACTTCGCCCTGGCAGTAGCTTTTTTACTGGACCTCGAGGCGGCATTCAATTTCCGCTTCACTTCAGCTATGTTAGGATCCTTATTGGCAAGTGCCGTGGTCCAAGCCTTATATGCAGATTGCTTGCGGTCTCTAGCTTCTCAGCAAGGCCTATTAAACCACGGCCGTTTGCTCGCTCCTGTTGCGATCCAACGGTTGGGTTAGGTTAGGTTAGTTAGCCATGCCCGATAGGATCGTTTCAGCGACTGCTGTTGCACAGGAGCTTGGATCCTTTGAAGTGAAGCAAAGCCGCCTCCACGGGTAAGACGAGAAGAATTCTCGCAGTCCGTCCCAGTCTGCCGACTTGTAGTGCCAGACATGCCGCCACTGAGGTGGCCGCGGTGGTTCTGGCCGCGCGAGAGTCACTTGCGCCCTGATGACGCTGTGGTCCGAAGTACCAAGAGGTGCTTCCACAGTTACGGAGTACTCATCCGGGCGCGTAGTCAGCAGAAGGTCCAATAAAGACTCTCTGTGGGTCCCGACATCTGGTTTTCTGGTGATAAAATGCACCAGTTGCGAGAACCCATAGGTCAGGGCAAAGTTGTGAGCAGCCCTTTCCGCAAAATCAGTCCTGTGAGACCCCAGCCACTCCACGTGGTGAGCATTGAAGTCACCTAAGAATACTAAGTCCGCGGCAGGGTACTGCTCAATTACTCTGTCCGCCGACCGCTGCAGGTGCTCAAACAGTTGAGCCGTGCCCAGGTCACCGCTATGAGACCTGTAGACGCACGCATAGATACGGGTGTGGCCACCGTAATCCATACGCACCCATAGTGTGGACAGGTCCCTGTCTTCAAGGCCGTTTAGACGGCGACAACAAACGTCATCCCGGACGTACATGCATCCCCGGCTTTACTCAGGAATTCAACGCCGCTAAAGAAGTTTTCACTTCAAAAATTACAATATACATACTCTTAAGTGCTCAATAAGAGGTGTACAAACGATAAACATGGAATATATTTATATTTTCACCGCGTGCTCTTATCGAAC
The DNA here is from genome assembly GCA_949126895.1 of Eilema caniola. Classification (NCBI taxonomy): domain Eukaryota; kingdom Metazoa; phylum Arthropoda; class Insecta; order Lepidoptera; family Erebidae; genus Eilema; species Eilema caniola. The sequence continues at coordinate 23,514,808 of OX421479.1, read as the reverse complement.
CCGCGACCTCTGACGTAGCAGTTCAGTGCCGTCACGTCGCCGCACATGCGTCAATTTCTATTTAAATATAACATATTCAAGTATGAAAATATTTACATGAAAAATAACTTAATCTCAGTAAAAAAAGAAACAATGAATCAGTAATGAGTACGATATAACGAGGTCAATCTATTACATGAATTCACACTGACATTAACCGCAAACAAGGCTAGCGGTCATCGACATTTATGGAAATAGTATTGATTGTGATTTATTAGTAGATATTCTAACGTTTACGCAAATGAATGATATAATCGATCGGTATCAGTACTTCAAACTACTGATAACGATCGATTTGTATTTCAAGCTATAATCTCTAAAACATAGAATATGAAATTTTGTACGTGAGGTAGGAAGAAATTGCGAGATCGCTCATGACCTCTACCCACCATCGAAGCGGGCAGACTTGGGAAGTTTTGTGCATGGTAAGGAGTGAGATGAGCGGGATTACGACACCTACATAGCATAAAACAAAGTCGCTTTCTCTGTCTCTATATCCCTATGTATGCTTAAATCTTTAAAACTACACAACGGATTTTGATGCGGTTTTTTAAATAGATAGAGTGATTGAAGAGGAAGGTTTATATGTATAATACATGCTTAATATAGTAGAGGGTGCAGCAGGAACGGGATCTGACGCGACGCGGGCGTAACAAAATTGGCGGTACGAAGTTCGCCGGGTCAGCTAGTTGTATATAAGTGAGGAGGTGATAAACATAACAGATAAAAAACTCCAGTACGTGGGTACGCACTCATATGCACGGGGATAAGCGCTCTCCCGTTCCACTGAAGCAGCATTGGGTATCGTTAATCGTTGAGCGATCTCCTTTCTCAATGAGCGTAGGTCTGATACGATGGGGAGGGCTGACCACAGCCCTAGGAAAATCAGTCGTGGATAGGTGAGGGCGCGTCATGTTGCATGCGCCACACAGTGAGGCTCTCTGTCCACGCTACGAATGCCTTGCGGAGAAATATTTCCTGGGATATACCCAGGGTCCCTTCGTAATAGATATCTATAACCGAACACCATGTGATTTCGGTGCGATTACGATATAGGTAAGACATCGCCAACTCGAGTCTAAAATTAGATAATAAAGTTGAAAGTTTAAGCAAGAATGATTTCAACAAAATATTAATATATAATGTAACTTTATGTACATTGGTTGGATCGCTGCGAACGGCAGTTATTAACGTATATAAGTTATGTGTCTCGCAATAGCCGAAGTTTGTTCTCAGACAAATAAAACTATAGCGGATCGATGTACGAGAGAAATTATGAATTGTAAGCTAACATTTATCGTGAATAAAAGCTTTTCACTTCATTTTTCTTTTGTTTATCTTCGTGTGTTATTATTCTATATTTTAAAATTATGAATGAAAAAATATTCTTAAGAGATTCGATTAAAACTATTGCTAGACTAGCAATAACTTCAATCGATTTTCTACCCTGAACCTCGTAGGAAACCTAGGCCTGGAAAAAAGGACCAACGACAAGATGTTAACGATATTCGAAACGTTTTTGTGCGTACGTGCCACAAACAACAAACTACCTTTTGCTGTCACTAGCCCGCAGCTCCACCCGCGTGAAATACCGATCTCGTTCCTGTGACCCTCCTTAAACCAAAATAAAAGTAGCCTAGGTGCAATACACTCTGGCTTATTTATCCCTGTGACTTATTTCAACATCTTCTTGATTTCTAACATGATCCATCCATACAAACTGTAACATTTATACCTATGTCGTCGTGTAGCCACATAATTATTTTAACGTATTGTGTACTTATGTTACATGGATTACTAGAGCTTCCTATTGTTAAATGAAACCAGCAACGACTTTTAATTTGGAAGAAAGAAATGTATTCTTTATTGTATTTTCATTATATACAGTCGAAAAAGTACATTTTGAGAACTCAATCTTCTCGTGGATTTTTTAACACATTGCAGGCACGGTGTCGATGACCATGAAGTAGATACATAATATTTTACAAATTATTTATATTTGATATTCACAATTCAATTTTTTAGGAAGAATTCCATAAAAGTCCTTTTCATAATTAGCACATTTTATATGTATGTATGTCCATGTATGAAATATGTTCACGGGGCTCTCGAGACTCGTTGGTAGGATTGAGAGCTGTTCCGTGCGGAGGGGGACCTTTGATTAAACGTGACAACGCTTACAATCCTACCTATAAATATAGCTTGGCTTTTCCCTCGTATTATTAGAAGAATAAACAACAGAACTGTTAACTACGGGTGAACAAACAAAAATTCTTATAGATCGATCGGAGTGAGAGGGCGTTCATATCGATATGACGGCTATTTGTTTAAGCAATCGGATATTTGGACTTAATTGAAATAAATATATTTTAATGTGTGATAGTCGCGTAGACTTCCGACTTTATCACATAAAATTATTGCAAAACTCTTCTAGTGAAATGACGAATTGTAAAATCTATGTTTGTCATTTTATAAATGCATATACGTTATATTTCACTTAAAGATTATAGAAGACCGTCAAAAGGTTTCTTCAAGGACGGCAGCGCGATTGTCACACCATTGGCCACGGTAACCACTTTCCATCAGGTGGGCCAAGTGCTTGTCTGCCACCTGTGTGGAATAAAAAAAACACAGGGCTCCCGTCAATAAATTAGAACATAAACAAAGTGAATGAGGATGAAATTCTAGATCAAAGGCGATATCACACGGGACGAATCAATAATTGCAACGTCGCTCCTTCAATTACGCTGTCATTAATACGGTAACCACAACGTTCTACATTTGCATTCATTATGATACTTATTCCAAAAGCCATAGTGCGCAATTTCCCATGATCTAATCATGTCGAATCTCTAGGGAATGGAGTTTTATCAATGTGAGGGGTCTCGTGCGATTGAGGAAATGAGGGGTAACAATAAACACACAAAGCCTGTGTTGTAGACTACGCCATGCATTCATTTGGTGCACTATATATCGTTGTTCGTTATGGTGTAACGCACCATCAATTCTTGGCAAATTGTTGTAGAAGTCGCCAACACCCTCAGGTAATTTGTCATTGAATTTATTGAACCTCGAACAATCAAAGTGAGTCAGTTCCATCCCACAACAGTAGCTGTGATAGATAAAGGTGAAAGATATCGTTTTCGTTTCAATTGAAAAACGCGACTGCGAAGTAAATCTCGTGCGCTTAAGTAGATGAGTTTTAAATCAAAATGACATTTCTTCGGTACGAGCAACTTAATAGACTGATCGTGATTTAGTCTTTCGAAAATTAAAAGATTTATGTCATATTTTACTCAACATTAAGCTTATTTATTACTGGTTTGATTTGTCTTAAACTAAAGAATTAATAAAAAAGAGTCGGTTTAGCACAAGGTCTACGATTTGTGCGAGTCGACCACCAAGTCACATTTACACTATTGTACTTCTTATTTCTTGTCAATGATTCCCTTTTTTGCCACTTTAAATTATTCTCGTTTCATTAAGGTATGATTCCGAAGCCGATCGCATACGACAACTGCCGACGCACGCAGCACATACGCGTTATTCATTGCGGCTTCTCAATGGTCCCCTTTATCCGTATCGCAGTTTAACAAGTAACGTATGCTTCTGTGATTGCCGCATGCGGTCGGCTTCAGAATTATACCTTTAAGGGTGTACCAATTCATCGTACAAACATTCCGTCATATTATTATAAATCAATCAAAAGTGTAAATAATGACAATTATTATAAAACATGAAACATGTACAATAGTACGTAGAAAATATATTTGAATGATAGTTTAATGACTTTAATAGCTTTTTGCTGACGTACTGTTCGAACCCGTTCAATTGGGATATCGAAGGTCACAACTACGTTTAGGTATCACAATTTTGTTAAGCCATACGTTTTTTCCCATAACCTAATATACAGGGTGTATTTATGAAACGGGGCAGTAAGGGCAAGTACCTTAACCGTTGCAGTTACAGCAAAACGTTCTTAAAAGACCTTCCCTAACTTTTTGGGACATTTTGAAATGCATTCACAGATTTTGTAAAAAACTTACAGTTAGCAAAAAAAATGCAAAAAGTTCAAAAATTTTTATAATTTTAAGGTATGCATCTACTGTCGGACGTATGACGTGGCGGACAATTTGAGTAACACAATATAAACCTTGTGTAGTGTGCAATAAAGTCGTTTTAGTCTTAGAGGAGAATTGCGTCCGAGCCTCCATGCGACTTCCCGCCACTAAAGTGACGCGCCATCGCATCGAGTGACGTGCCATCGCACCGAGTGACGCGCGTTACGTCATTGAAGTTATTATATATTATATTATAAGGTTTATATTGTGCACCTTAAATTGTCCGCTACCGCCAAATGTCCCCGCCACGTCTCTTCTAAATTAACCGCGCCTAAATGACCAAATAAGTACAACGACATCTTTAATAATAAAATGTTATCCATTTCGTCCTTTTCTGCCCTTATAGTTATCAAAATTGCACCACAGTATAGTAGATTCTTTTATTCATGTCTCGTATTATTAGGGAGTATAAATTCATCATACAAACATTCCGTCACCCCTTCACAATGACGTATTTCAGAGGGTTGTTTCACTCCCTACAACTAACAAGTTATTCAGGTAATTTTCTTTGTATTATTAATTTTTACACCACATCCCAATCCATTAAGTTCAGATTTATAGCTATCCTGAGTTCCGGCCTGACTTCCCTCGGAACTAATTTACTAGTGGACGCCGTCCAAATTGCTGTAGTCATATGTTTTTGCTCGAAGCTCTGAAAATTTAACGAGATTTCAAAATTGCTGAAAATATAACATTTAATTTTGTTCAGATATCTTTTATACGAAGCCGAGTCAATACACGGAAACCTACAGACAGGCTTTTAGCGGTATTATTATATTCGTCAACATCAGAGGCTTCAAAGAACTTGAGAATTTTTTCAAAGGAGTTTTTTAATTTTATTATTTAGGTACTTTCTTTTTTCCTTTACGCTACTGATTTACTTCAGTTATTTAAGCATTCTCGTTCCTTTCGCCAATTACTTGAAGACTATTCATTCCTTTGTACATTTTAGCAAAGAATTAAAGTTATCAAGTTAGTTCGCGGACTGACTGTATTAGTTGGAGGAGGAAGGGCCCGTTGTATAAAACTTGTTATAGTAGGAACCGCCAACTGTTAATCGTAAGCTTAAAAGATTTGGTTGTTTACTTGCGGTAGATGGAGGACAACCTGGCTGGAGCACGAATAAAGTGAATATGATTGGCGAGTACAGTAGTTGTAAGAAGTTTATGATGTGTGAAGTGGTGTACAATCATAAATAAATAAAGGTATGTACTTAGATTTTTTACATACATTTTCTTCATCGATAGCAACGTATTATTAAATTTATTTCACATTTTGCATGCTTTTGATCTCTATATTAACATAGGGATTAAACAGAGGAAACAAGGAAGGTTTGCTTTTAGAAGAAGATAAATAAACATAGCAGTAAGTATATTAGCTTATATATTAATTTCAGTAAGCTACCAATAACTATCAGCACAAATGTTTCCTCATTCATGACCTTGGCGTCGCTCGAATGATACCAATAGTAATTGCCTTATCGGAAGATGGGCCTCGTGCTTATGTTACAACGATACCAGTTAATTACACTAACATTTGTACAAAGTTGCATTACCTAAGTCCAAAGATTTCTTTTTTAACTTTACCATCATCGACATTGAGTTGTAATAGTGCGAGGGATTTACAAGACGCGAGTGTAGCAATAAAATGTATTTATATTAATCAAGGTGAAGTGACGAGCGACGGGCGAGGTGCGAGGGGGCGGCGGCGGTGCATCTTGCGAGGGTGCAACAGTAAATTGAGTTGTCTCCCGCGATGTATTGCGCACCTCTCGGAGCGCATACCGAAGGAAATGTCAGCAAACTAACCCAAGACAGGCGGTTATGATCTTGTATGGATGTAATTTATATTGTAAGACACAGAATTATAATTATTTGTGACTCTCTTTTAAATTTTGGCTGCCACTGATTAACTTTATTACTGAAACTAATAACGCTTATTTAAATTTTCTTAATGGATGATTCTGTAATCCAAATCCAATGAATGTTATTAATAGTGTCGTTGTGTATGAACACATCGTACGTACTTAGTCACTGAATAGTTTTGGCGTTTGTTCGTCACTCCAGACCGTCGTGTGTCCGTTCGTATGTGTAATCCAGTCGCTACGCGCTCGTGCACAGATATATCAGTGTAATTGTGAGGGTTACTTTCTCGCCCCGCTCTCGCACGCCCCTTGACAGCAGTAGTCAAAATAGAACTGCATTATTTTTGTTACTTATCCCGATGCAGATGGGGCGAGTGCGTTTTTGACATTTCTTCAAATGATGAGTGAGTGGGCGGCGTCGGGCTCGACATGTTGGCGCAAGACAAACTGTGCACTAATTTCAGTGAAGTTAATAATATACAATGCCTCAGTAGGAGTCGTTTTCTTTTCTCAGTCTTTATGAACTAAGTATTGTCCATTTAGAAACTTAATATTTTTGATGGTTAAGTAATTGAATCTAAAGTTCTTATACGGTGTCAGATTTATATAATTTGTGTAATGAATAAGAAGGCTATTGTATCTTAACGTTATTAACTTTTCAAAACATTGTATCTAATAGAAAGTAGTGTATTATAAATAATTGGTTATATTCATAGAAAACCTACCTATAAAAGTAATACCTACTGGTAAATAGTAAAAAAATAATGAGCAGAGATGTATGACATCTACTTTTTGCCTTTGGAAATATATTTGATCTCATATTAAATATTGCTACGCCGGGCGCTTGGAACTTTAACCGTCATTTTATCGGTGTAAGAGACATTTTCAGGAGGCTGAAACTCACATTTCCGCACGTTTCAGAAGGTGCTCTTTCAATTCCCAAAGAATCAAAATTTTGACCAAGTTGCCTTTATTTTCAGGCGCCTGAAAACAGTTTTCGGGCCGTTTCAGACCAATCCCCGTTGATCCGCGGCATTACACTGGGAACCCTTTTTCAGGCATTTTCAGGACCCCTATGGGCGTTTTCAGTCAACATCAATATATGGCCAAATTCCCATAGGAGTGAGCGAGACGGCACTATAGAAAGAGACAGCATACCTTGACGTCACTGTTCTAAAGGGAATCGAACGAATAGAACGAGACGTCAGGCTAGGAAGAGACACAAGACCCAATCGAACATTCTGGAATGTGGCTGTCTTTTCGAGGACATTCGCTACTCGACCGCGACAGATATATAATGCGAGCTGGCAGCCTCCGCTCAGTCAGTCTACGACTAGTATCCGAAGCGGTCACAGCGATAAAGTGTGCGAAGCGATACAGTGTGATTATACAAGTGACTGTGTAGTGTGTAAGGAAGAGTTTTCGAATTTCTACGCTCATTGCTGTTATTTTAGTGCAGCTGAATAAAATCTGTCTACAACGGTTGATCTCGCATTTTCTATTTAAACCAACCCCTACGTTCGTAACAATATCAAGCCCATTATATCAACAATTCCTTGGTACTACTGAATGTACTGGGAACAGAAAACACAATAGCACTAATTAAACCAGGAATTGAACTCCTGAACTGAATCGCGGATAAAAATACTTGAAACTTGGCGATCAACATGTTATTCACGAACCAATAACGTTAAATTAAAATTGCAAGAATTCACGATTCCGAATTCTATTTTGTAAATAGTTTTTAGCTCTCAACTTCAAATGAAAGCATTCTAAGGCTAACGATAGAGTTAAAACTATGTCCGTGCCCGGTACACAATGCTGGATGCTTCGTGCAGTCTCCGTGCAGACTGAGACTTTGAGGCTATAATTGTATCATTGTACTGAACAAGCCGGACGCTCTGTGGGTTACAATTTTGAACAGCATCTGAAATTGTTCTGTAATTAATTAGGTGATGGACTTTGCTAACAGTTCAATAAATGCTTGCGATTTATAACCGAATTTAATGTTATTATTTCACAAGAATTTGGGTTCTTCGTAGAAAAAGCAAACTCTTTGAAAATGTTAGTACGTTTGCCATATCTCCACATCATCATATCTCCTTATCTGTCATCATTGAGCTACACATTGCTATTTTATTGAGCTACACATCATTGAGCTACACATTGCTGTTTTGTTGAGCTACACATCATTGAGCTACACATTACTGTTTTGTTGAGATACACATCATTGAGCTACACATTGCTGTTTTGTTGAGCTACACATCATTGAGCTACACATTACTGTTTTGTTGAGATACACATCATTGAGCTACACATTGCTGTTTTGTTGAGCTACACATCATTGAGCTACACATTACTGTTTTGTTGAGATACACATCATTGAGCTTCACATTGCTGTTTTGTTGATATTTTAGACAGTTGTTCTCCATCCGACGTTAAACAGATCGCCCATGGCAAAGTACTCCTATTATGTGGGGTCGAAAACCATCATTGGCGAATGTGCAACTCTGACTACCACTTCGGGGATTTGCGTGAATGTAATACATACAAACAATTATACGTAGTATATATGTATATCTTGCATTGTAAAAATATTTTTAAATATTTCCTAGGTTTAAATTTCAATTGCAGTATAAATCAATTAGTCCGGACTAGCAACCGGGCAAAGGGTTTGTTATGAGTATATAGTATATAGTTATGACTTATTCTAACAGCTGCTTCTATAAAAAAGCTAATTAAATTGTTAAAAATCTAAATCCAATCCTATGAACACTATTTACAATATTTCAACTCGCAAACTTTTTTATAGTGTGGTCCAGATATCGGACCACACTATAAAAAAGTTTAACAAGAAAGTTCCAATTATCGCATCACTAGCGGTCTACCACTTGACTTCGAAACCAGTAACTTATAAACTGATTGCGGCAGCGGCAGGCGCACCGAGCCGCATCGGGCCGCATCAAGCCGCATCGGGCCGCGGCGAACGGCAGGCCGCGACCACCGCACTCGATTGCCCGCAACTCGAACAAATGAACAAAAAACGTACTCGATCGACAGGGGATGAATGCGGCCGCTCGAGTTGACAGTATGTCACACAACTGCTTACTAGTGCGCGGTGTGTACTTTTATTTTAAGAACAAGTTCGTTTTTTGTGCGCTGTTTGTTTTAATACTTGTTCATTTAACGGTCCAACGGGAACTTCAATTCAAGAGTAATTTATTTAAAAAAAAAATGGCATAAAGACATTAATAGTAATGCAAGTATCACTTTTTTTGAACACGAGATAATGTACATAAATCTCGTCTAAGAAACCGTATAATGAAATAATTATCTAAGTTAAATTGTTTTAACCTAAGTTAAAATTATTGTTAACTTTCCATACTAAAGGGATATCCTCTTTTTGCACTGCACTACAAAGGCCAACTCGGTCGTTTTCTTAATAGAAAATGTGATTGTATCTTGTGACCACATCAACATGCAGCCCTCGTTGCGAAAACTGGGATTCTTTTTGTTACATTGTAAGAAGAGATAATCTTGAACAGTTAAAGGCTAAGTTGTACTAGGTTCGGACACGTTAGAAAATAATAATCTGTTGGAAGTTGAAGAGAAATAATTTAATGTGTTTTTATATGCACACGTCGTGCACGACTATGTCAATACCCATCATATTGCGTCAATAGGTATTATTAGGGTACCTTATTAGGCTACCTTGCCGTGATGGGAGTCTTTACGCATAGAATATCAAAATAAATTTTAAAACTTCAGCTGGATTTTTTCTACATAGTCTGTGGCCGCGGCGCAACATGCTTTATATAAATTTATTTCATGAGATTAGATAAAGTCTGCACATAATTAGGTCTTAAAATACTCGTGTGATACTATGAAAAAACTCGCCCACAGGACGTTTTTTTAACTCACACTCGTATTTTAAACATCCTGACCATAAAGTATTTTTCGACACCCTTACTCATAAAGTGGTGTTTATCACATGGCTTTTACACTCATAAACTATGCTATTAAACACTTGTGCTTTTTTTTTCTTGATCGCACTAGTGTTTTATTTTATATTCCATCAAATTAAGTTGGTACCTCGCTGAAAGATATTATATATGCATTCTATTTGCTCTTAACTTAACTGGGTTATAGTTTTATTTTTAAATCTCGGCAAAAGTTTTGACTTAGATACGTTTCGTTTCAACGTAAGACTAAAAATAACACTATTTAAAAAAAAAAGTAGTGTACCACCTTGAATATGATAAATTTTCAACAACTTATTTACTTTAATTAATAATTCAACGTGAAACAAATTTATAAATACATAAAAATTAGATTTTTTACATTTTGCGTTTTGGCTGTTTAGCGTAATTGCTCGTGCCTACGCTCCAATCTGCGCGCGCATAGATAACACGCCGCGCGCTGAAAAAAATATATTAGCGCGGCGTTTTCAACAAATTTTCCGTCTGTGCTGTGAGCATTGTTTATTAGTACGAATAATTGATCAACAAGTTTAAAATGTCAATGTCTAGTGTAGAAAAAGACAGTTACGTTGATTTGACGCCGCCGGCAATATTAAGTGAGGCACGAAATGCCAGTGATAGCCTTTTGCCTCCAAAATCCAGGGATAAGTACATGGCAGTTTATGAGACCTTCATTCAATGGAAAATTGGCAAAAATGCGCAGTCATTTTCCGAAAATGTATTTTTGGCTTACTTCAATGAACTATCAAATAAATATAAGCCTAGCTCTATTTGAAGTAATTAACAATACAATAACACAGACTGTAAAAATGCCTACAAAAACTGTCAACTACCATTTTAATAACTGTTCATTTAGTAATTGTTTTAATAATTAAACATTAATAAATATAAAATTTGTTTTTTTACTCGTAAGTGTGTCGAAAAACTTCGTATGACACACGTGAGGTATGGTCATTACACTCTCGGTTTCCTTGCAGCCCTCGCCTTCGGCTCGGGCTGTGCAATATCACCTCGAGTGCAATGACCAACTTACCACACTTGTATCATAAATAACTATAGAGAAACAATTACTTAGAACTTAAATGTGCAGTTAGTAAAAATAATTATCAGTCACTGTTTTTTATGGCATAGTTTGGTTTATTTAACACAGTTTTGAAGATATCCTGATGAAATTTGACGCAGAGACAGATTAAAGCTTGGAAACGAACATAGGCTACCTTTTGTTGTGAAAAAGGGAGCTTAGGGGGAGGAGGGAATAGGGGATGAAGGTTTAGCATGTTTGAAGATATCCTAATTAAATTTGGCACAGAGATAGATTAGAGATAGAGGTTATTTTTAAATATCCTTATGAAACTTGGTATAGAGATGGATTAGAGCTAGGGGTAGGGTTAGGGGATTAAAGTTTGTCATTTTTCAATTGGTTAAAAAAGGGGTTGAATAGGGGATAAATAGTAAGATTTTTTTTTTAGGAATATGTCCTCATAATCGGACATAGTCGAGTAACGAGCCAAATATAGAAACGAGTGGAGAGGCGAGTAGAGATTGTTATAGGCATGTAGAGGTGAAATAGAAAGTCAAGTGGAGTCGACTACAGGGGAGAGTAGTTATGCGACTTGAGAAGTCAATAGAGAGGCGAGTATAGAATCAAATAGAGTGCAGTAGAGAGGCGAGTAGATAGGCTAATAGTGAGGCGAGTGGAGAGACGAATGTAGAGGCGAGTATTCTATCGTGTATTCAATAGAGAGTTGAGTAGAGATTCGCGTAGAGAGGCGAGTAGATAGGCTAGTGGGGAGAGTCAAGTAGAGAGGCGAAAAGAGATTCGAGTGGATGGGCGAGTAGAGATGCGAGTAGAGAGGCTAAGGAAAAGCGAGTATAGAGTACAGTACAGAGTGGAGTAGAGAGGGGAGCAGAGAGTCGAGTATAATTTGAAGTATAGAGGCGATTAAGAAGTCGATTATAGAGTCGAATATATAGGCGAGTAGAAAGCCGAGAACAGAGGCGAGTAAATAGTCGAGGACAAAGTGGAGTAAAGAGGCGAATTTAATGCTCAATAGGGTCGGCTCAACACTAAGCGATAACTGACATCTACGCAGGCGGAGCCGCGGACAAAAGCTAGTATGTATTTAAACTTTAGTAATAATGCTACTTATCATAAGTTCTATTGCGGCTGTATTCAATGCGTTTGTGACACTCTTCTGTTCTTTTTCTTTTTTCCATTTTGCTTGGTCAGGTTTTCATCAGCTAGTGCTTATCCACAAAATGACTCCTCTGGTCTTACAAGTACTGATTGCACCATCATTCATTGTTTCCGATATTTCGTATGAATGTCGGTAGATGGCTCCCACCGTCGCCCTAAGACGGTAGTATGGGAGAATTTGGATAGCTTCAGGTGTGGCCCGGTGGCTCAGTGGTCAAAACATTCCCCCTGTAAGGGAAAGATCGTGGGTTCGAGTCCCACCTGGGCATTCACTTTTTCCTATCTTAATCGATTTGAAAAGTTAGCATAGTAAATGCTTCAAAAATTTCATTCAATTATTTGGGCGGAGTCATCAAAAAACAATGTTTAAAAATGATTGCAACATCATTCATTGTTTCCGATATTTCGTACGAATGTCGGTAGATGGCTCCCACCACGGAGGACAGAATATGATTAAGTAGCGGAGATGCCACAGTCAAATTTCTCTTAAGAAAAACGCGTGACCAAATGCGGGTGGGAAGGGAGACGCGGGGGGCATGACGTCATACCTCGTCCACGTCTCCATCTAGTGCGTCATAGCGAAACCGAACAGACACAGACCTTGTCATTTTTGTTATATAGTTTGACTATTCGCCACTAAGCGCTACACAGAATTCTAGAATAATCTATTTTAAGGAAATAATTTTCAAAAATAAGGCCATCTTTTGGATTATAGCAAAATCATTTAGGGGCTAAATGATTTGGCCTTATACCGACAGATGGCCCAATTTTTTTTACTTTAATTTTCAATTTTAGCAAAATATTCCATTTAATAAATAATTTAACATTTTTGAAATTGCTAATGAAGTCGGGCGAGATTATTGTGATCATTTTCATAAAATGAATTGAGTTATTATTACAACTAGTATACATGCCAGACTAGGTTACTTATTTCTTCTCTACGCTAGATGGTTCTGTTAAGACATTTTTTTCGGAAAAATTAAAATTTAAATATAGTGGACTTACTGATGAAATGTTATACCCTTAAAATGTTGAAATTGTTTATTTTTACACTTTGTACATCCTTGTACTGTACACTTCATTCTTAAACCAGGTTAAAGCTATTTTTATCCTTGAACTTTTGACCAAAAATGACAACCGAACGCAAGGACGTTTCACTAGAACTGGATGGTGACGTCACAGACCAATTGAGTCGTTTTGACATATGGAAGGCTCGCGACTCGATTCCCTTGTAACATCTCCGCTATCATTTCCTTCTCCATGGCTCCCACCGTCGCCCTAAGACGGTAGTATGGGAGAATTTGGATAGCTTCAGGTGTGGCCCGGTGGCTCAGTGGTCAGAGCATTCCCCCTGTAAGGGAAAGATCGTGAGTTTGTAGCGAACCGCTACTTACCACTCACTTTGTTTTTGCAATTCTATGCTTCATGTTAGATTGTTCACATTCCATTTATACTTTATTGCATTCATCGCACTTGATTTACTTATATAGTAAAACATAATTACACAATTACAGTAATTATAGGTTTAGTTAATGAATTGTTTATACAGCTGTTTCCATCTGACAATTTCAATCGGTCAGCGATCTGCCACAGATAACTAAATGACAGCCAACTTATGTATAAACTATTTAATGCATGATTACTTTTAAATATAAATTTTAGTTAGTAATTATATTGCTTTGGGATATATAGAGGGGCATATTTTACCGATCCGTTTGGATTGAATAATTATGTTTGGTTTCAACTAAGCAATAGTTTAGAGTCTATGATTTGAGTAGCGTTTGTCGATGGTCGACGTCACGCTACACGCAATAAGTAGGTTTCAATACTCAATATATGACTAAAAACTTATTCCAAAACAGAACGTAATATTTAGCCAATAAAAATATTCTTAATTCTGTTTACGTATAGGAAAAGAAAATGTAGGATGGTCGCTTCTAAATACGCGTTTCTATTGGTTTGATAAAACAAAGGTGCTTGGAATGTTCTAGAACGTTGAATTTTGCGAAACGAAATAAACAGTAGCGACAATTCAATGGTTAGGCGGAAAGACAACGGCGGCTGGGTCTTGAGGTCGCCCTTCACAAATCCGAGGCTCTGTGCTTCCACGGACCTCGGATGGGGCCACCTGCGGGATCCAGGCTACAGGTAGGGGGCGTCAGCATCGGCATCGAGCCCTCGATGAAGTATCTGGGACTCGTACTCGATGGCCGGTGGAACTTCGGACATCACTTCCGAAGTTTGGTCCCAAAACTGAGGGGAACATCAGCCACACTCGCGCGGCTGTTGCCCAACATCAGGGGACCCAACGCTACCTACAGGAGACTGTACCTGGGGATCGTGCGAAGTATGGCCCTATACGGGGCCCCCGTATGGGCGGAAACCCTGACGGCCACCAATGCGGCTAGATTGCTGAGCCCGCAGAGGGCGATGGCCATCAGGGTGATAAGGGGATACCGCACGATCTCAGGTGAAACGGCATGTCTCCTAGCCGGGACCCCTCCATGGGACCTGGAAGCGAGAGCCCTTGCGTCTCTATTTAAATGGCGCAAGCAGGCGCTGGAGCGGGGCCAAAGGCCTGCGTCTCGAGAAATCGAGGCCCAGCGGTCCCAGCTCCACCAGGAAACCGTGGAGACATGGAAGGTGCGACTTGAGCAAGCAAAGGGGGGATTCGCCACAATCGCGGCCGTCAGACTGGTCATGGACGAGTGGCTGGAGAGGAGACATAGTGCTCTCTCCTACCGGTTGTCACAGATACTCACCGGGCATGGTAGCTTCGGTAGATATCTGTGGCGAAGACACCGGGAAACCACGGCCGAGTGTCAGCACTGCGAGGACCGCAGCGACGACACATCGCTCCACACGCTGGTGGAGTGCACAGTGTGGGCGGAACAGCGCCAGGTCCTCGTGGTGGGTCTGGATGTGGACACTCTCTCGCTCGAGACCATGGTGCGAGCCATGGTCTGCAGCGGGAGTAAGTGGGACTGCGCCGTCTCTTTCTGTGAACAGGTCATGCTCGCGAAAGAGGCGGCGGGGCGGGAGCGGGAGAGAACTCTCCCACCCGAGTTCCGCAGTTGGCGGCTTGGGCGCCGCCGACGTGTCTTCGCCGAAGACCATCGGCCTCCATGACCGGGGTCCTGAGGACGGTGAGTGGGCTGCTCACCGTCCTTACAGAAGCAGGCCCATGACGGCAGCGTGACGTGAGAGATCACGCACGCCCCCCTCCCCCAAGAAGCGGGGTGACACCCGATCCCCCCCCTCCCCCCCATAGACGCGGGATAACGCCCGAACCTCCTAGGTGAGGCCGCAGCCGTAGGTCTGTTGGTAGTCCTGGGACATCCTTCCGAGGGCTTACCCGGGGCTACCAACCGCAGGCTATTAGGCGGTACGTGAGGGTTTTTAGTCGTTAGGAGTCCGACATAGCATCCATGAAGGATTTTCCCTCACGTTAAAAAAAAAAGACTTTTGACATACCTTAAACCGCGTTTTGACATTCGAAGCCCGACAGATGAAAAGACGAGCTCCAAAGATCTTTTCTTGTTGTTTGGTGTATTGGACGTGCCGCTGGGTACTTATAAATATTAGGGGTTAAAGTATGAAATTGCCGATTTGTACTGACAAATTGAAATTCGTTGTTTTTTTAATTTAACGTATTTATTTAATCAAAATAATTACCATTATTATCTATACATTGCTGCCATCTAGAAGGAAGGTCATTTATGCCTTTGCGATAGAACTCTGGTGATCTAGATTCGACAAACTGTGTGAAAGCATTTTGTACTGCCTCCTGAGAAGAAAACTTTTTATCACATAGAAAATTGTCCAAATCACGAAAAAAATGGTAGTCTGTTGGAGCAAGGTCTGGCGAATACGGAGGGTGACGGATAGTTTCTAATTGCAGTTCCTGTAGAGTTAAAACGGTTTCTCGTGCTGTATGAGGTCTCGCGTTATCATGGAGCAATAATGGTGAAGATCGATTCATGAGTCGGGGCTGTTTCACTGCTAGTTTTGCTATCATTGTTCGGAGTTCGGCACAGTAGACATCTGCTGTTATTGCTTGACCAGATTGTAGAAAGCTATAGTGAATAACACCATGCTGAGACCACCAAACAGTTACCATTACCTTTTTATTGGTAAGCTTTGCTTTAGGACACTGTTGTGGCGTTTCACCTGGGGTCAGCCATTGCATTTTTCGCTTACGGTTATCGTAAAGAATCCACTTTTCATCACATGTCACATTTCGATCCAATATTCCTTCATTTCTGTATCGATTCAACAAGGCAACACAAGTTTCAACACGCATTTCTTTCTGCAGATCAGTCAAATCATGAGGTACCCATTTTCCACATTTTTTTATTTTATTGATTTGACGCAAATGAGTCAATATTGTTGGTAAGGTAACGTTAAACCATGCAGCTAATTCCTGGGTAGTTTGGCTCGGATCGGCTTCCACCATGTCTTTCAATTCATTGTTATTCACCTGTGTGGACGGCCTTCCTCGTGGTTCGTTCTTCAAATCAAAGTTTCCATCACGAAAGCGTTTAAACCAAAATCGCACGGTGCGTTCATTAGCAGTCCCCTCTCCAAACGCAACATTGATATTGCGAGCTGTTTCTGCCGCGTTAGTTCCGCGTCGGAACTCGTATTCAAAAATCACTCGAATTTTCGAAGTATCCATCTTTCTTGTCTAAGCTGAATAAAAAAAGCAACTGAAAGTCGATAATCGTATGTTGCACATTTTTAAATGAAGAACTACATAGGTACCATGTGGAAAAAGTTTCACTCAAAAATCTCAAACCATGAAGGTTCTATGTCAATTCGAAGTACCTATTACAATGAAACGGCAATTTCATACTTTAACCCCTATTACTACAATAAGACTCGCGATAAAAGGTATTTATGATTATATAAAAGGTATAATGTTTCTATTTTGCTGCACAGCGGGTCCACCCCGACACCCGTGACGCTCACCGGAGTGGTGCTGACAGCATCCCCATGAACCATAAATTTGCTGGACTAGTGGTAATTAGCTGATCCCAAGGTTACAATTTAATCGAAGGGCTAGTCTAGCAGGCTTCATATCTGTGTAACAACTAATTTTAATAAGTACATCTATTAATATTGGCGTTGTGCTGTTGCACAGAAATAGTATTGTAATATTGTAATAGAGTATAATTACCAAAACTATATTTACTGTGCCTTGCATGCCATGTTGTAATAATTTACAATTAAATATTGTTGTAAGTATAGAACAGTGTTTTCTTTTCTGAATCCAATGCAACAATGATCAAATAACTGCACAATACGGCCCTTAACCTAAAAGGTCCAATGTATCTGCTGGCTTCGCTTATCCAGGTAATTATATAAACTTTTCATCACACTCTTATTGTTAGCGTAACAAACATGAACGTCATCGCCGTTACGCTACAGGTTCGAGTCCCACCTGGGAATTCACTTTTTCCTATCTTAATCGAAGTAACATGGATACCTGAGCCTCATAGTCGTATTAAAAAATATATGATCAGTACATTATATTAATTTCAAGTTAACAAGCATGTGTTACATTTCGCACAACAACACAAAAATGTTTTCCATCCAGAGAGAGTAATAGTCATTCCCGTATAAGGAGTGCAATCAGGCATTTAATCCGCTGCCGATTGAGCACCGCAACCTGACGGCAGCAGCGGGATTATCTCTCGCCACCACCATAACTAGAGCCGCGACGGCCTCAACAACGTTCGTGTTGAAATATCACACGAAATTTATGCGATTAAGCCAATTCTCCATTATAGCTTAAACCACGAATAGCTACAGTATTAATATTATGCAGGGCTCAGGGTTTTATGGTCACTTCGGAAGCTTGAAATTACTTCGGCGATAGGTTCAGTAAGTTGTAGGAATCGTTGCAATTATCATGCATGTTTATTTGAACGGAATGTTTGGACAAGTTGGGTGGTAATGTCTGTTCACTTTGAATTTGGATTACGTCACGATTGATATCAATATTGATACCAAATTGGGTTATGCATTTTAAATGACGGAGATTATGTCGTGATCCCTTTGAGTTAATAACAGACTAGAATATAAACACCACTCGCAAGTAAATCAATTCTATTATGGTGGCACTTCACATGGCTATATTTGCATTTGCGTATTTGACAAAGCATTGGCGTTATTGCTTCTTTGACAAATATGGCCAATGCAAGTGACAACGCTTTGGTTTATTTTTGAAATTCTGTATAGCCAGTAATCACTTTTAAGAGTCGTCTAAATGTGACAATTCTCATGTGACACCTCTTTGAAGTAAATACTCTTTTGTGAAGTAATTTTGTGTTTGCACGTACTTCAAATATTTTACCAAATACAAGAAATGCCCTATTGGCAAACACAAATAGCCATGTGTAGCGCCACCATTATTTTATATTTCCAAGGAAAAATTGCATTATAATTGACGCTTTACCGCTGATGTACGGTGCCTTAAAGGTACTCAAGAACTTTAGGTCAGGATACTAATATATTTATCAGTAATTTGAAGGTAACTTTATTTTCGTTGGCACTATTTTACACTTCCTCAAAGCACCACTTCCTTTTGTTTCGTTTCACTTTTGATTGTGAAATGGGTCACGTTTTTATTGTTGTTGCAGCTGATGTAGGTTACCGTTACTGTATCGATCATCGCGGCGCTGTGTCGCAATGTCCAGGCTCGCCTCGGTGGTACATTACATTGGCTATTGCACCCCACTGCTGACGTACTGGATGATTTGTTCAAAGATACCAGTGGCCACCCTCCTCCTAGGTACTTCTTGGGGCATGAAAGCGAATGCAGATGTGTGTATATAGGTATCACATACTATTTACTTTAGGTGTAAACTTCTAGTTGACGAAATGTGGATACTAAAGCACCTCTGCATACCCCTTCGGAGATTAAAACAGGCGTTATAATGTATGTTTGCAAAACTGAATTGAAATAAATAATTGATGAGAATACCTACAGAAATAATGGGAAAGAGTAACATTTAGATAATAGGCAAAAATACTCAACACAATGTATTGTTGAATAATGTATCTGACTAACGAACGTGCTGCCTATTTGGTTCAAACATCAACAGCAACTTAATAGAAAAGTGTATAAAATCCCATTTCATCTTAAAAGTTTTAACTGGCGTTATTGATATAAAGATTTTATTGTACCTACATAAAGATCTAAATTTACTGATAAACATTATGAGATTTCATCTCAGTTGGGAGAAATACACTTGCGCTGAGAGCTCCCGGGGGTGTGCGCAGTTTGACTCCCGAGCGCTGCCATAAATTATCTTTATACATATTTTCTAAGCGTCAATCGACGAAATCTACCCTGTGTATCACTGCTTATATGAGCTTAGCACTAAGCTGTAAAATATTTATGTGTAGAGAGTCGTGTTTATTTATTTGGTTAAGAGAAGATATATAAATGGATACATAATACCTATCTTAATTAAATGAACGTTTGAGAAGAATGTCTATTGAAAAGTACATAATATAGTTCTTTTTAACTTACACAACTTTTTTTTTTTATATAAATAGGACACGTCAATTTGATTTTACCTCGCCTGATGGTAAGCTGAAGGTACAGTCTCAAGAAAGAGGGCCACCATTATATACACGTGCCATGTTAAGAATGGTGGCACTCAGCTTGACGGCCTCATCAGATGCTTTTTCACGCCCCGCTTAAAGGACCCGGGACTGTAGGAAGAGGGAAACACGTGAGCTGGCAAGGAATTCCAGGTCTTAATGGTGCGACAAAGGAAAGAGTCACCGAACCGCTTGGTTCTTGAAGGAATGTTCTGCACCGTATAGGGGTGACATCTAAGTCCTGCACGTGTCGTCCTGTATAGGAAGGGGGAGGGTGGGACTAATTGGAATAGCTCTTCAGAACATTCACCATGGTAGAGACGGTAACAAACTGCCAAGGAAGCAACATCTCTACGCATCTGCAGAGACTCGAGGGTACTCGTGACCTCAGGATTTCCGATAATGCGGACCGCACGTCGCTGCAACCTGTCGAGAGCATCTAATAAGTACTTTGCGGATCCATCCCAGAGATGTGAGCAGTACTCCACGCAGGAACGAATTTGTGTCTTGTAAATAAGACACCGTTGCTCCGGCGTGAAAAACCGTCTCACTCTGTTCAGGACTCCGAGTTTACGCGAGGCTGCTTTGATGATACTCTCGATGTAGTTTTTGTTGTTCAGTTTGCAGCGAACATCCATACCGAGGATATTGAGGTTATCCTGCAGTGGCAGTGGCGTGCTCTGAAGAGTGGGAAGGGGAAGGAAAGAAGATACCTTTGCTGTAAACGCACATGCCTGCGTCTTCTTGGCATTGAACTCGATCAAGTTCTCAGAGCCCCATTGGGAAATGTGATTCAGGATCCGGTCAAGCTCAGTGACAAGAAGTTGCCTTTTTTTGCTGCATTATAATAAACTAAGAATTTTCTTTTTCTGCTCTTTCAGCATTGATCGTTGTTAACTAACCGATAAGTTAACCGTTTAGTCCGATAGGAGTCGGAACTTCACCACGGACTCTAAAAAACAGCGGACTCCAGACTCCAAGGGGAAAGCTTCGGATGCGACTGGGATTAACGCTACGAAGGAGGCGGGATTAATAAGCATCAGATTTATAAATATACATAGCGACACGCTAAACTCAATGTAATACAAAATAAATAGTTACAGTAAGCAGTGTAGACATGTTGAAGCGCTGGACATTAATCACGCCAATCTGTGGCCGGCTCGTCCCGAGGCAATTAATACACTACTGCCGTTAACTAGATGTACCTTCAACTACACATTACACCAATTAACATGTGCAAGGCTAGTGTTTCACTTATTACCACTGCACTAAGCCGAGGGAAAAGAGAAATACATTAATTTACGTAATGTGGGTAGCTCATCATTTTTTTTGCCCGCTTTTACACTCGATTAGTACTAATGTATTTTTAAAAAAGAACCGCCAACCCGTAAATTTTCATCAGTATATTGAAATATACCTTACTTAAATGCTCGCAATAATAGTGTTGAATCGATTGAATCGGTTCGGATAGGATTCGACTCCCTTACAAACCCCCGAACCATGTCTGAATCCATCCAAATATTCCTATATATAGGTCTTGGGACTCAGTGGTTAGAGCAATCCCCCTTTAAGGGAAAGGTCGCGGGGTCGTATTCTGCCTGAACCGATTCAATCTTTCCTATCTTTACCGATTTGATTACTTAATGTTTAAAAATTTAAATCAATAGTGTTGAAGTCCCGAATAGTGTGTTATCTAAGTTTCAAAATGTTATTCGGTTGTTGTGAATGCGTAGATTCCAAGTTACACTATTCACAATATAGAATTGTTAGTGGAACCTTTTAAAAGCTTTCTTCGCCTATTCCTCTCACATTTCAAACAACATTTTACCGTAAAATAAGCGAAATAACAACTTCGACGCGATCGGCCCCACAACATTCAGCTGAAAAGTAAATAGAAAACCCTTTTACGAAATTCGTAGACGATTTAATGATACAGAAAAAATACTGTATTATAGCATTTTCATTTTTAGATCTAGGCCGAGGCACCGGGTCTATGGATAAATAAACTGGAGTTTTTATGTTGGTGTAAAAATATTTGTCAGTCGGACGTGAGCAACAATACGATTGTAGGTTCGCGTCATAAGGGCGCTGGGTTCCAAGAGTTACATATGGGGACAGTCGCACCGAATAACAGAGCTTGGGCGCACCTGCGATCCTCTCCTTTAAGAATTAAAATACAAATGTGGCCTTTTAATTTGGTCGTGGGGAAACGTAAAAGAAAATAATGAACCATTTAGCATCGAGTTTACGATCCTTTCTAATTAGCTAATGCTGTACCTCGTCTGATAAATAATGCAAGGTTAAATTGGTAAGTATACATTTTAATTGGAAGCAAATGTGTTAGAGCCCTCGGAATGGTGAAGTAATCCCTTTTTGTTTCCACTGCCTTTCGTGGCACAGTACAATTAAGTCAACGTGTAATTGTATTGCTGAAATAGTTGAACGATATAGTTTAAACCAATTTTTGTGTTCATTTTCTGTGTTGTCTGGGGCATTGTTTGTCACTTTAACTATAGACACAGTATGACTAACAAAATGCATTGCATAAGACGAGGTAAAATACGCGCTATGTGTGAGTCTTTAAACTGTCAGTGTGTGCAAGTTATGGGATGTATATATATATGTCAACTTGTACCAATGCAGAAGCTATTTTTTACGCCGCGTTGAAGGCACACCTAATACGTCTAAAGAGTTTGTATACGGCTTAAGGTTTGTAAATAGCTGTATTGGAATTTCAAGGTTTTCTGCCACCAATAATGGATACATAAAACTATATATAGCAGATATATTATAATAGTTATTCTCTCACAATCGCAGTGAATATGCTCAGTTTCCACAGCTTAATTTTTCCGGTTCGAGTGGCCGTGTTCGTCCCCCGGGAGCCTCGCTACCAGTTACGTAACGATACAGGCGGCCGTACCGCAGTACGGAATTAGCCTCGTGTGGACCTGACTGTACTCCATTGTAATACTTAGTGAGCACCCAGCTTGCATTTAACTCTCTTTATATCAACTTTAAGTAGTAGATTGCTGCATTTTGTGTGACTTGTGAGGACGTCGGAGATTTCAACCTTCCAAATAACTTTGCTAACCCTTTGCAGGTGACATCGGATTTGTCAAGCGTTTATAGGTTGGCTGTGTGCTTATGTACTGATTTATTAATGAAGGCTGCTTTTACTATTTGATCATCATCATCAGCAGAGGAGAATTTTGCTTGTAGTTAATATTAATTAGTGAAAATTTCGCATTTTGCAAACAGTTCACAGATTTTTCTTATTTTGTACTGCGTTATATTCACAGGGAATATTATTACATGCTGCGAGATGAATTTACTTTAAAAATTTCAATGCGAAGTATCTATTGGTACTGCAGTAGGCATAATCGAACCGAGGTCAAAAAAAATAAAAAATAAATAGCATAGAGAATACACACTATCTCGAATCAGGAATGAATTAAAAACTAGGACATACAACAAAGGAAAACATGAATTAATCCTTTTCACACAATCGTCATTACAGCGTTTGAAAATTAACGCAAATAATGCGAGAGCACGACGGTTTTGAGATTGCGGCTACCCAACGTACATACATTAACATTCATTCATTCAACAGTGAGTGAGCGAGTGAGAGAATGAACTTTTATCACTTTCATTCGCACAAAAACTCTATTATGTATTCCCCTTTAATTAGGGACGGATAAGACACCCTCTCCTGGATATAATATAACGTCGAGGGACGAGCTAATAATTCAACACCTATTGTTTGACGAGTACTAGTAGTAGTGCGTCTGTGGAAAATTAGGTTAATCCGAAAGTTTGAGAGCACAGGTCTTCCGAGAATACTGGCAAATAACTTGGTATTACCAACTTCAAGTCGACGTTCAAAGCAGCTGTAAGACTATCGCAAGAATGCAATTCGAAGCGACTCCCTCTCAGTAACAGAAAATCATTTTTTTTTTTTTTTTTTTTTTTTTTTTTTTTTTTTTTTTTTTTTTTTACTAGCACCTTCCACTGCGTGCGGGCACTTCGTGGAAGCCTATTCTCCTACTAACATTATTTATAGCTAGGCTTCTATCTTCGAAACCCTCACAGGGTTCATATTTTGAGGTTATTTACTTATAAAAGATGTGTCACGCTTTCATTCCGGCCTCTTTGTCATTCTAGTTCTCGCATTTATTCCTCTCGCACATTCATTCTTTTCCTTTCATACCATGGGATAGGGGGGGGGGGGGGAATGTTGATGAGTGCTATGTTTTTTATTTTTCTAAATTAATGTACATGGATTCTTAAATCTAAACTATTTTTATATAATACTATTTCCTACTCAATTATTATCTGCAACCATTTTATTATTGATAATAAATGCTCGAGATATTTAGTTGCTATTTCTTTTATTAACTATCTTCACAATTTTATCCCAGTATTCGAGGAAATGTATTTGGTAGTCTCTAGTCATCAGAGTCGGTAAATTTTTTATGGTAATTGCCAAATTTATTTTTTGCTCCAGGTCGTACCGTGCCCTTAAATGGATCGGACAGTCCACCAATAAGTGGACGACTGTCTCGTCCACCCCCAGTCCGCAGGCGCATGATGGGTCCTCCCTACACTTGAAACGAGTCAAGTATTCGGCGAACCCACCATGCCCCGTTAGGAGCTGGGTGGTGGTGCCGGAAAGCTCCAGCTTGCGGACGATGCTGTATGCCTCCAGAGCGCAAGGGAAGAAAAGCTTGGTGACAGAAGCCGTATGGCCCAGCCTGTACCTTTCGTTCCATTCGTGAAGAGAGGTCTGACGCAGACCCCGCTTCACGAAAGAGACGGGGCACAGGCTGTAATGCGGCGCAATTTTCGACCGCAGAGCCGCCTCTTTGGCGAGCTGGTCGGCTCGCTCATTACCCTCCAACCCAGCGTGGGCCTTGACCCAGAATAAGGATATGTCCTTGCCCTGGGTCAATCCCCGCTTGATGGTGGCTCTGGCCTCAACTGCCAGGGGGTGGAGGGCGTGACGGTTGGTTACCGTCATGAGTGCGGCTCTGCTGTCGCTAAAAACGCCGAATGTGGCCGCGCCTCGCTTGAGGGCCTCACTGGCCGCTTTGCATATGGCCAGGAGCTCTGCTTGGTAGACGGTGCAGTACGGGGCGAGAGCAAGTTTGAGGGCCTTTGTTTCGGCCCCGTTATCCCATATGGATAACGCGGCGCCGACACGACCCTCAATCTTGCTCCCGTCCGTGTAGATCTGTACCTGCGTCTGCGATTTGACGCGCTGGAAGTGTTCCTTGTCTACCAGACTTACGAACTCCAGGTTCATATGCTCCGCGGGGTGAGGAGCCTCAATAGCCGAAGACATCCGCTCGATCTCCCTATCCTTCAACCATGACTGGGGCACTCCTCTCTTGGCCTCGTACAACGAGGCCACCTCGCGAACTCTGAGGTCCAGAGGGAGCATCCCAGCCAAGATCAACCCCGAGTGTAGAGAGACCGTGCGGTAGCTTTTACAAAGCTTTTGCGCGAAACCGCGCTGCACCACATTCAGCTGCTTCTGAACACCAAGCTTCTCCACCGCAGGACACCAGCTACTGGCGGCATACAACACCGTCGGCTCCACAGCGGCGTTGTAAATGGTCCGGATCACCTCGGGATGCAATCCCCAACTGATCCGGGCCATCCTCGCCAGCTTGTGGTAAATCCCGATCGCCTTCCTGCATACGTTTGTGACGTGGGTGTTAAAGGTGAGCTTGTGGTCGATGGTGAGCCCCAGGATTTTGATTTCTTTGGACAGTCCAATGTCTATCCCGCCCATGCTGAGGCGTGGGTCATCGTACTTCCGCCTCCGCGTGATAACCATCGCACAAGTTTTGTGCGGTGCGAATTTCAGCTTATTTCCGATGCCCCACTCCCGCACATGCTCGAGAGAGGCATTGGCCTGTCTCTCAATCTCCAGAGCGCTGTCCCCATCGAACACCAGCACAACATCGTCCGCGAACGCTTGTACGTGAACCGTCCCGCTACCGAGTTGGTGCAATAAGGGATCCAGCAATAGGTTCCACAGTAAGGGACCGCCAATAGAGCCCTGGACGCATCCCTTCTCCGTGGAGCGTCTGCACTCCTCGCCCGCATACCTTACCCTTACCGTCCTGTCGCTAAGGTAGCTACTGATAACTCGTCTCAAACTCAAAGGACACTTCTCCTCCGCCAGTCTGACCTTAATGGCCGGCCACCATGCGCTATCGAAGGCGCCCTCTATGTCCAGGGACACCATAAGGACTATCCTCTTCTCATCGAGCCGAGCCCTTATGTGACCCATCAGGTCATAGAGGGCGTCTTCGGTGCTTTTTTGTGGCATGAAACCATACTGGCGGGGGCTAATCTTCGGCATGATGTAGAAATTGAGACGAGCTACCAGCATCCTCTCGTACACCTTCCCCAAGACGGGCAATAGACCAATCGGTCTGTACGACTTGGGGACGGCGTACGAGTCCTTTCCCGACTTCCTCAGTGCCACCACCACGGCTTCCTTCCATATCTTAGGAAAGTAGCCGTGGTGGAGGCACCGATTTAGTAGCTTCAGAAACAGCAAGGGGTCGGCCCCAATGGCGTGGGTGCAGATATCGGCTGTGAAGCCATCCGCTCCCGGAGCTTTTTTGGGGTTGAACCTCCGGAGGGCATCATAGAGCTCACTGATAGTGAAGGGGGGGGTCATCGTCATGATGGCCCCTTTCCTCGTCCAATTCTTCCGCTTTTTCTCTTATTTCGCGATGCCCTCCATTGTCTTCCCCCACCCGGTCTTGTGGGTAGAAGGTTCGGGCGAGTAACTCGGCCGAACCCTTCGCGTCCAGGTAAGAACCATTGGCGGTGAGGAGAGTATCCTCCTCCCTGACTGTGGCCCTCCCGACTACACGGTAAATACCCTCCCATACACTCTCCCTGTCCTGCTTTCCGCAGAAGTTCTTCCAACTTTCGACCTGTGCCATTTTTACTTCGCTTTCATACGTCTCCTTTTTCTCCAGGTACTGCGCTATCACCAATGCCCTTCGGACCGGCGCAGCGTTCCTGATTCGACGCTTGAAGGTGACCATTGTCCTCCTGAGGTTGGCGAGTTTTTCCGACCACCACGGCGCAGCGATCAACCCCCCCGGTTTTTTAACAGGGATGCTCCCTCTGCACGCATCCTCGACTACTCCCGTATAAGCTTCGGCCAAGACATCAAGCTCGTCGTTGTGTCTTGTGTCGCCTATCACTATATCCGGGAGCAGCCGAGTCATATTGGCTTTGAAAGCATCCCAGTTTGCCTTTTTGGTGTTATAGACACGCGTGGTACGGCTGATGTTCGTACCTTTGGATTTCACCAGGTTGAGGTTGAACGCTATGCCGGTGTGGTCTGAGCTCGGCGTGAGGCTCGTGTCAACCTTCCAAGCGTCGATCCAGGCGATCGCGTTAGCAGTGCAAGCCGTGATGTCCACAAAGCTGCAGTACCTTTTTCCACCTCTCACAGTATCGAAAGTTGGAATATTCCCGCTGTTCAGGACATGGAGGTCCATTTCGGCGAGTACCCCCCTCAATAACTCGCCTCGGTTGTCCTCAAACCAGTGACCCCACCAGGTGCTCTTCGCATTGGAATCGCCCCCAAAAACAACAAGCTGGGAACCTAGACTTCGCCTCACCTCTTTGAGTCGCTCTAGGTAGGGCCCCAGTGGTGCTGGCTTCGGTTCAAAATAAAAGCACACCAGCGTGATCATCCAGGCACTGGTCCGGATCCCCACCACTACGATGTTGTTAGTGGTGAGTTGCGGGTACTGTATAACATCCACGTTCGGATCGAAGACGGCAATAGCCGCCTTCACAGTCCCTCCTCCTTGCCCAGTGTTCTGGAAGACCCTGACGCCCTGGTATGATTTCATTTTCGCCGAGTTGCCTACGTAGGGCTCTTGTATGAGAGCGGCTGTGGCTTTTCGCCTAGAGGCTTCGAGTATGAAGTCGTCGATTGCCAGCTTCTTCTTTTTGAGGTTCACCTGCAGCACTCTGTGGGGGATCACGTTCCCCGGGACAACGTTAGCACCGGTATTGAGTGGTGGTCCTCGCTATGCTATCCCACCTTTCTCTCACCAGGCACGCGTCGCTAAATACATTGTGCCCCGTGCTGCCCAGCTTCTCCCTTTGGCAATTACAGCAGGTGGGCTCTGCACCAGCGGCGTAGTCGGGGCATTCGGTTCTCAAGTGAACCCCGCCACAGTGACTACACCTGGGTTGTTTACTGGTGCAAAGCCTCCTGGTGTGCCCATACCCAGTATATTGAAATATACCTTACTTAAATGCTCGCAATAATAGTGTTGAATCGATTGAATCGGTTCGGATAGGATTCGACTCCCTTACAAACCCCCGAACCATGTCTGAATCCATCCAAATATTCCTATATATAGGTCTTGGGACTCAGTGGTTAGAGCAATCCCCCTTTAAGGGAAAGGTCGCGGGGTCGTATTCTGCCTGAACCGATTCAATCTTTCCTATCTTTACCGATTTGATTACTTAATGTTTAAAAATTTAAATCAATAGTGTTGAAGTCCCGAATAGTGTGTTATCTAAGTTTCAAAATGTTATTCGGTTGTTGTGAATGCGTAGATTCCAAGTTACACTATTCACAATATAGAATTGTTAGTGGAACCTTTTAAAAGCTTTCTTCGCCTATTCCTCTCACATTTCAAACAACATTTTACCGTAAAATAAGCGAAATAACAACTTCGACGCGATCGGCCCCACAACATTCAGCTGAAAAGTAAATAGAAAACCCTTTTACGAAATTCGTAGACGATTTAATGATACAGAAAAAATACTGTATTATAGCATTTTCATTTTTAGATCTAGGCCGAGGCACCGGGTCTATGGATAAATAAACTGGAGTTTTTATGTTGGTGTAAAAATATTTGTCAGTCGGACGTGAGCAACAATACGATTGTAGGTTCGCGTCATAAGGGCGCTGGGTTCCAAGAGTTACATATGGGGACAGTCGCACCGAATAACAGAGCTTGGGCGCACCTGCGATCCTCTCCTTTAAGAATTAAAATACAAATGTGGCCTTTTAATTTGGTCGTGGGGAAACGTAAAAGAAAATAATGAACCATTTAGCATCGAGTTTACGATCCTTTCTAATTAGCTAATGCTGTACCTCGTCTGATAAATAATGCAAGGTTAAATTGGTAAGTATACATTTTAATTGGAAGCAAATGTGTTAGAGCCCTCGGAATGGTGAAGTAATCCCTTTTTGTTTCCACTGCCTTTCGTGGCACAGTACAATTAAGTCAACGTGTAATTGTATTGCTGAAATAGTTGAACGATATAGTTTAAACCAATTTTTGTGTTCATTTTCTGTGTTGTCTGGGGCATTGTTTGTCACTTTAACTATAGACACAGTATGACTAACAAAATGCATTGCATAAGACGAGGTAAAATACGCGCTATGTGTGAGTCTTTAAACTGTCAGTGTGTGCAAGTTATGGGATGTATATATATATGTCAACTTGTACCAATGCAGAAGCTATTTTTTACGCCGCGTTGAAGGCACACCTAATACGTCTAAAGAGTTTGTATACGGCTTAAGGTTTGTAAATAGCTGTATTGGAATTTCAAGGTTTTCTGCCACCAATAATGGATACATAAAACTATATATAGCAGATATATTATAATAGTTATTCTCTCACAATCGCAGTGAATATGCTCAGTTTCCACAGCTTAATTTTTCCGGTTCGAGTGGCCGTGTTCGTCCCCCGGGAGCCTCGCTACCAGTTACGTAACGATACAGGCGGCCGTACCGCAGTACGGAATTAGCCTCGTGTGGACCTGACTGTACTCCATTGTAATACTTAGTGAGCACCCAGCTTGCATTTAACTCTCTTTATATCAACTTTAAGTAGTAGATTGCTGCATTTTGTGTGACTTGTGAGGACGTCGGAGATTTCAACCTTCCAAATAACTTTGCTAACCCTTTGCAGGTGACATCGGATTTGTCAAGCGTTTATAGGTTGGCTGTGTGCTTATGTACTGATTTATTAATGAAGGCTGCTTTTACTATTTGATCATCATCATCAGCAGAGGAGAATTTTGCTTGTAGTTAATATTAATTAGTGAAAATTTCGCATTTTGCAAACAGTTCACAGATTTTTCTTATTTTGTACTGCGTTATATTCACAGGGAATATTATTACATGCTGCGAGATGAATTTACTTTAAAAATTTCAATGCGAAGTATCTATTGGTACTGCAGTAGGCATAATCGAACCGAGGTCAAAAAAAATAAAAAATAAATAGCATAGAGAATACACACTATCTCGAATCAGGAATGAATTAAAAACTAGGACATACAACAAAGGAAAACATGAATTAATCCTTTTCACACAATCGTCATTACAGCGTTTGAAAATTAACGCAAATAATGCGAGAGCACGACGGTTTTGAGATTGCGGCTACCCAACGTACATACATTAACATTCATTCATTCAACAGTGAGTGAGCGAGTGAGAGAATGAACTTTTATCACTTTCATTCGCACAAAAACTCTATTATGTATTCCCCTTTAATTAGGGACGGATAAGACACCCTCTCCTGGATATAATATAACGTCGAGGGACGAGCTAATAATTCAACACCTATTGTTTGACGAGTACTAGTAGTAGTGCGTCTGTGGAAAATTAGGTTAATCCGAAAGTTTGAGAGCACAGGTCTTCCGAGAATACTGGCAAATAACTTGGTATTACCAACTTCAAGTCGACGTTCAAAGCAGCTGTAAGACTATCGCAAGAATGCAATTCGAAGCGTCTCTCTCTCCGTAACAGAAAATCATATTCATAAAGCTTTTGAAACTAGAATACGCGTGCCAAGGGGATATTTGTTAGCGAAGTAATTACATTTATGTACAGATTTTAGCTGGAGTTATATATTTTACGTCTCCGTTACAGGCTATTAGTTTAATTACAAATCGAGTGCAGATTACTCATGTGATTTTTAGTAAAGAAACTCGATCTGCTCAAGCTCTGATTAATGGAATATATGAGTATGAACGAAGCAAAAATATAGACTTTACAACCTGAAATCATTCATAGTTTTTGTATACTAGTTCGGGGCTACTAATAAACTACTACGGAATATTAGCAAACTGAAATCATTCATACATGAATATTAGTAATTAACATACACGCTCATTTTAGGTAATTAATATATGCAGTGACCATGTTCGCAATAGTATGACCGCATGAAATTATTTCAGTCATTTGTGGCATAATAATTAATTCCAGATAGTTCCAAAATAATTCTATCTACCTAAATATTAACCTATAAAGAAAAGCTTCTAGTTCCAAATTCAGACAAAGACATTGTGGTATTTCAGTACAATAATACATATGCTCGCCCCAGTTGGTAGCGACCAAATTACTTGGGTACAAGTATTTGCATATAGCAATATTATAAAAAGCTGCTTGTCATTTTAATTTCATGTCATATTAATTACCTTTTATTTCAATATGTGTGCCGCTGATAGCGCAAGCATATCCATTACTGACGTTTTGGAATTAGTATTCGGCGCAATCAGGCCAAGCTAAATTATTCGAATAAAAATAAGTAGTTCTGTAAACCGTAGACCTCAAGAAAATTTACCAATTGTTTGTGGTATCCATAAAAATAAATTCAAAAGAAAACGATACATATCTTCTTATTTTAATATGGATGTTTCACTAAAAAATAATGACGATCCGTTCTTAAAATACACGGTACAGCAAACTTTCTGCCTTTTTTCTCATCTGCTTTTCTCCCCCTTTCTCTATCCCATTTCCCCCCTATCAAAAAAGCTCCCGAGAAACGAAGTTGTGTTTTAAATCAAAGAACATGTGTGTCAACTTTAGTGAAAATACGCCCTCTTGACCGGAAATGACAAACACACAGATATACAGACAAAAGCCAAATCGGTCACCTTGTCGAAACAGAGATTCTCGCTCGCTTAGATTGCTCCGTCAATAATATCAATAAGTATCCCTAAGTCGTGCTTGAGTGACAGAATTTATTGCCTTCACCTTCCCAAGCTATTTGAGCTTACGTTGCTCCTTGTCATCTGCTCCAGACGCTACGACGCTCTTTCAGAGAAATCACAAACGCTCGAAAAAGAAGGTCAATCACTTAATCAATCATTCATTTCGCGCCTAATAAAGCAGCCAAATTGAATGAATGTTTGTTGGACTCTTGAATTAGTTGAGTTCGCACCAACAATGGCGCCGTCGCTCGGCGTCATCCCAAGGACGCAGTTCGATTCTATAATAGACTAAGTAATTAACTTATTCATTGGTCCCTATATTTGACGATTTCGATCAGATCTTATCTGAAACATGGAATATCTCGTTTGCTTTAAAATGTACCGTTTGAGAGTTCTAGAAAGTTTTTGGATGTGTCACAGTTTTTATACGATTGGTTATTTTAAGTGATATTTGGAGCTGTTTTTGCCCAGACAAGTGAAATGACACCGGGCACGACAGGTCCATCTCAACCTGTTTAGAAATCCCTACGACCACCTTTTAGCTTCTAACGTTAAATCTCATGTGGCACCAGAGATAAACCTGACAAAATAAATAAGTCCACACTTGGTGGGGTCTTATCGATTTAGTTACGGACATTGTTTGACTCCATCACCAAACTAGTTCAGTAGTACACCCTGTATTGGATTTTTTTTGTTAAACTAGTGGTTTGGTTTCAATTTGTGTTATTTTAACAATCATATTATGTTGTGAAAATTTAAAACTGAGGTTAAACTTAATATTCGTTTACTAATGTTGCAGATTAGTCTTATAAAATGTTTGGGTAAAGATGTCTTTCGACATTGATTTGTATAAATGTAAATCCAAGACAGCACTACATCACGTTATGTGTAAATTGTAAAATTTGTACATGTTTGAGGGTCTCACAGCCTCATGGCCAAATCTAAACAAACATATTTGCTACAAAAACTGATAGCTCAAAACAAACGAAACACATAGTTTGTACAGCCCTTGGGGTATACTCGCCGACAAAAGCATTTGTGCTAATTACTCAATTAGTAAATTCGAATATTTGTTTGTAAAGTTTTAACAAGTGAGCAATTACACTCATTAAAATTTATTAAAATGAAGCGCATATGTGAAACACTCGACGAATTTGAACAGCTAATAAAATATATGAGTCGTTAGGAGGGCTACGACTTTATAGCAGTCTTTTATACAACGATATTAAATTTATGTGCTGAAAATGCTGACAGTTTGTGTGCGCGGCACTTTAGACTATTCAAAGGTTGTTATTTCAGTAAACAACTGTATTGAGCGATAAATATCGAGGACACCTTATAAACTCCGCAGGGTTTACTGTCTTTTTATTTACTAGGCAAGTGTGATGATGTACGTTATTTTAATCGTTATTATTTATTTATTTTAAATTTTATGAATTTCTAATATCTCGAAGATGATACACTATGGTCGAAGTGACGGTGCCTAGTCTAGTACAAGAAATGAATCCATAGGTATCTCATGCTTACAAATTTTTTGATTTTAATACTATTCAAGCTTTTTGGAACTAAAATTATGGGATGTTTTCAGGGTATGTAGTGAATCTGAGCGTAGTTCCACTCAAATGAGGTTTTGAATTTTGACACCTATTTGAACACACAGAGCGGGCCTTTTTCTAATGTCCTAATTAATTTTGGCTATTTTCTAATGTTGCTTTTTTAAATGTGACAGCAACAAAACATTACGTGTTGTTGATGGTCGGTTAGCTTTCATGATATTTTTTTGTTCTGTCCAGCGAATCTAGTAGTATACATAGGATTTATTGATTGGTACACATCCAACGACACATCCAACGATAAACATACGATCCAACGATGACGACGGCTGTAAGCTTTTATTCACCATCAGCTGTAAAAGTCTGTGGGCGCAATTTGCATTTGTTAATTGCCTAAGATAGTAACTATCGACTAGTACTTATAATAAAATGATTAAGTTAGCTATATCTATATTTTAATCGTTCTCATCTGTTTTTCAACTAATTTATATTAGCTATTGACAAACTTTCGTATTTTCACTAAAAACGATTCTTTCCCAATTCCACTTATATTTTCCTCTAATTTATTATAAACTAGCGATCCGCCCCGGCATCGCACGGGTAGTAAAAACGTTCCAATATAGCTTATGTTACTCAGGGTGAAAGTAGCTTTCCAATGGTGAAAGAATTTTTTAAATCGGCACTGTAGTTTTTGAGCTTATTCATTACAAACATACAAATCTTTCCTCTTTATAATAGTAGTGTAGATATAGAATAACGATTATGACAGTTCGACAAACACGCGCAGAAGTAAATAATTTACTTCCACGTAATGTTATCAGCAGTGCAGCAGCCTCTGCCTGGACCCCGCCTGCACAGCGCCGGACTCAGCCAAGTAAATATTTAATATTTAAGCTACATTTTAACTGTCGTCCATTATTCAGGCGTGTTAATTTTACGGGCAGGTAAAACACTTAAATTGTACAACGGCTAACTTAATTATCTCCTCCCTGGGATATAATTTTATTTTATTTTTTATATTAACGTCGCCTCGAAAGCTAAAATGCTGCGTTAGTAGTGAAAAGTTTAAATTAAAAATATGTTTTAGTAGAACAAAGGATCATTTCAACAGCTCTTTTAAGGGTTGAAACTAACTAATGTCCTCGCTAGTTGTAGGAATTTATAAAACGATTTCTAATTTAATTATGCAGTTTCATATGGTCAACGAAATGATATAAAATACTAATAAAATACTACCTTTTCAGAGATAGGTTTACATGTGGGCGTAGTTTGAAATGTTTACTTTAAAATATTTATTGGTAACGTGGACCACACAAAGCAAGTTAATTCTCTAACTGAGCCAAATTGCTTGTTCGGTACCAAGTCTTACCCCTTAAATATCATATCGTCATCCATTCAGATGAGGCTACGGGTTACTAGAAAAGTCTACTACCTTTAATACTTATAAATGTTTTTATTCTAAATTATATTTTAAATATATATAAATATTTAAAATATAATTTATAAGATTTTAAATGTAGATAAAAATGTATAAAAATAATATAACGCCTTTATTTTACACCAAGGATGTAAAAATACAAAATATGAGATACATACAACTTATGTTGTTTTTTTTTATACATAGGACACGTCAATTTGACTTCACCCGGCCCGATGGTAAGCTGAAGGCAAAGTCTCAGGTACGTACAGATGGCGGCCCTATCGCTTTGTGGCAATCTCTTACAGGCAATCATAGGATGCATAGAAAAAATTGGAGAAGAATTTTTCGGTACAGTTGGGTCGGGTCTACTTTCATGATTTATAAAGAAATAAATTATAAAAGACAATATATAATACCTATACGTTCTATACCGACTACATTTGTGCATCTATTATTACTTTGTCCATCTATTTGTCAATGTATATACGAAGGTTAAACAAAAGACTGGAGCAACGAAACACAAGTGCCGTAAACATAGAATCAATAACAAGTCTATACCATGTCATTGTAATAATCGTACGTCAAGGCCAGGGAACACTACCACGAGTAGGTTCATGAGGCTTGATGCTAATGTCAACATTTGAATAGAAATGTGACCGCAACTGTACTCAATAATACCTCCATAAAATATTGGAGACTCAGACCACATCGCTAAGAAATATCCCCAAATGGCCGTTAGGCAACTCGACGGATCTTGTTTATTCATACAATAATACTATTTCTGTAACTTCAAACAAAAACAAAGGATTGTGATATCGAAATACTTCATCTTTGTTAGAAAGGGAATTTTATTGTTTGGTAACTTGGCAGCGGAAA
Organism: Eilema caniola; assembly: GCA_949126895.1. Taxonomy (NCBI): domain Eukaryota; kingdom Metazoa; phylum Arthropoda; class Insecta; order Lepidoptera; family Erebidae; genus Eilema; species Eilema caniola. The sequence goes on along the minus strand of OX421479.1, from coordinate 23,479,141 downwards.
CTTAATTTAGGATGACTTTGAATAGCTTAAAATCTTCTATCCATGCTAGCTCTGATCGTAAAATTCGATTAACGTTGAATGTTTGTTCTTCAAAGAACGTAATAAGTCTAGTTTATTTCTGACTTACAGGTTAGGACCCTATACTTCCACTTTTCATGTAATATTAACCTTTAGTAGCAATGCTCCGCATTTAGTATGGTTTCTGAAAGTGGCTTTACTATTGCGCTTTGCCAGTACTCTTCTCCATTGTCTTGCTCCTTCTCTGCCCAACTGCCTTGTTTACTAATATTTATTTAGCGGCGGTGAGAACGAAGGAGTCTGGCAGACCACGCTGCGAGCGACTCGAACTCGAGAGTCGGAGGTCGCAGGATGACCTCCGTCCCCCATGAGCGCGGGTCTAGGGGTGACGGGTGGAGCCGCTCGTCGCGCATCTTCTCATACCCGGAAGCGAGTTAGGGACTCCGTGGTCCCCACACTCAAAAGGGGCAGATCGGCCAGGGTGCGAGGGATATGTCTAAGACTAGCTCATCTTCGGCTTAGCGCAACGACCCAAAGACGACGTGCTTAGTCGGTTCAAGTCCGTCATAAGCTCCACCCATAAGAAAAAAAAGTGACAGTGTGAAGTGAATCAAATTATACTTCGAACTGCACAGTCCTGGTTTCTATCAATCATTTCAAGGTAACAATAGATTAGGAGGTTGCAAACGGCGCGTCGTTATGCACTATAACTGCTCGCCGGCTTGTCCCGTTAGCACCTAGTCCCTTGATTGCACGAAGAAAATCTGTGTGAATTTTAACGAGTTTTGTTTATCTCTCACTAGGCGAACTTTTGAGTTATTTAATTTATTTTGTATTCAACTGACTTATTTTAACTTTTAGTTTTAAATAATTAAAAAAGAAGGCAATTTGCAGTATTCGTGGCACGCCTTGCGCCTGGCTTATATGATTTGTGATGTATGGATCCGGATCAATTATATTTTTTTTTTATATTGCTACACAATATTATCTCAAGCGTCGCAGAGCGAGATTTAGATAATTTCCGAAGAATCGATAGCTTTTATCAACAAATCAAGCTCGCCTCCCACTTGTCACGATTAATTTAATTTAGTTTGTAATACCTATATATACTGTAGGCTTCAGTGTAACTTCCAGCTCCAGTATAAATGATGAACCCGTTTCGCCTCGTGACCTTTATGATTCAGCTGAAGCAATTGCGTAGATGATTAAGTATGATTCGGGATAATTCAACAGCAGTATAGTATACTTTCACAGCAGCGAATGGCGGTCAGCTATATAATGAATATATAATTGCTCAGATAGGCTTCAGCAGAAAGACCAAATTCGCAACATATTACAAACTTGAACTCAAAATACTGGGTCAAAGTGACACAGGAGCCAAAACCGTACCTACAGCTGATATGAATGAGTGAAAATTTCGGCTTCGGTATGGTGTAATTAATGAGATCTAATATGTTTCAATCAATCAATCAATTAGCCCACTGCAGTCCACTGCTGGACATAGGCCTCCCCCAATGTTGTATAGTGAAACTTCAATTAGTCAAAGTTGATATGACGTCTGTCAGTAGTCAAATTACCAGGGCAGTCGTACATTCTAAATAAGACTGTCCCGTCTCACTTCGTTTGATAATATTTTGCAATATAACCTATACGGTACGTTAAGAATCCGTACAAAATGAACCACAGCGTATGGGGAATAGCGATATTGATCTGTTTAGCAAAATGCGAAATTGAAATGAACGTAAACAGCAGTCGTGCAATCGAGTGATAATTCACCCGCAGTCAATATTAGGCAAGTACGAGACTATTAAATTGCGATCTCACTTTGTTGGTTCAATATATTTACATGTTATAATATGCGTGTTCTATAGCTCCAAATGAGAATTAAACCGTACTTCATACCTCGACGACTCATCAGTATCGAGTGCTTGCAATGGAAAAGAACCCGGCATAAATGTCCTGGTCAGGTAAAATTTATTAATCATATTAGTAATAAAAAATAATAAGTTTACATCAGAGATTTCGACACAAGACTTGGTTAATAATACTTTTGAATACATTTCTGTCTACTCCTCCTAAGATTATATAGTCGTAAATAGACAAGAAAAGCTTATTCAGTAATATTGTCATAACAGTTTCATTATAATACACAACACTATACCTTTGTGTGTCCAATTATTAAATGCGACGGGTTAACGCCGAGACTGGCCGGGGTCCAATACCCGCGTGTCATCACTGCGAGGCCTGTTGGTGTCAGGTGGCTAAGACTTATTACACCTTGGGGAGGAGGACCCCATCGAAGGATATATCTCAGTGTCTAACATGGGCCGGCGGAAAACGGACTTCAATATATACATATGGGCTTTAGATAAGGTAGGTTAGGTATACTGTGGTAGAGTTAGCACAACGTACCTGATGATGATTATTTTATACAAATATGCAATAATTATTCTAAAAGTGCATAAAGTTTGCTCTGTACTTAGCCCGAAAAGAGAACCAACTATATGTATATTATATATAATATACATATATATATATACCTCTATATATATATATATATATATATATATATATATATATATACCTCTATTGCCCGTGGTCCACCTGTACCAACCTGCGTCCACCAGATAGAATTTATTGTTTTATAACAAATATAGGTAACGATTACATAATTTCATTCATTCAGCATTATTGGCAGTCAGAACAAATCCATACTAATATTATAAATGCGAAAGTAACTCTGTCTGTCTGTCTGTCTGTCTGTCTGTCTGTCTGTCTGTCTGTCTGTCTGTCTGTATGTTACGCTTTCACGTCTAAACCACTGAACCGATCTTGATGAAATTTGGTACAGTGGTATATTAGAGCTTGAGAACGGACATAGGCTACCTCTTATCACGAGAAAGGGGGTTTAAGGGGGGGAAATAGGGTGTGAAAGTTTTTATGAAAGTTTGTCATTTCTGAAGATATCTTAATGAAATTTGGTACAGAGGTAGATTAGAGCTTGGGAACGGACATAGGCTACCTTTGATCGCGAAAAGGGGGGGTAGAAGGGGGGGACCAGGGCCTTGGGATAAAAGTTTATCGTTTTAGAAGATTTCCTGATGAAATTTGGTACAGAGATAGTTTAGAGCTTGGAAACGGACATAGGCTACCTTTTATCGCGAAATAGGGGAAGAAGGGGGGGGACCAGGGCCTTGGGATAAAAGTATATCGTTTTAGAAGATTTCCTGATGAAATTTGGTACAGAGATAGTTTAGAGCTTGGGAACGGACATAGACTACCTTTTATCGCAAAAAGGGGGATGGAAGGGGGGGTACTAGGGCCTTGGGATTAAAAATTGTCATTTTTGAAGATTTCCTGATGAAATTTGGTACCGAGATAGTTTAGAGCTTGGGAACGGACATAGGCTACCTTTTATCGTGAAAAGGGGGCAAAAAGGGGGGGGGGACCAGGGCATTGGGATAAAAGTTTATCGTTTTAGAAAATTTTCTGATGAAATTTGATACAGAGATAGTTTAGAGCTTGGGAACGGACATAGGCTACCTTTTATCGCAAAAAGCGGTAGAAGGGGAAGGGGGGGAGGGGAATAGGGCTATGGGATTTAAATTTCTAATTTTTCAATGGCACATAAAAGGGGGTGAATATGGCATAAATAGTAAGAATTTCTTTTAAGATGACCTCATGAAATTTGGTACAAAGGTAAATTAGAGCTTCGGAACGGACATAGTCGAGTAGCGAACCAAATATAAAAGCGAGTGGAGAGGCGAGTAGAGATTGTTATTGGGACGAGTGGATAGGCGTGTAAAGATCGAAAGTCGAGTAGAGTCGACTACAGGGGCGAGTAGATATGCGACTAAAGAGCCAGTGGAGAGGCGAGTATAGAATCAAATAGAATGCAGTAAAGGATTGAGTAGAGAGGCGAATAGGGAGGCGAGTGGAGAGATGAATGTAGTGGCGAATAGAGATTGAATAGAGAGTTGAGTAGAGGTTCGAGTAGATAGGCGAGTGGGGAGAGTCAAGTAGAGAGGCGAAAAGAGAATCGAATGGATGGGCAAGTAGAGAGGCCAATGGAAAGGCGAGTATAGAGAAGAGTACAAAGTCGAGTAGAGAGAGGAACAGAGAAGTCAGTAGAGAGTCGAGTTTAAATTCAAGCATAGAGGCGAGTAGAAAGTCGAGAACAGAAGTGAGTACATAGTTGAGGACAAAGTTGAGTAGAGAGGCGAATTTAATGCTCAATAGCGTCGGATCAACACTAAGCGATAACCGACATCCACGCGGGCGGAGCCGCGGGCAACAGCTAGTTTAGATATAAGCGGTCTTATTAATAAACTTGGACTAACTTTAGTCCCAGACTAGACAAGTATTAAGATAGTCCATCCTTATTAATTATTTAATGAGGAATAAGGATAGACTATTTTAATCCTTGTCTAGTCTCGGACTAAAGTTAGTTCAAGTTTATTAATAAGGGGGAAGTACTTTAAATTTTAACTAGATACATGCTTACGACAGTAGCTATGCTAAGTCTACTATAATTGTCCATGAGCACTGACGTACCAAGCAAAAGCAATCACGTATTGTACGTTTGTTAAAGGAAAATCATTTAAATAAATTTGACGTGCTATTCCCTGCCGGTTTCCAACTGGGTACATATTATTGTGACCTTCACCTCATGACCTTGATCTTCGCTCCTAGTGTAATTAAGTGATTGATGAGTGACGCACACACGTACCAGTACTGTGTTTGTGTGTGTATGGACATATTGCAGAAGGGTGGTAGCTACAAACAATGGACTTATGGAGAGATTTGGATGTTTTATTGTGGTTAAATATGGAGACCCTTCAACGGTGTATAATAAGCTTTACAAGGTTGACAATGCGCATATATCGTATCGTGTATGAGTATAACCAAAAGCTTATTGCAGTGATTTAAACATTCACGAATATACAAAGGTCCCTGGGACCCTGTTCCCGGGCTAAAAAAGAGTAAAGACTATGTGGTATTGCAGACTTTAATCTATACCTGTTCCAACAAGTTAATTATTAAATATAATAACTAAGTTAATTATTGTAATCGGTCATGTACACATGCTACATTAACTCTAAATTAATAAATAAACTTTCGGTCAGGTAAGATTTGTTCTACTGTAAGATTATGGTTAAATAACAAACATCCCACCCACCAAACATGTTCACAAATCTTCACATTTATAATATTAGTAGGGTAATTTTACTAGTTATAAAATGACGTAGATAAACATAATACATTGCACTAATATTTGTTGAATGCAACGCTCTCAGTAGTGTTAGTACTGGAAGTTTTTAGTCGTTTCGTAGTAATTCAACCCAGTTGGTAGATTTCAAGTCGTAAAATGTTCAAATACTTAGAAAGAGATTACTACTGACTTTACCTCACTACATACCTACCTATAAATAGTGCTATGACTTCGATCTTAACATTTAACTATTGCTGCTATTTAAATTCTGTAGACATATAAAACAGAAAGATGTTTTCGTAACGAAAGCACAAATATATTCAATTGATTCAGTTCGCACAATTCAACGACGTCTGCCCCTTTTTAAATTTAATTTATTTGAACGAGGGACCTTGTAAATTATCAAAAGGTTCACCTATAATGTTGTATTATACGTAGACTTGTGCACAGAGGGCACGAGCTGATTGATCGCTCCCCTCCCTTCCCTCTCCCGCCCCCCAAGCTGATTGGATACGTATTAACACCCACACTCAGATCTCAGATTTATTGCATTCCTTACTGCCGGTTTTTAGAGACAATGCTTGGCATGGGACGCGTTAGGTTTACTTCAAAATACACAAGATAGTAACTTGTCTGCGCTGTGACTAAACACTCGATGTTTACTGGCTATCATTTTCGACAGTTTTTGGGGTTCCGTATAGCCAAATGGCAAAAAACGGAACCCTTATGGATTCGTCATGTCTGTCTGTCTGTCCGCCCGTATGTCACAGCCACGTTTTTTGGAAACTATAAGAACTATGCTGTTGTAACTTGAAAAGTAGATGTATTCTGTAAACCGCATTAAGATTTTCATACAAAAATAGAATAAAAAGCATTAAATTTTTGGAGTTTACCCATACTTTGAACTAAAACCACAGAATAGATAACTCAGACCTTTTTTTCATGAAACCCATACGTGTGGGGTATCTTATCCATAGATACCCTACAAGTTTTCGAAAATTATATCGAGGTTTCTAATATCATTCTTTTCTAAACTGAATAGTTTGCGCGTGAGACAGAAAGTAGTAAGATGTGCGCCCCCCTCCCCCGTAACTTCTAAAGTAAGAGAACGATAAAACTAAAAAAAATATGATGTACATTCTAGTAAACTTCCATCGAAAATTGGTTTGAATGAGATCTAGTGCGTTGTTTTTTTAATACGTAATAAGTCGTAAGCTGCAATTTACCGTTCAGTCAACCAATCTAATAAAAAAAATTAAAAAACATTTATAGGTTAAAACGAACTAAAAAAACTTTTATATTATGTTACTTGCTGCTACGGAACCCTTCATGGGCGAGTACGAAACGCACTTGGCCGCTTTTTTTCAAAAAAAAATTCACATTATATGTCTATGTCGACGTTATACATGACAATAGCCACAATTCGGCAACTACTCCAATGAGCATTTTACCTCTTGTCAACCGGCAACATTCTCTCGGGATGTACGTTTAATTTCAGATGGAGAATAGCCATGTATATCATTGTCGTCTTAGAGTACCCGCTCATGAAAGAATGGAGTGTGACAATTAATTATCAATACTAAAAAGTAAGTGTTTTAAAATTAACCAAACGGTCCTTCCATTTTGTGGAATAAGTGCTGGTAGTATTTATCAGGGGAAATGACAGCGAAAATAAGTAGCCAAGTAAGTAGCCAATTGGCGATAATATCCGTCTAATGCCGCAATTGAGTTGACCTACTTTCAATAAAAAGTAAAAGCAGCGAGCACATCAGCTAATAGATAACGACGGTAATCGAAGACGAGGCCTCGCGATAACCTGGCAGGCTGCCACTGCGCTGCAATCTCCTGCACATCGCTGTGTGGTCACGGTCAGCCGTTGAATTGGCACACTTCACTGATATTTTGTGAGCTTTATATCTACTGTTCCGATATTGTAGCAACATTGTCTTACCTTCGGTTGAAAGTTTACTCTTTTATAAGTAGCAAAAGTTATTTTAAAAATAGTCCTTCATACTTGCTTTTATCCCAGTCGCATCCAAAGCTATCAACTTGGGGTCTGGGGTCCGCTTTGACCAGTCCTAATACGTATTTGGCTGAACTAAAGTAACTGCCTCCACAACCCAAAGGTGATATCGAAGCATTGCAGTTAGATCAGTTGTTAGTTTTTTAAGGACTCCAACTACCCGTAACGACTGCCATAGATGTTCGTTTGGCAACTGGGACCGAGGGCTTAATGTGCTCTTCGAGGCATGACCAGATATTCACGCATACAAATATTTGCACTGAGTGGGAATTGAACCCGCGCCTCTTGCTTAGCGGCCGCGTTCACTACCGCTACGCCACGGAGGCTGTCTGTATTTTGAAAAGAGTAGTAGGTGAAAAATGTCATCAACAAAATGGTTTCACCCACCGCTATATTTCAAGGATGAATACTTAGCTCATATTTTAAAACTGTATATCTATTTTGCAAGTGGCTCATATTCTCGGATAGGGATGGGACTCGAGTCCGCCCTTTCTGTAACTAGAATGTGAATTATCCGGGTTCAGGTCCCATGCTTGATCTGGACCCGGTTTAGATAATTGAAATATTGTACCCACTTCATTTTAAACATCGATATAACTTTTTGACATGCCAATATATTTTAATTATCATAATACCATTGTATTGTACGCACAAACAGGTAGTTGGATTCCTCTGAAGTGTGATACACAGGTCACTGGATACTGCACAAAGCGGCTTGCAACACTAAGTCGACAATGTAAAAGGTTAGATCAATAAAGTTATTCGGGTTGTTTGCCACAGTAGTAGTGATTAGGGCAGTGTTAGGCTTGCAACACTAAGTCGACAATGTAAAAGGTTAGATCAATAAAGTTATTCGGGTTGTTTGCCACAGTAGTAGTGATTAGGGCAGTGTTAGGCTTGCAACACTAAGTCGACAATGTAAAAAGTTAGATCAATAAAGTTATTCGGGTTGTTTGCCACAGTAGTAGTAATTAGGGCAGTGTTAGGATCTAGTACGGTTGTAGGTTGCTTGTGAGAAAATTATTTGTGAGAGACTCATTCATTGAGAAATTGTTGTACCTTAACATAAATCAGTTAAAGTAAGTGGGGGTAGAATTAAGTAATTGTATAGTAATGTTTCATTATATAAATACCAGCATTCCTAGAACTCTATAGGATCCGGGATATGCGGGCTCATCTAGGGTCTCCTCTGACCATTATACGATCATTGGCCAAAGTAGAATTAACAATATAGACGATTTATTTAGTGTGGTGAAATGCCGCGGGTATGACCACCGCTTTATTACGTATTGGAGCTGTGACGCAGGATCACGGTACAATTTGCTGCCGCTCACCAGGATTACTATGGTTAAGGCAGTGTTTATTACAATTTGGTCCCGCGTGACCAGGACATTACATCTTGGTGACGTGATCTAGGACCAGGGGTGATTACAATTTGGTGCCGTGACCAGGATTACACGTTAAAATTTGATGACGTGGATCAAGACTACACACTACAAGTTAATGCCTGGTGGCCAGGACGACACCACAATTTGGTGTCGGTAACCAGGATGGTAACATTTTGTCTGCCCGGGGATAGGTTGGAAGGTCAGGCGCCAGTACGATTTGGAGCCGAGACCTGAGATCAGAGTCTGAGACAATTTCGTTGCAGTGTTCGGGATAGACACTATATTCTGACCATCGGTCGTTGGCATTGTGTTTGTTTGTTGTGGGTTAGTTGAGGGTAGGAGTACGGTATGTTGCATACCGTACAATTTGTTGCTGTATTATAGGTAAGGGTCTCTAGGAAATTATGCTGGGGTGAATTTAGTGTAAAATGAAAAATGGTGAGAATAATAAACAATGGGGGGTCGTAAAGTCTGGGTTAGGATGTTATCAGTCGAATTGTTGGGGGGTCGATATTAAGTATCTTATAGACTTGAGTAGGTCGAACTCGGGAGAAACATTTATTGAATTGAAATACCTACACATATCGTTGGAGTGCAACATTGTATGACAGTGAGGCATCCCAACCAACAGTTAACACTATAATGTATTATTTGTTAACTTATCGTGTATATATAGTTCCGGTTATGAGCCGTGAGTCTTAGCTGAAAGTGGTGTTCAAATTTATAAGTTAAAAGGGAGTTTATAGTGATTGTATTGACGAATCGTTACGTGTAGTGTTCTTTGAGTGTTCGATCAGTGATAAATATAGTATGGATAAGCCGAGCAGGAAAAGGCGGGCGCCTGCCCGTTATGGGGAAAACAGGACAAGTGAGCAAGGGACGACTAGTCCTGTAAGGCAAACTACGACGCCCAATGAACCTGTACCTACCACATCTAGGCGTGTGAGACGGACAATTGAAGCTAGAAGGAGACCGGAGGGGAGAAGTGTGAATGTGAACACTTCTTTAGCTAACCTTCGGTATAGGAAGTTGAATCGTACTATAGAAGATTTAGCTGCGAAATTGGAGACGTTAAGGGCTGAGATGAGTGAGAGAAGAGCTTCCCCAGCAGACAGAAGCGGAAGTAGTCGCGAATGGGGGTCAGTGCCCACAGGAGCGTTGTCTGTGGTTAGGGAACAGGCTAATCCGGAATTGAATCAACAACTACATACAGACCCTCCTAGATTAAGGGAAAATGGGGAACCCTCGATCTTCGTAGAGTGTGTCAACTCGGAGTTACCTAGAAACATAAACTACCATGTGAGAAATGTAACGTTCGAGAAGCCCAAGTTCGGAGACAAAGTCGATGTGCATCCGGTGACGTTTTTGGAAGACCTAACAACATATTTGGGAAAGGTCGGTCGGGACGGCAATCAATTAGACTTGATACAAGAATGTCTAGTGGGTGAAGCCAGAGAGTGGGCAAGAGTTTACAAATGTCGTTGGAGCGTATTGCAAGACTTCAAGACGGACTTTTTGGCTACCTTCTGGGGAGAAAGCGAACAGAACGAATTACGCCGGTCTATAGTGCATGGAGTTTGGAATAAAGCGGAGTCGCCTACTATGTTAGGCCATTTCCTAAGATTGACCGGGAAGGCTCAGATGCTAACTTATAAGTTTTCCGAGAAACAACTGATTGGGGACATAATTAGGCAGTTTCCGAAGTATGTGCAACAGGGATGGTATACGTCCAAGCTGAATAACATCATTGAAACAGCGGAGTTTTTGAGAGGGATGGACGATATAGCTCGGCAAGAGGCTGTATCAACTCCAACCTCTGGCGGCGAGAAGAGGATACCGGAGAAAAGGGCTAAGGATTCTCGTCAGGACTATCGCAGTTGGCCTAAGCCAAGCAAAACTCGACCGTCTGGTGAGCAGGTGGCAACGGTAGTGCAGAGTGATACATCGGCGTTAGCGTCACCCGCAGGTTTAAACTAGTAGAGGCTGGAAGTTCTGTTCCCGATCTAGCCTCAGTCACAGGGAGCGCAGCGTTAGATATGATGATCAAAATGGGTTGGAATCCAGGGCTAGCTTTAGGTAAGGTAGGAAACGGTATTAGGGCGCCGCTAGTGGCCAAGATGACTACTCGTGGTATACGTGAGGGATTGGGTTTTGGAACAGTAGAACCAAAGAGTCTCTTTATCGATAAACAAATAGTTGATGTGATTAAATTAAATATTGAACAGAAACTTTTGAGACAAGGCGATCCTGTGTCGATAGAGGCGGTATTTGATGAAAGGTCTACAGAACGCGATGAGGGAACCTTTAGTTCAGAAGTAATAGTGCATATTTTTGATCATGAGGTTATAGGATTAGTGGATACTGGTTGTGATATAACCAGCATCTCGGAGGAATTCTGGGATGTACTGAGGTCGGATAGGAGTCGCGAAATACCGTGGATGCCGATTAGACCCTTTAAAATTAAGACAGCTGTGGGTCATAGGAGCGGAGAGATTAAGAAAATAGTTCTATTGCCTTTAAAGCTAGGAGAGTGTGTACAAAATATGGGGTTTGTAGTAGTTCCAGGCCTAGTTAATTCGTTGATTTTAGGATTTGATTGGTTAAAGGGGAATGAAGTAACTATCAACACGGGAAAAATAGATAGAGGTTTAGTTCTGGATCAGGCAGGGCAAAGAGAGGTAATACCGTTTTTAGAGCAAGTAAAGGGAGCCGACCTAAGGGAGAGTGAGGAATTAATATCAGCCATGGATAGTTGTAGCGAGTTTAGTGATCTAGTCTGGACAAGTCTAGAGACCGGAGTTGCTATAGAGACAGAACAGAGGAATAGCTTGCTAAAATTGTTACATAAATATAAGGGTGTGTTCACTTCGCGTTTAGGGAAAGCGAACTGCTATCAGCACGAGATAGTGATGTGTTCAGATGTACCTATTGTTAAGAAAAATTATCCGGTGCCATATGCTTATAGGGGGAGAGTAGAAGAAAAGCTAAGGGAAATGGAAGATTTGGGGATAGTTAGTCGATCTGCAACTCCTTATTGTAGTCCATTGACTTTTACGATTAAGCGAGATGATTCGATTAGAGTGTTATTAGACGCTAGAGAGATAAATAAATATATGGTGGCAGAAACGGAGAAACCACCACTACAGATTGATGTCATGAATTCCTTCCATGGGGCTAACTATATAAGTGTAGTAGATTTGAATAATGCTTATTTCCAAATACCTATTACGCAGAATAGTAAAAAATATACGGGGTTCACCTTCAATGGGAAGTCCTACGTTTATAATGTGTTGCCCCAAGGGTTGAAAACGTCCGTGGGAAGTTTTAGTAGGGCCATGGATATAATATTAGGACATGAGGTCAGGGAATTTTGTGTTAATTATTTAGATGACCTAGCGATAATAACGACAGGGTCATTCACACAACATTTGGAACATTTGGACATAGTCTTAGGTAAATTGCAAAAGGCAGGTTTAACGTGTAATTTAAAGAAATGTGAGTTTTGTTGTAAGGAAGTGAGGATGTTGGGTTACATCATCTCTACTCAGGGATTACACACTGACCCAGATAAGGTTAAAGCTATACAAGAGTTTCCGATACCTAGAAGGATAAAGCATGTGAGGGCATTTTTGGGGTTATGTAATTTTTATAGGAAGTTTATACCTAACTTTAATATTCAAGCGCAACCATTATATAATTTGTTGGAGAAGGGTAAAGGCTGGGGTTGGGGTCAACTCGAACAAAGGGCGTTCGAACAAATTAAAGCTTTGTTCTTAGAAACTATCCAATTGCATCATCCGGATTTTACTAAACCTTTCTATTTGCAAACGGATTGTTCTAAGGTGGGATTAGCAGGGGTTTTATATCAGGTAGGCGATGATGATCAGCAGAGGGTGCTGGGGTTTTATAGTAAGGCATTAAGGGGGGCTCAATTAAATTGGACAGTGACTGAACAGGAGTTCTATTCAGTAATCTGTTGTTTAGAGAAATTCGAAACGTATCTGAGGGGAGCTAGGGTAGTTATTAGGACGGATCATAAGGCTTTGGCATTTGTCAAGACGTGGAGGTTATATAACGCTAAGGTAACTCGGTGGATTAACTATTTAGAGAATTTCCAGTATGAAATACAACATATTAAAGGGAGAGATAATGTGGTCGCGGACGTATTGTCGCGCTATCCTCCTAAAGGGGAACTTTTGCAGGAAGAAAAGGTTAGGTCACCGAGCATCCTATATATGGAAGCGCAACGAAATAAAGAATTACTGAACCAATTAAAACTACTACCTGAATTACAAAGGGCTGATGTAGAGATAAGTAGGTTAATTAATCAGATAAGTACGGCCAGCACAAGAGGAGAGTTAGCGGGTTTGGCGAGTAGGTGTAGATTGATTAATGACGTTTTGTATATAGATAAGGGGGGTGAAAAGGGACAAGTCATTTTCTTACCAAATGTCCTTAGGGAAGGATTAGTTAGGCAAGTACATCTCGAAATGGGTCATCAGGGAGGTTACAAGGTGATAAAGTATATAAGGGATCGGTTTTATTGGAAAGGATTAACTAAGAGTGTGAAACGTTTAGTGAGGACTTGTGACGTATGTCAGTTAACAAAGCATTCTAATTCAAACAAAGTAGGCCCATGCTGTTCAATAATTACAAGAGATATTGGCGATTTAGTGATGGTAGATATATACGGGCCTCTCCCTACGGGTAAATTTGGAATGAATTATATACTCGTTCTACAGGATTCGTTTAGTAAGTTTGTCAAATTTTTTGAGCTTAAGAAGGCAACGGCGGTGGCAGTGTTTAATAAGGCAAAGAGGTTCTTCGACATAATAAAGCCGAAGGCGATAATGTCGGATAATGGGACCCAGTTCACTAGTCGAGTGTGGAAAGAGGGCATGGAAACGTTGGGGGTTAGAGTGGTATACACTACGGTTAGGAACCCACGACCAAATACAGTAGAGCGAGTCAACAGGGAGTTAGGGCGTTTGTTTAGGACATATAATAGCACGAATCACAAAGGATGGGTAAAGACTCTTCCCAAGTTGGAGGAGCTATATAATAACACTTATCATGAAAGCACAGGATTTACCCCTTGTGAGATAATGTACGGAACTTCGACGAGGTTGTCGTTTGACGAAATTATAGGTAGGAGTAATGGAGAGCTAGACGTACAGAAAGTCAGGGAGATAGCGCGTAAGAATCTACAAGAGGCTGGGGAAAAACGGAAGGCGAAGTTTAATGGTAGATATCGGTTGATTGAATATCAGGTCGGCGATTTAGTAAAAATTAGGAAGTTAAATAAATCTAGCGCGAAATTAAAGGTAACCAAGAAGTTTGAGGCGTTGTATGAAGGTCCATACGTAGTGGCGGGAAATCCTTACCAAAATGTGTACATTTTGTTAGACCCCCAAACTAATGAGGTTCGGGGGAAGTTCAATACTATACATCTGTCTAGATATTATACGCAGTAGGCTGGGGCTGGATCGGGAAGAGAAGAGAAGGTTCGTGAACTTAAGCTTGAATTGTTGATTAGATTTTGCAATTACTTTACTTAGTATGTAAGAATTTGTAGATTTAAGTAATGTAGTTAGTTAAGTAGAACTAGTAAGTAGGATTGATTTAAAATTATATTCAATTAATAATTTAGATCTGTTCTGAGGATAAATATATATATATAAAAAAAAAAAAAAAAAAAAAAAAAAATGTGATCAATAAATTTGGTGGATAGGGTGAAGCCCATCTGATAGTATGAGCAGTAGTCCATCATGTGAATGAGTTGATCATAGTAATTTTCACTTAGTTTCACATTAGTCACTTTCACCCTAAATTGTTAACGAAATATGTTCTCATCCCGTCAGATGGTGGGGAGCAGGGTGGCTTTACCAAAAAAAAAAAAAAATTAATTAAATATTACAAAAGGAAAAAATTGTAGTAAGGTTCGTTATAGTTCGACTTTAAGACTTAATCAAAATTTATCAATTTGCCACGCGTGGTGTGCAATAGAGGGGGATACTGAAATCCGCTTTTCCTTGCAAAAGCTGGAGCATTCCTAAAATTACGAAACAATAACCATGCGTTTGTATCGGGTGCTGATTGGTTGGTAGTCTGAATGACCATGGAAGTTGGTTATGTTAGAGCGAAAGGAATATTCACGTTAAGGAATGGTCATGGAAAGGTTGTATGTTGAATGAGTACTTGTTTAAATTCAGTGTGAAGGGCCTTCCCAACCAGCACTATGGGGAGTAGAATCGCGAGGCTTGGTTATAGTCTAGTCATTCTGCATGCACCTCAATCGGAATTATGAAGGATTGCTAAGAGTTAGGATAATAGACGGGCTCGAGATTGATGAATCCGAGGTCTAAGCATACCGTTAAGGTACCTTCACACTTCCTCAACTATACAGTTAGGTTATAACGAGCTACACTGTACATGCGCCATTTTCGGGGCAAATGCTTTTGGGTTTCGAGCCAAGTGGGGTGGACCGTTTGCACCTACTATGTTTGACGGCTGTTAAGGGGTGACTTTATTATTGGGGGATGGGGTAATTGGTTGTGGAAGAACGTAAGATAGGTTCGCTCCACAAACTTTTACTCTGAGTCGCTAGGACTGAGCTTGCCTCACAACCAGGCTTTCCTTGCTTTAGACTGTCATGTCCTGGTTCGAGGAGATAGTCTGTGTTGCGGGACTACTATCAAGCTTGGTATCGGGACTGAGAAGTGGTTTGTCTTGATATGGTTAAACTGCACAGACACTTAATGTGTGGGATGACTGGATTCTAGCTAAGGGGGAAATATACAAAAAAAAGGGGGGCCTGTGGGTAAAGAAGTATCTTCACCTCGATTTGCAGCCCGTGTGAGGTTTAAATCAGGTTGTCTTTTATTGTTCTGTATTAAAATTAGTAGAATCTTTATTCCGGTCATAAAAAAAAAAAAAAAGAATGTACCTTCATAAAGATTCGGGGGTCGGGATGTAACGGACTGCAGGTGGTAAGTGGAAGTAGTTCACAATTAGATGGGTAGATGGAGCTAAAATTCAAAATTCAAAAAAAATGGGTGTGGTATTTAAGAGGGATGTTAGATGGCGTTGCGATTGAGCCATTTCCTTTATTGTAAATAATTAAATTCCATGTTTGTCTTATTGGTAGCGAAATAACGTAAGATTATCCGTAAAAAAAAAATTGAAATAAGATTTAACATCAACTGCTACTGATCCTGCGGTTGATGTAACCAGGAATCTCTATTGGCTGCATTTTCTGTGATATTGCACTAGTCGCGAATTCTAAATATTAGTATACGAATAATTAACTGGAAAATTAGTTAGACATTATCTTGGATTATTCTTATTCCAATCATATGAATTAAGGAGTTTTTATAAAAAAGGAGCATATTCGCTGAGGCGGCTTGCCGGAAATAGCTCACGATTGGATGAAGGATGTTGTGTAGTTCTAGAAACGGCGAGGTTAGTTTAGAGAAGGGAGACCTCGCCTTTAAAAGATGGGTTTTCTGGAGGCGCGGTCACTTTTTTTCGTCATTCATTCGATCCAGATAGCTAAAAGGGGTACGGCTCGGCGGACTGTCTTTGTAAGTTATATATTTCTATCGTTGTAAAGAAATAGTGTTAAATTCCTTTTGTGAATTATATGAAATTGTTGCCGGTGTTGTGTAATAAACGAATTACTAGCTATCTTTGTTTAACGCGAACAGTTTAGAGTTTTTCCAATGTACCGCCGAGAGTTTTATAATTCTGTAAAAATTATAAATTGTCGAAATTTATTGTAAACCTTGGGGTGTGGGGTAGTTCTCGCGTCGAATATTGGGATGGGTCGCGATCGGAGCAGGACCTGGGGCCTTTGCGAAAATGAAGACACCTTACATTGGGCAGGGATAGTACGTGTAAATGTATGCGTATTATTACTGTCTTGTGCTGTTGAGTCTGGCAGTGCATTCGTAAAGTCCTTACGGTCGTTTTATCATCTTTATTATGTTGAAATTGTTGAAATTAATTGTAAATCTTGATTTTGTGTGTGGTTGGGCGTGATACGTACAAGGGTGCGCGATTAAGATTTGTTACGACTAGGGCGTGGGGTAGGCTAGTTCTCGCGTCGAATATTGGGATGGGTCGCGATCGGAGCAGGACTTAGGGCCTTTACGAAAATGAAGACACCTTACATTGGGCAGGGATAGTACGTGTAAATGTATGCGTATTATTACTGTCTTGTGCTGTTGAGTCTGGCAGTGCATTCGTAAAGTCATTGCTGTCGTTTTATCATCTTTTGTTATGTTAGTAGTTGAGGGTAGCACTGCGGTGTTTTAGCTAGTTCTCCCGTAGGAAACCCATGGCGATGTGCCTGGTTATGGAGGGATACCTAACGGTGGCAACAACTCCATATTTATCTGAATAGCTAGGGGCCGGTAACCTTTGAAGCGGGCGGCATTCCGATTTTACCTGTGGAAACGGGATCGGAAAAGCTTCCTGAATGTGGGTGACTGTTTGTTCTGTGATGGGTAGGTACCGTCGAAGTGGAACCGTCCAATTGGGCCTGGATCAGAACTTACAGAGCTCGCAGTTCAGTCTTATATATCTATTTATATATACACTAACTATTATCTCGTTAGGGTTTCAGTTCACATCCCTGAGCTTCGGCTCGTGGACTGGAGCAAGCACACAGTTATGAGGATAGGCCAGTCAAGCCTAACTAGCTTGCACCCATAGCAGAGCAGGAGTGTTGATGGAATACCATCAATACATGATAGGCTCACAACACACCACACGTTTAAATGTAAATAAGGTGACGTTACACCTAGTTTTGGTTGAACAGAAGTTCTAAGTTGGGGGTAGAGTAGGCACTCACACAATGGGAATAGGTTAGGAAGTGTATTAGTAAGGACTAGTATTGTAACGGTTCTGAGCTAATCGGGCCTTTGCTTGGTGATGTGACATATCATTCCTTGGTGATGCTTGTGATTGATTTAGTTAAGGTTTTTCGTGCGTTAATGCCGTGGTGAAATCGTGATTTGAGTAAATTGTATACGAGCTATCGTGTTGTATATTTTAGTAGGCGTTCGTTGTATTCGGATTAGACCTATAAGCGAGCCGTCGTTGGACCGCGTTGCTAATGTTCTACTTGCCTAGCAACTGACTTAGTATGGTCTCAATGAAACTTGGATTGGTGGCATAACATATTTTAAATCCACCCACATCATAATTAATCAAATTCGTAATGGAAATTATTCCGAAATGAGAAGTTTGTTTGACTGATCTACCAATTGACTTTGAATAAAATACTATGCTATAAATAATACTTATTACTCGGAGCGTCGTAGCCGAGGAATCATTTTGGCGAGGTACATCTAGCTCACCTTAGCAGAGCGCTTTCCTAATTTGGAACTTGTATCGAACCTTAATTGATTTGGGCAATTGACCCTAGATATGGCTGTCTTCTACACCAGGGACACTATATCGATCTCGTTTATGCACGTGACAAGTATGAGTCAGTTCTGACATGTTAAAGATCCTATTTTGGACACAGAATCTCATTTGATGGATTGGTCATCAGACCGCGCTACGACATGAAACTATTCATTGAATCTGTACTAGTCATACTATGTTTTGACAATATTGTGAAAGAAATAATCTTATTTTGAATTAGAATTAATTGGCAACGCCTTTCTAATTCAAGTCTAATTAGACGTATACATTTGTCTGGATTCAGATATTGGGGGAGGGAAAATGCGAGTCGGCTATCCTACTCTCTAAAGGCGCGTAAGTTCCATTTGGGGCTACGTGCTTACAAAAGGATAGAGGGGGGATATTTAAAGTTGGTAGTATCCCACTGCACACGGCGATTGGTGGAGCCTGTGTCAACGGGGAAACAAAAACTAACAAATTCAAAGTATACGCCAACGGGGAAACAAAAACTAACAAATTCAAAGTATACGTCAACGGGGAAACAAAAACTAACAAATTCAAAGTATACGCCAACGGGGAAACAAAAACTAACAAATTCAAAGTATGTGTCAACGGGGAAACAAAACTAACAAATTCAAAGTATACGCCAACGGGGAAACAAAAACTAACAAATTCAAAGTATACGCCAACGGGGAAACAAAAACTAACAAATTCAAAGTATATGCCTATGGGGAGCAAAAGTTATTCGGGTTGTTTGCCACAGTAGTAGTGATTAGGGCAGTGTTAGGCTTGCAACACTAAGTCGACAATGTAAAAAGTTAGATCAATAAAGTTATTCGGGTTGTTTGCCACAGTAGTAGTGATTAGGGCAGTGTTAGGCTTGCAACACTAAGTCGACAATGTAAAAGGTTAGATCAATAAAGTTATTCGGGTTGTTTGCCACAGTAGTAGTGATTAGGGCAGTGTTAGGCTTGCAACACTAAGTCGACAATGTAAAAGGTTAGATCAATAAAGTTATTCGGGTTGTTTGCCACAGTAGTAGTGATTAGGGCAGTGTTAGGCTTGCAACACTAAGTCGACAATGTAAAAAGTTAGATCAATAAAGTTATTCGGGTTGTTTGCCACAGTAGTAGTAATTAGGGCAGTGTTAGGATCTAGTACGGTTGTAGGTTGCTTGTGAGAAAATTATTTGTGAGAGACTCATTCATTGAGAAATTGTTGTACCTTAACATAAATCAGTTAAAGTAAGTGGGGGTAGAATTAAGTAATTGTATAGTAATGTTTCATTATATAAATACCAGCATTCCTAGAACTCTATAGGATCCGGGATATGCGGGCTCATCTAGGGTCTCCTCTGACCATTATACGATCATTGGCCAAAGTAGAATTAACAATATAGACGATTTATTTAGTGTGGTGAAATGCCGCGGGTATGACCACCGCTTTATTACGTATTGGAGCTGTGACGCAGGATCACGGTACAATTTGCTGCCGCTCACCAGGATTACTATGGTTAAGGCAGTGTTTATTACAATTTGGTCCCGCGTGACCAGGACATTACATCTTGGTGACGTGATCTAGGACCAGGGGTGATTACACAGACTTCATTGTACTAGCAATAAGGCTTCTTTGGTTTAAGATAGTGCTATAAGAAAAATATTATCGATCGATTTTGAATAAATTATTTCATAAGTGTAATGCGTACTTGATCGAATATCGATCACCTCTTACCGTTTAAAAATGCACTGCTTTCATTTTGGATATTCTTATTGTATCCTGTCTTCCCATCTATAGGGTCACATCACAGTACGAGTATTCAAAATATACCCACATGTTTCTGTATCTTATGCAAAATCTAACCTTAGTCGTAGTCCCAATAATTCAGCGTCTCTGCAAGGCTTTTAGATGTAACGTGTGTACCTACAAGACGGATGGAGGTGATTTGGGGTTGCGGGGAATAAATCAGGAGTGTGGTCTCATATCACGCAGTCAAAAGCTTGAGATACCAATAACGGGTTTGTCGCAATGCGGCCAGGCGCCACAGACACCGGCCGGCCCGCCGCGCTCTACAACACGTTATTACATTGTGGAACATTTCATTAACTATGTATTTATATTTATATGTCCTTTAAGTATATTTATTTGCCATATATACGGCTGCAGGCTTATACGAAAACATTATCAGGATTTTGTGTCTGTTTTGTGGATCTCTGAAAGCTGTAGACGTTAAAAGTGATTCAATAAAACTATAAGTATTAGAAGATATAAAAAAGTTCGTTTATATAAAATGTCGTAACATTTTAGCTGTCATAAAAAGTTTAAAGTTTTTGTAAAGTGTCCTATTTTGAGTCCGTAGTCAGCCTACTACAGTTTTGGGTTGGCATGGACTCCCTGGTAGCAAGCTCTCGCCGTAACCTTTGGTCGCCTGCAATTTGAGGAATGCCCTTTTGTGCGTTCTGGATTCTGATTAAGCGTTATATTACAGATTTTTTTTTATAGTCTTTACGTGGCTTTTTAAATAGGTTTAGGATGTTTGATAAGACTTCGACTTTGACTTTTTGTAGCTGTTATTGTGCGAGTGTATGCGCTACGTAAACCTCTAGTTAGTACAGAGCACTGTACAGGTCCCAATTTAAGAATAATAGACATAGAAAGGCACTGGGCGTGTATAGAGTGATTTAAATGCGGTGGATATAATTCTAGATCAGATTTCTGCCCAAACGTTGAAGCGTCATGTTCATGTAGTCTTATTCATCAGACAGCATGCCTGACATGAATTCCTTGACAGTACTCCCATCTGATCAATGTAATTCGCCATATCCTAATTATAGAAGGTACATTAAAATTAGCACCAATACGAACATTGTAGCCCACAAGACACCGAAAGACGTAACGAAGGTAATGGAAATAAGGGGCGACGGGATGCGAATATTGAATGTAACCGCTTACGATAAAAAGCCTGCAGAATGAGGAAGAAACTTCCGCATCAGGGCAGTGAGATGTCACAGATGTCAAGATTTTGTTACGGTACAATTTGATTTGGAGGTAGAAACTTGCATTTCTGGCCGCCCCGTTCTGTCGAGTTGTATTACTTTGCTAAGAAAATGCGTCTCTAATATGTGTACTTATATTCACTTTTCGGGTTCATTTTTTGTCTAAGGATATAAAATTTTTGCATAACGTCACTATATATTTGTTGCTTTATACAAATGCACAAAATAACCATTTCAAATTAAGTTACCCCTCGGGTCTTATCCCAATGGTTCCAATTCACAACACGAAAGCTTCTCGAATGTTCATGTCGTGTGTGCCAAATAATATTATTTGATGTTATCTGTAAAAACAGGGTGCTAATTCGAGCCGGCGACATAAAAAAGTTGATATTGGAGCGTAAATTCGCACATTCGTAATTTGGTCGTAAAGCGGTCGCCTGCTCGCGACAAATGAGCCATCGTTCCATTCATTCGTTCGTCTTGGTTTATACGAACTGACAGATATCAGCGGCCACTGACTCACGGGTGTGTACTTTTCATTATGTTACTTGTCTGTTTTATTGTTTCCATATTATGACTTTTACAATATATGACGTACGTATTATGAAGAATCTGAAACTTTCGTGTTGAGCGAATTAAACCAGCTGTGTGCTCTTCGCTGACTGATTAGTCAGACTAAGTTGACCAAGGGTTAACTGTATGCATTATGCATTTGTATTTAAATTATAGACTCCATTGGAATGAAATGAATATTTTAAAATTAAACTATTTTTGATAGAGATTAGATTATTAATTATTTATGATATTAGTATTAAAAAATTACATAATTATTTTAGTATTAAAATAATACCTTAGATTAAGGATTGTTTAGAAATGAATTTTATGTCGTTCTATCAATCACACAACGTTCCAGTAGCTTAGCAGCAGCCGTGGTCACAGTGAGACTAAAGATGGTGGTTGTCTTATATTTCAAAATGTAGGTTATCTCTACGTATATTGTTTATTGTTTAATATTACGTACGACTATTGAAAATGTAAATAAGCCATTTTTTATTTAATTGTCAAGCAATAACTTGAATGCGACTCGCACTTGACCAATTTTTATCGACCATCCCAGTATAAAGCCCGAGTCTTACGTCAATGAAACCGAACACTAATGAATATATCTTTAATAATAAATACAATAGCGCTGCTCAGATTCACAAACAAAGAACATCTCGCTCACGAAACTAAATGAAAATTAAACAGTCATTATCCACGATCATTAAGTAGTCAGTTTGACAGCAAAACTTTCGCACAACAATCATTTAAAATATGAAACTTAAACAAGCTCCCTTTGTGCCACTAATGGAATCTCACCGAACAGATATTAAGGCTTGCTTGGAGTTAGGATGAGCGCACACGTTCCGATATTAAGATAATAGTCTGATTAATGAAGTATTTTAGAAAATATAGAATGGCATGGAAAATATAACTGTAAGATAACCACCACCAAAGAAACCGTGATATTCACGTAAACATCCACCAGGATCAAATTCTAATTATTAAGGAATCCTAACACGATAGTACAGTGAGTGTTGTTGTATAGGTTATCAGTATCCTTAAAGTACAAGTAAATCGTATTTTAGCACTTTAGAACATCTGTAATCAGCCTTAGGTTAGTGAACAACATCCAATATTACAACACTTATAAAGCTTAAAAATATAAACACTGCAAAGTTCCTTCGAGTTCAACCCGCAACGCCTTGTCGAGGTATTGTGATTGTGTAGGGACGGTGTTCTGTCTGTTCGATTACCATTTGGATTCATATATTACAGGTTCTTGGGCGTTAAGGAAATTAAAGTAAGATACATCTCCCTATGTAAAGGAGCTCTGTTTCGTAGCGTTGGTTTTTTTTTACTTTTGACCTCTTGGTCAGTATCATTGAAGTATTATGGCTACACGCTCACTCACAGATTTGATGACTGTTTGAATTAAACTTAATGAGTTTCAAAGTAAGATACTTCCAGTATGGTAGGTATCTTGTTTAGAAATTTAATAAATTAGAAATGTTGATATTCATTAATTTTTTGGATAAAAATAGAATGTTATTTTAAGAATTCAGCTTTTGCACCAGAACTCCATTTATGTAGAATATACTGCTTCCGGGCTGATTGGCCATGGTCCATGTGAAACTTGCGTTCCAGACGTTTCGTCGATCACTGCGGTCGACATCTTCAGTGGCGCAGGGCTGGGCGACGACAACTTCGGAGACCTTGCCTCGCCGGCGGCTGACGTGCGACTGGCGCGATGCCTTGAATCACGGCTGTATTTATAGGCACGGTCGGAGCGGGGAATCGACTCACTCGATTCTGATTGGCCAAGCGCTGTGGCGCGGACGTACTCGATCCTGATTGGTTGTTTGCACTGTGATACCGAGTGGCTCTCAGTGCTGGGTACCAATCTTTTTGGAGCTGAAATCCCTCGTTTTTTCGGTTAAAGTTGTTGGGATGCTTGAATATTTCGATGGCTTCTCGAAGTATACGTGGGAAAAAATGTGTTGTGGTAGCTAGAACTTTCGTGTTCGGTCTGGTTCCGCTACGTGGACGATACCTTCGTGGTTTGGACTCATGAGGACTCGGAGCTGACTAAGTTTCTGGATCACCTAAACATCATCCATCCGAACATCCAATTCACCATGGAAGTTGAGAAGAACGGGGAGCTACCATTCCTAGATGTCCTAGTATCCAAGAAAGAAGATGGCAGTCTTGGTCACCGAGTCTATCGAAAGCCGACACACACAGACCGTTACCTACACAAGGACTCCAACCACCATCCCAGACAAAAAATGTCAGTTATCAAGACACTGGTCCACAGAGCTAAGACCATCTGTGAACCTCAACACCTACAAAACGAGTTACGCCACTTGGACTCGGCCTTCCAAGCTAATGGATGCTCTGCGCATTAGATACGGAGAGCTCTTCACCCAAAGAAAGCTTTGCAGACAAACCAGGATGAGGAAAAACCTGCTCCGATAGGGAAGGCTTTCTTGCCATACATTCGTGGCATTACGGATCGTATCGGAAGACTGTTAGAAGCTTATAACATCAAGCCGACATTCAAGCCCACGACGCAGCTACGGAATTTTCACCGTTCGGTCAAGGACCCACGTGATCCACTATCGTCAGCTGGAGTTTGCAGAATCCCCTGCTCATGTGGCTCGGTATACGTGGGCACCACCCAAAGAAGCATCAAGACCCGCCTGTCGGAACATGAACGTAATTGCCGCCTCTGCCACTTCGACAAGTCAGCGGTTGCAGAACACACCCAAGAGGATGGGAATCATACCATCGAATTTCAGAACACGAAAGTTCTAGCTACCACAACACATTTTTTCCCACGTATACTTCGAGAAGCCATCGAAATATTCAAGCATCCCAACAACTTTAACCGAAAAAACGAGGGATTTCAGCTCCAAAAAGATTGGTACCCAGCACTGAGAGCCACTCGGTATCACAGTGCAAACAACCAATCAGGATCGAGTACGTCCGCGCCACAGCGCTTGGCCAATCAGAATCGAGTGAGTCGATTCCCCGCTCCGACCGTGCCTATAAATACAGCCGTGATTCAAGGCATCGCGCCAGTCGCACGTCAGCCGCCGGCGAGGCAAGGTCTCCGAAGTTGTCGTCGCCCAGCCCTGCGCCACTGAAGATGTCGACCGCAGTGATCGACGAAACGTCTGGAACGCAAGTTTCACATGGACCACGGCCAATCAGCTCGGAAGCAGTATATTCTACATGCAACGCCGGCCGTGAAAGCCTTAAGAACTCCATTTAATTTGCATTAAAAGAGACTATTAAGTTTATAAAATGTAGACATTATACAATTTTCTCTGTTTCACTTCAAAAGACAAGATATATTAAAAGGTCTCAGGGATCAAACCTATTGGATTTCAAAACCTTTTCTTAATATTCAAACAATACGAACAATAAGAATACGACAAAAAATCTTATCAACATCTTTATTCAAAAACCTCGTGCATCACGTAATAGGTGGGATGAAAGCGACGCCGGCCGACAAGGACAAAGGAGATCGCATTGCGGACACACCACACAATGTAAACCGATATCCCATGCTAACACAAAAGAATCCGATTCCTGCCCCCTGCGCCCGAAGGCTCTGCAATATCCGGACCACAATCCATTTACACACACCTGTAGAATGCGCTACCTTAAACTTTACCGCCGGAAACCGAACAATAAATGCAATCGAAGTGACATATTCATATGTCGGTTACAATGTTCTTAGTGATAAAAATAACTGTATCATTTAGACGACGTGCATTATAGTTAAGAGTAAATATCAATTCAACGGTTAAAATATGGAAAAATGATGCATTGAAAAGATCTCTGACTAGCAATATATACAATGATAATTGTAAAATAAATTAAACATAAAAAGATTACCTTCTTCAATCTAAGAAAAAAAGTAGATAAACATTTATAAGGCACTGGAATGACTAATAGTAGGTTATGTAAGCTTATTTTACTTCTGAAGAAACGGGAAATCAATTCAGTGGTCCAAAAAATATCGTAACTATACCTATAGTAATATAATTCGGTATGTTTGTAAAGGGTTTCGTTCACATGTAATTACTTTTGGTTTTACCCTGCTACCCGCTCCTTCGCGGCGGGATGTTCGCGTAATATGCTTAAATTCACCAGAGACGGCAGTATAATAATAACGCGATTTGTTTTTACCCGACTGCCAAGAAGGGTTATGTTTAATATATTTTTTTTTTTAATTATCTTGTACCTTCCAAACCACTGAACGAATTATCGGACCAGTGTGACCCAAGTGTTTTTGGATAGGTGACGCGAAAAAACCAGCATGACCGCTGTAATATGCTATAGTTTAAAGGAAAATAAAATAAAATAAATTATATACTGCAATATGGGATTCAAATAAAAGGGCTTATTACAAGGATTTCAAAATGGTATATCATGAACACATTTTAATTTAAAGAATTGAAATTTTCATCCATACAAGATAGGCGCCTGTTTTTACGAAAATGTTTACTAGGTTAGTAGGAACAGTCAGCATCAGATCAATCTTCGCCAAAAAAGTACTCAAAATGAACTTAATGCCTTAGTTTTTACTCGACTACGAAGAAGGGTTATGTTTTTCTCACGTATCTTGTTTGTATGTTTGTATGTATGTATGTAATCTCGTAATATTCTTTTCTCAAACATGCAATGAAATATTGACATTACGTTCCACTTAATAGGCTGCGAAGTATGACGTTTCAGGCGAGGCTAGGACCAGAGGCCGAAATTGACCGCCCGGAATTGGAATTTCATACTAACCTTGCAGGCCTAGGCCGGCAAAGTCTTCTTTTTTAATTTCGATTTCACATAAATTTGTGGCAAAGGCATCGACACTCTGCCACTATGCGTATTAAAAAAAAAACAATAAACGACTTGGTATGTACTTAGACCAGTTTTATTTACATAAAAAATCCACATCAACATAACTAATAACACATAATTATTAATTGTTTTCTTAACTATACATATAAACATTGAAATATTAATATTTAAGAAAGTTGCAACAAATTGACATTTATAACAATGGCAAGTGTCACTGTTCGTTCAGAAATGTGCCTCTATACTTTTTGCCCCCTAAAATCCAACTACACGTCCTGATTGTCCACCTGAATCTCGTGGGGGTGGACACACGGAAACAAATTTACTGGCGTGGCTAACGTGGCTCTGGTACACTCGACATTGGCGTGTCGCCATTAATAATTTTATATTACATTTTACTTGACATTGGCGAGTTGTGGCGATTTGCTGCAGGCCATTTTGATGAAGTTGAAGTTTATACTTTTTTTAAGTAACATGATAATGAACATAAATGTAAATGTTTTCTGTTAAAAAATTGCCTGCTTCAGACCTATATGTCTTCGGCCGGCAACCCATTTCTTCCCGGTCTCTGCAGTAAGGTACTATTATTACCTCATTTCTTCTGAATCACTGTACGGATTTTAATGACTGATATCTCAATAGAAAGGTATTCTTCTCCAATGTGTTCTATGGTACATAAAATGTGAACAAAAGCTATATAGTAAATTTTTGGTTCCAAACCGTGTGTTGTCAAAAATATTTTCACTCACTTATCGAGTAGGGTATCAAAATGAAGAAAATTAGAAAGCAATTTCAAAAATATAATATATATATATGTCAAAACTAAACAGGGTAAAATAAAATAAATGATTAAAAACAAAAATCCCGACTGGTGCTGACTAGATTTCCATTTGATACCCATTTGCAACTCATAAACTGGGTACCGCCTGCTATCAAACTTGTTTCGATCTTTTCAGCATCAGTCGGGTTTATTGCTTTTAATATTTTTTGCTAATAAGTACTGTAAAATTCTATCTGACATTAATATTAATGGAGTACAAAAACGTTGATCAATTAAATCAGCAAGACCATTCCGTGTATTAATTACAAAAGTTGTATTTCATTACAAAAGTTGCACACTTCGCTCGTAATAAGCGGATCATTTTGATAAATATTGGAAAACAGTGTTGTAAGTTTTTAATCAATTTTGCTCTTTAATTACTGACAATGTTTGCAGTTCGGTTGCTGGCTTTCCACTCAAAACAATACATTAATTAATGCTCTTATCGTAACTCATATACTTTGTTCTCTTACATGTTACAAGTTTACTCTATGTCTGTTTTGGAAGTGAAACAATAAATGTTCTTCTTGCAAGTTTCGTAAGTTTAACAAAATAGCAAATAAAAGCAAAGTATGATAATGAAGGGACTTTCTGCCTGACTTTGGATGAAGTAAACGTAACGTAGACCTAAGAAATACTGACTAGACGTCGTAGAGAGCGACATGCGTGTCAATGGTCTCACAACCATGTGTGTCCGAGACCGTGTGAAATGGAGGAGGACAAGCTGGAAGGCTCCGATGTGGAGGCCTCGCATACAATGTGAGCACGTCTTTATGATGATGAGGATGATGATTTCGAGTCATTGGATGAGGGCAGTACCTAGAATGAAAAATATATTCTGAAAGTGTTTTGTTTCGCTCATGGACACTGTGGTTATTTAGGTTATTTAAATATATATATTTTTTGTTTTTATTTATATAAGCCCCGTGGTTTCCGTCAGAGTAGAACATGGGCCTCTCCATCTCTTCCCATGCGGCGTCGTACAAGGCGACTAAGGGATAGGGCTGATTAACATCAAACAGATATATACAGTCCAGATTTAGCCTTAGATGCATGGCTCGGGTCAAGAATAGCGACCTTAATGCGGCAATAGGCTCACCCCCTATTATGTGGGACCAAATAAAATGTTAGGTGAAATGTGGGTGTTAATTCACTTTTGCCTACCCCTTTGGGGATAAAGGCGTGATTTTATGTATATGTTTATTTATTTTATGTGTATTGTAATAAATGTATATTAGAGCGTGTGAAGTTTAGGTTAGTATTGTATAATTAATAGCAATTATTCAACATTGAAAATTATTGAGGAAATCGTTATTTTGTAATGTTTGCTAAGCTAGTCCCGATAAAAGCAAAGTTGACCAAAACATCATTAATTACTTGTACATATCAAACAGCCATATTCTGTATCACGCGCGTTAAGTCATTGTTTAGGCCGCGTTTCGGAGAGGCCAGGAGTGGGGGGAGAGGGGGGAGGGTAATCAAGTCCGCGCTGATAACGCCAGACCTCACTCACGGAGGACCTACGTCACGATACACCACATGATAATGTACTGCTTGTTTTTTTACTTTATTTTTCATTAAGTCACACGGAAAAAATAAATTGGGAATTTTGTCCATTTTACTTTTTGCTTACGAAGTACAACCCTGTTTATGAGCCTTATTTGAAGTAATAATATGAATAAATGTTTTTCGTCCTTTCATATTTTTATTTGCTGTTTAATTTATAGAATACGTCTAAGTTTTAATAACTTTTGTTTTTTAGAAATTGTGCTCGAAATGTTATGAAATTGCCAACAAGAGACCTGAATAAGTCATAAGTAATAAATAAGTTGTTGAAGTGTTTATTAACGTCTTTATAACTAGCACTGAAGTTTGCTAAAGACGGATCAATTATTGGTAGGAATAATAAGTACTGAGATCGATCTATCAGCACTGATAGGACTGTTGTAGTCAACAAGCCTGACATTGTGGTGATAGACTGACCCGAACGCCGAGTATTGATTGTTAATGTCACCATTCCTCATGACGAGAATGTCGTGAAAGCTGAGAAAGATGAACAGATCAAGTACTTGAACTCTTGAACTCCACGAGGTTGTCGACATGTGGCATGTTGACTTAGCAATCATTATACTTACCGATAGTCGTGTCATTCAACGGACTGATAGCAAAGAGCCTCGACCAACATCTGAAGGAGTTTGGGTTAGACGGCTGTATCAAGGGCCAGATACGGAAGGCAGTGCTCCTTGACACGGCGCGCATCGTGAGGAAGTTCTCTTCTCTTTCTCTGGAGCACTAACCACCAGTAGCTTGGTCCCTGTGTCCGATACCGGTGGAGCACTATTTATCTATTTTTTAATAGATGTTTCTTTTTATATATATTTAAAAATAGAATTTATAAGTTTATAAAAAGGAATAAAGAGAATAAATGAGATTTTTGAAAAATAAAATGATTATAAAATGTTTTTTTATTAGGTTAACTTGTAGTATATAAAACTCCTGTAAAACAATAAACATTGTTTTCTATTTATAGACGGTACGTCATATTTTATGTATTTTATATTATATGTTAATTGTCGGTGTACAGTAATTCTTGCAATATCATGTGAAACAATACGAAAAAACAAAACAAATATATGTGTTCAACATGACATTGCAACGGCTCACACTTGACCAGCTGACTACAAACTCACTTATGTGAACGAGATATCTGCTAAGGGGTATGTGTTTCTCGGTAATACTCCACATTCAGACTTAACTTTACTTAATATCAATTCAGAGAAATAAGAGCGAATATAATATTATCAATTTGACAAGCTAAGAGTCACCCAAACAACCCACGAATGTCAGACGCTGTGTAAATACTGAGTACTGAATTTGTGGAGCAATATATGCCAATAAGATACACGTAGGCATACAAATACCTAATAAGAGAAATCTAATTCTAGCGGCGCTCACATATCTTGAATATCATAAACATTATTACTGAAGAGCTTTATGAATGATTTTTTTTTGCGAATCGCCGCGAGACAACTTCATTGAAATCATTCCGTTTAGAAAATATGCTTGAAAAGTAAAGGTAATAAGCATTATCAAAATGTAACATTCTAGGATAAAAAATTAAACGAGCAAATCTCTCTATAACCTAATTAAAGATCTAGGCCTATCGAGAGCTACAATAAGCTCATTACTAGGATGAATGTCTAAAGCGTCACTAGTAGTTTCGCACCAAATTTGGTTAGGCAGGGAGAGGAACTTATCCAAGTTTAAGTGAAGGTAAGTGTGGATTTACATCAATAAAAGGGGTTTCTTCTAAACCTACACCTAGGCCGCACGTCCCAAGCACTGTCCCGAGTTCCCAAAGAATCCATTAATTTTGCTACGAATATCGGTCTCTATCCTCCATTGCTAAAAACTGAAATTATAAGACCTATTCACAAAAAGGCAGTACGGATTATGAGAATTATAGACCGATAACCATCTTGCCCACCATTGACAAAATTGCTTAAAAATATATATGCAAAGAAGTCTACGAATTCTATTCCAAAAATAGTATTTTAATCAAACAAACAATATAATTTTCAGTGTCGCAAAAATACCTACTATGCAACTACTCGCAACTTTAACTGGCACTATATATAAACCGTCTCACTCTGTTCAGGACTCCGAGTTTACGCGAGGCTGTTTTGATGATACTCTCGATGTAGTTTTTGTTATTCAATTTGCAGCGAACATCCACACTGAGGATATTGAGGTTATCCTGCAGTGGCAGTGGCGTGCTCTAAAAAGTGGGAAGAGGAAGGAAAGAAGATACCTTTGCTGCAAACGCATATGCCTGCGTCTTCTTGGCATTGAATTCGACCAAGTTCTCAGAGCCCATTGGGAAATGTGGTTTAGGATCCAGTCAAGCTCAGTGATAAGAAGCTGCCTTTAGCCGCGATATCCGTCTGCTTATCCATGTCCAGGATGTCCATGATAACTCCCGTGCAAGGTGCAATCATCCGCATAGCAATAAATGCTGCCGGTAGACAGCATGTCATTTATATGTTGAAAAAAGAAAGTTGGCGATAGGACGGACCCCAGCGTTACGCCGGCATTTATCTGCAAGCACTCCGAGGCTCGTCCATCACAAAGGACGCAAATACGGCGCTCCTGCAAGAAGCTGGCAACCCAGTTGCATAGTCTAGGAGGCAGACCAAAGGCTGGTAGCTTGGAAAGGAGCGATTTGTGCCGAACTGTATCAAAAGCTTTGGCGATGTCAAGGCCAACTGCCAGTGACTCGCCGTGCTTGTCCATAGCCTCATCCCAAAGATAGGTAACATATGTCAGAAGATCACCCGTTGACCGTTTCGGCCTGAAGCCACATTGCCGGTCATTAATAAGGGAGTGATCCTCAAGGTGACGCATAAGTTGTTTGTTGATTATGTGCTAAAACACCTTGCACAGCACTGAGGTGACGGCTATGGGTCGATAGTTGCCTGGGTCTGAGCGATCCCCCTTCTTGGGGATCGGCTGTACATTTGCCTCTTTCCGAGCCGAAGGCACTGTACCAGAGCTGTAGGACAGCCGGTATAGCCGCGCAAGCATTGGAGACAACTATGCTCTTGACCACTGGCTTTCCAGACATCAAGTGACAGCAGTATTGCACGGACATCGCGTTGCCTGATTCAAATATCAGGCATTGCATGGTCACTGATGAGCAGTGTCGGTGACTGCATACCACAATGATCACAATGAGTTGGCCTCAAAGACATTAACCAGCAAATTTGCTTTCTCTTGCGGCTCATGAGCCAGGGATCCATCGGGGCTGCGCAGCGGGGGTAGCGAAAGCTGGCAAAAGTCGCCAGTAGCCACGGCTGCCCGCGGGATGCGCCACTAGTTCCTGACCAAACCACGCTATGCGCTGGGCATCAGCTCTGACGTAAGCCCTCTTGCAGACTTTGGTGGCTCTGTTGTACGCCGCCTTGAAGTGGCCCACATGGAGAGCGCTCGTAGCACGCGCCCTTACCCAGGCGCGGTACGCAGATCGTTTATGATCAACAGCCTCCGCGCACTCGCGCCCGAACCAAGGACGCGCTCGCGATGCCTCGACTGATCTCGTCGGCGACAGCAGTTGCGTTCTCGAAGGTCTAGCAGAGATGGCCCATGGTCCGACATTTTTGGTATTCTAGTGACCTCATGTTCCTGTGGTTACATTTTCACAATATATTTAGATGATATGTTACTCATATCAAATAGTTTTGACGGCTGTTTACAAAATATTGCAGATACGCGAAGACTCCTAGAAGCCTTAGGTTTTATAGTAACCATTGAAAAGAGTAACCTCTATCCTACAAACATATGCAAGTTTTTGTGATTTCTCTTAGATTCACATAACTTACAATGTTAACGAGCACGACTACTCATGATAGTTTAAGAATATTATGTTGAATGTACCTAGTATCTTAGCGCATTTCTTTGTGTTATATTTAGTTTAGGTTAAGTTACTAGGTAAGATCCCATTGTTTGTAGCCGAGGGATGGGTCTCTATTGTACTAACAGATGTGGCCAACGCCAGCGCACCGTAATTAAGGCGGGGGTCCGCGCGCGGTGCGGGGGATTGTTCTGGTGCTAGCCTGAGACCCACTCCTCGGCAGTCCTGTTTGTAGTCTGAACCGAGCAAGGTTACGCGATCGCCACGCATAAGCACTCCCGACAGCGCGCACGTGGTTATTGTGTAACCATTGCACTGTGTTGTTCTGTAATTGTGTCTAGCTTAGTTGTTGAGCTCAAATATATTTTGAAGAGTATATTACTTGGTCTGTTGTTTCGCTGCTTACTTCATAAGAACCCCGCACCTCTCGTTTACAAAAGTGGTCCTTCGCAGCCGGATTGAAGTAAGTAGCCATATTTACAGTGGGAAATGACAGACAAGGAGTGCAACAAGAGCGAATGAAGACTGTAACGGGCTCACATCATCAGTAAAAGATGCATAAGCAGCCAGCCAGGAGCTCCATGGTGGGTGGTCTAAGCGACCACGGTGAATTAGTACCGCCATCGGAGATGACACCGGCTTGGGAGCGCACGGTTTGCGCGCCGTATAGCGCCAGCCACGCATCAGGAAGACTCAGCCAGGCACGCCGCGAAGTCCTACGAATGCGCGCTGAGTATGAAGCGGAACTGAAGATGGCGCAGATAGATCAAGAGAGGGCGCAGAAAGAAAAAGAGAGGGCGCTGGGCCTGGTAAGGATAAAGCTCGCGCTCGATTTGGCGGATATAGCAGCGCTAAAAGAAAAGCGACATAGAGTACCGGCGAGCGGTGCACATAGTGATAATGTTGCAACACATGAGGTGCGCCGCCGTAGTGACAACGCAACCGCCGCCCCTAGCACGCCTATCCGTCCCATGCCGGAAGAGGTACAGTTTACCGTGTTAGCAAGCGTCGCACAACGTGAAAATGGTGCAGCGCACGAGGTGCGCTGTAGTAACGACGCCTGCGCCGCCCGTCGCGCGCGCTGTTTGGTCGACGCCTCCGCCGCCCGTCGCGCGTCTGTTCTACGTGTCCGGGAAGATGAACCACATGGTGCATCAGCGAGCGTCGCCATCGCTGACGCCGCCCGTCGCGCGCCTGCTCTACGCGTCCGGAAAGACGAACCACATGGTCTAATAGCGAACGTCGCCATCGCTGATTGTACAGCGCACGTGGTGCGCTGTTTAGACGACGCATCCGCCGCCACTCGCGTTACCAAGCGCCCCGCGGAGGTTGACTTGCACGGCTCACCCAGAAACGTCGCAAGCGGTAAGATTACTTGTTGACGTACGAGCCGTGCCTCCCACGCGCGAGCGCCAAGCACTTGGCAATGCCGCTGCACTATCGCAACCACCACTCCAAGCATCGCCTATGTGCAAGAAACACATTCCGCCGCGTGTGCGCTGGCAGGACGACGTAACTTTTGCACCTTCCCGCCGGATGGCAATGCCGTCTCACCACAAGCGGTGCCCGCTGCTCCGACGCTGGACTTTGAGCCCGCGCCATCGCGTCCGCAACCCTAGGCGTTGCCCGAACCGGCGAGGTGCCAAGCTCAAAGAAACAATTAACAGAGTGCGCCCGAGAGTAAAATGGAAGGTGTGGACATTTAACTCAACGTGCCCGAAAGTGAAGTGGAAGTGGTCGATATTTGAGACAGTGTATCCTAAAGTAAATTGAATTGTGGACATCGTGTGGACATGTATTGTGCGTAGACATAAGGTAGCCATAATGTAGACATAGGAACACATACAGGGACGCTGCGTCGCCCTGCTGCTCGAGTAGCCGTGCTTGTTACCGTTCAGTTATCGGTGGAAGCCTCCAACTGGGGGGTGGTGTTAACGAGCACGACTACTCATGATAGTTTAAGAATATTATGTTGAATGTACCTAGTATCTTAGCGCATTTCTTTGTGTTATATTTAGTTTAGGTTAAGTTACTAGGTAAGATCCCATTGTTTGTAGCCGAGGGATGGGTCTCTATTGTACTAACAGATGTGGCCAACGCCAGCGCACCGTAATTAAGGCGGGGGTCCGCGCGCGGTGCGGGGGATTGTTCTGGTGCTAGCCTGAGACCCACTCCTCGGCAGTCCTGTTTGTAGTCTGAACCGAGCAAGGTTACGCGATCGCCACGCATAAGCACTCCCGACAGCGCGCACGTGGTTATTGTGTAACCATTGCACTGTGTTGTTCTGTAATTGTGTCTAGCTTAGTTGTTGAGCTCAAATATATTTTGAAGAGTATATTACTTGGTCTGTTGTTTCGCTGCTTACTTCATAAGAACCCCGCACCTCTCGTTTACATACAAGTTAGTTTACCTCAAGAAAAAATTGATAAAATAAAATCTGAAGTTCATAAATTCCTTCTTCTAGATCGTTGTAAATTAAGAGAATTTGGCCGTTTATTAGGCTTACTTACCTCTGCTTGCCCAGCCGTCGAATACGGCTGGCTTTACACTAAGGACCTAGAGAGATGCAAATATCTAAATCTATTAGATGACGATAATTATGATAAGTACATCACCTTACCACCATCAATATTGCCAGATCTCGAATGGTGGTCCCGGGCAATTAATAGCCCCATTAATAAGATTAAACAAAATGACTTTTGTTTAATGATTTTTAGTGATGCCTCAACTACGGGGTGGGGAGCTGCGTGTGGTGAGCAAAGAGCGAGCAGATTATGGTCACAGGCTGAACGATCAAAACAACACAATCAACAACCAACCACAAGTAGACATCTTCGCCAGTAGGTTAAATAGGAAGTGTTCAAGATATATATCATGGCACCGAGACCCTGATGCGTTTGCAGTAGACGCTTTCACTACTTCTTGGAGACAGTTCTATTTCTATGGCGCACCTCCATTTGCTATTATTTTAAAATGCTTAAGAAAGATTATAGATGACAAAGCTACTGGAATTCTTGTCGACCCACTCTGGTCCACACAACCGTGGTACCCCCTATTTAGAAATTTTCTAGTGTCTGAACCTTTGTTTTTCAAACCAAGTAAACATCTAATTATTTCCCATTCTAGCAATCGAGATGTACATCACAAGACTACCCTGGTTGCAGGGATATTATACGGACGTCGTTAGAAGAAGTGTACCTCACTTTTCCATTCACATCATGTTGAGCTCACTATCTGGCAATTCTTTAAAATAATATGACACCTGCCTTTAAAAAAAATGGTTTTTGTTCTGCAAATCAAATGAATCTGAGTTGTATACTGCGTCTGTACCAGTAGTGATTTACTTTTTAACTCAGTTAAACGAGTCTGGAGCTCAATATGGTACCTTAAACAGCTGTAGGTCGGCTCTGTCATTAATTCTTGGCCAAAATATAGGAAATGTTGACAGAATAAAACAATTTTTAAGGGTGTTTTCAGATTAAGGCCACCTCTGCCTAAGTATAACTCTACTTGGGACACATCTATAGTACTTAATCGTTTAGGCGAATGGTATCCAAATGAAAATTCAAACTTAGAAAGCATATCTAAAAAACTTACTGCTCTTTTTGCTTTACCAAATGCACATAGAGTCCAGACATTATTTAAAATCAATTTAACTAATTTAGAATTTCTTGCGGATAAAATTTGTAGAAGAAATCCTGATTTACTAAAAACATCCCACGTTGGTGCACCTCAGCCACAACTGATGCTACCTTACTTTCGAGATCGTTCCGAAATATGCCCTGTAGAGACATTAAATACATACTTGGAAATTACAGAAAACTTACGCGGTAATCATACCAGTCTTTTTATCAGTATAAGGAAACCGTATAACTCAGTTTCTTCCCAAACTCTTAGCAGGTGGATTAAGAATACTCTTCAGGAATGCGGTATTGATGTAAATGTATTTACTGCCCACAGCACCAGACATGCTGCTACGTCGAAGGCAAATAAACTTGGAGTTAATTTAGACTTAATTAGGAAAACCGCAGGTTGGAGCGGTAACTCAAAAACCTTTGGTCGATTTTATGATCGAATAATTTTGCAACAAAATAAAAATTATTCTTTTGCAAGAACTATTGTTAACGATTCCTTAAATATCTAATTGAGATCGTGAGTAATTTAACTATTATGTTAGATGTTAATTGTTAAATAATAATAAAATACATTTTTTGATTTATCTAAGATTGTAATTTCATTATTAATTAATATATCACGTTGATATTTTCATGTACCTACCGTACCTGTGATCTCAACATCTACAGTGATCTATGCTAATATTGAGGACAAAGCTCGAGTATAATTAATGATTAAACGAACTTACCTGTACGTGAAGTTCTATCATAATTATACGAAGAGCTTTGTCCGAAGATATTAGCATCCCACCCACCCTAATCCTTATCCCCATACATATTTACGTTGGTTACATTCCAGTATCAACATAACTGGTCTTTTCTCTGAACTAAACGACGGCCTATTGGCTGCCGGGGAAGGAGAAAGGTTGGACTACCCACAAAAAACAAAATGAGAGTGTTAACGAATACTACCCTCAACTTTAGTGCGATATGGCGACATTGTATGTGGTACTACAGTGATCTATGCTAATATCTTCGGAAACTGACTATTATTGGACACTACCTTGTTTGTATATCCTCGATATTGTGCTATTTGTAAAAAAAAATATTAATAGCTACTGTAAACTTAATTGTAGAAGGTATAACTTAAAAATATGTATCCCAATAAATAGAATAGCCTTATTTAATAGCAGCATATTTTGCATGGCTCCACGAATATATAATCATTTGCCTAAATCAATCCTAGAAATTCATAGCATGTAGGCCTTTAAAAGTAAAGTTAGGCAACTACTGGTTGAAAAAGGGTATTACTCCATAATTGATTATTTAACAGAAAAAATTGTAATTTATCATAATTTCTTAAATTTATTTAGAATATGATATTGACTTATGAATTTGATGAAATTTAAAATTTAATTAATTGTTTGACATACTCTGATTAATTTATTGTTTGATATTTTGTATTATGTACCTATGACATACTTGACGGCGTTTACGTCAAACTTCAGGTTGACAGGTGACAGTCGATGTCAACCTAGCGAAGCGTCATTGTCGATGGTGACGGGCGGCCATCTTGATAGTAACATTGGATCGAGACAGGGCCCGCGCACCACGCTTTTGACGAATCGCTGTATATCTACGTTATCACGCTGCGTTATTATTTAATTAAGTTGATTTCGTATCGTAGTGATCACTTATTGCCTAATTTTATTGTGATTTCTGTGCGTATTGATTAAAGTGCGGTGATTGTGATCGGAAGACATTTATTTCTACTCTCACGCCCATCTACCACATAGTTAGAGGAAGATGAGTTCTGGTGAAGGCCCCCTTGCCCCCTTCATCAGAAGTGGGATACGATGGGGCCCATGTTGAGGGCCAGCGGACCAAAATGGATGCCGAGAAACTACTCACCCACATGGAAACGCTGTTATCTCGAGTCCTCGCGTCTCAGCAAATGCCAGCCGTGAACTCAAGTCATTCTACGCAATTGTTACCCTTCAACCCAGACGATCCAGAGGCCGACGTGGATGGTTGGTGCAATATAACCGAAGCTATCGTTCAGAAAAGGAGTTTGGACGGAATAGACCTACTCATGGCTCTTACGAGTGCTCTAAAAGGACGAGCTGCATCTTGTATTACCAAATTAAACCTACACGATATGACCTGGAGCGTGGTTAAGCAGACTCTTTTAGCGATGTTTTCAAAACCTAAATTACATCAAGATTACTTTGATGAAATTCTTCGATTCCAAATCGGTGCAAAAGAAACAGCATCAGAATCCGCACTTCGCCTGTGGAACTTGATAGAACGAATTCCAAAGGTTGTGATGCCCGAAGAAGCGGTGACTGGATTCGTTATTTCAGTACTTTGTCAAAAGGATGGACTGATACGTCGCGAATTAATCGCCCACAATATCACCACTCGCACCCAACTATTCCGAATACTTGGAGGTGTATCTCTCAAGCGTCGGTCGGATGGTGATGAAATCAGCGAACCAGAGATCAAGCGCTTTCGTCCCATTGAAAGATTCTCGGGAAAATGTAACTTTTGTGGAAAAACAGGTCATCGCTTGGTAGAGTGTCGAAAACGTCGTGAAAACTCCGGACCCTCACAAGACACCCCAAGTTCATCACGAGCTTCAGATAACATACCTTCTGTGATCTGCTACACGTGTGGGCAAAAGGGGCACGTGACAACTAACTGCCCCGACAAGAAGAACGGAAGCAAGGCTGCGGTCAAGGAGGTTCATCATTGTGAGCACCGCCCTTCTAGGGGCACTTTGAAAACATCATCCGGTGAGCCTGTCCCTTTTTTATTCGATAGTGGATCGTCTTGTTCACTTTTAAAGGAAAGCTTTTGTGATAAGCTCTCGGGTACTGTGCGTAAAGATACTGTTTATCTTAGTGGTATCGGAGGCAATGACATTCAATGTACTACACAAATTCAGAGCGAGGTTAGAATCGATGACCGTTTAATAAGCTTACTTTTCCATGTGGTTCCGGATTGTAATATATCAGACCCTATAATTATTGGTAGGGATATTCTAGATTTAGGGCTATGCGTGAAAATTGATAATGATAACCTTATCATATACACGAAAGAGCAGTCTCATTTTTGTAGCAGGAATTTAGATTCATTATATTTTAATCAGATTGACACAGATTTGCAGGGACATGATAAAGAAATGTTGATTTCAATTTTGAAGAAGTATTTGAATCATTTTATCGAAGGTATACCTACCAAACGGGTTAAGACTGGGGTATGTCAGCTTAAATTAGTAGATCCCCAAAAAGTCGTTTATAGATGTCCCGGTAAACGCGCCCCAATAGAAAAACAAATAATCAGAGAACAGATCCAAAAATTATTAGATGCAGGAGTGATTCGGGAAAGTTCTTCCCCTTTTGCAAGCCCTATTGTCCTTGTTAAAAAGAAGGACAATACGGACCGATTATGTGTCGATTATAGGGAGCTAAATTCCAATACCGTGCCCGAACGTTACCCTTTGCCCCGTATCGAGGAACAAATTGATCAGCTCAATGGGGCCAATTTCTTCTCCTCGTTAGATATGGCTGCTGGCTTCCACCAGATCCCTATCCATCCCGATTCAGTGGAAAAGACAGCCTTTGTCACAAACGAGGGTCAATACGAATATCTTGCCATGCCATTTGGTTTACAAAATGCGCCTTCAGTCTTTCAGAGATGCATCACAAAAGCCATGAGCCATTTAAAAGACAAACCATTAATTTATATGGACGATGTACTTTCCTATTCTGTGGACATCTCTGAAGGTCTCCAGCGTCTTGACGATGTGTTGGCCGCATTATCGGAGGCTGGCTTCTCATTAAACCTTAAAAAATGTAAATTTATGAAACAAAAGATTGATTATTTGGGATATTCTGTGCAGTCAGGTGTGATTAAACCAAATTCCCGCAAAATTCAAGCCTTGGTAGAAGCTCCTGAACCGAAAACAGCTACGAATGTCCGGCAATTCCTTGGGTTAGCGTCTTATTTCCGGAAATTTATCCCCGACTTCACACGGATTGTGGGTCCCTTATATCCTCTTACAAAATTGAAAGGGCGAATTACTTGGACTCCTGAATATGAAAGAATACGCAAAAAGTTAATAGACATTCTTACGTCTGAACCCGTACTTACCATTTTTGATCCAGATCTACCTGTAGAGCTACATACAGACGCTAGCTCGGACGGTTATGGAGCAATCCTCTTACAAAAGAAAGATAACCTACCCCACGTTGTAGAATACTTTAGCCGTCGAACATCGGATGCAGAGTCTCGCTACCACTCTTATGAGTTAGAGACTTTAGCAGTCGTCAGGGCGGTAGAACATTTCAGACACTATCTATATGGTAGGAGTTTTGTAGTTGTTACAGACTGCAATTCATTAAAGGCGTCGAAGTCTAAGAAGGATTTAACTCCACGTGTATATCGTTGGTGGGCATATCTGCAGGCTTACGACTTCGATATTGTTTACCGCGAAGGCAGTAGAATGGAACACGCTGACTTTTTGTCTCGAAATCCTTTACCAAATTCCGACACAGTTAGTCCTTTAGAATCTGAAAAGGTGCAAACTAAATCCGTTCAATTTATTGAACTCCACCAGGGCTGGTTATCAGTGGAACAGAAAAGGGATACAGAAATCCAAGATCTTATCACAAAATACCACAATAACAGTTTTCCCGAAAGCGTAGGACGGACATAATATGATGTCAGAGAAGGTATCCTCTATAGGAAAATTGTCCGTAATAAAGTGGTCTCCTGGTTGCCAGTAGTTCCACGATCTCTTATTTGGACACTCATAAATCATGTCCACAATGAATTGCAGCATCTAGGTAGGGATAAAACCTTAGATAAGCTTTATGAGAAGTATTGGTTTCCGGATATGTCTAAATGTGTTCGAAAATTCATAGATTCGTGCATAATCTGCAAGGCTTCCAAAGGTCCGTCGGGAGCTCAGCCCGTTCAGCTGCACCCGATACCGAAAGTGTCTGTGCCTTGGCACACAATTCATATAGACTTCACGGGAAAGCTTAGCGGGAAGAGCGACCGAAAGGAGTATTGCTCAGTTATCATTGACGGTTTCACGAAGTACGTTTTACTCGAACATACCTTGTCTGTTGATGCGAAGAGTGCGATATGTGCTCTGCAAAAGGCAGTTAACCTTTTTGGAGCGCCAAAAAGAGTTATCGCAGACCAAGGCCGTTGTTATATCAGTTCTGATTTTAAATCTTTTTGTGACGAGCATAAAATAGAACTTCACTTCATCGCGACGGGTTCAAGTAGAGCAAACGGCCAGGTCGAACGAGTGATGCGTACATTAAAAAGCCTTTTAACTATAGTCGAAAATGATCCTAATAAAACATGGCGCGATGAATTAGGAAATATTCAGCTTGCACTAAATAGTACAAAATCTAGTGTAACTAAGTATTCCCCATCCGAGCTTATGTTCGGAATTCGTTCTGATTCGCTGGGTATGTCCAAAATTAACAGTAATGATAAGGACAATGAGGTTCGCTTGGATCTTGATTCAATTAGAGAAGATGCGTCAGCAAACATTCAAAAAGCTGCTGAATCCGAAACTGTTAGATTTAATCGTGGTCGCGCAAAAATTATGCCATTTTCTAAAGGAGATTACGTATTTATCAAAAACTGTGAGCGGAATCAGACAAAACTAGATAAGAAATTTAGGGGTCCATTCGTGATTACAGAAGTTCTAAATAATGATCGCTATGAACTTAAAAGCGTAGTAGGTGCTTCCTGCCGAACTCTCAAATATTCCCACGAAAATTTGCGCGCAGTACCCCGGGGACATGACGGATTACTCGAAATCGCGTCTAGTCTTTTAAATGAAGTTGAGGCCGAGACGGCGTCTGATGATGTAGACAATACTTGGTGCTCAAACAATGACAACGAGTCATTAGACCGTCTCGATACTTTGACCGTATGCTCAGACACTGCCTCCGCTGACTCGCGCACTGTCACAGTGAATTCAGATACCCTGAGCGCACACTCAGACCCAGAAACATGGGAAGTCCTACATGAAGTTGAAGTACACACGGAGCAAGACAATTCACTATTATAGGTATAGTAAAACTATCGTTATAGATAATGTAACATACACATGTGATGATTCTACAAATGGTTGATCCTGGGCGGAGAAGTGTCATCCCTACTATTCCAGAGTGATTAGTTAGAGGGCACACTTCACTCGTCTCAGAAGGTAGACGAAATGTGTCGTCCGAGTCATACCCGCGTGTCGGGTTGGCTTGTCACAGTGAGTAGACGAAACATGTCGTCCGAGTCATACCCGCCGGTCGTGTTGGCTTGTCTGAGCATCATCCGACGAAATTTGTC
Source organism: Eilema caniola (assembly GCA_949126895.1). Taxonomy (NCBI): domain Eukaryota; kingdom Metazoa; phylum Arthropoda; class Insecta; order Lepidoptera; family Erebidae; genus Eilema; species Eilema caniola. Next base: position 23,436,474 of record OX421479.1, on the reverse strand, counting down.
GTCCGAGTCAGGTTCCTCGAGAGGGCTGACTTGTCCTGGATGACTGCTTGTTATTAGTGAGATGAATTGTTCGTCCGGGTCACATCGTGGCCTGTCTAGACGTTTATAAAGATGATTTTAGTATTGGTGCACCGATGAACATGATTAAGTCAGGATGAGCGAACGGACTGTGCAGTTATCCTAATTTGTTGCAGATAAATCGCCCGAGGACGGTCGTGTGTCAGTCCGGCCGTGACGGCGTTTACGTCAAACTTCAGGTTGACAGGTGACAGTCGATGTCAACCTAGCGAAGCGTCATTGTCGATGGTGACGGGCGGCCATCTTGATAGTAACATTGGATCGAGACAGGGCCCGCGCACCACGCTTTTGACGAATCGCTGTATATCTACGTTATCACGCTGCGTTATTATTTAATTAAGTTGATTTCGTATCGTAGTGATCACTTATTGCCTAATTTTATTGTGATTTCTGTGCGTATTGATTAAAGTGCGGTGATTGTGATCGGAAGACATTTATTTCTACTCTCACGCCCATCTACCACATAGTTAGAGGAAGATGAGTTCTGGTGAAGGCCCCCTTGCCCCCTTCATACTGTATAATTTTAAATATTGATGCCTGACATAATTTTTATAAGCTCTAATGAAAATGTCAACAATTATTTGGGATGCCGTATGCTTGAATATGGTGATACTTCCACAACAACAATCAATGTCAATAAAATAAATAAAATACCCATATTTCGCAAATTACAAAAAAAACTATTTGTACATTGATGACACTAATGCACTGAGAAACTCCAAAGAGTTTATGCGGCACTTTTTTAGAATGTATGTGTATAATATCTTTAAATTAAAAAAAACCTAGCTTAATACTCTATTAGGTAGGTTAAATTACCTTGCGAGTGTCCAAATGTTTGGCATAAACAAATCAGATACTTGATTTCTTACTTCAAAATTTTCAGATATGTTGATACCTAAAGTTCAAGCTCTTACTTCCATAAGTACCTGAATAAAAAATCTTGACAGACAGATCGACGTACAATGATTAGTGATGCCATAAGCGTTCCTTTCGAGATACAATTTATCAAGTACATTGTTTTTATTGTTAGAACATAAAATATATATTTTGCGCTCAGCAAAATGAAAGTCTTATATCAGTTTAAAGAATTTACGGTTCAGTGGGTTGAGTTAGCAACTAGCTGTGTAAGTTATCTTTATAGAATTAGCGACTTTCAGGACTTACGTGCCCCGTTCCCTGTTGTATATATAACTAAAACTATGTATGATATGTTCTAAAATTTACACGAATGACACTCATTGAAATAAAACCACTTTTTAACAGTTTCCTCGGATAACGGATCACCCCGTGAACATGTCTTCTGAAAAGGGGGCGAAACGTCGGTCTTAAATTAAATAATAACAAAGAAATCGCGATAGCATCCGTGAAAAGTGCTTTTATTTCAATAAAAATATATACATATATTTAACTGATTTCAGACTTTTGAATGTCAGTAATGTACAAATATGAGACATCCGCTGATTGCTAACACTCCCTACGTACTACGTCTAAATGTTATAAATAAAATAGTTCGGAACCAAACACGGACCCCTCGTCATTGCGTACGATCTTTATTCTACTTGTATATATATTTAAAGAGCTCACGAGCAAAGATTCATCGAGCGCCGACGCGTCTGGTCGCAATAAAACTTAATTTACCGCAGTTTTAAGAGACCAGTTGTAAAACTAGCGACTGATTTGTATAGTTTGAGGATCAGATTTTAGAGAACTTTTTGAAAATGTCGCTTCGCGCTCAAAAAAACACAAGCCCCTCTAGACAAGTGGCAATTCGCTAGCCGGGGTTTGGTGGAATACGTATTGACGTATTTGACATGCGTTAACGACTGTCATATACGTCAAATCCTATACATTCGTCATTCTATTCCATGAAACGCCTGCTAGTGAATTGCCACTTGTCTAGAAGGGAAGATGTTTACTTGTTGAACTACGAAGCTTTTTTCCTTTTGGATTAGTTAAAATTACTTAGTGTGTGTGTTGTGATATACGGCTAGCGCTTCTTCTGCATGCGGAGACAAGTGGTAAGACGGAAAGTACTGTCGTCCAACATGGCCATGGTGGGCAATATAAGTGCTTATAATCAGAGACCTGGCACTAGATACAGCCAGCAGGCGGGCACACTCTGAATATTGCATGATATATTTATAAAATTTGCTTTTCATTAAGTTATTTGGAAAAACAGATTTTTTTAAGAAACCTAAATCAATAATAGGGTTTCAAGAATCAAGAATCAAGAATCAATTTCGTTTATTCAGTTGAGGCACATAAAGAGCACATATGAACGTCAAAATTTTACAGTCATGTCAAGAAATTATTAATATAATATTAAATTAAGTAAATAAATCATTTGAAAATGATTCTTTCGCTAGTTCGGTAAGTTGGTTCTACTAAGAAGAGACCAGCAAGAAACTCAGTGAACAATATTATAGTTTCTTTTTAAATCATTTTTTTTTTAATAGACTTATATTGTGCGAGCAAGCAAACAGATTAGGATGACCATGCATTTTTATCATTGAGTTATTCGTTTACTTTGTAATATCCTTTTTTCGTTAAAAACTTTTTTACTTCTATTTTAAACCTATTTAGTGGCATGTCAACCAAATCTTGAGGAATTTTATTAAACATTTTAATACTGTTGCCTACAAATGAATTACCAACCTTTTGAAGTCTGAGTTTTGGCACTACAAGTTTATTTTTTTATTTCTCGTATTATAATTGTGTACGTCAGAGATTTTTTTAAGAGATCTAGGTTCTTGCGTACATATCTAAAACATTCGTAAATGTATTGGCAAGCAACTGTTAAAATATTAATTTCTTTAAATAGTTCTCTCAGCGCGTCACGGGGTCTGAGGCTATGGATTGCTCGTATCGCTCGTTTCTGTAATATGAAAATAGTCTCAATATCAGCAGCTGAGCCCCACAGCATCAAACCATACGACATAAGGCTATGAAAGTAGCTAAAATAAACTAATCGTGCCGTTTAGTCATCAGTCAGTGACCTCATTTATCTAACCGCATAGGCAGCTGAGCTAAGTCTTCCTGCCAAGGCTGCGATATGAGAACCCCATTGTAGTTTAGTATCTAGAGTCATACCAAGAAAAACTGTGGTATCAACTATTTGAACAGATTCATCGTTCATTGTAATATGCGTATCTATCTGTCTTACATTAGGCATTAGGTTTAATAAATAAATATTATGGTACGTGTTACGTTAAGCTTGTTAACTGTTTATTAAAAGTATAAGTTTAATAAAAGGTTGAATGTTTACAAAATTAAGTTCATTAAGGTAATTACACAGAAATAAATTCATGATTGTTTCTCACGCTAACGTATTAATGATCCAAAAACTTCACTTTCTTTTCAAATATCTCGTTAACTTTCTATATTGTGTTTTCTTATATAAAACATTTTTAACAGTACACTTAAATGTTTCCACAAGTATCAACTCAAATAGATAGCAGTAGTGTACCACTGTACCCACTTTAGTACCTTTAAAAAACTATTCCGCACTAAGAGAGTTGGTCCTGAATAATAGCATCACATTACTCCCGTACCCTCCCCCTCTCTGCTCACCCCACTTTGAACTAAATGCTTGCCTCCGCACTATTTCTAATATGTGTTCCTGGTAATACGCTACTACTTACGAGAGTACGACCAAAGATTTAGGACAAATGTTCCGGGGATTGAAAATGACAAATATTGTGTAAGATCTGAAGTGTTGTACTTGTCAATGTAATTACATGGAAAGATGTGAAGTACCTGTAGTTTAACTTATTGACAGAGGCATACAAAAATACATTTTATACTACACAAATTCGTAAGCGATTATCTTCAGCTGAGCTCTTTGTAATGTGTAATATCGACGCAGTGATTGATGCAGTACTGTTACTAAGGTTGAGTAACTTGTGTGTTCAATTCGACTTACATCGTTTATTGTTTTGTTTGTCTTTTCCAGTTTTGAGGTAATTCTTGTCATGAGGGATCACGTCGATCAACAATGTAATGAAACGGTATTATCAGCTCTTATAATATAGTATGCTGCATTTGTTCGATCTGTGATGATTGACAGACACTTGATGATTTAATTTTTATTAATAAATTGACTTAAATAACACCGGTACGACATTTGAACTTTATAAGTTTGTATTACGGACGGACTGCGTATCCTCATTATATCTATATTTATTGTTTTATGGCTGATAAGCTCGCGTTTGACCAGTATCTCACCTGTTGGCGATGTGGCCGACGGTGAAGCACGCTTGCCTAGAAACAATCTCTTCACTCTAGTCTTGAAGACATACAAGTTAAAGCTACCCAAAAACACAGATTCGGTGAGTATTCAGTGTTGTCGTTAGCAAAACGATAACCACTAGAAATGACTTGCCTGAGGGTTATAAATGGTGATTTTACTGACACGCCCAACAAACGTTGATCACACCGAGTCATCGAATTAACCGCTCCCATATATTTACACCTATTGAACAGTCTCTCAGATATGTCCAAACCCTCATGTGAATCACATTAGATTATTAATAATAATAATAATATTGCTTATTGTTTTTTTTTGTATACCACTTAGTTGGCAGACAAGCGCACGGCCCATCTGATGGAAAGTGGTTACCGTGGCCTTTGGACGTTTGCAACACCAGGGGCATCACAATCGTGCTACCGACCCTTTAGGTACCTTCTAACAACACCACACACTACAAAGAACACGTAATACTTGAGGCTTATCCTAGTTCCTATTAATATTATTAATCTGAAGATTTGTAAAAATGTTCGGATGTTTGTAACTCAATCATCACCGAACGGCTGAATGGCTTTGATTAAAAAGTACAGCAGGCTTACCATTAAGTCTCAAAGTGGATCAAAAATTGAACGGCTGTCGTTTACAAATAAAAACTTTGTCATCTTATGCGGTTATATGGGATTGCTGGCAGTATGACAGCAGTTCAATAATTACCCTGGGATCGATTATAGCCCTTTTTATCCTCAGAATAGATTGCCATGTGTTGCGTGACCTAAATTTGAATTCTACGTGGGTGGAGCCGTTCCATCAGTTAGTAGAACCATAAAGAAAAAATGACTCACATTAAAAGACTCATTAAACAATAATACTACACGATTTACCTCCTTAATTCCGTGTACCCGTTCAAATGTCTGATATTGTATGTGTTTCACGTTAAAACAGACAGTTGTCAGTTCACGTGTTCATTTGTACCGTTAGTTGCGGCAGGTGGCCGCGCGTGACGTCATACGATTGAGCGCAAGGATAAACAAGGAGCAATCCAACAATGGGAATGTTACCCCAGAGTGCCGTGCGCGTTGATTACTTCTAGTATTCAGTCTGTATTCATTACATACCCGAGTGTACTGATTTCGTTGATTAAGTGTATTAATTAAATGGCGCACACTAACCATTGATATTCAAAAGAAGATCTAATATGGACAGAAGTCCACCGTGGACCCTGGAAGCGAGGACCCTTTCGGCACTATATCAGTTCCGAAAGGAGGCCCTACTCGGTGCATTGGTCCGCTGCGCGGATGCGTGGGCTGCCAGCACCTCCTTCTGCGAGCAGGTCATGCTCGCGAAGGAGACGGCATAGTGGGCGCGGCGCGATGAGCGAGAGAGACTCGCTCGCTGCACGCGCTCGTAGGCGGCTCGGGCGTCGGAGGGCGCAGACCGACCTCCGTCCCCCATGAGGGCGGGCCTGAGGGTGACGGGTGCAGTCGCCCGTCACCCTAGCAGAAGCAGGCCACCCCTCACCGGGAACGAGTTGTGGACCGCGTGGTCCCCCCTAGAGGGATGGTCCTGAGTCAGCCGGGGTGCGAGGGATATGTCGCATGACAACCTCACCTTCGGCCATGCGCTACGACCCACAGACGACGTGCGGTGTGGTCGGTTCGAGTTCGACATAACGGCTCCGGAGGGGGGGGGGGGAGGGTATCCGTGGGGATTTCCCGCACGCAAAAAAAAAATACCCCACAATGCAAGTAACAGTAGGGAATTCATTCCGCAGCTTGAATGTGTATGGATTGAAGTTCTTTTCATACCCCTTCTATATAATATGCTTGATCATCACGATAGCGCTATAAAATACACATGTATACAACAGTAGCTATCGATTCTATAACGATGGTTATAAATGCTTCATTCCTAGAACCATCATTTCTTGAATATTAAGAGGATTGTAAGTAGAAGGAAACATGCGCGTGAGTGAATGCCAGTCCTAGTAAGTAAGTAAGTAAGTAAATCATTTATTGCTCGAAACATGGCATTTTACAGTGGTGTTACAAAATCAAAGAATCTGTCTCTGCATGCAAAGTTACATTAATTTATTTATTAGATTTCAAAATTTCATGTATTTAAAAATTAATAATTGTAATAACATTAAAATAATTACAATGCAAATAAATATCCATTATAAAAATTAAAAAAAAAAGTCAATATTTTGTCAAGAATGCATTTAAGAATAAATTTGTAATGACAGAATACCCAGTACTATCAATAATCAATAATTATACAAGCAATAATCAATTATATGAATAATAAAAAATAATAAATTTACACTTCGATGTCATTAATACCCAAACCATCATCATTTATCCTCAAGAAACTCCCTGACACTATAATAAGACTTCTCCATCAGCCAGGTAGTTAGTGTTTTCTTAAATTTATTGAAGGTTAACTCTCTAATGGGTCTGGGTATGTGATTATAAATTTTGGCTGTCATAAAATGTTAGCTAGGCAGTTTTGCTTTTGTGCTATCTCTAGACATGTACAGCTTATCTTCACTGGCCTTTTTGAACAACTCTGGTTTTTTTTTACAAATATGCCAAATTCTAAGACGTATAGTGACGTCAACGTCAGCAGCTTCAGACTTTTGAAGGCTGGTCTACACGAGTCTAGTGGTCCAATGTTCGCCATAGCCCGAATACATTTTTTCTGACATACGAAGACTTTTGAAATTTGATTTGAATTACCCCATAATAGTAAACCATACCGTAAAATTGATTGTACATAGCCGTGGTAAGCATTTATCGTGCAACATAGAAAGGAAGTACAGAATAGTTTCGTTCGTGAAAACAATGTATGTACCTAGTCTTATATAATATACATAATTACTTGTCGTTTTCGTTCGTCTCACATTACTTCCAGCATCTCGTTTGCCAATACAATATGTAATCATAGTTCTGAATTACGTTTCAATTGTAATGGAATTGGATTTCACACAGTTTGCACTAAATTGCCCAGTGAATCTGGCTTCAATGTAAACTCATTATAGTTTGACGTTCATAAACGGTAATTTGAGATCCAAATGATCAATATAATTATTATTCATGTAGGTACAACACTGTCATGCACAAATTATTCTATGGGGATTATTAATGTATGTAACATAGCTTTGAAATGCATGATTTTCCGTCACGGCCAGTATGTACTTGTTATTATCATGATAGGGTTATTTTTCAATACATAATATTTATAATGTATTTTATTATGTCATAGTTCAACAGTTAGAAGTAAACTTTGGAAGTAAAATATATAGATCGATAAATATTCACTTATATTAGAACTTTACTCTTATACGAACCGACGGTTATTTGCGATTGTCCCTAGGAGCCCGTAGCTCAGTTGGACAGATCTAACCCACAATTTTTCTATATTAAAGAGCCCTTTATAGTTCCAAAATCTTTAACGTTTCTATGTCTCGAAAATACTTTTAATTTATCAATATAATATTTTAGATCCTTGTAATGAAGGAATCATATTCGCGGTGCGATGCGGCAAGTCTGTCGCACTTACAAAACCAATAATGAAATTATTCGGCGAACAATCTCGCACATTGTCACCAATTACGCGGATTTGTGTGCACTGCAACAATGGGCGCAGACAACCGCTGTACAGAGCACAGAGCAATATTTTTTTTTAATAAATATTAAATGTAGGCCATGTAACAACCCATCTGATCAATGTGGAAACAGTTGGCCAAAGTCAGCGACCGTTGGGAGCAATTGAGATTGTTAAGCGCCATCTATCCCGCTAGTACGGAACTACGAGAGGCGTCTACAGATCGTTGTTCGTCAGGACACGCAAATACATCGCAAGCGCAGGAGTGTCGGCGAATTACGCAAGAGGGCGCGCAACCATACAATAAAAGGACCACATTAGCTTGAAAAAGCACCTTTCACATTTCTCCTGAGCTACGACTGAGCTGCTTACCTCGTAATATTTTAACTGTATTCAATTTATATCAATTATTTAATAAATTCCTACTTGTTAAAGTTGAAATAACAAATTTCATTGAAGTTCACCTTTAAATCATATTTTATTCTCTGTCCAAAATTACAACGGGCAAACATTTGGACCTTCAGCGCCGGATTATTTTAAACTTTTTCAAGAAACCATAAGTAGAGGGTAGCAGACCAGTCGTAGCAAATCCTCTTTTCCTTCCTTTATTCCCGCCCTACTCGCCCACATTTCTTCTATTTGTACTAAAACCGTTTGTTTCTTCTAAAAAGCTACGCGGCGGTGCGCATAATTCACCAAGTGGCTGCAGGACAAACGTGAGTACCTCTGCTTTCTTATTAAGTGCCAAAATGAGTGAAAGTTTTAAAGAATTAGTAAAAAAACGCGGTTCAGTCAAGGGTTCCCTGACCTTACTAGTCAAATACGTAGATTCCTTAGACGGGGCTTTATTGTCCGCAAGACAATTTGCTGAGTTAAAGTTACGAAAACAACAGGCGTTATGCAGTCTGTTATCTAATTTTAATAGCTTTCAAGATAAGATTGAAATAGCTCCGGAATCGGATATAGCAGAGCAATTAAGAGAACGCGAATCCTTTGAAAATAGTTATTATAGTGTTATGGCCTCTATCGACTGTCTATTACAAGGCGAAAATTCGAATAATCATAAATGCAAGGGTAGTAAATCACTAGTTAAGTTACCCACTATTTCGCTGACCTCATTTGATGGTTCATATGACAATTGGTTGGAGTTCCGAGATACTTATTTGTCCATGATTCATAATTCGGAAGAGCTCGATAATATTCAAAAATATCACTACTTAAGATCGGCTCTCACGGGCAATGCCATGCAGGTCATCAAATCTCTCGAATTTTCAGCCGATAACTATATAATAGCTTGGGATCTGCTTGAAGCTAGATACAATAATAAAAAATTACTAATTCATAATTATATTAAGTCCATATTTTCTATACAACCTTTGTCTAGGGAATCGCCCGCTTGCATAAGAAAACTTATAGATACCGTCCTTAAAAATTTACGCGCTTTAAAGAGCTTAGGCGAGCCAGTGGATACTTGGGATACCTTATTAATTTATTTAATTGTATCTAAGTTCGATGCTTCTATGGAAAAAGACTGGGAGCAATTTAAATCAAATTCTCTAAAAAATAAGGAGGTAGCTTTGAAACTAGACGAGCTTATTTCATTTTTAAGAAATAAAGCGGATATGTTGGAAATGATTAAAGCAAATCATTCCTCAAGCTTCAATAGCAAAAATTTGTCCCAAGATATTCACAAAAAACAAACGTCTAAAGTTCAAGGTCTTGTGTCTACGCAAACTAATCAGAATACCGCTAAAAATTCTAAACGGATTCGTGTATGTTCTATGTGTGCAGGTAATCACCCTGTTTACTCGTGCACTCAGTTCATTAATTTACCTTGCGACGAAAAGTTGGCCCTTATTAAAAGCAAGAGTTTATGTAGGAATTGTTTACGTGAGGGACACACTATCGATAGTTGTTTCTGTGGGCCATGTCGGGTATGTAATAAAAAACACAATAGCTTGATTCACGAGGCGTTTAGGAATGGAGAAACCTCGGTATTTACGGGTTCCTCTAACGCGCAGTCCACCCCCTCGAGTAATGAATCTTCTACTGTTCTACATTCCAACACTAATAATCAAATTAGTAATAAATCATCAAACACTCTCGTACCCGTGTTATTGTCTACTGCGCTGGTAGAAATAATCGGTGCCGATACTCAAGTTCATATTGCCCGTGTACTACTGGACAGTGGAAGCCAACACTGCATCATGTCCAGTTCTTTACGCAATAAATTAAACGCCAAGGTTATACAGTCCACTTTTCAAATCACAGGAATAGGACAATCAATCACACAGTCAAATCATTCCTGTGAAATTTCTATTCGTTCCTTAAATAGCGAATATAATACGCGCATTAATTGCTTGGTTATGCAAAACATAACTTCGTGCATACCCTCTTCATATATACATACGCATAATCTTAACATTCCTAATGATATTAAGCTTGCCGATCCTACGTTCAATTCTCCATCGCAGGTAGATATTTTAATCGGTGCGAACTATTTTTGGGATTTGTTAAATGAGGGTAGGATTCACCTAGCTAGTGGACCTTATCTACAGAATACAAAGCTAGGGTGGATAATCTCAGGTCCTGTAAACACGAATTTGCGCATCAATCAAGTTCAGTGTCATGTGGGTACCTCTCAAAATCTCGAATTGAACGCGCAGTTCAAAAGATTCTGGGAAATCGAAGAGATTTCACCACCTAAATCGCATTATACAAACGATGATCGTGTATGTGAACAACTTTTTATAGATACTACTAGAAGAGAACATGCAGGTCGATTTTCAGTTCGTATTCCATTCAAAGAATCGCCAGAAACACTTGGTGATAGTTATGAAGTCGCAAAAACACGTTTCTTATCACTAGAGCGTAAACTCGCACGTCAACCTACTTATAAATATATGTATAACGAGTTTATGCAAGAATACTTAGGCCTGGGGCACATGACGCGCATTGACGGATTTAATTCACCCTATTATTTTTTGCCTCACCATGGTGTGTTTCGTGAACAGAGCACTACCACGAAGTTAAGAGTTGTATTCAATGCAAGTCAAAAAACATCGAATGGTAAATCGCTTAACGACATTCAAATGACCGGTCCGCCCTTGCAAAATGACTTAATTGGAATACTTTTACGTTTCCGGCAGTATAAATACGTAGCTTGTGCGGACATAGAGAAAATGTTTAGGCAAATACTAATTCACGACGATCAACGGAATTTACAACTAATTTTGTGGCGTAAAAATCCGTCGGAACCTCTCGGTGTGTACCGTCTGAACACCGTTACATACGGAACGGCGTCCGCGCCTTATCTAAGTATTCGTTGTGTGCGTCAGCTTGGACTAGACTGTAATAATCCCGAAATATCGAAAATCATCTTAGAGGATTTCTATGTAGACGATTTGATCACTGGTCATGACAATAAATCTCACTTAAAAACTATATGTAAACAAGTAAAAACTGTTTGCGATTCTGGTTGTTTACCATTGCGAAAATGGGTCTTTAATACGCCAGATTTAGATTCAAATACATTTCAAAGTGGTGAATCCAGACAGATGATGTTCGATGAAAACAGTACTAGTAAAACGTTAGGCTTAGGTTGGTACTACTGTAGTGATGAATTTCATTTTACCTCAAACGTAAATAGTAACGCATGCAAAATTACTAAACGCTTAATTCTATCAGCTGTGTCACAAATATACGACCCATTAGGTTTGATTAGTCCTATTGTTATGGTAGTCAAGATTTTGCTACAGCAGTTATGGCTTTGTAAATTAAACTGGGACGATTTGGTACCGGAAAATGTATCAAAGCGTTGGTTACAGTTCTATAATTCATTGTCTAGATTAAAAGATATCCGTATTCCCCGTTGGGTCATTGGTAATGATTCCGTACGTTTCGAGTTGCACATCTTTACAGACGCGAGTCAGCTGTCTTATGGGGCCTGCGCCTACATACGTACTTTCAATAGTTGCGGTGACATCACAGTTAGACTTTTATGTTCGAAAGGACGAGTCGCGCCCATTAAAGCAATCACTATTCCGCGACTCGAGCTATGTGCAGCATTGATCGGTGCGAGATTATATGGAAAGATCGTAAATTCATTGCGTTTAGAGTTTGACAATGTAGTATTTTGGTCAGATTCGACTATCGTGTTAAGTTGGTTGAAAATGTCACCTTATTTACTTAAAACGTTTGTGCAAAACCGTGTAGTAGAAATTAATGATCTAACAAACAATGCGCGTTGGTATCACGTGAACGGCAAATGCAACCCGGCTGATTTATTATCACGTGGTATGACGCTAGAAGATATCAGTGATAGCAAACTGTGGTGGAACGGACCTGCATTTTTATCAGAGAATGTAGTAGAGTGGACACAAGATCATCTAGACATTCTTCAAACTAGTACATTGCCGGAATTGAGGCCGAATCGAACTGTAAGTGTGTTTTGTACCAGTAGTGACTATAGAATGATAGACATCAATAGATTCTCATCATACATTAGACTTAAACGTGCTTGTGCTTATATATTTCGCTTTATTTACAACGCACGAGCTAAAATTAGATCACTGGAACGTAACTCGGGCCCTTTGTCAGCAGCCGAGTTACATAACTCTTTATTGTATCTAACAAAATTATCACAAATTCAAGCATTTCCTGATGAGTACAATGCTTTATTGAATAAGCAGACCTTCAAAGGTTCACGTAACTTGTCCTCTTTAAATTTATTTCTAGATAAAAATAATATTATTAGAGTGGGCGGAAGAATTGGTAATTCAGAATTTGCATATGACAAGAAATATCCCAAACTATTGTGTAGCCAAAGCTATTTTACAATTCTTCTATTTCGGCATACTCATGCTATGATGCTCCACGCTGGCCCTCAACTCCTGTTAGCGCAGATTAGGGAGATGTGGTGGCCTCTTGGTGGCCGAAATTTAGCCAAGAAAATAGTTCACCAATGTGTAGTTTGTTGTCGTATGAAGGCTAAGACAGTGCAGCCTATAATGGGTGATTTACCTAGTGAGCGCTTGCAAGCAAACTATCCCTTTTTTTATTGTGGCGTAGATTACGCTGGACCAGTTTATATTCTAAATAAAAAGGGTCGAGGTTCTAGGTTAGAAAAGGGTTACATCTGTTTATTTGTTTGATTTTCAACGAGAGCTGTCCATTTGGAGCTTGTTACTTCCTTGTCAACTGAAAGTTATATTCTAGCTTTGAAACGATTTATATCGCGTAGAGGAAAACCTATCAAAATATTCTCGGATCATGGTAGAAACTTCGTAGGAGCGGCTAAGGAGTTTACAAGCGTTTTGACGGGAGGTTCTCAGGGAATTATTGATTACGCATCAAATAATCATATTGAATTTAAATTTATTCCCCCTTACGCACCTCATTTTGGCGGCTTATGGGAAGCAGGGGTAAAGTCCTGCAAGCACCACCTTACGCGCGTTGTAGGGAATGCTAACTTAACCTACGAGGAGTTCAGCACGGTTTTGGTACAAATAGAAGCCGTCCTGAACTCCCGTCCGATGTATCCCATGTCCCCAGATCCTGACGACTTCACGCCGCTCACGCCGAGCCATTTCCTCATTGGCCGGCCCTTGACAGCTCCTGTAGGCGAAGACACCTCCATGAAGCCCCCGCTCTCACTCTCACGATACCAGAGAGTCGAGCAACTGAGGCAACACTTCTGGAAGCGCTGGGCCTCCGAGTACGTGTCAGAGCTACAGAGACGCCTCAAGTGGAAGACGTCTAGCGGGATCCTGATTCCCAACACGCTGGTGCTGATAAAGGACGACCACCTGCCCCCTCTCAAATGGCGCTTGGGCAGGATTATCCAACTTATCCCAGGCAAGGATGGTGTGGCCAGAGTCGCTACTATCCGCACGGCGACCGGCGACATCCAGAGGGCATTTTCCAAGATGTGTCCCCTGCCAATTCCACCAGCCAGCGAAGATGAAGAAACTAACATTGAGAGCTAATAGCTCTCAAAGGGGCCGAATATGTTAAGCGCCATCTATCCCGCTAGTACGGAACTACGAGAGGCGTCTACAGATCGTTGTTCGTCAGGACACGCAAATACATCGCAAGCGCAGGAGTGTCGGCGAATTACGCAAGAGGGCGCGCAACCATACAATAAAAGGACCACATTAGCTTGAAAAAGCACCTTTCACATTTCTCCTGAGCTACGACTGAGCTGCTTACCTCGTAATATTTTAACTGTATTCAATTTATATCAATTATTTAATAAATTCCTACTTGTTAAAGTTGAAATAACAAATTTCATTGAAGTTCACCTTTAAATCATATTTTATTCTCTGTCCAAAATTACAACGGGCAAACAGAGATTGTGATTTTGTTGCGTGTAGAAAAGAAAAGAATAATAAAATAAGGGACCTTCTGTTTTAAGTTTGTTATTGCCGAGTCGATATATTTATTTAAACCGTCAACTACGAATAATGTATCCTATAGAAGTGTAACTCAGCTCAAAAAATGGCACCACATAATGAGGACCGCGGAAGGCGGGGCTTAAAAAGTGTACCGCGCGGCACTGTCAGTCCGCGCTGTCACGCGTAGGTATCGTACGGTTGTGTCACTGGAATCAATCTGTCAGTGATTTTAATTGTGTTTGTTTTTTGTGTGTTTTCGCGTTAATTACATTTCAAATATGCCTTCGTGTGTTGTGAAGTGGTGCAGAAACCATACTGATATGAAAAACGCTGGAATCACCTTCCATAGGTGAGTAAATATTCATTTTAAAAACACGTACTTGGCGAAGTTGAAAAGTGGTCAACATGAACGCAATTCCTAAATAAAATTATTTTTTATGCAGTGTTCATAGTTAAGCGCTAAGGTAATAAAAATATTGTTACTATGATATTATATTAGTAGGATGATATTATGCATAAAAATTAAATTATAATTTGAATATCACAGATTCCCAACAAATGAAGTCCAACATGAAAATGGGTGAGTGCGGTTCGTTTGGAAAGAAATGAACGTAATTGGATGCCTAGTCAGTACCTACAGTAAAATATGCAGCATATACTTTCGAACTGATGACATGTACACACCAAATAATGGAAAGGTTAAGCGATTAAGAAAAACTGCGGTGCCTATTTGCACTGTGAGATATTTTATATACCTATTTGCAATTTCTAAATTTAATGAAAAAAGTTAAACTGTTCTTATTTAGGTCATTACTTAAAATATTTATTTTTAAAAAGTAATTTACTATTTTTCAGATGGTTAGTCCATTACATTCAAATGTAGAATCATCTAGTCGACAATTGAAATTAACCATTTTAAAATAATGGTAAATAAGCGTATAACCCCCTTAAAGAAAGCCATCCTATAGATAGCAATCACGACGTTATGTTGTTAAAAGCTATAATCGAACAGTTTCTTATAATTCGTTTGCATTATATTGTTAAAAACGAGTCTTTACTAAATTCCAACCGCCATAAATTAAATAAACTAATTATTTTCAGAGGTACATAATTGTGAAAAATAACAACGTATTTTAATTTGTATGCGTATGTAGTTCAATCAATTGAAAAATAAGAACAATCCAGTTATTATTTTTTGAAGTGAAAACTTCTTTAGCGGCGTTGGATGGGTAAAAAGTGTTAAACTCACGTCAGGATTACTTGACCTTTGAACCGTAACCGACGACTGACGTCATACAACATTAGCTAAAAATTGTTTATTTTGTTAGGTACGCCAAGAAGCTTCGTAGCTTAGCGGTAAGCGCTTCGACTGTAAGTCCTTATGGTTTCAGATAGTACCGGGTTCGAACCTAGGCTTCTGACATTTTTTGTGATGATTTTTTCTTTTTGTAATTTATTACTTTTTGTGATTATTTTTCTTTTTGTAATTCATTAATTTGTTCTGACAGAAAATTAGTAATAGGTTCTATGATTGGCACTATATTATAGGTATTGTATGGTATGGTATGTTCTTTTTATTATTTTCTCTGTATATAACGAAGAAAGAAGGAGAGAACAAGTTTGCACTTCTGCTATTTCAGCTGTAACTCTATGGGAGTTACACTTCTATAGGATACATTATTCGTAGACCGTCAAAGACTTTTCATATTGGTATGGTGACCATAAGATGTTGTTAGGTTAGATAGTTACGTGACAACTTAAGACGATGACGAAGGTCCCTTAAGGACTGAATAAATTAATAACCGACTTGGTATTACATGAATCTCACAACTTTTAACGTTAAAGCAACTGAGGCGAGATTTGGTATTTTGGCAAGTATTGTTATTTTTATGGGATTTCGTTTCTGTTTGTAGATAGTCCTACTTTATTCCTTTCCAGTTCCTTCTGCTTCTTGTAGATATATACCGACAACGAATTTTCTTAAAGTCTGTCTTAAGAGCGTTTCTTATTTTTGTAGGTAGCCTTCCTTTCTTGTTTTCCAGTCAGTTATTTACAACCTTACGGACATGTGAATACGAACGTACATTTTTACATTAGTTAGTAACATTTAATGACGCACTCGTCAAACGTCTCGGTTTTAGTGCTTAGCCAGACCAAAAGCGATGGCGGCGGCGGGCGACGTGGCGGGCGCGGACGCGGACACGAATGCGATTGGGTGTCCATAAAGACGCGCGACAAGCGACTAACGATTTGGCCTATGTCAGGTGTTCTGGGTGAAGGGTACGGTGTAAATGCTGATATGGAACACGCAACGTGATTCCGGAAGTAACACTTTATTAACAATTAGAAATAATTGGTATAATATACTCTAACACCGGTCATTTCATCTTGGTGCCGGATGTTTTGTCGGACAGCATCAGAAACTCACATGAGCAGCCTCCATGGTTGCTAATGTATGCTGATGACATTGCACTGATAGACGCGGACCGGAACAAATTGGTGAGACGCGTTAAAGTGTGGAAGGGGGCGCTTGAGAACGGCGGTCTGAACCTAAATGTGGCGACGACAGAATTGACGTTAAACTCAACAGATCCCACACCCGTCCGCATAGGCGAAGACTTGGTCGAGCGCACGGACCAGGTTAAGTACCTGGGATCTGTACTTCACATAACTGGTGACATCGACCACGACGTCAAGGCACGTATTGCCACCGCATGGGCCGAACGGCGGGAAATGACTGGCGTCATATGCGACCCTAAAATACCAGTCAGGTTGAAGGGACAAGTCTATGAAACGATCATTAGGCCTACACGGCTGTGAAGTGTGGCCACTGTTGTAGCGACACAAGCAGGAGCTGCGTGTCACGGAGATGAAAATGCTGCGGTGGATGTGAGGAGTCACCCGTAAGGATCGCGTAAGGAACTCTCGCATCCGCGGTAGCCTTTATGACCGTGACATCGTAGATAAAATGCAAGAGAGTTGCCTTCCCTGGTGTGGCCATGTCTTGCGGCAACAGCCAGGCTACGTGGGTAACAAAGGCCTGGTAATGGCGCCCCCGCCCGGTCCAGGTAGAAGGGGTATGCCCAAAAAGTCCTGGCTTGACGTCGTGCAAATGGTCTCACTACCATGGATGCCCAAGATCGTGCGAAGTGGAGGAGGAAGAGCCGGAAGGCGGACCCTGAGCTCCGAGGGCATCTTGGCCTTGGATGCAATCAGGATAACGTCTAAATGTCGGTGATGACCAACAGCGGTCATCGCGAATACAATTGCATCGTTATCGATTCATCGCGATAGGAATATTCACATTAACATTAATAAATACATAAATATTAATTATGAATGAGGATTACATCTAATAATAATATAATACCCCAAGAAAGTTAGCTAAAACAATGCAAAGCTAGAAAACAGTTCTAGTAGCAATTTTCTTTCGGAATTCGAAAAAAAAAAAGTTTATATCTTTTTGAATTAAATTTTCAGTCATTTATATGTTAAATATTCAAATCAATTTAAATAGAAAAAAATAATCGGTCTAGGCGAGGTTTTAACCTGCGATCTTTGCCTTACAGGAGCAATATTTAATCGCCCTAACTAATTCTAATTTTTCCTTCTATATCTGTCTTTAAGGTGACAGTAGAGTGTGTCTCCGATATTCTTACACTTTACACTTGAAGGCTTAATTCTGGGTTAATGAACGAAAAAAACTCAAAAGTCAATGATTTCGAAAACTATTGATTTTCGGCCATACATATGGGAGGCCAAAATTATAGCCTTTGGGTCCTCTTACACCCCCTAACAGGAATACGTCGAGTTACTAGTAACCCTGCATAATATATACTAGTCAAACTCTTTAAAAAATTGCGGGTCGGTTCTGGGGGTGATGCGGCAGTGGGGGAGGATTACGCAGCGTAGAGATTTGATAAATGCGTTAATGAATTTTCACATCTATACTTATAGACATAGCGCACATTCTTGTGATGTCTCCTGTATGCGAGCTACAAAATGTTACGTGCTGTTGATGGTCGATTAGTGATACTAAAGCCAGTCTACTAAAATTGATTAATAAAACTGTTTTTTAATTTTCAATATTGGTTCTCAGTGGAGTACCCCAGCTCTTCCTGTGGGTGACGTAAAAGGCTGCTAAGGGATAGGCTTGATCTCTATCTTGTAGGCGGTAATAAGTTCGCCGCCTATTACGTGGGACCGAAAGGGACGTGGTTACTAATACTATCTGGCTATCCCTTTAGGGATTTTCAGTATCGATATTTTATCTCCAAACTCACATTATGCCATGACCATTTGATGACCATCGATGGACAGCCGGGGGAGACGCCGACGCCGCAAATGATGACTGATCGTCAATTGTCAGCCGCGACCTTCACCCGCCTCGGCGTATTTATTTTGCGTATCATTTTAATGGTGTTTAGTTCACATAGCTCAGAATACAATAAATAATCGTTAGTTTTAATCATCTCATTAATGAACAGTGCTTATTTATCTTCTGGATACTGTAGGTATATCGATGCAAGCGTGTTACAGTCTTGACCATAACCTCATAAGCAGGCGAGATATTGGTGAATTTTCACACTTGGAGGATAGGGTCTAAAAAAAGGAGTTTGTTGACGTTAATAAACTTTATTTCTATTACATGTTGGAAATTTTCAGCCGTTACACTTGCATAGCGTGCTTGCTTCGCATTGCGAATGGTGCAAATGGTAATGGTTTGATAGTAATGGCAGCAAAATCTAATGGTGACTGTAAATTTTGATTAACACTCATAATATGCCGCATAAAGCAGCCGATTATATGCCGACATGTTAAATTTAAATATACAAAGACTTGGTATGGTTGAAACATTACTACAACGATAACCATACATGTCTACTATGATGGAATATGGCGAAACCATACTGCATAATAACACCTTATGTAACGCATATTTGCAAGAAACAAATGAATTTGAATATGATTTAGGTTTTCAAGGCAAAAACGTAGTTCTTATCCATACTAATATCATAAATGGGCAAGTGTGTGTGTCTGTTTGTCCGTTTTTCATGCCTAAACCACTGAACCGATTTCGATGAAATTTGTTATAGTGGTAGACTAGACCTTGAGAAAGGACATGGGCTATGATTGTTCGCGATAACCGACATCCACGCGGGCGGAGCCGCGGGCAAAGCTAGTAATAAAATAACAAACAAACAAAGCGAATGCTTCACTAATGGGGATGCCTCCTGCGCTTTTATCCCTACAGAGGGCGCCTCTAAATGGCCAATGTTAGCTGTCATCCACATAGATTTCATTGTTTTTCTCTTCAAATCTGACAGCTATGAGTTTGTAGAATATACTACTTCCGGGCTGATTGGCCGTGGTCCATGTGAAACTTGCGTTCCAGACGTTTCGTCGATCACTGCAGTCGACATCTTCAGTGGCGCAGGGCCGGGCGACGACAACTTCGGAGACCTTGCCTCGCCGGCGGCTGACGTGCGACTGGCGCGATGCCTTGAATCACGGCTGTATTTATAGGCACGGTCGGAGCGGGGAATCGACTCACTCGATTCTGATTGGCCAAGCGCTGTGGCGCGGACGTACTCGATCCTGATTGGTTGTTTGCACTGTGATACCGAGTGGCTCTCAGTGCTGGGTACCAATCTTTTTGGAGCTAAAATCCCTCGTTTTTTCGGTTAAAGTTGTTGGGATGCTTGAATATTTCGATGGCTTCTCGAAGTATACGTGGAAAAAAAATGTGTTGTGGTAGCTAGAACTTTCGTGTTCTGAAATTCGATGGTATGATTCCCATCCTCTTGGGTGTGTTCTGCAATCGCTGACTTGTCGAAGTGGCAGAGGCGGCAATTACGTTCATGTTCCGACAGGCGGGTCTTGATACTTCTTTGGGTGGTGTCCACGTATACCGAGCCACATGAGCAGGGGATTCTGTAAACTCCAGCTGACGATAGTGGATCATGTGGGTCCTTGACCGAACGGTGAAAATTCCGTAGCTGCGTCGTGGGCTTGAATATCGGCTTGATGTTATAAGCTTCTAGCAGTCTTCCGATACGATCCGTAATGCCACGAATGTATGGCAAGAACGTGGGCACCACCCAAAGAAGCATCAAGACCCGCCTGTCGGAACATGAACGTAATTGCCGCCTCTGCCACTTCGACAAGTCAGCGGTTGCAGAACACACCTAAGAGGATGGGAATCATACCATCGAATTTCAGAACACGAAAGTTCTAGCTACCACAACACATTTTTTCCCACATATACTTCGAGAAGCCATCGAAATATTCAAGCATCCCAACAACTTTAACCGAAAAAACGAGGGATTTCAGCTCCAAAAAGATTGGTACCCAGCACTGAGAGCCATTAGGTATCACAGTGCAAACAACCAATCAGGATCGAGTACGTCCGCGCCACAGCGCTTGGCCAATCAGAATCGAGTGAGTCGATTCCCCGCTCCGACCGTGCCTATAAATACAGCCGTGATTCAAGGCATCGCGCCAGTCACACGTCAGCCGCCTGCGAGGCAAGGTCTCCGAAGTTGTCGTCGCTCGGCCCTGCGCCACTGAAGATGTCGACCGCAGTGATCGACGAAACGTCTGGAACGCAAGTTTCACATGGACCACGGCCAATCAGCCCGGAAGCAGTATATTCTACATGCAACGCCGGCCGTGAAAGCCTGAAGACTTATATAGCTATGAGTTTGTTATTGTTATTATTTTTTTGATGGCAAAACCACTGCGGTACCACAGACACTATAGCCAATGCCATTTAACTTTAGACTTTACTAGTATACTATTAAAGCCTCAAATTAAATGACCATCTTGAAGAGTGAATGAAAAATGTTAGAAACTCTTTTTTACCTTTTGAACTTTAAAACACAGCTATAAAGCCGAAAATTTAACAACATTTTGTGCAATGTCAACGGTGTGACAGTGGTTTTTATTGTTGTTTGGTCATATGCTGCTGCCATCTACAATTAGTTTTGCGTCGGCATCCCCATTGTATTTGGTATCAAGAAATTCTTATCTAGATGTCTACTACATAATGGATACATTTTAAAATGTCGCGGATTACTCGTCAGGTGTGTGGACAATCCATCTGGCCCTCGCGTGAAATATAACCGTCATTGCTCGAGGCGACCGAGGGGTTGAGGATGTAGCGGTAGCGGGGAGGGGGCAGGACGAGGTCCCGTCCGTCGCTGCAGGGCAGGCGGGATGCGCGAAGAGTGTGGATGTGGCGGAAATAAAATTGAATTGAAATTCTGTCGCTGAGACACTTATATATTATATTCAGTAAAATATACTTCACTGCAATGCAGCATTTGAACTGGTATCAAACATGTGCTGGAACTCTGCGATTGCGATCTGTGGGTGGGAATTTATGCACGTTGCTACGTATAGTAGATGATCTTAAGGAGTGTCCGCAATATTTTTATAGTTTGAGCAGGTATTGTATTGCATGCTGCAATATTATTTACTGTTGTCCATTCATTCGTGGGTGCATCGACGTTTGTATGACACTTTTTATGGTCAAACCGTTGGACCAGTACGAATAATTTTCAATTTTTGGATTAATGTTTCAGTGTGGTCAGGAGCAGTTCGACATCGAACTGTATTCATTTAATTTACACTTTGATATATAAAATGTATCAAAGTGTGTCAAAGTGTATCAAAATTTATCATAGTGTAAATGAGTGATTAACTGACCGAAGTAGATGAAAATTTTAAATGTAAGTTGCTATAATAATGTTTTAGTGAAATAAATGTAGGACGTAGGACACGACGGTATTTCCGTCTAATTGAGCAGTCCGACTGGGGAAGTACCTCGGCCATAATAACCTACCTAACCGTGTTGTGTTCTTGGTGATGAGTAGGATAGTCAGAGCTCACTGGAGAGTTTTTGTGCTGTCAGTGGGAAGACCAGAAGGCTATCACTGCTTTGTCTTCTAAGCTGACAGCACAGAAACTCTCTGTGTTTATTCCTCTGGCGTTGCACACGTCCACTGGCCACGGTAACCACTTTCCATCAGGTGGGCCGTGTGCTTGTCTGCCACCTCAGTGGCATAAAAAAAGTTAAAACCTACTTATTGGTGGTTAAAGCAAGAGTTTCATTCGTAAATAGGCCAGTGAACCTGCCCAGTGACCCGGCGTCACCCCTTTGTTGCCAGCAGCCCGCGGCGGGTTCTATTCATAGTCGTGACTTAATGCCCGAAGTTACGCGATGAAACAACTACGTGTTGTGCTATTACGAGTTATGTGTTATCTCTTGCCTCACTGCAGCGAAAGCAAAATTGGAGAGTTATTTGTTAGACCTGTATGTATGTTTATTTCGTTACAATGTCCGCATGTAAGCCCTAAACAGTTGAACCATTTTTCATGAAAGATGCATTTTTCATCTTTATTACGTGATTGTCACTGGGTCTGTTAAAATTAAAATAATGGATTATTAGGCTGTTTTCAAAAAGCGGTTGTCGCAGTTTTAAATCACATGAAAACAAACAAGCACACTTTGATTATTATATTTTAATATGTAAATTTATCTTTTTCTGATGTCCATTCACTTTAGGTTCATTAAAAAGTTTGACTATCTTAATAGAAAAAAATAAACCTTCCTGTCCCCTCCATTCCGTCGTGAGTTGGTGTCGCTGCTATCAGTGCCGGGTCCAAGAAAACGATGCAATCAATCAGTTTGACGGCCTGATACTAACGTTTCTTTCCGTTATCATCGCCAATATGTCCCCAATAAATTATTATGACTGGTAAACGAGGCCATGCCACGAGCCGCGGGCGACCCACGCTCCGTGGTACTTTTTCAGAACAATCACGAAATATATTGCTTGAATCTCTCTTATAAACAAATTCTCAACTTAACTGATGTAATAAGTGTCTACAGTAAGCGACCTACTTTATATTTTGCTTCACAAAATTGTAGGAACGTGGGTGTTTGGCTGATTATAACCTTCCTGTTGTAACCTTCCTACTTATGTTAAAATACCAGCCTGTTGAATGAGCCTATAGGGTAACAACTTAAATCCATACTAATATTATACATGAGGAAGTGTGTGTGTGTGTGTAGATATACTAGATTACATCTTGAGAAAGGACATAGGCTATGTTTGGTCGCGATAACCGAGATCCACGCGGGCGGTGCCGCGGGCAAACGCTGGTAGTATAATATTTTAGTGAGAAATATTCCTTAATCTTTCCAGATTATTCATGTCCATATCAATTCAAAGTGATATTGTTGAAGCGAATACAGTTTCTCATTCAGTTCAGTTGTCGACATTGGCTTCCATGTGTTGTGTATCGGTAGTAACCTGTTATTGCAGACGTCCAAAACTAAATAAAAAACAAGTCATATTTATTGATTAGACTAAATCAGCATATAGGAATATTGATTACGCCTTCACGCGCTTCCAATTACGCTTGTGAGGACTTTCAGCTCAATTTTGTATACCATTGATGAAACCTGACCCCATATAAAATAACAACTGTGGGACCATTTGTTGTACTACAGTCAGTAATTTTACTTACATCCGAGGTGAATTTATATCCGGGCACTGCGGACATTCCGCTTAATTACAGAGACCAAAAGAAACCTAATTATACCGAGCGCATAGTGGCCTCTTATTAAACAAATTAGAAAAGCTGTATTTTTTTAATTCGCGTGTAATTTGTATAACGAAAAAAGGTGCGCTAATAGTAAGAATACCTAAAATTAGCATAACAATAATATAGCTACATGTATATTTCCGAAGGGGTACCCAGAGGGTTTTAAGATCCACGTTTCACCAACTGTGATTTTAGGCCCCGCGTAATAGGGGGCGAGCCCATTGTCATCAAGGAGGTATTTTTTCCTGTCAGATGAAGAACAGCCCTAACCCTTAGTCGCCTTTTACTACACCCACAGGAAGCGCTGGTGTGGTCCTACTCTATGTCACCGGAATATAGCTACACAGGTTCTGTATGTTGCTTATAGAACAAACATTTTATACTATACATTTTACTAGTCTTTTATTTCCTCCGTTTTGTTCACAAGAGTGATAATCGTAATCCCCATCGATTCTTATCATAAAGCTCGTATAAGAAGCAATCAACGGCCCTCGCCCCATTCACAAACACATACATATAATTCGCACTAAAACTGTAATCTTTTACTATGAGTCGTAAACTGGAAGGAGCCCATCGCTCTCGTGAGCGCTGGGCCCGCTGTACAGTCGGCGTCGGAAATATCGGGACTACAAAAACGAGGGATTTCAGCTCCAAAAAGATTGGTACCCAGCACTGAGAGCCACTCGGTATCACAGTGCAAAAGACCAATCATGATCGAGTACGTCGGTGTCACAGCTCTCGACCAATCAGAATCGAGTGAGTCGATTCCACCCTCCGACCGTGCCTATAAATACGCCAGTGATTAAAGACTTCGCATCATTCGCAACTCAGTCGCCGACGAGGCAAGGTCTCTGAAGTCGTCGTCGCCCGGCCCTGCGCCACTGAAGATGTCGACCGCAGTGATCGACGAAACGTCTGGAACGCAAGTTTCACATAGACCACGGCCAAACAGCCCGGAAGCAGTATATTCTACATGCAACGCCGGCCGTGAAAGCCTGTAGACTTATATAAAATTAAAGGTGTGTACCAATTATCAGAACAATCCGTCAATAGAAAGGAGGGACCAAGAAATTGGGATCATTTTGAGCACTTTGTTCATCAAAATCGATCTGTTGCTGACTGTACCCATGTTCGTAGTGATTCGAGCTATAAAAGCAGTTTCTCTTTACAAAATCGGTACGCATACAGAGCGACTCGGTTCAAATGAGATTAGCCTGCGAGTGGCCGCTCCCCCCACGCCTCCCCTCGCCCCTGGGAGACCCGACGTTTTATTGAACATGAAATTAAATCAAGCGCCGGTGTGAGCCGCGGAGTATTCGTTCACTAACAAAGCGTCTAATGTGTAGTCTACCAACAACACGACTTCTAATAAGTAAGCCTTCGGATGACTTCGTGAGTCAACTTCGTTACTTCTTCAATCTAACAGTTTTGTTTTCACAAAGCCTTGTGGGGATCCTCGGTTATTTACTTGCTACTTTGTTAAATGCGTACGTCGCTTTATTTCGTTTCCTTTAGTAAATTTTAAACAACTTTGCGCAAGGATCGCGGTTTGTTGGGCACGAAACGGTGACTTGTGATTAAAAACCTAGTTAGTTAAGTTACGTTATACAAATACTACAGATGTTATTTTTATGCCTAACAGAGATATTGCATTTAATTTTTTAGCTGGGAGCATTTTTTTACATTTGAAATATTTCATTTATAAATACTGTAACGAAAGAAAATTTTATACTTGGGTTTTATGAAAGTTAAAATAAAGTGAATAAAAGTGACTATGGAAGCTGTCTACGGCTAGCGGTTGAGACAGAAATGAAAAGATAGATTAACAATTATCGATTATAATAGATAAAGAGCGTTACATGAATTTAAGTATCTGGTATTATAGAAATGGAAATGAATCTCAGGGTGGATTCGCAATAAATATTCTGCCGAGGCGTTGTTTGATCCGTTGTGCAGAGATGGTGGTATGCACTTAGCTAGTTCACTCCCGGCTGCTGATGTTGCCGGCGTGCCAGGGTCCTCGCTGGTGTGCCTCACGACCGAATGATGGCGTGAAGCCCGGTGCGAAGACCCCGGTGCCGACAGCAGTTGGCCGCCGGGGTCAAAGCGACCTCCCACGGCAAGGGTAGCCGAAGAAAGGGGCCACTTTACCGCCGTGAATAGACACTTAGGTAATGATGTCCAATCTCGCTCGCACAGCCATAGACAATTTAGTATATTTAGTATCGAAACATACTAAAATATCGACTATATTACAGTATTTATTTAAAATTGATTTATAAAAAATCCACAACGTTACAATACATCATATTAGATTCAACCGACTTACTCAAGAATTAAGTTCACCTAACTCTGATCTGATACGTAATGTCAATTTGCAATTTACTGAACAATCATGTAAAACTCGAACAATTTATCTCAGCGCCGCAAACTCCCTTCAGACAGCCGACCTTTATCATAAAACTATTAGCGCTACACCAAGGCTACACCCATTTGAATACAATCAACAATGCAAACACTTCGTAGCGCTGTAGCAGCGGCGTAGCGCTACATAGCACTCGTAGACCTGATGGCCACAGCGGGGGTTGAAAAGTGCAAGAGTTTAATTAAGATGAACGAGACGGGAATAAATTAATGTAGGCACTTAATAACCGCCGCCGAGAGATGTCGCTATTTGCATTCGCCGGTCACGGTTACATTTTTGAAATGACTTAATCCCACTTTACGGTATCTGGCGGCTTTATTACGGCCTTAGGTCCGCCGCTGCTTTATTCGCAAGTATAATAAGTTGGTGTCGTCTGCGCTCGAGATTTCTTGCTTAATTAACGTTTTTTCACTACGAAAGTTTGGAAGAATTTGAACCTGTTACAACTTGCGTAGTTTGTAAGTTTTTACTGGGACTAAGTTTTGGGAGATTTGTCAGTCACGAGGACGTACTTGCGTATTTTGTTGGAAAAGATGGCAAGCAGCCTATCTTTCAAGAATATTATGACTTCACTGTACTTTAAATTCATATTTAAAGTACACTGACGTGGCAGACCAGCCCAAGGTCCACCTGATGGGAAGCGGTTCCCGTGGCCTAGGGACGTGTGCAACACCAAGAGAGTTACACTCGAGCTGTCGCCACTGGCAACACAAAGAGAGTTTCTGTGCCGTCTGTGTAGAAGACAACGCATGAATAGCCTTTGGTCTTCCCACTGACAGCACATAAAACTCCAGTGAGCTCTGGCTACCCTACTCACCGCCGGGAACACAACACGAGGTTATTCCGGCCACGATATTTAGTACAAAAGCAGTTGGCACATAGTTGTTTCTACTACTACAGTCGGACAGTATTATTACTATTTTTCAGTTTAAATTCATATCAACCCTATTTGTGTTTATCCCAGACCCAATGTAAATAGCCAATGTCTAGACTTGTAGAAAATAATACACTAAGATTATGATACGGCTATGGCAGTGTATAGTATAATTTTTTTGTTTTCATTTGAGAAAGTTTGGTACTAGTATAAGCCATTCAATTTTTCCCAACGCCCCGGTGGGTGAGAAGTTGCGGCGACTTGTTTTATGTATCCTTCAATAACGGTCTTGGTGTCGTAGTGACGTCACACTGACTGGCACACTGACTGGCTCACTGACTGACATATCATTTGTCAAGTATGAAAAATAACTTAATCAAATAATAATTATTCCTTCTTCATATTTGTGCTGATTTGGCTTCCATGGGAGTTTCTTTTATTTATTTTTTTTATTTATAAATAGGACACATCAATTTGACTTTACCTCGCCTGATGGTAAGATGAAGGTAAAGTCTCAAGAAAGAGGGCCACCATTATATACACGTGCCATGTTAACAATGGTGGCACTCAGCTTGACGGCCTCAGTTATCATTTCTCGTGTATTTCTCTCCTTTTCTAATAGGACAACACGTGCATGGCTCAGATGTCACCCGCATACAGTGCATAATATTTGCCTGTGACCCTTATCTTTGCCGCATCATTAAAACCTGGAACTTCTTAATCAGCTCACGTCTTTCCCTATTTCTACAATCCCGAGTAATTTAAGCGGGGCGTGAAAAAGCGTCTGATGAGGTCGTCAAGCTGAGTGCTGCCTATTTTCTGAGACTTTGCCTTCAGCTTACCATCAGGCGAGATGAAGCCAAATTGACACGTCCTACATAAAAAAAAAGTATTCCACCGGTACTGACTGACGCTGTACTTCTTACTGTCTTTTAGTACATTTACAGAAAACTGAATGACAATGCTAGTGTTCGTCGATACGTCAGAGTTATTATGACGTATGTGGGTGGTGGTGTGTGTACGACGGGGATGTTAGCATCAACCCCTCGATTGTCAGTCCGTCGCCTCGGCCATTACCGCTGTTTCCTGTTCGGGCATTATTCCGTCCCATTCGCTGTCACAAAGAATATGTCGATATATCTACCAGACTTAGTAACCTAGGACTTACTAGGTATATGTCTCAGTTCGGTATTTTACTGCTGAGTCAAATTATAAATTTTTTATTGAACGACAAAACGATAAGTTATAAGGAAATTTGTATGAAATAACAAATGTAACGTCATAATTGTTAATTGTTAAATAAATCACGGATGATTGAAAATAAATAAAAATGATAAAACAAGAGAATTTGATTGATTTACTTAATTTATTTAATATTTTTTTAACTATTTCTTATTACTATTGTGAAATTTTGACTTTCATATGTGTTTTTTATGTCCCCAAACTGAATAAATGGAATTGATTCTTTGATGCTCGTACCATTAATAATTTAATAAATTCAGTTACCTACATAATTTTTTGAAGCACATTACCCACCCAATTGATGGTTTTCCAGTCCTAGGTATGTTGTTTGAAGGAATGAGGACATATTTTGGCAATAACGCGTGCGTAGTTGTTGACTGATAGCAGTGCATCTATGTGGTTCTATATATCTTTCTCGTCAAGAATACATATCCGAAGAAGGAGGGAGGGGGTATAGCTGGAACAGTTCAGGCCTCCCGACAAGGCGTAAATGTCTCGCTTTTTTGTCACCAATCTCAGGACCTAGCCAGTATTGCTTAATCTTACCACGTGCTGGGCAGTTTGTACC
This sequence comes from Eilema caniola, assembly GCA_949126895.1. Lineage (NCBI taxonomy): Eukaryota > Metazoa > Arthropoda > Insecta > Lepidoptera > Erebidae > Eilema > Eilema caniola. The sequence continues at coordinate 23,407,428 of OX421479.1, read as the reverse complement.
ATATTACTTTTAAGCTATTGCATAGCTTCTATCGAGTGCCTTGAGCGCGGGGACCGAATCCAGAAATTCCGTAACGAAAAAACCTCACGCTCGTTTCTTTTCGGCAGTCTTCGACACGGTGTTCGTGTGCGTGCAACTAGCCGTATTGTAAGACTCTACGAAGCTCGCACGAATCGAGACGAGTTGCTCCGAAATCGGACGAATACATAAGCAGCTGTTTATGAGAAAGTATATAGGTGTATAAGTATTTATGTACAACAGTGAATAGCTGTACTTGTAAAATTTGTCGATAATCACTTTTTAAAATCGTTATTTTTTTTAAATGAATAATTTTGTTTTGGTGTGTCATTACATTATTTATACCTAATTATTTATACCTATTATTTATACATAGATATTTTCGTTTTATAGAGAAGAAAAGCGTAAAGAGCTAAAAGAAAAAAAAAACTAATGCACGTCAAAGGGCATATTATCATAATTGCATAAGTTGATACAAAATGCTATGCAATAGCTTTACCGCGGCAGTCCCCGAGTGCCACACGTCTTTTTTTTAATCTGTGTTCAAAGTTAGCTTACTGCGGTTATCTAAAGTTGTTACAGAGTGGCCGGTTGGTTTAGTAGTTATTGTTGCTCAATAAACGGAATGAAACGTAAACAGCGCCCTGTGTGCTAAGCTGGGCGGGGCACTGCCGGCCACCCGCGCCGCACATCGCGCGCTAAAGCGACCTATGATATTTCATAAATGGAATTGAATTGGAGAAATAAAATATGTTTTATCTCCGTTGCACCTGATTGGAAAGGATAATTCTGCCAAATTGACATAGGAAGAATACTTGTACATACAATGTGTGGCATTTTTTAGCACAATCTGAAGCGTAAATGGTTTTATAATCGAATTGATACGATATTATATAAACCGCTTCGGAGATTATTTTTAATTTTCTCACATCGGTAAATGGTAGCTGCAATCGAGTTTTAAGTCTTTTTGACGAATACGGCCGCGTGGTTCCCCGTAGATTACAATTTGAGCCTCTCCATCTCTTCCCATGCGGTGTCGTACAAGGCGACTAAGGGATAGGGCTGTTTAATATCAGACATATATTAGTATATACATACACATGACTCTCTCGACTATAATTGTTCGGGCCCACCCCGTGGTCCTTCTCATTAGTTCACCTAGGTGGACCACGGACAAATTAATTTTCCATTAGTTCACCTCAATTCAAAACAAAAATTTATGGGTTGAGGTCCACCTTCGTCTACTTTGCAAAATAATGCTCTATGGTTGAATGTTGACTCAGCCTCAGATGCATGGCTCGAGTCAACAATAGTGCCCGGAATACGGCAATAGGCTCACCCCCTATTACATGGGAACAAATACAAATTGGTGAAATGTGGGCGTTAATTCACCTCTGCCCAACCCTCGGGGAATAAAGGCGTGATTATAGGTAAATGTGTGTTTCTCGGGTGAAACGGAAATCTAATTAGAAAATTAAGCCATTTTTTAAGTCCAATTTAAAATACACAAGCTTGGATACTATTTGTGATTTTTTAAATTAAGTAGCTGTGGACTGACTATAGGGCCAAATGGTGATCAAACCTATCACTTTTTTCTTTTTTACACTTACATAGAGCGTTAACGCAATGCTTCCATCTGTTTCCCTAAAAGAAACCCTTTCTTTTTATAGCCACTTATTTTCTAACGTCCGCACTAAGAAGAGATTTTACTCACTCAGCTGCTTTTTATCTAATAATATAGTGGCGAAATAAAAAGTGCATAAAATACAATACTAATACATGTATCATAGGGTACAAATATGAAAAAAATTCGAATGAGGGCTTTCTCTAGAAGTAGAATATCAAACGCACACATTACTAGGATGGTTCAGACTGCGGAGATGGGCAGCCTATTTTTTATTTTATTTATTTGTTTTTTTGTTATTATTATTATTACAAAATTTTATCCCCACTAAACGCTTCTAAATATTACTTCTATATCTACATATATTATATATATCATTTTCTGTCATTTCCAGTCACATCACCTACCACCCGTTCTTACACTTAATTCTAGTCCATAAAAAGTTTGCCTGGAAGTGTTGCCTATTGTGGCGATAAATCCGCTTTTTGTGCAACAAGTGGAGAAAATATATTTAATTCTTAAAATGTTATGTAAATGGTATTATTCTCTTCTATCCTATTCTATTTTACTTAGCGTGGGAATGCTATGCTTTTAAAGAGCCACCGTTGTCTGTTATTTTTAGGAAATTGGTATTTTTTTTTAATCTTCATTTATTTACAGGACTATTGTCGTAAGATACTGTAATAACCCCGGTCCTGGATCACGTCACCAAGTTGTAATATCCTGGTCACGCGGGACCAAATTGTAATAAACACTGCCTTAACCATAGTAATCCTGGTCAGCGGCAGCAAATTGTACCGTGATCCTGCGTCACAGCACCAATACGTAATGAAGCGGTGGTCATACCCGCAGCATTTCACCACACTAAATAAATCGTCTATATTGTTAATTCTACTTTGGCCAATGATCGTATAATGGTCAGAGGAGACCCTAGATTAGCCCGCATATCCCGGATCCTATAGAGTTCTAGGAATGCTGGTATTTATATAATGAAACATTACTATACAATTCCTTAATTCTACCCCCACTTACTTTAACTGATTTATGTTAAGGTACAACAATTTCTCAATGAATGAGTCTCTCACAAATAATTTTCTCACAAGCAACCTACAACCGTACTAGATCCTAACACTGCCCTAATTACTACTACTGTGACAAACAACCCGAATAACTTTATTGATCTAACTTTTTACATTGTCGACTTAGTGTTGTAAGCCGCTTATCACTAGATCCTAACACCGCCCTATTTACTACTACTGTGGCAAACAACTTGTTTAACTTGAATGACCTAACTCTTACATTGTCAACTTAGTGTTGCAAGCCTAACACTGCCCTAATTACTACTACTGTGGCAAAACAACCCGAATAACTTTTGCTCCCCATAGGCATATACTTTGAATTTGTTAGTTTTTGTTTCCCCGTTGGCGTATACTTTGAATTTGTTAGTTTTTGTTTCCCCGTTGACATATACTTTGAATTTGTTAGTTTTTGTTTCCCCGTTGACATATACTTTGAATTTGTTAGTTTTTGTTTCCCCGTTGACACAGGCTCCACCAATCGCCGTGTGCAGTGGGATACTACCAACTTTAAATATCCCCCCTCTATCCTTTTGTAAGCACGTAGCCCCAAATGGAACTTACGCGCCTTTAGAGAGTAGGATAGCTGACTCGTATTTTCCCTCCCCCAATATCTGAATCCAGACAAATGTATACGTCTAATTAGACTTGAATTAGAAAGGGCATTGCCTATTAATTCTAATTCAAAATAAGATTATTTCTTTCACAATATTATCAAAACATAGTATGACTAGTACAGATTCAATGAATAGTTTCATGTGGTAGCGCGGTCTGATGACCAATCCATCAAATGAGATTCTGTGTCCAAAATAGGATCTTTAACATGTCAGAACTGACTCATACTTGTCACGTGCATAAACGAGATCGATATAGTGTCCCTGGTGTAGAAGACAGCCATATCTAGGGTCAATTGCCCAAATCAATTAAGGTTCGATACAAGTTCCAAATTAGAAAAGCGCTCCGCTAAGGTGAGCTAGATGTACCTCGCCAAAATGATTCCTCGGCTACGACGCTCCGAGTAATAAGTATTATTAATAGCATAGTACTTTATTCAAAGTCAATTGGTAGATCAGTCAAACAAACTTCTCATTTCGGAATAATTTCCATTACGAATTTGATTAATTATGATGTGAGTGGATTTAAAATATGTTATGCCATCAATCCAAGTTTCATTGAGACCATACTAAGTCAGTTGCTAGGCAAGTAGAACGTTAATATACCCTCTACCGACAACATTAGCAACGCGGTCCAACGACGGCTCGCTTATAGGTCTAATCCGAATACATCGAACGCCTACTAAACTATACAACACGATAGCTCGTGTACAATTTACTCAAATCACGATTTCACCACGGCATTAACGCACGAAAAGCCTTAACTAAATCAATCACAAGTATCACCAAGGAATGATATGTTACATCACCAAGCAAAGGCCCGATTAGCTCAGAACCGTTACAATACTAGTCCTTACTAATGCACTTCCTAACCTATTCCCATTGTGTGAGTACCTACTCTACCCCCAACTTAGAACTTCTGTTCAACCAAAACTAGGTGTAACGTCACCTCATTTACATTTAAACGTGTGGTGTGTCGTGAGCCTATCATGTATTGATGGTATTCCATCAACACTCCTGCTCTGCTATGGGTGCAAGCTAGTTAGGCTTGACTTGGCCTATCCTCATAACTGTGTGCTTGCTCCAGTCCACGAGCCGAAGCTCAGGGATGTGAACTGAAACCCTAACGAGATAATAGTTAGTGTATATATAAATAGATATATAAGACTGAACTGCGAGCTCCGTAAGTTCTGATCCAGGCCCAATTGGACGGTTCCACTTCGACGGTACCTACCCATCACAGAACAAACAGTCACCCACATTCAGGAAGCTTTTCCGATCCCGTTTCCACAGGTAAAATCGGAATGCCGCCCGCTTCTAGCTATTCAGATGAATATGGAGTCGTTGCCACCGTCAGGTATCCCTCCATAACCAGGCACATCGCCATGGGTTTCCTACGGGAAAACTAGCTAAAACACCGCAGTGCTACCCTCAACTACTAACATAACAAAAGATGATAAAACGACAGCAATGACTTTACGAATGCACTGCCAGACTCAACAGCACAAGACAGTAATAATACGCATACATTTACACGTACTATCCCTGCCCAATGTAAGGTGTCTTCATTTTCGTAAAGGCCCTAAGTCCTGCTCCGATCGCGACCCATCCCAATATTCGACGCGAGAACTGGTCTACCCCACGCCCTAGTCGTAACAAATCTTAATCGCGCACCCTTGTACGTATCACGCCCAACCACACACAAAATCAAGATTTACAATTAATTTCAACAATTTCAACATAATAAAGATGATAAAACGACCGTAAGGACTTTACGAATGCACTGCCAGACTCAACAGCACAAGACAGTAATAATACGCATACATTTACACGTACTATCCCTGCCCAATGTAAGGTGTCTTCATTTTCGCAAAGGCCCCAGGTCCTGCTCCGATCGCGACCCATCCCAATATTCGACGCGAGAACTGACCTACCCCACACCCCAAACACACAAACAAGATTTACAATAAATTTCGACAATTTATAATTTTTACAGAATTATAAAACTCTCGGCGGTACATTGGGAAAACTCTAAACTGTTCGCGTTAAACAAAGATAGCTAATAATTCGTTTATTACACAACACCGGCAACAATTTCATATAATTCACAAAAGGAATTTAACACTATTTCTTTACAACGATAGAAATATATAACTTACAAAGACAGTCCGCCGAGCCGTGCCCCTTGTTAACTATCTGGATCGAATGAATGACGAAAAAAAAGTGTCCTCCGCCTCCAGAAAACCCATCTTTTAAAGGCGAGGTCTCCCTTCTCTAAACTAACCTCGCCGTTTCTAGAACTACACATCATCCTTCATCCAATCGTGAGCTATTTCCGGCAAGCCGCCTCAGCGAATTTGCTCCTTTTATATAAAAACTCCTTAATTCATATGATTGGAATAAGAATAATCCAAGATAATGTCTAACTAATTTTCCAGTTAATTATTCGTGTACTAATATTTAGAATTCGCGACTAGTGCAATATCACAGAACATGCAGCCAATAGAGATTCCTGGTTACATCAACCGCAGGATCAGTAGCAGTTGATGTTAAATCTTATTTCAATTTTTTAACGGATAATCTTACGTTATTTCGCTACCAATAAGACAAACATGGAATTTAATTTATTTACAATAAAGGAAATGGCTCAATCGCTGCGCCATCTAACATCCCTCTTAAATACCACACCCATTTTTTTTTGAATTTTTAATTTTAGCTCCATCATCTCCATCTAATTGTGAACTACTTCCACTCATCAACTGTAGTCCGTTACAATACGTTAGTCCTATTGTAACAAAATTACTTTATTGACAACTATTCTTAACTTAGGTACAACTATTTACCAAGTATTTTTCTACACATCTCATAAACACACTTTGCAGCGTCCGAATGAGGTGCGGACAAAATACTGTAGAATGAGCCTATATTTTCTATTGTTATATTAAAATCCATAATCATAATCATAATCATAAAAGACAGTAGTTCCCTAGCATTACGATTCAAATGCAAATAATGGACATCGTCTATTGTGCCACAAGTTAAACAGTTAGGCGAGTCAACAACTGTCATCATGCATCCAAAAAACCAGAAAGCAGTCTCAAAGCTGTAACTACTAAATATCTGTTTAGGCTAGACTGGCCAAACCAAGGGTAACGAGGTGGCTTACTCTGGATAGTTTTGTACCAAATTCTTTTTTCCTTTGACCGTTCATCGAAATATTCTTTTCAAATGTTATGACGTTTATAAAAATTGTTTTTTATAAAAATTTAAAATTTTCGTATAGTAAGGTAAGATTTCAAAACACTCTCCTTGAAGAGACTCCAGGCTTGCTAATTTATCAGCCTCCTAATTACCCTTTAAAAATCAGTCTTGTCTGTGGTCTAACTTGTTTTCAATACTGTTCACCGCATCCCAGTGATACCAATATGGGTCTATTACTACGGTATTTCTCCCACTAATTCCATCGATTCTGGGAGACGTTTCATATCGCTGCCTGTACTCAAATTGGATGTATGGGGCTCTTTAGGGGCGGCTAACTAGTGCACCGGCTGATACACGCTTTTCTCTCAGTATTATAGGATCAGACGATAGATGCTCCCGTAGACCTGAAAATAAGCCAAATTATATAAGGGAGTAGTGGGGAAGCGGACCCTGGGTACAGATCTTTTTACTTGTTCTTCGAGTGAGTTCACAAAAATGGCATTTTATTTAATATGTCATAATATTTAAGGGCCCCACTTTTGTAAAACGTTAACTTGTGAATTGGGAAATCTATCTATACTATTATATAATTGTAAAGTAGTCGTGTCTGTACATTGGAGATATTTAAAAAAAATACTTGGAGTATGTTATATTAACGATACTGAACACGAAAACATATTTTTTGGAAATCCTGTCTGTTTGTCTGTTTGTCTGTTTGTCTGTTTGTTCGCGATGGACACAAAAACTACTGAACGGATTTCGATGCGGTTTTTTTTGTTACAAAGGGCTTGCTCCAACTTAAAATCTTACGTTTGTTTGATCACAATCGGTTGAGTAGAACCAGAGATGTGAGCAATAATGTCGCTTTTTTACTTGAGATTATTTTTATGGTATATTTTTTATAGCATATTATATCTAAGCAACTATGTAAATAAATAGACTTTATTTTTACATACACAATTGTATTTACAGATTCGTATTTAATCAATAAATTAAAATTTGAGATTTTATTATTTAGTTACAAAAATACAACTAGATGGCGATCACGCATTTTTAAACAAGGTATGGTTTCGTTCACAACAGAGGTATATAAGAAAATATATTTTTTCATTCTATAATTTAGTTACATCAATACAACTAGATGGCGATCACGCAGTTTTGAACAAGATATAGTTTCGTGCACAACAGAAAATATAAGAGCTGTCATTTCGATTCCTACAAAATGTTTCAGATTTTCACAATTTCATTAAATATCCTGAGTCTTCTTCTTCATCCTAGCAAGCATTAATCTCAGTCGCATCCGAAGCTTTTTACCTTCGAGGCGAGGATCCGCTTTTACCAGTCTGCGAATTTGGCTGAACCTTCGAAATTTCCCGTGAATCGACTGCCATCTGACCTCCACAACCCAAAGGCGATATCGAAGCATTGCATCTGGACCAGTTGTTGGACTTTTGAGGCGGCCATAGCTGTTCGTATGGCAACTGAGACCGACGGCTTAACGTAATTTCCGAGGGATGACCAGACCAATGCAAATACCCATATTCAGTACCGCTACGCCACAGACGCGGTCGACCCTTAATATCCTGCGTACCTAATTAATACTAATATCATAACATAACGAGTCTGAAACTCTGTATGAAAGTTGTTAGACTGTGCTAACATTATAAATGTAAAAGGAAATCTGTCTGTTGCCTTTCACGCTTTAAACGCTGAACTGAACCGATGTTGATGAAATTTGATGCAGAATTGGATTAGAGTTTAAGAAAGGACATGGGCTAACCTTTATTGCCAATAAATAAAATGTTAACGACTTAAACCGATTAAGGACTAAGGGAACAAAAAAGAGGCACTGAAAAAAATTAACTGATATTACAGCTGTTCTGGTAGAAGTCGGTGCATAGCCCGAGAAACCATATATAAATTAATTACATCATAGTACTTCAGGCACATTAAACAATGTTGGCACCGATTTCTAACAGTGTTTCTTGAAGTCGGTTTAACTTTATTATTATAATTTTATTTATTTTACCTTTATAGTGTCTAAGTATCTAACCGATTCATCATTGATCATTTGCTTAGTTTGTTATTTGTTTTTATTATCAGTTTACTCAAATTATGTAAAAGCAATAGAAACAGCATCTTTGCCTACATTTTGAGGATTTCCCTAGATTTCTAGATTCTTACTCTACTCCCTTGGCCAGGTACCGCCCTTCCCTTTTTCAACCAAAAAAAAAAAATTCTAAATCTGTTTCGCAAATTATGGCCTTAACATATAACGGTTCTTCGCCTATTTAGTTCACAGTGTAATAGAATTCTGAGAAATCTTGATACATGAATTCATATTTTGGTCAGCTTTTTACCAGTCTAACTGCGGATTTGGCAAACCTGCGATATTTTCTGTGAAGCGAATGCCATCTGACCTCCACAGCCCAAAGGTGATATAGAACATTGCAGCTAGATCAGTTGTTGAATTTTTGAGGGCCTCAACTACCCGTAACGACTGCGATAGATGTTTGTATGACAACCGAGACCGACGACGGCTTAACGTGCTCTCCGAGGCATGACCAGACCAAGGCAAATATCCATATTCATGCATACAAATATTTGCACTGAGCGGGGATCGAACCCGCGCCTCTTGCGTAGCGGCCGCGTTCACACACTTTGCCACTGTTATGGCTTTACTGGGGAACATTCTCCCTACCAGAGCCACTGAGAAAACGTACTTAAGGCTGATAAATGTCACTGCATTAATTTACACAATGTATATTGATTAATATGCACGTGCTGTAAAGTGTTATTATTAAGTTGTATTTTATCAATTGTTACAATACTGTAATTTTAATAGAAAGCGCCTAGACATTAATTTTTTGAAAACGAAACAACATGATTGCTACCACAAACAAAGTAGGCGATTTTCCTGTAATTTTGAAGTTTTCTCTCAGGTTATTTCATTTATTCATTCATTATTAGTACGTTACATTTTAGGCATACAAATACTATAAGTTACATAGATGTTTTGTAACAGTTATACCAAAGACATAGAATATGTCCGCATCTGGATTATTTTTCAAAAAGGCATTCAGGTATTGCACAGCTCTGTAAGTAGGGCTACTCTATACCAAAAAACGCCAGGCTGGTGGGCAAGTCCAGAGCTAATGCTGTCGCCGTCCAGCGCCACGCGTGTACTTGTCCGGCACATAGAAGTGGATACATTCACGACCCGAAGGGTTGTCCACTTTGAAATTTAAATGCAAATAATAGTACTTACATGACGTGCGCTAACTCCCGCCTAAGTCGTAATGTATCAAGACCGACCATCCCTGATACGAAGATGGACGGGTAAATAAATGGATAGGATCTCGGCATCAGATACCGGATATATTCGATATGGGATCCTTCTGAAAGTATACGCTATCCAACACCATAAAAATTACAAAATTCCGTTTATCATTCAACGAATTGCGAACTTCCTTTTGAGTGAAAATTCATCAATGAATAGATCCTGATGAAATAGACCCATAAGAGCTTGGGGAAAGGTATAGTGGAGTAGAAAAGTGAGACAACTGGGAAGAAACAAGGTTAGGGGCAGAGATGGGAGCAGAGAGTAGAATAGAGATGCAAGTTAGAAAGTCGAATAGAGTGGCGAGTGGATAGGCAAGTTTTTAAAATGTTTTTTGATGTTCTTGATGCTAGACAAATGTGTACATTCGTTCATATTTAGTCTTAAGCAATCAATCTTTGTATTTTGACATTTCAAAATGCTGTAATGGAGTTTGTTGTTCCACTAGCGCCTGAGAAGCGGTGGTAAAATTAGTTTTAAGCGGAATTTGACGGCAAAAGATGTAATCACGTTGCACAATTTTGCGTAATAAAGAATTTGAATTTGAAGTAGGGAGTCGAGTAGAGAGGCTATTAGAGAAGTTAATGGTAGGCAGGTGGAGAGGCGAGTAGAGAGTCCAGTACAGAGTCGATTAGAGAGTGAAACAGGGATGATTAGAGAGGCAAGTAGAAAGTCGAGTAAAGAGTCAAATAGAGAGGCGAGAAGAGTATCTATTAAGCTCTCAATGCTCGACTCTGTGCTAAAATTTACGACACTACGCGATAAGCGACATCCACGCGGGCGAAGCCGCGGGTAACAGCTAGTAAATAATAAATATATAAAATGTCAGTTTTGGATGACGATTGAGAACTCCACCTGGGCAGATTCAATATTTTCCCTTTATTAATCGATTTCAATATTTAGCATGCAAAATGATTTAAAATGTCATTCAAACAAATTTGGTTGTTAGTATAAATCTTTTAAATATTTTGAAAATTATTTTTAAGATATTTTGTTTTAGTAGATTTGTATATTTAAATAAATAATTTAAAGTAAATGGTGTACCCACATGTCCCACTGAAGTGCATTACCGATGTTCGTTAATTATTATAGCATTAGCGAGATTTGCTCTCCTTCCACACAATGAACTGTAGTCCCCGTCAAGTTTGTCTTATATAATATATATATAAAGTTAGTGGTACTACTGAATACGTTGATATCTGTATACATTATTTATTATGAAACGCTTGTGTTTAGGTTGGCACGTAACACTTTGCGGTTTGTGGCAATATTTGAGGTCTATCAAAACCACACTTAAGTGGTTTTTACTTGTAAACCTATGTTTGAAAATTTTTATGAAGACTTTGTGTTATTTCAACTATTCTTGAGGTTTTGATTGCTTTCTAAGACGATGGTTGTCTCAAATATATCTATAGTTTTCTTAAAATACCTAAACTTTGAGCTCATAGAGTCTTGAAGCCTTGACAAGATGAAGTTTTTCTTGAGTTTGGTAGCTAAATAACTAGTAATAGTAAACAGAGGAACACCCAAAAATTCCGAAATATTTTATTCCGAATTTCAATATTCCGATTTTCAAAATTCCAATAATTTATAATTCCTAAGAAACAATGCCCCAAATATTCAAAAACGTGATAGTTATTTTTCCGCAAGTCATAAATACGAATGTTCACTCTGCAGAATTTCATTTGTACGAGTAATTAAAAATCTGTAGTGTTATTAGCCCGAAATATTTAATCTCTAATTTTAAATTTCCTAAAATTCATTGCTTATATTGAAAATTAGTATCAGCAGAAGCAGGTAATCAAAGATTTTTTTACATTAAGTAATTAAAACTCTCCAATTACTTCATATAAAAATTGAGCTAAAGGCAACTTGCCGTGTTTCTGTCGCCGCCAAGTAGCTTAATCAGCCATTGAATTAACTGCCTAGGTTAATCTAATCCCTTGCTCAACAAATAAGTTTCAAAGGCGTTTGATTCTCGGGTTTGTGTTGTTTCGGAATTTTGATAATCGGAATTCGTATTGATGATATTTCGGATTATTATTCATTCGCAATTGTAATGGTTCGGTATCTTAAAATTCGAAATTATGACACATTCGTATTTTCGAACATTAGGAATTTTGGAATTCGGGTATTCAATAAATAGGATTTATAATACATCGGAATTATGAGTTTCGAAATTCAAATCATTCGGAATTATGAATTTCGGATATTTGAAATTCGTGATTGTGACTTTCGGAATAAAGTTCTTCGTATTTATGTAGTGTATTACAGTAAATTATGGTATTAGTACGCCAACTCACGTGAAATACTGATCCTTTGAAACCGAGAACAGCTTATATGTAGGTATTTTACCCCGACTCTATAAACCGATGAAAACATGGAGTCATATGTAACGCAGTAGGTAGTAGAACACAGCTCGATGTGCTCGCTACAGTAAAACAAACTGCACTTGGAAAGGAAATTAGCAATCATAGCACAAAGGAAATGATAGGTGCACCCTCACCTGTTATGACCACCCTGATATTGGGTGCGGTTTAGGTGGTGTAACCCATTTACAGCATATTCTTTACCCTAAATGTTTCACAATATAGCTCCGCTATAATAAATGCTTTTTATTTTTAAATGTAAGTACAAATATTTCATAATCTACACTCCTATGCTAAGTTGAATTCATTTAATTCTACATGTCATTGTATTGGGGGTTATATCTGTAAATTAAAAACTTACCAAATACTTTAACAGATATACACAATGATTGATACAATGTTAGGATTCACATATAATTTTTAGTATATAGGTCTAGACAATGAATATAAATGTTATTTGTTAAGCAAAATTGAATCTTTTTAATTTATAAATTTCACAGGAATATAGAAGCTAACTCTTACCCATCGGCCCATTTGGTTTTCATCTCTATAATGGTATCAGTGTGGGACTTTTTTCGTCAATTTATTGTAGGAGTTTTACACATTTCTTTAGAAACATATTTGATAAGCTATCAAAATATTATTTTTATTATTCTAGAGAGTAAACTGAATTGTAAAGTACATAATAATGTGTTCAATTACCCCGCCAAAGTTCTCATAACCTATTCAAACATCAATTACAGACGCGTACACTGAAATAATTAGACTAGAATCACTAACAAGATTGCCAGAACTAATACATTCACGGCACGTCCGCAACTAGCCTCGTAATCAAATCCTCGCTATAGAACACGATAATAGCAGTAATACTCGTTAGGTTTCATTATCCACGTACATTTGTAACTGATACAAATCAAATTATCCAATTCTAAATCCGTTCCTCATTCCTTCCTATTGCGCCAGTGCGAGCGAGAGAGGACACAGTTTTATAGAGAACGACGAGAAAGCTCAGTGGATGTAGAAGTCATAGAAATGTTCATGATAGTGGGTCCAAATGCGAAGCCAAAGCAATCGTAATTCAATCCAATCACGGACGGTAATGATGAATTCCTATTATAAATCTGTTATAGAATATAAAAAATTTTAGTTGTCGTTAACGAAGTAAATGTTTCACTTCTGTAATAAAAGGCGAACAAACAAACAATTATTCCAAAAAAAATAACAAAATATTTTTTGTGCTGTTGGTTTACGCAGTTTTTCATTTCCAACCTGCGACATCAAAGAAAGCAAATAAATATACATTCGATTATTTAATACATAAAACTTACTCTTAAATTGTACTGGATACCTATGTACTCCTTTTTTACTTAAATTAATCAAATAATATTAAAACGAGAAATAGGCATACGAAATACTTTTAAAATAATATCAGACATCAAATAATTGTATAGGGTTTCGACATAACAGACGTGCCGTCTAAATTGTATTACCATAATAAAGGGATTTATTTAAAAATGTATTAGAAAATAATATCATTATATATTTTCATGTTTCACTCATTATTAAATGATCGTTTTAATTTTCAAAGCCCTTTTTTTAAATATTTTTAGTAAATTAACGATCGCTATGCTCAGAAATATCAAATTGCATAAAGAAATCAAGGTGGTTATAAAAAATACCGACGAGGTTGGCTGGAGAAACAATTTTATTTGGATGTAACAAAAAGAAGATTGGAAGATATATCATGAAATGTATAGGAATATAAATTCTTGGTATTCTCTACGTTGTTCAAGGTAGTACAGTTCAAAGAAATGCAAATCAAAAGAGCGATCAATACACAGCAACAATAACAATATCATACCATCACTGAACAGTATTGAATATCATACTGTTAGATATCACTACCGCCTCAACAGCCTCAGATAATGTCACCAAATCACGAACTACGAGCATGAAACATATACAAATATTACACTCATAGTAATATCCATTACAATATTCTAATTTTTACATTATACTCTTTTACATTATATATGCAAAGTGATACACTTTGATAGAACTTTGAGTGATAAATTGGGCATTATAAATATAAGAGGTGGACTGCGCGGTTTTTTTTTATAGCCACCCATCCATACATGAACCGTAGTTGAGTCGTCATGAAACTAAGACTGATTGTACATAATGCCCAATTTATGTCTTGGTCCACAGCATATACATTATTCTCGTGTCCTTTTGCAAACTTAACTGTTAAAACTGTTTGAGAGAAAAGTAAAATATCACTTCACATCTTCTCTTGTTTACAGACAAAGTGTTTCATTTTAAATACATGTCTGAATGATAACAGATAAGTTATTCAAAGATCAATTATCGTAACATTTTGATAAATAGGTACATTTATGACTAAGCTGGTAGGAACGTGTACTCAAGGTAAAACAAATACTTTAACCTAAAAGCTAATAGATCTAACAACGCTGGGCGCCTACAAACTATCTCAATCTTTGGAACTGTCAAATACAACTTAAACGAATATTCCTATTCCTATTACATATTCGATCAATTAATTAATTTAACTAAATTATTAAACTCTATTATTCTTGATACTGGTTTTCTTCTTATATGTATTCTGAACAAAAAAAGTTGTGAAGTATAAGCTTGATCTGTAGCTGTACCGTCCCCATGGTGCTGGCGGGCTGGGGGGGTCGAGGTAAGCAAAAGAAAAGAGAGCATGAATCGATGATATCAGCAAATTCTTATCAAATAATTGGTTAGTCGTATACATGTATTAAATATTAAAATACATAATTTAATACATAGGAGTACTTAAATTATTCACTTAACCAATGGAACATCTATAATATATTAAAGTAAAGTTAGTTAATTACCGAGAAATATTTATCCTATTCTATCCTACTTCATACTAATACTAATATTATAAAGTTTGTGAAGATGTTTGTATGCTTGTATGTTCGTTCCTCAATCAAGCTCCAACGGCTGAACGGATCTTCGAAATTTGCTACAGGACAGGGATAGATTACTCTGGAATAACATAAATATGCTACTTTATATCCTGGGAATAAGTTTCCATGATGTGATGGTACACAAGTTACTCAACAATGGGAAAGTAATAAACCCTAAAAATTATATCTTCAATACGGTGGTATTTTGGTATTTAATAGAGGGCGTCCACTTGTAGTCATCTGGCTCGCATCGTTGCTGTTTGACCCTCCATAAATCAGATAAAGCAAGACCTTTTGTATTGGATCCTGAAGCTATGGTCATTGTTTTTTGTGATACTTTAAAGAAACTATTAGGACGTTAGTTGTTACGAAAGAAATCCGTAAAACACGTGCAGGTTTTGTAAAGAATAGGCATGGGAACGTCTTGGAGAGATTTTTTATGAGGTTGGAGAGAGCGTAGTTTCGGGGATTAGTTTGGGATCCGGTGACGAGAGCGGTTGACCTGGGCTCGTGGAGGACTAAGAACAGAGGCGTCACTCGAGTAAGTTACGGTGCTACACTGCCAAGTGAAACACTATTAATTATACTACAGACGTGGTGAGTTACTTTCATACCATTACTATTAGTTATAGTTATTATTGTATTTATATGTTCTATGTGTAATATTATCCTTAGTTGAGTGACGTGACGCTTTAGAGTATTTAATTGTGTACATTTAACATTATTCATATGATCGCGGGATTCGTTGATAAATGTTACGCGGTACCTTTGCCCTCGACGCGTATTAGAATGTTCCACGTAACGAGTCCTGGCTTTCAGACCAGGAACTTGGCAAACATATGGTTTGGCGGAGGCTGGAGGTTATCCTTTGTGTGTGCCTAGGCCGACGACACCCCTATAGCCTGTAATCTGCTGGTGAGGCGGCGTGACGCGAAGCCGAATGTATGGTAAAAATTGTATGGATGAGTTAGGAGCAAATTATCGCATTGAAACCGTATTCAGCCGTAGTATAATTGTATTACACCAGTCCTGTCATGCCTGGAGGGGCTGAAGTTAAAGTCCGAGATGAGTACCTTGTTTTTTGAGGGTAGTCGAAGTGTCAACACCTATTAAAAAAGCTCTTGCATATTTTGATTTAAAATAATTTATTTTACTTACCAATTAATGATACAAAACAGTTAATAATATTCTATATCCTCTATTGCACCCTCTCAATATTAAAATCCAATCTACTATCGCTCAACTGCACAACTACATCAATTGTTAAAAATGGACCTATATACTGTGGTGCCCGGGGGACGAGACTCCACAGATAATTTATATTAAACAATATTTTGTCGTAATATTGTTATTTATTTAATAATAACACTTCAATCCTATGCGAGCTTTTTTAAATGGGATTTACGCGAGGTTTTTTTTATATTTTATATAATACTCGTTTCAGAGGGACCACGGAAACTATATCACTTGTCTTCAAATCTGGTGTTTCCGGAGTCTTGCTGGCTTCCCTCGAAGCCCTCACATCAACTCTGGAACTGTCACGCTTCTCCTTTTTTTACCTAATTCTATATTTAGAATTAATTTTTATATTCGTATGATTTATTTTTAAATCGTTGACACATGTGATGTCCAGGCATCCACTCGTAATATCTGCCACGGAGGGCGGATATCACATGAGCTACGCCCATGGACATCCATGTGACAGCGCCTCACTAAGCTAAAGACCCTATGTAATCTAAAACTGGCAAAAGAGATGAAAAATTATGAGTATTGTCCCTTACAATGGGAGAAACAGAACATTTACCATTCTTCATTAATTTAATTATATTAAATTAGTAAATGC
The DNA here is from genome assembly GCA_949126895.1 of Eilema caniola. Classification (NCBI taxonomy): domain Eukaryota; kingdom Metazoa; phylum Arthropoda; class Insecta; order Lepidoptera; family Erebidae; genus Eilema; species Eilema caniola. The sequence goes on along the minus strand of OX421479.1, from coordinate 23,390,386 downwards.
TGAAAAATAAAATTAAACACAGGTGATGTTCTGTTTTTGGTGATCCAAAACCAGCAAAAAAAGAATCACCACAATACAATGATTAAAATTATCAATATTGATGTCATTGGACGACATATATTAACATGTGTCCGTATGGGACCATAGTACAACGTACTTTTAAGACCTTCCTCACTAACAAACAAAGAATGATACAAGATAATCTATCATTATACATATTTTGAATGCATAATTATAAACTATTTATATCGCCTACGGAATATTAGATTACAGAATATGTGTACTACTAACTGAAAGTCACTCTTCACAATAAAAGACCCGTGGAAACCAACTTCCACCATCGCAGGTACATATGTCCTTATAGCGATGTGTCCTCATTATAAAGATTAGCTTCTGCTGATAATACACGTAAAAATAATCACCTAATCCTAGCTAACAGTACGCAAAAAAAAAAAATATTACATTTTCGACAGCGCTCCAACATGAAAAAAAAATAGAAAATAATATAATTAATAAAATATTACAATTAACATTATTAAACACATAAATGGTCGCACAGATATCTGCGAACAAAAAATAGAGGAATCAAATTGCACATATATTTATATGGTTTCAAATTTTAAAACGTCAAAGAAGTTATATGAAACCAAAGACACTACATACGGACTTCGTTCGTCAAACCATTTATATTCACTGCACATATAAATGATAACCAAAAAAAAAATAACATCACAAAAGTCAAAGACAAAATAAACACACTATGACATTGACTGTTTACACTAGATGTCTTCTGCTGAAGAAAGGTTTTAGGAAGTTTGTATGAACAATATCCTGCCAATCATGATTATTCAACTTCCCTATAATATAGTTCGTGCTTGAAATCCTCCTAATAATAACGTAAGGTCCTTTATAAGGTTTACAAAGCTTCTTGCTTCTACCTGAGATCCTTCTAGGACTATATATCAACACCAAATCACCTGGTTGGTATTCTATGTACTTCACTTTCTTGTCGTAGTAATTTTTTTGTCTTCTTTGTGCATTTCTAATGTTATTCTTCGCCCGATGTACGAGGTAATTCGCTCTCGAATGTCTAGCTGAATATGATTCATTTAAAATCTCGTCATTTACCTCGAAATTTGATTGCAGGATGGGCTCGCGTGCAAACAGCAACATACAAGGAGACATACCTGTCGATGTATGTTTCGTGGCATTATATGCAAATGTTACCATATTGACAAAACTGCACCAATTCTTCTGGTCAGCTGACACGTACATGGACAGCATTTGTGTCAGTGTAGCATTGAAGTTCTCGCAGAGGCCGTTTGATGACGCTTTGAAAGCCGTAGTATGACGTAGCTTGAATCCGAAGAAAACAGCTGTTTCCTTGAGTAAGTTTGACGTAAATACTGAACCTCTGTCCGTAATAATATTTTTCACACCTCCTAACTTGCATATAATCTCGTCGGTAACGAATTCACATACCTCTTGAGCTGTGACCCTGGGTAAAGGTTTACAAATTACATATTTGGACATATATTCAATAGCCACTAGAATATATTTATTCCCTCTATTGGATTTGGTAAATGGTCCGAGAATGTCCATTCCCACTCTTTCCAACAAACCTTCAGTAGAAATCGGATTCAAAGGGGCTCGTTGTCTAAACTTCTTCCTTTGTTGGCATGTTAGACAACTTCTAATATATTTTTCTATTTCTTTTTCAGCTTTGGGAAAGAAAAATCGGTTACGGAACTTTGACAATGTCTTCGCGATACCGAAGTGACCTCCAGACCATGGATGATCATGCAGTTCTTCGAGGGTCGTCTTCAACAGTTCCTTCGGCAGCACGACGATATATTTTCTTAATCCGTTTCTTAAAACTTCTTTTACTAATATGTTATCTCTTAATAAAAATCCTTTATAGTTTGTTATATTATTATCCGACAAAATATTCCTTATCGGTCTACAAAATAGGTCTGTGCATTGCTTCGATACCAAGGTATCAGTGCTGATTCTATACATTTTTACCTCGTCTGTTACTGATGTATTTATATTTTCATCTTCAGTCTTCAACGGGTTACGACTGAGGTAGTCCGCAACAACATTGTTCTTGCCGGAACAATGTACGATATCGAAATCCATATCTTGTATTGCCAATGCCCATCTGGCTAACTTGCTGTTAGTGTCTTTAGTTTGTTTCAACCACACTAGAGCTTTGTGATCTGTGACCACTTGGAACTTAATTCCCCACAAATAATGTCTGAAAAATTTAAGCGCCCATATTAGAGCTAAACATTCCTTTTCAGTCGTCGAGTATCTTGATTCTCCATCAGACAATTTCCTTGAAGCATATGCTATGGGGTGTAATTCGTCTTTACCTTGCATGAGGCATGCTCCTAGTGCATATCCTGACGCATCTACGAATAGTCTTGTTATTATATTTTCTTCGCTAGAATAATATTTTAGTATAGGCGGATTAGTTAAGATTTCGACTATGTTTTCGAATGCTTTTTGTTCAATATTCGTCCACTTGAATGGTGTGTTCTTCTTAAGTAGTCTCGTTAGAGGTACTGCAATCTGAGCTAAATTTTCGACGAATTTTCGATAGTAACTAAATAGTCCTAGAATAGACTTTACCTCCTTAGCATTCTTAGGGGGTTTCAAGTTCTTTACAGCTTCTAAATTCTTTGGATCTGGTCTTATTCCTTCCGTATTGAAAACGTATCCTAGAACAGTGATTTCTTGAAAGCCGAATTTGCATTTTGAAGGTTTCACCGTGAGATTAGCTGCCCTCAATCTTGCTAATACCTCTCGTAATGCTTCTAGGAATTCTTCATAGGTTTTTCCATAGACTATAATATTGTCTATATAAACTATTGCATTTTTGTACTTAATTCCAGCTAAAACCTGGTCCATTGTGCGTTGAAACGCCGCCCCTGATTTGACAAGACCGAACGGCAACACGTTCCATTCCCAAATTCCGCTAGGACAGACGAATGCTGTCTTGTGCTTGTCCTCCTCAGCTAGAGGTAACTGCCAGTACCCCGATATGAGATCTATATCTGCGAAAAACTTAGCTTCGGACAAATAATTTATTATATCATCGATTCTAGGTAATGGGTAAGAGTCTAATATGACCTTCTTGTTTAATCTTCTATAGTCGACACAGAAACGATATGAATTGTCTGGCTTTTTCACCAAAACGATGGGCGATGCGTAAGCACTTTGTGACTGTCTAATTACCCCATTCCGGAGCATCTCTTCTATTTGATCATTCACAATTTCTAATTGTTTCGCAGCTAATCTGTAAGGAGCTGAATGTACAGGTATTTCATCTGTTGTGGGTATCCTTACCTCAGTTAATGTGCACCTGCCTATGCTTCCATTGTCGAATGCAAATCGATCTTCATATTCCAGTATTGTTCTCAGCAAACTGTTCTTTTTGGACGTTGGGAGATTTTCATTGATTAATTTCTTGAATTCTTCTGATTTATCTGCTACCACTTCGTTGAAATTTAGTTTGTGGTAATCATCGTTGGTTTCATTTATTATTTTTATAATGAAATAACATATCCTTAGTGTTCATAATATTTAACGTTGTGCAATTTGAAACCTTACTCACGGTATTGATCTTGCATCTGTGCGTCCAATTTATTTTGAAGCCTTTCAACCATACACAGTTTTCTCTGAAATCAATTAACACAGCATTAGCATACATGAATGATTGACCTAAAACTAAATCTAATTCGATGTCATTTATAACAATAAAATTCACTTTAACTACAATGTTCGCTACAATCACGTTCACTTTGACTTCGCCGCAGATAATTGCAGTTGAACCAGTAATACTTGTGATGTGCGTCAATGAAGACGACGGATTAATTTGTAGGTTCAATTTTCTAGCTAGAGCTCCACTAATAGCGTTTATAGTCGCTCCAGTGTCAAGTAAAGCCTCGATGTCAACATTATTAATTGTAACTTTAATGAACGGAGTAACCTGACCCGGAAATTCGTCCTTGTTGTGGAGCTGATCTGTGATCGTGGACTCGGAAAGCTCCACACTCCTTACATTCTCCTCCCGAGTCGCTCTTCGGAAAAACTGTCGGCTCGAGGATGGAGTATCCTGATTGTTTGAGCCCGATGAATTTGGGTTACTGGGGAAAACGTTGGTGTTAGTATTGTCCCGAGGTCTTAAATTATACCTCGGAGTACGAAAATTATCTCCTTCGTCACGTGGGCCTGACGGTGATGGAGATTGTCGAATGTCATTTCCTTGAGGATTTCTAAATCTCACTTGACGACTAAATCCTTGAGGAGGATTCGTAGGTAAATTTGGTACTTTTTCCTCCTGTACATCAGGTTGTACGGCGGAGAGTTGTATAAGAGCATCACGAAGCTCTTTTTTACTATTATATATTCTTGCTGCTAAAATATTTCTAAATCTTGGGGACATAGATTTTAGGAATCTATTTATAAATTTCCTGTCATCAGTGATCTTAGCTTTATTAGCCAAATTACATAATCTGTAATAGTAATTTAATGTATTTTCATCTTTAGTTTGATTTGATGAATAAAACAGTTCTACATCATCGCTTTGGGATGGGAACTCCTGTTCCAAATGTGAACAAATTTGTTCGAATGTTAATTCTTCAGTAAAGATTGATTTGTAATAGTGGAGAGCCGCGCCCTCCAAATATGCAGCAAGAATTGTAGCCTTGTCAGCTTGTACGAATTTATTAATGGCAAAGATGACATTGAAATCTTTTATGAAATCTTGGAACGAGATTCCATCTGTGCCATTGAATTTTTTTGTCTCCGCCATCATAGTAATAATATAATAAAGAAAGAATGTTATCTGATAGCGTCGCTCCCACGACGCGGTGATCTGCGCACGGTGATTTTTCTTAAAGGGTCCGGGATCGATCGATCTTCTCTCCAATCTTTGAAGATTGACGAAACGGCGCCTCCACCAAAATCTGTGGTGCCCGGGGGACGAGACTCCACAGATAATTTATATTAAACAATATTTTGTCGTAATATTGTTATTTATTTAATAATAACACTTCAATCCTATGCGAGCTTTTTTAAATGGGATTTACGCGAGGTTTTTTTTATATTTTATATAATACTCGTTTCAGAGGGACCACGGAAACTATATCACTTGTCTTCAAATCTGGTGTTTCCGGAGTCTTGCTGGCTTCCCTCGAAGCCCTCACATCAACTCTGGAACTGTCACGCTTCTCCTTTTTTTACCTAATTCTATATTTAGAATTAATTTTTATATTCGTATGATTTATTTTTAAATCGTTGACACATGTGATGTCCAGGCATCCACTCGTAATATCTGCCACGGAGGGCGGATATCACAATACCAACTTGTTTGACTGCATGGAGGAGCTATCAAGCACTTTTACAAGACGCATGGCACAGTATGAGGAGGACTTGAGGAATGCTGGGGGTGAGTCAACCATTCATAAAAGTGTAGCCAGCCTCTCTCGGGACTTCTCTGATTTTAAGGGCCTTGTATGGAAGACCTTGGGTGCCCTGACATCTCAAATGGAGTTACTGGTGAAGGGCTTGGACCGGCATGAGATGGCATCAAGAGCTAAAGTTCTTCTTCTGCATGGTCTTTCGGAAGAAAATACTGCGGATCCCACCAGTAGTGTCATTAAAGTCTTCTCAAGCAAAATTGATACCATAAATGTCACAGCTAAAGATATAGCTGTTTGCCATCGTCTGGGTAGTGATACTAGCAAACCTCGACCACTATTGGTGAGATTTGAGAATCGTGTGACTCGTAGTTTAGTGTGGCGTAATAAATCTAAACTCAAAGGCACTGGTCTCACAATATCGGAGTTCCTCACAAAGCCCAGACATGACCTTTTTGCATGCGCTAGGAAGCATTATGGTGTGAGACAGTGCTGGACCTCCGATGGGAAAATTTTTGTCCAAGTCACGGATAACTCGTGACATAAGATCGAGTCGGCGCGCGAACTGCAACAGCTTCTCGAAAGATACCCGGTGGGCGAAGCGGCATCTACTAGTACGGGCACATCTTCACAGAGGAAACCGCGCAAGTAGACAAGATACGAATTTGCCGAATTTGTTATGAAATAATTTTGTTTTTCTTTAATTTATATTTGCGGTCAGTTACACATTTGTTTTGTAGTTACTTAAGGCTTTGACGTAACTGACGTCTTATTTATGGCATTCGTTCGGAAACGTCAATTATCGAAGTTTGAATATTGGTATTTTTGCATGTAGTCTCTACTTTTTGTAAATTGTGTATGCAACTAGCGAGTGCATAGGGGATTGGTTAAAAGTTAACTTTAGAAAACTTTTTATCTATTTATATTAATTTATATATATTATTATTATTATTTTTTTTGTATGTCTGAAGATTCAGGCAATACCTCAGACTCAGATGATAGTTTTACTTCTTGTTCTTCTTCGGTTGCATCTAATGATAGTTTTGCCAGTGCATCCGGTAACAATAATGCTGTTCAGCTCTGTAACGAACTGTCCTCTATTTTTTCAGCCTTTCCTTATTATTTTAATGTTGTGCACATAAATGCTCAAAGCATTCCTGGACACTATTCTGATCTTTTAGCTTCTTTCAATTCTGACTGCGTTCATGCTGTCCTTGTCTCTGAATCTTTTCTTAAGCCTTCATTCCCTTCCACCCAGTACTCTCTACCCGGGTATAAGCTAGTGCGTGTTGACAGGACTGGTAAGGGTGGCGGCGGAGTGGCTGTATATCTTCGGGGGGATATTTCTTATAAAGTTGTTGATCAGTCTACAGGTGTATATTCAAAATTTACAGAATTTCTATTCATCGAAATAGATTTTAAGCACACCAAAGCACTACTTGGCGTATACTACAGCCCTGTTAGCAACATTGATTATTTCTCTGCTTTTGAAATACAACTAGAAAATTTCTCGTCACTGTATGAGCATAGGATTATCCTCGGGGACTTTAATACCTGTTTATTAAAGAAAGATTCACGCAGCCGTAAACTCTGCTCCCTTGTCTCTTCTGTAGACATGCACATTCTTCCCCTAAAAGCCACACATAAGGTTCCCAATACTCAGCCCTCACTACTGGACCTCATTCTAGTCTCCAACCCTCATAAGGTGGCCTCACACGGACAGTTATCTGCTCCTTTTTCATACCACGATCTTCTATATCTCTCCTATAAACTGCGTCCTCCGAAACGCAAGAGTAAATTTCTACTTCTTCGTAATTTTAAAGACATTGATCTGGAGCGTTTGAGTGGTGATGTGGATAGTACTGACTGGTCGTCTGTTTATGACTGCGATGATATGGATGGGAAAGTGTCTATCTTTACCAATACATTGTTGGCCATCTATGATGTGCATGCTCCTCTTAAAAAGGTGAGGGTTAAACATCGTCCTGCGCCATGGCTTTCTCCATCTATCAAAAACATTATGTCCAAGCGAGATAAGGCCAAGCGTAAATATATCAAGTGCCCATCTGAAGAGGGGCTGAACTTGTATAAAAAACTGCGTAATTGCTGCAATCGTATGTGTAGGGATGCGAGGCGAGACCATATTCACAAGTCAATTGAAAACCTTAACACTTCTCAACAATGGCAGTTCCTAAAATCCTTGGGTATTGGTATGGTCACCCATGACAACCTTACAGACATGGATCTCAATGCATTAAATGCCCATTTCTCAGCGCCTCCAACTACTATACCTAGTGATGTCAAATCTTCTACCCTAAATTCTCTCTCCTCTCTTCCACTACCTTTAAATACTTCCTTCTCATTTCATACGGTAACAGAAGCGGATATTAAGAAACATTTAAAATCCATATCCACTAGGGCGGTCGGTGACGATGGCCTTCAACTTCAAATGCTTCTCCCTATTGTAGATTTGATCCTTCCTATCCTCACCCACATTATGAACTATTCCTTATATTCTAACTATTTTCCTTCATTATGGAAGAAAGCTTCTGTTATACCTCTACCCAAAGTACCCAATCCTACAACAAACTCCCAATTCCGCCCCATTTCTATCCTTCCCATCTTGTCGAAGGTACTCGAGAGTATTGTTCACGATCAACTGACCTATCACCTCTCCTCTAATGGCCTGCTAAGTCCTTTCCAATCTGGCTTTCGCCGTGGCCATAGTACTGTAACAACTCTAGTTAAAGTAACAGATGACATAAGACTGGCCATGGAGAACAAACAACTGACAGTTTTGGTCTTATTGGATTTTAGCAGTGCCTTCAACGTTGATTTTGACATTCTCTTGGACATTATCTTTCAATGTTTCTACCTCTGCAATTACTTGGTTTAAGTCCTATCTTCAGGGTCGCTCACAATCTGTTAGAGTGAATGACGTTTCCTCCGACTATTGCGACTTAGTAGCAGGTGTTCCTCAGGGTGGCGTCCTTTCTCCTCTTCTCTTCTCTGTTTTTATAAACGCCATCACGAAGGTCCTAACCTCACATTATCACCTCTATGCAGACGACTTGCAGATATATCGACATTTCAAAGCTGATGAACTAACTGGGGCCGTAGCTGCCATCAACAATGATCTAGAAAATATCAATGCTTGGGCCAAATCTTTTGGGCTGCTGGTCAACCCGAAAAAATCTCAGGCGCTCGTTGTTGGTGGTAGGTACATGCTCCGCCACCTGGATCATGACTCTCTGCCTCCAGTCACGTATGATTCTGTAGGAATTAATTACTGCAAAAGTGCAAAAAACTTAGGCGTGCATATCGACTCCATGCTTGCCTGGGATGTTCACATCGCAGAAGTAAGTAGGAGAGTGTACTGTTCATTTCAATCGCTCAAACGTCTCCAGAAACTCCTACCTCTTCAGACTAAAGTTACTCTTGCACAATCTCTTCTACTCTCACTACTAGACTATGCTGATGTCTGCTTTCTCGATGCATCGGAGGAACTGCTGAACAAACTTGAGCGCCTGCAGAATTTGGGAATCCGTTTTGTGTTTGGACTTCGAAAATACGACCATGTCACGGAATATCGTAAAAAACTGAACTGGCTCCCTATTCGGCAGCGCCGTAAACTTCACATTTTAACTCTTCTCTATACTGTTCTTCATAATCCTAACGCTCCAACTTATTTGCGGGAACGCTTTGAATATCTTGTACCCAGGGGCAAACCCTGTCGTCTTTCTTCCTCTCTTCTGCTTCGCACACCTCCACATAGTACTAGCTGCTATGATGGATCCTTCACGGTGCAAGCTGTACGGCTTTGGAACTCACTGCCTCACTCCATTCGTAGTAGTAATTCTCTGGACGTCTTCAGGAAAAGAACTAGAGAACATTTGCTATCACAATGATGTAGTCTGTATATATATATATATATATATATATATATATATATATATATATATATATATCTATATTTAAGTATCTATATATGTATGTATGTGTATTAGTTTTATTGATTTATTGTAGGTACATATATATTTATATGTGTAGGTTTATGTATGTATGCTATGTATGTGTGTATTTATGCAATATTAAGATAATGTACCTGTTTAGGTATGCTTTTTTATTAATTTTTTTTTTATTATTGTCTGTTCTTTATGTACACTTCACATCACCCTTTATAACCAGATACTTCTCTGCTACTCAAAGGTTTGCTGGGAGAGAACTCATTTTGAGTTAAGCTCGCCTTTGTACATATTCCTTAGAATGTTTTTTGTATAATCTCTGTACTGTGTGTGTGCAATAAAGAATTAAGAATTAAGAAGAGCTGGCTTAAAGTTCAGATTGACAGAACGCCAGTTATGGCACTCTGGAGATTGGGGACTTGAGCCACTCGGGGGTCTATGTGTCGGAAATGCGGTATAATGTAAACCTAACTCAGAAGTACGATCGAATGGATGTGAGTCAAGTAACTGCTATCAACGTATTCAGTCATTTTTTGTACTTCATTTCCACTTCTTTTTACTCACGGTTAATTGCTTTATTTATTGCAATGGCTGAGACCAGTGGGAGAATTATTGTCTCTGGATGAATTCCACAATATCTGTGCGGCTGGAGGAGCACTCATATCTCCCGCCAAAGGGCGGGGGCTGGCACTTTTGACTTCATATTTAGATCAAATACGTAAATACGAAGTTCACTCAACTTTGGTTAAACGACGTACCGTCACAATGAATTGCAGGAATAACCGACTTCCAAAAAGGAGGAGGTTCTCAATTCGATCGGTATTCTTTTTTATATCTATGTACGTACATAGCCTATGTACACTGATTATTCTGAGATTTATAATCCGATTTACGTGATTTTTTTTTAGTTTGACGCGTCATGTTTGCCATTTGGCCCCTAAAAATTTTTATATAGTTTATTCCGGTAGTTTTCATTTTATGAACATTTTTGTATTATTTTAATTCAAACTTTTAAAAATAAATATGAGACATCGTAATATGTCGAATATTACGATGTCTCATATTTCCGTCGTTTATGAACCGATTTCAAAAATTATTTTTGCATTGGGTTAAATATATCTCACAGGTGGTCCCATATTAATTTCATGGGTACTGGACCTTGGACTCCGGAGATACTCCAGAGAACTCCTCAAAATAAAAAGGAAATGATTGCGTTTAGCTAGTTTTAGAACGATCCTGTGATAAGGTAAGCTACATTACATGGTGGTCAAGGTCGTGCTGGAATTACAAAGTCTTGAACTATGAAGGAAGACAAAAGAACTCCTTAATTATATACAGCATGAATATCTCATTCATGTTATTGATAGCATTGTCAATCTTATGAAACAAAACTCAAAAACTATGGTCGAAGACATGCTGGACTAGATTAAATCACTAACAGGGACAAAAACACTGAAAAGTAACAAAAAAATCTACGTTTAAAAAAACCGACTTTAAAATCTCAAAAGTACAAAATAACAATTTACAGATTTACTTTTTTTGTGGTGCCTGAACTACTATGCTGGAACCAATTGAAATGTGACCTCTCGAGCTAGGCACCGACTTCTAACAGAACAGTAAATCTGTAAAATCATTTTTTATCTAAGTTATTATACTCTTTTGAGTTTTTGAAGTCGATTTTTTTAAATGTATTGTTTTTATTTATTATTAAAAAAATATAATCAAAATATATGAAAAGAAATATGATGTCACGTCAAGAGATATTGCCTGACCTATCATCGAATTGTAATGTCAAGTATATCTGACATAGACAGTCCGGTACTAATGGCACGAGATACCGCCGTGAGCGTTCGCGGCGGACTGACCAAATCTGACATTCAATATTCCCCCCGTCTCGCCGCGTACATTTCCATGGCCAAACTATACTCCTGAGTAGTTGCTTTTGTTTTCTCCGAAAATAACTGTATTTGAATCGCCTTTGAATAAACCATTTGCTTTATCCGTTTTGCAGTGTTCTATGAGTCCGTTTTGCGGTTCTGAGATCTCTACTCAATGTACTACTGTTTCTCGGCATTAGCAGTTTTTTTTGTGTAAACATCTTAGGCTGTATCCGCTTCTATATCAATATATAAAAAACTCTCTGATACTACGTGAGAGAGTTTATCTCTAATATCAAACACCATTCAGATTTTAAAAGTTTATATTGTCAATGAGTGGTCCCATCACTAGTTACCACTATTTCATAGCAGCCACTCAATAACAAATTCATTATAATATACCATTTCAAATAAAGTTACAAGTCAATTAAATAACAAAATTGTTTTATCACAGGCAAAAGGATTACAGGTAACAATGCGACAAATACAGATATTTCCAATAAATAACTTACAGCTAGGAGCAACACGGCGCTACACGACACAATTAGAGTGGCATGGACTTCCGTTCATTAGCGGGCTTTGTGGGACGCTGTGGGGCACTGCGGGGCACAGTGTCACCTTACACCCTTGTTAGCGACCGGTACAAAGAGTTTACAGCTCAAGTGAAGCGTCCTATCTGTTATTGTTGGCTCGGCTTTTTCACTTAGGACATATTACAAGATTGTTAGAGTTCTTATTGTTTGTACACATTTTTCTTTCAAGGATCAGATTACTTTGAGTGTTTTTTTGTAACAAAAGTAATTGTTTCGTACTAAGAGCCGTAATAAGATCAGGATAATCGCATGAAAATTATTTTGGGCTTAGCTATTTACAGGATTTACGGTCTTTCATAGTAAAATCAATTCATTCAGGAAATCATTCACCGAAACACGTATACAAACTGAGGAGAAAATAAAACAAAGTGGTGACAAGGAATAGTAGATTGTTGAGCCGAGCACAAAGCGAGTAATAGATGCACTCGTGTCAATTTAGTACAGTGTACCAACATAACACTCTTGCATTAATTACTCGCTTTGGCAAGGTGCGTAATCTACTTTTCTTTCAACTACCAATCTACCTACCGTAATAAATATTCAATACTTACTCAAAATTAAAACTCAAGTGAAATGAAAATAAAATTTATGCTTTCTGGTGTAGAACTTAGATCACTATCACTGTATATTTCCATTTTTTTTATTTTTCTCGATAAATGAAGAACTAGCATCAATTTTTTTTTATCATTTGCTTTTTGTCAATCTTGGTTAAAAAAAAAACAAATGGAGCGGCGCGCAGTTATTCAGCCAATTTTTATTGTCGGCCAGTATCTTATATATACATTTTATATCCAAATGGGAGTCTTTAAACCTCAGTGGTAAATGTATATCTAAATAAAAAATAAGAAACAGTGCATTAAAAAAAAACTGTGCAAAAAAGAAATTTCATATGACTTTTCTGCAGTGTTTTAGTTCTAAGCAAAAAATACGTTCTTTGTGATCGGTTTTGTAGATTTCAATGATAACATTACCGCGTAGTTGAAAGAAAATGTATTTTAATCAACTATTATATCGACAGGAGCACACAACCATCCCTATATAGAGCGGTTACCGGGAATTCTGCCGGCGCTGCTGATACTGAGAAAGAAAGTATTAAAAAAGTAAATTTAAATTCCTCATTTAATCAATTTAATTTATATTTTGAATGGTTTTTAGTTATATTGAGAAAAAAACGCTGCACACAGAAAGGTGTTAAAGGAACCATGAAATTGTCTCTTAGCCGTAGTTAAGTTTTTTGTTGGCATTACAATGTTCTTAGAGGGTTGGCAGTACGATTACGACGTCGCCGGCGTTGCACACGTCCAGAGGTAGCGGTAAGCACTTCCCATAAAGAGTGACGTATGCTTATCCGCCACCTTAGTAGTATAAACAATGTTTTGTTTACCCCGCATTCCTTATTCCCCTCTGTTAAATGTATTTTATGATTTACATATATTGATAATGCACTTGTACTTTTCCACGAAATTATTAAGACCTGACCTATTTCGCTTTACGTCATTCTCAAAGGTTTACATTGATCTATAATGATCTATATTACATTGATACTTGATAGTCTACGTGCTGATTTACCCCACATTACTTTACCTGTCACGTACCTGCCTGCTTATCAAATTCATGGCACTTGTATGGATATTGTGTGCGTGCCGATATTAAGCCAATAGGCAGCGTATGACACATGTCACGCCGCACCTAGCGTGACACTGTCACGCGGAGACGCCGCCGAACTCGAGCAACAATGCGGAGGTCGGGGCCCCTCCGACCCCGGCACACTCGTATTGTATTAATATCTGATTGATATGAACATTAACATCGCAATAAATAAGCGCTTGATATTGTGTCGTGAACGAGTGCCATTATCATATACCTGTGTGCCGCTTATTAATTTTCATGAAGACTATTATTATTTTATTTGTACAGTTGATTGATGGCACTTGTTGGAATTTGTTGTTACACATATTGAGAAAACGTTGTACTTTAGTAGTAGTAGGTAGTGTTTAAGACTAGAAATATTCATAACCATCAATGTAAACCTTTGAAAACGCCGTAAAGCTAAACCGGTCAGGTTCAAAAATAAATACTGTGGAAAAAATATAAGTGTTTTCAATATGTGTATTATTATTTTCTTCGTTTATATTATGGTTATTTGCTGATTATTTAGATGTAGAGTATCATTACATTAAGTGATATTATTATTTTTCTTTGCATTTACATTATTACTGGTCAATCAATCAATTACCCAATGCGCGACATTGCTACCGATCTTCATCAGGTCATCTGCCCATCTGGCTAGGGGCATCCCACCTTCCATTTGCCTTCTTATGGTCTTCACTCCAAGTCTCGTTTGTTTCAATGGCCACCGGTTTAATTTATGTAATAAGATATAATAAAATTAAATATCGATATATTTCTCATCATCTACCGAATAAAAAAAAACTGATCGCATCAACATTGGAGTGTTTCGTGTAGCAACAATGTTAAAAATTCATACTCTTTTCATGTTAAAAGAATGTAGTGGTATAAAAATGAGAGTTAGAATTTATTTTTTACTAAAACCGCTTCCATGTTAACTTTAAATGTTTCGTTTTAATTGCGAATCCTTTTTAGGTAAATGGAAAACGGCGGTGGGCCGCGTGTTAGTATTATATTGATTTTTAAAATTTGTTATAGCTCCCTTTTGTGCGTCTGTGTTGAATGTAAAAAAAAAGGAAAATACTACTACTTGAAATTGAAATGCTTTAGAATGTCGAGTCAACCAGTCTCATTGTTATAATTTAGGTCAGTTTATATTGCGCTTATAAGGGCGAGATTACATTGTGGTGCCCTATATTAAAAAGTAGTATATAAACTATCGAAGCTTCAATAACCACTGCAGATAATATTTTAAAATGATATTATATATTAGACTGCCACAACCAAAATTCATTAAATCCAGCTGCAAATACCTAAAACACACGAAATGTTCAACTTTTAATTAAAACCTCTTTACTGATTTCGTAGATTTTGTACCGCAGGGCATAAACTTCCTTTGATGTCGTATATTACAGTTTATCTAAATACTTTTATGATAACCTTTAATGTTTGTACCTTACCACCTACATTCAATATTACCTTGAAAGTACTTTTGTCTTTCTCTATCTATTTCTGAGAATATATACGAATCCATACTACTTAATATTAGTAAACACAAAAGTAACTCTATCTGTCTGTTACGCTTTTACGCCTAAACCACTTCATAGATTTTGAAGACATTTGGTACAAAAATGCACCAGAGCTTGCATGAGGCTATCTTTAGTCACGATAATCGACGTCCACGCGAGCAATATCTAGCAGTTCAATAAAACAGGAAACCAAAATTTAAATATTTATTTATTTTTTATTATATTACAAAGATATATTAAATACATTAAATTATTTGTGTGCATCACAAACCACTGAGGTTTGTGGAAATGCAACACATTCTCGCGCATATGTTTAGGAACATAGGCATTACATTTTCTTTTGTATTTTCAAAAGTGTTCCACAGTAGTACACCGGCGTGGTGCGCGACACAATGACGTCACTTTTGCGAACATCGCGCTTAGCGTGATGCCTGTTGCGTGATCTCCGCCTAATCTGTCGACTGCAATCCTAATGGGAGACACTGCTGCAGGCTCCGTGTAGGTTTACATAAATCTGCAGCACAGTATCGCACGTGTTTGTTTTGAAATAATAGAGTTTGGTATCCCTATCCCTAACTATATTATTTTCTGTCTTGAAAAATATGAAACTAAATAATATTTTGCGTTAATAATATAGTTTTTCATTCCAAGTATAAATTCCAATTACATAATTACTAAGAAATCATAGTCTTTAGTTTGGAGTAGCTTCTTCATTCAATAGAAAATTTCTGATTCTATAGGCAATTATATGTTCTTTAATCTGTAATATGTTGTGTAAGTGAAGTATTTTATACAATTACTAACTCAGTTCAATTTATATCTTGTTCTATAATAATTCATCAAATAATTCATCCAATATGAAATAGTCTCAGTATCATAAGTATCTCGCTTCACTGGATTAGTTTAATTTCTCAGTAACCAATACATAAGTACTAACTTCCCAATTTTAATCGTTAGACCGTAGCCCACTAGGCTATCTCGAAGATCCTCGAGAACAACGTGCCCGTAGTAACGGAGGGTGAGTTAGGGGCGGCTGTGCTGCGGCTTAAATCCCGCCGAAACAACGCCCCTGGACCCGACCGCATTCCAGGCCGAGCGTGGGTCCTGGCTCTAGAGGAACTTGGACCTCGACTTATAGGGCTCTTTAGCGCATGCCTCTAAAAAGGCCAGTTTCCCAAGGTCTGGAAGACAGGGAAACTGGTCTTGATCCGAAAGGCGGGGCAGCCGGCAATTTCTCCATCAGGATACCGGCCGACCGTGTTGCTTGACGAGGTGTGCAAGCTCTTCGAGCGTATTATTGCACAAAGCCTCGGCAAGCACCTCACACGCGTGGGGCCTGATCTGGTGGATAGCCAGTTTGGCTTCCGGCAAATGCGCTCCACCGTGGACGCGATCATGCGCATTAGAGACCTGACGGAGGAAGCAATCTCACAGGGTGAGGTGGTGGTGGCGGTGTCTCTTGACATCGCCAACGCCTTCAACACCTTGCCCTGGAGCTGCGTTAGGGAGGCGCTTATCTACCATGGAGTGCCTCCCTACCTCCGTCGAATTGTCGGGGCCTATCTCTCCGAGAGGGCCATTACTTACCCGAGCTGGCTAGGGCCGGGTCGGCGAGATGTGTCGTGCGGTGTTCCACAGGGATCGGTATTAGGACCGCTCCTGTTGAACATCGGTTACGATTGGGTGCTGCGCGCTCCGTTGCTCAGAGGGGCGTTTATCACGGCAGGGGTTGCTCAAGTCGTGAGTCGGATACGGCGGCTGGGTCTCGAGGTCGCCCTTCACAAATCCGAGGCTCTGTGCTTCCACGGACCTCGGATGGGGCCACCTGCGGGATCCAGGCTACAGGTAGGGGGCGTCAGCATCGGCATCGAGCCCTCGATGAAGTATCTGGGACTCGTACTCGATGACCGGTGGAACTTCGGAAATCACTTCCGGAGTTTGGTCCCAAAACTGAGGGGAGTATCAGCCTCACTCGCGCGACTGATGTCCAACATCAGGGGACCCAACGCTCCCTACAGGAGACTGTACCTAGGGATCGTGCGAAGGATGGCCCTATACGGGGCCCTCGTATGGGCGGAAACCCTGACGGCCACCAATCTGGCTAGATTGCTGAGCCCGCAGAGGGCGATGGCCGTCAGGGTGATAAGGGGATATCGCACGATCTCAGGTGAAGCGGCATGTCTCCTAGCCGGGACCCCTCCATGGGAACTGGAAGCGAAAGCCCTTGCGTCTCTATTTAAATGGCGCAAGGAGGCGCTGGAGCGGGGCCAAAGGCCTGCGGCTCGAGAAATCGAGGCCCAGCGGTCCCAGCTCCACCAGGAAACCGTGGAGACATGGAAGGTGCGACTTGAGCAACCAAAGGGGGGATTCGCCACAATCGCGGCCGTCAGACCGGTCATGGACGAGTGGCTGGAGAGGAGATATAGTGCTCTCTCCTACCGGTTGTCACAGATACTTACCGGGCATGGTAGCTTCGGTAGATATCTGTGGCGAAGACACCGGGAAACCACGGCCGAGTGTCAGCACTGCGAGGACCGCAGCGACGACACATCGCTCCACACGCTGGTGGAGTGCACAGCGTGGGCGGAACAGTGCCAGGTCCTCGTGGTGGGTTTGGACGTGGACACTTTCTCGCTCGAGACAATTGTGCGAGCCATGGTCTCCAGCGGGAGTAAGTGGGACTGCGCCGTCTCTTTCTGCGAACAGGTCATGCTCGCGAAAGAGGCGGCGGGGCGGGAGCGGGAGAGAACTTTCCCACCCGAGTTCCGCAGTCGGCGGCTTGCGCCCCCCCCCCCCCCCAGAAGCGGGGTGACACCCGAACCCCCCCCCCCCCCCCCATAGACTCGGGATAACACCCGAACCACCTAGGTGAGGCCGCAGCCGTAGGTCTGTTGGTAGTCCTGGGACATCCCGGGGCTACCAACCGCAGGCTATAAGGCGGTACTTGAGGGTTTTTTAGTCGGTAGGAGTCCGGCATAGCATCCATGAAGGATTTTCCCTCATGATAAAAAAAAAATAACATCGAAGATCCTCATTTTGTATTGGAGGTACATCACATTCACAACCATTACCATACAACACACAACCATATTTTACTCAACAACAATGGCAAAAGCTGAAGAAGTAGAAGAAAAATCTAGTTTATTCGCGAAGTCAAACTTCATTAAAAATAAAATTTCTAATTCTGTAAATAAAATTAAGACTACTTGGAATATTATAAATTCCGAATGTGGGAAATCTCCATCAAATGTAAGAGATTTTCATTTAAAAATAGAAGGTCGCCATGTCACGGAGGATCTGGAAGTTGCGACAGAGTTTGAACATTTCTTTTCAAATATACCGTTAATAACGACTAAAACTCTTCAGTCGTCTTCCACTTCCGCTGTGTCATTGCTTAAGGAATCGATAAACAAGTGTGAAGACGCATTCGTATTCTCAGTTGTTAATAGCAAGGACATCACCAAAGCGTTTCACTCTATTAATATCAAAAAGACCGCGGATCTATGGGGATTATCAGTCAAAACTATTTCATGTATCATTGATGTCATTGCTCCCCATCTAGCAACTGTGTTTAATGACTGTGTCAACAGCGGTATATTTCCTGATTTAATGAAACATAGCAAAGTCATACCTTTGTTCAAGGCTGGCAGTGCTACAGACCCTTCTAATTTCCGACCCGTTTCTGTGTTGCCGACCTTGAGTAAAGTATTTGAGAAATTAATCCTAGGACAGTTGATGACCCATTTTGGTGAAAACAAATTATTTCATGATAAACAGTTTGGGTTTACTAAGGGACGTTCGACTGCTGATGCTGGTATAGAATTGTTAAATTGTATTTACGAGGCCTGGGAGGATAAGCATGATGCATTGGGTGTATTCTGTGATCTATCCAAGGCTTTCGATTGCGTCCACCATGACACATTAATCAGGAAATTAGAACATTATGGAATAAGGAACAAGGCTCTCGAGCTTCTGACTTCATATTTGAACAATAGAATTCAGAGGGTCGATGTTAATGGTACACGTTCAGTGGGATCTCTGATTTCGATGGGTGTTCCACAAGGTTCGATACTTGGACCATTTTTATTCTTAATATATATTAATGACCTCCCCTACTACGTAAGGGATAAAACTAGTATTATTTTATTTGCTGACGATACTTCGTTAATATTTAAAATTAAAAGGCAACAAAATAATTATGACGAAGTGAATGGTGTTATCACAAGAGTGGTCCATTGGTTTAATACTAATAATCTTTGCCTTAATGGGAACAAAACTAAATGTATAAAATTCACATTACCTAATGTTACACAGGTTGAAACCAATGTACAACTCAATGGACAAGTGTTGAACCTTGTGGAATCAACAGTGTTCTTAGGTTTAAGTATTGACGCCAAATTGCAGTGGCGATCGCATATTGAAAAAATATCCAGTAGATTAAGTTCGGCTTCTTACGCTGTAAAAAAGATTAGGACATTAACAGACGTGGATACGGCTAGAATAGTTTATTTCAGTTATTTTCATAGTATTTTAAGCTACGGAATTCTCCTTTGGGGTAATTCCGCGGATTTAAACACAATATTCATTTTACAAAAGCGGGCTGTGAGAGCTATTTATAATTTGGGCCCAAGAGTTTCCCTTCGAGAAAAGTTTAAAGAAATAGACATTCTAACCGTAGTGTCACAATACATCTTCGAGAACCTGATGTATGTAAGGAAAAATATCTCTAAATTTTCAAGAGTTTGTGACAGGCATAATATAAACACAAGACATAAAAACAATCTTGTAGCTTGTGATAGTAGACTCCATAAAATTAGTAATTCTTTCCGGGGCAACTGTATACGCTTTTTCAACAAGCTCCCTAATGAAATTAGAGATTTACCTGTAAATAAATTTAAAAATGTAATTAAGACTAAACTGTGCCAAAAAGGCTATTATAAAATCCAAGAATATTTAGATGATAAACAAGCTTGGAAATGAGCTGTTCGCTCAACTATGCTACTCAAGCAAACTATTGTATTTAGACTAAGTAGACTAAGCAAATGTTTGTAAATAGACCAAAAAAAAAAAAAAATGCCCGCTGAGTTTCTTGCCGGAGTCTTCTCAGGTCGGGGCCGCGTTTCGAACCGGTGGTCCATTTGCTAAACTAGTCTAGATTTTTTTTTTAAACTTGACGTTTTGTAAGTACCGTTTTAATGGTCTATACAGAATAAATGATTTTTGACTTTGACTTTGACTTTGACTTTAGTAGATAATAAATTACTTTCGCCGTAATACATGCTAACAAAACAACTTTCCCAGCATCCAACTGTAACAGCAACAAACTATGTAGGTCCCCATACAATCTCCGCTATGTAGGTACCCGAGCCTTATATAACCCTTGTACAATCGCATACACGCCGGCATGCCAAGCGTACTTTACTCCTTGTAACTTTAAGTACCCTAACGGGTAAACATAAACATGTGTTCGGTCCCGGAAAGTCCCGGAACTAATGAAGTAGGGAAATATTTAGCGGAGGCCCCGGGGTCATTGAGGTCGGTGTGGGTCACTTGCACATTATTAGTTCGGGTTATGATGGTGATAGATAGCGTGATGATATAGGGGGCACATTAACGAGGGAACATCCTTAAGTTAAACAATATCGTTTAGTGGTTATAATACAAACAAGTAATTGATTGTTGTGAAGTGAATAAGACTCAATATTTTGAATCTTATTCACGTCACATAATAAGACTCGATATTTTGAATCAATTGCTGAAACACTAGAATCAAAATACGATTCCTAGTTTTTTTTTTTAATTCATTTCGTCGCTTAGTCATTGTGTTCGAATAGAATACTTACATACATTTTATATACATCATTTATTATACAATAAGTGTATAGAAACAAGCCATTACAATCCGCAGAACAAAGTGTTTCATGTGGGTTTTTTTTTATGTGCTGGTAATCCCTACGGATACCCCCCCTTCGGAGCCGAAGGGGGAGGTTATGTCGGACTCGAACCGACTAAACCGCACACCGTCTGTGGGTCGATGTGCTAGGCCGGAGGTGAGGTTGTCTTTTGACATATCCCTCGCACCCCGGCTGACCCAGGGCCATTCCTCTCGGTGTGGCCCTCCTCGGGAGGGGGGACCACGCGGTTCCCGACTCGCCCCCGGTATGGGGGGGGGGGGGGGGGCGCATCGTCCTACGATGCGCGCCGCCGCCGTGGCCTGCTTCTGCTAGGGTGACGAGCGGCTCCACCCGTCACCCTCAGGCCCGCGCTCATGGGGGGCGGAGGTCGGTTTGCGAGTTTCATGTCGGTAAGATGTAATACTTAACAGCTTTTTTTTGACCTGCGGTGAGAATTTAACTTTGTTTTTCTTCCGCGGGTAGTTTGACAATTTTTTTTTATAACGATACATTGTAGTCTTTTAATGGTAGACTACAAACCGGTTGGTGTCATTCCGTACAGAATTAAAGTGTTTTGTTTGATGTTACAGCATAAGTTATTTAATATTTTTTATCAAAAAGCCTGAATCCTCTGAATAACGTCACAACTTTACATAAATTTTATACTGTCAACAAATTATACGCAATGTATGTAAATGTAATCAAGTAAAACTAGTTAAGTAATTGACACGTTCTAAGTTTATAACGAAATAGATATCATATACTAGCAGTTGCCTGCGGCTTTTATGCGGCGCGGACACTCGACCCTGTGCCCGCTACCTATGGAAACCTACATCCGGTTTAAAAAAAATTCTATAAAATATGTAGACCTAGGAAACGCTTTTGGCTTTAAATTATAATGTGGGTTTGTTCCAAGGTTGCTGTTTATCACCTATAGTTTTCAATATAGTAATAAATATTTTAGAAGACAACATTTCCACACACGACACGAAGTGGCGCTATCGGTTTAAGCTAAACGGTAAATATACGGAGTCTATCCTTGCATTCGCGGTCGATTTGGCAATACTGACTCGCAACCCAAAGCAGTGCCAGAACCTACTGCGTCGAGTAGACAATTTCTGTACATGGACAGATGGAATTAGAACAAAACCAAGCAAATGCTACTGTCTATTTCATATGACCTAGGGCTTAGTATAGGCGGGGAAAACCTTACAACTATATCTGAAACCTTGACTTTAATTTCTTCGAAAGAAAGATTAATAACAAAGGTTGCACTCCGGCTTTGGACAAATTAATTGATAGTTTCATTATCGATTTAAAAAAGGTAGACCAACAACCAATAAGTAATGCTAAAAAGCTTGTTTATATGACAACTATTTAGCCTCGCGTCTTAACTGGCCGTTTCCTAAATATGATATAAACCAGAGCCTCCTCAAAAAACTAGATGCGAGTGTCACTAAGACACTGAAGTCGTGGCTAGGGCTAGCTCAGTCGGCCGACCTATCGGCACTATATAGATTCGAGAATAATTTTAGAATGACGCTTAAGAAGCCCTCAGAACTCCATTAACACCTAAGAGTAACTAAAATGCACGTCTAATCGAAATTTTTATTCGTCGACAAACAGATAAAGAAATATCAAAATCTTTTCTTTAAGCTGACGAAAACAACGCCTATAAGGTGCACGCAATGAACCTAGAAATGCAAAACGAATGGTTGACCCTAGGTGAATTTTGTATTCCCATAGCCTTAAAGTGGCGTACATAATATACGACTGGTCACCGGCCTTACTTAAATTTTACCTAAATGCATTTCAGTTGACCCTCCCCGATCAAAGCAATCTAGTCAGATGGGGAAAATCCACAGATAAAACTGGCTGCTCAAAGAAATCACCTCAAGAGCCATATTCAATTTTGATGGCTGCCGTTGACTTGACAATACACGTAGACACGTATGAGAAGCAGGAAAAAAACCAGAGGATATTTGTGCCTCATCATCCAGACCCGACATATTCCTTTTTCACGATCACATAGGCATGCAGTGTTTGTAGAACTCACAGTACCGTGGGAAACTAATGTACCTAAAGACCACGCTTTAAAGACAAACAATTACTTTGACTTGACTAACGAGGTAACCGAAAACGGCTACGTGGTTAAACTGCCAGCTAAACCCCTGTATAACTTACTTAAAGACCTTGGATTGCCAAGAGCTTCAGTAAGCTTTTTACTAAATCGAATATCAAAAGCGGCATTGATAGGATCTTACCAAATTTAGATAGGTAGAGGGGGGGGGGGGGACAGTACTGACGGTGGAGGTGAGCGCTGATGCATCACAAGGTGGCCACCCTAAATCTACATCTGGGTCGCATGTCCCAGTCGCCGTCACGGTGTTCCTCTCTGCACCACGCTATAGACCCGGCGACCGCACGGTGAAATCATGGAGTGCTGAGAATCGAATCTCTGTGCAATTTCAAACTATAAATTTTCTCTGTACCAAATATTTACCTAATCCATTCAGCCGTTAGCTGTATAACCATAAGAAAACATCCAAAGATTGTCACAAACTTACACTTACATATGTAATATTAGTAGGATATTTCAAACTGAGTTAATGGGTGAAAATCAACTCTATTTCAAAGCCATTTATTTATTTCTCGTCTCTTCCTACTCGGTCCCAATTGGACCCAGTCGGACCGCGGACGGCGGTCCATGCGACTGGCTGTTTCCGGCCAAATCTCTCTCTACATCAAGATCACTGATATTAAAAATGCTATTTCTATGTAAATGGATATTTCTAAACGTTGTTTCAATACAACCCGATTTATTCGGGTTGTGTAGGCTCTGGGCCTCCAACTGTGTTTCTACTCCAAATTGAATAGGTAAATGAAATTACTCACTCGACCTTACCCGTCTTTCAATATAATTCGAAATGTTGGAGTGTCTGCTATTTCTGACAATGCTTTGAAGAAATACTCGATTAAAAGTAATTGAAAATATCACGAGGGGGTTAGAATTCTGTTCCTTTTGCTTATGGCTATTTTGATCATTAGAGTTTTTTGTTTTGAAATTGAGATTTATTCGTTTTTAATTAATGTAATGAACAGACAGCGTGTAAATTGAGTTTCGTTTTAATATGAATAATATATTTTGAAACTAAACAATAAGAAAAATGGCATGTCTTGTCTGTAATGAATTTTTATAATAAAATATAGAGACTGCACATTGAGCTAATTGATTGATTGATATAGAGTAGTAATAAAATATCCATGTTTTTTAAATAAATTATGTTACGGATTTTCACTTAATAATGTAACTTTAATTATGGGTTGTTACTTAAATATATTATTTAATTTTAGGTCACGCCATCAACATAGCCACATAGGTTCTCATTTTATATTTATTTAGCCAAAATATTGTGATCTAATTGATTTTCTTATGGAGAGGCAATCGCCAAAGCTTCAGTACTTACACCCCTCGTGCTGGCGTACAGCTGACAGCATAAATTTCAATTAAGTATTGCAATGGTTTACAGTAAATTATCGTATTTTTTGTTGTGGATGTAACTGAATTATTCATTCAACACTAGTTCAAATTTCTGCTATTCGTCTCACTGATCTGGAAGCAAGAATAAGCTTTAAGTTATAAATCTTGAAATTTTTTATTAAAGTTGTAAAGTAAAACTTATGAGCGAAAGATTTACTGCTTCCATATTATCGGTCACTGACCTTCTGGGCTGAAATTTGTACAGACTGCGGTAAATTAATCTGGTTATTACACAAATTAACTTTTATACGAATAAGAAAAATGAGTAATACTGTGATGTAGATTCAGTTATACTATAGTACCTACCTTCTACTTACACGACGGTATTTTCCTCCCAATTTAGCAGTCCGGCTGAGATAGTACCTCCGCCCTCCATAATACCGCGGTCATAATAATCTCGTATTGTCTTCCTGCGCGGTGAGTAAGGTAGCGTCTTCACTGTCCTGCTTCGTGTTATACACTGATGGCACAGAAACTCTCCGTTCTTACAGGGCGCAGCACGAGTGTGACACCCCTGTTGTGACTTTTCATCAGGTGAGCCTGTCTGCCACCTATGTGGTATAGCAAAAAAAGCTTACATAATTACTTTCATGCGAAGGAAGTCTATAAGAATGGTCAATACGAATGAGCAGTTCATGTTGTTCGCTCTATAAGTACGTACGTTGCGTAACCAAACGTCAATAATATACGAAAACGATCTACAAATAGTTCCCTATTCGTTATTCCCATACCTTTTTAATAAAACATTAACTAATACATTTTTATTCCGAACCCGTAGCAGTAGCAAAACAAAAAGCTCCTAGAACTGTATATTGAGGGCGGAACATTTTAATCCGAATAACCTTACCTTGCCGGCTATAACGGGCAAAATTCGACCGCAGAATTACCCGTCCGTCATGACAAAACACTCGGTGGAGGGCCGAAGGTTCCGCACACAAGTAATGTGGCTTCAGGGGCCCGTAAACGGCAGGGCTGCTGCGAAACATGTACTTAACGTGAAGAATTTATTCTGCTGTTTCGTTAAAACTATGGGCATACTTTCGCTTGAATTTGTTACGCTTTGCTTCTTGTGTTTTGAAGTGAAACTCCAGAGCATAGTAAGCCTAGACAGGAAATTGTTTAATACGCGTTGCTGGTCATTATTTATTATTCTGTGGCTCCCCAGAGTAGGCTAAAATAGGTCAACATGTGCTATGAAATGCTGTGTTCGGCATTTTAATATCTCAGGTGATTTATAATTACCATATTGCGCAGTTATAATTCTTGCTTAGCTTGTATTAATTTGACGGTTAAGACTTCATATAAATATGTTGGTATAAATCCCAAAACTTACATACAACTGACGGATATTTTGTAACGAAATCAATGATTTACTTTTTCGCACATGATTTCTTCAATGAAATGTTTTTATAACAGAATTATATTTCTCGAAAAGTACGTTTTTATTCCTAACATTTTGAAAATACATTTTGTTGAACTCTGTCGCGGCGCCTTTACAAACATGCAAATAAGGGACACAGTGTGTGTACCCAGACACCACTATCTGTAGATCTGTAAATCACACAAATATTTGTCGATTGTGGAAACTGAACGATTTCGAACGAATGGACGAGATGACAACTTAGACGTTGCGCTTTTAATGTAGTTATAAAAAATAATATAGTCGTAACTGCTAAATATTAGGCAGACTGGCATTTATATTATGACAATAAATTTACTGTTAGACAACATTCTTCAGCGAGGAATGGTGTTCCGATAAAAACATTATTTTTATGGCTTAGTGTTCAATTGTCCATGTACCAAACAACATTTCAAAGTGCAGTATAGCCATCAATGTAACCCTTTGAGAATACCGTAAGGCTGAAACCGGTCAGGTTTTAATAAATTATCGTGGTAAAGTACAGTCAGCATCATTAAAATGTTGCTAACAAAAGTAGTCAAAATAATCCAAATACCAAAATTCCAATTTTATATTGGTTATTAGAGTACTCAAATAGTTGTAAGTGTCCAGAGTGGTCCAACTATCTTAACAATCGGTCTTTCAGAATTATGTAAGTTAGTAGAGTATTCATATTATATTATTCATATTCATATACACAATCACACATTCATACTTTTCTTACTAATGCAAGTTGATAGTTCATGGCTTATTCAACTGTCAACTTAAAAAAAATACAAAATACATTGTCAATTGACACATTTTGTATCTTTTTCTTACTCATATATCCATCCCTTATCATCCCGCCATTGTGTGAAAGGGATGGCTTTACAAGTAAGAAAAGGATACAAAATGCGATTAAATGACAATGTCTAGATTTTTTGAAATTATACTTGACTGGATACCATCGATCGGCGTGATTGTGCATATGAATATGAATACTCTACTAACTGATATAATTCTGGAAGTCCGATTGTTAAGATAGTTGGACCACTCTGGACACTTACAACTATTTGAGTACTCTTATAACCAATATAAAATTGGAATTTTGGTATTTGGATTATTATGACTACTTTTGTTAGCAAAATTTTAATGATGCTGACTGTACAAGTACATTGTCAATATGTATAACATGTGCCATCAATCATCAGTATAAAATGTTTGTTTGTTTATTACTAATCCTGTATCAGGACAACGAATATTCACATGTTGACAAACATAAATACCTGTAATGTTGTAAAGTAGGGACAAGATAATAGGTCACTTTTGACATTTCATCAAAATTCAACAACGTAACCTTGTAACGGCGGGCATAAAATAAGAACTGCACAATTGCTTAACTTTTTTCAATTACGTTTACATATTTATTGTAATAATGACCGGTACGAGTAATTTTACGATTTGCTTTCACTAATAAACCATTCTAAACATAATAAACAATTTCTGATCTAAAGAACTGAACGTCGTTACAATGTTGCGTCAGTCAACCCTTTTTCTTTTTAAACACTAGGGATGTTACTCTAAAAATCGAAAGCTGATAGGATTGTAAGTTGAATCGAATGCAATGATTACTTGTGAAGAAAAATCACCATAAATTTATAACCACGTTGTGATTATAATAAAACCTAATTATACATATTTATTATTCTTTTAACTAACTATAAAAATACAAAAAAATAACTAAATAGAAAGGTCATTGATGTTGGGTGCAATTTAGGTGGATGTTGCTGGCAACACCAGTGCCTGTCGATGACGCATGTCATGTCGCCATAACATGATGATGACGCAGTCTTTTGTTGTTGTGCGAAGTGACTGTGCGTTTTTGGTGTGCTCTCTGTTATTTTCTTCTGATCCGGCTTTTTCATTGAACTGATCTTACTGACTACGTTTACCTGGCTATAAATTGGACTCCGATTGCTTAACGATTATTAAACAAGAAAAACATTACAGTCTTACTATGTCGAAACGGGGGAAAACTCTAAACAGTCAATCTCGCGAACTAGTGCTGAAATTGTACAATTATTTTGGACGTGAATCAGTTAACGATGGGCCTCTTTTACCATTGAAACCACCGAGAGAACGCGTTGCCGAAGCATTGGGAATAGGGAAGAAGACAGTAACTCAAATTCTGAAAGAGAAATACGGACCATCAGGCTCAGAAGATAATACTTTACGTACACCGAAAAAACGAAAGAGGGAGAAGAAAATTGTTGACGTTGATAATTTTGATGCTGCTGCAATTCGCAACCACATTTATGGATATTACTCGAGAAAAGAATATCCTACACGGGAAAAGCTATTGAGTTCGTTAAAAGGCGCAGGCTTATTTTTTGGAGGCAAATCGTCTCTATCAAAGGTTTTGAAATCGATTGGCTATAGATTTAAAAAATCCGACAAGCGGAAAATCCTGCTAGAACGCTACGATATTATTTTGAAGAGAATAACATTCTTACGTCAGGTAAATAAAATTACGGATTGGGACAATGTCGTGTTTATTGACGAAACATGGTTGAATGCGAACCATACGGTTGCGCGGACATGGACCGATGATACAGCGGCCTCCACCTCAAAAGTTCCATCGGGAAAAGGAGCCCGACTTATTATATGTCACGCGGGATCAGCTTCTCAAGGTTTTATTCCAGACTGCCTCCTCGCATTCGCCTCTAAAACTACAACAGATTACCATGAGGAAATGAACTTTGATGTTTTTAAAAAGTGGTTTGAGAAGCTGCTAGTCAGCTTAGAAAACCCATCGAAAATTAAATTAATTATAAATATATAAATTAATAATAATGGGACAGGGATTCGCATGATCATTTTTAAAATTCACATATGTTTCAAGTCTGTATCGATTCATTCGATTCATTCATTTAATCGATGTTTTTAAGCAGGTCACCTCACTATGAATATAAAACTGACATCTGTCAAAAGTGACCTATTATCTTGTCCCTACTTTAGTAACAGTCAGTTCGCAGTTTATAACAGGTACGACCAATACGATCATACCTGCTTAGAAGAAGAACATTACACCTATATTGTTCACACCGTGAAAGAGCTCATATCATTTCTGAGAATATTATTAACGTAATATCGCATGAACATGGTATTTAGTCATCAATATCGGATAAATCATTATTTTCATTAGTTGTTCCGATAACTGTTATTCCGGTAATAAGCACTTCCTATTGGATTGTTGCGCAAATATGAAAATGGTGCGCGAAAATGAAGGAGCCAATAATGAAACAGGCGAAAATGATTCTGTTATAACATAACCTATACAAGAACTAGAATAAAGGAACCATACTTGGTGGATATCAAGAAGGATTGCCTTTAAAATTATTTTAACGAAATGTAAATATTGATGAAAATGTAAATGTCAAGGGAGCTCTAAAAAATAACCATTAGAATATTAAAGCGATCAAACGATCCTCTCCTGTATAAACTTAGCAGCGGTCTTCGTTCACTAATAAACGTACTGTTACTAAGAAGTGTCGCCATTAGAAAGTGTCGACTCATGTTTAAATATTTGACACTAAAGTACCAAACAAGCAGACGGACTGTCATACGGTTAACAGTTAACGATATTCATTGCATACTGTCGAGTAGCTGAACCAAACAAGCAATTTACTTTACTGGTGTAGCAGAATGCTTTGACTTACGCCTACGTTTACCCTTGAGTAAACAACAGAGGTGTCTTCTTCTTCATTAGCGTTAATCCCAGTCGCATCCGAAGCTTTCAACTTGGAGTTTGGGGTCCGCTTTACCAGTCCAACTGCGGATTTGGATTTGGCTGAACTTCGATATTTTCCGTGAAGCAACTGCCACCTGACCTCCACAACCCAGAGATGATATCAAAGTATTGCAGTTAAACGCTCAAACGCTCCGTTAAGGGCTCCAACTACCTGTCACGACTGCCGTAGATATTCGCTTGGCAACTGAGACCGATTGAGCGGGGATCGAACCTGCGCGTCCTGAGTAGCGGCCGCGTTCTACCGGTACGCCACGCTAGACAACAGAGGTGTGTTGACTATTATTAAAACTGTCAGTATAAGCTTTTGAGCTTTAATTTTTGCCGTGGGGTAAAATCGGTACAAGTGTTTATTCAATATTTGTCACTGTGTAACAGGTCGCTCAATATTATAATTAATTATTATTTTGGATATCACGAATTACCGCAAATCGAGCGCATTCTCCGTGTTGCTACTGACAGCTTCTTAACAGAAAACCTAAGCTTGATAACGTTTTATAAATGATCGTAGACTCGAAACCAGACAGGAATTCTTTCACTGATTCGACACCCACCCGGTTCGATCTTGACAATACTAGCAGGCAAGCAGTGGTTCACAACTTTAAGCCATAACTTGCAACAATTTGTTGGTTAGCTGTTCCTATTGCCCGGTGTACGGCAGCCCTAGCGCCAACTAGTTCCACCATAGTCGGCGCAATTACACTAAATTAAGTACAGCCAACATTGCGGTTATCGGCAGCGCTTATGTTCGCGATAAAGGTTTAGTGTTATGCGAGTTGGGATGTGCCACTTATTGCGTGGCACTTACTCTCCGAGAATCTATGCTAACTTACTATTTTACGTGTGTTTCAAATTACATTTACTACTTCACTTAGTCATTCTTATTACAAATACTCGCGATAGAATTTAAATATGTATTAGTTCTTTCTAACGTGTTTTGGAGCAAAAGCCAATCTCACTGGCAAGCTATTACACCCACTGATTGATGGATGAGACTGGCGTAAGTTTTCTTATCGCGGTTTCGGTGTCAGATGTTGGTCAATCCGTTAAAGCCAACAAAACCAATCTATAGAAAGTGGAAAATTTGTGCCATCAAATTTCCGACTAGTGGTAGAAATTTGATGGCGCAAATTAGTTACAAATTTCGACCGTGCATGATTGTGAAACACCCTCCATGGTTATCCAATCTCGGTTGTGGGTCAGCAAGTGCATAGCCGGGCAGGGGGATTGTGTCGCAGCACTAGTGGGACCAGTGGGTGTCACGCGGTGCTGCGGCGACAATCCTCTTTTGATGAGGCTGTCAAGCTGAGTGCCACCATTGTTAACTTGGTATGTGTATGTAATGGTGACCCACTTTCCTGAGACTTTGCCTTCAACTTACCAACAGGCGAGGTGAACTCAAATTGACGTGTCCGATATAAATAAAGTAAAGAAAAGAAGGATAGCAAATCCTGAAGTACAAATGACATATTGTACACTTGTAATACCAAACTGCACCTATATCCGGGAACCAGTTACGAAATAGACACAGTGTGCGATGACGCGCAGAGACAACAATCACGTGGTGTTCTTGACAGTTCTTTGTTTCTTCTCAGTTTCCCTACACCTATAACTTTTTAAGTAATTTTACAAGGCATTATCCTCTGATCCACGTCACCGGAAGCACCCTTACAAAAAGCGCGAGCGAGATAAAGGCTTATGTGATCCATTATTCGGTGACATGAATGATAAGTTTACGACCACTGGACCTGATCTTGACCATTGGCACTGCTATTGATCTGACTTCTTTGAATGATTATGTAATGGGACCATCTTGCTAGTGACAGTTTGGTTTTAGTGGTTTTATCTCTAATTTTGGGTTACCTATCTTAATCCCGAATTTTAACATTCCGAATATCATAATCCAGAAAACGTTTGGCCAATTTTTCATAATCCCGGTTTTTCAAATTCCGAAGTTTTATTTTCCATATAATCGCAACTCCGAATTTCATTTGCCCATTTATTCATTTGTACGACGTTTTATAATCCAGACGAACGAGTTCCAGACACACGAAATCTAAATGCACAAAATCCAGATGACCGTAATCCATATGCACGAAAGCCCAATTTTTAAAACACAAATTTTTGAATAGCAATTAATTGATATCCAGTTAATTGATATCCAGACAAACAATATCAAGATTTCTAAACCTAAAACTAAACCTCATATGGCGTCTACTAACTACAATTGGAGACCTACTGAACAAAACACACGTTGCCTTAAAAAATATATGTATGCATGTAAGCAAACAAGCATGCATGCAGGCAAGCTGGCAATCAAACCGGCAAGCATGCAGGCAAGCAGGCAAGCATTAGTGTTGCTCTTCTCCGGCGCTGCGGGAAGTGCAGTCCTTCCGCCCTTGCGTAACAAAGTTCGGGCACCCATGCTCGCTTCCGCAGCTTCGGCTTGCTGGTCGCCTTTGGCGACCAGCCTCAGCCGTTCCAGCTTGCCCGGGCGCCCGAGCTTCGTTACTGCGGGCGAGGACTGCCCGCCCTCCGCGGGTGTGCGTTGTTTTATAGACAATTGTTTAATATAATTTCGTATAACAGAAAATGTTTCGCATAATTTCGTTTCATAGAATAATCAATATAATCATTATATTTAATTAATATAATTTTAAATCATTGAATTTTGTTTCATATAAAGTTAAACATTAGAATAATCATTTCATAGAATATCAAATCAACTATTCTTAATCATTATATTGTTTGTTTAATAGAAACTTATTACAAAGAATAACATATTATCATATATATGGTTTTTATGAACTAAACAATTGATGCGTCTACAAGGTCGACGGAGCCCCGCTACGCGGGGCTCCTACTTCTGGGTGGTTTATAAAAAAATAACCACGAAGGCCTAATGCGGGAGCGGAGCGTAGCGAAGCTCCCGCATTAGCCTTCTAACCTAACCTATCCGAGTCGGGGTAATCTGAGTCGGGGCGTTAAAATTGTTAAAAATGTGATTTGGAACATTATAAAGGTGGTTTAATATTCTTTAAAAATAATTCTACAGCTTGATAAGTTTGTTAAACAAAAAAAATTGATTAAAAATTGTGTTTCTGTGAAATATGTTTCATTGTAGTAAATTGTTTTTGAAACAATAATATTCGAAATAAAAATATAAGAACCAAATATTATATGAAGCATTTTCTGTGAAACGAAATTCTATGAAATTTCTTTCTACGAAATAAGGGGCTCCCCTCCCTCCGCGCCTTCGGTTCTTAAATAACACTCTAGTGTAGGGCAGACAAGTACCACGGCGAGTCGGGTCGGGTGTGGTACGCAGTGTTCACGAGCTCGCTTTCCTGATTCATTGATTATACCTGCATACAAAACTGTTCATGCATGACATGGAAAACAATAATTTAAACAAAATTATATTATATTTATAAGTCTTCAGGCTTTCATTATATTAAGTGAAATTATCTATGTCTTAAGTGAACGTTAGATTTTTTATTATTATATCAACCGTTACACACCCTAAATGAATCGTATAAATTTACTGATTTTTACTATACCTGTATATAGTTTAGCTGGAACACGATTTGTATGGGAACCAAATAAAAAGATTATGAAAATTTGGTAATAGTTTATTTGGAAAATGGTACGATGGGAAACAAAAAAAAATATTCTGAGAATCTGGTATAACTATATTTGGATTATGACAATATGGAAAACAAAAAAAAACTATTTGAAAATTTGGTTTTAGTGCACCTGGAAATTGATTCATCTGGGAAATGAAAAACGGAATTATAGAAAGTTGTCATTCATTACATCTGTCTTTTAAAAGTTCTACCAACCGTTTTCGGGGTTATAAGATTCGGGTAACAGAAATTCGATATTTCAATAGGTTACCCTAATTTTGATCACACCTTATAATGTGAACGATAGTGCTTTCTAGTAATATGCTGTAATAGCTCTCTCCACTTTCTCGTAGGTCTTCGGTAGGTGGGTACGCCGAAAATAAGTAATAAATAAAACATTTGCAGAAATGTATAGTATCATTGATTTCATGATCTTTTAAACAAATAGGAATATTAATATTTATTCTTTAAAGTAATACTACGTGTATCACAAATTAGTTTTGAATTCTCGCTAATCAACACACGATCTTGAGAATTTATCCACATTACACTTTTTAAATATATCTGTATTGGAACATAACATATAACATAAACTCACTACTTTATCCCCGAAGGGTTAGGCAGAGGTGCTAGCACCCACATTTCGCCGGTTTATGTTTAGGTCCCAATGTAATAGGTGGCGAGCCTATTGTCGTTAACTGGGCACTTATAAACCTGCGATAAATACACACATAACTTCGAAAAGCATCGAAAAGTCATTGGTGTGTGTCATGGAAAACCTGGGATCGAACTCGAGACCTCGTCTCAGCAGTCCATTACCCATACTACATTACCATACCACTAGGCTACCTAGGATGAAACATTGCAACTCACAAAATGAATACAATAGGTATATAGTGCGAATGTAATTTTACGGTTCAGGCTTCGATAGTTGGCACCTTTCTCGATAGTTCGCTCAAGTGGATACGGTTACCACTAATATGGGAGGTAAACGGGCTTAGCCCTTTTATCGGTGGACCTGAAAATCGTATTTCTTGAAGTACCTTTTGTACATGTTTACCTTTTCGTCCATCTTCAGAATAAACAAATCTTCGCATATTATCAGCAATTTGAATCTATTTAGATTTTTATTCACTTATCTATTAACAATATGTACATTAGAATTATTTAAATAAAAATATCAAAACAATATATAATATATACAAACCTGCAGGTTTAGGCGTCAAAGAATTCCTCCCCATCGACGTCAACTGGGAGGCCGGCGGCATTGAAACGTTGAATGGCAATACCGATCCTTTGCGCAAGGAATTAACCGGCGGAATAAATTAGACGCTACCCGTGACCACGGTTAGCGTCTATTAAACATTTGAAAATATCCTTAAATAATAGACGGGCACTTGGACCCCATGATCCCAGCGTTATGAACCCAAACGGCTCAAATATGTAATTATCACTTAAACTACTATATTTGTGCCGTTTGAGGGTCTCTGCCGAAGCAGCAGCAGCGCAGGCACAGTCTCCAGTCCCTGGGAAATGTGAAGGAGCAAGGGTGTCAGCACATGTAGCATCCCACACAAAATGCCTTCCCATCTTCCAAGGCACCAACGACTTTCCATCTGGCCTCCTACCATCGTCGCGCACCAGACCAGCAAGTTCTAAAATGGCTGGAACGCCGGCGGTGACAAGAGCCCGTAGGATTATGTCATTAATGTACGCGTGCCGTGAAAGCCGTCCCGCGCTCCTACTGCATGAGAGACCATGGTGTCCAAGGCTTCTCCACAGCGACATCGATGCGGAGAGACACAAGGAGCACCCAAACGAAGGCAAGTAGCGATACGAATCTATATTATATGTAGTCTTTTAGATATTAGACAGAGTGAGATGATCGTGAGGTTTCTGCTATAGATTTTAGTTTAATGAAACAACTTTTGCTTTGTGAACAAACCTATAGGATTATCTTTAGGTATGATTATTTATATACTAGCTGATGCCGTGGCATCGCCCGCGTGGAATTCTCTTCCAGTTTTTGTGACGGCGTAACCCTTTTTTTAAATTTTTATATTATAAAGTAATATTCTTTAAAAAGAATTATCGAAATCGGTCCAGCCGTTCTTGCGTGATTGCGTAATCAAAGGAAATAGGGATTCATTTTTATACATAGATAATTGATATACATGGCTACATTATTCCCTGGTCTTTTTAATATGATAAGTAGCAATTTCCTTTGTTCTCGTTAATTAATTACAGTGTGTTGCAAGTATTGGATAATGGTACGTTTTATGAAATTATATCAGGAAACAAAGTATTTCAGATTAAGAAAAAAGCTTACTGTAATACTATTGTTTACTGGACTTCACCAGACTGGCTCTTCCTTGACAAAAACTAGGTATATAATTTCTTATTTCTTTAAATTAATTTTACTTTATGTTACAATTTGTACAAAACTAAAGATAGTTACAATGTTTATCTACTCTGATACTATAATTCAAAGATTATAAAATTGAAATCAAAACTCTTATGACAAACATTACGCACAGGCCAAAAAAAAAGTTTTATTACGATACAGGTCTTGTATGGACACCTATATCATAAAATAACTTTTTAATCATAACGATACACACCTATACAAACTCCATCTGGACTGAACCTCTACTTTAAAAAAAACGGCCAATTCGGAAGAAAAAAAAAGAAACGCGCATGCGCAGTCGATGTTTGCGCCTTGGCTTGGCGTCAACTTTTTTTTTACATTTATATTAAACAAAGTTTGGTTTTGTTTGTAAAATAAATTTGTTTATGTTTTATAGTATGAGAGTAGATAAAGTAGTGTATGACACTGTACATAACTTGGTCTTATAACACTCGTGTGATACAATAAAAAAACTCGCCTACGGCTCGTTTTTTTAAAACACACTCGTGTTATAAGAACCCTTATTATGCAACAGTATCATAAACTACTATTAAAGTTCTGTGAAGTAAAAGTTAAGGGAAAACATTGTAATAGATTCGATTAATTCGTATCAATAAAAAGTCGAAAATGTCTAAGAAATAAATACATTGACAATTGTCGACGAATAAGAATTCATAAAAGTGTATGCCTACGGTAATTGCTTCTTTACATAAAGTATTCAATATTTATAGGATACTTATTTCGACCTCCACGTACTCTTCTGATAAAATATAACTTGAATATGGCCCTCGGTAATAATAATATTGCTGATGAATAAAAATCAGAGCGTCTATTAATATCATTAGACTGTATGGTGCCACTGTAGGAATCCCAAAAAGTGATATATTTTATTGGAGTGGGCTTGTAGTTAACACTTTAAACACTAACTCAAATCCACACAACTTATAATACACTTTTGTATTTGCGCCTGGGGTTAAAATATAATAACAAATAAACATGGTCAAACGTAATCGTCTCGCAGAAATAATTAGAATCCCGTCATAGTTCAAATTACTGGTCGATTTTTTAACAGTTTCAACTGAAATATTATATCGTATGAAATTCCTTAAACTCAAAAAAAGTAAGTTATTACTAATTTAACTAATAGAAACTACGTTCGGATCTCCATTATGAATATAGGATGTAACTTTCGCCATTCGCCCAATTGCTTGGTTGGGTTTCACTATTAGTAAAATCAATCAAACTTAGCATAATTAAGAGGGCGTGGGTTTGTACGTTGAAATATAATACTATTATAATAGCATTGTGCCATTACACAGGAAATCAATTCATGAGCTGGCACAAGTATGAATCTGTCACGCTAACATATTCAGTAATCCGAGCCAAACGACTATCATAACAGCTTACAGAGCTCATATTCAGACGATCGCTAACGATCAAAGTTTATCTAACATTATCAAAATGATCATTGAATATTCAATTAGTATAATTTCTGACATTCCTTTATATAATAACTACAATAGGATTACAGAGCTGGGGTTAGATGCCTCAAGCACATGAGTGTAGTTGGTGGTCATCTTTAATAGTTAATAGATTTTAAAATTCGATTGTCATAAATTTAACCGCCGCCTCGATTCTTCAAAGGTATACATAGTCCCCTGCCCTTCTTCAGTTAGTTAATAATAATGTTATTTATAAGTCTTCAGGCTTTCACGGCCGGCGTTGCATGTAGAATATACTGCTTCCGGGCTGGTTGGCCGTGGTCCATGTGAAACTTGCGTTCCAGACGTTTCGTCGATCACTGCGGTCGACATCTTCAGTGGCGCAGGGCCGGGCGACGACAACTTCGGAGACCTTGCCTCGCCGGCGGCTGACGTGCGAGTGGCGCGATGGCTTGAGTGACGGCTGTATTTATAGGCACGGTCGGAGCGGGGAATCGACTCACTTGATTCTGATTGGCCAAGCGCTGTGGCGCGGACGTTCTCGATCCTGATTGGTTGTTTGCACTGTGATACCGAGTGGCTCTCAGTGCTGGGTACCAATCTTTTTGGAGCTGAAATCCCTCGTTTTTTCGGTTAAAGTTGTTGGGATGCTTGAATATTTCGATGGCTTCTCGAAGCATACGTGGGAAAAAATGTGTTGTGGTAGCTAGAACTTTCGTGTTCTGAAATTCGATGGTATGATTCCCATCCTCTTGGGTGTGTTCTGCAACCGCTGACTTGTCGAAGTGGCAGAGGCGGCAATTACGTTCATGTTCCGACAGGCGGGTCTTAATGCTTCTTTGGGTGGTGCCCACGTATACCGAGCCACATGAGCAGGGGATTCTGTAAACTCCAGCTGACGATAGTGGATCACGTGGGTCCTTGACCGAACGGTGAAAATTCCGTAGCTGCGTCGTGGGCTTGAATATCGGCTTGATGTTACAAGCTTCTAGCAGTCTTCCGATGTTATTGAGTCGTAATTAATGGCTCAATTGAGTTTTTCAAATACAGTGAGCCATTAATTGCTATTAATTACCTGTAATTTCGTTATTTATATATCTGGACAAAAATGCATCATATAGAACAACACAGTTATACGCAACTCTTCGTATTATTAACCTTTAACTAGTGACGTGTAGTCTCACAGGCGTCGCGTGATTTGCAAATTCTCAGAATTGACCATATCCCCCCGCTTGCCGCGACCCCGCGTCTCAGTAGCTTCTGTTTTAGTGCTCAAACGACCGTGGAAGGAAGCAGATATTCGTCCGTTGTTTAATAGGTAAGTAATACTAGTTAGAAAATCGGCCGTAGCCTGTGAGGCTACATGTCCCTAGTTGTCATACAAATATTTTTTCCAAATATTTTATTCAGTTTAGTGCAAAATGGCTGAAAACGCTAAGAAACGTCAATTAGAGCCCACGAGTTCATCAAAGAGAAGAATATTACGAGTGGACAGTCCATCATTAGAAGAGGAATTCAATGCCCTTTTGCTGGCTTCAGACCAATCTGCCAGTGAAGAAGATATTGACGAGTTGTTAGTTTCCGATTGTGAACTATTACAGTTTGATGACCAAGATGATGATTTAGAGGAGAATATTCCAGAAGTGGATAGCAGCAATGAGAGGAGCAGTGATAGTTCTGATGAAGGTAGCACCGATAGTTCTGATGATGCCAGGCCAAACGATAAGGTGGCCGATGGTGGTGTTCTACCGCATTGTGGACATATATTATACAATATGCATCAGCCTAATATTACAGCCAGAGGAGATTTTTTAAAGTCGTTAGCCCGTTCGCTAGTGCTACCCCAAATGCAAAGACGTGTTGTGTGCAGTCAATTACCAAGAGAGCTTCGGCTAGTGATAAAGCGAGTGCTGGGTAAAGTTATGGTTGAAGAAGATATCCAAAGACCTGAAACTAATCAGGGCAAGCGAAGGGCATGCAGTATTTGTCCGCCTAAACTGCACAGAATGAAAGTGTACACATATGTCGGGTGTTGCAATCCCATATGTCTGCAATGTTCTCGCCCCTTGTGCAAAAATTGCCAATGATTTATGCCAAGTTGAGTAGGTGTCAGAATCTTTATTTTTTTGATTTGAGAAGTAGCTTTTATGTTTTTTTTGTTTGTTCTTGATTAGATTTTAAGTAAAAATGTTAAATTTGTCATATTATTTATATAAGGTCTATTAAAATGGTAAACAAGGATCTTATGTCAACTAAGGCTGAAAAGTACCACAAATTGTTAATTATCGTATTAAAAAAGAAAATTTAAATAAATACTGATTAAATTCATTTAAATTTGTTTTATTACATTCCAATAGTTAAATATCTACATAATTTTAAATCATCCAGATGCAATTTTATGAAAAAAAAATAACTTTGAAAGTAGTAGCCTGTGAGACGTCATGTCCCTTATAGTGTTATAAATTTGTCACGTCCCTAGTTAAAGGTTAATGAAAATTTCCAACAGCGGCAGAGCTTTTTTCGTGACAGAAGCCTGGAAGTTTCAATTTCCGAAGATGAGTCCGGCCCTCTATTTCTGTAGTTCTTTCTGTGCGGTTTTCGGGAAATGTACTCCTTCTTGACAAAAAGACTCTCTCATTTATTGAACTAGGGTAGCAACCGATTGTAAACTTATGTCACTGGCAGCAAGCCATCAGTTGAAGTTTAATCTTGTATTAAGTTAGATAACCTTGGTCTGAAGCCTGGGATATTTATAGGTGGTACGCGCCTGCTACGTTGTTTAGCAGTGCCGATAATCCGCTAGTGAGCCCCTGGGGATAGTTAAGATTTCGGCCCCGCACAACTACGCCTCCGAAATACAGGGTTGTCAGTAATGAAAGCAAGTGATGAGTAAATTTTTAGTTAGTCAGTTTCATGAATAATAATAGGAGAGATTTTTATATTTTAAGTGATAGAACAGTGCTTTTCTCATAACTAATAAGGTTACTCGACCGGGAAACTAATACTCTTTCACAGAAGATTGAGTGGACCATTATGCTTTTACTGTTAATGAAAATGTTGTCCGAGGCCTTGCCTCTCTTATCTTTTGTCTGATCTGATCATCATTCTCCTTTTATCCATACCTTTTCTTTCTGTAAGCTAGAGCGCAAGTGAAGTGATACTGTTAGCAGTTTTTAATTACTGATTGTTAGACAACTATTTTATTTATTCTTTACTTCTTTATTTAACAATATATACTGTCCGAATAGCATTTAGATTATACAATACATCATCAAAACAAACTTATTTTAACAGATTACATGACAAACAGATTATTACATTTATATGATTAATTGATCAACAATAATTATTTACAATATGTACATTAGAATTATTTAAATAAAAAATATAAAAACAATAAGTACATAATATATACAAACCAGCAGGTTCAGGCGTCAAAGAATTCCTCACCATCGATGTCAACTGGGAGGGTGGCCAGAAGGCTGGCAGCATTGCCACGTTGAATGGCAATACTGATCCTTTGCGCAAGGAATAAACCAGCCCTCTGGTCACGGGTAGCGTCTATTAACCGTTTGGAAATATCTTTAAATAATAGACGGGCACTTGGACCCCATGATCCCAGCGTCTCGACCCCAAACGGCTCAAATATGTAATTATCACTTAAACTACGATATTTGCGCCGTTTGAGGGTCTCTGCCGAAGCAGCAGCAGCGCAGGCACAGTCTTTAATAAAATTTCGGTTACTGTATCAAAAAAAAAAAAAAAAAATTAATTGATCATGGAAGTAAAATGTCAGTTTCTTGATTACACCTATTGATAATTTAAAATGAAATACAAAATAAATCATCATTCATTTGCACAGCATTGTGGCATTTTATAATCGAAATATTTTTGACAAATATGACATCCCTTAGCCCTTACTCTGGATACAATTTACGACGTCCATCGCCGCACTCGTTTTGTTTCCACCAAATAATTTGAGAGGCCGCGTAAAAATCCGATGCGATGTTGCGTCATAAACTGTTTATTTACTTGCATTAGTTTTCACTATGAAACGTGATTGGTATGTGAAATGAAAGCTACTGGAGCTTGAAATGTAGTTTGAGTAAGAGTTTATGATATCAAAAGTTGTTCTTTTGCACGAGAGCATCATTCAAGGTTGCTTATGTGTGGAGTATGCTCCACACATAAGCAACAAGACATGGAGCCCCGGAGTGCTGCTTGTAGAACCGATATAAATAGTAGCATATGTTCTCCTTCGGCTTATAAGTTTCACGAAGCTACTTCTATCGGAACTCCTCAATAAATCGTTGGTGATTATCCAAGATTGTACATAGTGAAGGAGTATCAGAAAGCGAATCCAGGCACCAAGACGATAGCCTCGAATGTAACCTTCATTAACGTTAGATGATGCAATCAATTGATGTAATTTATGTGATATCATTGATACCACTCTATAAACTAAATGTACACTTAGGATCTGTGGGGCATTTCAACCAATATAATAAAATCAGTAATGCCCACTATTGCCCCTTATCTCGCATTTATATTTAATCAATGTATCGATGATAAACAGTTTCCCACACTCATGAAGTTTAGTAAAATCATTCCATTATTCAAAGCAGGGGACAAAACTGATCCATCTAATTTTCGGCCCATCTCCATACTCCCAGCACTCAGCAAAATTTTTGAAAAAATTATATTTAGTCAACTGCTTTCACATTTCGCTTCTAATAAATTACTTCATGAGAAACAGTTCGGTTTCACTAAAGGCAGAAACACGACGGATGCAGGAGTTGAACTCGTTAAACATATATTTGATGCATGGGACAAGAAGCAGGATGCCATCGGTATATTTTGTGATCTATCAAAAGCTTTTGATTGTGTTGATCATGAGACTTTGTTACTAAAATTAGGTTATTACGGTGTTTCTAACAGCTCACTTAGCTTACTTAAATCTTACCTCACTGGCAGAGTACAAAAAGTCAATATTAATGGCACTAACTCATCTGGCGCCCCATTAGTCATGGGAGTTCCCCAGGGCTCGATATTAGGACCCCTTTTATTCTTGATATATATAAATGATCTTCCTCACTTCACTAAAAATCTTTGTGAAATAGTATTATTTGCTGATGACACATCATTAATTTTTAAAACTGATAGACATAAAGAATTACCTGACGATGTGAATATCAACCTTTCCAAAATATTGCATTGGTTCACAAGTAACAACTTGCTGCTCAATGCGAAGAAAACAAAATGTGTAAAGTTTACTATGCCTAATGTAAGACAGATAGATACGCATATCACAATGAACGATGAGTCTGTTCAAATAGTTGATACCACAGTTTTTCTTGGTATGACTCTAGATAGTAAACTGCAATGGGGTTCTCATATCGCAGCCTTGGCAGGAAGACTTAGCTCAGCTGCCTATGCGGTTAGAAAAATAAGGTCACTTACTGATGAGGAAACGGCACGATTAGTTTATTTTGGCTACTTTCACAGCCTTATGTCGTATGGTCTGATGCTGTGGGACTCAGCTGCTGATATTGAGGCTATTTTCATATTACAGAAACGAGCGATACGAGCAATCTATAGCCTCAGACCCCGTGACTCGCTGAGAGAACTATTTAAAGAAATTAATATTTTAACAGTTGCTAGCCAATACATTTACGATAATGTTTTATAT
The DNA here is from genome assembly GCA_949126895.1 of Eilema caniola. Lineage (NCBI taxonomy): Eukaryota > Metazoa > Arthropoda > Insecta > Lepidoptera > Erebidae > Eilema > Eilema caniola. Next base: position 23,347,582 of record OX421479.1, on the reverse strand, counting down.
GTACGCAAGAACCTAGATCTTTTCAAAAAAAACTCTGACGTACACAATTATAATACGAGGAATAAAAATAAACTTGTAGTGCCAAAACTCAGACTTCAAAAGGTTGGTAATTCTTTTGTAGGTAACAATATTAAAATGTTTAATAAAATTCCTCAAGAGTTGGTTGACATGCCTCTAAATAAGTTTAAAATCGAAGTAAAAAAGACTTTAATGGAAAAAGGATATTACAAAGTAAACGAATACCTTAATGATAAAAATGCATGGTCATCCTAATCTCTTTGCTTGCTCGCACAATATAAACCTATGAAAAATAAAATAAAAACAAATTGTTTAAAAAAAAGGAACTATAATATTGTTCACTGAGTTTCTTGCTGGTCTCTTCTCAGTAGAACCAACTTACCGAACCAGCGAAAGAATCATTTTCAAATGATTTATTTACTTAATTTAATATTATATTAGTAATTTCCTGACATTATTGTAAAATTTTGACGTTCATATGTGCTCTTTATGTGCCTAAACTGAATAAACGAAATTGATTCTTTGATTGATTCTTTGAAAAAGAAAAGAAAAAAAAATCCAACTCTTAGGTCAATTTAAAAGATATTGCTATTTACAAAGAATGTCATAATCTTACAGAGGCGAGCTTCGCAAGATTTATTAGATTGAAACTCCGCTTATGTTACAAATACGTACACATTATATATCAACAGAAAATATTCATTTGAAAGAGGCAAGATAGCCTGCGCCGTAGCGGTAGAATTGAGGAAAGACTCACCAAATGGAACACAAGGCGAAGTGCGTACAAGATGAAAGTATAGAGGGATTGATACAAATCAGTCTCTGTACGTGCTGCCGCCAGATAAATTCCAGAGATTTTCTGTTAAATTAAATATTTAGAAACATGGGACGCCTGGGACCTTAATATAGATGTTATTGGAATATCTATTCTATCACGGAATGACGTGTTTCTTGATAAAATGGGATTCGATTATAGGATAAAAGTAGCTGTAATAAGACGATATGTTTGCCCGCTCGAGTATTTCATATGGAATAGGAAATATGTACCATGATTTTATCATCGTTTTATGAGTAGATATTAATCTATATTTGTGAAGACTAATTGAAATAATAATCCTTTCTTTCCAATAGGGTATTTAATTTTAATTCCTTTTCCGTGAATGAAACTAAAAGAAGTCTTAATTATAAATTTTAACTTAAGACGATAAAAAACTGTAGCAAAATTTTGATACTTCTTAATTTAAACACTTTTCTGCATACCTGTACATAAACGATTGAATCAGTAAACTCTAAAAGAGGTTAAATATTAATTAAAATTCTTTCTCAGCAAAACATTATCGAAGAATTTAAAATGAATCTTTTTATTACATAATTAACCTTCAAAAATAGCGATACTTAGCATTTTTGAATTTTTTTATATTGAAGTTAAGAAACTACATTGAATATTTCAACCTTGTAAAATTTAAGATTTTTTCTAAATACTTGTAGAAACTACAAAGCAAGTAATGAATACTTTAGATTTTCTAGACAATAAGATGAAACAGAGTAGTCTTGGTACGCAAAATACAAACACTCGCTCGGCTCGCTTGCGGGTGAAGATAACGCAGTATAAACAAAATCTTTACGCTCCGTGTTTGACCAATAAAGTTAATAGAGGTGGAAGTTATACGTTATTTAGCTCTAAAGAACTCCCTCCATTTTCTTTATAAGAAATTTGAGTGGCAGTAAAAATATTTATTGCGGCAGCCCGCATTTTGCTGGGAACACATGTAGTGACAAATATAGTTTGGAACAACATCGCGGGTAAACACTAAGCAAAACGAGCAGTAGGTATTTATCTGCCAGTTTGGTGCACACTTAGATTGTTGAAAGCTGGTTGTGTGATCATATTTGTCTGGTAAATGTAGTTTACAAGACTATTATATTACCTGCTTCATCCATACTGAAATTATAATATTATAAATGCGAAAGTAACTCTGTCTATCTTTCTGTTACGCTTTCACGCTTAAACCACTTAACCAATTCTCATGAAATTTGGTACAGCGGTAGAATAATACTTAGGTACGGACACAGGCTATGTTTGGACGCAATAAACGACATCCATGCGGGCGAATCCTACTTTTGATATGACATTTTTCATCGTGATATTGAAAATAAAAGCTTTATTAACCTGTCAAGTGAGTAAATAATAGACACAATAGGTAAACAATAGACTCGCGGTGATCGCACCGCTTGGGATCTTAGACTTTAATATTGATGGTGTGTAAAAAGTTTAAACTCAATATATTTTCATTTCATAACTACCACCTACTAAGTTTTCTGTATAATTTATTTGTTAGTTTAAAAGTCCTACAGTTGTCTCGTGATATATCCCTCGCACCCCGGCTGACCCAGGGCCATTCCTCTCGGTCTGGCTCTCCTCGCAAGGGGGGACTACGCGGTCCCCGACTCGCCCCCGGTATGGGGGGGGGGGGGGCGCATCCTACGTCCTACGATGCGCCGCGGCCTGCTTCTGCTAGGGTGACGAGCGGCTCCACACGTCACCCTCAGGTCCGCGCTCATGGGGGGCGGAGGTCGGTTTGCGCCCTCCGACGCCCGAGCCGCCTTCGAACGCGGCCAGCGATGTCCGCGAGTCTTTCTCGCTCGCTGCGCCGCGCCCGCTCTACTGTCTCCTTCACGAGCATGACCCGTACGCAGAAGGAGGCGCTGGCCCCACGCATCCGCGTAGCGGACCATCGCCGCGAGCAGGGTGGAGAGCGTAAGCACTCTCACCCCCAGAGCCATCACAAGCTCCCACCTCGGCGTTTCAAACGCCATACACTCGGTGAGCGTGTGCAGCCCCGAGTCCACGCTCGCGTCGCAGTGATGGCACTCGGGCGTTAGCTCTATGCCCATCAGATGCAGGTACCGCCCGAAGTTACCGTGTCCGGTAATGACCTGCGTCTGACGGTACGAGAGGCCACCGTGTGGCCTCTCTAGCCACTCCCCCATGATGGGTCTTACCGCCGCAATCACGGTGTGCCCTGCACGTGGTTGCTCAAGTCGTAGCTCCCACTCGGTCACCATGGCCCTGTGGAGCCGGGACTTCTCGGCCCGAAATTCTTCGGGCTCGGGATCGGATTCGCGCCCCCGCGCCTCCTTTCGGAACTGATAGAGTGCCGAAAGGGTCCTCGCTTCCAGGATCCACGGTGGCGATCCGGCCTGGAGACTCACCGCTTCAAAGGACATCGTGCCGTACCCCCTGATGGTCCTGGAGGCCATCGTCCTCTGCGCCGCGTGGAGCAGAGGCAAGAATCATGCCCCTAGGGTGATCTGGCCCCCAGGGTTGTTTTACACAGTAGTGATACTCATTGTACTAGCAGAAGTTTGTTTCTCAATAGACGCACGCTTAGCAGAAGTTTGTTTCTCAATAGACGCACGCTTACATTATTCATTAAGGATCGTTGTTTTCGATATGTCTTGTCAGTCTACGACCAGTGACCCTCTTCTCAGTAACCATTCCTTGGCAATGATCCTGCTATCACAAACTAGATATAAATATTCTGACCACCATTACTTATATCAATTTATATGGAAATGTATTCTTACTCCCGTTTAAGGTAAGGCGTTTAGGTGAATTTGTTTATTCATTATTATGGTGTGCACAAATATATGGCACATTGATGGTAAAATTCTATTCTTATTATAACCTTTCATAGTAGTATTATTTATTTATATTAGTATTAAAAATTAACACTCTAGAGAGGAAATTGTGAAAAATGGAGAAGGTTCTTGGAGTAGGTACCTACTATGAATTGAACTAACAAGTGAAGTTCAGTTATAAGGTTAAGTTGATTTGATCCCGGCGGACGAGCCGTCCGGGTACCGGCCCATAGTGCTGCTCGACGAGGTGGGCAAACTCTTTGAAAGAGTAATTGCCAAGCGCCTCGTCGAGCATCTCTCTAGAGTGGGGCCGGACCTGGCGAATACCCAGTTTGGGTTCCGCCGGTGGCGTTCCACTGTGGATGCCATCATGCGTGTGAGGACTCTGGCGGAGGATGCGGTCGCCCGGGGCGAGGTGATGTTGGCGGTGTCCTTGGACATCTCCAACGCCTTCAACACCTTGCCCTGGAGTTGCATCAGGGAGGCACTCGTGTACCACGGTGTGCCTCTCTACCTCCGCCGCATAGTCGGGGCTTACCTAACGGAGAGAGCCGTCGTCTACCCGAGTTCGACCGGAGTCGGTAGGCGTGAGATGTCGTGCGGTGTCCCACAGGGATCGGTCCTGGGGCCGTTACTGTGGAACATCGGTTACGACTGGGTGCTTCGCGGTGACTTCGCGTACGGTGCCACCGTCACGTGTTATGCGGACGACACGCTGGTGACGGTGGGCGGGGCTACGCACCGCGAGGCGACCCTGAGGGCCACGACCGCGGTTGGTCAAGTCGTCGAACGGATCCGGCGGCTGGGTCTCGAGGTGGCTCTGCACAAGTCCGAGGCCATGTTCTTTCATGGTCCTCGGCGCAGGCCAGACCCGGGAGCCAGCCTTACAGTGGGAGGCACTCCCATCGACATCAAGCCCCAGCTGAAATACCTGGGGCTCGTGCTTGACGGTCGATGGGACTTCGGACAACATCTCCGAAGCCTGCGCCCCAAGTTGGTCACCACGGCGAATGCCCTGAGTCGGCTGTTGCCCAACTTGAAGGGCCCAGGGACCTCCTGCAGGAGACTCTACGCGGGTGTCGTGCGGTCCATGGCCCTATATGGGTGCCCCGTGTGGGCGGACACCCTGGGGGCCAGATTCCTGCCTCTGCTCCGTACGGCGCAGAGGACGATGGCCTCCAGGGCCATCAGGGGATACCGCACGATATCCTTCGAAGCGGCGAGTCTCCTGGCCGGATCGCCACCGTGGATCCTGGAAGCGAGGGCCCTTTCGGCACTATACCAGTTCCGAAAGGAGGCGCGGGAGCGGGGATTCGATCCCGAGCCCGAGGACATTCGGGCCGAGAAATCCCGGCTCCACCAGGTCATGGCGGCCGAGTGGGAGCGACGACTTGGGCAACCACGCGCAGGGCACGCCGTCATTGCGGCGGTAAGGCCCATCATGGGGGAGTGGCTAGAGAGGCCACACGGGAGCCTCTCGTACCGTCAGACGCAGATGATAACCGGGCACGGTTACTTCGGGCGGTATCTGCATCTGATGGGTATTGAGCCAACGCCCGAGTGCCATCACTGCGACGCGAGCGTGGACTCGGGGCTGCACACGCTCACCGAGTGTCCGGCGTTCGAGACGCCGAGGCGGGAGCTTGTGCAGGCCCTGGGGGTGAGAGTGCTCACGCTCTCCACCCTGCTCGCGGCGATGGTCCGCTGCGCGGATGCGTGGGCGGCCAGCGCCTCTTTCTGCGAGCAGGTCATGCTCGCGAAGGAGACAGCAGAGCGGGCGCGGCGCGGTGAGCGAGAAAGACTCGCTGACATCGCTGCTCGCGCCCGAAGGCGGCTCGGGCGTCGGAGGGCGCTTACAGACCTCCGCCCCCCATGAGCGCGGGCCTGAGGGTGACGGGTGGAGCCACCCGTCACCCTAGCAGAAGCAGGCCACGGCGGCGGCGCGCATCGTAGGACGATGCGCGCCTCCCCACACCGGGGTTGAGTCGGGGACGGCGTGGTCCCCACCTCCCGAGGAGGGCCAGACCGAAAGGGATGGCCCTGGGTCAGCCGGGGTGCGAGGGATATGTCGCAAGACAACCTCACCTCCGGCCTAGCACCACGACCCACAGACGGCGTGCGGTTTAGTCGGTTCGAGTCCGACATAACCCACCCCTCCGGCTCCGGAGGGGCGGGTATCCGTGGGGATTTCCCGCACGTAAAAAAAAAAAAAAAAAAAAAAAAGTTGATTTGATCGTCTGTTTTTCATAAGAATATTCATGTCTGCTTAATCGAAATGGGATTGAAAAAAAATCTATAATAATAATAAGCAGAGCCGTAGGGCGCCTTTTGTTTGATAAAAATACTTTAAATGTATACCTAACTTTTAAATTGAAATGTTAATTCAGTTACATTACTTCATTTATATTGTTAAAAGTTCTTTCTTTTATTGAAACTATTTTCTTTCGTTAACCACACAACTCATATAAATGAAAAATATTTTTTTTTCAAGCGATAATTATTTTTTTACAATTACAATTTGATTTATAGATAGCGTTATTATATTTTAACTAACTTAAAAAAAAATACAAATTTACGATATACAGGGTGTATTTTTGAAACGGGGCAGTAAGGGCAAGTACCTTAACCGTTGCAGTTACAGCAAAACGTTCTTAGAAGACCTTCCCTAACTTTTTGACATATTTTGAACTGCATTCACAGATTTTGTAAAAAACTTACAGTTGGCAAAAAAAATGCAAAAAGTCCAAAAATTTTTTTTTATGCCAATCGATTCTATTTCATGTGGGGATCAAAAAAACTCTATGAGACCATTTTAGCTTTCAGTACTAGGAAAGACAGAAATCGCCAAAAACGTTTCCCATACATTTCGGCAACAGAAACAAATTTCTACGATGGTCTAACTTTTTGTTATGGCCAGGAAGTGGGTAGAATTGACTGTAAAGTAAATAAAAAGAATTTTTACCCTCAAATTTCGAATTTGATTCGAAAATCTGTGTGTTATTCTTAGTTTCAGCTGAGAAACTTCGTATGAGTTATTAATTAAGGATTTTCGCTAAAATGTCTTCTAATCGTGAAAAAATTGACTTATTAGAAGCGTATTTTGTCAATAATCGAAATGCGGGAGCTGCATTAGTGTGGTACCGCAATAAGTATCCGTTGCGGCATGTGCCAACAAGAAAGGTTATTACAAATCTTTTGAAAAACCTGGAATTGCAGGGTTCTTTCAAAAGAAAGCGGCAGCATCGTGTGGACATGGACACGGAGATTGCGGTTCTAACTTATGTCGAAGCATATCCAGAGGTATCGTCCAGGCAAGTCGCCCTTGAAGTAGGTGTATCCCACTCCCTTGTGATAAAGATATGGAAGAAATACGGCTACAAGTGCTATCGATATGGGCGCATAGTTCAAGTGTTACATCCGGGTGATGATGTTCGAAGGCTTACTTTTTGCAGATGGCTAAGAGGAAAAATAAGCAGAGATCATGAATTTTTAAATTACATACTGTGGTCAGACGAAACGAATTTTTCCGATAATGGTATGTACAACAGAAAAAATCACCACTATTGGTCCAAAGAAAATCCACTAAGAGTTACGGCAAGTCATAATCAGGTTCGCTTCTCATTCAACTGTTGGTGTGGTATAATGTCCAATCGAGTCATAATGGTGGAATTTTATGAAGGGAAACTGAATTCTGCCATGTATAATGAAGTCATTTTACACCATCTTGAAAACGAGATGGACGAATGGCCCCTGTCGGAATTGCGAAAAGTTCATTTTAAACAAGATGGTGCTCCGCCACATAACAGTCACCTTTCACGTTCCAATTTGAGCCGCCTATTCGGTACACAGTGGATAGGTACACATGGTCCAACACAGTGGCCACCTCGTAGCCCCGATCTAACACCACTTGATTTTTTTATGGGGCTTCGTGAAAAACGAGGTGTATAAGACGACGTACGCCAGTGTTCAAGAGCTCAAGGATGCATTAATGACCATTTTACGTAATATTCATCCCAGAACATTATTAGCCGCCATTCGTTCAGTGCAAAAAAGGATAGACTTATGTATTCGTGAAAATGGAAATCATTTTGAGCAATTTATTTCATAAACCAATTTCTTAAATGTTTAAATGATTTTTTTTTATTTAAAAAAGTTCAAAATTTTACCTGACCTATGAGTTTCGAGTTGATTTATCATATTTCTGTACGAAATGTATGGGAAAGGTCTTTGGCGATTTCTGTCTTTTCTAGTACTGAAAGCTAAAATGGTCCCATAGAGTTTTTTGATCCCCACATGAAATAGAATCGATTGGCATAAAAAAAAAATTTGAACTTTTTGCATTTTTTTTGCTAACTGTAAGTTTTTTACAAAATCTGTGAATGCAGTTCAAAATGTCCCAAAAAGTTAGGGAAGGTCTTTTAAGAACGTTTTGCTGTAACTGCAACGGTTAAGGTACTTGCCCTTACTGCCCCGTTTCAAAAATACACCCTGTATACACAATAGTAAAAACCTACAAAAATAAATTAAATCGTTAAAATATTACTTACAACATATTGCTCGCTTAATGCTTAGCCAACACAGTTTAAATTGTTTCTTTGACGAATTCTCACTATCAATCACTTTCTCTAAGAGGTCAAGGAAAATTGATTTAGGTGATCCCAGCGACCCAATTCTCACGATTCAAGTGCATCACCGAATTCACTTTCATATGTCTGTTAAGTTCAACGCACATCGATGTACTTTCATTTTTCAATGGGTGCGTACGCGTGCCTAATACGGAAGTGACCTTTAAAATATTCCATATTTGAATTTATTATTCATCTATGAACTTTTTAGACTGCAATACTGGACGACGCATAATTAAACATTTGCTCAATGTAATCAGTAACTATGCGCACTTATAGTTCAACTCTTAAACAGGGTGCTATGGCGTACATTAGGAGATGCCTATATCTAGCAGCGGAGTAGTTGATAGATTAATAAACCAACTTGTTGGCATATAGGGTAAAATCTCGTCAGACAAATGATCCTTAGAACTGCGTGACGAGATAATAATTTGTGCCAAAGTTTCACTCCTTGCCAACGAAAGAATTGCGATACAACACGAATTCACAGGCAAATTTAACTTGTTGTTAGGACCTTTCTGTTCAAAAAGATAAATGCTTTATCTAGCATTTATTCTCTAAATTATGTATGTAAAAATGAAATAAAAATTATTATATAAATTAATTGATTTGAATTAATAAACGTACTACATGTCAATCAGTTCTACCACCATTATAATGTAATTGGAATATATAATTACTCATAGATTTTCTAATTTTCTTATACAATAGAGTAGTTACTTGCTCTGTCAAACATTATAAATTCAATGTGGTAATAATATCAGCGTTCACAGACCGTCGTCATTGCCTGTCACCTACGAGGTAACGCGCCGGAATGTAATTGTATTGAATATAGCACGTTCTTTAGTGATTGACTATTATATATTAAGCCCATTTTCTTACTCATACATATATTATATAACGTGACTTATGCCCCTACCTCCAGTTTGATTCAGCCGATTGCGATCGTCTGACCAAGAACATTCTTGAACGAATCGGTCAGGCATCAAGAACAGATGCGACCACTTTACAGGTCAATTTAATAGTATATATGTATATAACAATTATAGCTTGCAAGCTAAGGTTGGCTGCGGAAAATGAAATAGCCTGTTTTGCCGCACACATTTATGCTAAAAGTTCTGAAGCGTATATCTTTTCCGCACGGTTCTGGTAATTTACTCAAACGCCGAGTATCTACATCTAGTCGTTTAGTCGCCATTTTGTTATAGTTTCGCGTTTGTTCTGCACATGCGTGGATTATATCACGCATATAGTTATAGAGCTACGTACTAAAGGATTCAGAATAAAATTCGTACCTACTCCATTCTGGTGAAAGATTTCAAGTTTGAAGCGTTGAAAAGATTTCAAGGCTAAAACTGATGTAGTGTGTAAATGTGTAAACGTATATATGCATGTAAAAGCAATTGAATATGACATAAAGACATAACCCTGAAGTAGCAGAATTCTTTCTGGGACGGCAGGCAGTTTAATGATATTTAATGCACACTTCTCACATCTTGTGCAGGCAGCATCCGATCTGTCTTAAAGTACTCAAAATTATCTTAATGCCTTAGGGTCCCCCCTTCCTGCTGACTGATTATTCTGGTATTTGGTACACACCTTTAGGTAAAACACTTAGACTGTGTCAAATGCCTTTGCCTTTCAAGAGCACGGGGGACGGGTGTCAAATTCGCAAGAACCAAAATAAAACTAAGTGTTGTAGGAAGGAGTGATTAAAGGTGTAAGTTTTGCATGCACCCAGGATCAGCAATCGGATGAAGAAAGAATATAAAAAGCTATTTTATGTAGATGAAGAGTGCCCGTAAAACCACCACCAGCTAAAATCATACTTTTTCCAGCTCAACGCTTCCAAGAATTTTTAATAGAGACTTAAAGTAGCATTATGTTGTTCCGCTATTATACGCCAGTGCAGTTTGACACATGCACGACGTCACAACGTACAAGAGCAGGCAACTGCCGGAACAGCACGGTTGGACGCACCCTGACTCAATGGCTGACCACGCTCACCTTGTTATATGGCAATACAGGGTAGCTGGGCTATTTGAGTGGTGTGTCAATAATATTCTCCACATGTTTTGATAAATATTTCGGTATATATGTAACTAGTTGCCAATAATTATGCCACCGCAACTGATTGCATAACTTAGTTTCTAATTAAGTCAAAAATAACTATGCATTCAGAAAATAAAATCGGGAACTTATTTAAAACGTTATAATATCAAGTCTAATACAATTGTGAATCAGTCAAAGTGTAAATAAATACTGCTTATACTGTTTGATTGATGGCACTTGGTGGAACTTACACATCTTCAATGAAAAACACTTGTACTATTCCACATTATTTAAATAAATAGTGTGAATGGGAAGATAAAGAGTGGGAAGCTGGGCCTTGGACTTCAATTAGGAAGTTTAAATGGAACGGGAATGAAACACTGGGAAGATGATAAGTTAGCACAAATAAGTTTATACAAAAGATTGATTTAATGAGATTCTTAGTTTCAATTCGAAACTTTAAACTGAAAAGCAACCGATTAAGTCTAAAACTTCCAAGCGAATGTTATCCGCTAGTGAACTTTAGTTGGCTCCACGGTTCACACTAAGTTTGTACAAGGCTTCTTCAGGCAACCAAGCGATCACTACAATCCGATGAACGCTGTTACAGTGACGCAGTAACTCCATAATTCTGGGACACTTAAATTTAGCGTCGTGTTTTGTTAGTCAGATAACTCACGACTTGGTGATCATTGGTAGTGGAAAGATTATTAGTTATTAGTTTTGTTAAAGTTTTGATTACAGTGATAGAAAATTGCTATAGAATTTGAAGCGAATTGCGAAAGAATGTTCTAGGGCAGGAAACACGGCTATCATACTACTGTGTCCTAAGACAAGTGGCTATTCTGTATGGGTTGGACATGTATTTTGACGTTTTTGACATACGTTGACGACTGTTATAAACGTCAGAATATGTGTGAATCCCATATATTCATGATTATTCTCTTAAATACGATGGTCAACGACTTACCATTAGTCTAGGGGGTCTGATGGGAACCGACTCCTAACACACATAATTTAAATAATCTGGATATTTCGACAAATTCTCATTCAAACAGTTCCGAGAGCAAATATACTTATCTATACTATTATATAATTGTAAAGTAGTCGTGTCTGTACATTGGAGATATTTAAAAAAAAATACTTGGAGTATGTTATATTAACGATACTGAACACGAAAATATTTTTTTTGGAATTCTTGTCTGTTTGTCTGTTTGTCTGTTTGTTCGCGATGGACGCAAAAACTACTGAACGGATTTCGATGCGGTTTTTTTTGTTAAAAAGGGCTTGCTCCAACTTAAAATCTTACGTTTGTTTGATCACAATCGGTTGAGTAGAACCAGAGATGTGAGCAATAATGTTGCTTTTTTACGTGAGATTATTTTTGTGGTATATTTTTTATAGCTTATCATATATAAGCAACTATGTAAATAAATAGACTTTATTTTTACATACACAATTGTGTATACAGATTCGTATTTAATCAATAAATTAAAATTCGAGATTTTATTATTTAGTTACAAAAATACAACTAGATGGCGATCACGCATTTTTAAACAAGGTATGGTTTCGTTCACAACAGAGGTATATAAGAAAATATATTTTTTAATTCTATAATTTAGTTACATCACTACAACTAGATGGCGATCACGCAGTTTTGAACAAGATATAGTTTCGTGCACAACAGAATATGTAAGAGCTGTCATTTCGATTCCTAAAATATGTTACGGATTGTCACAATTTCATTTAATATCCTGAGTCTTCTTCTTCATCCTAGCAAGCATTAATCGCAGTCGCATCCGAAGCTTTTTACCTTCAGGCGGGGATCCGCTTTTACCAGTCTAACTGCGAATTTGGCTGAACCTTTGAAATTTCCCGTGAGTCGACTACCATCTGACCTCCACAACCCACAGGCGATATCGAAGCATTGCATCTGGACCAGTTATTGGACTTTTGAGGGCTTCAATTACCCGTAACGACTGCCATACAATAGCTGTTCGTATGGCAACTGAGACCGACGGCTTAACGTGATTTCCGAGGCACGACCAGACCAATGCAAATATCCATATTCATGCATACAAATATTTGCACTGAGCGGGAATCGAACACGCACATCCTGCGTAGCAGCCGCGTTCAGTACCGCTAAGCCACAGAGGCGGTCGACCCTTAACATCCTGCGTAATTCATACTAATATCATAACATAGCGAGTCTGAAACTCTGTATGAAAGTTGTTAGACTGTGCTAACATTATAAATGTAAAAGGAACCCTGTCTATCTGTCCGTTGCCTTTCACGCTTTAAACGCTGAACTGAACCGATGTTGATGAAATTCGATTAGAGTTTAAGAAAGGACATGGGCTAACCTTTATAGCCAATAAATAAAATGTTAACGAGTTAAACCGATTAAGGTGTAACGTGATATTTCTCACTGTTGCTTATTGTTTTCTAATATAGATTTCTTTGTTCCAGAGCCACCTAGAGTGTCTCATGGGAACTAGGCATAATTGTTTGGCAGTGAAACTTCTAATCTTCGATTAGGTGTGTTCTAGTTCTCACACTCGACCGGTGGATGGCGCTGGTGTCCTACAGCGTATATCCACTTTTTAATTGCACTCATTTATCATTTTATTTACAATTTAACAATAATAAATAAATGGGACTTACTCTCTCAGAAATTGTGACATATTCGTGAACAAGTCATAATTATAATAAATGTTTGTCATATTTGGTCTAGTCGTGTCTGTGGCCATCAGCGGCTGATTAGTTTGCTTGTCTATTGGCCGCTAATGAGTTAGGTCGTGACCAGCAGAATTTTGAGGTTTGTTCACGAATATTCGATGGATTCGGGTATAAATAGGCCTGCGCCGATCCTCAAGCGAACTCCTATTTCAATCTTCGTAGCTGTCTCTGAGTAAATAAAATCTGTGTCTATTTCTCGTAATAAAATTGTTTGGTGAAAACCTCGTTCCCAGATATTCTGGTAAGTCGTATTCCTCTGTTTATTGGGACACATTACGTGCCTGTATGTATATTCACGGCTTAAGAGTGGTCTGTTTTATACAGGGTCGCTGGTCTGAGCTCGTGTGCCCCTCTGAATCCGCCCTGTCTTACATTTATCTACTGCGTGCTTCGTGGTACATCGGCTGCTGTGAGCTGCATATAGCGGAGAAAGGTCTACTCCGAACATCCCTGAGGCCATCCAGCAATCACCTAAGGCCAGTACACTGCCGCTGTGTGCCTATTACCTGTGTAGCCGTAGCCGTGTAGTACAATTTGTAAAACTTAGTACGCTTAGTAGCCTGTGCTAGATTTCACGTATCTGTTAATGTGTAGCTAGTGCTAAAATTCGTATGCAAATTGTGTGTTCATCTGCCTATTATCTGTGCCTGCTGTGTGTGTTCTTTCTGTCTCACACTTCTGTATTCTGTGCCTGTCTGTCTACCTACTTGTCTGTACATATTCTTCTGTCACCTGTATCTACCTACTTCACTACTATATATTTCTCTGTGTGTAACTCTGTGTTCTATTCTATCAAATATATGTGTGTACACCTAAACTACCAGCTGTTTTCATTGGAGCCCTAGCTTCCCTGTGCACGCACCTCTCTAGCTCTGTGGAGAAGGCGCCCTGGGTAAGAGTTCTGCATCAGCCCCTGAGCGAGCCGGTGAGTATCCACCTGACTAGGTCAGTGGTTACAAATTGGCTCCCAACGTAGTGGCAAGACTCTGGTACTACTCTGCGGTAGTCTCAGTCTAGTGTGTGTGCATAGGAGGCTAACTCTGATGAAAACAACCTGGGAATCCGTCTGAGACTTCCCAAGACGTTAATTGGTTGTGTTAGCAGCTGAACATGTAATTAATCTTCTTGTCTTTTTCCAGCTACCTACACCTGGGGTGGGAAAAGACACCCAAAATTCCAAATTTCAAAATTAAAAAACAGCTGTGATTTTGGTAAGATTTTCTGATTTTATTCGGCATACCCACTTTTTCTCTTTAGTGTTTTTTTTCCTTTTTTCTTCTCTTTTTCTAGCCTGTTTCTAGTCTTTCTTGCAGATGTGCACATATATATTTGGACTGTAATATAATTTTTTCTGTGTAATAAAACTTAATAAGATTTTCTGTGTAACTACAAACTTTATAGAAAGTGTGTAGGTACCTTGCATTTTGAATATTAACTTGAACTTTCTTCTCATAAATGATAGAAACTTTTAATTCTATTAGACAGCCTGTAATTGTATTAAATTATAGCAATCAATTTAAAACTTTAGTTAAATATCAAGCACCTTGTTGATATCTACTTATGAACCTCTGTTTTACATCTTGTATTTGAACCTTGTATGTTTGACCTACATTGCCAGTTGTGTAACTGACTTTGCATTTGAGTCTAGACTTTAACTTTAGTGTATTAATAATAGACACCTGTAACTCTATTATAAATATAAATCATATAATTTAATTTGAAACCATTGTTAGATATCATACACTTTGGTGGAACTTACTTGTTATTTCTGTTTATTATTATAGTATAATACTTTGTGATTGAACCCTGTCTGTGTCATCTACATTGTTACTTATTTAATTGTCGTAATTAAACTTTTACATCATGGCACAGATGCAAAAATATATTAACTATCTGAGAAAAGACGAACTCTCTAACGAGCTTGCTCACATAGGCATTTCAGTGGCACCTGATGCGACGGTGGCTGGCCTTCGGAGTGAGCTGAGGACGGCACACCGACTTGTCCGTCGGGGTAGCATCAAGCTGAAGGCGGTGGTCCCCACTGATGCAGCGGCGGAGCTTTCCATCTGTACGCCTAAGGTCTCGGAACTAAGTGAGGCCCTCCAGTCAGGTGACTTTGTTTCTGATAAAAATTTTCGCATAAGAGTAGCCTTCAGGGCGAACTATCTGCTAACTAGGCTGGCTCGTTGTGGTCTAGATTGTCCTGAACTGGCCGAACTTCGTGATAGGCTTGTGAAGATCGTCGCTGTGGCTGAACCCAGCACTGATTCTGAATCTGACGGGTCAGATGAAGGTGATGATGATTCGGGTCGTGACCGGGTAGAGTACACTTCACCTGCAGTGAGAGAGGACCGCTCGGTACGAGCTAGTTCTGGTAAATCTTGTTCCACGTCTGACAGCATAGTGTATAGGGAACGTCCCGTTAACCTATGTTCTTTTAACTTAAAATATGATGGTTCCTCTTGTGTGCGCGTGTTTTTAGAGAGATTAGAAGAACTTAGATGTGCACGGGAGGTCTCTAAGTCTAAACTCCTTCTGGCTTTCTCTGACCTGTTGGACGGACCAGCTTTGTCTTGGTTCCGTACAAATAGAACTAATTTCATCTCATATGAGGACCTTATTAGTGAGCTTAGAGATACATTCGATATTCCTGACTATGATTATCGTCTCAGAAATGAGATTAGACAGCGTAGCCAATCCCGCTCTGAGTCCTTGGTTAGCTACTTATGTACAATGCAGGCTATGTTCTCAAGGTTGTCGTGTAAAATGCCCAGTGAGGAACAGCTGGACATTCTCATGCACAATATTAGACCAGACTACATGAAGGAATTGGCCTTGCATGATGTCAACTCTATTGATGATCTGAGACGTCTAGGTAAGCGTCTGGAGCTTGCGCGTACAAGGGCGGACGCTTTCCGTGAGCCTATTCTGGATAAATTTGAGATTTCGTCTGATTTACACCAGCACAAGACCAAAGGCGTGCAAAAGCCCCCTAAGCAGGTGTCTGCAGTCGAGACGCCATCTACCTCCAACGAACGCAAATGCTTCCGGTGTGGCGAAAGCGGGCACGCTGCATACAACTGCACCCAGTCGAGAGAGTTGGTGTGCTTCCGGTGCGGTCTCAAAGGAGTCAAGACACCAGACTGCTCAAAATGTACTGGTAAGCCAAAAAACGCGTAAGCCAGGGCCTTATTGTGAACTCTATACATCACTCTGTATCTGAGTCTATTTCTGATAGGGTCCTGTTTACTAAACGGGATAACGATGTTAGACCGTATCTAGTTGTTAAAGTATTAAATTTAAATGTCTTAGGCCTTCTGGATTCCGGTGCCTCTTGCTCTATACTAGGAAAGGGAGCGCACCGTATCTTCTTGGAACTGGGTTTTGATCTTGAAAGTATCAACCCTGCCTTTCGCATTACAACTGCCGACAGCTCATATGTGCAATGTCTGGGTTGTATTTCTCTACCTATTGAGTATAATTCGGTTATCCGAGTTATCAAATTCTATGTTGTTCCGGGAATCACCACCTCCATGATATTTGGAGTGGATTTTTGGCAGCAATTTAAGTTAGGTGATAAACTAATTTCACAAAATATTAGTCTTGATGGTTTTAGTGACAATAATCCTATCGAGTCTGTGTCTCTTAACAGTGGCCTCGAGGATTACAGCAACCTGACTACTAAACAAAGGGGTGTAATCAACGAGATCATTGAAAAGTTTGACTCCTTGAACACGGATAAGGTGGGTTTAGGTCGGACTACACTTGAGCATCATGTCATTGACACTGGTGACAGTAAGCCGATCAAACAGCGTTACTACCCGCTCTCTCCTCTCAAACAGAAAGCCCTGGAAGCCGAGTTGGACCGAATGCTAGGGATGGGAGTAGTGTCCCCGTCTCAGTCCGCATGGAATTCTCCAGTGGTCATGGTGGAGAAGGCGAACGGCGAACTCAGGTTGTGCTTGGACTCTCGCAAGCTCAACTCTGTGTCAAAAAGTGACGCCTATCCCTTACCGTACATTAATCAAATCTTGGACCATCTGAATAATGCTAAATATTTATCCTCTGTAGATCTGAGTGCGGCCTACTGGCAGATTCCGTTCGACTCTCTGCAGTCCGCCGAGAAGACTGCCTTTACAGTTCCCCGTAGGGGGCTGTTTCATTACAATACCATGTGTTTTGGACTCGTTGGAGCTGCCGCCACGATGCAGCGCCTAATGGACCGTCTGTTTGGTCCTGAGTTCGACAATAGGGTATTTGCGTTTCAGGACGACATAGTCTGTGTGTCCAGTACCTTTGAGGAGCATGTAGAGCTCTTACATAGAGTCTATCAGCGACTCAAGGATGCTGGCCTAACTATTAACATGAAAAAGTCTCACTTTTGTCGGAGTGAACTCAAATACCTGGGGTATTATGTGGACAAATACGGCCTTCGGACTGACCCTGGTAAAGTTGAGGTTATTCTCAACTATCCTACACCTACTAACCCAAAGGAGGTTAAGAGGTTTCTGGGAATGGCCGGCTGGTATCGTCGTTTTGTCAATAATTTCTCTAAGATTAGTAAACCTCTGTGTAAACTAACGTCTAAGAATGTTAAGTTCGAATGGACACCTGAAGCGGAACAGTCCTTCAATCTTCTCAAGTCAGCTTTGGTCTCTGCCCCTATATTGAAGATGCCTAACTTTGAGTTGCCTTTCCGTATTCTCAGTGATGCGTCCGCATTTTCAGTTGCTGCTGTGCTGACACAAACTCACGATGGAGTTGAACACCCTATCGCCTACTGCAGCCGTTCTCTCAACAAGAACGAGGTGAACTACAGCACAACTGAGCGGGAACTTCTGGCCGTGATTTTCGCCTTAGAACAATTCAGACAGTACGTCGAGGGCCAGAAGTGTACAGTCGTCACGGATCACTCCTCTTTACTGTGGTTCCATAAGCTGAAAAACCCTACGGGTCGTTTAGCGCGTTGGAGCATGAGGCTAAGTCAATTCGATTTTGACATTGAACATCGGAAGGGTAAAGATCACGTTGTACCTGACGCTCTGTCTCATATAACGATTGATTCGCTAGATGCTGCCTCCTCTAAAGACCCTTGGTATATCCACACCATGAACAGTGTGCGGAAGAACCCTAGGAAGTTGCCGAATTTTGACATTCGTGACAACCTTTTATATAGATTTTCTAAGAATAAATACTCTCTGACTTCAGATTTCGACTGGAAGTTGGTGGTACCCCAGGAGGATCGCCTGTCCCTGCTCTCTAAGTACCATGATGACACACTTAGTGCTCATGGTGGTGTTTGGAAGACACACAAAAGGTTAGCCCTAAATTATTATTGGCCCAAAATGTACGAGGACGTCAAACAATATGTCGGGAAGTGTGAAGTCTGTAAGCAGTACAAACCCGTAAACACGTCTCGTCCTGGCCTCATGGGTAGCCCGAAGCGGGTGTCGAAGCCTTTCGAAGCTATCTCTGTCGATCTACTTGGTCCCTTTCCTACTTCAAGTAATAGAAACGTGCACCTGATCGTGGTCTCCGACTATTTTAGTAAATACGTCATGTTGTGCCCTATTCGGGTTGCCACAGGCGCTGTGGTCGCGAGATTCATAGAGAAGAGTGTATTTCTTGTGCATGGAGTATGTAAAACTATTTACATGGATAATGGTCCTCAGTTCGTAAGTAAGCCTTTTAAGGATCTACTAACTAAATATAATGTACCCAATATATACTATAACCCTAGGTATCATGCCCAGACTAATCAGGCGGAAAGAGCTATTCGCAATGTTGTCCAAGCGATCTCGTGCTATGTGAAGTCACAACACAAAGCATGGGACTCGTTCTTGGTTGAAGTACAGTGCGCTCTGAACACTGCGGTTAGCGAAGCAACTCGCTTCACCCCATACTTTCTGGTGCATGGTAGGGAGTTCATTGGAGATGGAGTTCTATACAGGCAGTCAGACATTGCGTGCCACCCGGCTTCTGTCGCTGTGGACGATCCATCAGCCTTTGGTGTCAAACTGAGAGAAATACAACGCATCTACGACCAGGTGAGGAAACATTTGAACGTTGCCCACCAGCGTAATGAAAAGTATTACAACCTCAGAAAAAGGCATGTGGAGCTGAAAGTAGGACAAATCGTGTACAAACGCACGTTCTACCTGTCAAACAAAGCAAAGAACTTCACTTCCAAGTTAGCCCCTAAGTTCCTTAAATGTGTGGTAACCGCCAAGCAATCCCCTCTGGTATATCGGCTGTCAGATTTAGACGGTAAGGATCTTGGTGAGTACCATATCAAAGACATCCTGAAGTATAAGGAGGAGCCGTCTCCAGTACCTAATGTCAGCGATTTTGCCACTACATAGCACTGTTTATCTAGTCTATAAAACCAGCGCTATGTTATGCTTAATCTGTATAATATCTGTTTTCTCTCTGAGTATCTATGTGACTATAATTTGTCACATTGTAGGTTCCACCGTACACCGTACCGAGTGTTTCTCTCTCATTTCGCACCTCAATACTCCACAACTCCTTGTAGGTGTTGGTAGTGTTGGTGTATCTGTAGTGGGTAAAGGGAACGTTCATTTTCTTAGTAGGGCATTTGACTCTAGCTATGTAACCTAACCATTGCGCGAGTCAGTGTATAATTAGGTGTGTGGGAGGAATGTTCTTTAGTTTTGTAATTATAGTTGTCAGTTTGGGTTTGAAGTACCCAGCTGTTTGTCTATATCTATTGTAAGCATTTTCTGTTTTTTTGTTGTGTATTTCCAGCGTATCGTGTCCGCAGGAAATACTATTAAGGGGGGGGATGGTGTAACGTGATATTTCTCACTGTTGCTTATTGTTTTCTAATATAGATTTCTTTGTTCCAGAGCCACCTAGAGTGTCTCATGGGAACTAGGCATAATTGTTTGGCAGTGAAACTTCTAATCTTCGATTAGGTGTGTTCTAGTTCTCACACTCGACCGGTGGATGGCGCTGGTGTCCTACAGCGTATATCCACTTTTTAATTGCACTCATTTATCATTTTATTTACAATTTAACAATAATAAATAAATGGGACTTACTCTCTCAGAAATTGTGACATATTCGTGAACAAGTCATAATTATAATAAATGTTTGTCATATTTGGTCTAGTCGTGTCTGTGGCCATCAGCGGCTGATTAGTTTGCTTGTCTATTGGCCGCTAATGAGTTAGGTCGTGACCAGCAGAATTTTGAGGTTTGTTCACGAATATTCGATGGATTCGGGTATAAATAGGCCTGCGCCGATCCTCAAGCGAACTCCTATTTCAATCTTCGTAGCTGTCTCTGAGTAAATAAAATCTGTGTCTATTTCTCGTAATAAA
Organism: Eilema caniola; assembly: GCA_949126895.1. Classification (NCBI taxonomy): domain Eukaryota; kingdom Metazoa; phylum Arthropoda; class Insecta; order Lepidoptera; family Erebidae; genus Eilema; species Eilema caniola. The sequence continues at coordinate 23,327,161 of OX421479.1, read as the reverse complement.
ATTGTTTGGTGAAAACCTCGTTCCCAGATATTCTGGTAAGTCGTATTCCTCTGTTTATTGGGACACATTACGTGCCTGTATGTATATTCACGGCTTAAGAGTGGTCTGTTTTATACAGGGTCGCTGGTCTGAGCTCGTGTGCCCCTCTGAATCCGCCCTGTCTTACATTCATCTACTGCGTGCTTCGTGGTACATCGGCTGCTGTGAGCTGCATATAGCGGAGAAAGGTCTACTCCGAACATCCCTGAGGCCATACAGCAATCACCTAAGGCCAGTACACTGCCGCTGTGTGCCTATTACCTGTGTAGCCGTAGCCGTGTAGTACAATTTGTAAAACTTAGTACGCTTAGTAGCCTGTGCTAGATTTCACGTATCTGTTAATGTGTAGCTAGTGCTAAAATTCGTATGCAAATTGTGTGTTCATCTGCCTATTATCTGTGCCTGCTGTGTGTGTTCTTTCTGTCTCACACTTCTGTATTCTGTGCCTGTCTGTCTACCTACTTGTCTGTACATATTCTTCTGTCACCTGTATCTACCTACTTCACTACTATATATTTCTCTGTGTGTAACTCTGTGTTCTATTCTATCAAATATATGTGTGTACACCTAAACTACCAGCTGTTTTCATTGGAGCCCTAGCTTCCCTGTGCACGCACCTCTCTAGCTCTGTGGAGAAGGCGCCCTGGGTAAGAGTTCTGCATCAGCCCCTGAGCGAGCCGGTGAGTATCCACCTGACTAGGTCAGTGGTTACAAAGGACTAAGGGAACAAAGAAGAGGCACTAAACAAAAGTAACTGGTATTACAGCTGTTCTGGTAGAAGTCGGTGCATAGCCCGAGAAACCATATATAAATTAATTACATCATAGTACTTCAGGCACATTAAACAATGTTGGCACCGACTTCTCACAGTGTTTCTTGAAGTCGGTTTAACTTTATTATTATAATTTTATTTATTTTACCTTTATAGTGTGTAAGTATCTGACCGATTCATCGTTGATCATTTGCTTAGTTTGTTATTTGTTTTTACTATCAGTTTAACATCATGATTTTAGAGGCAAATACTCAAATTATGTAAAAGCAATAGAAACAGCATCTTTGCCTACATTTTGAGGATTTCCCTAGATTTCTAGATTCTTACTCTCTGAATCCCGCCATCTGATTCTGACTCCCTTCGCCAGGCACCGCCCTTTCCTTTCCAACCAAAAAATATATAAAAATCCGTTTCGCAAATTATGGCCTTAACATATAACGGTTCTTCGCCTATTTAGTTCTCATAGTAGTAGAATTCTGAGAAATCCTGATACATGAATTCATATTTTGTGGTAGTGGCGATGGGTCCCTATAACTCAATTCCTACCGGCTTCCCTTTGCATAGATGGAAGAGACGTTTAAATTCGATAAACTACATCGTGGTAAGAACTATCTTTCACCGACTTCCATTTAGAAAATTTTCACCCTTTGCCAATCTTCTTCATCCTAGCGTCAATCCCAGTCGCATCCGAAGCTTTACAATTGGAGTCTAGGGTCAGCTTTTTACCAGTCTAACTGCGGATTTGGCAAAACTGCGATATTTTCTGTGAAGCGACTACCATCTGACCTCCACAACCCAAAGGTGATATAGAAGCATTGCAGCTAGACCAGTTGTTGGATTTTTGAGGGCCTCAACTACCCGTAACGACTGCCATAGATGTCTGTATGACAACCGGGACCGACGACGTCTTAACGTGCTCTCCGAGGAATGATCAGACCAATGTAAATACCCATATTCATGCATACAAATATTTGCACTGAGCGGGGATTGAACCCACGCCTCCTGCGTAGCGGCCGCGTTCACACACTTTGCCACTGTAATGGCTTTACTGGGGAACATTCTCCCTACCAGAGCCACTGAGAAAACGTACTTAAGGCTGATAAATGTAATTGCACTAATTTACTCAATGTAAATTGATTAATATGCACGTGCTGTAAAGTGTTATTATTAAGTTGTATTTTATCAATTGTTACAAACCTGTAATTTTAATAGAAAGCGCCTAGACATTCATTTTTTGAAAACGAAACAACATGATTGCTACCACAAACAAAGTAGGCGCTTTTTCCTGTAATTTTGAAGTTTTCTCTCCGGTTATTTCATTTATTCATTAATTATTAGTACGTTACATTTTAGGTATACAAATACTATAAGTTACATAAATATTTTGTCACAGTTATACCAAAGACAGAATATGTCCGCATCTGGATTATTTTTCAAAAAGGCATTCAGGTATTGCACAGCTCTGTAAGTAGGGCTACTCTATACCAAAAAACGCCAAGCTGGTGGACAAGTCCAGAGCTAATGCTGTCGCCGTCCAGCGCCACGCGTGTACCTGTCCGGCACATAGAAGTGGATACATTCACGACCCGAAGGGTTGACCACTTTAAAATTTAAATGCAAATAATAGTACATGACGTGCGCTAACTCCAGCCTAAGTCGTAATGTATCAAGACCGACCATCCCTGATACGAAGATGGACGCGTAAATAAATGGATAGGATCTCGGCATCAGATACCGGACTTCTTCGATATGGGATCCTTCTGAAAGTATACGCTATCCGACACCATAAGAATTACAAAATTCCGTTTATCATTCAACGAATTACGAACTTCCTTTTGAGTGAAAATTCATCAATGAATAAATCCTGATGAAATAGATAGACCCATAAGAGCTTGGCAAAAGGTATAGTGGAGTAGAAAAGAGAGACAACGGGGAAGAAACAGGGTTAGGGGCAGAGATGGGAGCAGAGAGTAGAATAGAAATGCAAGTTAGAAAGTCGAGTAGAGTGGCGAGTGGATAGGCAAGTTTTTTAAATGTTTTTTAATGTTCTTGATGCTAGACAAAATAAACGTGTACATTCGTTCATATTCAGTCTTAAGCAATCAATCTTCGTATTTTGACATTTCAAAATGCTGCAATGGAGTTTGTTGCTCCACTAGCGCCTAAGAAGCGGTGGTAAATTTAGTTTTAAGCGGAATTTGACGGCAAAAGATGTAATCACGTTGCACAATTTTGCGAAATAAAGAATTTGAATTTGTAGTAGGGAGTCGAGTAGAAATTCTACTAGAGAAGTGAATGGGAGGCAGGTGGAGAGACGAGTAGAGAGTCCAGTACAGAGTTGAGTAGAGTCGAGTAGAGAGTGAAACAGGGATGATTATAGAGGCAAGTAGAAAGTCGAGTAAAGAGTCAAATAGAGAGGCGAGAAGAGTATCTATTAAGCTCTCAATGCTCGACGCTGCGCTAAAATTTACGACACTACGCGATAAGCGACATCCACGCGGGCGAAGCCGCGGGCAACAGCTAGTGTAATTATACGATGAGATAATTTTAAAACAAGCTACAACATCTGTCGTTCTCTCACACAGAATAGGGGCTTATTTGATTCATACGTTGTGCCCACCCTATGCAGTATTGGGGTAAGGACGGCGGCACTTTGCGCCCAATGCACCGATGCAATTATTAGCCGAAATGTGTTTGTGAGCCCCGGGGGGTGATTCCCTTTATGTTTGTTCAATTTATTCACGAATGATGATAGCTAACTGAAGATATTGAGTCATGAATGAATCATGTTCCTTGCAACAGCTCAGGCTTGCAGAAACTGTAAAAAAAATCCATTCAATTTTACACTTTAAGACAATGACGTTTAAGTCTAAAACTAAATGGCTTTTTGTATAGATAATGTGTGTAAGTGTAATCAAACTCTTTTCATTTAATTTTATACTTGAAGACTTTTGCACTAAAGTCTAAAATGTAATGCCATTTTTTGCAATATATTTGGTATGACAGCAGTTTTGCTTAAGCAGAATCAAGGGCCAGGTTATGTAGCTGTAATATGTATAAAAATTATAGGTATATTGAATAGTTATTTACACAAACCAGCTTCGTGCCAACATGCCACGTGTCCTTCTAATCCCGTTCCCGCTGCTAACGCTCCGATAGACTGAGACGATATAGTCAATGATATCCACAAATAATGTGGTTATTGTAGCTGTAATATATATAAAAATTATAGGTATATTGAAAAAATATATTACACAAACTATCAGTTGTTATCCCGTTCCCGCTGCTAACGCTCCGATATACTGAGATAATACTCGTATAGCCAATGACACCCAAAAATAATGTAATAATAATGTATTTGTAAAAGAGTTTTCAAAATTGGTAACGTCACAACGTCTCAAACTTTACCTCTATAGCAATTGTAAATATATCACGAAAATAGCCTAATTACCCTCAACCGGGTACTTCTAGACAGACCCGCATAGCGTCCAATAACTAGCTACGAACGCAAAGGAGTTTTCAAAACGCCCGTATTACCAACTTTTCTAGAACATATACGAATATATCGGCCTGTGGTGTGGCCCTAGAATAGCACCACCCCATCTCCTCCCGTGGGTGTCGTAAGGGGCGACTAAGGGATTCAAATACCGGAGGATGGGCAGCAGCATCTTTCCGCGTACTAGCCACCAAACTGCGATCGCCAACCCGCCTGCCAAGCGTGGCGATTACGGCATAACCCCCCATGATGAGGAAACACAAGAAACGGCCCCTAGTCCCCGGCGGCCCCACTATTCCTGGCTATGGTAGCGGCCATGGTAACGGCGGGGCAAGGGGTGCGAAGAATCCCCGGCAGATGCCAGGCTACCAACCCCGACGACCTTTGGCCCTGGCAACGTACAACACGCTCACACTGCGAACCGACGAGAAGCTCGCTGAACTCGAGGAAGAATTGAGCAGGTTACGGTGGGATATCGTAGGATTGTGTGAAGTCCGGAGAGAGGGGCAGGACACCATGATCCTCAAATCCGGTAACCTGCTCTATTTCCGGGAGGGCGACATACTGTCCCAGGGTGGTGTCGGGTTTATCGTCCACAGGTCCCTTGTTAACAACGTGGTCCAGATCGAGAGTGTTTCGACGAGGGTAGCGTACCTTATACTCAGAATCACCAAACGGTATTCGCTGAAGGTCATACAGGTACACGCACCGACCTCGAAACACCCCGACGACGAGGTGGAGACTATGTATGAGGATATCTCTAAAGCCATGCATAGCTCCCGAACACACTATACCGTTGTGATGGGGGACTTTAACGCGAAACTGGGCAAACGAAGCGACAATGAGCAGAGAGTGGGGCACTTTGGATATGGAAAGAGGAATGCACGTGGCCATCTGCTGGCCGGCTTCATGGAGAAGGAGGGCCTTTTTATGATGAACTCCTTCTTCAGAAAGCCGGAACAGCGTAAGTGGACATGGCTACACCCTAACGGTGTCACAAAAAATGAGATTGATTTCATCTTGTCGACGAAGAGGCATATATTCAATGATGTCTCCGTGATCAATTCAGTAAAAACAGGAAGCGATCACCGGATGGTAAGAGGCACATTGAATCTTAGAACAAAGCTCGAAAGATGTCGACTGATGAAGTCTACGCTCCGACCAGCACCTATCCAGTTCCAGAACCCTGAGCACTTTCAGCTCGAGTTGCAGAATCGCTTCGAATGCCTGGGAGATTGCGAAAATGTGGATGATTACAATGACAGATTTGTGGAAATTGTCCAAACGACTGGGTCTAAGATCTTCAAAGCCCGTCGTTCAAAAGGAACCAAAAAGATTTCGGACCTCACCAACAAACTCATGAAACAAAGACGAAATTTGGTTCTGCAGTCCTCTGAAGATGCTAATCAGTATCGGCGTTTAAACAGACAGATCTCCAAGTCCTTGACTCGCGACCTACGCCAATTTAATACGACTCGTATTAAGGAGGCGATTGAGAGCAACAAATCAAATCAAATCAAATCAAATAGTTTATTTGCTAGAATATGGTACAAGAGATTTTACAAAATGCTTTGTTTCCTCACATTCTGCCACATACGGCGTGCAAATTTTTTCATGTCATACCTATTAATAACTATATGCTAAAATAAATTACATTATAAGGTATTGTTAAATGTTATTGTATCGTCCAGGAAATCATTAATATTGTAATACATTTTGTTTAATAACATGTCAAATAATTGTTTCTTAAATAGTGTCATACGTAGGTTAGTCAGGCTTGATGGAAGATTATTAAATATTCTGATACACATGCAGTAAACATTCCTTCTAAATAGTTCTATATTAATTAGAGATAAATGTAACCTGTTATTATGTCTCGTCCGGCTATTCGCATAGTCACCAAGTTTGTCGAATAGATGGGGGTATTTTTTAACAAAGATACATATTTCGAAAATATAAAGGCAGGGTAATGGTAGCACTTTGAGTGTTTTAAATAATGGCTTACAGCTGTCTAAAAAAGAGGCCCCGCATACCGCTCTAATGCATTTTTTTTTGGGTTTTAAAGGCTCTGTCTATTTCTGTTGAATTACCCCATATGATGATGCCGTACCTGAGCACTGATGATACATAAGCATGATATGATACCATTGCAGTGTCTAGATTAGTAGTGTCTCTAAGTCGCTTTAATGCATACACAAAACGATCCAGTTTAGTGCTAATTTTTTCTATGTGCGCTTTCCAATTGCATTGCTTATCTATGGTTATACCTAGGAATACACATTCGTTGACAGTATGGAGCACGCTATTCTTGTAATGCATATCAAGATAGTTTGCATGTGTGTTGGATGCCTGAAATTGTATAATGCTTGTTTTTGTCATGTTTATTTTTAGGTTGTTTTGTTGTAACCAGTCAATGGCGTTGTCTAACGCGTTAGTGATATCTCTCAAAGGTTTTCGCAAGGGATCTGTCTGTTGGTCAAAGCCAACTGAATAAGCTGAAGGCGGAGGATGGCAGAACTATTTCGTCAAAGCCGGAGCTGTTGGAAGAGGTCGAGAAGTTCTACGGACAATTATACACGAGTGTACGACAATCTGTTAATAATCTGGCCAAAGACCCAAGAGCCAGATTGACCCGACACTATACCGAGGATATCCCGGACGTCAGCCTGTACGAGATTAGAATGGCTCTCAAACAGCTAAAGAACAATAAGGCACCGGGTGATGATGGGATCACGGCTGAGCTTCTAAAAGCTGGTGGAACACCGATACTTAAAGCTCTTCAGAAGCTATTTGATTCCGTCATACTCGAGGGACGAACGCCTAAGGCATGGCACAGAAGTGTGGTGGTACTCTTCTTCAAAAAAGGTGATAAAACCTTGTTGAAGAATTATAGACCCATCTCGCTTCTGAGCCATGTCTACAAGTTGTTTTCGAGAGTCATTACGAATTGTTTCGCTCGCAGGTTCGACGACTTCCAGCCTCCCGAACAAGCCGGTTTCCGAAAAGGCTTTAGCACCATAGACCACATACATACGCTGCGACAGATTATACAGAAGACTGAGGAGTATAATCAGCCACTCTGCTTGGCGTTTGTGGACAATGAGAAAGCCTTCGATTCGATCGAGACCTGGGCTGTGCTACAGTCTCTCCAACGGTGCCAAATTGACTATCGATATATCGAAGCGCTGAAGTGTTTGTACGAAAACGCCACCATGTCAGTCCGCCTCCAGGATCAAAGCTCAAAACCTATCCAGTTGCAGCGAGGGGTGAGACAGGGAGACGTTATATCTCCGAAACTGTTCACCGCCGGCCTGGAAGATGTTTTCAAGCTCCTGGACTGGAGAAGACTCGGCATCAATATCAACGGCGAGTACATCACTCACCTTCGATTCGCTGACGATATCGTAGTCATGGCTGAGACCTTGGAAGACCTAGGCACAATGCTCGAAGTGCTCAGTAGAGCCTCCCAACAAGTGGGCCTCAAAATGAACATGGACAAGACGAAAATTATGTCAAATGTCCATGTCGCACCCACTTCTTCTTTAAAGGTTGGAGACTCTACACTCGAAGTTGTCGACGAATATGTTTACCTGGGACAGACAGTCCAGTTAGGCAGGTCCAACTTTGAGAAAGAGGTCAATCGTCGAATCCAACTCGGCTGGGCAGCGTTCGGGAAGCTTCGTAATATCTTCTCGTCCAAAATACCGCAGTGTCTCAAGACTAAAGTCTACGATCAGTGTGTGCTGCCAGCGATGATCTACGGAACTGAGACTTGGTCCCTTACTATGGGCCTCATAAGAAGGCTCAAGGTCACCCAAAGGGCGATGGAGCGTGCTATGCGCGGAGTTTCCCTGCGTGATCGAATCAGAAATGAGGAGATCCGCAGGAGAACTAAAGTAACCGACATAGCACACAGAATCGCCAAACTTAAGTGGCAGTGGGCGGGGCACATAGCTCGTAGAACAGATGGCCGTTGGGGCAAGAGAGTTCTCGAGTGGCGACCACGCGCCGGAAGACGCAGTGTAGGCAGGCCACCCACACGGTGGACCGACGACCTGGTGAAGGTCGCGGGAAGGGCATGGATGCGGAAGGCGCAGGACCGGTCACTGTGGAAATCCTTGGGGGAGGCCTTTGTCCAGCAGTGGACGTCTTTCGGCTGAAATGATGAAATGATACGAATATAAAATAAAAATCATAAGTGAATCGCACTCACATACGTGATATGGCACAAGAGGTAATTTGTTTTAAAGACTGCGAGACGCCATCAGCTTTGTGTATCATGAAAAAGGTTGAAGCCACTCTGCGTGACTAGAATATCAAAAGCTATTAAATTGTAGCCTGGAATTGACATGTTATTTAACGGATCTTCAACGTCTTCACGTAATCTAAATAATTTTGCTCAGTACGGTCTACATGTGTACGTACGTTTGTTTGGTGGTAACCTCTTGAATGTGAGCAAGATAACAGTCATTTCTGTACTGCTTGAGCTAAAAACTCAAATACATTAAAGTAATATTAATAAGGATTCTGCAAGAGGGTTATAATGAGGCACCGTATCAGACTTGAGATCATTATAATTTTAATAAATTACAACTATAAAAACTCCGCCAGTTTTTTCAGGTTATTTCGTATTCATCTTATTGAAATTCATTCCATTTGAGTTAAGTCTTCTAACCGCACTGCTCATCGAGGTTAACACTAATTACGTTAAACTAAATATGTATAAAGTTACGTTTGTTTTGCTTCGTTTCATTTCATTCCAATACTACTAACCGACTCTCTGAGAGGGCTACGGCATCACGCCTAGATCAACGGAATGGCAAAGAAGTTAATTGATGTTGATAATATCATCCTTGTAGTTATGGAGAAAGAATACAACTATCACCACCCCATCTCATTCGAAGGAAGTCGTAAGGGGCGACTAACGTAGAAATACGCGGACGATATCACTGCGAGAGAAGGAAAATTCGAAATAAAACCCTGTACCAACCATCATTGGGCGAAGCCTATATCCAGTAGTATACTGCGGTAGGCTAATTGATTGACACTATCAAACCACCCAAAACTACGGTCTCTCAGACACCTGATCAATTCCCGGGAGAGGTAGTTCGTCCATGAATTTAATACGGCAGTGTAGTAACTGTAGGTAGGACACAGCGGTATTTCCGTTCAATTGAGCAGTCCGACTGAGGAAGTCCGTCCGCCCTAAAGAATACCGCGGTCATAGTAACGTCGTGTTGTGTTCCCGGCGGTGAGTTGGATAGCCAGAGCTGAACTGGAGAGTTTTTGTGCCGTCAGTGGGAAGACCAAAGGCTTATTCCTACTTTGTCTTCTGCACTGACGGCACAGAAACTCTCTGTGTTTATGTACAGTTTCGGCAGCACGAGTGTGACTCCCCTGATGTTGAACACGTCTATAGGCCACGGTTACCACTTTCCATCAGGTGGACCGTGTGATTGTGTGTCACCTCAGTGGTATATAACAAAAACTGATTTCAATGTTATTTTTCTCGATAATCTATGTTAGTTTAACATCAAATCCTCTTTAAAGTCTACACAGTTTCAACTTTTGTTATTGAAGACGTCTCACCATCTCGCATCGATTAGGTCAGTCTACGTAATCGCTAGTTGATGCCGCGGTCTCGTCTCAACAATGTGCGCTAGTTTGAATAAATAAACCATTTGCGGAAGGCTATTTTATTTCTGAAACGGAAAATGCTCATACTAGAATATTATACGCAGGTATAACACATTGAAATAAAACTATTTTAACAGGTTCCAGCATGATTGTGGTTACTGAAAAGTAACTGAAACATTGGGATCAGTTTAAATAACACAACACACAATAGATTCCAATTTATCATGAAATTCTTCCTATCACTCAACCTTAAAATATGCGGGATACCTTAAGGTTAAAAATGTGAAGGTTTCAAGGTAATAAAAACGACATTCATTATACTTTCAAGATGTAAACCCTCCACTTCGTCAGATTGTTGTGAGAGATAAGTTTTAGTGGAAGCTTTTAGGCAATAGGAAAGTCTCTGTCACTACCGACTATAAATTGGTTTAGTGCCATTTTTACGCCCGCAGTCCGGTTTATGGCTCTCGCTTCTGATTTACAGGCTTATCTCGACGCATTAAGTGTTGAATTGGATATAAACCCTAGAAAGATAGCAACTGCGATAGTAACGCTGTAGAACAAAAAGTGAGGGTCACGGAAGACGGTCTACGTGTGCCGCGGGTGCTGCCGACCTTGTAAACACCGAGAGTTTCTGTGCTGTTAGTGTAGAAGACAAAGCAGGAATAGCCTTTGGTCTTCCCACTGATAGCACAAAAGATATCCAGTGGCTTCCGTACTCACCGCCGGGAACACAACACGAGGTTATTATGGCCGCGGTATTCTGTTGGATGGAGGTACTACATCAGTCGGACTGCTCAATTGGACAGAAATACTGTCTTGGTATATCTCTTACAATATCATAGTGTCCTCCCTCCAAAAATAAACATTTGTCCTGAGATGTGAAGTGATACGCAATTATAAGTCATATCTTACCATACGATGAGATGCACGTTGTTATTCCTTTAACTTTAAAATGTAAACGTGAACCGGTGAATATCAGCTCAAAGAGCAGTTAAGCAGTCTACGCTCAGATAGATCAAAAGATGGATAGACCGATAGGAAAGAGCTCTTAAGACTATTCACCGCTAGGAACAGCCCGGGTTTAGCTTCAGCTTATATAGTTCCTTCTTGCGCTGCGCGCAATACATGTTGTTCCGCAGTATGGATAATTATTTCACTTTTATTTTTTACCCGTCTGTCAAGAAGGGTTACGTTTTTCGCGCGTATTTTGTATGCATGTTTGTAATATACGGATTTTTTTTTATATAAGACACGTCAATTTGACTTTACCTTGCCTGATGGTAAGCTGAAGGGAAAGTCTCAGGAGAGAGGGCCACCATTATACACACGTGCCATGTTAACAATGGTGGCACTCAGCTTGACGGCCTCATCAGATGCTTTTTCACGCCCCGCTTAAAGGACCCGGGACTGTAGGAAGAGGAAAACACGTAAGCTGGCAAGGAATTCCAGGTCTTAATTGTGCGACAAAGGAAAGAGTCACCGAACCGCTTGGTTCTTAAAGGAATGTTCTGCACCGTATGCGGGTGACATCTAAGTCCTGCACGTGTCATCCTGTATAGGAAAGGAGAGGGTGGAACTAATTGGAATAGCTCTTCAGAACATTCACCATGGTAGAGACGGTAAAATACTGCCAAGAAAGCAACATCTCTACGCAGCTGCAAAGGCTCGAGGGAATACAATATTCTTCTTAGGTACATAAAATTTGAACAAAAGCTATATGTTGTTATTTTGGCGCAGAAATATATGAGGTAAAAAAAATCCCTTAAATTTATCAAGTGGGGTATCAAAATGAAGGAAATTAGAAGACGATCAAACAAAAATATATTTATGTCATAGTTATAACTAAAAAGAATGATTTTTTTTTTATTAAAAATAAAAAGCCGACTGATTCTGAAAAGATCGAAACAAGCTTTATAGCAGGCGGCCCCCATTTGCAAATCTTAAACCAGATGAAAATTAATGGGTACCGCCTGCTATAAATTTTGTTTCGATCTTTTCAGAATCAGTCGGGTTTTTTATTATTATTTTTTTTTTTCAGTTCATAAATGTATATAACCACTAACAGTTTTGTTTAAGCCATAAACAAAGTTGAAACAAAACTTTGTACCAATTACGTTCATCATTATTCAGCGCACCACCTCAGTCACTGAACTCCTGGCACAACATAAACCAAGTCGTTCAATATTTGTACAATGGGGCGCAATAAATCCAAATCTCGATAACACAGTTTTATTGTTTTATTTTTTACAAACAACTCGTTGAATTTTCATATTTGCTCGCCCCAACAATGGGGCAGAAGGGCAGTGACACAGTGAGCACAAAGGGTGGTAAGTATTGAATTGTACAGATAATGTTTTTTATAAAATTTTAGATTTTATTGCGTTTAAATTGACTTCCATGAGTTTATGCTTGTTTAATATACAACGTGTCCCAAAATTCAACGATAAGCGGGCGCCAAAAGGTGGACCTGCTCATGAGCACTCGAGGAAAAATAATAAAAAATATACCTAATTTTTTTTTTGGTTACAACATAAATTTAGAAATTCTTTGAAAATTTACACCTTTTATGATATTTTGAGTTACCACGACCACAATTTCTCAAATATGCTTAAGGTTTTTTTGTATCGGATACCTAAGTAGTACTACTATTCACCACAACTCTTAAAAATACTAAAATGCCCGCAGTTTTTACACAAAAAATGATCAAAATAATATTTTTCCCTTAAATTTAAACAAAAAATTAGATTCACTCTACTTTGACTAATGGTCTTGTAAAAAAAAGTATGGGCACCACTACGGCAAGTTATTTTTAAAATTGACGCAACTAATTAAGATTTCAAAATGGTACAAAACTCTAAGATAACTAGTTACAAAAAAAAATATGCCCACCATATGTAAACAAGAACCAAAATTCTTAATTTTTCTTGATTGTAAAAATCACTTTTACTTTATGCACAAAACGAGTCATAAGTTGCAAATTCCTAGAATTTTCAAGGAACGGACGATAAAATTTAAAAGTAAGAAAGAGAGAGAGAGAGAGAGAGAAAGATAGCGAGAAGAGTACGTTAGAGAGGGATGGATAGATTGAACGAAATTTTGAAGCATTCACTATGCTAACTTTTCAAATCGATTAAGACAGGAAAAAGTGAATCGCTCAGGTGGGACTCGAACCCACGATCTTTCCCTTACAGGGGGAATGCTCTGACCACCGAGCCACCGAGCAAAATTTTTTCCTCGAGTGCTCATGAGCAGGTCTACCTTTTGGGGTCCGCTTATCGTTGAATTTTGGGACACGTTGTATATAAAAGCTATAATATCTACATGCATATTTCTTTCGGCAATTGCACATTTTTCGTTAGTAAATTTTCAATCGCAATAGCTTCGAGTTAGTAGAAGGCCCCGAGTAAGAGCATTTTCACACTGACCAATATCCGATATCCGATATCCGATATCCGACATCCGACATCCGACATCCGACATCCGATAACGGGGGAAGTCAAATGTATGACATATGTATCTCCCTTTCACATTGTCCGGCCCGATATCGGTTATCGGAGCCAACACCACTGTTTTACCCCGATATCGAATCACAAAAAGACTAAAACAGCGACTACAAGTAATTTTTCGATAAATCAATAAAATCTCGATACCGTGTCATGTCAATAAGGTCGAAAATGGCATGCATTTTTTCTTTTCTTTTTATCCCTAACTAGTATGTGCTTTCGAGCAAATGGCCGCATCGGGCCGATTTTATCGGATAAATGTGAAAATAGCACAAGGTGTCGGCTATCGGATGTCGGCTATCGGCGTCCGACACCGATATTGGATATCGGATGTATATGAAAACGCTCTAACGGTAATAAACCATTCCGGTATTAGGTCTCTTGGCTTTGAAAGAAAACCACCGAAATATGAGTGTAAATAAACGTTTGACAAACCCTCCCGGCATATACAGGAATGAGCTGTATATTCCAGCTGTTTCATTCGTCAACTATGGTAAGGGAAAAGCAAAACTAATTTTTCTAAATCTAAATCTTCTTCTTTCTAATCTAAACTAATCTTTCAAAAATATTCTTTATCGCATATAAATTTTACTATGAATAATTTGTTATGGTTGCAGTCACGTGTACGACTAAATTCAGAGAGCACATAACTAGTTTGTGTAGGACGTATGTGCTTCTGAAACTAGTGTGATAGAACTTAGTGCGACGGTCTTATTGGGATATTGTAAAAGTTCGAGTCCTGCAGAAGTTTAACTTTTCCGTATGAAGTTACCCTCACTGCCCCGGCAGTAGTTATTGGTTTAGAGTCCTGTACGTTGCAGATCTGACACCGACTTGAGTGAGTTCCATGTGGCTTTTGCCCGTGGTTGCACTTCGTATTTTAGAGGATTCTCACTGGTCCTATAAGTCATGAATGAGTAGTACCTTCACTGTTCTTTCTAAGATTATCCATTTTATAATTTGCTAACTAGCACGCTCAGAAACTGAAGTACCTAACTGAGGTGCGTGAGCCAGCGATTTCGCGAAGACAACTAATAGAAGCTGTATTGATAGATTTTCACATTAGGGTAAATTTTTAAAATAATAAGCAACCGTTCGCACAATCCACCCATTCCAAGTTCAAAATGTAACACGCTGTAAGATTTTTAACATGAACTATTGTACGTCTATGTATGTGGATCAAGGTTACTTGAGGAGGGGAGGAGGAGATAGGGTCCTAACGACAACATGTTTTACAAATTCTCGCAATGGATCACTGTCGTATCGCCTAACAAATTACAAGTTGAACGACGAACTACTCCCCCTATTATTTAATTCTAGAGACAATTAAGAGCTCTCAAAATCTCCCGATTCTCCCTGTTTCGACAGAGTGTGAACATGAAACAATATTTCAAGTAAATTTCAGCACCAGATGCGTTGGCTCCCATCGGGCCCAATGCGTCCGGTTCTACCTTTATACATCATGATAAAATACAATTAAAATCGTAGGTAAAGTAAACTAAAATGAACCCTAACTCAAGGTAGTAATAACTTTTATCACCACAAATGATAACTTGGTTAACACAACACGTGCAAATGAAATTAAACTTTATTTTGCCATGATAGAGGTTGTTCTGAATTGAGTTCGGGGTGAGTGGAGGGTGTTACCCGGGTGAAAGAAATCAGGTAATGGCACTGATTATCGGCGCTGTTGGTGAATAATAAATGTCTCTTCTCTACGTGATGTAGTTTTAATGGTGAGCAACTTTTAGATCAGCTGTTGGCTTTGATACGTCAAAGTTTTGATGATGCGTTAATACTCGTATTACATTATGGTTTGGACTGATAACTCCAATAAGTTTCTTTAAAAAAAAACGATAACATCTGAAATAGCAATAGCATTGGTCTGGGTTTTTCTATGTATAATATGTATGTATTTACAAAAAAAAATGTATCTAAGTATGTTTATCCGCATTCTAGATTCCATAACACAAGCTAGTTAAGCTATGCTTACCATGGATCTAGATAGCGTTGTGTGAAATGTTAAAAAAAAAAATATTGTTTGACAATAGCAACGATTGATGCTATATTGTCAAATAGTTTTTACAACAATTACCTAGTTGTATCACTGCTTTAGTGACGCAGCGACAGCTAGTGCGACCATTATGTTTAAAGTGTACCAGGATCGACTCATTAGTCAATCAACATTAAATCTTTTTGTAAACACAAAATTCAGTAACAACACATAATTATTAAAAATATATCCTCTTGTCGCGAATAGAGATTTACTTAAGAAAAAAAATATGTACATACACCTCTGTCTACCTCTGAAGACCGATTTCCACCACACGATTAGACACATGCACAAAGGGCTATAACCCGGAGTTTCAATGAAGGCTTGTCGTTTTTATCAGCATTATTGAATAGACATTCGTTATACCCAAAGATGTGGAGTGTATAAGTGGTTGGCAATTTAGAACACCAACGCTAATAAAAAGTTCAACTTACACAGGGAGCTCGGCAGTCCGATGTTTGTTAATTGTACAGGAGTTCTTCTTCTACTTTAAATAACGATCTTACATATTTGATTAAAGCGCAACATCACAAAAAAGGACTTTTGAACATACAGCTTACCCATTGCGTCTCTCCCACACAGGCGGATTTTGATCGGTCGTTAATATACCGGTCGTGTTATTTTAGATATCTATTAATATTTCATTTTAATAAATTTATTACCATTTCCTCGAGTATCACGACGTCCAGTACCGCAGCCATTTGAAGAACAAGGCCAAACTGGCATCGATGAAACTTAAAGTGCTTAACAGGGCGAAGCAGTACTTCACTGCGGGGCAACGAATCCTTCTTTATAAGGCACAAGTCCGGCCCCATATGGAGTACTACTGTCACATTTTTGCCGGAGCACTTGCATACCAGTTTGACCCCTTCGAATCGACAGAAAGACGGGCGTTGAGGCTCGTTGACAAACCTCTCGCAGGCGATGTAGAGCCTCTCAGCGTCAGGAGGAACTTTGCCTCACTGTGTGTGTTCTACCGCTTATACAATGGTTTGTGCTCAGATGAATTGTTTGATATGATGCCCACAGCTACATTCTTTCATCGTACCACTCGCCATAGACAGGTAATTCATCCTCACACAGAGTGACCAGAAATGGTGCGAACCATGCTGTATGAAAGGAACTTCATCCCACGCACGCTCAAGCTCAAGGAATGAACTCCCTGCTGTGGTTTACCCAAGCGACTACAATATGGGGTTCTTGGGTTCTTCAAGACGGGCATTAAAAGTTTTCCAATAAACCTAATTTTGCGCTCTAAATAAATACAGTTATACGTCTTGCATACTGAGTAATTAATATATGCTAATTGCTATTGTAGTGGAATATTTATGTCATGAAGAATCCAGTTCATCTATGCTACTATTACAAAGAGTAAAAAAGATTTGTAACTTTGTTTGTATTGAATAGGCTCAGAAACTACTAGGTCAATTTTAATTTTTCTTTTATCATTAGGAAGCTACATTCTTCATGAGTAACATAGGTTATTTTGGATTTATAAAACGTTTAGGGTTCCGCAAGAAATCTACTCGTGCGAAGCTGGGGTAGGTCACTAGTAAATAATAATTTGTAAAGCACATGTGTGTATCTTCTGTACACGAACAATTCAGTTTCACTGAAATTCATGAACTTTCAAACTAATGAGAGCAATAATTCATCGAAATTCAGAGCACAATCAGTACATTACAGCTGCATCTAGATGTATAGGTACTCCATACATTGTGTTCACTGCACCGGGCAAAACAAACTTCAATTTGTGTTTACACAGTGTTGAGCGAATGTTCAATATTTGTATGACGAACAATCGTTGTGAGCTGTAGGTGGAAAACGTACCACCGTCAAGTGAACATTTACCTGTGTACATACAACACCCTCCATAGTTTATATATCCATCACTTTCCTCCAGATTTGTATTTGGAATTAAAAACTACTAGATTTTAAATTGTTTTACTTTTATTGGCAAAGTTTATCGTTGAATAACGTAAGAGGGAGGCGAGTGCGAAATAAATCAACAAAAAGCAACAAAAGCTTCCTATAGTATAAGTCTTTTACTGCGATTTATATGACTATTAGCGAACTTATGTAATATTTAATTACTTTTCTATATTTACTTTTATTTTTATAATGTACTTTATTTGTAATCAACGGAATCAAACTTTGTTGAGAATTTAAAAATAGGTCGAGTGCAACCAGAGACTAACCGGATTGGTAAAGGATAACAATACTGAAATGTACCGAAAGCTCAACGAAGGCGGTGGAAAACATTCAATCGGTGTAATATTTTGTAAATTGGCTAACAATTTAAACACGTGAACAACTCCATAGACGCAGCAACAGTGTCATTTCTACGAGGAGTAAAGAATAGTTATTATCTCTCTATGGCATGCATACATCAAAGAACAATATTGGCATTAGATTACTCAAACAAAACGCGTTTGTGAAGCCGTTTTTTGCGATGCAATTTGCTAGCAAAGCCTGCGTCGTGAAGTATGTGTTATTTGGGTTACACCCTCTTTATTTAGTAGTAAGAAGCGCTCGTGGCCAGGTTCCCTCACTGTTCGGTAAAAGATCAGTGGGTCAAGGGTACCTAGGCAAAGGTTATCATTGGGATAGATGACCTTTAGTGGTGTTACATCTGAGCGTTTCCGTGCTTCGGAGGGCACGTTAAAAGTCGGTCCCGCCTGGAAACAGTCGTTAGGTAAAGACAGACGCCTATATGGGCGACCTGAACAACTCTTCGATAAATTTATTACGGCTGTACTCACGTCAATCGTCAGGATGCGCCCGACTAGTTTCGGACCCGACCGGAGTCCTTAATCATGAGCAGAGCACCCAGGCGCGGCGACGATTGACGTGAGTACAGCCGTAATAAATTTATCGAATTGAAAAAATGGCTCACGATAGTCACAGGTTGGCCACTAACTACACGAAAAGTAGAAGATTAAGCAGTAACTTAAAAATGAAGTTCCCTTAACCACAGTACAGTAGTAGTAGCACTAAAGTACCTTAACTGTTCTTTATAAACTTTTGGGTCCTATAGTGCGGTTAAATAAAATAGCTTAACAAATTTCACTCCAATACAATACCTAATTGCCAAAAGATCGTTAACGCCACAAAACGAAATTACCAACTTGCATACAATTTTTATCACTAACAACATCTAGCCAAGCGGTTTTTATTCTAATTTGTTGCAATTTTCTTCTCTGTAGTTATTAAGGTTATGACCGTACTGAAATCTATTTGCATCTTTGACGTCAATAATTTTGCAATAACTTCTCATTCTGTTATTTTACTATTATTGGGTTTATAAAAAGTAATATTAGGGAACATACAGAGGATGAATGAGCGAATGTAAAATTAGTCAGCGTTATATGTGTAATGTTTGCATGGGTTCGAATCTTAGCCATTATATTTTACCATAATATGATTGCTTACGCTTCAACATATCTGATGACAAGGACTTTGACCGGTTTCCTGTCAGCACTGGCCTACGTAGTAACTACGAACTCCCCGTACCGTTACATTACCGACATAAATCCATGCCTAACACAAACAATCTAACTTAGGAGGAGGGGTTTTTTTTGACATGCTCTAGGCTCACCTGATGAAAAGTGGTTACCGTGGCCTATGGACGTGTGCAACACCACGGGCATCACACTCGTGCTGCCGAACCTACAAACACAACTTTATACTTTTTCAACAACTTGCAAATATAATATATTAATTCGCATAGCGGTACTCTTTTTTTTTAAATAATCAATAATATTAATACACATTCTACACTTGTAGACTATTTCGATTTTCCGTACATACTATTTTTAGTCAAACAATTTGAAATTTCCGTCATCTGCAGGTACCAAGGTACATTATACCGCTAGTCCTCCGCCGTGGCAGCGCAAATGATAATTAATTTCCTAGCACGAACGACACTTTAATAGTGCAGCGGAGGGCGTCGGGCGAGCAGAACTGCTTTGAATAGTTTTATCACTATGCGATGTTAACACTTTGCTGTTACTTTGACATAAAAAAGAGTGGGTTTATACACAATCATTCATTTCAATATTTGATGTTGCATAAATTGTGATAATTTTTAATAGGGTGTCTGTTTATGTGATTGTTTAAATGCTGAAAGTCTAGTAAAAAGCTGCTCATTATGCTACTACTATTATATTGTATGTTGTGCATTGGTTGGTGTGAAATGTCCTTTTGTAGCCAAGGTGGCAAACAGCACCTTTACTGATTAACAGTCCTTTCATGTGTACATATACACGCAGAATCATCATTTAAATACGAGTGCCTGCCATCTTATACTATCTCCATTATAATTATATACTGACTATGATACGTAGTTTCATTTTATAAAGCACCTCTTACTGTACGTGCCGCGTATATTTTTCCTTTGTCACCCAATACAGTTCCCGATATTGACACGAAACGCTCGCTACAAGTTTCTGCATACTCGGTCTGATTCACAAAAGCAAAGAGCAGTAAAAAGTATGAACGATAGCCTTTGTGCTTTCATCACGCGTCAGCATCAGCCTCTGACGTCACTTGCTGGGTGTAATGCCTCTTTTGTACGGCTTGGGCTCGTTGATACAGTTGTACGGTAAATAAGGGTAGGTTGGGGTTGAAAATTAAATACTGTTTATATCCATTCAGCCAGAATTCGTTGTTGAAAGTAGATGTTTGTTTTTTATTGTATAATAAGTTTTGAAATGTGCACTTAAAAAATTTAAATGAATCCGATAGAAAATCACTTTAAGTTTGATTATGGAAAGGACACCAGCAAAAAAAGAAAATCACCATAATCTTTTAAGAAGTATTCAAAATTTTGGCTATTGATAATGAAGGTACGATTAAAGTGTAAACCATCGCGTTGACTCAAAATTGAAACTAAGTTGTGGAAGTTGAGCTAAACCTGCGCCGTGACTCGCGACCGCGTACGACGCTGAGGCAGTTAGCTTATTTAGTTATTTGTTTTCACTTTATTCACTGTTCACCAACATCAAACTAATTAATCGCTACAAACTGTCGAGCGCCAGGCTATGGATAACTTTCGCATTATGCGGTCCTATCCTCTATTCACGAAACTATTTTCTTTACCAGAGGATTTATTAAACAAAACTTTTATCCATTAAAATTCTCGCCAGACCGATCAGAAATATGTTTATTTCTCATGCAACCGACACGTTGCTCTCAAAGGGTTGCCAATATAAAAGAAGGCTTTAAGCGCAACGAAAAAAAGTATCGGCACTACTCCGAAGAGTTCAACTGTCAACACTTATTTACGTCGTTTAAGTAAGTCTCGTACACTACATTCCTCTCCATTAAGCACTGGGGCTAGGTGAGAGAGAAAGGGACGGAGTAATACAGGTACGATTAGTAAGAAAGGGAGCCATAATGGCAATATTTATCTCGGGTCAAACGTTCGCCAGACAATATTGTCTTATTCGCATTCCCCTTGCGAGCAAACCTCGCGCTAAATTGTCACAGTGTCAATAATTCCAGTAGTCTCAGTGAATAGTTATGTGTCAACACTACCTACCCATGTGTCTTCTGAGATAAAGATTAATCATTGTACTCTCTCTCAGAGTGAAACCACCACCGCGCCACAAGTAAACGAAAAAAAGTTTGCCGAGTCACGTACTATTTAAAAAAAAATGTTTTGTAAGGGTACTGACTTTCGTCGTTACATAAATACCTGTTTCACGATTATGTTTTAGAGTAGAGATATCGAACAATTGATAGCCGATGGTTGATATAGTATGTTTCACAATTAGTTCATATAATTTGTTAATTCGGTAAGTCTGATGACTGTTGATCATCAATGTGTGGCAATCGCCTATAAAATGTGTGAAAAATCACACAAGACGTAAGCAACTATCACGTGGAACTGTTTCCAGAATTACACCCACAAAATTTCCCCATCGTATAAACATAAGGCGTACTTATATCTGCACCCTATTGTAACATTGCAAGCTGTGTCCCTCGAGTTTCTCCCTAGCAAAGCTACAATAAGGCGCTCTATATTAAAACGAACATATTTTATAAATCTGCATGTCTGTGCGTTGCACTCGTCATTACAATCCGGACTGCTGCGATATCACTGAACTTTATGAACTAAGACTCAGCTCGAACATGATAAATCGCTCTATTTGATCATGTCATATAGTATTGTATGTATTTTAACATACAACTGTGGGATCAGTTTCAAGTTTCATTGTACGATGTAATGGCATCCAGATTGCAGATGTCTGCAACTGACAAATTACTTAGTTCAAGAAAGTTTGATCTTCTTTGAAAAATGAGACATCGATGAATGCTGACAAGCGTATTCATACAGTATAATTCAAAAATGCATATTCATGCAGAATGAAAAAATATTGAACATTTTTCGGATTCAACTTTCGAAAACGAACCCTTATTTTAAGACCAATCTGCTTATTTAATTCATCAACTGATATGTAATTTTCGCCAAATAAGCTGCATTACATCACCATGACATTACTCAGGATAACGAGTACCGCAAGCGCTATGATAACCGTATCTGATTGAGAGTGGCTACAATAACTCGTAAATCACGTTCAACCGCACGGCTGAACAGGATCCTTCCGATAAATATAAATAAAGGCATTGATACCGCAAGGATGGCTCCCTGTCCGCACCTCCCGATTGCCGGCTCAGGCCCCTAAACGGGCTATTCTGCAACGATATTTTTGAGCTGATAGTGGGTGATCGCCATTTACACGAATGTCGATTCGGGAGTTACGCTGCCTCTTAAATTGGCTTCGGGGACAAGTGTTGGAAGATGCTTATAGTTTTATTGTGAGCACAGTGGCTATAAAATTTTATGATCGTTGTTTCCTGTGCGTTTTTTGATGGGCACTCAATTTTACCACCTTTTTGGTATAACCAACGGACGGAGCATTGATCGATATATTTCAGCTTTGATATTAAACCAGGGAAGGTATCTAGTTGGAGATAAACGGACCAATGTAAATAAAACCAGAATATACTATGTTGTGGAAGTGGAAGTTGAGCTAAGCCTGCGCCGTGACTCGCGTACGCGTACGACGCTGAGGCAGTTAGCTTAGAATATTTGGACCTTGGATCGTTCCGATGACGGAGTGCTTTATCAGTGGGTCCCTCCCAACATAGCCACGCTTGAATCAAAATATTACTAGGTGTATCAAAGTTAATGGGTTAACCAACACAATTTATTTTCAACTTTTTGGAAGATGTTCGTGACGGGGTTTTTAATTTTTTTATCTACTCTGATACTATAATACAAAGATTATAAAATTGAAATCAAAACTCTTATGACAAACATTACGCACAGGCCAAAAAAAAGTTTTATTACGATACAGGTCTTGTATGGACACCTATATCATTAAATAACTTTTTAATCATAACGATACACCTATATAACATCCATCTGGACTGACCCTCTACTTTAAAAAAAGAATCCACCGATTTGGAAGAAAAAAAATAAACACGCATGCACAATCGATGTCTGCGCCTTGGCGCCAACACTTTACATTTAAATTAAACAAAGTTTGGTTTTGTTCGTAAAATAAATTAGTTTATGTATTATAGTATGAGAGTAGATAAAGAAGTGTATGACACTGTACATAACTTGGTCTTATAACACTCATGTGATCTCTCTCTCTAAACTTAAGAGCTGTGCTCTTGTCGGTGGAGTAATTGCCACTCTTCTCTCTCCTCCGCCAATCCTTTGACCTCCTGGTATGACACAACTTGTATTTTTTCCTTTATCTGTGCCATAAACGTTCGTCTTGGTCTACCTCTTCCTCTCTTTCCTTCTACCTTCCCTTCTATGATATTTTTTAAAAATAAGTCGTGTCTTGTCAGGTGGCCAATCATCTTTCCTCTTCGGTTCTCAATTTCACTCAATATAGATCTTCTTACTTGTACCCTGTTTAGTATTCTTTCGTTTGTCATTCTTTCCTTCCAGCTTATCCCTTCCATCCTTCTCCAGCACCACATCTCGAATGCCTCTATCCTGTCTCTATCCCCCTGGGTCATAATCCACGTCTCAGATCCATAGAGTGCAATGCTCCAAACATAAGATTTAATAAATCTCTTCCTCATTACCAATGATATATTTTTGGTCTTAACCAAATGCTTCCTGTTATTAAACGCTTGCTTAGCCATTGCGATTCTGGTCACTATATCCGGTGTACATCTTGAGCTACTGTTAATAATACTGCTAAGGGACCTAAAACTATCCACTTGCTCTAAGTTGTTATTATTTAATACAATAGGCCTATGTCTCCTTGGATGTTTCGATGTTAACATAGTTTTAGTCTTCTTATTGTTTATCTTTAGCCAGTATTTTAGAAAAACACTACTTGTAACGTTAACCAGGTCTTGCAGCTCATTTTCGTTTTCTGCGATCGCAGCAATGTCATCAGCAAATCTTATAAATTTAATATTTTCTCCATTAAATTTAACCCCCCCACCAGAACTCTCTTTAATTTCTTTGATGGCACTCTCAATGAACAGGTTAAATATCAATGGTGACAGAGGACATCCCTGTCGAACGCCCTGTCGGATTCTTGCTGTTTCCTTTTCTCCATTCACCTTAATTATTGTTGCCTGTTCCCTGTACAATTCCATAATTATCCTTCTATCTCTATAGTCCACGCCCGCATCTTAAAGTACCTTCATCATGAGCTTCCAGTCCACTCTGTCGAATGCTTTCTCCAGGTCAATAAATGCCAGATGTGTCTCCAGCCCCAGTTCCACTCTCCTGTCCACAATTAGTCTCAGCGTCAGTATAGCCTCCCTTGTCCCTTTCTTCTGCCTGAAGCCGTACTGATCATCTCCAACCACTTCTTCCACTTTAGTTCTCAATCTGCTTTGTATTATTTTTAGGAGTATTTTTGAGACCTGTGAAATGAGGCTCAAGGTGCGGTGCTACTCACATTTGATGGTGTTTGCTTTTTTAAGCAGTGTGACTGCTTTGCTCACTCTATAGTCATTGGGCACTTTTCCGTCTGCGTACATAAGTTGGATCAGATCGAACCATTCTTCATTATTATACATACTTAACGTGCTACCTTTATTATACAACAGTATCATAAGCTACTATAATTTAATTTTTATTTTACTCTTTAAAATTGATCTACAAGTCATTCATTTATAAATTATTAATGTTGTAAAGTTCATGTAATTTTATTTTATTGGTGAACATACTTGGGTATATTTGCTGATATTCGGATTTTCTTCACCCCCCCCCCCCCCCAATATATTTGAAGGC
The DNA here is from genome assembly GCA_949126895.1 of Eilema caniola. Classification (NCBI taxonomy): domain Eukaryota; kingdom Metazoa; phylum Arthropoda; class Insecta; order Lepidoptera; family Erebidae; genus Eilema; species Eilema caniola. The sequence continues at coordinate 23,302,378 of OX421479.1, read as the reverse complement.
ATTGGGTATTTTCCCACTTTAACCCCACAACTTCTAAACGGCTTGACCGATTTCAAACATATCTAAGAACACTCGCACATAAGTTACCTTTAATGAAAAATAAAAGTCAATTGAAATCGCTTCATCGTTTGGGAGCTATGATGCCACAGACAGACAGACACGTCAAACTTATAACACCCTTGCTTTTGCGTCGGAGGTTAAAAAGTTATTATTATAGATACTCAAATTAAATTTTATAAATTACATTACCTAGTAAATTTCTTCCAATTTTCTCTTCCTTTATGCTCTACTTCTTAATCGGAGTATTTCTAGCTTACCTAAAACTAAACGAGTTGTCCAAAAATATGTACAAACTGTCCAAGAAATATTACAATAATAGTGAATTCTTCCACTCATTCATAACAGTCAACGTCTAAAGTAAGAAACACAACTAGTAGCAGGCATTCACAATTAGTCTGGGGCATAATATAAACGTATGTAATGTAGCGGGGCGGAGTCGATATTCGCCCCGGGACGAGGGGTGCAATAACAGAGCCAGACATTCTCTAATGACTCTTAGGATTAAGTACTCCTTGGGTCAACAACTTAGAGCACTGCACCGTTACACATATACATAATTAAAGTTGTACCTAATATATTTTGGATGATTAAATATATTACTGGAGTGTACAATCTGGCGTGGTTTTACGGCGGCAATTTTATTAATACACTATGTAGGTCTTGCCCGCGGCTCCGCCCGCATGGCCTATGTGTTATTCTGATGTCTAAGCTATATTATTGTAAAGTTTCATTCAAATCCATTCAGTTGTTTTTATGTGAAAGAGTAATAAATATTCATCTATCCATCTATACATACTTACAACCTTTCGTGTTTATAATATTATTATAGTAGATTTTTTTTTAAAGTTGAAGTTAATTATCTTTGTGGAGACAGAGAAAGAACACAAGTATCACCACCCCATCTTATCCAAAGCGTATCGTAAGAGGCGGTAGGCTAATTGATTAGACAAGTTTAACGTGCGTTCATATATTCCTGCTATTCTCCCCAAGTGCTAGGTAGGGACGACAGTCCACCATCTGCTCTCTCACTCTGAGCGTGAGTAGTTTAGTGTTTAAGGATATAAGAGCTTTTTTTATACCACTGTGGTGGCAGACAGACACAGCCCACCTGATGGAAAATGGTTACCTATGGCCTACGGACGTGTACAAAACCAAGGAAGTCACACTCGTGCTGCCGTCCCTATAAACACAGAGATTTTCTGTGCCGTCAGCGTAGAAGACAAACCAGGAATAGCCTTTGACAGCACAAACCTCTCCAGTGAGCTCTGGCTACCCTACTCCTCGCCGGGAACACAACACGAGGTTATTATGGCCGCGGTATTCTGTAGCGCGGAGGTACTTCCCCAGTTGGACTGCTCAATTCGACGGAAATACCGTTGTGTCCTACCTCCTACTAGTTATTTCGGCTACTTTTACTCTTTAAAAATACACCTGCGTATTTAATACAATCCAAAAAGGCAAAGGACGTCGGTGTTGAAATATTACTTGCTACTCGTCAACCGACAATTGTCAGCGTATCTCAATCTTTGTCGACAAAATGTTTACCTGCAAGCACCGTAAAACCGAATCCCGAGATGGAGTCACGTGCTCCCTGTGTACGGGGCAGTTTGATTTCCCCTGTGCAGGCATAACCGAGGCTGGATGGAGAAAGCTCGGGGACCGAAAGTCCACCTGGAAGTGTGGTAGCTGCAAATCTTCAGCAGCAGCTAGTCCTCGCACCGGAACCCTCAAGACGACATCAGCTGAATCGGAGACTATTTTGGCCGAGCTTAAAAGGGTCTCAACTCAGATGAAGGTACTACCAGGTCTGGTGGATAGTGTCAGAGCTATTCAAGCAGAACTCGCGGAACTCAAGGCCATCAGAGCGGAATTCTCGGATTTAAAATCGTCTATAGAGTTTGTTCACGATTCAGTGGCTAATTTGACAAGTAAAATATCATCATTGGAAAGTGAGATTGACGTTATGAAGCGATCCAGGGAAGAGGTGTCACGTTTAAGTGCTCGTGTTGAAAAGTTGGAAAGCCTGCAACGGGATGGTGAGCAGAGGGCCCGTATGAGCAATATAGAAATCAAAGGAGTACCAATGTCAAAGTCAGAGAACCTGTTCACTTTAATGGCTAAAATCGGATCCATTATAAACTGCACTATTCCGAAAGACCAGATTAATTATATTGCTAGGGTACCAATGCGCGGCGACAAGAGCACTAAAAATATAATCTGCTCAGTATACAATAGCTATATCAAGAGTGACTTTGTGGCAGCCGCGAAAAAACATAAAACCATCAAACCTACTGATTTGGGACTTGCGGGAGAGGGCAAGATATATATAAACGACCACCTAACGTTAGAAAATAAGATTCTTTTAAACAAGACCAAAGTACGAGCCAATACGAGCCAAGGAACTTGGTTACGAATATGTTTGGGTTAAGGGATGCCGAATTTTAGTTAGAAAAAACTTGACCTCTCCGATACATCACGTGAAGACGGAACAAGACATCAAAAAGTTTTTATAGTAAATATATCGATTGAACGCACTGGTGTGTTGTCTAGTTACTGCGTCCTTACAACTTTGAGAATCACAGGTACATTTTTTTTTGCATTCAATTAATACTCACCGGCCTAATTGTTCTCTTATCTTTGGGTGTCGACCGCCACGATTCCGTAGATTGTTGCAATTTTGAACACTATTTTGAGAGGCTTATGGATGCAGGTTCCTTGTCTACTTTTAGATGTGTAAAACATATTAGACTAAATTTCTATTGCTACTGCTTTTTTTGCTTTCATATTTACGTACCTCATCTTTATGTAGTTAAAGACTTGTTTTGCTTGCCTGCTCCAATCGCTCAAATGTACCCTGTTTTAAAATTAACATTTTTTGCTCCGATTTGTATGTGCCTATCAATATATAAGTTTTTTTTTTTTCTCTATCTAAGTGCTAATGTTATCATAATGATTTGCAGTGCTTCCTATTAGTATTTATTATCAGAATGTATGTGGACTGCGAACTAAAACAGGTGTTTTCTCTAGAAATATCAGCTTGGATAGTTCTTATGATGTTATTTGCATATGTGAATCGTGGCTTATTAATGGCATTTCTGACTGTGAGTTGTTTGACAATACATATTTGGTGTGGAGGCGAGACCGAGATTATGTTGCTACTGGTCAAAAGAAGGGCGGTGGTGTGTTAATAGCTGTCAGACGGGAACTCGCGGCGGAAGTCCGCCATGAGTGGTGTTCGTCTGCTGAGGACCTATGGGTCACGCTTAAGTTGCATCACAGCAATCCGAGAGTGACGTACAACGTACATATTTGTGTTGCTTACATTTGCGATCAAAAGGGTGGGAATACATTGTCGGCCCAGTTGAGTCGTTTTTCTAATAAGCTAACGGACATTGTGCTTGGAAATCCTGCGGATAAATTTATTGTTGTTGGTGATTTTAATCAACCCTATTTAAACTGGCATTCTAACGATGGGGATGGTACCTTCTCCCCTAGTAATGCGCAGGGTGTCATACAGAAGGACTTTCTCGACAATCTCATTGTTTGTAACTTGCATCAGTATAATTATCATGTCAACGAGAACAATAGGTTATTGGACCTGGTGCTATCGAATGATCATGTCGCGGTAGCTCATAGCACGACCGCACTGGTCAAAGAGGACCCACACCACAAAGCTTTATCTATCACAGGTGAGTTCGTTCAACTGCATAGCTTACCGACACGTCCCTACGTCAAATTTATTTATTCTTTGGGCAACTTTGATGCAATAAACAATGAAATTGCTCGGGTCGATTGGCGATGCGAGTTAAATCAGGGACCATTGGAAGATGCGGTTACATACTTTTACAGTACCCTCAACAGATTGCGTAATACGTTCGTACCAACGAAAACATTAGCCACATATACCCAGTACCCTCCTTGGTATAGAAGCCCGCTAGTAAAAATATTAAAAGAAAAAGCTAAATTACACGCCAAATTCAAAAAGTATAACAATCTTTCAGATCCATTATCATCTTTTGTCATTTTGCGAGAGAGGGCTAAAGAGTTAGAGAATCAATTATTTCAGGATTATATAGCCAAGATAGAGGCGGACATTTGTACTAACCCAAAAGCATTCTGGAGTTATGTCAAATCGAGAAGACAGTCTAGCTCCTATCCCTCAGTGCTTAATTATGGACTCCAGTCCTCTAGCAATGGCGAGGAAATTTCCAATATGTTCAGCGATTACTCCTTTACTAATTTCTTAATGGATACAAATGCGGACATCGCCTCTTCTGCGCGTCGTGTACAGGTTCAAGCATTTTCGGAGCAGGTGGAGTATCCTACGGCAGATATACATTCCATAGAAATATGCGAGGACGAAGTCTTCAGGCTACTTAAGCAAGTAGATCTGAACAAGTCGGCTGGGCCGGATCATATTCCACCAGTTTTTATCTCCAACTGCGCCAGGAGCCTCGTCGTACCCCTCTCAATTTTGTTTAGGCGGTCCGTCGAGTCCGGTCAAGTACCATCTGTTTGGAAGGCGGCATATGTAACACCAATCCACAAAAAGGGGCCAAAAGATTCTGTAGAAAATTATAAACCGATCTCTAAGCTATGTGTGTTTGCGAAAGTCCTCGAAAAAATCATCCATAAGCAAATAAATTCAGCTCTCAAACAAAGCTTTAGCGAACAACAACATGGCTTTCTGAAAGGTCGGTCCACCTCGTCAAATTTAATCATTTGTAGTGATTTTCTAACGGAATCAATGGCTCAACCAAGTGGATGTTATATATATACTGATTACAGCAAATGTTTTGATCGGATACATCATGCAACGCTACTGCGGAAACTTTTATCTTTGGGCATCAGGGGTAATCTCTATAGATGGTTCACGTCCTATGTTAAAAACAGGTGTCAAACTGTTGTTTTGAATGGTTACTCGTCGAGTGCGATATATCTCCCATCAGGCGTTCCTCAGGGATCATTGTTAAGCCCGCTCCTCTTCAATATCTTCATCAATGATGTCAATCGGTATTTTTTTCATTCGAAAATATTATTATATGCAGACGATATGAAGATTATGAAAAGCATAGCAACAACCACAGACGCTGAGCTCCTGCAGGAGGACCTAGGGAGGTTTTAGGACTATTGTAACCGTAACAAGCTCGACCTGCACGTCAATAAGTGTTATGTTTGTTCCTTTACTCGCAAGCCTAATCCCATTAGGTATGACTATCGGCTGCTGGACAGAAGCCTAACCAGAGTCAATGTAATGAAGGATCTTGGTGTTACGTTTGATTCACAGCTGCTTTTCGACACGCATATAGACAACATTGTAAGTAGGGCCTCAAAGGCATTAGGGTTCATAATCAGAACATCTGTAGAATTTGAAAATATAAAAACTATAAAAATCTTATACTGTTCACTGGTTCGCAGCCACCTCGAGTACGGCTCGCAAGTCTGGAATCCTATCTATGATACATACATAGATAGAATTGAGGGCATACAGTGGAAGTTCCTAAGGTACATACAATTTAAATCCCAATGCTATCTACCTAACTATCAAAGTCGATGCAAGAAATTTCACATCCTCCCACTTTACGAGCGTAGAAGAATTGCAGACTTGACATTTTTGTTCAAAATCATGAACGGATCGGTTGATACTCCGGAGTTGGTGAGCAAAATAGGCCTAGGGGTTCCCTCTGCATATTTGCGTAGGCCTAACCTGCTTCATACTCTCATAGCAAGGACTACATATCGCCAGAACTCTTATGTAATCAGAGCTGGTCGCACGTACAACGAAGCATGCCGGTGTGTTGACATCGATATTTTTAGTACTAGTGTGTCTAAATTAAAAAAAATCTTCTGTCATAATTTCTTTGGAAATCGTATATCGTAAATCCTGAGTTGTTCAGTTGCACTTTCTTATCAATGGCTCTTTCTATGTTGTGCTTTAACTTGCTACATTATGTATTGTATCAATGTACTCTATGTATTTCTCGTTTATGTAATTATTCATTATTGCTGTTTACTAATACGAGTATTTAATCTTTGTCTTATCTCTACTTGTGAAAACTTGTAAGTGGCCTTCTCATAATATTGACTCTTGTATACCTATTTTAGCTGTAAGTTTTCCGTAATTGTAAAATAAAATAAAATAAAATAAAATAAAATAAAATAAAATAAAATAAAATAAAATAAAATAAAATAAAATAAAATAAAATAAAATAAAATAAAATAAAATAAAATAAAATAAAATAAAATAAAATAAAATAAAATAAAATAAAATAAAATAAAATAAAATAAAATAAAATAAAATAAAATAAAATAAAATAAAATAAAATAAAATAAAATAAAATAAAATAAAATAAAATAAAATAAAATAAAATAAAATAAAATAAAATAAAATAAAATAAAATAAAATAAAATAAAATAAAATAAAATAAAATAAAATAAAATAAAATAAAATAAAATAAAATAAAATAAAATAAAATAAAATAAAATAAAATAAAATAAAATAAAATAAAATAAAATAAAATAAAATAAAATAAAATAAAATAAAATAAAATAAAATAAAATAAAATAAAATAAAATAAAATAAAATAAAATAAAATAAAATAAAATAAAATAAAATAAAATAAAATAAAATAAAATAAAATAAAATAAAATAAAATAAAATAAAATAAAATAAAATAAAATAAAATAAAATAAAATAAAATAAAATAAAATAAAATAAAATAAAATAAAATAAAATAAAATAAAATAAAATAAAATAAAATAAAATAAAATAAAATAAAATAAAATAAAATAAAATAAAATAAAATAAAATAAAATAAAATAAAATAAAATAAAATAAAATAAAATAAAATAAAATAAAATAAAATAAAATAAAATAAAATAAAATAAAATAAAATATGACTAAAATACACAAGATTGAGACACAGGGGTATTTGAGAACAAATAAAACTACAAGCTAACTGCTAAGTTCAACTAAACTTTACTATTAATGTCATAAAATATGAATTCGTTTGTTTTGTGAGTTATTTCGGTCACTCACTTGTTTTTTCTCTACGTTGTAGAGTTGTAGTTGTGTTGTTGTGTGATGTTTTTTGTTCGTTTCTCCATATGTGTAACAACAAATTGCATCAAGTGGCATCAATCAACAGTATATGTTTTCCTTCAAGAACCAAGCGGTTTGGTGACTCCATTTTTTCGCACCATTAAGACCTGGAATTCCTTGCCAGCTCACGTGTTTACTTTATCCTTCAGTCCCGGGTTCTTAAAGCGGAGCATGAAAAAACATCCGCTGAGGAAGTTAAGCTGAGTGCCACCATTATTAACATGGTACGTGTATGTAATGGTGACCCTCTCCTTCAGCTTACCATCAGGCGAGGTGAAGACGAATTGACGTGACCTATATAAAAAAAAATATTTAAAAAAATACCTAAGTAATTTCAAAAAGTTAACAAAACTTTATAAGACTTTAAGACTTCAGAGTTTATAACTGTCGTAGCCATAAATTTACGAATTTACGGCTCAATGATCATCTGATAACTTTCGATGAAATCTTGAAATTATTACACTTCTGCAAAATAATTATACCTACTGGCAGTTGAGTTGAAAACAACAAAACTGGTCTAGATTTATTGAGTTCACTGTAGAGGTCTTGATTTGATTTGTAATCAAGTTATAGCTGATGAAGTAAACATTAAGAGTGATTTGTTCAAATATGTTAGGGAGTTAAAATAATAATAATAGTCTTATTTTACACCAAGGATTTTTTTTTTATAATTGTTATTATAAAAAAGTTTGGCACATAGGTACAATTGGCGGCATTATCGCTCTGCAGCAATCTCTTCCAGAAATAATTTCAGTGCAGTTTGGTGTAAATTGATATTCAATTCAATTTAATCAATTTATTTCGACCAACATTTGGATCATACATTATCATGACATAAATTAAAAATAAACATAAACTTAAAAATGTTAGAAAAATAACACAACACAATCTCATTTACTTACACATGTCAGAATAATACATATATTATTAATATATTATTAAATTAATACATTATACAACTAAAATTTTACAATTATGTCAAGAAATTATTAACATAATATATATATATTTTTTTTATATAGGACACGTCAATTTGACTTCACCTCGCCTGATGGTAAGCTGAAGGCAAAGTCTCAGAAAAGAGGGTCACCATTACAAACACGTACCATGTTAACAATGGTGGCACTCAGCTTGACGGCCTCATCAGATGCTTTTTCACGCCCCGCTTAAAGGACCCGGGACTGTAGGAAGAAGGAAACACGTGAGCTGGCAAGGAGTTCCAGGTCTTAATGGTGCGACAAAGAAAGGAGTCACCAAACCGCTTGGTTCTTGAGGGAATATTCTGCACCGTATACGGGTGACATCTAAGCCCTGCTCGTGTTGTCCTATGTAGGAAAGGAGAGGGCGGGACCAGTTGGAAGAGCTCATCAGAACATTCACCATGGTAGAGACGGTAAAATACTGCCAAGGATGCAACATCTCTACGCATCTGCAAAGGCTCAAGGGTGCTTGTGACCTCGAGATTCCCAATAATGCGGACCGCACGTCGCTGCAACCTGTCGAGAGCATCTAATAAGTACTTTGCGGATCCATCCCAGAGATGCGAGCAGTATTCCACGCAGGACCGAATTTGGGTCTTGTATAGAAGACACCGCTGCTCCGGCGTGAAAAACCGTCTCACTCTGTTCAAGACTCCGAGTTTACGCGAGGCTGTTTTGATGATACTCTCGATGTAGTTTTTGTTATTAAGTTTGCAGCGAACATCCATACCGAGGATAGTCAGGTTGTCCTGCAGTGGCAGTGGAGTGCTCTGAAGAGTGGGAAGGGGAAGGAAAGAAGATACCTTTGCTGTGAACGTACATGCCTGTGTCTTCTTGGCATTGAACTCGACCAGGTTCTCAGAGCCCCATTGGGAAATGTTGTTCAGGATCCGGTCAAGCTCAGTGACAAGAAGCTGCCTTTTATCTGCGATATCCGACTGCTTATCCGCAGGACGTCCAAGATAACTCCCGTGCAAGGTGCTATCATCTGCATAGCAATGAATGCTGCCGGTAGACAGCATGTCATTGATATGCAGAAGAAAGAGAGTAGGGGACAGGACGGACCCCTGCGGCACACCAGCATTTACCTGCAAGAACTCCGAGGCGCGTCCATCACAAAGGACGCGAATACGGCGATCCTGCAAGAAGCTAGCAACCCAGTTGCATAGTCTAGGGGGCAGACCGAAGGCTGGTAGCTTGGAAAGAAGCGATTTGTGCCAGACTCTATCGAAAGCTTTGGCGATGTCAAGACCAATTGCCAGTGACTCGCCGTGCTTGTCCATAGCCTCACCCCAAAGATGGGTAACATACGCCAGAAGATCACCCGTTGACCGTTTCGGCCTGAAGCCATATTGCCGGTCATTAATTAGGGAGTGATCTTCAAGGTGACGCATGAGCTGTTTGTTAATTATGTGCTCGAACACCTTGCACAGCACTGAGGTGATGGCTATGGGTCGATAGTTAGTCGGGTCTGAGCGATCCCCTTTCTTGGGGATCGGCTGTACATTCGCCTCCTTCCAAGCCGAAGGCACTGTACCCGAGCTGTAGGACAACTGGTACAGCCGCGCAAGCATTGGAGACAACTCCGCTGCACATTTTTGCAGAACCACCGCCGGAATACCGTCCGGACCACTGGCTTTCCGTACATCGAGTGACTGCAGCACTGCACGGACATCGCGTTGCCTGATACGAATATCAGGCATTGCATGGTCACTGATCGGTAGTGTCGGTGGCTGCATGCCACAATCATCGATTCGGGAGTTGGCCGCAAAGAGATTAGCCAGCAAATTTGCTTTCTCTTGCGACTCATGGGCCAGGGATCCATCGGGGTTGCGCAGCGGCGGCAGCGAAGGCTGGCAGAAGTTGGCTTGCACGGCTTTGGCCAGTCGCCAGTAGCCACGGCTGCCCGTGGGATGCGCTACTAGTTCCTGACCAAGCCGCGCTATGCGCTGGGCATCCGCTCTGATATAAGACCTCTTGCAGACCTTTGTGGCTTTATTGTACGCCGCCTTGAAGTGGCCCACGTTAGGATCGCACGTAGCGCGCGCCCTCACCCAAGCGCGGTACGCGGACTGTTTATGATTAACAGCCTCCGCGCACTCGCGCCCGAACCAGGGGCGGGCTCTGCGGGCACCGGCGACATCAGTGTAGGGGATATAATATTCCATGCCCAGACTGATCTCACCGGCGACAGCAGTTGCGCCCTCAGATGGGTTCTTACCTTCAAAGCAGCGTTCAACCCACGGGATGGATGCAAAATAGTCACGCAATCCATCCCAGTCTGCTGACGAGTAGTGCTAGAGACGCCGTTTCCCCTGTACGGGTCGTGGTGGCGCTTTAATGGGCACCTTGGAACGGACCAGACTATGGTCAGATCCGCCTAAAGCGGCACTCACCGAAACACTGTACTGGTCCGGGCGACTCGTCAGCAGAAGGTCCAGCAGAGAGGGCTCATGGTCCGACCTTTTTGGTATTCTAGTAAATTCGTGTACCAGTTGGGTCAGGCCATGCGCCAGAGCAAATGCATGGGCGGCTCTTCCCGCATGGGTTGTTTTAGAGGAACCCAACCAGATCTCATGGTGGGCGTTAAAATCCCCCAAAAACACCAGCTCAGCGTTCGGAAACCGCTCCTGCGCATCATCTGCCGCCTGACTCAGGTATTCGAAGAGTCGAGTTGTCTCGGCATCTCCTGTATGGGAGTGGTAGAGGCACACATAGATCTGACTCATAGAACCATGGTCTATGTGTACCCAAAGGGTGGAGAAGGATGGGTCCTTTAGGCAGCGCAAACGGCGACAACAAACATCCGCCCTAACAAACACGCACACCCCGGCTTTTGCACGGAAATTCTCCTCGAGGACATAGCCGGGGTAGAGCAAGTAGGCAAATAATTTATTTGAAAATTATTCTTTCCCTGGTTCGGTAAGTTGGTTCTACTGAGAAGTACTGGCTTTGATAAACATTAAAAGTTGTGACTACCTAAAACGTGTGGAGTGGAGGAAAATTTCCAGGCAATAGATTTCACGTAGTGCCAAAACGCAAAAATATTTCTGATATATTGTCATCAGGAATATTTTTGCTGTGCTGTTTTTCAGCTTTTACTCGTAATTTCTCAAACGAGACCACCAAATCTCGGAACGCTAAATTAAAAACCTAATACACCATTACATAGCCTTTTTTACAACAGTCTTAACAGATGCAATGGATCCAGAAATCTATTGAATTATTCTCATTTTAGAAATATTTGATGTGTAACATTATCAACGACGACCTTTTTTACTCAGCAACTAATGGAATCACGTCCTCCAGTTCTAAGAGAAATAGAAATTTCTGAGAATCCAAGATTTAGAATGTACATATTTAAAAAATCCTCGTCTAAGATAGTATTAGCAGAGACTAAGAACAGACTGCTTTATCGTAAAACTAAGTGAAAACAAAATTCTTTGAAAAGGTTTTTTTAATACTAAATTCACAAACCAATATAATTTAATTAGATTGAAAGCACACTTTATAGCTGTTATCCAAAATAATACTATGATTGCGAAAATTCGTTTATTTATTTACTTATGTCTTGTCAAAAAACAATCTGGAATAAAAAAAAATTACAAAATGTTGTTGGCGGTGCAGAAAAGAACTTGAGGTTACAAACAACCCTATACTTGAATCTTAAAGCCAAATAATATCACAAATATCAAACAACTCGCCCATTATTGAGGTTATTATCAAAAGTGTTTAAAAATCAGTTCAAAAACAGTGGCACCAAGCCAAAAGGTAAGGATGACTGACTATCTTCATTTACAGTAAAATATGAGTAATACGTACAAAGATAATACTATATTGATATTATAATATTTGTTCCATATTAAATGAAAAACAGCATTACAAGGAGGCTGCGAGGACGAGATTAATAATCTTCCTGGCTCATGAATTCAATCTCACACTAAGGCAGAGGACACACTGGAAAGTTGTACAAAAATCAATTGAACAAAAGAAAAAAATTGCTGACACGAATGACAACAACTAATGAAGGTGGTCCTCATGGTGTTTTTACGGGTTCGACTCCCGGCTATTACTTCTGATACAGCTAATCTAACTTCGCTAGAAGCTTCATTTTAGAGTAAAATATTGCTCCCTATTGATTGTAAATGTTCCCGCTAAGAAGATATTCAATAATGGTTTGCACGTTACTGATTCTAAATAAAATTATTTCAAAATGTTAAGGCACAAGATAACAATAATGTTATAACCATGAAAACTAGACGTGCCAAATTTCGAATCAAATGTGTCATTGGTGGAAAAGTACAAGATATTGATAACAATATACCCATATTACTGAAGCCGAGTAAACAAAATGAAAATTCTATACATTATAATGACCTATCACAACCATGAACATGTTTATTGAATTAGGTCGATATATCATTACACGTTAATGCTGTACATCGAATATATTGATTTCCAAAATAATTGAAGGCACGTACTATACACAAAACTCGTCAAAAAGTAAATCACATTACATTTATGACGTAAACAGATTTTATTATTGGTTATTGAATAGTACTAGAATTGGTAGATTTTTACCCACATGACACTTTATCCTGCTACAGTCTTCAACGAGGATAACCTCGAAAGAGACTGGCAGTAGTAATATCGTCGTTTTTAAAGCCTGAGTGTATGTATGGCTGCTGGATCAATAATTGCCACTGGATCTATCATAGGCTATTTGAACCTTTTCAGTCATTCAAGTACTGGCCACGCACTCAGTGAGGTGATACCTGCAAATTTAAAGTATAACACCAGTATTCTTGGTCTGTTATTTTACCTTTACAGCTCTTCCTCAACGCATCAAACACAAAAAATATACGAAAAGTGAAATAAATGTAGTAGACTACGTCTCAGGCAGCACTCTCCGTCGTTCAATCGATCTTTAGAATACAGCCTTACAATAATGGTTTCACGCGTCCTTGTCCTGATGTATATCGAACCATAACTCATTGCTGTTTCATTTGCTTACGCATTTTACCTGCCTGCCTAGAAAGCAATTTAGATATACTTTGAATGTATCAACCGCTTCCGTAAGATAAAATGTATTGAATCACCATTGGAATGGAAAGTATTCACCGAATTATTTTTAGAAAGCTAAATAGATAATAAAATAAATATTCCACAACATTTCACACAACGCTATCTAGACCCATGATAAGCATAGCTTAACTAGCTTGTGTTATGGAATCTAGAATGCGGATAAACATACTTAGATACGTTTTTTTTTGTAAATACATACATATTATACATAGAAACACCCAGACCAATGCAAATATACATATTCATGCATACAAATATTTGCACTGAGCGGGGATCGAACCCGCGCCTCCTGCGTGGCGGCCGCGTTCACTACCGCCACGCCACGGAGGCTGTCAAGGCTGTATCGGCGTATTACAATATAAAACCTGTGCCAATAATAGTTTTATGTAGCTGTGAGTTACATACCTAATAAAGAACAAAGGCTGGCTTCATATACCAAAAACGCAAATCCTCATGATTTATTTGTATTTGTCCTGTTTGTTAAACAAAAACAGCATGTTGACATTTTTTTTAAGTTTTTAAACCTTTGGAACCTGATTCGCAATAAATGTGCAAAATAAAAAGTTATAAATACTCGTTTTGATATCAAACGAGTTATACAAAATGTAAATAACTGTTTTTCATTCAAAGGGGTTGTTCAAAGAGTTTTCAATTTTATTTATTGTTGAGTGAATGGTGAAAATAGACCGCGGCAAATGTCAAGCGTCGCCACAACGACTAACATTTGGGAGGCTCCTGTTGGCTGTCCGGGCTGCGATGGAGTAGAGCCCTGAGTCCCAACCCGCCCTAAGTACACAGTTTGAAAAAGCTTCCGCTATATTGCAAGACTGTAAATACACGGACACTAATATGAACCGCCGAATTTGTAAATGTCCCTATATCTTATTGCTCGGTGAGTCGTTAATATTTTAATGGATTCGTTCAGAATAAGGAATGTATGAAATGAATATAAAGGTAGTTTAGATTTCATGCATGAATTCTGATATTTTGAATAAGATTTGAAGTTGATAGTTGGACTGAAATTTACCAGAACTTTGTGCAGACTGATGCTTTCATTTTAAGTTACTTTTAACATGCTTTAAAAACTTAAAGAAACTGCTTAGTATTTTTATATACATAATTATTTTTAGACGTAACCATTCAATGAACGATTTAGTAACAAATGAATATAGCATACAGAATAACATCTATACGATTGATAACTCTACACAATACTATCCGGTATAGTTGCGAAGTACCACCCTCCTACCAACTATAATATATTCTGTGCTCCTACTTAATATCGACGTAATAAACTTCATCAGTTAACTCTTCACATAATACTGGGGTAGTACACTGTCAGTGTGCCTCCCTGTGTCAATCGTCGACGACTCTAAAAACAAATATTGACTTTATAGCGAACCTTTATAAGATAACATATTTACTTGCAACACACTAAAGAACCAATCTAGAAAAGTGTATTTCCCATTCGATTTTCGATTTAGAGCACTATGCTCGAGAGTTCGATAGTAAAACTCACCTTAAAGTGTTGTAGAAACAATAAAACTTTAGAAGGTACAGGTGTAATGTAGCGTGCCTTGTATACTCGATAGAGTATGTAATATGTAAATGAAGGCGAGACGGGAAGTCTTTGCGAGTCTCGCGACAAACGAGTATTGCCTTTATGCGGGCACCTTGCGGGGTTAGATTGGACTAAGCTTTGTGTTTAAGGCAGCGAAATAGTGTATAATGGAAGCGTTGTATGGTCTCTGGTATTCATTTTGAACCTATATAACTACTTGCAGACGCTCTGTGGAAGATGCTTATGACTACAATCAAGTATTAGGCGTGTAGCTATAGAGCTCTTAGCAACCGTATCTTGTGTAATGAAAGCTCTTTTCTCTAAAATTCAATATAAAATGATAATTTGACAAGCAAAATCATCGTTGTGATGAGTGGGCCCGCAATGATGTTCCTTTAATATAAATGCAGATAGTGTGGCACGCAGCCGCCGGAGCTGGCAAACAATTGGTCTTTCGGACGGTGAATTATTCATCACCCTGTGAATTACAGGAATACGGCGATGGGGCATAGATTATGGGGATGTGAAACAGATGTAACACACAAAACGATCTATCTGATTATAAAAATGTATTTTTTTGTTTATACCTACTCGTTAATACCTTCATTATTGTTACTTTCTTTTTGGATTTAGTCACTAGATTATTGTGCTATCAGATTTACTTACCTATATTCAAACATAGCAGATAGATGGAAGATAATGTACAACACTGCATTGGAAAGAAGTTCGAATCTCACAGTCGTATGAACAAATATGATTTCAATGGACTGTAGAATCTGTAAATTTAACTTTCTGTGGTGGCGCTGTGTACACACGTACGGCCAGCGTCTGTTTGTTCGACGTGACGTCACAGAATGACAATAAAATAAAATTGTGCCTCATTACAAGCGTTGTGAACACACCGTCGATGGGGCTACAGGCGATACAAGAACTCACCCCTTTATATTACTGAAGGGTAGGTACTAACAGGCATAATCATCATCGTCGGTTTAGTTTATAAAAGTTAGCGGCTATATTACCCTTGTAATAAATATAAATATTAATGAATATAAATATTACACAACATTTCACACAATGTTATCGTATAGCATAGTTTAACTAGCTTGTGTTATGGAATCGAGAATGCGGATAAACATACTTAGATACTTTATTTTTGTAAATACATACATATTATACATAGAAACACCCAGACCAATGCAAATATACATATTCGTGCATACAAATATTTGCACTGAGCGGGGATCGAACCCGCGTCTCTTGCGTAGCGGCCGTGTTCACTACCGCCACGCGACAGAGGCTGTCAATATATCGTATACACTAAATAAAAGTTGTTAGGAACCCTGTCTGTTACATCTCCTTTCTAATTATCCCATTTCCCCTCAAGGGAACCTACAGCAATACCAGTACATTGTTTCTGTATTTTAAGTTATTCCATGAAGCTTATAATGACGGCTATCAACTCCTCGAAAATTCAAATGCGACAAACAATGCAAAGGTTCGATTTATTCTCACACTAAATTTTCACGAAAAATTAAACAGTCGTTAGTTCTCTATCACTGATAGATATATTTGTTCAAGTGATTCCAATGAACTTCCATGCAAAATAATTTTCAGAACAGTGATTCAGAACAGTAAATGAATGCGTTTATAGATTGTATATTTTTATATATGGTGTATTTTACCCACGAATTATGTTAGGTCAATTAACATAACTTATTATTAGTCAATATAAATAAATACCAAATGCCGACTTCTTTAAAGCAACTTAACGCGTTATTATGTCGGCATTTCACTAAACATCGTTTTAAAATTATTAAATCCAATATGTATCTAAGTACCACTTTGCAGCAAATAACTATGCTTTTTATCTAAACTACTATTAAATAAATCGACGATGTCAGTGTTCACGTGCAAATATCGTCTACGCGTCATCAATCACGCTTCCTGAACAAACATCTTCGCAATTGACGGGCAGCTCACCGAAGGTAGATGGAAGATGTTTAGTAGTCAAATCGGGGATAATTCTGTGCATCCATCCGTTCATAATCCCATCATCGTCTCCCACGCCGCCGGTTATGGGGTGCTATTATTAGCTCGCGATCACGTCACACCTCTTCTTATATTGGGCTAAAGTTGAAATTTTATGAACAGACCAGCTTCTTTCTATGGCTTTTAACATAATGTAAATATATGCGGTATAAACATAATATACTTATCTTTTTTAGCGTTAACCTATTTCAATTGTATTTATATCGTTTTAATTTGTTTCCCCTTCAAATTTGTATCACCAATCTCTGAAATCCACCAAACATAGAACGAATCAAAATTCCTGCGGCAGAATATTGTCTGCATACAGTTGGATTTTGTTACTTACGGAGTCAGAAGTACCCTCATCACATTGATGTTTCCTAACCCAGTATACCTCCCTCACCCAGCACCACAACCTATTGAATGAGAAGGCTTATTATTCTGTTAATGAGTATCTAACTGATCAGTCTATAAAATAAGTAAATAAGCTACATCAATTTTAAATTTGTAAAGAGTTGACATTGTACCTACAACTATATCATTCAAAACTTTGTGCATATTGACATAATTTATTTATTATTGTAATATTACATACTTGACATTATTACTAATTAATTGACATCTTAGAATCTACATACTTAATAACTGTCTACATTTGACGTTAATAAATTATCATATCATCATTATCATCGACATTTAGACGTTATCCTTATTCATATATCTGTTCTGCCCCATTTTGAATAAATTTTACATTTGAAATTGACATTAAATTAAATTCTCTAAATTATGACATGAATTAATTGAATTCCTTAAATGTAGATAGCAGTTGGTCATTAAATAAGAACTCTCTGACTACGTTACTCTGTATGCCTATCGGCGGAACATAGTATGTACCATAAGCACCCTATAAACATATATATCAACTTGTTTTCTGAAATGAATAAACGAATTAAATTGAATTGAAATAAACCTATTATTATCATTTTCAATTTCGAAATTCTAAAAGTGGATCTTTGGCATATTATATTTGTCTTTGAAACAATTTATTTATATAAGAATAAAATTTAGAAGAGAGAATATCCTAGAGCAATACTCCTGAAATAAACTAAAGAGTAAGTCGATAAAATATAATATTATTTTCTTTACCTGTAACAACATACAACACGAATAACAAGACGTCTGAATTCGTATCAATTTACTCGCGAAACTAAATTCAGTTTTGGAGTGGTACAGTACAACGTCGGATGACACAGCTGACCTGTTTGTTAATCGCCACTCTGAATAACCCCTTTGTTATAGAAAGAGCGTCTAAATTACAGTTCATATTGAGCTTCAGTGCTCACTATATTAGAGTAACATAAAACCTAACATTAAAACGTAAAATACCTGCCTACTAAAAGTACGACAAGCTATAAATTGTAAAACTGATATTTTTTAAACAAACTTTTCGTGGATATCGTAATCATCATCTTCAACGTTAGAACATATTCATATTGAAGCTGATTTTATTTTTCTCGGATATGTTAGTATGTGTACCTACATATAAACAAACAGTAACTGAAGAAAACTTTGTTATGGAAACTTCCAACTACATGTTGTAGTTGTATGAGTAACTTAGTTCTGTAACTATGCTACATGTATATGAAACGGATAATGTAGGAATACGCTTATATTTAACGGCATAAATACGTCTCCCAGTGTATTGGAGTGTGAACAGATAATTTGTATACATTAGAACTTGAGCGACGAGCCGCTTTCGTCAAACGACTTCTGTCGGTTCTGTCGACAAACATTTGTGTATGGTGTTGTTGCTGAATACGTGTTACAGTTTTTCGTTGGCTAAAATGTAAATCACGACAGACTATCATAGAAAAAAACTGTACGAGACTGTGATATTCCAAAACATAAACTAATTTAACAATCGGATTCCACAATATTGATGAAAATGTTAGTCATCTGGATGAGGTGTAATGTGTCATCACAACATTGTGCAGAAGTTAGTCCGACTTAAAGTTGATAATATAGATACAAGTTACGCATTGAAGACAAATTCTCTAATTGATATAATCTAGCACAATCACGTAAAATAAAAAGAAAACAATTTTATTCGAATTCAATTTGAACAACCACCAATAGCCACATGAATAGATACAACTATAGATGTATAGTGATCATAACTGTGAACAAAAATATCGTTGCCATAAAAGCATTATCAAACAAGGCAAATATTGTCGATGCATAATACATGAAGTAACAATAAACATCTCAAGTTCAGGATTCATCGATAACTTCATACAGTTTCACTAAAATTGCTCGGCGTTTTGTGGAAAATTCACTGTTTTAGTTGTCTACTTTCAATATTTAAATGCAGTATTTTCTGCCAAGTTGGTCTCTCATCTAGGGCGAGTTGATTGCGAGCCACTGGATCGACAAAAGATCTGCTACTTTGTGCTTGTTTGTTCGTAGTTGTGACGTCGCAATCAAGGGGCCGTTATTATTTGTGTTTACGAAATAAAACATGTCATTAATGCAGAAGTTTTTCATTTAGTTCATTCTGTAGTTTTATAGCCTAATAGCTCGTGAACGCCAGAACTTCATCATTTTATAAAAGCTGAAAGTTTGACAGCGCATGCTCTTAATACAGGTAACAACGATGGCTTGTCTGAGGTATGCATTGTGCATTGATATTAATTGATAAGAATTTCTACCTTAAAATGGAACGTTTCGTGCTTTAGTGTATGAAAAATAGACTTATTACTAAAAATAGGCTAATAAGTTTACACAGTATGCCTAAGACTGCAAAACAACTGTAAAATGAGGAACAATTTGTTACGTAACAAATTCCATAAGACCGCCGAACATAGTGACTACAGTTTTCGCTGTACACATGTCCCATCTGTTACAGGATTTATTCATGAGCAAGGTTTTAAGATCTAACTAAGATGTAGCTACCCATACATTATTCACAAAACCTTAAAACTCTCTCGAACTTCACGCACATCTATTTAGGTAGACGTTTTCATTTACCAAGTAATTTAATTGTACCCGCGAGCCGAGCACGCTCATCACGCCCGCCGGCGACCGCGACACACCAAAACAACATTAATCGTTAAATCCCGTTAATTACCAACGACGTCAATCCACATCGGCTGCGGTGCGGCTGCGTTGCGGTGGCGCGGCGACTGCGGTACGGCCGCGATTCTTTCTCGCAAATTAATGTGTTTACATAGTATCCGCAACCGAACCGCATTATGCACTCTACAACATTAATTTTCTTTTAAAATAATTAAAGCAACTCTTTAGCTCGGTTTTATCGCAAGTGCAGTTTATCTTTGGAACTGCTTATTAATACTGGTGCCAATTTGTTGTGGTTTACGGCAGTTGGTATTTTACATATAGGTAGTATATTAATAGTGCTT
This sequence comes from Eilema caniola, assembly GCA_949126895.1. Taxonomy (NCBI): domain Eukaryota; kingdom Metazoa; phylum Arthropoda; class Insecta; order Lepidoptera; family Erebidae; genus Eilema; species Eilema caniola. The sequence goes on along the minus strand of OX421479.1, from coordinate 23,282,143 downwards.
CTTATCGTATATAAATTATACGCATTTGCACGTGATTACCAGATATGTAGTCTAAACGCTTCGCACTGTGAAATCGATCACAACTTGTTTACGAGATTTACTAAACAAGAACTCAAAGTTTCAACTTCAAACTTCAATCAGTGAAACCGCAGTGACTGAAATAATATAACCGGAATAGACTGCTTTTTTATTCTGGGAACAGATCCCTGAGGGTCTCAAGAACAGAGTCAAAATGTCTGTAATCATACATTTTTGCTAAACTAACAAAATTCACTCCATAGTAATCATATAACACAGTTAAATTATTAGATCACTCGCGATTCGCTGGTGTTTAATAAAAACAAATAAACATCGTCGTGGACCCCAATTTATTTCAACTAAGTTGCTCAAGGGCTCCCTTATATAAACGAGTGAGTACTTTGGCTTGTAATTTGCAAACGTAAATTACATAGTACAGGCTTTAATGTTTCACTCTTACATAAAGTTGGAGGACCACTTTTTTGCTGAATTTGGCATTTCTACGATTGTATGCTATGCCATTACACATAAAGTTGTTAAGTTCTCATAGGAGAATGTTTATTCATAGGGCTCCACTATAAATAAACATTCTCCCACATTCTTTCTAAAGAAATCAATCAACCAATCAGTCTTAGATAATTCCTTGGATATTACAGGTACCTATTTACCGATTCACGGTCTCATTTTTAAGACCAGTATTGTTTGTTTCATAAGTCTTGATGTTTTGTTTCAGCTCTCGATCAACAAAGATAATGACTGGCATTATAATAGTGAAAATTTCTCGAAGTTGAAAAACTAACATTTGGTTTTCATTCACAGGTTTAATAATATAATTTTAACATTACTGAAATCCATACTAATATTTTAAATGCGAAAGTAACTCTGTCTGTATGTTACGTTTTCACGCCTAAACCACTGAACCGATTTTGATAAAATTTGGTATAGTGGTAGATTAGACCTTGAGAAAGGACATAGGCTATGTTTGGTCGCGATAACCGACATCCACGCGGGCGGAGTCGCGGGCAACAGCTAGTATATAAATAAACATTTCAACTAATCAAAATAAACCTTGAGCTAATTTTATTGTCTGCATCAAGTTGACATTGGAGCTGTCATGGATTCTTCCGTCATGTGATTTGTTTTCTAATTTCCAATTAACAACATAAGTTCGACAAAGTGAAAACAAAAAAACGACTAAGTATTAAAAGTAGTCAAAACGTCGCTAAATGAATCTTTATAGTCCACTTTGAACATTTAGTGGGTTAACGATGTTTAGATAAGTACTGTGTGGCAGTCTCATTGTTCCTAGAGACGAGTACTTAGTCAAGATTAAAGTAAAGCTAAGTACAAAGAGATGAACAGGTAGATGTTTACGGAAACGCGCTAATTTAGGAACACGAAAACATTTTCTGTCAGTTAGCACCATGATAAAGCGCTTTCATTGTTGAGTTTTGGGATACAATTTCACTGTAGTTATATTATCCAACCAAAAACATACCTGTTAAAAAGGGGGCCAAGTTCCTATCGGCTAATTGTTCGTCTAGAAAAGGGTTGAAATCCAATCTAATGCCAAGTTTAGGTGCACTTTAAAATTACTTTGACTATATAGAGAAAGTTCTAAAAAAATTTTTAAGCACAATGCACTATCGTTGCTTCCATAGATTTGCATCGTCTAACATTTTGGTACAAAGGTATAATTTACAATATCTGAAAAGTAGACGTATCTTGTTGGAGACGGTATTTCTGTTCGACTTGTGCAGTAATGTATATGATTGTATAGATATTCGCAATAGATTAAGTTATGTGGTACCTAGAACATCTACACGGCGAGAGGCGCGAGCACAACTCACATTTGCTGTCTCTATTTCTCGTACTAACGCATGTTTGCGAGCGCCCCTGCGTCGGTTAGCAAGAAATTACAATCAGTATTTTCAGAATATAGATATGTTTGCTGTTTCTTCAGACAAATTTAAAAAGCTTGTAATGGAGAGGTTGAGTAATTTAGATTTATAAGTTCGTAATTTGTTTTATACAAACTTCACGCTGAGTGAGAACAATGCATGTTAGTCTTTCAATATTTTATTTTAAAGTATTACGTGAGAAATGTTGTTGGTCTCACAGAGATATTTTTTATATTAAGTTATGGTTTGTAATCAATTGTGAGGCTGTTAATATTCCCAAATAAAAAAAAAACATAATCATCTTCATCAGCAGCCTGATCCACTGGTAAATATTTACCATTCCAAAGACTCGCCACCACACCCAGCCCTCCGCCTTCTCCGCATTCTCGTCAACGGTCCATCTGGCCGAAATTCATTTTACCACACACCCAACTAAAAAAATGGTGTAGTTGTGAAAATACGTTGGTACTTGGTTAAAAATATCTAAAATTATAATACTTCTAAATTTGAACTTGGCAGTGTAACGGACTGCGGATGGTGAGTGGAAGTAGTTCACAATTAGATGGGTAGATGGAGCTAAAATTAAAAATTCAAAAAAATGGGTGTGGTATTTAAGAGGGTTGTTAGATGGCGCTGCGATTGAGCCATTTCCTTTATTGTAAATAAATTAAATTCCATGTTTGTCTTATTGGTAGCGAAATAACGTAAGATTATCCGTAAAAAAAATTGAAATAAGATTTAACATCAACTGCTACTGATCCTGCGGTTGATGTAACCAGGAATCTCTATTGGCTGCATGTTCTGTGATATTGCACTAGTCGCGAATTCTAAATATTAGTATACGAATAATTAACTGGAAAATTAGTTAGACATTATCTTGGATTATTCTTATTCCAATCATATGAATTAAGGAGTTTTTATAAAAAAGGAGCAAATTCGCTGAGGCGGCTTGCCGGAAATAGCTCACGATTGGATGAAGGATGATGTGTAGTTCTAGAAACGGCGAGGTTAGTTTAGAGAAGGGAGACCTCGCCTTTAAAAGATGGGTTTTCTGGAGGCGCGGGCACTTTTTTTCGTCATTCATTCGATCCAGATAGCTAAAAGGGGTACGGCTCGGCGGACTGTCTTTGTAAGTTATATATTTCTATCGTTGTAAAGAAATAGTGTTAAATTCCTTTTGTGAATTATATGAAATTGTTGCCGGTGTTGTGTAATAAACGAATTACTAGCTATCTTTGTTTAACGCGAACAGTTTAGAGTTTTTCCAATGTACCGCCGAGAGTTTTATAATTCTGTAAAAATTATAAATTGTCGAAATTTATTGTAAACCTTGGGGTGTGGGGTAGTTCTCGCGTCGAATATTGGGATGGGTCGCGATCGGAGCAGGACCTGGGGCCTTTGCGAAAATGAAGACACCTTACATTGGGCAGGGATAGTACGTGTAAATGTATGCGTATTATTACTGTCTTGTGCTGTTGAGTCTGGCAGTGCATTCGTAAAGTCCTTACGGTCGTTTTATCATCTTTATTATGTTGAAATTGTTGAAATTAATTGTAAATCTTGATTTTGTGTGTGGTTGGGCGTGATACGTACAAGGGTGCGCGATTAAGATTTGTTACGACTAGGGCGTGGGGTAGGCTAGTTCTCGCGTCGAATATTGGGATGGGTCGCGATCGGAGCAGGACTTAGGGCCTTTACGAAAATGAAGACACCTTACATTGGGCAGGGATAGTACGTGTAAATGTATGCGTATTATTACTGTCTTGTGCTGTTGAGTCTGGCAGTGCATTCGTAAAGTCATTGCTGTCGTTTTATCATCTTTTGTTATGTTAGTAGTTGAGGGTAGCACTGCGGTGTTTTAGCTAGTTCTCCCGTAGGAAACCCATGGCGATGTGCCTGGTTATGGAGGGATACCTAACGGTGGCAACAACTCCATATTTATCTGAATAGCTAGGGGCCGGTAACCTTTGAAGCGGGCGGCATTCCGATTTTACCTGTGGAAACGGGATCGGAAAAGCTTCCTGAATGTGGGTGACTGTTTGTTCTGTGATGGGTAGGTACCGTCGAAGTGGAACCGTCCAATTGGGCCTGGATCAGAACTTACAGAGCTCGCAGTTCAGTCTTATATATCTATTTATATATACACTAACTATTATCTCGTTAGGGTTTCAGTTCACATCCCTGAGCTTCGGCTCGTGGACTGGAGCAAGCACACAGTTATGAGGATAGGCCAGTCAAGCCTAACTAGCTTGCACCCATAGCAGAGCAGGAGTGTTGATGGAATACCATCAATACATGATAGGCTCACAACACACCACACGTTTAAATGTAAATAAGGTGACGTTACACCTAGTTTGGTTGAACAGAAGTTCTAAGTTGGGGGTAGAGTAGGCACTCACACAATGGGAATAGGTTAGGAAGTGTATTAGTAAGGACTAGTATTGTAACGGTTCTGAGCTAATCGGGCCTTTGCTTGGTGATGTGACATATCATTCCTTGGTGATGCTTGTGATTGATTTAGTTAAGGTTTTTCGTGCGTTAATGCCGTGGTGAAATCGTGATTTGAGTAAATTGTATACGAGCTATCGTGTTGTATATTTTAGTAGGCGTTCGTTGTATTCGGATTAGACCTATAAGCGAGCCGTCGTTGGACCGCGTTGCTAATGTTCTACTTGCCTAGCAACTGACTTAGTATGGTCTCAATGAAACTCAGATTGGTGGCATAACATATTTTAAATCCACCCACATCATAATTAATCAAATTCGTAATGGAAATTATTCCGAAATGAGAAGTTTGTTTGACTGATCTACCAATTGACTTTGAATAAAATACTATGCTATAAATAATACTTATTACTCGGAGCGTCGTAGCCGAGGAATCATTTTGGCGAGGTACATCTAGCTCACCTTAGCAGAGCGCTTTCCTTATTTGGAACTTGTATCGAACCTTAATTGATTTGGGCAGTTGACCCTAGATATGGCTGTCTTCTACACCAGGGACACTATATCGATCTCGTTTATGCACGTGACAAGTATGAGTCAGTTCTGACATGTTAAAGATCCTATTTTGGACACAGAATCTCATTTGATGGATTGGTCATCGGACCGCGCTACGACATGAAACTATTCATTGAATCTGTACTAGTCATACTATGTTTTGACAATATTGTGAAAGAAATAATCTTATTTTGAATTAGAATTAATTGGCAATGCCCTTTCTAATTCAAGTTTAATTAGACGTATACATTTGTCTGGATTCAGATATTGGGGGAGGGAAAATGCGAGTCGGCTATCCTACTCTCTAAAGGCGCGTAAGTTCCATTTGGGGCTACGTGCTTACAAAAGGATAGAGGGGGGATATTTAAAGTTGGTAGTATCCCACTGCACACGGCGATTGGTGGAGCCTGTGTCAACGGGGAAACAAAAACTAACAAATTCAAAGTATGTGTCAACGGGGAAACAAAACCTAACAAATTCAAAGTATGTGTCAACGGGGAAATAAAACCTAACAAATTCAAAGTATGTGTCAACGGGGAAACAAAAACTAACAATTCAAAGTATATGCCTATGGGGAGCAAAAGTTATTCGGGTTGTTTGCCACAGTAGTAGTGATTAGGGCAGTGTTAGGCTTGCAACACTAAGTCGACAATGTAAAAAGTTAGATCAATAAAGTTATTCGGATTGTTTGCCACAGTAGTAGTAATTAGGGCAGTGTTAGGCTTGCAACACTAAGTCGACAATGTAAAAGGTTAGATCAATAAAGTTATTCGGATTGTTTGCCACAGTAGTAGTAATTAGGGCAGTGTTAGGCTTGCAACACTAAGTCGACAATGTAAAAGGTTAGATCAATAAAGTTATTCGGGTTGTTTGCCACAGTAGTAGTAATTAGGGCAGTGTTAGGATTGCAACACTAAGTCGACAATGTAAAAGGTTAGATCAATAAAGTTACTCGGGTTGTTTGCCACAGTAGTAGTGATTAGGGCAGTGTTAGGCTTGCAACACTAAGTCGACAATGTAAAAGGTTAGATCAATAAAGTTATTCGGATTGTTTGCCACAGTAGTAGTAATTAGGGCAGTGTTAGGCTTGCAACACTAAGTCGACAATGTAAAAGGTTAGATCAATAAAGTTATTCGGGTTGTTTGCCACAGTAGTAGTAATTAGGGCAGTGTTAGGATCTAGTACGGTTGTAGGTTGCTTGTGAGAAAATTATTTGTGAGAGACTCATTCATTGAGAAATTGTTGTACCTTAACATAAATCAGTTAAAGTAAGTGGGGGTAGAATTAAGTAATTGTATAGTAATGTTTCATTATATAAATACCAGCATTCCTAGAACTCTATAGGATCCGGGATATGCGGGCTCATCTAGGGTCCCCTCTGACCATTATACGATCATTGGCCAAAGTAGAATTAACAATATAGACGATTTATTTAGTGTGGTGAAATGCTGCGGGTATGACCACCGCTTTATTACGTATTGGTGCTGTGACGCAGGATCACGGTACAGTTTGCTGCCGCTCACCAGGATTACTATGGTTAAGGCAGTGTTTATTACAATTTGGTCCCGCGTGACCAGGATATTACATCTTGGTGACGTGATCTAGGACCGGGGTGATTACAATTTGGTGCCGTGACCAGGATTACACGTTAAAATTTGATGACGTGGATCAAGACTACACACTACAAGTTAATGCCTGGTGGCCAGGACGACACCACAATTTGGTGTCGGTAACCAGGATGGTAACATTTTGTCTGCCCGGGGATAGGTTGGAAGGTCAGGCGCCAGTACGATTTGGAGCCGAGACCTGAGATCAGAGTCTGAGACAATTTCGTTGCAGTGTTCGGGATAGACACTATATTCTGACCATCGGTCGTTGGCATTGTGTTTGTTTGTTGTGGGTTAGTTGAGGGTAGGAGTACGGTATGTTGCATACCGTACAATTTGTTGCTGTATTATAGGTAAGGGTCTCTAGGAAATTATGCTGGGGTGAATTTAGTGTAAAATGAAAAATGGTGAGAATAATAAACAATGGGGGGTCGTAAAGTCTGGGTTAGGATGTTATCAGTCGAATTGTTGGGGGGTCGATATTAAGTATCTTATAGACTTGAGTAGGTCGAACTCGGGAGAAACATTTATTGAATTGAAATACCTACACATATCGTTGGAGTGCAACATTGTATGACAGTGAGGCATCTCAACCAACAGTTAACACTATAATGTATTATTTGTTAACTTATCGTGTATATATAGTTCCGGTTATGAGCCGTGAGTCTTAGCTGAAAGTGGTGTTCAAATTTATAAGTTAAAAGGGAGTTTATAGTGATTGTATTGACGAATCGTTACGTGTAGTGTTCTTTGAGTGTTCGATCAGTGATAAATATAGTATGGATAAGCCGAGCAGGAAAAGGCGGGCGCCTGCCCGTTATGGGGAAAACAGGACAAGTGAGCAAGGGACGACTAGTCCTGTAAGGCAAACTACGACGCCCAATGAACCTGTACCTACCACATCTAGGCGTGTGAGACGGACAATTGAAGCTAGAAGGAGACCGGAGGGGAGAAGTGTGAATGTGAACACTTCTTTAGCAAACCTTCGGTATAGGAAGTTGAATCGTACTATAGAAGATTTAGCTGCAAAATTGGAGACGTTAAGGGCTGAGATGAGTGAGAGAAGAGCTTCCCCAGCAGACAGAAGCGGAAGTAGTCGCGAATGGGGGTCAGTGCCCACAGAAGCGTTGTCTGTGGTTAGGGAACAGGCTAATCCGGAATTGAATCAACAACTACATACAGACTCTCCTAGATTAAGGGAAAATGGGGAACCCTCGATCTCCGTGGAGTGTGTCAACTCGGAGTTACCTAGAAACATAAACTACCATGTGAGAAATGTAACGTTCGAGAAGCCCAAGTTCGGAGACAAAGTCGATGTGCATCCGGTGACGTTTTTGGAAGACCTAACAACATATTTGGGAAAGGTCGGTCGGGACGGCAATCAATTAGACTTGATACAAGAATGTCTAGTGGGTGAAGCCAGAGAATGGGCAAGAGTTTACAAATGTCGTTGGAGCGTATTGCAAGACTTCAAGGCGGACTTTTTGGCTACCTTCTGGGGAGAAAGCGAACAGAACGAATTACGCCGGTCTATAGTGCATGGAGTTTGGAATAAAGCGGAGTCGCCTACTATGTTAGGCCATTTCCTAAGATTGACCGGAAAGGCTCAGATGCTAACTTATAAGTTTTCCGAGAAACAACTGATTGGGGACATAATTAGGCAGTTTCCGAAGTATGTGCAACAGGGATGGTATACGTCCAAGCTGAATAACATCATTGAAACAGCGGAGTTTTTGAGAGGGATGGACGATATAGCTCGGCAAGAGGCTGTATCAACTCCAACCTCTGGCGGCGAGAAGAGGATACCGGAGAAAAGGGCTAAGGATTCTCGTCAGGACTATCGCAGTTGGCCTAAGCCAAGCAAAACTCGACCGTCTGGTGAGCAGGTGGCAACGGTAGTGCAGAGTGATACATCGGCGTTAGCGTCACCCGCAGGTTTAAACTAGTAGAGGCTGGAAGTTCTGTTCCCGATCTAGCCTCAGTCACAGGGAGCGCAGCGTTAGATATGATGATCAAAATGGGTTGGAATCCAGGGCTAGCTTTAGGTAAGGTAGGAAACGGTATTAGGGCGCCGCTAGTGGCGAAGATGACTACTCGTGGTATACGTGAGGGATTGGGTTTTGGAACAGTAGAACCAAAGAGTCTCTTTATCGATAAACAAATAGTTGATGTGATTAAATTAAATATTGAACAGAAACTTTTGAGACAAGGCGATCCTGTGTCGATAGAGGCGGTATTTGATGAAAGGTCTACAGAACGCGATGAGGGAACCTTTAGTTCAGAAGTAATAGTGCATATTTTTGATCATGAGGTTATAGGATTAGTGGATACTGGTTGTGATATAACCAGCATCTCAGAGGAATTCCGGGATGTACTGAGGTCGGATAGGAGTCGCGAAATACCGTGGATGCCGATTAGACCCTTTAAAATTAAGACAGCTGTGGGTCATAGGAGCGGAGAGATTAAGAAAATAGTTCTATTGCCTTTAAAGCTAGGAGAGTGTGTACAAAATATGGGGTTTGTAGTAGTTCCAGGCCTAGTTAATTCGTTGATTTTAGGATTTGATTGGTTAAAGGGGAATGAGTTAACTATCAACACGGGAAAAATAGATAGAGGTTTAGTTCTGGATCAGGCAGGGCAAAGAGAGGTAATACCGTTTTTAGAGCAAGTAAAGGGAGCCGACCTAAGGGAGAGTGAGGAATTAATATCAGCCATGGATAGTTGTAGCGAGTTTAATGATCTAGTCTGGACAAGTCTAGAGACCGGAGTTGCTATAGAGACAGAACAGAGGAATAGCTTGCTAAAATTGTTACATAAATATAAGGGTGTGTTCACTTCGCGTTTAGGGAGAGCGAACTGCTATCAGCACGAGATAGTGATGTGTTCAGATGTACCTATTGTTAAGAAAAATTATCCGGTGCCACATGCTTATAGGGGGAGAGTAGAAGAAAAGCTAAGGGAAATGGAAGATTTGGGGATAGTTAGTCGATCTGCAACTCCTTATTGTAGTCCATTGACTTTTACGATTAAGCGAGATGATTCGATTAGAGTGCTATTAGACGCTAGAGAGATAAATAAATATATGGTGGCAGAAACGGAGAAACCACCACTACAGATTGATGTCATGAATTCCTTCCATGGGGCTAACTATATAAGTGTAGTAGATTTGAATAATGCTTATTTCCAAATACCTATTACGCAGAATAGTAAAAAATATACGGGGTTCACCTTCAATGGGAAGTCCTACGTTTATAATGTGTTGCCCCAAGGGTTGAAAACGTCCGTGGGAAGTTTTAGTAGGGCCATGGATATAATATTAGGACATGAGGTCAGGGAATTTTGTGTTAATTATTTAGATGACCTAGCGATAATAACGACAGGGTCATTCACACAACATTTGGAACATTTGGACATAGTCTTAGGTAAATTGCAAAAGGCAGGTTTAACGTGTAATTTAAAGAAATGTGAGTTTTGTTGTAAGGAAGTGAGGATGTTGGGTTACATCATCTCTACTCAGGGATTACACACTGACCCAGATAAGGTTAAAGCTATACAAGAGTTTCCGATACCTAGAAGGATAAAGCATGTGAGGGCATTTTTGGGGTTATGTAATTTTTATAGGAAGTTTATACCTAACTTTAATATTCAAGCGCAACCATTATATAATTTGTTGAAGAAGGGTAAAGGCTGGGGTTGGGGTCAACTCGAACAAAGGGCGTTCGAACAAATTAAAGCTTTGTTCTTAGAAACTATCCAATTGCATCATCCGGATTTTACTAAACCTTTCTATTTGCAAACAGATTGTTCTAAGGTGGGATTAGCAGGGGTTTTATATCAGGTAGGCGATGATGATCAGCAGAGGGTGCTGGGGTTTTATAGTAAGGCATTAAGGGGGGCTCAATTAAATTGGACAGTGACTGAACAGGAGTTCTATTCAGTAATCTGTTGTTTAGAGAAATTCGAAACGTATCTGAGGGGAGCTAGGGTAGTTATTAGGACGGATCATAAGGCTTTGGCATTTGTCAAGACGTGGAGGTTATATAACGCTAAGGTAACTCGGTGGATTAACTATTTAGAGAATTTTCAGTATGAAATACAACATATTAAAGGGAGAGATAATGTGGTCGCGGACGTATTGTCGCGCTATCCTCCTAAAGGGGAACTTTTGCAGGAAGAAAAGGTTAGGTCACCGAGCATCCTATATATGGAAGCGCAACGAAATAAAGAATTACTGAACCAATTAAAACTACTACCTGAATTACAAAGGGCTGATGTAGAGATAAGTAGGTTAATTAATCAGATAAGTACGGCCAGCACAAGAGGAGAGTTAGCGGGTTTGGCGAGTAGGTGTAGATTGATTAATGACGTTTTGTATATAGATAAGGGGGGTGAAAAGGGACAAGTCATTTTCTTACCAAATGTCCTTAGGGAAGGATTAGTTAGGCAAGTACATCTCGAAATGGGTCATCAGGGAGGTTACAAGGTGATAAAGTATATAAGGGATCGGTTTTATTGGAAAGGATTAACTAAGAGTGTGAAACGTTTAGTGAGGACTTGTGACGTATGTCAGTTAACAAAGCATTCTAATTCAAACAAAGTAGGCCCATGCTGTTCAATAATTACAAGAGATATTGGCGATTTAGTGATGGTAGATATATACGGGCCTCTCCCTACGGGTAAATTTGGAATGAATTATATACTCGTTCTACAGGATTCGTTTAGTAAGTTTGTCAAATTTTTTGAGCTTAAGAAGGCAACGGCGGTGGCAGTGTTTAATAAGGCAAAGAGGTTCTTCGACATAATAAAGCCGAAGGCGATAATGTCGGATAATGGGACCCAGTTCACTAGTCGAGTGTGGAAAGAGGGCATGGAAACGTTGGGGGTTAGAGTGGTATACACTACGGTTAGGAACCCACGACCAAATACAGTAGAGCGAGTCAACAGGGAGTTAGGGCGTTTGTTTAGGACATATAATAGCACGAATCACAAAGGATGGGTAAAGACTCTTCCCAAGTTGGAGGAGCTATATAATAACACTTATCATGAAAGCACAGGATTTACCCCTTGTGAGATAATGTACGGAACTTCGACGAGGTTGTCGTTTGACGAGATTATAGGTAGGAGTAATGGAGAGCTAGACGTACAGAAAGTCAGGGAGATAGCGCGTAAGAATCTACAAGAGGCTGGGGAAAAACGGAAGGCGAAGTTTAATGGTAGATATCGGTTGATTGAATATCAGGTCGGCGATTTAGTAAAAATTAGGAAGTTAAATAAATCTAGCGCGAAATTAAAGGTAACCAAGAAGTTTGAGGCGTTGTATGAAGGTCCATACGTAGTGGCGGGAAATCCTTACCAAAATGTGTACATTTTGTTAGACCCCCAAACTAATGAGGTTCGGGGGAAGTTCAATACTATACATCTGTCTAGATATTATACGCAGTAGGCTGGGGCTGGATCGGGAAGAGAAGAGAAGGTTCGTGAACTTAAGCTTGAATTGTTGATTAGATTTTGCAATTACTTTACTTAGTATGTAAGAATTTGTAGATTTAAGTAATGTAGTTAGTTAAGTAGAACTAGTAAGTAGGATTGATTTAAAATTATATTCAATTAATAATTTAGATCTGTTCTGAGGATATATATAAAAAAAAAAAAAAAAAAAAAAAAAAAAAAAAAAAAATGTGATCAATAAATTTGGTGGATAGGGTGAAGCCCATCTGATAGTATGAGCAGTAGTCCATCATGTGAATGAGTTGATCATAGTAATTTTCACTTAGTTTCACATTAGTCACTTTCACCCTAAATTGTTAACGAAATATATTCTCATCCCGTCAGATGGTGGGGAGCAGGGTGGCTTTACCAAAAAAAAAAAAAAATTTTAATTAAATATTACAAAAGGAAAAAATTGTAGTAAGGTTCGTTATAGTTCGACTTTAAGACTTAATCAAAATTTATCAATTTGCCACGCGTGGTGTGCAATAGAGGGGGATACTGAAATCCGCTTTTCCTTGCAAAAGCTGGAGCATTCCTAAAATTACGAAACAATAACCATGCGTTTGTATCGGGTGCTGATTGGTTGGTAGTCTGAATGACCATGGAAGTTGGTTATGTTAGAGCGAAAGGAATATTCACGTTAAGGAATGGTCATGGAAAGGTTGTATGTTGAATGAGTACTTGTTTAAATTCAGTGTGAAGGGCCTTCCCAACCAGCACTATGGGGAGTAGAATCGCGAGGCTTGGTTATAGTCTAGTCATTCTGCATGCACCTCAATCGGAATTATGAAGGATTGCTAAGAGTTAGGATAATAGACGGGCTCGAGATTGATGAATCCGAGGTCTAAGCATACCGTTAAGGTACCTTCACACTTCCTCAACTATACAGTTAGGTTATAACGAGCTACACTGTACATGCGCCATTTTCGGGGCAAATGCTTTTGGGTTTCGAGCCAAGTGGGGTGGACCGTTTGCACCTACTATGTTTGACGGCCGTTAAGGGGTGACTTTATTATTGGGGGATGGGGTAATTGGTTGTGGAAGAACGTAAGATAGGTTCGCTCCACAAACTTTTACTCTGAGTCGCTAGGACTGAGCTTGCCTCACAACCAGGCTTTCCTTGCTTTAGACTGTCATGTCCTGGTTCGAGGAGATAGTTTGTGTTGCGGGACTACTATCAAGCTTGGTATCGGGACTGAGAAGTGGTTTGTCTTGATATGGTTAAACTGCACAGACACTTAATGTGTGGGATGACTGGATTCTAGCTAAGGGGGAAATATACAAAAAAAAGGGGGGCCTGTGGGTAAAGAAGTATCTTCACCTCGATTTGCAGCCCGTGTGAGGTTTAAATCAGGTTGTCTTTTGTTGTTCTGTATTAAAATTAGTAGAATCTTTACTCCGGTCATAAAAAAAAAAAAAAATAAGAATGTACCTTCATAAAGATTCGGGGGTCGGGATGTAACGGACTGCGGATGGTGAGTGGAAGTAGTTCACAATTAGATGGGTAGATGGAGCTAAAATTAAAAATTCAAAAAAATGGGTGTGGTATTTAAGAGGGTTGTTAGATGGCGCTGCGATTGAGCCATTTCCTTTATTGTAAATAAATTAAATTCCATGTTTGTCTTATTGGTAGCGAAATAACGTAAGATTATCCGTAAAAAAAATTGAAATAAGATTTAACATCAACTGCTACTGATCCTGCGGTTGATGTAACCAGGAATCTCTATTGGCTGCATGTTCTGTGATATTGCACTAGTCGCGAATTCTAAATATTAGTATACGAATAATTAACTGGAAAATTAGTTAGACATTATCTTGGATTATTCTTATTCCAATCATATGAATTAAGGAGTTTTTATAAAAAAGGAGCAAATTCGCTGAGGCGGCTTGCCGGAAATAGCTCACGATTGGATGAAGGATGATGTGTAGTTCTAGAAACGGCGAGGTTAGTTTAGAGAAGGGAGACCTCGCCTTTAAAAGATGGGTTTTCTGGAGGCGCGGGCACTTTTTTTCGTCATTCATTCGATCCAGATAGCTAAAAGGGGTACGGCTCGGCGGACTGTCTTTGTAAGTTATATATTTCTATCGTTGTAAAGAAATAGTGTTAAATTCCTTTTGTGAATTATATGAAATTGTTGCCGGTGTTGTGTAATAAACGAATTACTAGCTATCTTTGTTTAACGCGAACAGTTTAGAGTTTTTCCAATGTACCGCCGAGAGTTTTATAATTCTGTAAAAATTATAAATTGTCGAAATTTATTGTAAACCTTGGGGTGTGGGGTAGTTCTCGCGTCGAATATTGGGATGGGTCGCGATCGGAGCAGGACCTGGGGCCTTTGCGAAAATGAAGACACCTTACATTGGGCAGGGATAGTACGTGTAAATGTATGCGTATTATTACTGTCTTGTGCTGTTGAGTCTGGCAGTGCATTCGTAAAGTCCTTACGGTCGTTTTATCATCTTTATTATGTTGAAATTGTTGAAATTAATTGTAAATCTTGATTTTGTGTGTGGTTGGGCGTGATACGTACAAGGGTGCGCGATTAAGATTTGTTACGACTAGGGCGTGGGGTAGGCTAGTTCTCGCGTCGAATATTGGGATGGGTCGCGATCGGAGCAGGACTTAGGGCCTTTACGAAAATGAAGACACCTTACATTGGGCAGGGATAGTACGTGTAAATGTATGCGTATTATTACTGTCTTGTGCTGTTGAGTCTGGCAGTGCATTCGTAAAGTCATTGCTGTCGTTTTATCATCTTTTGTTATGTTAGTAGTTGAGGGTAGCACTGCGGTGTTTTAGCTAGTTCTCCCGTAGGAAACCCATGGCGATGTGCCTGGTTATGGAGGGATACCTAACGGTGGCAACAACTCCATATTTATCTGAATAGCTAGGGGCCGGTAACCTTTGAAGCGGGCGGCATTCCGATTTTACCTGTGGAAACGGGATCGGAAAAGCTTCCTGAATGTGGGTGACTGTTTGTTCTGTGATGGGTAGGTACCGTCGAAGTGGAACCGTCCAATTGGGCCTGGATCAGAACTTACAGAGCTCGCAGTTCAGTCTTATATATCTATTTATATATACACTAACTATTATCTCGTTAGGGTTTCAGTTCACATCCCTGAGCTTCGGCTCGTGGACTGGAGCAAGCACACAGTTATGAGGATAGGCCAGTCAAGCCTAACTAGCTTGCACCCATAGCAGAGCAGGAGTGTTGATGGAATACCATCAATACATGATAGGCTCACAACACACCACACGTTTAAATGTAAATAAGGTGACGTTACACCTAGTTTGGTTGAACAGAAGTTCTAAGTTGGGGGTAGAGTAGGCACTCACACAATGGGAATAGGTTAGGAAGTGTATTAGTAAGGACTAGTATTGTAACGGTTCTGAGCTAATCGGGCCTTTGCTTGGTGATGTGACATATCATTCCTTGGTGATGCTTGTGATTGATTTAGTTAAGGTTTTTCGTGCGTTAATGCCGTGGTGAAATCGTGATTTGAGTAAATTGTATACGAGCTATCGTGTTGTATATTTTAGTAGGCGTTCGTTGTATTCGGATTAGACCTATAAGCGAGCCGTCGTTGGACCGCGTTGCTAATGTTCTACTTGCCTAGCAACTGACTTAGTATGGTCTCAATGAAACTCAGATTGGTGGCATAACATATTTTAAATCCACCCACATCATAATTAATCAAATTCGTAATGGAAATTATTCCGAAATGAGAAGTTTGTTTGACTGATCTACCAATTGACTTTGAATAAAATACTATGCTATAAATAATACTTATTACTCGGAGCGTCGTAGCCGAGGAATCATTTTGGCGAGGTACATCTAGCTCACCTTAGCAGAGCGCTTTCCTTATTTGGAACTTGTATCGAACCTTAATTGATTTGGGCAGTTGACCCTAGATATGGCTGTCTTCTACACCAGGGACACTATATCGATCTCGTTTATGCACGTGACAAGTATGAGTCAGTTCTGACATGTTAAAGATCCTATTTTGGACACAGAATCTCATTTGATGGATTGGTCATCGGACCGCGCTACGACATGAAACTATTCATTGAATCTGTACTAGTCATACTATGTTTTGACAATATTGTGAAAGAAATAATCTTATTTTGAATTAGAATTAATTGGCAATGCCCTTTCTAATTCAAGTTTAATTAGACGTATACATTTGTCTGGATTCAGATATTGGGGGAGGGAAAATGCGAGTCGGCTATCCTACTCTCTAAAGGCGCGTAAGTTC
Organism: Eilema caniola; assembly: GCA_949126895.1. Lineage (NCBI taxonomy): Eukaryota > Metazoa > Arthropoda > Insecta > Lepidoptera > Erebidae > Eilema > Eilema caniola. The sequence continues at coordinate 23,265,872 of OX421479.1, read as the reverse complement.
CATTTGGGGCTACGTGCTTACAAAAGGATAGAGGGGGGATATTTAAAGTTGGTAGTATCCCACTGCACACGGCGATTGGTGGAGCCTGTGTCAACGGGGAAACAAAAACTAACAAATTCAAAGTATGTGTCAACGGGGAAACAAAACCTAACAAATTCAAAGTATGTGTCAACGGGGAAATAAAACCTAACAAATTCAAAGTATGTGTCAACGGGGAAACAAAAACTAACAATTCAAAGTATATGCCTATGGGGAGCAAAAGTTATTCGGGTTGTTTGCCACAGTAGTAGTGATTAGGGCAGTGTTAGGCTTGCAACACTAAGTCGACAATGTAAAAAGTTAGATCAATAAAGTTATTCGGATTGTTTGCCACAGTAGTAGTAATTAGGGCAGTGTTAGGCTTGCAACACTAAGTCGACAATGTAAAAGGTTAGATCAATAAAGTTATTCGGATTGTTTGCCACAGTAGTAGTAATTAGGGCAGTGTTAGGCTTGCAACACTAAGTCGACAATGTAAAAGGTTAGATCAATAAAGTTATTCGGGTTGTTTGCCACAGTAGTAGTAATTAGGGCAGTGTTAGGATTGCAACACTAAGTCGACAATGTAAAAGGTTAGATCAATAAAGTTATTCGGATTGTTTGCCACAGTAGTAGTAATTAGGGCAGTGTTAGGCTTGCAACACTAAGTCGACAATGTAAAAGGTTAGATCAATAAAGTTATTCGGGTTGTTTGCCACAGTAGTAGTAATTAGGGCAGTGTTAGGCTTGCAACACTAAGTCGACAATGTAAAAGGTTAGATCAATAAAGTTATTCGGGTTGTTTGCCACAGTAGTAGTAATTAGGGCAGTGTTAGGATCTAGTACGGTTGTAGGTTGCTTGTGAGAAAATTATTTGTGAGAGACTCATTCATTGAGAAATTGTTGTACCTTAACATAAATCAGTTAAAGTAAGTGGGGGTAGAATTAAGTAATTGTATAGTAATGTTTCATTATATAAATACCAGCATTCCTAGAACTCTATAGGATCCGGGATATGCGGGCTCATCTAGGGTCCCCTCTGACCATTATACGATCATTGGCCAAAGTAGAATTAACAATATAGACGATTTATTTAGTGTGGTGAAATGCTGCGGGTATGACCACCGCTTTATTACGTATTGGTGCTGTGACGCAGGATCACGGTACAGTTTGCTGCCGCTCACCAGGATTACTATGGTTAAGGCAGTGTTTATTACAATTTGGTCCCGCGTGACCAGGATATTACATCTTGGTGACGTGATCTAGGACCGGGGTGATTACAGCAGGTTTTCGTGCTGTACGTAACATTTGATTAATTGTATAATTAAATTTATTATTTATATAGTAAATTAACCTCAGGATAATTGGAGGTTAGAATTTGACGACCGGTCAGTGAGTGAGTCAGTCAGTGCCAAAACTAGCTAAATTCGCAGGGTCATATTTCAGGATCTACAGAAGCTATATCTATGAAATTTGGCAAACTGCTTTAGTACTAATATTTGATTACGTAGGTACAATTTTATCTCTGTACTTGCAGTGCCTAGGGTCAAAAGTGGGTCGAAACAGTTCGTGTAAATAGTGCACGGCATGCGCGCAGCCTGTTGCTGGAACTTGGTCTGCGCACTGCCGTGCGCTTAGATTTGGAAGTATTTGCACGCCCTTTAATTTAATAATATCTAAAAAGGGCAGGGACATATTTTTATATTTATTACACAATTGATACTTTATTAATCTAAAACATAAAAATATCAAAAGCATTTAAAGCTATAACTGGACCTACCACTGTTGGATTCTCAGGGTCTAAGCTATTCTCACTTGTAAGCTGGTACTCTGACTGACTGAGAGCGTTTTCACATTTATCCGATATCCGATAACGGTGTCGGCCGCCAATAGCCGACACCATGTACTGTTTTCAGATATATCTAATAAAATTGGCCCGACACGACCATTTGCTCTAAAGCACCGACTAGTTACGGATGGTAGGGCTAAAAAGGAAAGTAAAATTAACGTCGAAAATTGCTTGCAGTCGCTGTTTTAGTCTCTTTGATATCCGGAAACCAACATCGGAACGGACAATGTGACAACCAGATACATACCTATGTCATACATTTGACATCCTCCGATATCGGATATTAGGTATCGGATAGTGTGAAAACGCTCTGACAGTCGAAAGCTCTGGCGCAAGCTTCTCTTTCAGGGTCAGGAGATCCGAAGGTAGTCATATCTAAACAAGGAGAGGACCCCCTAAGCGTTGGGTTCCGAAAACTACTTGAGTTGTTTCAGTTGACAAAGCATACAATTATTTAAACTTATAAAAAATACAAACGATGTAGTTTCACAGTACTTAGAAGCTTAACAATAAATAACAATTTTATTTATTGCAGAGCTGTATTTCTAAAATCGCGTGACAATCCCTTTGCCTCGGCTTTGTTACATAATAGACTCCTAGTTGGCAAACTGTAGCTTAAGCTTTTAATTTCTTTTCAAGTAGCTTTTCCTTGCAGAAAAGTTGTATAAAGTTTTTGTTGTTAAATACTATTTAAGTATTGTTTGGTTAATGTGCAATACAATAGAAAATGGTTTTATTCATTGCATTTGAGATAGGTAATAATAATATATTACATTATGCACCTATAAATCGCCGAAGTCCCAGAGGTGTATAAATATCCAAATTTAGTTAATAAAATTTAATATTACTTACGGTTTTGTAAACGTGTGTTTACATATGTACATATTTAAAATACAATTTCTGAGTCTTGTCGCTACCCTAGAGGAATTCAAACGTGATATGGGCATTTTTTTGACCCTGAGGTAAAAAAGGTCACGTCAGAACTAAAGAAGAACAAACAACCTCGGTCACAGATCGTCGAAAGGTACAATATTAATCCTAGGACCGTAGCCTCTGAGGATCACTTTCGTTAATATTTATGTATGTTAATGTGCTTTTGTTGGGCAAAGCAGCCAAAAGCAGCAGTAAAGAATTCTATCCCATTTTGAATGAAATTTTAAGGCTTTTTGCATGCTAAATACTATTATTCTATACTATTCAAATCGATCAAAATAGGAAAAGTTTGAATCAGTCTAGGCGGGGTTTGAACCCGCGATCTTTGCCTTACAGGGTGTCTAGTAGCTTAGTGGTCAAAGCAGTGCCCCTGTAATGCAAAGATCACGGGTTCAAATCCCGCCAAGAGCGATTCAAATTTTAGATGGCAATGTAAAGTACCTATGGAATATAAATTTGTATCAATAAGTCAACAGCATCAGTGTGATAAATAGGTCTAATTTCTGAAGTTCAATTTCGACTAAGAAACTTGGAAATGTTATGTTTTTATTAAATCTCTTGTATTAAATCTTCCAGAAATTTGAAAATGACGATAGCTCTTTATTTAAAAAGAATGTTATATTTTATGGAATTTTACAGTTAGTAAGAAATTTACGATACGAAAAAAGGCGAGTCAGATTCGCAAGCTGATCGTACTAGACTACTATTACTGATAGAAGTGCTACTGAGAGAACAAACTTACCGTTGATTGATAAGTAAAGCCATTAAGTTATCTTGCTATGTTTGAGTGCTAGTTTATGATTGATTTTGATAAAGAGAAAGCCACTCACCCAAAAAGGAATTAATTGAAAAAAAAGACGGGTTGCACTCTGGGAGTGCCGGCAGAAGTGAAAACTTTTTCTTTCTTTCTTTTTTCGTTATATACATAGCAAAAGATATAAAGAACATATCATATCATACCATACCATACCTATAATATAGCGCCAATCATAGAACCTATCACTAATGTTCTGCTAATTTTCTGTCAGAATAAATTAATAAATTACAAAAAGCAAAAATAATAACATAAAGTGTTAAATTACAAAAAGAAAAAATAATCACAAAAAGTAATAAATTACAAAAACAAAAAATAATCACAAAATGTAATAAATTACAAAAAGAATCACAGAAATGACAGAAGGCCAGGTTAGAACCCAGTACTATCTGAAACCATAAGGACTTACAGTCGAAGCGCTAACCACTATGCTACGGAACTATTTATCATAAATTGCAAAATAGACAGTCTGTAGCTAATATTGTATGACGTCAGTCGTCAGTTACGGTTCAAAGGACAAGCTATCCTGACGCGAGTTCAACACTTTTTACCCATCCAACGCCGCTAAAGAAGTTTTCACTTCAAAAAAGCCTACTGCAGTACACTGCTAAATATAGGCCTCTTCCAATCTGCGCCATTTTTTTCAGGTCCGTCCGTACATCTGGCTAGGGGGTGCCCCAGACGAAACAATACCGTAATTTATTTTATGAAATTACTTAATCAACGTTAACATGCAAAAGAGCTATATCATACAATGCAGCAGCTGCCTGTGTTTCCATAAACTTTAAAATTTATGCACATACGTAAAATAATGGAACGTTATTCTGTAATCAAATTTTAAAGCTAAAATATGACAAAGTTGTAATAAATCTTTTTACGAAAGTTTTAAATATGAGTTGGTCGTAAATACGTAATGAGAGTTAAAAAAAAGTTGGTACAGCGACAGTGGGGGAGTCCCGAGAGGGACATAAGTTCACCGGAGCGGGACTGGCGCATGGAGGGAAGATGCGCTATGAGGACTAGCCACATATTGTTATACATTATAGTTAACAAGAATTTTTAAAAGTTTCTTAAATTCAGAATCTTTTTTTTATTACTTGCTCGAATTATAACTTTAGTTCCTCCTGAGTGATAATATTATTAGTTAATTGTATTTTAGTATCGCATTTAGTGTCCCAAAAATAATCCACCTTCTATCGTGTCCACTGTGCCCCAACATATGCGCAATGAAAGACGTGGAATGGCGGTCAGCTTCGCCGAATTTTGGATCATCTTATTTGCACTAAAAATTGCATACGGGACGGAGAAGAAGTTATTTAATAATACCGTTTTATAATTCACTCTTAAATTTAACAACAGTCAATAAATCTTCATTATTATTGTATGTTTAATACCAGTACAGAGTCGTACACTGTCTTGGTAGTTGTCAATTAATATCTTGAAAACTAACGACGGAGACTTAGGAAAAATAACGAAACAAATTTAATCATCAAATACTTAGTTACCAATAAAATTATTTCCCTCGTACAATCCCAGCCGCACGGAACACTATCATTCCTCCTACGTCACTCCCACCTCCGTTCGCGGCCGCCTCTAGCAACACGCCCGCGCCCTACGTACACATACGTCACAAGGATTTATGGCGCTCCTGATAGAGCTGCGCTTTATGTCTCCGCGCGAAGTGTTTTAGCAATCCCCTGTTTGTTTTTAAACGGAATTTATACGACCTTCGATACAGATATCGACTGTTTTATTGCAGCTCTAGATTGGTATAGCTGCCCGTTTATGAGCACACTACAATATTTTAGTTATATATGATAGATGTAAAGATGTTTAAGTGAAGATCGTTTATTAATATACGTGTAACATAAATAGAGGACATAATGACAGAAAAGGAGTCTCATGAAGTACTTATGTCAGGATAGAGTCAAATGGCGGGCTGTTATCTCTGCCAACCCCGGAGGGAAATAGGCGTGAGCGTATGTATGGAATGTATGTGTAAATAAACAATACAGACATAATATTATTGGAGAGTTTTTGTGCCGTCAGTGGAAAGACCAAAGGCTTGTCCTGCTTTGTCTTCTACGCTGACGGCACAGAAACTCTCTGTTTACAGGTCCGGCAGCACGAGTGTGACACCTCTGGTGTTGCACACGTCCATAGGCCATGGTAACCAATTTCCATCAGGTGGAACGTGTGATTGTCTGCCACCTCAGTGAAATAAAAAATATAGACACAAAAATATATTGGTATTCATGACGAATTAATTAACTTTATATCGAGAAACAAATCTTATGAATAAAATACCTAATTCGACGAGATAAATTACTACAGGAATTGTATAAAAATGACACAGAGCGCGCAGTATAATTAAAAATTATATTTTACATTTTGTGAAGTCTCCGTGATACGCTGTACAAAGTCACAGCAATGAGTTATTTTAATCATCCTTGAGGATTTAATTTTTACATTTTACATCTTCAAAAGTCGAAATTTTCATTCAAAGAAAGCAAGTTGGGAGAGTAGTTATACAAGATTATTTTTACAGACGGCTGTAAACAAGATCCATTTGTGGTCTTCGTAAGGAGTATTTATATTTCTACGTACGAGAATACCTGAATCGAGCTAATGTTGTTGGATCGGGTTATTCCCGGTTTGCCCTTTTGTGGATTCCCCCTGAAAATATATTGTATAAAAATGGACATGAATTCTCTTTTCTCCCTGAAATTTTAAAGCTGGTACAGCCAGGCAGGACCAGTCAGGTATGACTTTTGTCATTCTCACATTAACTGATCCTCTTCATCTTTTCGTGTGGTTAGTGGCCAACCTGTAACAGAGTTGTTCAGGTCACCCATATAGGCCTCCGTCTTGACCTAACGTCTGTTGACAGCCGGGACCGACTTCTTAATTTAACCTCCGAAGCACGGAAGGACTCAGATGGAACACCACTAAACGGTCACCTATCCCAATGGTAACCTTCGCCTAGGTACCTTAACCCACTGATCGTTTACCGGACAGTAAGCGAACCTGACCACGGGCGCTTCTATTAGATTAACTGATTGAAACAGGTTACTGTTTATGTATCTGGGGGCACGGCAGTGCCCCAGCCAAGACGAGCCAAGGGAAGCGCAAGGGCACTACCTACCTTTTCTCGAAACGCTTCGTCGTATTTTTGAACTCTCATAACTTTGCTTTGGATGATGCTAAATAGTTCAAGATAGAATGCCATCAGTACAATCATTAAACATACAAAGTTTGAATGTCGTAGCTATAATACTTTAGATTTTATTAATGTCTCAAAACCCTTAATTTCGTCACTGACTCATCACTCACTGATCATCAAAATTGTTAGGGTACTTCCTGAAGTCCTAGAAAGCTGATATTTGGTATGTAAGCTAATATTACTACAAATACAACAAAAAAATTAAAAAACTTTACCTAAACTATCCCCTGGGAAAAGGAGGTGGAAGCACAGATTAAATAATAGTACCTACTACGGAGGAAGTTTGTATATGACACTTGCACTACAGTTTGTGCTACATAAGTGAAAATTAATTGAAATAGTTCTTTTATCAAATAAAAAATACGTACGTCACAATTTTTAACCAACTAATTTTAAACTTTAGACTCGTCTTGGCAACATTTTACATGAAAATGTTTTTGGTGGGATGTATCCTTACACCTTACGTGACAATAATTCTGAGCTTTCAGTTCTTTAAGAAAGATTTATCAAAAAGTGCAATTCTCGCCTCAAGAAGTTTTTATTCAGTCACAGTTTGTACTATTCTAAGCGAGATGCAGGCGCTTTGTGGTGTTATTCCTTAACTAGTAAAGTTTGCATGAATTGTATGCGTATAATATCATAATACAACAAAGAAGCGCGAAGTTCCCCATCAACTTTTATTATTTTATCATGGGCGAACAAAGGATATAAAAGATTCGACGGCTGCAGTGCGAATACGACTTGTAGTTGAGAAGTTTTACTGATTATAATATAATAAAATGAAATTTTTTGACGTTTGATAAGCTGACGCGGTTTTTTTTTAACGTGAGGTAAAATCCTTCATGGATGCTATGCCGGACTCCTACCGACTGAAAACCCTCACGTACCGCCTAATAGCCTGCGGTTGGTAGCCCCGGGTAAGCCCTCGGAAGGATGTCCCAAGACTACCAACAGACCTACGGCTGCGGCCTCACCTAGGTGGTTCGGGTGTTATCCCGCGTCTATGGGGTGGGGGGGGGGGGCATGCGGTGCGTGATCTCTCACGTCACGCTGCCGTCATGGGCCTGCTTCTGTAAGGACGGTGAGCAACCCACTCACCGTCCTCAGGACCCCGGTCATGGAGGCCGATGGTCTTCGGCGAAGACACGTTGGCGGCGCCCAAGCCTCCGACTGCGGAACTCGGGTGGGAGAGTTCTCTCCCGCTCCCGCCCCGCCGCCTCTTTCCCAAGCATGACCTGTTCGCAGAAAGAGACAGCGCAGTCCCACTTAGTCCCGCTGGAGACCATGGCTCGCACCATGGTCTCGAGCGAGAGACTGTCCACGTCCAGACCCACCACGAGGACCTGGCGCTGTTCCGCCCACGCTGTGCACTCCACCAGCGTATGGAGCGATGTGTCGTCGCTGCGGTCCTCGCAGTGCTGACACTCGGCCGTGGTTCCCCGGTGTCTTCGCCACAGATATCTACCGAAGCAAGCTACCGTGCCCGGTAAGTATCTGTGACAACCGGTAGGAGAGAGCACCATGTCTCCTCTCCAGCCACTCGTCCATGACCGGTCTGACAGCCGCGATTGTGGCGAATCCCCCCTTTGGTTGCTCAAGTCGCACCTTCCATGTCTCCACGGTTTCCTGGTGGAGCTGGGACCGCTGGGCTTCGATTTCTCGAGCCGCAGGCCTTTGGCCCTGCTCCAGCGCCTCCTTGCGCCATTTAAATAGAGACGCAAGCTGATGACGCGGTTGTTGTCACTGCCTACGTTAAAGGGAGAATGGCGTAAGCTTATGAATGTAAACTATATATAGCATACCACTAATTATTTTTAACAGAATGCATACAGCAGACTTGTCAATGTTACAACCCAGAGGCTGCTGAATTATCTTATGGGACCGTAAGTATGATGTTAACATTTGTATAAGTAAAAGTACAAGTAATGATGCACATGCCTTTAAGAAAACCTTATGAAGATCGTGTTCATTATCTCAGAGCATTCAAAACTAGGGTTGCTTTCTATTAATGACATTTTAATAAACAGAGCGTTATTTTCTGTTCATCAATTAAACTTTTATAGATTTTAGTATATCAAATACATTTGAATCTACATAATTTAAGAAAAACTGCCTACTCAAATTTTATATTAAAAATACGTCCTGAAGTGTACATTATATATTCAGTTAAATGTCGCAGGCGACAAGGCGACGACGAGGCTACGGCGACGTGACACGGGCGACAATATTCAATACCGCGCGGTTGTCATGCGACTCACGGACCAGCAGGCTACAATTTTACAAGAGCTATGGTACACAAAAGTAATCTCGATAACTCAGTTGCGATTGCAACTTGACTGCATTTTTTATTTTAATGAGAAGTGTTAAATTGGTTTAACTTTTGGTTTTGATACTTTAGGTGAATGAAAAATACTTGAAAACATCATTTTTGTAATTCAAAAGTTATGGAACGTAAATTTTTACCCGACTGCGCCAGAAGGAGGTTATGTTTTTGGAGAGTATGTATGTATAATCGTTTGGCACGCTCTACAGCCTGAATGGTTATGGATTTTAGCTTAAGAGGTGTCGTTAGATTCGTATTTGCTGGAGAGTGACACTGGGTATATTAAAAAAAATGGCGGATTTAAGTAAAAAAAATCACTCAAATTTATGGAGGGGTATCAAAATGAAGAAAAATAAAAGACGATTACAAAAATATATATTTCATAACTAAAAAGTATAAAATAAAATAAATTATTAAAAATAATAAACCCGACTGTTGCTGAAAAGATCGAAACAAGCTTTATAGCAGGCGGTACCCATTTGCAAATCTCAAATCCGATAAATATTAATGGACACCGCCTGCTATAAAGCTTGTTCCGACCTTTTCAGCATCAGTCGGGTTTGTTTTGAAAGGCAATGTAATGATCCGAAAAGGATTTAGTTTTGCTAGTTTATGTATGACAATAGCGGCAGTAGTGACGTGTATGGATCGCCAACAGCAGTGGAGTAACAATGATGTACGAGTGTGTGATTGGTAGTTAATTTTCATCAGAATGAAGGTTCGGTATCTGCTGTTTAGGTAGGTGATTATACTGATAAATTGTGATATTTTTTTATACCACTGAAGTGGCAGACAAGCTCACGGTCCGCCTGATGGAAAGTGAACACCTGGACGTGTGCAACGCCACGGGATTCATACTTGTGCTGCTGAGCCTGTAAACACAGAGAGTTTTCGTAGCGTCAGTGTAGAAGACAAAGCAGGAATAGCCTATGGTCTTCCCACTGACAGCACAAATACTCTCCAGTGAGCTCTGGCTACCCTACTCGCCACCGGGAACACAAACACGAGGTTATTATGGCCGCGGTATTCTATAGAGCGCAGGTACTTCCCCAATCGGACTGCTCAATTGGACGGAAATACCGTCGTGTCCTTATTCGTCGTATTTAATAATGTTCAACAGTCTGAGCAACATACATCACCATCGATATGGGTTGTGGTCAATTTACCAACTACAACTGCCCACATTTACCAACGATGAGCAAAAGTAACCGCACACAAGCCCTAGATAATGCACATCAGACTGCAATTGCAATAAGTTGCAACTTTTAACGAATTGATGAAAAAAATCAAAAGTCCGTGTCGTTCAATCCATCGCAACACAACAGAGATAAAAAGCCAGCTCGTCCGATTGATCGCTCAACGAGTATGTAGTCACACAGGACTGGAAGGTATTAGGTATCAGTGTAACAGTGATCATGAATATCATGATTGATCATGCAAATATTTAATGGCTATATGTATGAAAACTGCCGAGATTTTGTTATGAACAATTAAACATTGTGAAATAATTCAGAAAGTTTATAAATAGACTAAAGGTATTTCGTTCATATTCTAGTTTAAATGGTAATAAGTTTTTATTTTACAGCTATTAATCGTCCCTCTGTTTAGAATTTTGTAATTGTTTCATAAATAATGTTTTGGTGTTGGAGAGATTTAAAGATAAATAATAATAAATAAATATGCTGGTTTGTTTTCGTAGGATTATTCAAGGAGATTGCGTTGCTAAGCATAAGCAGAGAGATTTTCAAGCTAAAACCAGAGAGATTGGGTTCTGTATAACGTACATGAGAGAGGGTTTGTTCTGTAACAAGCTGTGTTAATACTGTATAGAGGTCGTTTGCCATCTATATAGCACCAAAATGAACTATTATTGAATTTGTTACGTTTGTTGAGCATTTCCTATTTACCTTGACATATGCCTAATTTTCGCCTACTCATTCCACTGATTGCATAACTAACTAATCAATGACCACAATTAGCATAATTGCTACGAACACTATCAAATTTCAAACAGTACTTGTCTAATCAATCAATATTTGTGTTGTGACATAGATATCTGACGACATCCATGGCCTACATGGAACCAATAAAACCAAACCCATGACAACACATAATGCAAATCATGTTTACAAGAGCGTGTATGCCTACTCCATTGACCCGCCATCGCCATCGAGCAATGAGACCCGCTTACTTATTCATTGACTAAGACTTCGTTCGATACACAGCGATAGATAACACATAAACATGGTGATCGAAGTCTAAAGGGGTATGGTGCATGTGAAGGCGGATTACGGCAAAATCGAGAGCATCGAACTATAGATATACAACAATATTGTTGTAAATGTCTTTTACAATAAGTATATGTCTTTTATTTCTATTGTTAGCACAGTTTACGGTTATTACAACACTACTACAGATTATTACTACAGATTCTTTAAGGTCACAAATTTTGTAAGGTAGTTATAGATTTATGGTATAGTGTTGTCGAATTCTCTTCCTTTCTTATATTAATTTTGTTAACACTGATGGTTTTAGATTTCAGTGTTATTAACATGGGGAAGATATATCCATTTGAACACTTAATAACATAAATCATATAACTTAAAACGAATCGATAGCCGTCAAGCGAACTTTTTATAGAAATCAAGAATTAAACTGATAATTTTATAAATTAACAGATTTTTAACTATACATCAACTTTTTCACTACCACTCATCACGATGCCTAAGGAATGATAACTCAATTTAAAATAGACATTATTATAGACAATTATTTTTAGATAGTATTGCACAATTAAACTGAAAATCGATTAAGAAGATAAAGAAAATTAAAATTGAAAATTCCAGTCAATTAAATTGAAAAATTTGAAAGTCGCTCACATTGCTTCCACACCTTTTCCAATATTCCACAATAAACAGTATCCCCTGTAATACGCCTCCGCACCACAGTATTCACTGATCATCGTCATTATCGCTACATTGTGCTCGAACAATAGTGATTGTGACTACCGATTTTACATGTGAAGGTACCTTGGTAGGGAGCTGCCTGCGTAAACTGCTCATTTCAGTTATGCGACATAATATTATTTGATATTCATACTGATCTTTGTGCTAGACATATTTTGTTATTGGCTATGTAACGTTGGAATAATTGGGTGTATGATATTAAATGGACTTACTAATATTTGTTATTCTGTTGTTTGATATTTATCATGATGAACTTTATCCGAAATTAATTAATTTTTCTGCTCAACTTTTGAATGGACAGATTTTTTTAACAAGGCCCATTTGATTATATTATCCATACAGTTGGATAACATTAGTAAGCCTCAAAGTATTCATGCTACTAAGATTACCGAGTTTTTAATTTATCATGCACATTTTTTCTTCATCTCACCTGTAATTTTACAATAACATTAACTTTTTTTTAAATATATAATGTGTTAAAATTAACTAGTAGTAGTGATAACAGATTTATTTTCAAAAGGAGCAAACGAGTTAATGTGACATTGTTCTCTGGCTTTGCCAACTACTTCGAAGTTAACTAACAAGAAACCGCCAATTTGTCGTTACAACTTAATTTGACATCTGTAGTGATCAAACTGTTCGGTTGATCTCACAAATTGATCGATAACTTGTGTCGAACTACGCCGCAAATTAGTTATCAACGATTAACTGATTTCATTACGAATAATGAAATCGTTTGTTTCGTAGAAGTTAACGTTTTGGTTAATATACTCATATGTAACAATAATGTTACCGCCGACGAATGTTATAACTGTGAAAGTTTTTAATATGTATGTTTGAATGTTTGACTTCAATGTTGAATGTTGAAATTCAACAATCAATGTAATTGCTGTCGCGTATTTCTATTTACGCTTTATCCCTGTCACGTCACCCGTACACTGGGTTTCATTTTGTATCTGCCTTACTTCATGATTGCAGCACACCACCCCAAAGTGATGTAAATAACTCACTGGACGGAGGTTTGGTCATAAACAGAAGTATAAAACTTTTCGTTCTAAATACAAGCTCCAATTCCTCAATAAGAAATGAACAATAGATAACTCCACGAACATTACACCGCCCGACCACCATCACATCGAATAAAAGCAATAACACTCAAAGGGTAATAAAATATATTTTTACGAAGTACTGCTTATCGTTGAATTCGGTTCTTATTCCACTCGTAAACTGCTGTGACAAACGCCCCATTTCAAGGACTAACAAATCAAAGGCTTTGGTAAATTTTAATGGTAGAAAATAGCCTGATGACCTTTATGTTGGCGCAAATAACTGGGTCAGCTGCGACTCCGCTTTACTGTACATGGGGCTGAGGTTCACGATAAATTATGTTCTTGTTTATGTTTTGAATGATGTACAATCAACCTGACAGTCATGAGGCAGAAACAATTTCAAATTGTATGAAATTTACGCTTGTTCTCTTTTAGATAAGACTGAAAGTTAGCGGTAATTGACAGAAATGTAGGTTATATAGGTATCTATAACTATATTATGATTTCCATTAGTAATGGAATTCCTCTATTCACTACGAATTCCATCCTTCCACGCAAAAATTTACAATTTTCGTGCCGAGATACCATATTTCAACAATAGTAGGTTTAGCTAATATTTATACAGTATGAACAATACATATTATAATTAGAAAAAAAGAGGGATTTTGACGTTCTTCAATTAATGTATGCTTGATCAAGAAGTAAACGTGATTAAAAACGATGTTTTTTAATATAACACGTATACAAATTGCGAAAGTTTAATATATGCATAAGATATAAATATGTGATGCAACAAGGCATATTTGTGGATTATGCATATTAAATTGATATAAATGTGGAAGCCACTTCGTCATAACTTCTGTCACTTTGCCAAGAAACTTGGTCGCATGTTACTTCATTTGGCCTAATTCGATGCAAACTTATACCTTTTACCATTTCTGCCACTATTTTCTCAACAAACTAAAGCAACTGAATGAAATTTTGAAGCATTTACTATGCTAACTTTTCAAATCGATTAAGAATAGGAAAAAGTGAATGCCCAGGTGTGACTCGAACCCACGATCTTTCCCTTACAGGGGGAATGCTCTGACCACTGAGCCACCGGGCCACACCTGAAGCTTTTGGATAGCTTCAGGTGTGTGTAATTATTTGGGTGGAGTCATCAAAAAACAATGTTTAAAAATGATTGCAACATCATTCATTGTTTCCGATATTTCGTATAAATGTCGGAAGATGCCTCCCACCGTCGCCCTAAGACGGTAATATAGGAGAATTTGGATAGCTTCAGGTGTGGCCCGGTGGCTCAGTGGTCAGAGCATTCCCCCTGTAAGGGAAAGATCGTGGGTTCGAGTCACACCTGGGCATTCACTTTTTCCTAAGCAACAAAAAACTAATAAACTAAAGCAACACTTTTTAATCGAATGAAAGAGCCATGCAGACGGAAAACACATACATGCTTTCATCATTATCATCATCATCATATCAGCCGCACATATTCCACAGCTGAACGTAGGCCTCTCCTATAGACTTCCAGAACGACCGATCTAAAGCAGCTCGCATCTAGCGCTTCCCGGCTACCTTGATAAAGTCGCCCTTCCACCTGGCCGTTGAGCGTCCTACACCACGTTTGTCCGTAGACGGTCGCCATTCTAGAACTTTTTGCTCCATCGGCCATCTGTGCTGCGCGCCCCGCCCACTGCCACTTCATAAATACAGGCTTTAGAACGTAGTAATTACTAATTAGTGACAGACAAAAGGGAAATGACGAAATGAATGAAGGTTAATGATTTATTATTAAAATTAAAATTATGAGAAGATGTCATTTTTAGATCCATTTTCTGTTACGAATAGAAACTTTTTCTTGAAATTATTCTGGGTTTTGGCCTTGTACTTAACAATTTTACAATATTAGATCAAAGTTATTTATGTAAATAATTGCTTATTAGATCTTTTTTATTTTAAACATACATACCTACTTGTCAAACAAAATCAGGCTCTAAAAGCCTTCCTAGAATCGCATAACGAGGTCCTAAACAGACAAATAAAATGATATTAGGGTAAACCGTACAGGTACGTACAAACGTACAGTAAAGCAACATATTCTCTTAACTTGACTCTTAAAATTACGGGAAAGGCCCATCGGTTACGGCCGAGGTACTGACCCATTTTCCTTAAAGGGCTCTTAACAACTTAAGGGACATATAAGCACTTGATACCCTTTGTTTTTTCTCTTATTCCTAGTTTTATCACAAGGAATTTGTTGAGGAAAGTCCCGAGTAAAAATCAAATTATGTTTTGTTTATTCGTCACGCCGTGTTTCGCTAAGTTAAGGGGTTAGAGTATACATTATGTAACCTGTAATAGAATAAACGCTAGACATGAAGTTACTTTGTACAGAATTGACTTCTGAATCGGTTTCCATCATCGATACTGGTGATAATATAAATGCAATGAATGATACTGGCACAGTGTTACTATCAAAAATAAAACATGTTAGATGAGGTAGGACACGATGGTATTTCCGTCCAATTGAGTAGTCCGACTGGGGAAGTACCTCCGCTCTACAGAATACC
This sequence comes from Eilema caniola, assembly GCA_949126895.1. Lineage (NCBI taxonomy): Eukaryota > Metazoa > Arthropoda > Insecta > Lepidoptera > Erebidae > Eilema > Eilema caniola. The sequence goes on along the minus strand of OX421479.1, from coordinate 23,250,124 downwards.
GCGGGCATAATAACCTTGTGTTGTGTTTCCAGCGGTGATTAGGGTAGCTAGAGCTCACTGGAGAGTTTTTGTGCTGTCAGTAGGAAGAACAAAGGCTTCTTTGTCTTCTACACAAACGGCACAGAATCTCTGAGTTTACAAGGTCAGCAGCCAGAGTGTGACTCCCATCAGGTGCTTGTCTGCCATCTCACTGGTAAAACAAGCGAAAGTAAGTTGGTGCGCCTGATAGGCTTTCATGCCTAAACCATTGAACCGATATTAGATAGGACAAGAAAGAACTTAAGAAAAGACATGGGCTATATTTGGTCATGATAAGTGTACGTACCCATATGGTCTTCAAGCAACTGTTAGTTTTCCATAATATTGTAGTTTTCAATCACTAATATTCATCGTGCTATACATAAAAACATGATTAACAACACGCAATATTTTTGCTATTTTACTTACAAAAACCTTTCAATAGACAATTGAAGTCATTCTAAGATTCCCAGTTCTTAGTCAAGTAGCATAGCAAAAAATTATATTGTAGAATTCGACATAAAAAATTCATCTTGAGTGGATTAGGTCAACCACAAACCAATTCATGTGCCTCGATTATACTTCTTAAAACTTTATTTAAAGTTTATACAACTGAAGCAAAGTGATCAATGCATAATTTTAAAATTCTGATTTAGAATATCCACTTTTAAACTAGATTTTTTTATATTGAATAGGAGAATCTAATAATAAGGAACGGTGTAGTAGTTATAGGAAAAGTATTGGGTAGAGAAGAAGAAGTAACCAAAAACGATAACCGACATCCATGCGGGTGAAGCCGCGGGCATCAGCAATCAATTTATAAAGACGCAGAATATCTTTCAAGGCAAAGGTAACCCAAACATTTTCTAAACATTTAGGTATATATCGAAATATTTTATTTGAATACAAAAGAATTGATACGGCGGAAATAAATAGCGTGAATAAACAAGTTAGAATGGTTTTACCAATGGATGTGATAAAAATATCACAAGAGACTGAGGGAAAAGTGCGGGTAGTCGCATAAAATAAAATAATTCTCACAATATGGTCGCCGGCACTTACGATAACATCGGGAACACCTGCCTGCCCATTACTTATAGTAGGGGTCGCTACCACTTATATCGTTTACTTGAGTTTGTATTAGTACAGTACGAATTGAAAACGGCCAGTGTGTTTGATGGTGCTTCAATATTGTACTGACGACATTTTAAATGGTGCATGTCATCGCATTCTTCTTTTATGGATATTGAAGGTTTAAAACTAGAGTTAGAGCATAAACCCATAACTTAATGAAGAAATACTTGAACGATTACCCATTTTACGATCAAATTTTACATTCGTCAGTGAATAATACATACACTAACTCTGCATTATTTATATGCCAAGACAGCTTAACTTTCCTTGGATTTCTTGAGTGTCATACTTAGTATTTAGAGAGTGTGATGATAAATTAAAAATAACAATTGTCCCGAACCCGACGAAGGTTCGTTCGCATTAGTTCCATTGCTCAGTTCCATGATGGTACTACTGCGAATTTTTTTCGTATTAGTACCATTTAAACGACGTATAAATGGTACTACAATGCGAAAAATATTCGCAGTAGTACCATCATGGAACTGAGAAATGGAATTAATGCGAACGAACCACTTTTTTTGAAGTCGGTAAAATATAGCGTGTTATTGTACAAAACTTATCTATTTAGGTCGTTGCTTAATACAGTCATTTTAAAATATATCACTTAAACGATATTAATAAGGCTTCAGAAGATTACACAACGACAAGGAATGATCTCCTACAGAATGTTTAAATTAGACCAGCCCAGAGTTTATTGGTCTTTCGATGCCAGGTAAATAAATAAATAGTTTATTTTCTCACCGCAGCATATATTAACACCACACATAAATTTAACACAAAAGGATTATGACTGTATGCATATTAGATCCTTGCCATTTATGAATTACATTAGGAGCATAATAATAAATATCAGTACAAATTTTACTTGCACAAATTCATCAGAACTTAATATCTCTAATTCTCAGAAGGCTATGAGATGTCGGAAAAACCTTCGCAGACCTATTGTTGCGACAGTGACAGTTGGTTTGTGTGACCTATTGACAGTTACAACATTCCTCGAATGTATTTAGGAAGTCCTTAAAGGCCACACTCTATAATGTTACGTGCAGATACTTATCTATACAATAGCGGACTTGTCACTGTGGTTTGTAATGACTTCGTGGAATTAGAAGCGAGGAAAAGAAATCCAAAGCCTATTGCAGTCCACTGCTCAACATAGGCCTTTCTCAATGTTTCTTTCTTCAGCCTACTGTGCCCACGCTGGCCAAACGGGTCGGTAAAGGGTTTTATTTCGAGATTTCCTTCTCTCGCATTGATATCGTCTACAAACTTTTTCGTTAGTCACCTCTACCATTCAGATGAGATGCAGTGATGATGCTTGTATTCTTTCTCCGTCACCACACAGATAGGGTGCTACTAAGTTTCTCCAACCGAGAAACTCACTCGTAATTGCCGGACCTTGCCCGGACGAACCCAAGGCCTCAATATCGCACGCAAAGTTATTCATCGTCATTTATTAAACAATTCCAACGTGTATTGTAATTAGTATAATAAATAAACATTGAAATAATGAACCATAATCAATTCTTGATACTATTTTATATGATAGGTATATGTAACAACAAACCATGTTGTGTTAAAAACGAATGTGCACGTGTGAAACCCGATTCCTGCTTATTATTTTTAAAATAGTATACCGGCTTCTTTCTCTATCTGGCATCCCAAACCCGTGAGGAAAGGAAGGCGAGAGCCTTGTCCGTAGTGTAGCATTTGTACTGGATAACGGGTGAGGTTGACCCCGAAAACCTTGATCCCCATTCATTGATTTTATATAGTACGGAGAAAAGCGAATAACAAGTGATAACCTATAACAAATAATATTACTTCTGCCTGCATACACCAAAGTATTTTATATGAGTTATTTGCTGCGGCATCGACTTTAATCATTTTAATTAATTAGATGGATAATTAATTTACTTATGAATTATTACTAATTAGATAGGTATATGTATCTGTTATTAACACTTACGTTAATTATAAGCTCATTATTGGTTTTGGCTTCGAGATTAAATTATTTTACTGTTCATGTAGACACGTAATATTAGTTAGAAAAATATACGTAATATTGAATTTAGTTTAGTTAAAAGAATTACAATGGCAATGGGTTATGAATTCATGTTTAAAATTAATCTTCGCCTGCCAACCAGCGGGGCAGTTCTCTCGAAGTAGGGTTGAATAAAACCGCATGCCACCTCGGGTCTCAAATGCCAATGGTAGTCCAATAAGGCATTTCTCTTGCACCCCGGTTGATTCTAGGGCATCTCCAGTGTCAAAACTCACGCACCTAGTGGGCTGGGTGGACCGAGAAAGTCCTAAATATCTCCCAGACACCGTATGCGGCGGCTGTTTTACTATCAACCGCATAAATAACTATATAGCATAAATATTAAATAACTATACAAATACATAGCATTAAAAAGTTACGGTACATTGCAATATGACAGCTACTCAACTATTAAACTGTTTTATGAGTTCATGGTAGGCCCGCAGGTCCGCTCCATCACACTTTCATAAGTATCACTTGCTCACAGAAGAAGCCAGCAGCAGCTCACGCACTCGCACTACGATAGCTGAAAGTGTAGTGTGTAGTGAAAGGACTACCACCCTAAAATCTGCCACAAAGCTACGCCTCAGACCCTCCCAGGCCGTATACTCCGCCAGCGTGTGCAGCCCCATAGGGTCAAAACCCTTTTATTTTATAGCATAGTCATATAATTTCATCAAATGATGACATAAATTAAATAGATATCTAAGTTGGTAACTATATATCTTGATACGGAAGTTATGAGCGATACGGTGTTAAATAATAAATAAATAAAAACAGTGGTTTAAATAAATAAGCAACCCATCACCGATGGACGGTATTTCAACAAAATAGAAGCTCGTATCCAGTCTGGCAATAAGAGCTCATTAGGAGGTTTAGCAGAGAAATAAAATAAGCACCGTGTTTGCCTAGCCCCGTGTGCTTACACTCCAAGCTCAGTCCAATTTCTCAGCCTGGATAAAATACACGCGTGTAGAGTAGGCCAGGAGCTGACAGCTAAATCAAGACACAATATAATATTCTTTTATTTTATATACAGCCCTTTCTAGAGTATGGAAGCATAACTTAACTAACGCGTCTTGGTTCGGGAATCCTGATAAAAATACTTAGGGACCAACATTTTTCTTTGTAATTAGCTTGTAAACATACCACCAAAAATTTAATTAGATTATACAACAACTAAAAACTCAACTACGGTACTTATTGAAAACATTATTTATACACATAGTGATACTTGTGCAATAAAGCCAAGTCGGCATACCAAAAAAATAAAAATGAAGTTAGAAATCGTTGTTACATTTCGAATTCAAACAATGTAGTTCTTAGGAAAAAATGACAGTGTTTAAAAATACCGTGTTACAATTTGGTAGGATTACAAAAACATCAGATGACATGTCAATAATAGTATGTCAACGATTGATATTGAACTGTCTAATATTACTCACAAGATACAAATTTGTGTGTCGTTGCCGATAGCGGCCAAGGTCAAGTTCACAGAAACGAGTTAATAAAGTAAAAGTGAATGTTGTAACTGCTCACGGAAGCGTTTTTGTACAATTTTTTATCTATCTATGATGAACTAGCTATATCCATGACTTCTTTTGTGCTTAACGATTACGTATGCTCAATTATCCGTAATTAAATGAAGTGGATAGTGTTATCTTAATGCTTCTATAGGTCGGACAGAATACGCTGTAAGCTTCATTGAAGGAAGTGTCAAATTAAAGGACAATAATCAGAATCCCGACTGCTACTAGAGTAGACCGAAACAAGTTTCATAGCATGTGAACTGCCCTTGCTGCTAAACTTGATTCTGTCTAACTTGCTCGATCTTTTCAGCATTAGTTCTAATTGATTTGATATAAAGCAGTAAATAAAACCGTACTTTTTAAAAATCATACCACAAGTATGTACCTATAGCATGATAAACACATTTTATTACTGTCACAGTTTTATTTGAATGTAATTAATTTTGTACAACGAGATAGCATCGACAGAATAAATATATTTACAGAGCGGAAGCTTCGCTATTTTGCGGTTTATGTTTGAATCAATTATATAAATCACATTATTTACATAAAGAGGGACTTTATTTATTTACCCCATTTTCATATACTAACATCTCTTTTAGTTAACCTAATATATATTTGTAATTTTGTATATCTGATCACATTTTGCAAGTTGAGTAATAGTTTCAACTGTCGAGTCTCTTTCCAGCCTACTCGAAATGGCCTTCGGCGAGCTATTGGTATTAGGCGATTTATACCTGCAACACAAATGGTTCTGCTACTATGAGAATATCCTACACTGTTTGATTGATTCTATAAGAAAATTAAACTGAAATTGTAGGAGGTCGTAGTGAGTGCGCTCCCGGGCTATACTCTACAGCAAATGCATCGAGTAATCGGTTTACTCGGACCCGAGGCACCTCGCAACGGACTGCGAAGGATTTACTCGCCTCATTTTGCTCAACACGACGAGACTCCATTTGAGAAAACTTATCCGTGTAAGTTGTAGTAAATTACTCTTATTTTGTTTGAAGGTGCGAATTCGTAGCGTTCGTTTCGAGCACAACTTCGCGATATTATTTATTTAACAGTTGATGAGCAAATGCAACGAAGCATAGAAAAAGTGAGTCGTTCGCCCCAGCGTGGTTTTATTTAGATTTCACTGCATCTCGCCAGATAGCAAGAAGCTATATAGTGAATTGCACCAACTTGTGCAGTACTTCCATACTTTTCCTCTGTACTACTTAAGTCTACGTTCGACAGTCCCTACTGATCGGTGGTATAAATATCAAATTCCACTGATTGCTGCGCTATAACAGGAAACGTTTCTGTTCAGTGTGAGCACTATCGCTAAATGACCTGCACTTTTCATTCATCAGTGAGAGAGAACATCATTATAATGCACATGAAAAATCTAGTCAACTTTAAAGTCTGTGGTATCAATTCAGTTCATAAGTCGGTCCAATTTTTACACTTCCGTCCATTACACTAGTTTACAAAAAAAAACTTTTTGTCGAACGCAAAGATTACATTAATTGTTTTTGATACATTACTACCCTACATAAATAAATTTAGTATTCATAAATTTCTATCACGTCAAACTTTTTAGTTAAACATTAAAACATTTTACGACTACCCGCGCATAAGTTGGATTGTGTAAAAAGTGAAATAATTTGTTAAAAAGTGTCTTAATAATAATTTTGTGTTCTAAAATGTCATCGAGGGTTTGTAAAACTAATCCAGACCATTTTTGTTACATTTGTGGCAAGATTGTGTTGTCAAAAGACAGAAGAAACATCACGGACTCAGTGAAAAGAGCTTATTTTCATTATTTTGGTTTTTCGATTGGAAACCTGGACAAACCATAGGTCCCTCATGTAGTTTGTGTGAGCTGTCAAAGCATTTTAACCAACTGGGAAGCAGGCAAAAATAAATATTTGCAGTTTGGAGTACCAATGATGTGGAGAATGCCAACAAATCACCATACAGATTGCTATTTTTGTTTAACAAAATCATTTGGTTTCAACCGCAAAAACAAAAGTAAGGTTCGATATCCTGAAGTTTCTTCTGTGACAATGCCTATTTTACACACTGATGGCATTCCATTCCCATCACCACCAGGCTCATCTTCTGGGGTAACTGAAGAAAGCAGGCTAATAAGTCAGAGTGACTTGCAGATTGAAAACACCAAAGAGGAGATCAGTTCTGATGAAGACGAGACTGACAACAAGGAACCACAACTTATAACACAGTCAAGGTTGAATGACCTTGTACGAGACCTACAACTGTCAAAGAGCAAAGCAGAGTTATTAGGTTCACGATTACAGCAATGGAATTTGTTAGCATCTGAGACTAGAGTCAGTATTTATCGCAGCAGAAGTGAACGTTTCTCAAAATATTTTCAGCGGCATGATGAATTTGTGTACTGTTCGGACATTAATGGCTTATTCGTGTGTATGGAACAGGTCTATGATTCCAACGAATGGCGTTTATTTATTGATTCATCCAAAGCAAGTTTGAAAGCTGTGCTTCTACATAACGGAAATCTCAAACCGTCTATTCCTATTGGCCACGCTGTAAATACAAAGGAATCTTACGAAACGATGTCAACGTTAATCAAACTTATAAAGTATCATGAGCATAACTGGAAAGTATGTGGCGATTTAAAAGTGGTAGGCTTACTCTTAGGTATGCAAAGCGGTTACACTAAGCATTGTTGCTTTTTGTGTCTTTGGGACTCGAGAGCAAAGGATCAACATTATGTTGTGAAGGAATGGCCTAAAAGATACGAATATTTGCCAGGTACCAAGAATATAAAATACAATCCGTTAATTAATCCGAATAATGTTATTTTGCCACCCCTCCACATCAAACTAGGTTTGATAAAAAATTTCATTAAAGCCCTTGACAAGAATGGTCCTGCTTTTACATACTTAAAAGCTATTTTTCCTGCTCTTTCTGAAGCAAAATTGAAGGAAGGCATCTTCATAGGCCCTCAAATACGAAAATTGTTAAAGGACGATACATTTTCGTCACATTTGACTCAAATTGAAAATGCTGCCTGGATATCTTATAAAACAGTGGTTCAGAAATTCCTCGGAAATAAGAAAAGTGTTAACTACGAAAGTATTGTTGCTGAATTATTACAGAATTACCAAAAAATGGGAGTAAACATGTCTTTAAAAATACATTTTCTTCACTCGCACCTAGATTTCTTCCCTGAAAACCTAGGGCAATTTAGTGATGAACATGGTGAACGTTTTCACCAGGATCTGAAAATGTTTGAAGAAAGATACCAAGGATACTGGGACCAAAACATGTTGGCAGACTATTGCTGGTCAATTATAAGGGAAACTGAGCAGTCTGATTACAAAAAAAAGGCGAAAATAAGTCACTTTTAATTTTTTTGTCGACAATTTTCTATAGAAGTGAAGTATTTTTGTAAATTTCAATTTTATTAAATATTTTTGAAACTAGACGTGCTACATTTTTTTAAGTCACAGATTCGTAACCAGCATAAAAAATTCTATTTAGGCACATGTATCTCATCTCTGCGTTTTTTTTCTTGTAAACTAGTGTTATTAGATATGATAAAGCTTTGATCTATTTTACACCTCGTGGGAATAGTGCTTGGCAGCCTTCATAAACCTTTGAAAACACGAGGCGTTACTCTCAGTAAGCAAGTCTCTTCAAAATGTTTTTGTTCGCTAAGTAAATTAGAATTATTTTTTACGAGAAGTCACAAATAATTTCTTTATTAGTTTTATAATATAAGAAGGAAAATTTTATGATACTGAGCAATAATGGTGTTCCTTAATACACATGAGAGAGTTTTCATAATAGACAAAGAAACCTTTTCAATAAATAAATGCTAAATTTTTATAAGAATCTAAATCTAAGTACCTACTTAAGTTACTTTTTTATATTGATAGTATAATATACTATACATTTCCAGGTATTCGGAAAATTAAATTTATATAACCAGTTATACAATATTGCTCCTATTTTATTGCGTATTAATGTACTAAATGCGAAAGTTTGTGAGAATGTATGGGTGGTTATTACTGGATGCCGTTTTAGTGCCGTTATAATAATTATAAAAATACTACGAAATGTTTAGTTGCACCTCAGCTACAATTTTGTAAATGTAACGTATAAAATACAATATAACGTCAATTTAAGGGTTAGGAATTGAGGTACGGCTTCAAAAGTAAAAAAATGACGGGTTGCACACCGGGAGTGCCGGCATAAGTGAAAACTTTTTTCTTTCTTTCTTCGTTATATACATAGAAAAAGATAAAAAGAACATACCATGCCATACCTACGATACCGGACCTATATATATAGCACCAATCATAAAACCTATCATTAATTTTCTGCTAATTTTCTGTCAGAAGAAATTAATAAATTACAAAAGAAAAAATAATCACAAAAAGTGTCAGAAGCCCAGGTTCATACCCGGTACTATCACTGAAACCATAAGGACTTACAGTCGAAGCGCTTACCGCTAAGCTACAAAGCTTCTTAGCGTACCTAGCAAAATAAACACTCTGCAGCTAGGAATGTTGTATGACGTCATGACGTCCTACAAAGTCGTCGGTTATGGGTCAAAGGTCACGTGATCCTGACGCGAGTAGGTCACGTGATCCTGACGCGAGTTTAACACATTTTACCCATCCAACGCCGCTAACGAAGTTTTCACTTCAAAAAAGAAACAAAAATCAGGCATGTATGATAATATCAAACTTCTAAGTCAACTTAATCAAGAGATCCAGACGTTTAAGCAGCATATTTACACAATCGCAAGGGAATCTAAAACCTCATATATTAGATATCAATAAATGTATCAAGTCATTATGGTGCTGAGCTTAATTACCTATTGTTTATATCTTTTAAAGCAACGTCAATATATCGTATATCTAATCAGATCTAAATAATTTATTTAAATAGCACCACGGTCAATAAGCCCACCTCATGTAAAATAGCTTCGATATTATCTGAGGAACCTTGAACGACAGTATGACATAGACAGGCGGTAACGATGTCAATCAATAAACTCGAATGAATCTAATTACATCCTATTTTAGGAAACATTATATTGTATTTGGTGATAATTAGAAAAAAAAATGTATCAGACTACAATTGCCGAAGAATTTAGTAACCTAAATGTAAAAGATAAATAGGTATAATATAACTTCCAGGTACTTGGAGAGAACTTACACATCATAAGATGAGATCTTAGTCTTCCTGTAACCATTGCTGCTGAAAATCAATATCTAGATTAGCGTAACACCAAATATATCGTGACATTTGTATAAATGAATTACAAGTTCAAATATAACGAATCCTCTCCCGTCATGTCTCTCTCGTCCCAATTATACCCCTTGTATAACTCTTCTAACAGTTTCAAAGGTAGTCTGATACAAATTTTCGTCACCTCTGATTGAATGCTCGATCCAGAAACCGATACAAATTGCATCCTGTACTAGAGTCGCCTTTCATATTATATTTTCTTCTTTTGATGTCAAGCTGCATAAAACTTTTTGACCGATAATTTAGTATATCGAACAGAACCCCAATGATTGGCACTAGATGTATTGGGCTATGAATTGCTTCTATTTTAGTGTAAAAGAATTTAACGAATACCAGACTAATGGAATACAATAGAACACTAATCAAATATCGAATAGCACCTGCCAAATAAATTGATAGGTGCTGTTCATGGACATGGCTAGGTGCTATTCGCTCAGGTGCTATTCGGCTGGGTGCTCTAAGTGGACTACACCGAATATCCATATCTTATATACAAATGGCGGTTTTTTCGCAAGATGACACAGATTTTCGTGATCTGTTTATGCAAACTTGTTAACTTCATTTCTTCCACGCAGTCTGCATTTACAGATAAAGGAGAAAGGTTGCAATTTTTCATATGAATTTGTATGGAAAGGTGTAACCCTATCTCCATTGACGACTGTACATGGCAGCAGCACTAATATTTTATATTTTACTTAATTAATTTATGTACCTTAAGGTAATACGTACGCATGTAAATACAAAATCAAAAAATAAATCATTTATTATGTTTTCAGGGCAAAGAGAGAATATTATCGATCCTGCGTTTTCTTCTATGTACACCTGCAGGGCTAACATGCGCGCATCGTCAAATATCTCGAATCGAGATGAGATATCATCTCGAGTCTTCTCGAGCGAAGTAACGCCGACATATTTTGTCGCGTCAAACGTTTTCAATTGTTGTCTATGGCATACACATTTTTTAAACATTTATCCGATAAAATCGGCCCGATACGGCCATTTGCTCGAAAGCACAGACTAGTTAGGGATGCTAGGTATGAAAAAAGAGAAAAAATAGTGCAAACAATTTTCGACCTTATTGACATGACATGCTATCGATTCTTTTTTCTTATATTCGTGATCAGCGTTATCAATTAATGCGAAAAGACACGTAACAAAGGAAATGTCATTAAGGTCGAAAATTGCTTGCAGTCGCACAAAGGTACTAAATGTTGATCCAAAATGCACCGAGCACAAGAAAAGTTTACTCGAGATAACTTCTCGTCGACCAAATGAAGGACGAGAGACAAAACATTTTAAATGTCAAAATTCGAGTAAATAAGGGCACGTATGTTACAATTTGCAGACACTAAGTAGAGATGATTTCTCGAAGTCGAGTTATGTCGAGTTACCAACAGTCGATATCGACATAAAACGGCAAAATGCCTCGAGGTAGCTATCTCGTGGCGCGCATGTTAGCCCTATAAGCTACCAACAGTCGACATATCAACATAAAACGGCAAAATGCCTCGAGATAGCTATATCGTGGCGCGCATGTTAGCCCTGCTGAGCACTAATTCCCGATGCATGTAACTTCCATCCATTTTTGGAGTCCAAAGCTAACTCTCGTATTACACATATTCATGGTTTAATGCATTTTACCATCAAACACGGGGGGAAAGCCTATACCAGAAGCCTATACAAGTAGCTGGCTTAAAGGTAAGATTGATTTGCCCTCTTATAATACTGGCGGGCTCCATACGTCTGTTGAGACGTATGTACTTGTACCAGAGTCCTTTATGATATTGAGAAGTTCCCCAATGACATAAATATCTAATTAATAAAAAAATCATGTCACGAAGCGTATCAATATGTAGGAGCTATTTATTTTTATGTTGAATATAGTTTGTGGTATTTTAAATTCGAGAGACATACCTATCATCTGCAGAAAATAAATAATTGACATGAATAACATACATAGGTCATTTGTCGAGAATCTGCCTATAATATTAAAAGAAAATCGAGTTCTATAGGCAATACGATTGACAATGAATAAACGATAATAATATATTATAGTTAGTAAAAATGTTTATTATCTAAAGTTTTTTTTCAGTCACGCATGGTTGATGATACTATAGGCTTGTTTTACCTTGCAAAAATAAAAACAATAAGTCCCTTTGAAACCCCAAGACGTGTTGTGACACTATGACACGTGTCAGTGACGTCGCGCCTTTGAATAATGATACACCATCACGACATTTTACATCAGAAAAGGCCTATTCATTTGTTATGTTAAATAATATATTAAAAAGGGCCAAATTTGAATGTTGTTAAGGATTGTTGGAAGTTTGTTGATATTCTTACCAAAGTTTTTTGACGTGATAACGTCTTATAAATTGGTTTGCCGGGCGACACTTCAAAAAACTGCGTTACGCTCCGCGTTATGCGCTTACAATGAGAGCGAGTGAGAGGCACGCGTCCCGCCTAAGAGCGAGAGAGACAGACATAAAAAGTGAAAGGCACGCGTCCCTTCCACTCGAGCACAGTTAGCCCGCCTAAGAGCGAGAGAGACAGAGCGAGAGAGAGAGTGAGAGAGATAGGCATACACACCGGTTCATGTCTTATAATTAATAATTTAAAATTTAATTTTGTTTATAATTCTTTGTATAAATAAATGTTTTAAATTGTTACTATTATTTCATCCTTCTTCCTACTATACGAATGAATATTCACATTAAAATTATTTTACCACTCAAAGTCGTTGTCACGTAAAACTTTCGCCTGTATACCGACTTTACAGGCAACCAAATTTTTTTTAGTCCTTAGACACTTACAGAAAAATGAATTCAAACAGCAAACTTTAGATGCAACTGAGTATACGCTTTGTTGATGTGATGATGACACATGAAGTAATTAATAACTAGCATACCTTAATAACCATCAAGTATGTTCATTTCAATCGGCAAGAGTGCCTGCCAGTCATTGAGCATACCCAACTGAACTGACCATAACAAACATAACAAAAACTCACGCCTTTATCCCCGAAGGGGTAGGCAGAGGTGCTAGCACCCACATTTCGCCTGGCTGACCATATGGCAATATATGTGTGTATCTCAAGTTGTGGCATGTGGAGGGCTACCACTGGTAATCGATTAGCATTAAGCCAATACACTAAGTATTTCAATACCATAGAATTAAGAATATATACAGAAACAACTTTTCTCTCTATTATTAAATCGCAGCGTTACATTAAACTTGACAGCTGTAACGATATTTGCACCATGTTATCGATTGATTACATTACTTACAGTAAAATAGAAATATAACCTATAATGTTCTGCTGAAGACTTAAATCACTTTCAACTTCGTAACTATGTTGTTCCAAGTTACTTAGTAAAACATTGACGACTCAAGTTCGCCACCACTGCGTTACTTGTCTATAGTGTAACTCTTGTACTTAATCGATGTTCGATGAAGAAGCTAAGTCTATTATTAAAACTAAAGACAAAGTTGTGAGCTTGTTAATAATTTGAAATTAATTTTATAGTTTAATGATAGAGCTTAGCTCTACATATTATGGGGTCTGTGGGTAGTCACTAATAGACTGAGAGCCCATGAACACCAGAACTTCGTCATTTTATAGAAGCTGAAAGTGTGTCAGCGCATGCTCCCAACACGGGTAAGAACGATGGCCCATTATGAAATTTGGATCGTAGTGACTTTGGCACGGTACTAAACGGTACTAAAGTTTTGAAAAATGAAAATCTAAGTATTTTCGTCAAATAATAAAGTGTGATTTTTAGATATTACCTTCACAATATTATAAGAAATCACGTCATTCATATACAGACACTTTAACTGTAAAAGCCACTACACCACAAACTACACAATGTGTCATCGTTATTATCTGTGTTAGGAGCATGCGCTGACAAACTCTCACCTTTCATAAAATGACGAAAGTCTGGCGTTCACGGGCTCTTAGTCCATAACAAACCTGAAACTACTTAATGAATTAAATAAAGGTATATACTTGGATAACTAGGCCAATATATATATATATATATATATATATATATATATATAAATATATATATATATATATATATATATATATATATATATAAATGTTTGTACTAAGCACATGATACCTAATAATAATACCTGTACTCGATGCCGGTGGGGTACTATTTTTTACATAACTTTAAATATATTTTGTATTTTTTTAGGATATATTCAAAAATGTAATTCATATGTATTTTAAATGAATGAAGGATATAATAATAAATAAAGTAGGCATTGGGAAATATCGATTCATTCAATAAGGAAATATCATAATATATGGTTTAAGGTACAAACTATTTATAATCTATACTATTTTAGTCTGTACATTTGAGATATTTTAAAGAAATACGTGAGTTATGTTATATTAACGATAGCGAAAACTATAATTTAAAAAAAAAATGCAGGTGGAAGGCTAGTGGGATAGAAAAATATTATTTAGATTTTTAATTTTTAGTCATTAAAATCCTTTTCGGTATGAATATGAAAGTTTTCACGAACGGAAAGTATACCTGGTCTTATTTCCGTTTCGTTTACTACTTTTCTGGTGTAATTTTGGCTTTACTGTTTTTTGCTGACTCATTTTCATGTCCGCTGCATCTGTTTTTGGCAGCCGCGATTTATGGATACACGAATCTTATCTAGAAAATAACAGTTATGTAATATACATTCACATTTATGTACACTTCATGGAATAGGGCTCTTTTTAATCTTCATAAGCATTAGATTTGACAGTGTATAATATGCCACAAACTATTCATCCAATATCGTTGTCATAAATAAGCTTCTTATGATAATAACATATTCATATTTATAAATATTAATCCATATGATTCAATTCGCAATCACTAGGTATTAATATATTTTGTTGACAGTGTGACATCATTCAATACCGTTTCTTCATTCACATTACTTGAATGCCTTCGTAACCTTGTAACGTTTTTAAAGTAGTGTTAGGGATCTGTTATACTGTATTATTTATTTAGTTTTATACAAATATTTAATTCAATCATTTCTTAAATGAGTATGTGATTATAAACTCGAATTATGCAACAGACTTGTTACATATTATTATTTCAAAATTGTTATGTCTCATCATCATTTATCTTAAAGGGCAAAACGGTATTTCAAAACATAAAGATTATGTCTCGTTTCGACTTTGACCAGTTATTTTGTAAGTGTTGCGTGTTTCATTGCCTATTAACTAAACTACCGTCCTAAAATACGATACCGTTTGTACATGTAACTAAGTAATAAGCAAATCTATCATCGTTAGTATGTAACCTTAATTCACAAGTCATAAATTCATGGTAACACCATATGCCCTAAACTAAATACGATTGCAAAGAGTCTCATAACTTTTGATGGTTTGAGCATAATAACTTTTGATGGTTTGAGCATAATGTACTGGCTGATGGCCGCGGTTTCGTTTACCTGGATATCCCAACTTCTGGTCATATCTCTGGTTCTACTCAATAATTCGCGATGATATACAATGCGGATATCACATTTAGATCAGATTAGTAGTATTTGCGCCAGATCAGAATTTAAAATAATGAAGGATTCCGAAGAATTAAGAAGCTTCTTGCTTTTAGAAGTTGGTTTAAAATAGTTGGATTCAGTTTATTTAATTTAAAATAATGTAAAATAACTCAAATATTTCTTTCAATATCTCCAATGTACAAACATGAGTTCTTTACAATTTTATAATACATTGGATGTTGTAAGGTTAGTGAGCGTTGAACCTTACTCTGCCTATGACCCGACATGTACGATGTTGATTTTTTGTGAAGAGTTCTTTAATATTACATTATTTTTTATACTGGTTGACTAAGCAAAGGGATTCGTGGAATAACATGAATGTCGTATCCGGTCAATTGAAACGCTTTTGTGACATTGATTAGATTTATTTGTAAAACGTACTTGGAATATTAAAATTCTTACCGACATTCTTACGGATTCCTCCGTTCTTTTGAACTTTAATAATCTCATTAATGCCGTGTTGGTTCCTGGTGAAGTAGAACAAGGCCACTCCATCTCTTCCTGTAGGTGTCCTAAAAGGCGACTAAAGGATAGGGATGTTTTCCATAAAGTCTCTGACTAAGTGACCGCTTGAGAGCAATGGATTGAAGCTTTTTGTAGGGCTTGAGGGCCGATTACGTGGGTTCGAAATTCATATTTGTCAAAAAGTGAGTGTTTATACACCTCTGCTTACCCCTTTGGGGACGCGGGCCAGAGGGTGACGGGTGAAGTCGGGGATCGCGTGGTCCCCCTTCCCGAGGAGGGCCAGTCCGAGAAGAATGGCCCTGGGTCAGCCGGGGTGCGAGGGATATGTCGCGAGACAACCTCACCTTCGGCCTAGCACAACGACCCACAAACGGCGTGCGGTTTAGTCGGTTCGAGTCCGATATAACCTCCCTCTCCGGAACCGGAGGGGGGGGGGGGGGTATCCATGGGGATTTCCCGCACGTAAAAAAAAACCCCTTCGGAGATTTACATAATATGTAAATATAATTATGTGTGTATGTAATAATCTTATTAGTCTTTCAGTAACTTAAAGATAGCGGCTAAGTGCAAGTCTGGCTTTCTCACTGGGGGTTCCCCTTAGGCCTGGACTTAGGGGTATCCTATAGATACTTAATGTTTTTGTTGGAAAACTGGAGCTATCAGGTAAGATGACCTCAGTCATGAACTGATGACCTAGGAAAGCTAGCTGGGGAAGACTTGTTACCAATGATAGAGGATAAAGTGCTATAGCATAGTTATATAGCCAGGCGACTGCAATAGGCTAAAATTGATTGATTATAGTGGATGATTTCATACAGTTATAATAGGTATAAAATCGGTGAAAAAAAATAAAATAAAATATAGTAATGGAAATCACAAACGAAAGGTAGTTGGGGTGCCGACGTTAAAAAATTAGTTAATTAATTGGGGCGCACCGGTGACTCTCGCTCCGCTTGTTACCTGGGGCAAAGGCTGGCCATCGCTATTCAGCGGGGCAATGCGCCCAGCGTGATGGGCACTTTTGCCCCGGGTACGGTGGAAGGCGGGTTAATAGACGAGATAATATTATATGGACCATGTAAGTTTGACTCTGTAATACGTATTTGACGAATAATTTTTATAACTAAACCTAATTTACGTACACAGTGTTCATTTGAAATGTTAATGTAAGTTTGTAATAATTTCTTATCTTAATGTATTTTTAATGTTCGTTGCGTTTTGTTCCCTGTAATTATTTATATAACTTTAATTTTATCGCGTTTGATCTGACTTCAGAAATTTGACATGAATAGTGATGGACATAATATATTACAGAGCATTGTATTTAAAAATATAATCTATTGTCTAACAAACCGTGAATGTTTATAGTTATTTGTTTCACTATTGAGATGTTTATCTGTCTTTACCTGATATACTTTGGTCGGCATGTTTCGACGGTGACCACAATATGTTAATATCAATGTCATTGTATATAGCTTGAAACATGACAATACACAATCAATTTCAATTAATTACTATGCTTATCTTGTAGAAATCTTCTCATTTGTTAGTCACTATTGATTGTTAAGATATGATATCAAATTAATAACCAATAATATCATTAAATAAAATAGACTATACATCTAGTGTGCGCTCTATTATGTGGGGCCGAAAATCATTGTTGGTATAATTTATATATTTCAGTGTGAAGATGTTTATTTGTTGGAAATCAACAACGTTTGCCGCTGACTGTACATGTGTCAAGGATTAGATGAGCGACTCGACAATAGCCTGAGGCGATATAATCATATACCCTTCACATGTCGTAGGCAGTTGAGAAAGTGAAGATCTTTAGTTATACCCAACTATGTGATTAAGTTAAGTAGTAATTGTTAATATATTTTCGTTCACAAGAAGTAGGTAACTGACACTCAAGGGCCATCTCATAGGTGTTGAACAAGAAACATTTTTAATTTAATTAAAAAAAAAGCCTATGAAAAATACCCAAGTGTTAGTAATGAATAAGCTAGCCCCTAATGACAGACAGGTAATGCACACGTCCATTGGCCACGGTAACCACTTGCCATCAACTGGGCCGTGTTTTTGGCTGCCACCTAAGTGGCATAAACAATATTCACACACATCCGAAAATTAATTAGAAAAGCATGGTGCTACCTTAATTTCTTTTTATGCTCTTTGGAGTGGCAGAGACGTAAGTGTATGAATGAAACTATGCATTTGAAATAATCAAAGCACATGCAATACCGCAAATATTTAATTAGTTTTTTTTTCATAGGATACGTTAATTTGACTTTACCTCACCTGATGGTGAGCTGAAGGCAAAGTCTCAGGAAAGAGGGCCACCATTATATACACGTGCCATGTTAACAATGGTGGCACTCTGCCTGACGGCCTCATCAGATGCTTTTTCATGCCCCGCTTAAAGGACCCGGGACTGTAGGAAGAGGGAAGCAAGTGATTGTTGGCCTACATAGTTAGTTTCAACAAGAATAAAGAAGACATAAAATTGATGGGTTCCATGACCGTTCCATAAGTGTGTAACGGACTGCAGTCGTTAAGTGGAAGTAGTTCACAATTAGATGGGTAGATGGAGCTAAAATTCAAAATTCAAAAAAATGGGTGTGGTATTTAAGAGGGTTGTTAGATGGCGCTGCGATTGAGCCATT
Source organism: Eilema caniola (assembly GCA_949126895.1). Classification (NCBI taxonomy): domain Eukaryota; kingdom Metazoa; phylum Arthropoda; class Insecta; order Lepidoptera; family Erebidae; genus Eilema; species Eilema caniola. The sequence goes on along the minus strand of OX421479.1, from coordinate 23,231,396 downwards.
TCCTTTATTGTAAATAAATTAAATTCCATGTTTGTCTTATTGGTAGCGAAATAACATAAGATTATCCGTAAAAAAAAATTGAAATAAGATTTAACATCAACTGCTACTGATCCTGCGGTTGATGTAACCAGGAATCTCTATTGGCTGCATGTTCTGTGATATTGCACTAGTCGCGAATTCTAAATATTAGTATACGAATAATTAACTGGAAAATTAGTTAGACATTATCTTGGATTATTCTTATTCCAATCATATGAATTAAGGAGTTTTTATAAAAAGGGAGCAAATTCGCTGAGGCGGCTTGCCGGAAATAGCTCACGATTGGATGAAGGATGATGTGTAGTTCTAGAAACGGCGAGGTTAGTTTAGAGAAGGGAGACCTCGCCTTTAAAAGATGGGTTTTCTGGAGGCACTTTTCACTTTTTTTCGTCATTCATTCGATCCAGATAGCTAAAAGGGGTACGGCTCGGCGGACTGTCTTTGTAAGTTATATATTTCTATCGTTGTAAAGAAATAGTGTTAAATTCCTTTTGTGAATTATATGAAATTGTTGCCGGTGTTGTGTAATAAACGAATTACTAGCTATCTTCGTTTAACGCGAACAGTTTAGAGTTTTTCCAATGTACCGCCGAGAGTTTTATAATTCTGTAAAAATTATAAATTGTCGAAATTTATTGTAAACCTTGGGGTGTGGGGTAGTTCTCGCGTCGAATATTGGGATGGGTCGCGATCGGAGCAGGACCTGGGGCCTTTGCGAAAATGAAGACACCTTACATTGGGCAGGGATAGTACGTGTAAATGTATGCGTATTATTACTGTCTTGTGCTGTTGAGTCTGGCAGTGCATTCGTAAAGTCCTTACGGTCGTTTTATCATCTTTATTATGTTGAAATTGTTGAAATTAATTGTAAATCTTGATTTTGTGTGTGGTTGGGCGTGATACGTACAAGGGTGCGCGATTAAGATTTGTTACGACTAGGGCGTGGGGTAGGCTAGTTCTCGCGTCGAATATTGGGATGGGTCGCGATCGGAGCAGGACTTAGGGCCTTTACGAAAATGAAGACACCTTACATTGGGCAGGGATAGTACGTGTAAATGTATGCGTATTATTACTGTCTTGTGCTGTTGAGTCTGGCAGTGCATTCGTAAAGTCATTGCTGTCGTTTTATCATCTTTTGTTATGTTAGTAGTTGAGGGTAGCACTGCGGTGTTTTAGCTAGTTCTCCCGTAGGAAACCCATGGCGATGTGCCTGGTTATGGAGGGATACCTAACGGTGGCAACAACTCCATATTTATCTGAATAGCTAGGGGCCGGTAACCTTTGAAGCGGGCGGCATTCCGATTTTACCTGTGGAAACGGGATCGGAAAAGCTTCCTGAATGTGGGTGACTGTTTGTTCTGTGATGGGTAGGTACCGTCGAAGTGGAACCGTCCAATTGGGCCTGGATCAGAACTTACAGAGCTCGCAGTTCAGTCTTATATATCTATTTATATATACACTAACTATTATCTCGTTAGGGTTTCAGTTCACATCCCTGAGCTTCGGCTCGTGGACTGGAGCAAGCACACAGTTATGAGGATAGGCCAGTCAAGCCTAACTAGCTTGCACCCATAGCAGAGCAGGAATGTTGATGGAATACCATCAATACATGATAGGCTCACAACACACCACACGTTTAAATGTAAATAAGGTGACGTTACACCTAGTTTTGGTTGAACAGAAGTTCTAAGTTGGGGGTAGAGTAGGCACTCACACAATGGGAATAGGTTAGGAAGTGTATTAGTAAGGACTAGTATTGTAACGGTTCTGAGCTAATCGGGCCTTTGCTTGGTGATGTAACATATCATTCCTTGGTGATGCTTGTGATTGATTTAGTTAAGGCTTTTCGTGCGTTAATGCCGTGGTGAAATCGTGATTTGAGTAAATTGTATACGAGCTATCGTGTTGTATATTTTAGTAGGCGTTCGTTGTATTCGGATTAGACCTATAAGCGAGCCGTCGTTGGACCGCGTTACTAATGTTCTACTTGCCTAGCAACTGACTTAGTATGGTCTCAATGAAACTTGGATTGGTGGCATAACATATTTTAAATCCACCCACATCATAATTAATCAAATTCGTAATGGAAATTATTCCGAAATGAGAAGTTTGTTTGACTGATCTACCAATTGACTTTGAATAAGATACTATGCTATAAATAATACTTATTACTCGGAGCGTCGTAGCCGAGGAATCATTTTGGCGAGGTACATCTAGCTCACCTTAGCAGAGCGCTTTCCTAATTTGGAACTTGTATCGAACCTTAATTGATTTGGGCAATTGACCCTAGATATGGCTGTCTTCTACACCAGGGACACTATATCGATCTCGTTTATGCACGTGACAAGTATGAGTCAGTTCTGACATGTTAAGGATCCTATTTTGGACACAGAATCTCATTTGATGGATTGGTCATCAGACCGCGCTACGACATGAAACTATTCATTGAATCTGTACTAGTCATACTATGTTTTGACAATATTGTGAAAGAAATAATCTTATTTCGAATTAGAATTAATTGGCAACGCCTTTCTAATTCAAGTCTAATTAGACGTATACATTTGTCTGGATTCAGATATTGGGGGAGGGAAAATACGAGTCAGCTATCCTACTCTCTAAAGGCGCGTAAGTTCCATTTGGGGCTACGTGCTTACAAAAGGATAGAGGGGGGATATTTAAAGTTGGTAGTATCCCACTGCACACGGCGATTGGTGGAGCCTGTGCCAACGGGGAAACAAAAACTAACAAATTCAAAGTATACGCCAACGGGGAAACAAAAACTAACAAATTCAAAGTATACGCCAACGGGGAAACAAAAACTAACAAATTCAAAGTATACGCCAACGGGGAAACAAAAACTAACAAATTCAAAGTATATGCCTATGGGGAGCAAAAGTTATTCGGGTTGCTTGCCACAGTAGTAGTGATTAGGGCAGTGTTAGGCTTGCAACACTAAGTCGACAATGTAAAAGGTTAGATCAATAAAGTTATTCGGGTTGTTTGCCACAGTAGTAGTGATTAGGGCAGTGTTAGGCTTGCAACACTAAGTCGACAATGTAAAAGGTTAGATCAATAAAGTTATTCGGGTTGTTTGCCACAGTAGTAGTGATTAGGGCAGTGTTAGGCTTGCAACACTAAGTCGACAATGTAAAAAGTTAGATCAATAAAGTTATTCGGGTTGTTTGCCACAGTAGTAGTAATTAGGGCAGTGTTAGGATCTAGTACGGTTGTAGGTTGCTTGTGAGAAAATTATTTGTGAGAGACTCATTCATTGAGAAATTGTTGTACCTTAACATAAATCAGTTAAAGTAAGTGGGGGTAGAATTAAGTAATTGTATAGTAATGTTTCATTATATAAATACCAGCATTCCTAGAACTCTATAGGATCCGGGATATGCGGGCTCATCTAGGGTCTCCTCTGACCATTATACGATCATTGGCCAAAGTAGAATTAACAATATAGACGATTTATTTAGTGTGGTGAAATGCTGCGGGTATGACCACCGCTTTATTACGTATTGGTGCTGTGACGCAGGATCACGGTACAATTTGCTGCCGCTCACCAGGATTACTATGGTTAAGGTAGTGTTTATTCCAATTTGGTCCCGCGTGACCAGGACATTACATCTTGGTGACGTGATCTAGGACCGGGGGTTATTACAATTTGGGGCCGTAAGCCAGGATTACACGTTAAAATTTGATGACGTGGATCAAGACTACACACTACAAGTTAATGCCTGGTGGCCAGGACGACACCACAATTTGGTGTCGGTAACCAGGATGGTAACATTTTGTCTGCCCGGGGATAGGTTGGAAAGTCAGGCGCCAGTACGATTTGGAGCCGAGACCTGAGATCAGAGTCTGGGACAATTTCGTTGCAGTGTTCGGGATAGACACTATATTCTGACCATCGGTCGTTGGCATTGTGTTTGTTTGTTGTGGGTTAGTTGAGGGTAGGAGTACGGTATGTTGCATACCGTACAATTTGTTGCTGTATTATAGGTAAGGGCCTCTAGGAAATTATGCTGGGGTGAATTTAGTGTAAAATGAAAAATGGTGAGAATAATAAACAATGGGGGGTCGTAAAGTCTGGGTTAGGATGTTATCAGTCGAATTGTTGGGGGGTCGATATTAAGTATCTTATAGACTTGAGTAGGTCGAACTCGGGAGAAACATTTATTGAATTGAAATACCTACACATATCGTTGGAGTGCAACATTGTATGACAGTGAGGCATCTCAACCAACAGTTAACACTATAATGTATTATTTGTTAACTTATCGTGTATATATAGTTCCGGTTATGAGCCGTGAGTCTTAGCTGAAAGTGGTGTTCAAATTTATAAGTTAAAAGGGAGTTTATAGTGATTGTATTGACGAATCGTTACGTGTAGTGTTCTTTGAGTGTTCGATCAGTGATAAATATAGTATGGATAAGCCGAGCAGGAAAAGGCGGGCGCCTGCCCGTTATGGGGAAAACAGGACAAGTGAGCAAGGGACGACTAGTCCTGTAAGGCAAACTACGACGCCCAATGAACCTGTACCTACCACATCTAGGCGTGTGAGACGGACAATTGAAGCTAGAAGGAGACCGGAGGGGAGAAGTGTGAATGTGAACACTTCTTTAGCTAACCTTCGGTATAGGAAGTTGAATCGTACTATAGAAGATTTAGCTGCGAAATTGGAGACGTTAAGGGCTGAGATGAGTGAGGCAAGAGCTTCCCCAGCAGACAGAAGCGGAAGTAGTCGCGAATGGGGGGCAGTGCCCACAGAAGCGTTGTCTGTGGTTAGGGAACAGGCTAATCCGGAATTGAATCAACAACTATATACAGACTCTCCTAGATTAAGGGAAAATGGGGAACCCTCGATCTCCGTAGAGTGTGTCAACTCGGAGTTACCTAGAAACATAAACTACCATGTGAGAAATGTAACGTCCGAGAAGCCCAAGTTCGGAGACAAAGTCGATGTGCATCCGGTGACGTTTTTGGAAGACCTAACAACATATTTGGGAAAGGTCGGTCGGGACGGCAATCAATTAGACTTGATACAAGAATGTCTAGTGGGTGAAGCCAGAGAATGGGCAAGAGTTTACAAATGTCGTTGGAGCGTATTGCAAGACTTCAAGGCGGACTTTTTGGCTACCTTCTGGGGAGAAAGCGAACAGAACGAATTACGCCGGTCTATAGTGCATGGAGTTTGGAATAAAGCGGAGTCGCCTACTATGTTAGGCCATTTCCTAAGATTGACCGGGAAGGCTCAGATGCTAACTTATAAGTTTTCCGAGAAACAACTGATTGGGGACATAATTAGGCAGTTTCCGAAGTATGTGCAACAGGGATGGTATACGTCCAAGCTGAATAACATCATTGAAACAGCGGAGTTTTTGAGAGGGATGGACGATATAGCTCGGCAAGAGGCTGTATCAACTCCAACCTCTGGCGGCGAGAAGAGGATACCGGAGAAAAGGGCTAAGGATTCTCGTCAGGACTATCGCAGTTGGCCTAAGCCAAGCAAAACTCGACCGTCTGGTGAGCAGGTGGCAACGGTAGTGCAGAGTGATACATCGGCGTTAGCGTCATCCGCAGGTTTAAACTAGTAGAGGCTGGAAGTTCTGTTCCCGATCTAGCCTCAGTCACAGGGAGCGCAGCGTTAGATATGATGATCAAAATGGGTTGGAATCCAGGGCTAGCTTTAGGTAAGGTAGGAAACGGTATTAGGGCGCCGCTAGTGGCCAAGATGACTACTCGTGGTATACGTGAGGGATTGGGTTTTGGAACAGTAGAACCAAAGAGTCTCTTTATCGATAAACAAATAGTTGATGTGATTAAATTAAATATTGAACAGAAACTTTTGAGACAAGGCGATCCTGTGTCGATAGAGGCGGTATTTGATGAAAGGTCTACAGAACGCGATGAGGGAACCTTTAGTTCAGAAGTAATAGTGCATATTTTTGATCATGAGGTTATAGGATTAGTGGATACTGGTTGTGATATAACCAGCATCTCAGAGGAATTCTGGGATGTACTGAGGTCGGATAGGAGTCGCGAAATACCGTGGATGCCGATTAGACCCTTTAAAATTAAGACAGCTGTGGGTCATAGGAGCGGAGAGATTAAGAAAATAGTTCTATTGCCTTTAAAGCTAGGAGAGTGTGTACAAAATATGGGGTTTGTAGTAGTTCCAGGCCTAGTTAATTCGTTGATTTTAGGATTTGATTGGTTAAAGGGGAATGAAGTAACTATCAACACGGGAAAAATAGATAGAGGTTTAGTTCTGGATCAGGCAGGGCAAAGAGAGGTAATACCGTTTTTAGAGCAAGTAAAGGGATCCGACCTAAGGGAGAGTGAGGAATTAATATCAGCCATGGATAGTTGTAGCGAGTTTAATGATCTAGTCTGGACAAGTCTAGAGACCGGAGTTGCCATAGAGACAGAACAGAGGAATAGCTTGCTAAAATTGTTACATAAATATAAGGGTGTGTTCACTTCGCGTTTAGGGAGAGCGAACTGCTATCAGCACGAGATCGTGATGTGTTCAGATGTACCTATTGTTAAGAAAAATTATCCGGTGCCATATGCTTATAGGGGGAGAGTAGAAGAAAAGCTAAGGGAAATGGAAGATTTGGGGATAGTTAGTCGATCTGCAACTCCTTATTGTAGTCCATTGACTTTTACGATTAAGCGAGATGATTCGATTAGAGTGTTATTAGACGCTAGAGAGATAAATAAATATATGGTGGCAGAAACGGAGAAACCACCACTACAGATTGATGTCATGAATTCCTTCCATGGGGCTAACTATATAAGTGTAGTAGATTTGAATAATGCTTATTTCCAAATACCTATTACGCAGAATAGTAAAAAATATACGGGGTTCACCTTCAATGGGAAGTCCTACGTTTATAATGTGTTGCCCCAAGGGTTGAAAACGTCCGTGGGAAGTTTTAGTAGGGCCATGGATATAATATTAGGACATGAGGTCAGGGAATTTTGTGTTAATTATTTAGATGACCTAGCGATAATAACGACAGGGTCATTCACACAACATTTGGAACATTTGGACATAGTCTTAGGTAAATTGCAAAAGGCAGGTTTAACGTGTAATTTAAAGAAATGTGAGTTTTGTTGTAAGGAAGTGAGGATGTTGGGTTACATCATCTCTACTCAGGGATTACACACTGACCCAGATAAGGTTAAAGCTATACAAGAGTTTCCGATACCTAGAAGGATAAAGCATGTGAGGGCATTTTTGGGGTTATGTAATTTTTATAGGAAGTTTATACCTAACTTTAATATTCAAGCGCAACCATTATATAATTTGTTGAAGAAGGGTAAAGGCTGGGGTTGGGGTCAACTCGAACAAAGGGCGTTCGAACAAATTAAAGCTTTGTTCTTAGAAACTATCCAATTGCATCATCCGGATTTTACTAAACCTTTCTATTTGCAAACGGATTGTTCTAAGGTGGGATTAGCAGGGGTTTTATATCAGGTAGGCGATGATGATCAGCAGAGGGTGCTGGGGTTTTATAGTAAGGCATTAAGGGGGGCTCAATTAAATTGGACAGTAACTGAACAGGAGTTCTATTCAGTAATCTGTTGTTTAGAGAAATTCGAAACGTATTTGAGGGGAGCTAGGGTAGTTATTAGGACGGATCATAAGGCTTTGGCATTTGTCAAGACGTGGAGGTTATATAACGCTAAGGTAACTCGGTGGATTAACTATTTAGAGAATTTTCAGTATGAAATACAACATATTAAAGGGAGAGATAATGTGGTCGCGGACGTATTGTCGCGCTATCCTCCTAAAGGGGAACTTTTGCAGGAAGAAAAGGTTAGGTCACCGAGCATCCTATATATGGAAGCGCAACGAAATAAAGAATTACTGAACCAATTAAAACTACTACCTGAATTACAAAGGGCTGATGTAGAGATAAGTAGGGTAATTAATCAGATAAGTACGGCCAGCACAAGAGGAGAGTTAGCGGGTTTGGCGAGTAGGTGTAGATTGATTAATGACGTTTTGTATATAGATAAGGGGGGTGAAAAGGGACAAGTCATTTTCTTACCAAATGTCCTTAGGGAAGGATTAGTTAGGCAAGTACATCTCGAAATGGGTCATCAGGGAGGTTACAAGGTGATAAAGTATATAAGGGATCGGTTTTATTGGAAAGGATTAACTAAGAGTGTGAAACGTTTAGTGAGGACTTGTGACGTATGTCAGTTAACAAAGCATTCTAATTCAAACAAAGTAGGCCCATGCTGTTCAATAATTACAAGAGATATTGGCGATTTAGTGATGGTAGATATATACGGGCCTCTCCCTACGGGTAAATTTGGAATGAATTATATACTCGTTCTACAGGATTCGTTTAGTAAGTTTGTCAAATTTTTTGAGCTTAAGAAGGCAACGGCGGTGGCAGTGTTTAATAAGGCAAAGAGGTTCTTCGACATAATAAAGCCGAAGGCGATAATGTCGGATAATGGGACCCAGTTCACTAGTCGAGTGTGGAAAGAGGGCATGGAAACGTTGGGGGTTAGAGTGGTATACACTACGGTTAGGAACCCACGACCAAATACAGTAGAGCGAGTCAACAGGGAGTTAGGGCGTTTGTTTAGGACATATAATAGCACGAATCACAAAGGATGGGTAAAGACTCTTCCCAAGTTGGAGGAGCTATATAATAACACTTATCATGAAAGCACAGGATTTACCCCTTGTGAGATAATGTACGGAACTTCGACGAGGTTGTCGTTTGACGAGATTATAGGTAGGAGTAATGGAGAGCTAGACGTACAGAAAGTCAGGGAGATAGCGCGTAAGAATCTACAAGAGGCTGGGGAAAAACGGAAGGCGAAGTTTAATGGTAGATATCGGTTGATTGAATATCAGGTCGGCGATTTAGTAAAAATTAGGAAGTTAAATAAATCTAGCGCGAAATTAAAGGTAACCAAGAAGTTTGAGGCGTTGTATGAAGGTCCATACGTAGTGGCGGGAAATCCTTACCAAAATGTGTACATTTTGTTAGACCCCCAAACTAATGAGGTTCGGGGGAAGTTCAATACTATACATCTGTCTAGATATTATACGCAGTAGGCTGGGGCTGGATCGGGAAGAGAAGAGAAGGTTCGTGAACTTAAGCTTGAATTGTTGATTAGATTTTGCAATTACTTTACTTAGTATGTAAGAATTTGTAGATTTAAGTAATGTAGTTAGTTAAGTAGAACTAGTAAGTAGGATTGATTTAAAATTATATTCAATTAATAATTTAGATCTGTTCTGAGGATATATATATATAAAAAAAAAAAAAAAAATGTGATCAATAAATTTGGTGGATAGGGTGAAGCCCATCTGATAGTATGAGCAGTAGTCCATCATGTGAATGAGTTGATCATAGTAATTTTCACTTAGTTTCACATTAGTCACTTTCACCCTAAATTGTTAACGAAATATATTCTCATCCCGTCAGATGGTGGGGAGCAGGGTGGCTTTACCAAAAAAAAAAAAAAAAAAAAAAAAATTACTTAAATATTACAAAAGGAAAAAATTGTAGTAAGGTTCGTTATAGTTCGACTTTAAGACTTAATCAAAATTTATCAATTTGCCACGCGTGGTGTGCAATAGAGGGGGATACTGAAATCCGCTTTTCCTTGCAAAAGCTGGAGCATTCCTGAAATTACGAAACAATAACCATGCGTTTGTATCGGGTGCTGATTGGTTGGTAGTCTGAATGACCATGGAAGTTGGTTATGTTAGAGCGAAAGGAATATTCACGTTAAGGAATGGTCATGGAAAGGTTGTATGTTGAATGAGTACTTGTTTAAATTCAGTGTGAAGGGCCTTCCCAACCAGCACTATGGGGAGTAGAATCGCGAGGCTTGGTTATAGTCTAGTCATTCTGCATGCACCTCAATCGGAATTATGAAGGATTGCTAAGAGTTAGGATAATAGACGGGCTCGAGATTGATGAATCCGAGGTCTAAGCATACCGTTAAGGTACCTTCACACTTCCTCAACTATACAGTTAGGTTATAACGAGCTACACTGTACATGCGCCATTTTCGGGGCAAATGCTTTTGGGTTTCGAGCCAAGTGGGGTGGACCGTTTGCACCTACTATGTTTGACGGCTGTTAAGGGATGACTTTATTATTGGGGGATGGGGTAATTGGTTGTGGAAGAACGTAAGATAGGTTCGCTCCACAAACTTTTACTCTGAGTCGCTAGGACTGAGCTTGCCTCACAACCAGGCTTTCCTTGCTTTAGACTGTCATGTCCTGGTTCGAGGAGATAGTTTGTGTTGCGGGACTACTATCAAGCTTGGTATCGGGACTGAGAAGTGGTTTGTCTTGATATGGTTAAACTGCACAGACACTTAATGTGTGGGATGACTGGATTCTAGCTAAGCGGGAAATATACAAAAAAAAAGGGGGCCTGTGGGTAAAGAAGTATCTTCACCTCGATTTGCAGCCCGTGTGAGGTTTAAATCAGGTTGTCTTTTATTGTTCTGTATTAAAATTAGTAGAATCTTTATTCCGGTCATAAAAAAAAAAAAAAAAAGAGAATGTACCTTCATAAAGATTCGGGGGTCGGGATGTAACGGACTGCAGTCGTTAAGTGGAAGTAGTTCACAATTAGATGGGTAGATGGAGCTAAAATTCAAAATTCAAAAAAATGGGTGTGGTATTTAAGAGGGTTGTTAGATGGCGCTGCGATTGAGCCATTTCCTTTATTGTAAATAAATTAAATTCCATGTTTGTCTTATTGGTAGCGAAATAACGTAAGATTATCCGTAAAAAAAAATTGAAATAAGATTTAACATCAACTGCTACTGATCCTGCGGTTGATGTAACCAGGAATCTCTATTGGCTGCATGTTCTGTGATATTGCACTAGTCGCGAATTCTAAATATTAGTATACGAATAATTAACTGGAAAATTAGTTAGACATTATCTTGGATTATTCTTATTCCAATCATATGAATTAAGGAGTTTTTATAAAAAGGGAGCAAATTCGCTGAGGCGGCTTGCCGGAAATAGCTCACGATTGGATGAAGGATGATGTGTAGTTCTAGAAACGGCGAGGTTAGTTTAGAGAAGGGAGACCTCGCCTTTAAAAGATGGGTTTTCTGGAGGCACTTTTCACTTTTTTTCGTCATTCATTCGATCCAGATAGCTAAAAGGGGTACGGCTCGGCGGACTGTCTTTGTAAGTTATATATTTCTATCGTTGTAAAGAAATAGTGTTAAATTCCTTTTGTGAATTATATGAAATTGTTGCCGGTGTTGTGTAATAAACGAATTACTAGCTATCTTCGTTTAACGCGAACAGTTTAGAGTTTTTCCAATGTACCGCCGAGAGTTTTATAATTCTGTAAAAATTATAAATTGTCGAAATTTATTGTAAACCTTGGGGTGTGGGGTAGTTCTCGCGTCGAATATTGGGATGGGTCGCGATCGGAGCAGGACCTGGGGCCTTTGCGAAAATGAAGACACCTTACATTGGGCAGGGATAGTACGTGTAAATGTATGCGTATTATTACTGTCTTGTGCTGTTGAGTCTGGCAGTGCATTCGTAAAGTCCTTACGGTCGTTTTATCATCTTTATTATGTTGAAATTGTTGAAATTAATTGTAAATCTTGATTTTGTGTGTGGTTGGGCGTGATACGTACAAGGGTGCGCGATTAAGATTTGTTACGACTAGGGCGTGGGGTAGGCTAGTTCTCGCGTCGAATATTGGGATGGGTCGCGATCGGAGCAGGACTTAGGGCCTTTACGAAAATGAAGACACCTTACATTGGGCAGGGATAGTACGTGTAAATGTATGCGTATTATTACTGTCTTGTGCTGTTGAGTCTGGCAGTGCATTCGTAAAGTCATTGCTGTCGTTTTATCATCTTTTGTTATGTTAGTAGTTGAGGGTAGCACTGCGGTGTTTTAGCTAGTTCTCCCGTAGGAAACCCATGGCGATGTGCCTGGTTATGGAGGGATACCTAACGGTGGCAACAACTCCATATTTATCTGAATAGCTAGGGGCCGGTAACCTTTGAAGCGGGCGGCATTCCGATTTTACCTGTGGAAACGGGATCGGAAAAGCTTCCTGAATGTGGGTGACTGTTTGTTCTGTGATGGGTAGGTACCGTCGAAGTGGAACCGTCCAATTGGGCCTGGATCAGAACTTACAGAGCTCGCAGTTCAGTCTTATATATCTATTTATATATACACTAACTATTATCTCGTTAGGGTTTCAGTTCACATCCCTGAGCTTCGGCTCGTGGACTGGAGCAAGCACACAGTTATGAGGATAGGCCAGTCAAGCCTAACTAGCTTGCACCCATAGCAGAGCAGGAGTGTTGATGGAATACCATCAATACATGATAGGCTCACAACACACCACACGTTTAAATGTAAATAAGGTGACGTTACACCTAGTTTTGGTTGAACAGAAGTTCTAAGTTGGGGGTAGAGTAGGCACTCACACAATGGGAATAGGTTAGGAAGTGTATTAGTAAGGACTAGTATTGTAACGGTTCTGAGCTAATCGGGCCTTTGCTTGGTGATGTAACATATCATTCCTTGGTGATGCTTGTGATTGATTTAGTTAAGGCTTTTCGTGCGTTAATGCCGTGGTGAAATCGTGATTTGAGTAAATTGTATACGAGCTATCGTGTTGTATATTTTAGTAGGCGTTCGTTGTATTCGGATTAGACCTATAAGCGAGCCGTCGTTGGACCGCGTTACTAATGTTCTACTTGCCTAGCAACTGACTTAGTATGGTCTCAATGAAACTTGGATTGGTGGCATAACATATTTTAAATCCACCCACATCATAATTAATCAAATTCGTAATGGAAATTATTCCGAAATGAGAAGTTTGTTTGACTGATCTACCAATTGACTTTGAATAAGATACTATGCTATAAATAATACTTATTACTCGGAGCGTCGTAGCCGAGGAATCATTTTGGCGAGGTACATCTAGCTCACCTTAGCAGAGCGCTTTCCTAATTTGGAACTTGTATCGAACCTTAATTGATTTGGGCAATTGACCCTAGATATGGCTGTCTTCTACACCAGGGACACTATATCGATCTCGTTTATGCACGTGACAAGTATGAGTCAGTTCTGACATGTTAAGGATCCTATTTTGGACACAGAATCTCATTTGATGGATTGGTCATCAGACCGCGCTACGACATGAAACTATTCATTGAATCTGTACTAGTCATACTATGTTTTGACAATATTGTGAAAGAAATAATCTTATTTCGAATTAGAATTAATTGGCAACGCCTTTCTAATTCAAGTCTAATTAGACGTATACATTTGTCTGGATTCAGATATTGGGGGAGGGAAAATACGAGTCAGCTATCCTACTCTCTAAAGGCGCGTAAGTTCCATTTGGGGCTACGTGCTTACAAAAGGATAGAGGGGGGATATTTAAAGTTGGTAGTATCCCACTGCACACGGCGATTGGTGGAGCCTGTGCCAACGGGGAAACAAAAACTAACAAATTCAAAGTATACGCCAACGGGGAAACAAAAACTAACAAATTCAAAGTATACGCCAACGGGGAAACAAAAACTAACAAATTCAAAGTATACGCCAACGGGGAAACAAAAACTAACAAATTCAAAGTATATGCCTATGGGGAGCAAAAGTTATTCGGGTTGCTTGCCACAGTAGTAGTGATTAGGGCAGTGTTAGGCTTGCAACACTAAGTCGACAATGTAAAAGGTTAGATCAATAAAGTTATTCGGGTTGTTTGCCACAGTAGTAGTGATTAGGGCAGTGTTAGGCTTGCAACACTAAGTCGACAATGTAAAAGGTTAGATCAATAAAGTTATTCGGGTTGTTTGCCACAGTAGTAGTGATTAGGGCAGTGTTAGGCTTGCAACACTAAGTCGACAATGTAAAAAGTTAGATCAATAAAGTTATTCGGGTTGTTTGCCACAGTAGTAGTAATTAGGGCAGTGTTAGGATCTAGTACGGTTGTAGGTTGCTTGTGAGAAAATTATTTGTGAGAGACTCATTCATTGAGAAATTGTTGTACCTTAACATAAATCAGTTAAAGTAAGTGGGGGTAGAATTAAGTAATTGTATAGTAATGTTTCATTATATAAATACCAGCATTCCTAGAACTCTATAGGATCCGGGATATGCGGGCTCATCTAGGGTCTCCTCTGACCATTATACGATCATTGGCCAAAGTAGAATTAACAATATAGACGATTTATTTAGTGTGGTGAAATGCTGCGGGTATGACCACCGCTTTATTACGTATTGGTGCTGTGACGCAGGATCACGGTACAATTTGCTGCCGCTCACCAGGATTACTATGGTTAAGGTAGTGTTTATTCCAATTTGGTCCCGCGTGACCAGGACATTACATCTTGGTGACGTGATCTAGGACCGGGGGTTATTACAATTTGGGGCCGTAAGCCAGGATTACACGTTAAAATTTGATGACGTGGATCAAGACTACACACTACAAGTTAATGCCTGGTGGCCAGGACGACACCACAATTTGGTGTCGGTAACCAGGATGGTAACATTTTGTCTGCCCGGGGATAGGTTGGAAAGTCAGGCGCCAGTACAAGTGCTGACTCAAGAAACTGCCACGAAAGTGCATCCATATTTTATTTCTTCATGATTAATATTTAGAAAACAGTTCTTCGTCCCCTTACCCTTCTAGAAGTTTCCATCATCCAACATAATCGCAATGACAGCTGCCGTTGAAAAATATTTGTTCCCCTTCAAAAACAGAGGATACACAAAAATAACTTTAGCAAGTAAATAATACATCAAAGGGCTAAGTGATTGATGCAGGGGGCGCTGTTGTGGAAGGGGTGAGAGGGTGTTCTGATGCCATTAATCTTTCTACTGGGACTGGTGGACTCACCATAGGGGCATTAATAGCTTGTTCTGTGGAACCCTGCATTGTCTTCGGTGATAATGTTATAATTGACAGGCTTTTAATTTTAGGCTATTATGAGAAAAGTGATATATTATATTCATTTACAATAATGTATCAAGTATGAAAAACAAAGTGTTCGAACAAACAGTATGAGATTATTGAGTGATATCCTCTTTCTCAGTCATCTATCTTCATCATCAGTGGACTTTTAAAATTCTTCACAATGAGCATTATCGCCTTGATGCTAGTGTGGTTATATTCAGATACAGGTATGACATGTGTGAAAAATATGTTTGATATAAAATTTCAATACCACAGTGAAATTTTGTGATAGGCTGAAGTGTACTGTTGTGAGACACAATTATAGAAAAACGCTCGAAATGGTTTAATGATGAAATTCTGATCTACTTACTAACGACTAAAAATATATAACATGTTGCGTCATATAAGTACAGGCACACCGATCAAGGCCGACTAGTGACATTTATAAACAAACAAACAAAAACTGATTCTTTTTTGTTTTTGTACCTTTATTATTAATAAATTAGTTTTCTAACAATTAGTAAAAAGAGTAAGTCTCAAAAATTTAGTATTTCACATAAATAAAGTAGATTAAGCTATTTCCCGGCCTCGTCTTTGTGTAGACATTAATCGTTCGAAGCATTACAATAAAGCCACTCAGTAAATAGTGCACAATAAGGGCTCCTCAAATATTTCAGTACAAAAAGCTTCAGTCTGCCGCTTTGGATTGGAATGAGACATTACAGGAATAAATGGTTTCCTTTGAAGTCGACGTGACGTGCACCGGCTGAATATCGCCATCTATTTTCACATTCACTGTCACACTGAAATATCATTAGAAAATGGTATACTTACTGTTTTTGAAGGGAAGCTTTCATTGTTTGGGATTGACGCAACATATTACATACAATTTTTATTCATGTTTTGTATTTGCGTGTACGAATATCCCGGAAAATTTCTGAAGAGCCGTTGTTGAAGCAGAAGTTGAAGAAGATGATACCCTTGTCACCTCTTCAAGCAATTCTCCATGAACAGTTCTTGCATATATCTCTAGTGCTATGTATATTTCAAGATATATGTAAAAGTTAAGTTAAACCCAATCGTGTGTTCGATTGCTAATTTTGACGTTTAAAACTAAAGTTTATGTCTCCTAATATTATGGTCCTTAGCTATTATTAAATCCTTAATATTAAATATTTGCTTCTATGTATATCACCTTTATTTTCTTAATCCAGTTCGCTGTATTGATCCGTTCAAAAGATTCAAAATTGAACTTGTCTAAGCTGAAAAATAATAACTGTAGGAAGGCAACTCAGCGTCAGTCGATTTTCGGATAAGTACCAACTGTTTGTCTTTGTTGTTGCTCGATCAGACGATAAGTTTATCCTTTCCTAAATAAATTACTTGTTTAGGCTTTTATTTGTATTGTCTGTATCAGTCCCGGTTTTGATTCGTCACTGTTTTGTTTAACAAACACCGACGGCTTCATAATTCCTTTATTCAGTAAGTGAGATAGACTTGTACAGTTCTTATGAAGATGTTTCTTTTAGT
This sequence comes from Eilema caniola, assembly GCA_949126895.1. Lineage (NCBI taxonomy): Eukaryota > Metazoa > Arthropoda > Insecta > Lepidoptera > Erebidae > Eilema > Eilema caniola. The sequence goes on along the minus strand of OX421479.1, from coordinate 23,214,875 downwards.
GTGATATTTTTAGATCAAAATGCGACTTGTGTTTATGCGTAAGTGGTGAAATATTTATGATGCTCTTTTATTAAGAAACATTATACCACTTAATAGATTTCTTTTTACATTGTATTTTTGGGAATGTTAATAATAATATAATTAGCTGGCATGAAACAAATGCTACAGGAACGTTTCTTTGGCCGCCTGAAAAAGGTACTTAACAGTCTTTTATCAGGTCGCTGATTAAATGCCAAAGGGCCACATGACGGAAATGGTAAATTTTATAGGAGAGCCCATCAAAGTTTTCATCGCGCTATTTTTACTTTTTTTACGAATCTATAAGTGCTACATCTATGTGTTATATACCATTCGATGCGTATTTTAAAGCTTTATTAATGTGATAGTGACTAATTTCACCAGCTTCTATCTACGAAAGTATAATATCACATGAGTCCGTTTTGCTTATAACAATGGCTGTTGAATCTGTCAATATGTATTTACTAAAATGCCACATAACGAAAATTAAGTAATGTTTAATGAACTTATTTTTAAAAAAACTATGTCAATCAATCTTAACTATACTTAAAAAGGATAAGGATAACACAATACAGATAATACGTAATTTCCTGAAAAATTCAGTAGTTATTATATTAATAAGAAAATGTTATAATTAAATATCTGTCTTTCAGATATGGCAATATTACAATTTAAATGGCATTTAAGCCTTAAACATACAAGGAACAACTTTTATAGACTTAGCAATAATCAGAGTGAACAAAAAACCCGTTAAAACGCGCTTAGAATTCAAAACCCTCTCACTTAAGTATTTAGTTATACTACCAGTAGTATTAAATATTCACACTTACGCAGAAATATCACAACTTAAGTACAGTCATTTTACTGGTGGATCAATTATTTTTGATCATCACCATAATCTTCATAAGTGAACTCACATAGAGAGGTACCTATATTCTAAAATTAAACAATAACTGTTTTAATTCAGTCTTAATAATTCAGTCTCTAATTGAACATCTATAAAATTGTATATTATAAAATACTGTTTTATTATTATGTAATACAATATAACGGTAAAAAATGTAGATATCAATTAGGACACTATAGGTCCATGCTTAGTCTAAACATTAAGAACTTTATAGGTTAGCGTAAAAAGTAGGGGGGATTCACATAATTTTTTACAACATAGTCCTTTAGCTACCGATTCTCCAAGGCCCTTAAGGCCGCTAAACGCGAAAAATCTGCAGATTGCGGAAGTCCACGTCCTCTGCCAGAGTCAAACGAATAATTTCCAAAAAAAATTGGAATGATTAAAACATGGTAAACCCATATCTCCCAAGAGTCGTCTCGTGAACCTATCTCTAGCTATTAACAAGGATAGTTTGATGTTTTTGAAAGGACGCATAGACGCCGCCGAGAACGTGCAGGACCAAGCCAAGCACCCAATCATACTGGACGGTAAAGACCCAGCTGTACGCCTACTAATTAACTATTTTCATTATAAATTTGCGCATGCCAACACAGAAACGGTGATTAGAACGGCGGCAACAATATTGGACCCTGAGCCTAAGAAACACAGTTCGTTCGATTGTCTATAATTGCCAACAACGCAAATTGCTGCGCGGAAGGCCCGTACAACCTTTGACGCGTGATCTTCCAGAAGCTCGGATGTCGCATCATAAACGCCCCTTTACATTCGTGGGAGTTGATTACTTCGGACCTCTACAGGTCATGGTACATCGCAGCCGGGAAAAACGATGGGTCGCGCTCATTACTTGTTTAACGGCCAGAGCCATTCATCTCTAAGTGGTACACAGCTTGTCAGCTGACGCAGCAATTATGTGCCTTCACCGTTTCATCGCTAGAAGAGGTACACCAAGTAAAATCTATTCCGATAATGGAACGGCCTTCGTCGGCGCCAACTGACAGCTGAGAGCGCTCTACGACCAAGCTGTAGCTGACTTTGCCGTTAATGAAAAAATAGAATGGGTTTTCATACCGCCTTCAGCTCCATTCAAGGGCGGAGTTTGGAAGCGGCTAGTAAAAAGTGTCAAGTCAGCGCCTCAAATCACCCTAAGAGAGCGTACGCCGACGGATGAAGTCTTCACAACACTTTTATCTGAAGCGGTGGCTTTGGTCAACGCGCGACCTCTTACTCACGTCTACCCTGACCCCACAGACTCCGAGTCGTTAACGCCGACACATTTCTTGCTCGGCTCGTCGTCGGGTCGCCCAGTACCATGTCAACTGTCGGATTCGGATTTGTCCAGCAGAATTGGGTGGCGCAAGGCTTTGCGTCTGGCCGATCATAATTGGCGACGGTGGGTTACGGAGTATCTACCGACGTTGGCTCCAAGAAGAGTGCAAGGAGTTGATGTAAATATTAACGTCGGGGATCCCGTGCTCGTGGCCGATGGAGACTTGCCGCGTGGTACATGGCCACGAGGCGTCATTCAAGCAGCATATCCAGGCCGTGACGGAATAACTAGGGTAGTAGACGTTAAGACTGGCGGAGACGTTGAGGCGTCCAGTTAAAAAAAATGTTATCTTATAAAAAAAGGGGAGGACGTGGCCGACTGTGGCCTCTTTAATAGTTCTCTATGGTTTTATATATTGGTTTTTTTATTTTAAAAAATGTATTAGGTAGAATAATTTCTTTACTTGTCATTGGAAGTGTAAATATTAAAAAATAAAATATTATTGAAAAATTCATATAAGTATTTTCTTCACAACTAGTATTTCATCAAGTAACACTAGGTGCATGGAGTACCTAGCTATGAAAGCATACTTACTGCACGCGAATGGAGCACCCTGGTTCGCTAGCGTACTTATTTCCAGCAATTATTACTCAAAAACATAGTTTTAGATATAAGGTATTTACTGCCTTAAAAAAATACCTACAAGCGAACTATTTCACACAGCAATACAGCCACAAAAGAAAAATGTCCAATTTTTGTTGAGAAATAGTGTCATATTTATTTCCTTCTTATTTACAAAACAGACGCATAACAAGTACTGCACTTTCATCTACAAAAATAAATAATAAGCTCATAGAATTAAAATGCAAAGCGGACACATTCTATAATATGGCCCTCTGGCATATAAAATAATGTTGAACTCACTTGATATTTATATTCCATACGGACACCATCTAAAATATGGCACTTTGTTTTATAAAATTTAATTTAAACTCATACTTATTTCGCAATGTGGCTCTTTGTCATAAAAAATACGTGCGCTCACTCCGACTATGAGGATGCAATTGACAAGATGGCCGTTTCGCTCTGAAGTTGGTCACCAAAGTCACGGAATGCGAAAGAGGCGGTTGTCTGGTTGGTCCATTTTTGATGCTAGAATCGTGGGTGTCTTTTTAGAATTTAAAACTTATAATGATTTAGATACCATTTTTGAAAAAAAACGAGAATCAGTTTTTTTTGCATTGTGGCCCTTTGGCATTTAATCAGCGAGGTGATCACCAGGTGCGTGCTTGTAACAGTTGGGTCATGCCACTCTTGATATACTCCTTTGGCATACTCAAGCGGACTCAAACTGAACTGGACACCATTGATAGGAAAGTCCGGACTCAGTTGACTGCATTTCGAATGCATCATCCACGGTCGTCAGTCATGAGATTGTATATCCCGCGGAAATGTGGGGGACGAGGATTTTTTTTTTTTTTATTTAATCTCATAGACCATTTTCTTAAGTCCAACGTAGATATGCATCGTGATGTAGTCAACATAGATATCAGGCTCACCCCGCTCGGTTTGGATAAGGAGAACAGGCGTAGGCCTACAGTTATTGGTACTGATAACCGCAGGGAGGTATGGCAGATTAAGGAGCTATATGGCAGGTTCTATCGGGCCCTCCACAGGCCCGAAGTAGACCTATTAGCATCTGTATCCTGGCTACGTTTCGGTGACCTTTTTGGGGAAACCGAAGGTTTCGTCTGTGCAATTGCTGATGAAGTTATCTAGACGAATAACTACCGGAAGTATATCATGATGGATGGCACAGTTGACATCTGTCGAGCGTGTCACCAACCTGGTGAATCCCTCAGACATATTACTTCCGGTTGTTCTCGTCTTGCTAACGGCGAGTATTTGCACAGACATAATCAAGTAGCCAGGATATACCATCAGCGACTTGCTCTGAAATACAACCTTGTGGAAGTTGAGGTGCCTTACTATAGGTATGTTCCTGAGCCAGTTCTAGAAAATACTCATATCACATTGTACTGGGATCGATCTATCATCACTGATAGGACTGTTGTAGCCAACAAGCCTGACATTGTGGTGATAGACCGATCCGAACGCCGAGCATTGATTGTCGATGTCACCATTCCTCATGACGAGAATCTCGTGAATGCTGAGAAAGATAAACAGATCAAATACTTAGACTTGGCTCACGAGGTTGTCGACATGTGGTATGTTGACTCAGCAATCATTGTACCGATAGTCGTGTCAGTCAACGGACTGATAGCAAAGAGCCTCGACCAACACCTGAATAGGCTCGGGTTAGACGGTTGGATCAAGGGCCAGATGCAGAAGGCAGTGCTCCTTGATACGGCGCGCATCGTGAGGAATTTCCTTTCTCTGGAGTCCTAACCACCGGTAGCTTGGTCCTTGTATCCGATACCGGTGGGAAACTACTCTTTAAATTTTTAAATAGAAGTTTGTTTTTTGTTTTTTTCTATATGTATTTAAAAATATAATTTGTAAGTTTTTTAAATGAATAAAGAGGATATAATTAATAACTATTTGGAATTTAAATAGTTTGATTATAAGCGTCGCGTCGGTAGGTTAATGGCTTCATCATCATCATCATCATCAGGCTATATTAGTCCACGGCTGGACATAGCCCTCCCCCCAATGGCTTACAATCTGGAAATAATAATAATGATAACAAAATGTCGAGTGGTGAAATAAATTATACAATAGAGTTAACGGGACTGTAGTTTCATGGAAAGCGACAGTTCAAAAGTAATTTTCAACACACTTGCTCATTTAAATAGCTCTAATTTCATCGCAATTCCATGTAATCAAATTGTGACCTTTTCATTGCTATAATTCACAAGTGAGTCATAGATTTTATTTTTATTTTTTGTTGGTTGATTTGCTTTTTTTCTTAAAAAGTTTGGATACAAAAAAGGGTCGTGTTCAATTGTACAAATAAAATAATATATCTACCTATCACTTGTTTTGGAACAAAAATTGCGCGCTATTGCGAAAACCAATTTTGAAACCCATTTTCACTTTTGAACTATGTTTATTCATGTATTTGTGTTATATTAAACAATATGTACATTAGAATTATTTAAATAAAAATATAAAAACAATATATAATATATATATATAAAAACCTGCAGGTTCAGGCGTCAAAGAATTCCTCCCCATCGACGTCAACTGGGAGGGTGGCCAGAAGACTGGCGGCATTGCCACGTTGAATGGTAGATCCTTTGCGCAAGTAATAAACCGGCTCTCTGGTCACGAGTAGCGTCTATTAGCCGTATGGAAATATCTTTAAATAATAGATGGGCACTTGAACCCTATGATCCCAGCGTCTCGACTCCAAATGGCTCAAATATGTAATCATCACTTAAGCTACTATATTTGCACCGTTTGAGAGTCTGCAGCAGCAGCACAGGCACAGTCTCCAGTCCCTGGAAGATGTAGAGGCACAAGGGTCTCAGTCCACGGTGCATCCCACACCAAATGCCTTTCCATCTTCCAAGGCACCATCGACAGTACATCTGGTCTCCTGCCATCGTCGCGCACCAGACCAGCCGGTTCTAAAACGACTGAAACGCCGGCGGTGACAAGAGCCCGACGGATTATGTCATTGATGGACGCGTGCCATGAAAGCCATCCCGCGCTCCTACTGCAAATTCAAATTTGAACTTGGTGTTTTTGAAATTACAGTTATTTATCAATTAAAATGTCTACAAGTACTAATTATGAAGAAAATTATTTATGTTGTACAACGTCCGATATACGAGGAAGATGTGATTGATGTGAAGCCCTTAACGTCATGGAAAGTTTACCACCTGAAAACTGCAAGGCTAAACATCAACATCTACTTTAGTATTATTTTATTCACAAGAATGTTGAAAAACATCGTATAATACACGTGTGTATTGATGATTACCGTCTAAATGGCACCTCAGCGGTAATCACCAACGTTACACATTTGTAATTACTATTATGAAATAAATTGACGCTTGATTGATAAACAAAGAAAGAGTACCATCTGTGTGGGTATTATTTGCATGAATATGATACAAATTAAGATGTTACAATAATGTTATATTACTATATATCCTGTCACATTCGGCGTGCGAATTACTTTTTATACAATGTACATGTAATTATATTATTAGGGCGACAATCGTTTACATTAATTAAAATTTCAAATAACATAAGGAAAGAGCATGCCAAAAATATCAAAAACGTTAAAATAGTCATTAAAAAAAGTATTTATGTATGTTTATCCGTATTCTAGATTCCATAATACAAGCTAATTAGGTAATGCTTACCGCTTAGCGCTGTGTAGAATGTTGTAGAATAAATTATTTTTATTTTATTTTTGTAAGTGTCAATAATCCTAGTCATACATACTCAAATATTCTATGACCGCAAACCCGTGGGCACAGCTAGTGATGCATAAAATTATTCATCACTCAAAATATTATTAACTAATTTGAAGCTTTGCTTAAACTTTATACTGTACTATTAATTAACAAGAGTTCATTAAAAGTTTGTGAATATTTAACAGTTGTAACTTATTATGACCTAATTTGATTTTAAAATTGAGTAATATGTAAAGTTATCCTGATCAAAACAACGAACGCCATAAAATGTTGATATTTATTTTAGGAGCTGAAGGATATCCGTAAAACCTAATAAGTTCCATATTTATGACGTTCTATCGTCGGCCATTTAATCTCAGACAGCTTCGCCATATATCTTTCACTAGCATGTGCTGTAAACATTTTGGAGAAATCAATAAATAGAACTTAACGAAGTCGAGGCGTGATCTTGTCGCCTACAGGACGTCGCATACCTACAACATTACTTTTACTATCTTTCCCATTTCAAATCAATCAATTTTCAATCTTAACCTCCTAAAAATACCGCTGCAGGGAAATGTTTTTGAAACGCACACCAGAAATAGTACCCGAAGTCCCTTTATGTCCCGCGAGGCGTAAATTGGGTTCGAGTTGGACCTTCGTGCAAGCGAATTTATAAAATAATAAACTTCCCGTGTATTATATGGTCGGTTCATAAACGGTTGATACCGAAGACTTGGGATCAAAGGTGTAGGGAAAGGTAAACTTGGATAATTTCGCAGTTGTGGACCACTGACCCGTTTAGCTGAGCCTTAAGTTGGTAAGTCAAATTGAATTTGACAACCCGATTTTTTGCAATCTCACCATTGCGACATTTGTGTATGCATAGGGCCAGTTGATGTGTGAAGATTTTTGGGATCTATGTTGTCTGTATGGTCTAAACTCAGCCCAAAGTGTCACCAATATTAAAGGTAAGAATAATTGTAGCTATGACGACGTGAAACTAATTTACTCGCTCCTACCGCTCTGTTATAAAACTCGTCAGAATCGTCTAAATTAGTGACCATAACTACATAATTAATATTCTAGAACACATTAAAATAACATCGTCTGGGCCCAAGCTATGCATATGTTAATATATGAGTTCTAAAAAGTGGATAGACATACATAGGAACATGTATTTTAAATAGAAATAGGGAATCAAACCAGCGAACTCTGAGGTAACGTAAGCCTAAATAAATGAGTAGGCAAAGATTTATGTTAATTTAGTTTTGAAAAGTTCGAATAGCCGCGCACTAAATCACGCAATAAAGACAATATCGACCAAATGGCAGCTTCCGCCAATGCCGGGAATAGGATAAAGGCACTTAATACCAACCAGGTCATACATTACATTGTGTACTGTCCATACATTATGCAGCTCGTAGACGCTAATCCCAAAGACTGCACCATTGACGTATTATCCTATGCTGTAAATTATCAGCTTACCGCCTTGACCGGTAACGGTAGTGGCATTGTAATTTATATTTTTTTAAGGAAAATGTGCTGCCATAATCTGGTGATTTCGTATCCGTTGAAAGACCAATGGCCGGAGGAGCAAAACAGTCCTATAGTGGAGACATCGACGGTGAATTGGCAAATGTAAGCTGGGAAGCCCCCGCTCCCGAGCTAGATGGATGGACTACTTGAAAAAAGTATCTGGGATAGACTGGATGTGCAAGACGGAGGATTGGTTGCTATGACGCACATTGGGGGAGGAGGCCTATGCCCAAGCAGTGGCCTGCAATAGGCTAACTAATTGATTAGGTTTTGGGCGTCTTGATTAATCCACCTTTGTGGTAATTGTTTTATTACTTCGAATCTTTATGGAATTTAAATTAACTTCTACTGGATACATTTTATATAGGAAACGTCAATTAGACTTCAGCTCGCTTGATGGTAAGCTGAAGAACACTCGACGATACACTCGAGAACACTCCACAAGTATTTAGCTAACATAGAGTGGTTAACAAGATTGCAAGTAAAGTGTGTGACCCTCGTTACTAGTGGGTACTCGAATAAAAATGTAATTACTGTGAAGAATTTGTCATAATTATGTCATCAGTATTTTATATTCGAATTAAAATTTTCAAGATTCTTTAGAAATTATTTAACAAACGTATTTCACCAAGTGCGTTTGATTTTCATTAAAAAATGAAAAAAGCCCGAGTGATTTTCAGTGCTCATCACATTAATTTTATAATGCAGAACGTTTGTATGGATGTTCGTATGATTGTTGTTCACGAAAAGACAACTGATCAATAGATCTCAACGAAACTTGACACAGATGGATTGGTTGAATGGATATACGAATTCCACAAACCTACACATTGTACTAAACAGATTTTTGAAGGCAGTTACGTTCCCTATCTGGTTTTATAATGAAGAAGTGGAGGTTAGCTTGAATCTGCTCTATTAGCCTCCAATAACCAAACATCACTCCTGACATTGTAGAATATTCCTCGTTATTCCTGCAGTGGTTTCTCCAATCGACTACTACATGGGGTTCTTTAAGAAGGGCATTAAAGTTTCTTACAAGGTTAGCACGCGAGTATGGTGCCCACTGTGTTACACACGTCCATACGCTATGGTAACCACTTCCTATCAGGTGGCGCTTATATTCGTCTGCCACCTTAGTGATTAAAAACAATTGCGACACGGTAAACAAACGATTGAAACGGGAGGATTTTCAAGCTTTAAAATTTCAATATTAATAACATTGTATGTAATAAGTTTATGTCCTATTCGACAGTTTAGAAGACAATAACACTAATAAGGCTTCCCGTACAAGCTCATGTTATGTGTAATTCGTGTGTCGTTATCTAATGAAATGAGTCATCCCTGACAGATTGACGAGCATAATTAATTTAGTATTCAGTTAACCATTCCCCTGGGAGCTGTTTACCTTAGTTGTCTCTCACACACGGGGGAATGATCATGTCGGTAAGTACTTATATAGGTTGGAATGATTATAAGTTATATGGGTTGACTCACGCTGATATCTCTGTTTTATGAGAATTCTTGAAGAGAAGAAACCGAGCAATTAAACGTAAGGTTAAGTCTAAAAAGTAAAGTCCATTGGAGAAGCGGTATGGGTTTAAGAGGATGGGTTATTGTACGATGTTACCAGAAATGATAGTGAAGACGCGAGTGGGGAGCAATTTTGAATGAGTAAAAAAAGAAAAATAATTGATAGTCTCAAAAAGCGTACGATATCAGATTATAACCAGTCAAAGAACACACCTATTGGCTCTCGAACAACATAAGACTGACATCAAGATCCATATAATGGAAATGTCGGGTTAAAAAAACAAAGTTACAACTCATAATAATTACTAATATACCATAGTTAATATCCACCATAGACTGACTACGACGACAGCTGTACGTAATAAAAATCCACAATCTGTTCGTCTCTCCCATTCCCAGCGACGTCACGTCACATCACGCCTGTGTTTGTCACCACGACGTGTTGTCGTGACGTGTTTGCACGACGACACGTCTCACACGCCCTGTACCATAGTATAAATAAATATGCAGTATTTTTTACTAGCAGTGCCCTCCAAATTAATATAGGTGCAGGCAAATTTCGTGATCAAAAGTCACAATGTTCGCTATATTATACTTTAGTTAAGAAAACCTCAGCAGGACTAGGACTATGAGGTGCAAAGTCTTGACACAACGAGAATTTCCCAACAAAGATGATGTCATGAACAAATAAATATTCGTATTATGTACGTAGGTATGTTGATTTTGGCAGTTTATTATGTGAAGAAAAAAAAAATTTTAAATGTGAAAAAAAAATAAAGCTGTCCTTGTCCAACGCATAGATATATTATGTTAATCATGAGTTATGAGTGAAAAATGGATATGATTCTGTAGATTAGTAATAATTTGAATTTTGTCAAGAATATTCATTAACTTTTTTTGCTTTAAACGTAAAGCATGTTAAGGTATGGTCAATGGTCAAGAATGAATTTAAATGACGTGATTGACTTTTTGATCTTCAAATTGTGCTCTATTTTCGAAGAATGTGATATTTAAACAAGTTTTATGCACCTACGTAAATAAAACATAATCAATTTTTAACGTACTGTTATGGTTCTTTTTCATGCCGCGTACTTTCCAAAGATGTATTACAGTAATAAATAAATAATTGCATTAGGTTTTTAGTTTCCTTTTAAAAATAGGTAACGAATATTACCTCTTCATCTGATGAATAGAGGTGATTTCATTTTCGAACAAAAATATTAAACGTTGTACAACCTTGAGATTTGACAAATTATTGAGAGATCGTGAGCGTTGCCGCGGTCGGCCGGTGCTGTTCGTTCGAAATGTCGGAAAAAACAAAAGGTAAAGTTGTGAATAAGTTGTTGAACAAGTTATAAGTATCGATTGAAACCCTTTATTTAACAATTTTACTACTTTTGTTGTACTAACTCCTCATATACTTTTCATTGTCTTCCATTGCTTCAAGTATTTCTTTACAAATACTATAATCTAATGATAATTTTGAATTGAAACTCAGAATGATGATTTTTGAAAACTTATAGGTGCCAGACTTGCTGCGAGAAAACCGTATTGATAAACCGATGCATGTATGTAATGAAAACTACGAAGCTTTTAGATTTTTAAGCACACATGCTTCGATTTATTGGTGCAAGTTGAAGAGTATACTGCGATCGTAACCATATCCCGTATTAAGTGTACCACTCAATAGTAATTTGGCCGTATGCAAACCGCAAACGCAGTCTTAACTTAGTTTAGTACAGAATAATAATAATTCCTTGCTTAAAATATTTTCAAATGTTACGATGAATTTTAGTAATGTCTAATCTATTTAAAACCATTTTTAACATAATGTCATACTTTCTTCTGTACGGGTATCAAAAGCACTTTTTGTAAGTAGCAAAATATGAAGAATTTTCAAAATAATTCTAATTTGGAACACTGGCTCAGATTTAAGGAAATGGCTTCTAAGAAAAGTGCTCAAACCTTTTCTAGAAGCCATTTTCTCAAGTTTCAGCCTTACAAAAGGATCGAAAATTCAGTACACGGCTCACAAAAGCCCCAGTGTTAGCCTTGAGTAAAAGATGACCTTATATTTACGGAGCGTCAGCGTGGACGGCTATTTCCGTGGCGCGCACACAGCGCTGATGGAATACATTGTTTATACTTGCACACATAAGTGCGACGACATTGTTTACCCTCAAGCACATTAGCGTGAATCACTTCACGTTTATTGGTCAGCATAATGTGCTTTACACTGAATTGTTGTGCTCATTTCTTTGATGTGCTTGATGTTAATTACTTGTTTGGTTTTAAGAACGAGATTATCTGTCTGTTGCAATGTCTTGGTTGCTTTAAACTCATAACATGTTTTTTTCATGTTCTTCTTTTTGTCTTACTTTTTTTGTTTTATGGCACCTGTTGAAGTAGAAAAGAGAGGGTATTTAGTTTCGATTCTTTCTAAATTTTGTAATATTATTTATACTACTTATTTCTAAACGGATCAAAACGATAACTAGAATGAAATGTAAAGTTGAAAGACTAAAGTGAAGAATGAAATGGAGTGAGAGTGAAGGATACGGTAAGAGAAGAAGGGATACTGAATGGAACGAGGAGTATTTCTTAATTCTTAATTCTTTATTGTACACACGCATAAAATAGTACAGTAAAAGGCATAATTACATTTTGATGTACAAAGGCGAGCTTAACTCAGTGTTGAGTTTTCTCCCAGCAAACCTTTGGGGGATATAGGAGAAACAGTGACAAACGGGTAGAAAAACAAGTGTACAATTTTGCAAAGAACATACATAAATAATAGAATATAAAAATACTAAGAACATACGTACCATACATATTATACTACTTACATACAGATAAATTATATATATATATATATATGTATACATAGATACACATTTATATACATTTATTACATATATACTTATCTACATAAATACAATAAAGACAATATCTTATGGAAATTACATAAATAAGTAATACACAGTTATCTAGTTTGAGCGAGGAAACGTTCTTTTACTTTGTTCTTGAATACGTTCAAAGAAGTGCTATCGCGTACAGAGTGTGGCAGCGAATTCCACAACCTTACCGCGCGAACAGTAAATGAGCCATCGTAACAGCTGGAGCAGTGAAGAGGAGTTCGAAGAAGAAGCGTAGAGGAAGTGCGACAGGGCTTACCCCTGGGGACAAGAAACTCAAAACGTTCTTTTAAATAGGAAGGCGAATCAGGATTGAAAAGAATAGAGTACAGAAGAGAGAGAATATGAGAGTTTCTTCGCTGACGAATAGGTAACCACTTCAACTTTGCCCGGAATTCAGAAACATGGTCATACTTACGGAGACCAAAAATGAAGCGAACACCCAAATTTTGCAGTCTTTCGAGTTTATTAAGAAGTTCCTCCTTTGCATCAAGATAACCGACATCAGCGTAGTCTAAAAGTGGGAGCAGAAGAGATTGCGCAAGAGTAACTTTAGTTTGAAATGGTAGGAATTTCTGGAGACGTTTGAGGGACTGAAACGAGCAGTAAACCCTTTTGCTAACATCTGCAATATGGATGTCCCAGACCAGATTAGAGTCTATATAGACACCTAAATTTTTCACGTGTTTCGCAAAAGGAATAGGTATCGCATTGTATAAAACTTTTGCAGGAGACGGGTGAACCAAAATATTTGACATGTATCTGCTACCAACAATGACTGCTTGCAATTTCGTTGGATTAACCAGAAGCCCAAAAGATCTAGCCCATTGACTAATGTTAAGAAGATCATTGTTGATAGCTGCCACAGCCTCAGTCACTTCCTCGGCCTTGTAGTGTCGGTACAGCTGCAGGTCGTCTGCATAAAGGTGATAATGAGAAGTAATGACTTTTGTGATAGCGTTTATAAAAACGGAGAAGAGAAGAGGAGATAGTACGCCACCTTGTGGGACTCCCGCAGCCAAATTGCACCATTCAGAGGAAGCTTCTTCATAGCGCACCGACTGCGAGCGCCCCTGAAGATATGATTTAAACTACGCAGTTACAGAGGATGAAACATTTAGAGAAGCTAGAATTCCTAAAAGGATATCAAAATCAACAGAATTAAAAGCACTGCTGAAATCCAACAGCACCAAAATTGTTAGCCGCTTGTTCTCCATAGCCAGTCGCATATCGTCAGTTATTTTGACCAGAGCAGTTACAGTGCTATGACCACGGCGGAAAGCAGACTGGTATGGACTCAGCAGGCTGTTAGAGGGCTTGGATGATAGTGCAAAATAGTGATAAAGACAGGTCTTTACTAGTTTTTCCTACGATTTTACTCATTTTATGCACATAATAATCTATATTTCTTATGAGCCTATGTACGTCCATAAGGTCTAAAATAGCTTACACCTATTTCTTAAAATGATTTTCACGTACTTATATGAGAATAACGTAGTGTAAGCGATTTCCGACCTTATTGACATCACCAAGCATCGAGTTTTTTTTTCTTTTATTCGTGATCAGCGGTATTTAATTATGCGAAAAATAAACATGTACTTAATTAAGAAAATGTCAATAAGGTCGAAAATCGCTTGCACTGTTTTTCGTAGTTTCTGTGAAACCGATAACAGACCATTGCCAGCAGGCGATTGTACAGTAGGAAACTAGAACCTAGCGTGTAGTCATAAAACTGGCAACATGGCACGACTTAGGCCTGCAGGCTACCCTATAGAACCAGAAACTGCAGGCGGACTGTTAATGAGTCTTTAGAGTTAATTCAATATGACACCTTTTTTTTTTTTCATATAAATACTATACAAAATCCTACTTTTATATACCCACCACTCATTAGTTTTTTAATCCGTGAACGACCTGCAGCAAATTATTCTCTCACTTTCCTATTTCAGCAAAGACGCGAATGAGATTTAATATTTTTTCTGTTTTCATTGGACTGCACATTGAAATCACGAAACAAAGAAAATGTCATAAAATAAAATGTTGCTCTTACTAGCTTTACTTTTTTAAGTTATCTGTTCCACGGGGCCGATAAGTTAAAAGTTAGAAAACATCGTAAGCACAAGTACAATTTAATGTGGGTTTATAGAATTTGCATTACACCTCGCCCTAATACAAACGGCCTCCCCAAACCGGGAGCAAGTTGGGGACTCTGTGGTCCCCCCACTCGATGAGGGCCAGATCGAGAGAGATGATCCTGGGTCGGCCGGTCGGAGGTACGGGGGATTTGTCTTAGACTACCTCACCTTCAGCTTTGCACATCAACCCACAGACGGTGTGCGGTTTAGTCGGTTCGAGTCCGGCATTACCTCCCGGAGGAGCGAGGGGGTATCCGCGGGGATTTTATGCACTAGGGAAATATACATAGGAACTCTTGATTTACCTATTTATCGATATAATCGACGTCAGGTGCTGACGTCGCCACGCCAGGGTGCTCTGCTCATGAATAAGGACTCCGGACGGGTCCGAAACTAGTCGGGCGTATCCAGACCAATTACGTGAGTACAGCCGTAATAGATTTATTTAATTGAAAAATGGCTCACGATAGTTTCTATACGAATATATTATGCCTGTTGTACTTATGTCGTACCTACCATCATAGCTTGTTGAATTATGGCATTATTATTATGAAAAATTAAATTGGTAAGCAAGTTATGAGACCTAAATGAGAATGAGAACACTTCTATTGCTTTAGAATATTGCCCAAGTCCATTATTTGAATAATTTTTCATCAAAAATAAAAGCATGTAATAACAATAAATAATGCTGTTAAGTAAATCCCTTCTATTTATAATATCTTAATAAAACACCTGCTGTTGATTAAGCGTGAATTCACAATGCCATTTAGTATTTTTAGAGATTGAAATTCAAGAAAGCGTTTGCACGTTAAATGTCCCTATCATTAAAAATTATCGCGAAATGAGTAATGCATATTAAACTGTCCTGAAGTTGGCAGCGTTTTATTAAAACATGAACAATATACAAAAAGACAATATACTTTTTGAAATAAAATAAAATATATATCCCTGGGCAGAACGTAATTAAATCATGATAAAACGTGCTACAATGGCCGCGGGTCAAGGTCTAAGAAAGCGAGTTTTTAATTGCGTCATATATAACTTTATGACTTGAGTTTGTCTTGAGGCCATAGTCCGTGACTGCTTCTCGCTCCTTTGTCCCGTTTTACGGTTGTTCGTACGCTATGGTGGATATAATATACACTGGCGAAAAAGATTTCCTTGTTTCGGTGATTCAATATTCTCTTGGTGAATTATGTTAAGAGGAATTGTGGTTCCACTTTAGTAATAGTTATAGACAGTCGAAAACGAATCATAGATCGTAAAGTCAACTTTTGAACCACTCTCACTCGTTGCCTTCGCTTTTTAAATAGGTAACGTTATGGTCTTTTAGGTTAATTTTATTTATTTATATTCTTGCCCAGACTGCTGCACATACCCTTGATGTTATAAAAATAAGGTTTGCCAAGTGACTTATATCACTTGCAGATAAGGTATCACTTTTGATCTTTATAAATCACGCTGTGGGAATTCATTTCATTTCAATAGAATCTTATTTACCTCTATTAAGAAAAGTGTTCTTTATATCTGTCTTGGTAAGTGATTCGATCCCGAGCCCGAAGATATTCGGGCCGAGAAATCCCGGCAATACAGGGACATGGTGGGCGAGTGGGAGCGACCACTTGAGCAACCATGCGCAGAATACGCCGTGATTGCGGCGGTAAGACAAATCATGGGGGAGTGGCTAGAAAGGCCACACGGTAGTCTCTCGTACCGTCAGACGCAGATCATTACCGGACACGGTAGTTTCGGGCGGTATCTGCATCTGATGGGCATAAAGGATTGCCGGAAAGAAAGGATTGGCCCGAGTGCCATCACTGCGACGCGAGCGGGACTCGGGGCTGAACACGCTCACCGAGTGTCCGGCGTTTGAGATGCCGAGGGGGGAGCTTGTGGCGGCCCTGAATCTGGCTAGCTACAGGGATACATAGTACACATTCTGGAATAGCACATAGTCCTTTTTATCCTAGGAATAGGTTCCCATGGGTTGCGGTTTTTACCTGTAGTCCTTATAACGAAGGTTTTGGCATAAAATCTGTATAATACATAAATAGACAAAAAAATTAATGATGCAATCCCAAAGCATTTGAATAATTTCCACGAGTTGAAAATTAGAACTCGCGGCACGGCTTCATTTAATATTGAGAGGCCTGCCAGTCCCGCGAGAGACAACGCTTTAAGATATCTGGAGCCTACTTCGCATTCTTGCAATAAAAATGATAATATATTATTTCCATGTGCGGTTTCGCTTTTTCTTAAAGTATAGGATTTTCTGTAACAAGGATGGCAAGGCACTTTGTTTTGAGAAAAAACATATTATGTGAGGATTCCGTTGCATATATTATGCTTCGTGTTTTCAGTATTAAGGAATGTGAGCCGGAACCCGCAGAGCTTCCGACCGTTCTTGCGTTTGTCTAGAGAATTGTGAAGGATCTCGACCTCACGACTCGTGTTGAATCTCTCGACCTTGGGGGGAATTTTAATTCCTTTGGTGTATACTAACATATTGTTCGCTCCGAACTGGCAGTCTTGGTCAAATATGAAATTTAGATTCTAAAAGTTACTAAAAGTAAGATAGACGGAAAAATTGATCTTAATAGCAAAGACAAAAGGCAAGCATAAATATGGCTATTTGCAGTGGTCTGAAGAACACTTTAAGCCGTCGGCCCCAGTTGCCATACGATTAATATCGAACAGCAGTCGTTACGGGTAGTTGGATCCCTAAAAAGTTTAGCAACTGATCTAATTGCAATGCTTCGATATCGCCTTTGGGTTGTGGAGGTCAGATGGCAGTCGCTTCACAGAAAATATCGAAGTTATGCCAAATCCGCAGTTAGACTGGTAAAGCAGATCCCAGATTCCAACCTGAAAGCTTTAGATGCGACTGGGATTATTGCTAGGATGAAGAAGCAGAAGCAAGGAAAAGGGCATTGCGGACACATCATCTATCTCTGATTACTGAAAATTAAAAATTATCGCGGATTACTGAAAAGAAAAGGCGGCGATAACGCGATCAAAACCTATGTTATGTTATAAATGTATCCATAGGCTACAGTGACTACGGGACAGCACCTGACTGCAAACTTACTTGTCACGAAATATGGAGTTCTATTAATAGTCGAAAATAGGCCATTACGTGCTCAGTATGTTCACTACATAATTTATGACGTACGAGGAACGCTTTTCGCCTTCCCGATGCTGGTCTTTTTTATCATTAATAGGCTCATTTGCAAGCATGATGTTGCTTCTTCGTTTACTTTGATATACATAATATCCCTACCTAGAATATTTCTCTACAAAGTGGCCATCCCTGTCCAGTGTCCCACATTCAAATGAGCAGTCCAGCGCGCACCTAACGCGTACATTCCGATCGCACCCGCTTTAAATCTAACGTGGCCTCACATTGCTCGCTGACAGAGATTGAAGTCGGATACATTTTCCTTTGGGCTGTGGGCTGAATGCCCTGGATGCCAGACGCTCCTGCGTTTGTTTGTCCTTCACCGAAAAATTTCGAGTATCTTGTAGTTTACAGCGTGTGCGAATTTAAGGTGAGATTTTGCAGATTTCAGCATTGATTTCGCCAGTAATCTAAAATCTATCTGTTATTTTTCAAGAAAGGTGTCTTTGTGTTTATTTCTTTAGAAAAAGCTTTTAGAACATGTGTTTGTTAGTAATGGGTGGATACAATATAGAGCTTCTGTTAGTGACTTTATTGTATGCTTCTTCTTTCAATAATTAATTGCTGGTACAAATATTTCGTTAGCTTTCCGTGGTACCATTAAACAGTACCATTGATGGTACTGTGGCTTTTATTTTTTGCCGTGGTACCATTGATGGTACTACAAAATTATATGTAGAAGCTTAAGCAGATGCAATTTGGTGCTGCATATTTAAAAATTGATTCGAACAAAATTGCTCGTATTCACAGCTACGGCAGCGGGTGAATATACCCGCCCGCAATATAGTTTTGAAAGATATATGTGGCCGAACATTACGCAGTCCAAACACTAAGCATATTGAACGGTATTTCGATGAAATACCAAAATAATGCCAAAAGTATACAGTGATATTTGGTTGAAGTTATTTTTGCCAGATCAAAAGAAAAGGTTTCATTCCATTTGTTCGTGTGTAGCTGACCCACATTTTACTCATTAATCCTATGATTCCTTGTACCTTCCGCATATTGATTTCAGCGGCCGTCATAATCGAAAGAATGCTTACGGAACCAACCACAATAATTCACCGAGGGTCGGGAATTAAGACCCACTAATTGAAATCTCATTACATGATACTGCGAAATAACGAAAAATAAACCAAGCTCATTACGAAAAAAGAGTTCCATAAGACCTATCGGCAGCACTAATTATATTGAAACAAACCGTTTAGAATAATTGTATTTAATAAAAACACTTGACGAATTTGCTGGAAAAGATACACTTTTTATTCGGAGCTCAATGGGCGTGAACAAGCGGATGACAGACGAGAAATTATACGGAAAAAAAGAAAAAAAAGCTGGAGGTTTCGTCATAAGTAGAGTAAAATATGCACCCTCGTGTTGTAATATATAGGGTTTGGAGTGGCCCGACCGGCGGCGACAGGGTTGGGTACCACCTGACTCAATTGTGCAAGTTTTTGGCGTGAACGGTTTTCGATTGTTAAATATATATGGCTGTTGGTGGTGAACTTGATTGTAAGTGTTGGCATTTATAATTTTATTTGTAGTTTTGTTATAGGGAGGTTATTTGTGTATGTTATTTGTAATTTGAATTTATGAATATTGGGTGGATAACTTATTAGTAATTAGAATCTGAAAAAGTTTCTTTTGTATATGCTAGATTTTCTTTCTCATATTGTTTATAACCAAATGATAGCTTCGGATATAACCAACCCTGATTATATACAAAGAAAATTTGGAATTCCGGAGCCGACTCTATTAGTTTCCGTTTCGATTTTTATTTTAAATTGGCTCCCAACCCCGAGACAAAAGTCTGCGCCAGAACATCGTCCATCAACCAGCAATTATATCAAAGTTAGTTTATAGCTTTAGAGTTTTGCTTTAGTTCCGTAGATATTAAAGGGATCACATATATATCCCTTTCTAAGTAAATTGGATTAAGAGTATTTAATTCTTGCTATATAGCGAAAAGTACTAAGGTGATTTAAAGAAAACGGCACAGCGGCAAAATGTATAAAATCTATAGATTTTTTACATAATGTTTTGTTACTAGAAATATTGTATGTAATTTATAGCCAGCGATAGTGCAAAACACAAGAGAGAACTCACTCATAATAACAAGCAATTTGGCTTAATTGGAGGGTCAACGACAAAACGTGTAATGTGTGATCGACATCATAATGTGTGAATGACGTCACTATTATATTTTCTGATATAAAAGGTGAATGCTTGGAGGTGAATATTGGACGTACAGATTTCTTTGATTACTATTTGAACTGGGACACTCATGTTAATCTTAAGCTTCTCGTTAGAAGCTACACGCGTAGCTAAGTGGTTGGAGAGTTGTCGGTCTCAATATCTACAGGCCCCGAAGTTGAATACACTATCCTTAATCAACTCCTAACAAAAATAAAATTAGATGAAGCTGGAGGGTTCTTAAAAAAAAAGACGGGTTGCACTCCGGGAGTGCCGACAGAAGTGAAAACTTTTTCTTTCTTTCTTTCTTTCTTCGTTACGTACCGTACCGTACCGTACCGTACCGCACCGCACCGCGCCGTACAGTACCGTACCGTACCGTACCGTACCGTACCGTACCGTACCGTACCGTACCGTACCGTACCGTACCGTACCGTACCGTACCGTACCGTACCGTACCGTACCGTACCGTACCGTACCGTACCATACCCATATGCAAAGCGACCAGTGAGGTCCTCAAACGCGGCGCGGCTACGTTCGGCGTTCTCAGCGACAGCAGAGCCGTACTCCAGACGGTGATAAACCACCGCGCCCTCCACCCACTGGCTGTTGAAGCCAGATGTAACATCAAGCGGGGCTTGGCCCAGGGCAAGGAAATCTCCTTGTACTGGGTCAAGGCCCACATCGGGTTGGAGGGAAACGAGGGAGCCGATCAGCTCACCAAAGAGGCGGCTCTGCGGTCTAAGAGAGCGCCACACTACAGTCTGTGCCCAGTCTCATTCGTGAAGCGGGGCCTACGTCAGACCTCGCTTCACGAATGGAATGAAAGGTACAGGCAGGGTGTAACTGCTTCCGTGACCAAGCTCTTCTTCCCATGCGCGGTGGCGGCATACAGCATCGTCCGCAAGATGGGGGTCGCCAGCGTGACGACCCAGTTGCTAACAGGGCATGGTGGGTTCTCCGAGTACTTGACCCGCTTCAAGTGCAAGGAGGACCCATCATGCGCCTGCGAGCCAGGGGTAAGTGAGACAGTCGTGCACCTTGTCGTGGACTGCCCGATCCATGCAAGGGATCGGTATAATTTGGAGCAAAAAATCAAAATAAAGATAAACGTTCAGAACTTGCCAACATTGATGACAAAAAACTTCCGAGAATATTTCTTAGAGTACTGGGAAAAAATTGTACATATGGTCAACAAGAGAAATAGCGGCTAATGACGCCACCAGTGGGTATTTTGTGTAAATACCCCGAGGTGCACCACACTTGTGAAAAATAAATTAATTTAGACCTAGGAGCTAAGGAAGATGTAACTTCAATATGTATAATATATAAGAACAATAGTGTAAATAAACATAATGTATGTATAAAACAAAAATTATGAAAAAATAAAGTACATAAAGCACGTAGCAATAAACAGAACCCCCCTCCACTATTCCCAAAGTATGAAAGGCTTAGCGCGAAAGTACGAGAAGTATACATGCGAGAACTGGTATGGTACTAGAGAACTAGAATGAAAGCGAGATACTTAAGATACTAAGTAATTCATAATAAGTCACTAAATGGGTTTTTTGTAAAATGAATAAAAGACTAGGAGGAGAACAACATTATTTAGAGTAGGCTCTGGCGACACTTCGGTACAGATAAAAAAAAAAACCATACCGTACCATACCATACCATACCATACCATACCATACCATACCTATGTATAATATAGCGCCAATCATAGGAGCTATCACTAATTTTCTGCTAATTTTCTGTCAGAAGAAATTAATAAATTACGAAATGAAAAAATAATCACAAAAAGTAATAAATTACAAAAAGAAAAAATAATCACAAAAAGTAATAAATTACAAAAAGAAAAATAATCACAAAAAGTGCCAGAAGCCCAGGTTTGAACCTGTTAATATCTGAAACCATAAGTACTTACAGTCGAACCGCTAACCGTTAAGCCACGATGCTATTTATCGTATCTTGCAAAATAGACAGTCTATCTCTTTAGCTAATGTTGTATGACGTCAGTCGTCGGTTACGGTTCAAAGGTCAAACGATCCTGATGCAAGTTTAACAATTTTTACCCATCCAACGCCGCTAAAGAAGTTTTCACTTCAAAAAATCTGGCAACTTCTCTATGGTTGGAATTAATGTCTCTAAAATTCGTCCTTCGGAATAAAAGTAGTAGATTCGGACCCTATAGTGCCTATTGGTCCTAGCGCAGAAGACTACCGCAATCCTCTGCTGGACCTTGGCCTTTTCCAATGTGGGCCATTTCGTCCGATCCTCCGCCTTCCGCATCCAGTCTGTCCCAGCCACCTTTTTCAGGTGATCACTTCATCTGGCTAGGGGCATTCTGCCTTCCGTTTGCCTTCTCGCGGTCTGCACTCTAGGACTCGTCTGCTCCAACGGCCATCGGTCCTTCGACAGACGTGGCCAGCCCATTGCCACTTTAGCTAGCTTATTCTGCGAGCTATATCGGTAACTTTAGTTCTTAGTCGGATAATCTTGTTTCGAATTCTATCCTTCAGAGAAACTCCAAGCATAGCTCGCTCCATAGCCCGACTAGACGAGACTTTCTCGAAGTTGTTTTTACTTTTAACTATCTGAATAACCTGGCTTAGGTATACATATTTTTCGTCGACCCTTCGAAGGCAATCAGTCTCGGTGCAACATGTTCGTTGAACATAATCTTGGTTTTATCCAAGCTTACACCGAGGCTCCTTTAGGCTGTGCAGTCATGTCATCGGCGAACCGAACACGTGAGATATATATATTTTAAGCTGTAGGTGCGTTGTCCGGACTCTAAAATGGCGAAAAAAAATGATGACTTTGGTCATAATTTTATGCGCCAATCAGTGACGCGACAGTGCGTGCTGAAAAAAAAAACGTCTGTAACAATAAATTCCTAATAATAATATTGATATAAACTATTGAAATCATTCATATAAAACGAAGAAAACGAAGAAAAATGGTATAGGTACTAACATACCTTTGATTGCCTGACGTTTCGACCAGGTTACACCGGCCGTGGTCACAGGCTGACTGGCTCAGCGGTAGACGCCCGCCGTCTTCGAATCCGTGAGGCAGTAGGTCGAAACGTCAGGCAATCAAAGGTATGTAAGTACCTAAACCATGATCGCGTTAATTCCCGTTCTCTTCGTTATCTATCTTGGAACGCGAGAGTTTAAAATTTAGTTTAATTCATATAAATTAATATCATCAATGTATTATTAGTAGGTAGCTATATTTTTTTTATCTTTAGTTTTTGCGCCATTTATGAAAGCCACCCTGTTTCTACATGACGTATCTTCAGTTTGTAATACATCATTGCTCTTAGGTAACTAAAGCTTTGCATTGAAAGCAGTCTTCATGCACTCACGATGTTTGCCGACGTTAATTACTTTAGTAGATTATGAAACTCACAGATTTAACTAAGTTTGGATCCTCTAAAGCTAACTGCGGAATTAAATTAGGATGATCTTAGGCTAAGGATGTTCCATCTAATGAAATTATGAACACGACAAACAAGGTTCAATTTACAGAGAATAATAAATTATAATGTTTCGAAGCGTTAAAAGGTACACAATTGAGGGCTCATTCATTAAAAGACTTCTATTGTTATGAGAAACAGATCTATAAAGCTAATCTGATAAACTAAGCAGCTAAAGTTACCGATATAATATCTTGACACTGTGTCGCAAGAGAAACGAGGCCTTGGTATGACCGAATTGGTTTCAAATAAGTAGGTATGTAATGTTTGATCTACCAATTTGAGCTAATCTGCCAACGTAGCACCCCGTATTATTCTCAAAAGATACCAAAAAAGAAACGCGTATTGTGCATAAAGAGTACGTTTTGTTTCATGATTGGAGTCAAGATATAATGCCGGCGACTATATTTAGTGACTATTGCCTATTAGGTAATGTGTGGTTATTGTACACGGCAAGTTGTCTTATCTTCATATACCCGCGCTGCATTGCCGAGCTTCAATGTATGCGGAGGGTACTTTTCCTGCCTGAAAAAAGGCGGTCACTCAACTACATATATTTTGTCCGATAGTCGAGCAGTTTCTTCTATAGAAGAGTACAATTTGCGTGAACTACTCAACTAGAAAAAGATCGTACAAATATGGTTACATTATATCTGTTGTATATATGCAGCGGTAGACTCATAAAATTATTGCTTTTATTTCTGTAGTGTGGCTGAAGTTCATACAGCAGTAAGTGGTCTGTCTATTTTAATTTACATGATGGTAGGCAGGTTGTTTTAATATATCAGTATTTCTTACAAAGTAGTCAGGCCATGTTTATGAGCTCACGAAGAGGTTGAGATGACTGGATCTCCTTTTTCCCTTTTAATCTTCTCATCATGTTAGAATTGTTCCTGGTTGCATCCAAGCTTTTCACAGGTACAGTAATCAAGTAAACCACGTGAGTTGGACCGGTACTCTCTCTGAGCCATATGGGTTGGAGTGCGGGGTGAGACAGGGTGGTCTGACGTCTCCCAGGCTCTTCAACCATAAATATAAAATATGTGGACAAACTCATAGACGATCTTAGCAGCATGCGTGTTGGATGCAGTGTTGGTGGGGTTTGTGTAAAAAACATCAGCTTTGCGGTGCTGCTGCGACCGTCGGCGGAATCAATCGGCGAGTTATTGAAAACATGTGAAACATTTGCCGCTTCACACAGACTAATTTATAATGTTAAAAATGTGAGTACATGGTCTTTAAGGTCAGGAGCAAGGAACGGGGAACGGCGACCTTTACTATGAATGGATCACAAATTAAGAGGGTATTCACTTTTAAATATCTTGGCCACTTCCTGGCCGATGACCTCAAGGACGATGTAGATATTGATAGGGAGCGCAGGGCTTTGGCGGTCCGAAGCAACATGCTGGCCCGTAGATTTGCTCGGTGTACTGATTAAGTAAAAATAACCTTATTCATAGCATACTGACAGAGCCTATACAATGGCAATAATGGGTTGGCTATGCCAAAAGATCGCTGAATACCCTGCGCGTTCAATATATTAATGCGTTCAGGATGTTGTTGAGGATGATCACTGTTAAGGAGGATGAGAGGTGGTCGTAACAACATCCTGAATACCGTAGCGGATTGTAAAGCGTCTAGTGCGGAGGGTGATTAATACTAACACTAGTTTATAAGGTACTTATGTTACTAACACCATATGGAACTACAGTTTTCCGAAATAATTTTCTTATTATTATCTCTTTATTCCTTTTAAAAACTTACTTATTATTATTTTTATCTCTAAAGGCTCCGTCCACTTCTTTGTCTGCTTTTGGTTTGGCTTATTTGGCTTTCATGGGAGCAACTGCCATCCGACTTTCCAAACCCGAGAGGAAACATTGATTGCGTAGTTGCATTGGTTGAGTTATTGCATAAAACTAATTTAAATTCGTACTAATCAGTAAATAGAATCATTAAAATCAATCATCAAACAATATATAGATAAAAAAATGCCGAAATGGCGCACATTGGGGAAGGCCTATGTCCAGCAGTGGACTGCAGTGGGCTAATTGATTGATTGATATAAATAAAACATATGAGCAAAAATAAAATTACCGTAAACTTAAAACCTCATTTTCGGAAGTTGGCTAAAACTGCTGAATATTAAAAACACACAATATGTCTTAGCATTAAAACACTCATAAACCATGTATGTGTAAGGGTCTCGTAATCTGTAAAGGACAATGCTAATTTATTTCTTGTTACCTTTAGCATTGTTGAAAGGTTTCAGAGCAGGAGCGGTTTGTAATCTGAAATGTGTTAACCACTTTTGTTGGTAAGTGTACCACATAGGTCATGATAACTAGTTTGGTAGAAATTATAGGCATCAATGACGGCTTTGACTACACGTAATATATAACCATTATCATGTAGGTACGCTTATGTACATCCACATTTCAAGGTTCCATCTTCAAATATTTATATTTCATTAATAACAATGACCACATTTTATCAGCCAGCGGTACCTGTAGCTACTGTGGTACAGACGTTGGAAGTGACATGAGTAATTATTGAATACGGACAAGATACATGGAGGTGAGCCTGGCTAAGTGGGGCTTTAGCCTGTCGGAGTCATCGAACATTCACACCGTTTAAACGGCGCAGGGATTACGAGGGAATATAACATTAATTGCGGGTCCAGCGGCGTATAATTGCTTGATGAATGGAAGCTTTTAAAAGGTGCTAAATAAAGGTGATGTGAATAATTGGTCTGTCTGTGTCTTTTTTATTTTATTAACTTGATGGATTGCGATGGTTAACTTTATTAAGCTATTATGGTATTTCTTGTAAAAAATTGACTTTATATTAATTTAATGGAGGTGGTTTTTATTTTCATTTTCAAATTGCGGGACTTAATTATGTGACGAGGAATAAAGAGTTCTTTCTATACAAATTTACATATTTTATAGAAAATAGTTATAAACATCTTTTATAAAATTTCAAGAAGGTTTGAAAAAAAAAAAACCCGAGTGATGCTGAAAAATTTTTGATATCAGGTGGTATCCATTAATTTTCAACTTTCATCCGGTTTATAAATTGCAAATGGGTACATGACATGCATATAAGGCCAATTTAACAAATATCAAATTTCACTACTTCCATACTAAGCATAAAAGTTCACCGATTTGTTATCAGTTTAATTATTTTATTTTGTTTTGCTGATAAATAAACTTCTTTGGAAAAAGTCCCTAAGATGTTGGTCGGACCCCAGATACTCCATAGTTTCGTGACCTTATACTAAGAAGTACCAAAATCAATCTTAGTTTTATACGATGCCGTTAGTCTCCTCTAAAGTGACAATACTCCAACTACTACTTATTAGAATACATACAACTCTTCAACTACTTTTTTATTACTAAAATCATCATCATCATTTCTTGATCCCTGAGAGCTGTCGCACTTAAAATACATCAAAGCACTTCAAAAGCGGCGTCATCCGCCGCGCCATAAAATGCAACCAACGAGTTTGGATCAAAGGCGTTTAGCCCAATTATAGAACAAATGAACCGATCTTCCTAATCGCCATATTTGTCGCGGATGTTCGAGGATAACGTGTCTTTTAAAATTAGAACGCGGATGACAGAAACGTCGTTCTTTGTTTATATTTGAAGTGACATATTCTTTCGTTGTGAACGCCTACATAAATTCAATAATCCTATTGCTTTATTTGTCATTAAAATGTTAGTTCAATGTCATATTACTGAATGGTTGATCTTGAACTATACCGTTTTTACGAGTATGTATATTTACGGTTTGAGAAGCGAAGTGGCAGACGAGGCCCATTCAGACTCTGGCCGTGGGAGTCACAAAAGGCGTTCTAAGGTCAAATACGCAAAATGATTCCGTTTATATTAAAATAAACTGTGTTAGGACATTGTGCTAAATTTATTAATTGAGTAAATCATTATAACCTAGTTTGATTTGTATCGATGACAGTTATTATCATTGATGAAATTCATTCTAAATGATGAGAGTGCGGGCGTTAATACAATTCTATCTATCCCTTTCAAAATAAATAGGTGTGAGTATTATGTATATTATGTCGTAAAGTTGCTATTTTTTAAGTCTTAACTTCTTGCTACATTGATAACAAAACTTAATTCATGGCTTCGCTACTGAAGGGAATGTTGGAAATATATTTATACAAAATAGTCTTCGTAATGAGATAGGTGACGATAAAATGTGTAACTTTTTGTTCGTTGTAAAATTATCTTTTATATCTTTTATAAAGGTAAACCAGGCATACGTGCTCCAGTCGGTAACGTGCCCCACTTGCAAAACTGATAATAGCATTTTAAATTTAGCGTAAATTCGATCCGATCCGAATGGGCCAGTGACACAAGTCTGGTGGCGATGTTAACAGTTCTGCTTTTTATTTGTTGTAAGTGAAGAGAAATTACAAAAACGAATGTATGATAGGCTGAATTTGTACTATATTTGTTCCATAAATATTTTTTCATTTGTTTTAAGGATTTATAATTTTATTCTAAAACTAACCTCTTTGAACTCGTGTATGCCTATAAATAAATGTAATTTTTGGCAAACTTATCTATCAAAACCAAGTTAAGCACACAATCCTGCAAATTGGCTAATGCGTCCTGATTTGTCACAGATAATGCGCCCCCCATATCTATTTTCTTTTGTGTCGTTATTTTGAAGTATTTCTTATAAATTATTATATTTCACAGAAGAACACACAAGGGAAGGCAAAACCTGCAGATCCCATTAAATAGTCAGGAGAAAATCTGATATTTTTTTTTAGAAAATGTTATTAGCAAAAAACTGGGAGCAATTAAGACTAGCCGGGCTTCAGTGTTCGTAGTGTTCTGGTTGATTAGATGAAGACTGTTCAAGTTTTTCAGAGAAAAACAACAAGTGCAAAAAAGATATGACAAAAAGCTTAACACACATATTACCAATGTATCCGTATAATCTGCCCAAACTAAGTCTTAAGAAATCGTTGATCTCAGCTGTATTAATTCCATTTAAGAAGATTTTTTTAGTTTTAGTTATGCTTATTGCGTTGGAGGTAACAACTAATTACTTAAATAAACATGTTTTAAATAACACTGTTTTTTATTTTAATTCTTCGAATGATAGGGCACAATTGCCTGATTTACCCTAATATCTTCTGCCGCTCAGTGCAAATATTTGTGTGCATAAATAAGGACATTTGCATTGGTCTTGGTGTTTTGTGTTTATCTAATATTTATGTATTTACAAAAAAAAAGTATCTAAGTATGTTTATCCGCATTCTAAATTTCATAACACAAGCTATAGTCAAGCTATTCTTAAGTATGAGTCTAGATAGCGTTGTGTAGAACTTTATAGTTGTAGAATTATATAATTATCCCTTTATTATTTTACTAGCGGTGCCCGTGGACTTCGTTCCGCGTTAGATATATTTTTGTCCCGGCCCGTTTGTTCCGCCTAATAGGTACATAGATCAGGTTAAAAGTTCGGGAGTAATAAAAATTATGATGCTCCCCCACAGCGCTGGACGCGACGCAATCGGATAGACACTGCCTACATCGCCACGCAACGGCCGGCCGGGGCGGCGCACACCGCATGTTTTTATTTCGCTAATATCTTTGAAGATATTTTTTTAAACTGTAAACAGAAAAGGGCACAAATATTCTTCATTAAATTTCCGTTCTAAAAAACATATTTATAAAGATACAGATTAATACCATATGGGCTAAATAAGCTTCACAGAAATAAATTATTTTTATATTTATTAGTTTTCGCAGCGGACGCGATGAAGGCAATTTTTTTACAACCTCGATTACATTATTCAAGTTTAAGTAAAGATGAATAAATAATTTTGGAAATTATTATAGCCTATGACACTCCACAATAACGCAGCGTTCTATTGGTGAAATCATTTTGAAAATCGATTCAGTAGATCCAGAGATTACCCCTTACAACGTCACTAACACACAAACGTTACCTTTTATAAAATTAGTATAGATGTTACATTCGATTGTGATAACACTGAGTGTTATTGTGCCACGAAGAATTTTATTCTGTATTCAAACTGTATCTGTATTCAAACAAATGAAAATCTAACAATATTATTTTAAAAAGATGTTTGAATAGAAAGCTGCACATAATACCATTCCAAAATCTTAGTAGACAAACACATAGCTTGATGGAAAGCACTCCGCACCTATAAACACTAAATTTATGGTAGTCCTATACTAAAGGTGACAACGGGAAAGGACTGTAACAGTAAATAAAAAAATTTAGTAAAGGATGTAAGCCTGCAGTACCCTCTTAAGTTTTATACTAGATAGAGAACACACGGTCCTACTGACTGATGCGAAGTCATATTACACGTAGGATTCTGTAAGTTGCTGCCTTAGGTTTGTAAGCTAAATGGTGTACTTAGCACGATCGTACTGCTTGAACCAATACTAGCAATGTACTACTAAACAAAACTACTACCTACAAAAATATACGGGTGTGATTAAACATACACTCATACCCTTTCGACTTTAGCAGAGGCAGAGAAAACAACCCGCCATCTAGTTCTGTCCTTATCTAATAAACAGGCTTTTCAACTATCACTAAGCCTAGTAGATTAGTAAATACCAAGTTACAAAAATAAAAAAGAAAGTGTGAATAAACAGAGACAGTCACCTTTATTATTAATATTATCAGACATTGATATTTCTTTGTCACGATACATTTGGATGTAACATTTTGTGTATCACTTGATATATCACTTTCATCGTATTTCGAGATAATGTTTTTGCTATTCTATACAATAAGAGGTTCATTTCATATGGCTGGAGTGACAAAAACATCAGTTTATAAAAGACATTTTTGTACCGTTATGTTTGTAAGAATTTAGATAAAGGAATGCTACCGAACTTCGTAATCGAAACTGAGAACTCACGCAAAGCAAGGGCACCTTACCTAATGTGCCTATTAAGTGCCTTAGTAGGTCCATTACCAAAATTATAGTAACACCCTAAAAACATTTTCAATATTAAAGTTTGTGAACACGTTTGTATGATTGTTATTCAATCACGCACTGCTGACTGAAATTTGTAAAACGAATAGATTATTGTCTGAAACACCTAGGCGACTGTTATTCCTGAATAGGTTCCTATAGCTTATAGAATGGGAACAAAATTCAACAACTAGTTTATAACTAAAACAAACCGTAGTCTGTCGTCCTATTCAAATTGCTCGACTAGGCAGTCAAATTGTTTGTATTGACGGAAACTACAATTGCAACAGAATTGTGTATCTAGGTCATATTATTATTCTAAAAGCTTGTTTGCAATTCCTTATAATAATACGGTACCAGGTCTCCTATGAATGCGTGAATATTATTGCGTTTGTATGGTAGGTATGATTTATACATTTAATTTATATGGTCGCACTAAAACATAAATTATTTGTTCACAACGCTAAATAGACACCTTAAAAAGATAATAAAAGGAAAGAAAACAATATAACAAAAACTTGAAAACGTGGCAAACAAACAACTAATCGCTCCGAACGGCGAATTTCATTTCGCTGGAAGTTTTTAAATAATTTCATTATTGTTAAACTTCGAGATTCGGGCCAAATTGGGACAAAGTAAAAAATTGCCTTATTTGTCGCGATGGGGCGATTTCAGTGGTTTAGAATACGAAATGAATTTGTTGAGGTGACTTGTCATGGATCGTTAGGCTGACAGTCACACTGTATTGAAACCGCAATATGGCTCTTATGTTTCTTTTCATTTCTTGATGAAATTTGTGTTGTATAGTTTTCAAAATGGTGAAAATCCTGAAATGGGAATTATAATAAAATGAATCATCAGTTGTGTAAACTTTCCTTATAGAAGTTCAGAGTTTCAGATTTTGATGGGGCAACCACACACCCACACTTGCCATATATGTATGTATGCTTTAGGGCAAAGTTTCACACCCGCGCCCGCATCTGCGCCACTGCGATCACTGCGGTCGACATCTTCAGTGTTCGACAGTGTTGCAGTGATCGACGAAACGTCTGAATTGTAAGTTTCATATGGCCACGGCCAAGCATATTCTACATGCAACGCCGGCCGTAAAAGCCTTAAGACTTATAAAGTTTCACACTCTTTAAGGAACCTTGAGAACTGGTTATGTATATTTCAGAAGAAGTAGTAGCATACATGTATCTTTTTTCGTTCAAAAATTCTCACGGATACCTTTCTCCAGAGTGACTTGCTAACACTGCGCCTTCTCGAGTCTCGCATGCTGGTGTGTAAGGTGACAAAGTTAACAGTACTAATAATAATAGCGCAAATGAATATGCACTTTCTTGTAAATTATATTGTTATACTTGCTACGCATCGGTGTGTACGAAGCCCATAAATATAAATAAAAATGAACGAGTGAACGAATGAACGAACGACTCACGCGAATGCTCAATCAGTCGGCTTGCTTACTACTCACTAATATGTTTGTCGTTAAACAATGTTATCAGTTGGTCGATCTCTGAAAGGCGGTGTTTAGAGGGTTAAGAATTTTGTTATAATTAGCCCTGGCAGTTGATGCCGAAGGTGTTCTAATGATCATTTTATGGAACAGGGTGGAATAATGAAATGGGCTGTGGATATTTTTGTAATCCGTAATTAAACACACCAAAGTCTATTGTTACTGTACAAAGTATACGGGGAAGCAAGGAGGCCGCCCTAAAAGGGTCGTACCTCCCTACTGTAGGTAGGTAGGCTAAGCAAATATTAATAAAAAATAACAGGATTCTTCAAAGACTACGCCGTACGGGATATTATTTAATCAATAAAGGTATTTTACTCACTCACTAACATACACAGACTTGCTATATTTTCTACACATGGTCTTACAACATACCTCTGTATTACTTAACTAAAGTCTGTATTACTTAACCAAAGTTCTCTATTTAGTATTACCAATTAAACCAAACTTCTGAAGACAAAGATGCACCATACATCCCCTGCAATCGAACTTCACAAGGGGTAATGGAAGCTCATGAATAAGTTGAAACTTCTCGCACCACAGTTTGATCCAGAAATAAGTACTACTGATACACGTTCTAACTACACAACCTAACGTAAAAACACCGCTTCTCTTGCAGGCTTAGCAATGGTGTCCGGATAAATACATGCATTACTTGCTATATGTTTTCAAAATAAAAATATAACTTTTTGAACCTGAAATGTAAAGAATAGTCGCCAGTATGTCAGGCCACCTGTAACCTGTCAAAAACAAATACTATCCCGTTTTGATACCCTCGGTAGCGTAGCAGTATGGTGCATAAGGTCAGAGAAGTCAGAATACCCAGTAAGATTATTATCTGCCACAGGATGAATACAGATTCACAAGATCACAAAGATAAACTTTGAAAATACTACCAGAGATTTTTGGCAGCCGTCTGTCAGGTCCAGATCACATCTGTCATATAATACTGAACTCCTCGAAGCGATGAAAGAATTTTGTTTGTATTCAGTTCTATTTTTAATAGTACCAAGATCTTTTAAGAGCTGAACAGCAAGCGGATGAATTGTGATTTCAATTTAACTTCTTGTATTCAAGTGCATTCTAATACGCCAGCTCGACTATAAGCGCTAGCGACTTGTGTGCAAACAAATAGTAGTAACCGCCATAATTAGTTGCGAGAGTACCGATTATTCTAATGTTGGTAACTTGCTCTAATATGCACATACTAAATGGGATATGACTTGTAAGCAGAGTATCGTCGCTGTACTATAATATTGTTATGTGCATGTTCATATTTGGATATTAATTTACAAATATGATGAATTTTATAGCTGAAACGAATTCTGTGTATGATTTGAGATTAAATTGGCCATTTACATTAATAGTAAAACACTCACCGGGATATAATGGCACTTGTAACAGCGCCGATATTATTGGATAAATATAACGGTCAGTGTTTTACTATTATAGAATGCAATGGGTTAATGAATGAAATATCGAAATTCTCAGCCATTTTTATATCACGTAAATTAAAAGTATCCACAACGTTACAACATAATCATATCAAAGTCCAATTTGACAAACAGTAACCATGTGTAGACAGTGTCTTTGACCAAGCATTGGCCTTATTGCCTATTTGACAAATATGGCCAATATACAATTGACGTATATAGTATAACCAACGACTTCGTGAAATGGCCAAAATAGGAACTACGATTGTCACTGTCAAACGTACAATTGACAAGTTATTTAGTTTCTTTTTCATTGTGTGGTCAGTAGTACCTTTTAATAGTAAACAAAGGTGACAATTCACTTTTGACTCCTCTTTGAAGTGAATGCTTTCTTGTGAAGTAAATTATATTTGTCTGTAGTTGCGTGTTTGCATGACCGCCAAATATTTTGTCAAATATAACAAACGCCCAATAACCATGTGAAGTTCCATCATAAAAATGTCAATAATGTATTATTCATTTCTTCACGAGTAACGCTTCCTCCCACAGAGCGAGTAGTCCTTTAACTTCTCTTCCCCACATCAAAGGAAACAAAACCATACAAATTATTAAATTACTTACACACGAACAGAAATATTCATTCCAAAATATTCGGTGGGCGTCCAGATTTCACGTCGTTTGGGTGGTTTCGCCTTCCTTTTGATCGTTATTTCTGTTCCCGGCTCAGGCTATTTCTGGACTAATATTGTGAGATATGTGCTTGTTACTTTGAAAACAGTTGATACTTTGATTAAGAGGATTTTAAAGATTGCTGTTGATGTAAACTATGCGTTGCTACTTTTTTTAGAAAAAAACAGTGATTTAGGTTTATACGATTCTACAGCACTAATGAAACTATAAATCTACCCAGAAATAAATTCAATACTTTTATATACACGAAGCTGCCAAGAAAATTATTTAGAATTAATGAATATTTAGAGGCCTAACAAGCTTTGGAATAAATTATTTGCTATTTAACAGTGTATATTCGTTTTTAATTAGATTATGAAAAGTCCGCTGTTTAATCGTAATTAGTATAAAACAAAAGTCTAATTTCTTGAAGGTTTGTATAAAATACTAATTTAATATATTGGCGAAACGTGGATGTTCATAGACCTCTGCCTACCCTTCAGGAATTTACAGGCGTGAGTATGTATGTTTGTTATTTTTATTTTTGTTTATAGGCGAAAGCTTAGTGTATAATTTCTAGGTACATTCTATAGGTAGGTTCTATAGCTAGAAGAAATGTTGAACATTTTATCTGTCTATCCCAGGAATCAAACTCATACTCAACAGTCACCTTACTTACACTGCATCACCGAGGCATTATAAGAATTGTATTATATGATAACGCATAAACATTTATAGCACCAGCCACAGCTGCGTGGATAGTATTTCTCTCTTCACGCCATAGTAGGGGCAGGGTGAGTAAAACTAAATGAAGCATTTCATATTTCCCTGCATCGTATTTTGCTGTTGGAATAAAACAAGTCTTTGTTCGGTAACAAATTCCAAACATGCGTAGTTTCCCGCTCCCTAGGGATATGCCGCCCGATGCACTGGATATGAAGTACCGCCGGCTTCATCTATGTGGAACAAAATATGTGAATACTTTGGCAAAGCTTCGATACCTGTGTTGCAGTGGCAAATTCTGAGTCAAACATCGAGTAACTATAAAAATATGTATAATAATTATAAGAATATGTGATGGTTGTATTAGTGATTTCGTAATAGCGATTGCGGCAAGGTTTTAATAGGGTCTGCAGCACAGAAATACATGAGGATAGAATGGCCATTTGAGCGGGAAACACGTGGCAACTTTTTAGACAATTCCTGTCCCTATGAGACAGGAACTCAGAAACGTTTACTTGGTACTGTAAAGACTAGCTTGTAATAACGTCGTTAAGAATACCGTGAATATGCCATATTGTGCTATTTCCAACTTTAGGTTGAAAATGGAGGGCTAAATTTGGAAAATAAAGGTATTTCTTATCTCTCTTGAGTAGGTATTTATTTACAGTGAAAAAGTCGCCACGCGCGACATCAAGGTGAACACTGCGTATGGCCGTGATATCCTAATATATTTCTGTGTTGCACTCGTCTATAAGCCACGGTTTCCATCAGGTGGGCCGGGTGCTTGTCTGTCACCTAACTGGCATAAAAAATAGTTTCCAGATTCGAAGTTCCTAATAGCAGTAGTAGTAGATAGTGTAGGGATTCGAACCAGGGACTTCTCGACCAGACCTAAATGAAGAATCAATCATAATTTTATGTGTAAAAACATACCAACATACGCGTGTATTTACTGCTATTGTAAATAATTAGAGATACTTAAATAACTTGACTTTTAAAATATTTGTAATATATTACAAACTATAGATACGTTGTCCCGATTTTACGTACCAACAAGGTGCGAGAGTTCGCTTCACAAAAAAGTCATTAAAAAGAAAGTCTTAAAAATTGTAAATTTATAATAATGAACTTTTATTTCATCGCGTAAGTAAGTAGTTATATCTATGTTTAATACTTAGTGTTTGCACCATTTTGAAAGCCGCTTGTCTTGCATGCCGTATCTATATAAAAATACGTTATTTGGTATTACGACCTTCTTCCACCAGTTCAGCGATAATATGAGAGGCTGGCAGTTAAATTGGGTTATTTATGAACACATAACTGTTTCGGCCTTGTAAAGTGTTACTACAAGGAGTGTTTTAACTCGAGCCTATTACCATAATATCAATTATGTAGGCATAAACCAGAAATAACACAAAAGCGAATTCCAACATACAGCAATACAACGGAATATACAATCAGAAAGCGCGTGACATTGAACGTGCACGCGATGTTTCAATTAAATCAGTTCATTTTTCACTCGATATCATTGTGCTATGATTAATTGAACGACACCTGAATAGTTCGCGGGTTAATGCGAGTGAGACAAAGGCTATAGAAACTCGTACAATCCGTCTGTTACATTCATTCTGGTACGGTTTTTGCAATGCTGTTAATATGGCACTTCGGTTGTGTTTGATTTATTTATGTACAAAGTTGTGTGTAGGAATATCGATAGATAGATAAAAAAAATATTAAAATTCCACTTACGTGGCAGACAAGCACACGGCCCACTTGATGGAAAGTGGTTACCGTGGCCTATGGACGTGTGCAACACCAGGGGCGTTACACTCGCGCTGCCGACCCTGTTAGAACAAAGAATTTCTGTGTCGTCAGTGTAGAAGATAAAGCACGACAAGCCTAAGGTCTTCTCACTGACAGCACAAAAGCTTTTCAGTGAGCTCTGGCTAACCTACTCACCGCCGGGAACACAACACGAGGTTATTCTGGCCGCGGTATTCTGTAGGGCGGAGGTACTTCCCCAGTCGGACTGCTCAATTGGATTGAAACACCAATACGTCGTGTCCTACCTTCTAGAAATCTTTGATAGATAGAATACTTTAAAAATAACTATTAATAGGTTAGTTAAGCATCATATTTAAAGGGTGTGTAAGGACTGCGGACCCCCCGCAGAGTGCAGACCTAGACCTGTCTCTTAGGAATCACATACAGATTTTGGGAGATCAGACACCTATTTAAAAAAAAACTCACTAGCAAAGCAATCTGTCGCAAAACTTGCAAGTACGCCTAACGCCATCTTACGGTGAGCAGCTAAATTAATTGATCCTAATTCACGGAGGTCGATTAACAAGAAATTGCAACATTTTTAACTTTTAAATCTAAAAACCCAAGGAAATATTTTTGTTTTTAGTCTCTGAATTTACGTTGTTTCCTTTCTAATAAATATTTTAATCAAAAGAGGTTTTGTCACATTTGACAGTCATTTACGGAAATTCCAATACGTAATAGTAGTAGTAGGCTCTATCGTACCTTAATGTTGTAACGTTACAAGCATGCTACGAATACGACTAGTGCCATCTAGTGAAGAGTAGGTCAATTAATTGATCACTGCAATAAAATAATAACAATAAATTGAAAAGAATTTACAAAACTTATTTATAAAAGCTTTATTAGCTTACACCTACGTTTGGCAGTGTTAGTAGTCATCGTGTTCTAATATTAACTTATCCACAAAACTTAAATAATATTATTACGTGCAGCTCATTTTTAACTAACTTCCAAAAAGGAAGAGGTTCTCAATTCGATCGGTATCTTTTTTTATGTATGTACACCGATTACTCCGAGATTTGTTATAGGATTTACGTGATTTTTTTTTTGTTCGATGCGGAATAATTACCATTTGGTTCCAAAAAAATTAGAATTGAAAACTTCTTTAGAGGTGTTGGATGGGTAAAAAGTGTTAAACTTGCGTCAGGATTACTTGACCTTTGAACCGTAACCGACGACTGACGTAATACAACATTAGCTACAGATTGTTTATTTTGTTAGGTACGCTAGAAAGCTTCGAAGCTTAGCGGTAAGCGCTTCGACTGTAAGTTCTTATGGTTTCAGATAGTACCGGGTTCGAACCTGGGCTTATGGTATGGTATGTTCTTTTTATCTTTTTCTCTGTATATAAGTAGGTAGATATAAGTGTATAACGAAGAAAGAAAGAAAGAAAAAGTTTTCACTTCTGCCGGCACTCCCGGAGTGCAAGCCGTCTTTTTTTATGTAGTTTTTTCCAATAGTTTTCATTTTATGAGTATTCTTGTATTTTTTAATTCAAACTTTTTAATGTGAACAGACATTTGGTAGGTATGAACCTACTTAGGAAAATAAATAAACTTACGAACTGGCTAGGATTAATGAAAGCAAAACCTGAAATGAATTGGGTGAAAAAAAAAGAAATAGTAGGCAACAAAAAGGAGAGTTTGTGTTTTTTTTACAATCGCTTTCGGATAAAAAAAACTTAAGAATAAATATTAAAAAACATTTACCTTAACCTGGAAAGTAATCAAATCTACAATAACCATTGTAACCTTTCAAAACATGTAAACGAAATATAATAACTTAATTCAATACTACCTCGCAGTACCATTAGGTGTTTGCGAACCATTAACATAAACAAAACAGTGCTCACCTACATCTGTACCCGAATTTGCGAACCATAATTAAACAATTTTGAGTATTTGGTTAGGACTCGAGACCTTGACGGGGGCTCAAATAATACCTACATTTATAAGAATTAATTAATTAACGACCAGACATGATCGCCAACCTGAAGATTTCTTTACTTCTAGAAGTGATTTCAATGTAATCTAATGGATTTTCTAGACCTATGAAGAGCAAAAAAAATCAACCAATATAATGTTCGAGGAAAGACTGATTTTTTGTTCATTAATACAACAAAATAGTATTTTTAATCTTTGTTTCATCAACTTGACTGGATCCCACCTGATAGTAAGCTAAGATGTAGTTCAAAAAAGTAATTATGTACCAACATTCCAGATGCTCTCCCTAGATCATACCTTGACGGATCGAACGTTAACCTCAGAACATTTCATCGTGGTTAAGTTGATATATTTCTTTTATCCTAAATACCATAAAATTATCTAAAAAGATACTTCAGCTTCATGATATTGATTATCTTTCAAATTAATTTCATTTCAGAATTCAAAATTTTAATGAATCTATTTTGGTCTTAATAAGATCGTTCATAACTTTCAGAAGTAAATTTTGGTTCTAGCATAGAGATCATTAATATCAAAAAGCACGTACTCTTTAATACCCGGCTAGTAAAGTTTCCAGTTGACTTCCGATTAGCTACTGGTTCCATAAAGACACGAACTTTTTTCTTATTAGGTATCTGAGATAAAAATAAAATATAACTAAGAACACAAAGGAGTTAGTTATTAGCTTTCAACATAGTAATATGAGTCCTTTAGGAATAAAATATTTTAAAGTAGGTAGATAATAATAATTTATATCTCTCATGTTCGGTAAGTAGGTCTTTATTTCCCCCAAATGGGGCTTGTAGGTGACCAATTAGCGCTCTAGGGTAATAATGTAGTTATAAAAGCTAGGGCGGTAAGTAATAAAAAAAAACCACTTTACTCTTTTAAAAAGTTCGCGTACATCTAACCGTCATACTGGCAATAGACATCATGCATTCAGCCCAATGACAAAAGAGGTCGCTTCGCTAGTCAGCCTTGTCTTCGTATGAGTTTAATAGGCATCAATTTTAAATATCGAACGGAGAAGCTCAATTTCATTCTTGAAAAAAAAAAAAAGAAAAGAGACGAAAAAAGGCGGGAATGGAAATCTTTTGTTATTAACATACCCAAGACAACAATCTCATAATACTGAATAACTTTTCACAACACCCTTACATTGGCAAGTTGCGGCAACACACAGAAGCCAGTCAACAAGAATTAAATTGATACCCAAAAAACACCATGTCCCTAAAATTTGAAAATTGTTCTCATTTCACTATAAATTTTAACTAATAAAATGTTTTATTCTTGTAATGCCGGTTTTTTTCCACTTACCTCACAATCGAGATGTAAAGCAGAGTAGTTAGCTCGGGTGTAAGCATCAATTGCACCCTCGAACTATAGGCGGGCGCCTCTAATACCTCAAACAATTTAAATATAGAAAAGGAAAGGTAAGACGAGTATATCGCTTTTACGGAAGGATTTGCGAGCGTAAAACAATAGCTCGAGAAGCCAGAGCCACGGCGCTGTAACTCGAACTGACCGTCTCTAGGAAAACGAGACCTCTGATTGAAATGAAGTTTTTTAAGTATTTATTTGCACGTATTTATATTCCCTTGTTTTATTAGCCGGCATAAGTGTGGTGTTTACTCGTGCAATTTGTAGTTTCGATGAATATATCAAAATCACTGCTCAGTGAGGTAAAGATATGAGTAGTATTGAAAATGGTAATTTCCTTGAATCTATAAATTCTAACTTTTTAATACTTGTTGAGTTGCTAATAGGGAACTCTTTTCTATTGATGTCTTTTTGCACCATCAAATAAAAATCCAAACGAGTACGATGATGCCATGCAGCCTGCGTAGTATGCAGTTGAGTTGCCCTAATTTCTGCTTCTCCTTTTCTATATCTACTTTCTCTACCCTGTCCTCTCCTGGCAACAGGCACAGTAACCGTTTACCAGCAAGTGGCACACATAAATTCATTATTTTTATAATCATGTGATTCTAATTTTGTGTTAGAAATTAATTATTAATGCCATAATATTTGGTTTCCACCGAGAATTCATTGCAGAAACAATACGTCGTAACTTAACAAACTAAAGTTTCAGAGCTTGTTACGACATGGCATGTCCAACTAAGTTACGAGATCGAAAATAGCACGCCTTGGTCAGCTCCGTAAAACTTAGTTTAGGTAGAATTTATCTGGCACTGCAGAATCGCACTTTGCTAACTTATCAATCTTACTTTATTGTTGTAATTGTTAAAATACTCTCTAATTCTAAGTTTTAATTTTGTTTATTTTGCATTCCACAAATGAGCTTATAGTTAAAAGGTAGGCGAATAGGTTAACATGTTGCAAGGTTAAGCAATAGTAGCCACGACGACGGTCTTAAAATGGGTGATCGTTGTTAAGACATTCAGACACTTCCATGTTTTTGAGAACATGATGCTGTCGGTACCAGTTACCGTACGAACTTCTACGGCAGCAGGATTTTAGCCTTGCAGCATACTCACTCCGTGTAACATAATAATATATACATCATCATGCGGGAAGCTGATGGCAATAGGTTTAGTTAGTTTAGCAAGAACTTCGAAAACGGTAGCTTATTGGTCAAAGCACCCTATAAGGCAAAGTACGTGGAAAAACCCCGCCTAGACCTATTCAAACTTTTCCTAATTTAATCGTTTTGAATGTGTAGCCTGCAAAATGCTTTCAAAAAATCATTCAAATTGCTATATTTTTACTAATTTGTATTCTGTGCCTCAGGGATGAAGGCATCAATAAGCAAGACATTAACGGAGCAATAAATAATAATACTAACATTGTTTTTTTTTCTAATTCTTCATTCCTAGTAACTCTTCGCTTTCCTACACTTTAGTTCAACGCTGCCTGTAAAGTTCACAAGTGCATTCGCTTTGTGTAAACGTTGATAAATGAAATAATTTTATTTCTGCACGAGTTTCAAGTCTTACGGGTGATTTATGGCTGGTGGGGGCTCGAACCCGCGCTCAAGGATTATGTGCCGGAACCGCGGGGCTTGGTGCAGGGGCAGGAAATAAAACCGCTTCGATTTGATATTGTTTGGATTTTAAAATGCTTTTCTGAAATGTGGACTGTAGCTAGAAATATCCCTCAAGAAATATGACACAATCATCCTCATTACATTCATTTAAAAACCATAGCTTAGTGTTAATATTCATTTTGTGTGCTAACGTAGTGAAAGTTCAAGTCTTATGATTGGATTTAACGTGTATTTGGAAAATAATATCTGGCAAGAATATTTCAGAGTGGTTGAACTTCAATTGAATATTCTCAAATGTGATTGAATTTTCTAGAATGCATCACCTAAAGTCTCAGACGCATTCCCAAAATTTCTTTCAATTTGGGAATGCCTCGAACTCCACTATCGAGAAATATATAATAAAGGATAATACCTCTTTCTTATCAGTGCCTAAACAAAGAACAAGCAATATACTAAAATTTTAACATAGTTTTCTTTTTAGTGCCGTCAGGGTTAATTAGAAATAATAACGTATATTTTGACGTATATGTGTGTGTCTGTGGGATGGACCGATGTTGATTTGCTTGAAGCGTGAATTAGCCTCACGTAGTCATAGCTATTGATTTGGGTTCTTGGTTCGTTCCGATAACATGCCGGAGTGCTTCACCGGTTAGAAGTCTCCAGACACGACAGCGCTTGAAGGGCAAACCAACAAGTTTTGTTATTTTTTTATTTTTCGTGGCGGATCGTACATTTTTAAAAGGTACATCAAATACATAGAGTTCACATTTTAATAAGAAAATATTAAAAAAGCAATTTACGTAACTAGATTTATCAATGTTTTCAGATTCTTATTACAAGATAAATTTATATTTTTGCAAGCGAAAACTTTTTCTAAAGCTTAGCATACTTTATTATTATCAATAAATAATAAAAGCAAATAATGTATTCATGCATAGTCTCATGAATATTTTATTTTCACTTATAATGCCAGAGAATTGATAAAAATATAGTACTATAAGAACTTTATTTACCTACATTAAAAACATTTCAAAGTACATATTACATTTTCAGATAAATTCTTTACAAAAGAACGATGTTTTTTATGTACATAAAAAACATCGTTCTTTTTGACGATGACATTTTATAACAAAAGGTACCTATTGTTATAAAATGTCATCTTCAAAAAGCTTAATATTTCTACATGATGTTGTCAAAAACGCAAATAAAACTATTTTTAACGCATGCGATGTTTTTAATGTTTTTTTTTAAATAAATAAGGGTTATAATGTTAAATTAATGTTACCCGAAGTATGATTTTTACCAACATGTATTATTCAAATGTTGATACGATTGTTGTATGTACTATACTATTATTTTTATTTTAGAAACCTGACCAGAGTTGCAAGTCGTCGGATCGAAATCAAACAGTCTGGATTTAAAAAATGCCTGTTTTTTTCATACATACATACACATGATCACGCCTCTATCCCCGGAGGGTTAAGCAGAGGTAAATTAACGCCCACGTTTCACCAATTTGTATTCGGTCCCACGTAATAGGAGGTGAGCCCGTTGCCGTATTCCGGGCACTATTGTTGACTCGAGCCGTGCATCTCAGGCTGAGTCTGGGCTGTATATATCTGCCCGATGTTGAAGTTAAACAGCCCTATCCCTTGGTCGGGAAGAGATAGCGAAACATCATAAAACCTTCACTCATGCACCCTTTTCCTGAAATCATGGCTAGGTTGCATCCTAGCCATGATGGAGGAGAAGGGTGCTGTAGGTACTATTTATTTTAAGTATTCTTAAGTCTTTAGTATATTTTGATGTGTGAAGCAGATTCCTGACATTTTTTACTCTGCAGCTGACAACACTCACATATCACATTTGCTTTTATCAGCGTTTCTAGGCCAAGATAACCGCCTACCATCAAATAGGCCACAAACAAATCTAATAGGACTGAACCCCTTAATCACAACTAGCAGGCTATCATTGGTGTTTGTATACGTTATAGCTAGTATCAATTCGGTAACACATAACGTTAATCTTTATTAGGTTCGCGTGAACACCGCCATAACCGCCTCAGGCACGTCATGTTGTTTTAAGGGTTTACTGAACAGTCATTTACCAAACTTCACAGAAACTATTGGATAAAAATATGATGTATTATAAATGTTTACATTACAGTAAAGCCTGGTTAAGGTGACTGTATAGGTGCGAAACGTTTGAAGGAAATTCCTCTGTTACTGGTTTTTTTTTAATATATAGGACACGTTAATTTGACTTCACCTCGCCTAATGAGAAGTTGAAGGTAAAGTCTCAAGAAAGAGGATCACCCTTTAACACTTACCGGGTTAACAATGGTGGACACTCAGTTTGCCGCCCTCATCAGATGCCTTTTGAGGCAAAGGACCCGGGACTTGGAAAAGGGAAACACGTGAGTTCCAGCTCTTAATGCTTTTTGAAACGTTTTGATAAGAGATTTGTATAGTTATAATTTCTCGGTATTTCCTTGATTGTTTATATCTTAATAGTCTGCATTAGTAAGAAGAAAGACTTCTTCCGCGCGAGTTGAGTTTTAGTTGTATTTGTGTTTTGTTGTAGTATATATTGATAATTAAAAAAAAAATAACTCTTATCCGTCTGTATGAGTTCAATTATATTAGATTTATTATTTTCCATTTTTTTTTTTTTTTTTTTTTTTTTTTTTTTTTTTTTTACGTGCGGGAAATCCCCACGGATACCCGCCCCTCCGGAGCCGGAGGGGTGGGTTATGTCGGACTCGAACCGACTAAACCGCACGCCGTCTGTGGGTCGTGGTGCTAGGCCGAAGGTGAGGTTGTCTTGCGACATATCCCTCGCACCCCGGCTGACCCAGGGCCATCCCTTTCGGTCTGGCCCTCCTCGGGAGGTGGGGACCACGCCGTCCCCGACTCAACCCCGGTGTGGGGAGGCGCGCATCGTCCTACGATGCGCGCCGCCGCCGTGGCCTGCTTCTGCTAGGGTGACGGGTGGCTCCACCCGTCACCCTCAGGCCCGCGCTCATGGGGGGCGGAGGTCTGTAAGCGCCCTCCGACGCCCGAGCCGCCTTCGGGCGCGAGCAGCGATGTCAGCGAGTCTTTCTCGCTCACCGCGCCGCGCCCGCTCTGCTGTCTCCTTCGCGAGCATGACCTGCTCGCAGAAAGAGGCGCTGGCCGCCCACGCATCCGCGCAGCGGACCATCGCCGCGAGCAGGGTGGAGAGCGTGAGCACTCTCACCCCCAGGGCCTGCACAAGCTCCCGCCTCGGCGTCTCAAACGCCGGACAC
The DNA here is from genome assembly GCA_949126895.1 of Eilema caniola. NCBI lineage: Eukaryota > Metazoa > Arthropoda > Insecta > Lepidoptera > Erebidae > Eilema > Eilema caniola. Next base: position 23,169,929 of record OX421479.1, on the reverse strand, counting down.
TCGGTGAGCGTGTGCAGCCCCGAGTCCACGCTCGCGTCGCAGTGATGGCACTCGGGCGTTGGCTCAATACCCATCAGATGCAGATACCGCCCGAAGTAACCGTGCCCGGTTATCATCTGCGTCTGACGGTACGAGAGGCTCCCGTGTGGCCTCTCTAGCCACTCCCCCATGATGGGCCTTACCGCCGCAATGGCGGCGTGCCCTGCGCGTGGTTGCCCAAGTCGTCGCTCCCACTCGGCCACCATGACCTGGTGGAGCCGGGATTTCTCGGCCCGAATGTTCTCGGGCTCGGGATCGAATCCCCGCTCCCGCGCCTCCTTTCGGAACTGGTATAGTGCCGAAAGGGCCCTCGCTTCCAGGATCCATGGTGGCGATCCGGCCAGGAGACTCGCCGCTTCGAAGGATACCGTGCGGTATCCCCTGATGGCCCTGGAGGCCATCGTCCTCTGCGCCGTACGGAGCAGAGGCAGGAATCTGGCCCCCAGGGTGTCCGCCCACACGGGGCACCCATATAGGGCCATGGACCGCACGACACCCGCGTAGAGTCTCCTGCAGGAGGCCCCTGGGCCCTTCAAGTTGGGCAACAGCCGACTCAGGGCATTCGCCGTGGTGACCAACTTGGGGCGCAGGCTTCGGAGATGTTGTCCGAAGTCCCATCGACCGTCAAGCACGAGCCCCAGGTATTTCAGCTGGGGCTTGATGTCGATGGGAGTGCCTCCCACTGTAAGGCTGGCTCCCGGGCCTGGCCTGCGCCGAGGACCATGAAAGAACATGGCCTCGGACTTGTGCAGAGCCACCTCGAGACCCAGCCGCCGGATCCGCTCGACGACTTGGCCAACCGCGGTCGTGGCCCTCAGGGTTGCCTCGCGGTGCGTAGCCCCGCTCACCGTCACCAGCGTGTCGTCCGCATAACACGTGACGGTGGCACCGTACGCGAAGTCACCGCGAAGCACCCAGTCGTAACCGATGTTCCACAGTAACGGCCCCAGGACCGATCCCTGTGGAACACCGCACGACATCTCACGCCTACCGACTCCGGTCGAACTCGGGTAGACGACGGCTCTCTCCGTCAGGTAAGCCCCGACTATGCGGCGGAGGTAGAGAGGCACACCGTGGTACACGAGTGCCTCCCTGATGCAACTCCAGGGCAAGGTGTTGAAGGCGTTGGAGATGTCCAAGGACACCGCCAACATCACCTCGCCCCGGGCAACCGCATCCTCCGCCAGAGTCCTCACACGCATGATGGCATCCACAGTGGAACGCCACCGGCGGAACCCAAACTGGGTATTCGCCAGGTCCGGCCCCACTCTAGAGAGATGCTCGACGAGGCGCTTGGCAATTACTCTTTCGAAGAGTTTGCCCACCTCGTCGAGCAGCACTATGGGCCGGTACCCGGACGGCTCGTCCGCCGGGCGTCCCTTCTTGCGGATGAGGACCAGTTTCCCCGTCCTCCACATCTTCGGAAACTGGCCCCGCTCCAAACATGCGCTGAGGAACCCTCTCAGTCGGGGTTCGAGACCGTCTTCCCCTAGAGCTAGGACCCACGCGCGGCCTGGAATGCCGTCGGGTCCCGGGGCGGTGTTTTTCTTGGCTCTCAGCCTTCGCACCGCCAGCTCTAGTTCTACCCAAGTGACCTCGGGCACGTCGTCGTCAATCACCGCACTGGGCGCCGTACTGGGTGCCGTAGGCGACCGAGGCGGCGGAGCCATCTGCGGCGGAACATGTTCCGCTCGCGCCGGGAACAGGGATTCCACCACTCCTCCGAGCAGAGCCGGTTCGAGCACCTGGGTCAGCGGAGGGGCCCGGGGGCGCAGCTTTTCTCTTACCATAAGGTAAGGCCGCCCCCATGGGTCCCGCTCCAGCGTCTCCAGGAGCTCCCGGTAACAAGCGGCCTTAGACCGCTTGATCTCCGCTCGGAGGGCATTCCGGGCCTCCCTGTATCCCTCGTGAAGCTCCGCCAGTCGGGGCTCCGAATCTGCGGTACGGCTACGCCTCCTACGGAGTCGAGCCCACCGGCGGTGCGTGATCACGCAGGCTTGACGCAGCCTCGCGATCTCCGCATTCCACCAGTAGACCCGACGCCTCGGATTATAGGCTGGAGCCCTAGGCATACCCGCATCGCAGACCCGTGTCATGGCCTCCCGGAACCAGGCCGCTTCATCGTCTATGTCGACAGGCCTGTCCGGCGCAATGGCCCAGGCCTGTACGACGGCGGCCTCCAGGAGGTCCTCCCGATTCAGTCGCCCCAAAACCCAGCGCGGCTCGCGTTGGGCCGATATGACCGGCGCATCACCCGCAGGAGGGGAGACATCGAACCGAACGTATCGGTGATCCGATAGTGTCTCCACCTCCACGGCGACACGCCAGTCCCGCACGCGGAGTGACAGGGAAGCGCTCGCGAACGAAAGGTCTATGATCGACCTGCGCTCCCCCGCCACAAAGGTGCCCACATACGTGGCTTCGGCCCCGCGATTCTGGAGAACTAAGCCGAGAGAATCGGCCCAGCTCTCCAGAGCCCTGCCCCGCGCGTTCGTGCGCCGGGAACCCCAAGCCTGAGACCAGGCGTTGAAGTCCCCGAGCACAAGAACCTGACGAGGCGTACAGGCATTGACGACGTCGGTCAGCCGCTCCAGCGACCGCCGATACTGCCCAATGAGTCGGTGTGACCCCGGCGTGAGATAAACGGCCACGACCGCAATCTCCCCTACACGCGCCGCTACGATGCCATGCTCCCTTGCGATCACTACAAGGGGAGGGGCACCCGCAGCGGCGTTATGCACCAGTGCCGCCGATCCATCCAGGTCGACCACCCAGGCGGGCCCGAGGGGCCGGTGAGTGTATGGATCGGCGACAGCGGCGACGTGTATGGACCACTGTGCCATGCTCTGGAGCAGAAGGGCCTGAGCATCGACACCGTGGCCCACGTTCGCCTGCAGGATGCGGAGCTGGGGATCCATTATGGAACCATCTCCGCATCCCGCCTCGAACCGGTTGCGGAACGCCCGCCTCGCGGCTTCGGCTCCCCGCGGGTGCAGGCCTTGCTGCCAACCCTGTGGTCGGCCGGCTTGCCCTCCGCCGAACACCTAAAACAGTGTGGCGGAGCTTCGCAACCACCGGCCCTATGACCGGGTTGGCTACAGCGGAAGCAACGGTCGCCGACCGTTACCTCCGCCGTGCACTGCACTCCCACGTGGCCGACCGACAGGCACCTAAAGCACCTAGCCGGTCGGTCCTGTAGGAGGCGTACCCGCACCCCTACAACTCCGCCCACCGCGAGGGTCCGCATGTCGGCAGCCTTTTGGGCTGCTGCAATGGGGCAGCCGACAACTACTGCCCCCTGTCCGCGACGGCCGTAGCGGATTGCTCCGACCTTGACCGCTTCAGGGGGGCAGCCCCCGGCCTCCGCCACGGTGATCCGAATTTCATCGGCCGTGATGGAGTCGTCCAGGTCCGAAATGCGCAACTCTGCGCACTTGGTGGGCCTGGACACCCGGACGTCGGCCGCATCCAACGTGTCCCTCAGCCTAGCCGCAATGGCATCGGCCTTGGGACCACTGGAGGCGCCAGGGACGTGGATGAGACGGGCACCCGTCCGAGTGTGTGTCACTCGGAGAGTCCCCGCCACATCGAGGGCCCTCATATCAATGAGGCCCCTCGCCTGTTTCACCAGGTCCACGTACTGCACGCCCCTCGCCGTCGCCTCCGGTGTCATCGTTAAGACGACAGCGGTGGTACGGGGGACGCGCAGCTTTCCTGGCGCACCCTTCGCAGCAGCCTGGGCCTTCTTGGCCCTTTTGGCTGCCTTTTTACGGGCGTTCCGGCTTTTTCTGGCCTCGCCGACCACCTCCCAGCCCCCTGCCGGTGCGGAGCTCGTGGAGGCAGTCGGGACCGAAGCCGGGGCTGGGGCCGGGGCTGGGGCTTGGGACGTCTTCCCCTTGCCCTTGCCCTTCCCCTTCCCCTTGCCCTTGGCTTGGGCGCTCCCGGCTGAGGCGGCGGTAGCGGCCGGAGCAGCAGGCGCAGTGGGCACACTGCGGGCCGACTCCTGCGAGGGCCCCGCCGTCACCGTACGGCTGGGGCCCCGCTTTACTGCTCCGGCGTAGCCCCCGCTCGGCGGCGCCAGGGGCGGACGACGGATGGAGTCCATGATGGCCTCCAGACAACTCCGCGTCCACTCCTCGTGCGCCGCCTGCCGCTTTTCCATGGCGGCCATAGTCGCCATGCAGGCCTCCACCGGATTGGTGGGCCTCGGCTGCGCCGGCGGCGGTGGGGCCGGTAGGCGCGGCGGGGCCGGCAAACGCGGCGGCAACGGCGGCGGGGCCGGTAAACGCGCCGGTACAGGCGGCGGCGGTGGCGCCAGCGACACCGGCCGCGCCCGAGGCGGCAGTCTCGGCCGCACCGGTGACCTCGACCGCACCGGCGGCGACGGCGGCGACGGCGGCGACCGCGGCGCCAGAGATGGCGGCGGCGTCACGCGCTCGTCAGGCAGCTGAGTTTTCGCAGCGATGGCCTCCTGGAGCGCTGCGATTTCAGCCGCCATGTTGGCCATCTCCTTGCGGTACTCAGCCGCCTGCCGCCCAGTCTCCTCGAGCACTGCTGCCTGCTGCCTGCTGAGCTCAGCGCGCTCGCGCTGCGCGCTGGCCAGCTCCGCCCTGAGCAGGTTATGGTGCTCGACGAGGCGCAACGTCACCCGCATGAGCCGGTCCTCCTCCGGCTTCATAGCCCCGGTCTGGGCCTTGGCCAGGCCTTTAAGGGCCTCCATCACCTCTATGGAGGTGCTGTCGCCGGTGCAGGCCAAGGGCGCCGCCGAGGTGGAGGAACTCGGCGGCGCCACCACATCCTCCGGGGCAGAGGCCCGTGGTGGACGGGCCTGAGGGGCACCTTTCTCCCCACCCCGCGCCTTTTGGCGGCTAACCGCCACCAGTTTGGGCGGGGGTGGGCGCAGCATCTCGTTGCTGCTGTGAGAGCTGCTGGTGGAGGACGAGTCGGAGAGCGTGGGCTCAAGATCCGACACCGTCCTCCTTTGGGTGAGGACTTTTTTTTTCCTGACGGTCCTCGGCCGCCATTTAGACCTACGGGTCCGTAGACCCACCGGGCTTCGGTCTCGACTGTCCCGGCTGTCAGTGGCGGTGTCGAAGTTCTCCGACACCGCCTGGGACGCGACTTCCGCGTCATGGTGCTGCGCGACCTCCGCGCAGACTGTTTCGCTTGGATGGGTTTGTTTTTTGTGTGTATTTAAATTCTCCATAATGTTCCCACGAGTTGAACCGTTCGGATTACACTTCCTGGGTGACGGCCATTCCAGGAAGCGGGGTATATACTGTGGAGGTCCCCCGGTATCCACAGGTTTTAAGCGACTTCGCTGTCGGGTTTTCAGACTTTTCCTTGTCGTGGGCCGGCCAATAAAGGCAAGCCCCGCGGCCTCCAGGATATCGGCGTTCCCGAGTGTGGCTAGCACTCAGGTCGTTGTCGATATCTCGGAGGTTACGCGATGCGGGGGAGTGGCCAGCTCTCCCAACGCCGACGGTGGCACGAATGCCCGTCAGCCCCTGCGCGAGCAGTAGGCCGACCCGTCCCCGGATCCTACGGATCCCGTCGCCTCTCCCATGTCTCCTCTGCTAAAGCAGAGGGGTACTGGGAGCGACGGCTAGCCCTGAAAAGGGCTGTTGAGGTGGGAGGAACCCTACGGATCCCTCCCCGCGGGCCTTGCAGGCCCGCCATACCACGACCCCCTCGTGCAATGGGGTCAGCTAGCCCTTAAAAGGGCTGTTGGAATGGAAGGGTATCCCACGGACCCCTTCCCGCGGGCCTTGAAGGCCCGCCATCCCACGACCTCCTCGTGAGGTCAGCCGTCGGGTTATTTGTCAACGGCCAACAGAACTCCCAAGGTAGGAGTCTGTTAGCCGTTGTCCAGGGTGCACCAGCCCCCCCGCTTCCGCTCCCCAGGACCGCGGTCCAAAGGGGGAAGAAACGGAGAAGCCGACGTGGAGGTTACCCAACCAGCACCCCTATTATTTTCCATTATGTATTTTGTAGTTATATACCTACTACAAAATAATTATCAAGTGGATAAATCTCTTTTTTTAGCCACCTCTTTTATCATCCAATACAACATTAGTAACTACCCTCAATATTTTAAAACATTGGATTACTTCACCAACTTTACCCAGCTCCAATACCCTTTCATAAAATTACCAATTCAAATAAAAAAAAAAAAAAAAAAAAAAAAAAAAAAAAAAAAAAAAAAAAAAGTGAAACTTTTTACTCTCCGGAAGCACCAACGCTTTACTCTTTTGTTGCCCCTATCGCAGTCTATACATAATTGAGGCTACGTATTTCCTCAATTTTACAGTGTAGGCATGATACTTATGCCATACATCGCTATGAATAAAACAAGAACTGTAAAATAGTAAGAACACTAACAAATTACAATAGCCTTCCCATTGTCCGTTCGGCCGGCGCCCGTTAAAACACCGGGCGTGATAAGCAGTTCATAGTGTTGCCATACATAAGATTAAATTTTCCTTAAAATTATTCCCTCTGCTGCGGTAGAGGAGCATTTTTCCTTAGGTGATATTATTTGTACAAAACTAACTGTTATTCAAAACAGTCATCTTCATAATTTTGTAGTTACATCATCTACACTTTTATGCGTGTACACCTATGAGGTCATCATTATCATCACAACGTAGTTCTCAAGTGCTTAAATACATTCAGAGTGGGGCATACACGCACGCAGCTTCTAAAATTACTCTCAATACCGAGAACGTTCGTTATAACAATGAAAAACCCTTTTAAATGTTGTGTTATTTTTTCTACAAACAACCTTCATTATAGCGAGAATTTAAAACATGAATAAAATTTCAAAATGTTGAGTTCAAAACCTATTTAACAAAGAAAAACACAATTAATTATTATACTTTTAGGTTTTAAAAATGTAGTTCAAAATAAACATAAACAAGCATCTAACGAAATAAAATCATCCAAATTCTAGGGACTAAATTCTAGAACGTAGCAACACAGTTTTGGAGCGTTTTACGAATAGAAACGGTCTTATTACCAAACGCTATTGCTTCTAATGAATAATAAAAGTTGCAGTCGACGTGAGCTCCACCCACGGCTCGCATACATACGACTTCGTACGCAGAGGGATAGAGGTGATAAACACCGTAAATGATGCTAATGGAATGTGCAATATGTTTAGTTTTACAGCACACATTGAATTAGTTTTCGGGCTTTTTCTTCGACAGGTCTTTTTCAGGGTAAATGCGTGTACGTGAACACTAAAATAATCATAGTCAACTGCTTTTCATTCGTTAAAATATGAATTGATATATATATATTAAGCATTTAACAAACTTACAGGTTCACTTATTTTTATTAGTCTTTAATAGAACTTTTATCTTATTGCATTATATTAATTTTGCCCCGTTATTACAAATGCTACATCCGACTTTCCTGAAAAATATCTATTTTAATACTTCATAAGATATCATACAGCAAGCCTGTTGGTTAGTCTTTAGTTACTGATGCACATGGGCATTAGGCATCATTAAAAATAAGAGTTAGAGCAAAGACCACACCCTCTCCCATTTTCAATGACCTATTGGTGATCAAAATTTTGAGTCCCTTGTGTTTTTACGGCCCATGGGTTTGACATTATTATTATAGTAAAATATTTAGCTCCCCCAACTAAGTAAGTAATATAAAATAAATTACTTTTTAGGGGTCGGGTGACAATGACATTGCACTTGATGAGTATATAGAAATTTAACATTTTAGTCACTATATTAAATAAATAAATAAATAAATACTCCACAACATTTCACACAACGCTATCTAGACCCATGGTAAGCATAGCTTAACTAGCTTGTGTTATGGAATCTAGAATGCGGATAAACATACTTATATACTTTTTTTTTTTGTAAATATATACATATTATACATAGAAACACCCAGACCAATGCAAATATACATATTTATGCATATAAATATTTGCACTGAGCGGGGATCGAACCCGCGCCTCCTGCGTAGCGGCCGCGTTCACTACCGCTACGCCACGGAGGCTATATTAGGTCGTTACTTATGAAACTGCCGAAATTTTCTGACAGATTCATGAGTTGGTTATTCCTGTAATATAATAGTTATTTCCATCATTTATACTTTGTTTGAAAGTTGGTTTCAAGATTTTGCAACTCTGTATTAAATTTTGTTTTTATTGCCCGCTTGATAAATTAAATTCGATCTTCAAAAACAGTACTTCTTTCTATTGTTTACAGCTGTCACTTTCAAAAATGTAATAAAAGTTTCTGTTAGCTTAATGTTGTCTTATTCATACACAAAAAAATCATAAATTTTTAATTTGTCAATTGGGTTTCCTCCAATTTCTTCAATGAAACAGCAATTTCATATGTAACGACGTATTATTACCAGTATTAAGACGTAGCTTTATATTTTACGTGGGCGATATTTCTATTTTAACAAGTTAAAACAAATTATTTCTATTCCAAATTACCATAATAGATATGAGAGCTGGCATGATGGATTACAACAATTTCATTCATAAATCGTTTAGTTTTCATCATATTGGAACACTAGGTTTTCAATTCAATCATCTAAAAATAATAACAGTTGTCTATCAATCATCTACACGAAATCCAGCTGCACAATCAATAAAAGAAAAACGACCTGAGAGTGTGTAGGTTGATTTTACTAGGAAATGAACGAACGCTGAGCTTGAAAGGAAAAGTATAACAAAAATAAAAGTATACCTCACCTGTCAATGTTCGTTACTATGGAGTAAGAAGGTTCTGTATGAATATTAAATTATGTCGAACTATATGTTCTACATTCAGCGGAGCGTGCACTGATATAATGGAAATGATTTCCTTTGTATTGGAAACAAGCAGCTGTTTTCCTTTTTTGGTCTGCAAATAAGATTATGTTCAGTTTTTGGTTGACTGATAGTTTTTTATATTGCTTATAGCATAAATGCGAGGTTTTGATGTTTGTAATCTAATATAATTTGTTCTTATACAAAGTTTTCGTAAAAAGTAATGTATTCAAATAATTAGGGATACTAAAACACATTTAAAGCGCTTGATACTATCTTATTTGCTTATTGAGTTAATCTCCTTATCTTATTCTATTCCCTCATAAATAATTGTTATACAAACCAACTTGTGTGTGAATGTGGAAAACATATAAACTGTAACAGCTATGGCGTTTCAAAAATATTATAGGCAGAAGAGATATGAAAGAATAAATTATTATGATAGTCCTTCTTAATACTATAACGAATTGGCTTTGTTGTCTTGTATTCAACAGCGTGGAAGACAAACTAGCTGCCTGCTGAGATACGCGCTAATGTCTGTTTGTACGAACTTTCTGCACAACTATCCCCTTTAAAGGTGTATCACCAAAATTATAGACTTTGAAAGGCTGTGTCGGTATTAATAGAAATGTCATTTGTTACTTATTTTAGATGTCAACTTGCAGTATTCTGCATTATTTCACTTTCAATCACTACTTTTCTGGTCTTTCTTTTACAAGATATAACGTAACTATGGCATACAACCCTCAATTTGCGGGTAGCCTATGCTTGCAAAGACAGAGAGGCCCAGAGGAAAGAGAAAAAGGAGAAAATAGAAAGAGAAAAAGGAGAAAATAGAAAGAGATTGGACCGACGAAAGAAAGGAAATCACAAAATGTTCGCATAATGCGTAGTTCGAGAGAAAAGTGAAACAGTGTATTAAACTCTTCAATGTTTATGCTTCTCTGCTATTTTAATTGTATAGAAAAGGATTCTAATAATGGTCCATAGTTATACAATATTAGTAGATAGTATATTTTATGGAGACGTTATAGTGAAATCATCTCGTTTTGTTCGATAGTTTAGCTCTTTATTAGTAAAGGTCGGATTGCCATTGTTCATGAAATTCAGATTGTTTGGCGACAGTAGGTACTTTCGTTTTTATTCCGGTTTAGTTTAGATCCGGGCCTATTGTTTGAGCTCGGTTGTGTTACATTTCATCTATCATTGTCTGTTTTTAGTTGATTATGTTTAATAATGAACATCATTTTTGTCTTTTTCGCATTGTTGCAGCTTTAAAATAGAGCTCTTGTAATTTTTTTGTTCTTTTTTAATATTTTCACTATTTTATGAATTCAATATGATATTGAAAATAATATATTGTGCACCAAAGTTGTACAGACATTTTACAAAAAGCAGATTTTCTTGTAAACATAACATAATAAAATCATAGGATTTTAAATCAAAGGCCTGAACTTTTACTCAAAATATTATAAAAATTATAAAACAATTTGTAAGCTCAGAAAATAAAACCTTGTAACATGTTTGTACCCATAAGGACACTTCAAAATACCACAACAATCAAAACCTATTTAAATCAATCAAACAACCCAACCGAAATCAAAACCTTTGTCCACATAATTAATATTATTTTGATCAATAGAAGACACACCGCAGAGATTTATTACATTTTGAGTGTATTAAGTTTTTGCCACATTTGACCTGCTTGACGATTAACCCACAAAAACATCTTCTTAATTAATTTGACATTTCAAACGGCTGTTTCACTCTCTGCATGTCGTATAACTCGACTGTTGCCCAACTATGGAACATCTCTGTGAGTCGAATGTGCCAGTCATGACGCTTAAATAACATACTATCGAGTTGTAATAGTGTGCAAATTGTAAGAGGCATTATGTTCATTAAGTTGTATATGACAGATTCTTTTGCATACCCGTAGTACATAAGTAACTATGTATAGTTTTTAAAGAATTCACCAATTTATGATATTTGGGCTCTCGTCTAGTAGAAGGTTAATGCCAAATAACTTAGATAAGTCCTATGAGTGGAAGTTTTGGTGATTTAAACAACGACTGCCGTAAGCGATGCATAATATGCAGTAGCAGCTTGAGGTTCAATCATTATCTTAATAAAAGCTTCTAAAACGTGATAGATAACAAGACTTCGTAACTAAGAACTCGTTATGCCAAAAAGTCTACAGTCCAAAACCACAACTTACGAAAAGAAACTTCTATTTTATCACCCATCAACATCAACTTCTCAGTAATATTTAACGCCTGGAAGCTAAACAAACCTCGTGATTCTACACTTCACATTTCACCTGAGCCAGTCCTCAGTCACCAACTTCACCAAAGTTGCACAATTAGGGTCTGTGATTAGGCGAATTGCGACCGCGACTCGGTCTGATTTACCTCCGAGGCTCGTCGAAATTCACGACAAAATGTATGGAGGGAACCGGGTTTGTTTAAGGTATTACCACTTCTGGGTAGAATTATATTTGGAAGTTGTACTGAACTTATGGCTTTAATATTTTATTTGAGATAAATTAAGAATTGTAAATTAACTGCTCTGTATTAAAGTACATGTTTTAGACTAGTTTCAGGTCTGAGGTAGTTCTGATATTTGGTACACCTTCAGATATATTAAATCAACAAATAAGACAATAAATTAAATCAATTTAACAGTTTCATTTGCTGTTGATGTTGATTGATGGCAATTGGTGGAACTTGCTACACATCTTCAATGAAAATACTAGGACTATTCCACATTATTTATTAAAATCCTGACCGGTGATAATGCGGTAAGAAGAAACCGGACAGGATTTTAATAAATAATGTGGAATAGTACAAGTATTTTCATTGAAGATGTTTCATTTGCTCTTATACCTTGGTTTTAAGTTGTTTCTGACGCTGTCTATACATATTTACTTGAAGTTCCTTCATTTGCATTGATTATTTTGTCTAACTGTTTCTATAACTCTGATCTGGCCTGATGAATAAGAAATAGGTTTTTTCTGATGTTCGTGTTTAAACAAAATCTATTTACATTCATTCAAAGGATCCTAACTAGACGATATCTTGATACCAGCACAGAGTTCAAAACTTTACTCTGTAAAAAAAAATATGGCAAAACGTGATTGTAAAACGCTGTCCCTCTTCAAAATTATTTTCAAATCTATTTAACGTCATTACACAATAGACTCAAAAAGCTTAAGAAACCTTGTAAAAGTTGTTTAACATCCTCATTTATTGAATGCATGATCATTGACTGAATACTGTACAGCATGACATGAATTCTTTTGCTATGTTGAACGGTATAAAAGGTATTTCTTGCCAAGACCCAATAAAAATTGTTTGAGATTTATTCTCAGAATAATGCCAACATACTTACAACGCGCTTGAATGGTATTTATTCACAAAATCAATATTTCTCCGCGCAGTACGCGAGTACAATCGGGAAGCGACCAAAACATATATTGTGAGGAAAGCCGACAATTTTCACACGGTGTGGGGTAGGGTGGAGAGGCCTATTCACATCCGTTGCATTTTGCTGGTGATATTCGGATAACATTCACGTTACCGATATTGTTAGTTGACTTACCGTACAGATTGGATTTTATGATATTTTGTTCCATAAATTGCTTAGGTTAATATTACTGTAAAATAACTTTCAACACTCTTGCTCGTAAAGCGGCTATAATTTGATCGCAATTAGCCACATAATAACACCTGTAATCAAATTGTGACTTTTTCACAATTTGCTATAATTTATTGGTTGATTTGATACAGAAAAGGTCGTGATCAATAGTACAAATAAATTAATATACCTATTACTTGCTCATTTTATGCAATTGCGTATTTAAATAGGTAATTTCAACTTAATTTAATAAACACAAATTTCACTCAATTATCTAATAACTTTTGTTTTCTCTGATAAAACTTTTAATTCCGAAAGAAGCTTCTTTTACTCTAAGGGCGATCGAGATGTGCGCGAATAGGAATAATATTTTTCTGCAATTGCGAAAAAAAATCACAACTCGTTTTTGTTTAGGTTCAGAATGCCTTCCCCGAAATGTCCCTTTCCCGAAACGTCCCTTTCCCGAATCATCCCATTTCCAGAATGTCCCTTTCCCGAAACGTCCCTTTCCCATAACGTCCCTTTCTTACAGCAGATGGTCAACGGAGCTCCGCTCGCGGGGCTCCTATTTCTTCTTGCGTTAGCTCCCGCGGCGTTAGTGAAACTTTATTATATGAGTGTGACCATTTTCATTTCGTTTCGGGAAAGAGACATTCTGGGAAAGGGACGTTTCGGGAAAGGGACGTTTCGGGAAAGGGACATTCCGGGAAAGGGACTATTTGAAACCGGGGGACATTTTGGGAAAGGGACATTCTGAACCTTAACCCTCGTTTTTACTTTTGGAATTATAGTTATTTATTAACTAGCTATTGCCCGCGCCTCCGCCCGCGTGGATGTCGGTTATCGCTTAGTGTTCAGTCATCCCTATTTTTCTAAAATAAAAGTAGCCTAAGTTACTCCATATTACATTTGCCACCTGAGAATTAAAGTCTCGTCACAATCGTTCCAGCCATTTCAGAGATTAGCTGGAACAAACAGACAGACAGACAGACAGATAAAAATTGTAAGGTATATAATATACATTTAGTAAAAAACGTTTATTTCAGTATTAAAAACAGACACTTCAATTTTATTTATATGTATGTATAGATTAAAATGTATACAAGTACTAGTTATGAGGAAATGATTTATGTTGTACAACGTCCGATATATGCTGTGATTGATGTGAAGCCCTTAACGTTATGGAAAGTTTACTACCTGAAAACTGCAAGGGTAATTATCTATTTTAGTATTATTTTATACACAAGAGTGTTGAAAAACATAATATGACACACGTGTGTATTGATGAATACCGTCCTCGTCTCTCTTTACACAATTGTAACATAATGTCCTATAATGTATTTTTTAATTCGATTATGTATAAGAATACTTTAGGATCATTTCTTATCAACATTTATTTTTAAAAACCTAAATCTATAAATAATGTGACCACTTGAGTAAAACTGTAGCTTGGAAAAAATCCTTTCAACCATTTAGTATGTATTCGTACTGAATTTAAAGTGTGAGGATAATCCTTTGTCTATGATAAGCGATGCGGTGCTAGTATGTACAATGGTAAGTCTTCATAACACCAGACGTAATAATCCGTAGAACATACATGCGGAGGCGAGCGTTGAATTGAACTTTCAGGGCGTATTTCAGAATATTCAACACTGAATATTGAAAACATTGTGATGCGATGTTCGATTACATTTCTTCTATTTCTTTAAGACTCAGTAAAGTAATATTTGAAGTCTAAAGTCAGTAATTAAACGAAACATGATTTATTTTTGTCGTACTATTAGCTTATTTTACTAGGTACTTAATTACTATTTTTTATACCACTTAGGTGGCAGAGGTGGTGTACCGCATTTTCGAAATAGTTCACCTGATGGAAAGTTGATTACCGTAGCCTATGGACGTATGTTACACCAGGGGCGTTACACACGCACTGCCGACCCTGAAGAAACCTTCTCATGCCCGGCTCCTTGAAGAACCCCATATTGTAGCTACTTGAGAAAACCACAGCAGGAAATTCATGTTCATGTTCAACTGTGAACAGTACCAAAGTATTGTTTTATATCTCAAATCAATCAGGTGTCAGACCCAAACAATATAACTTGCTTTTATTTGAATATTCATTAAGTCAATGCAACTCGGTAAGTTTGCTTTGACTGAGACAAAAATAAAACTCTTATTTTTTTAATATTTTGTGTTTAAAAAAAAAATTACGATGGTTACTAAAATAGAATGAGTTTGACGGAACCGAGACCGAGTGGGTGACGTCAGAATGAGTGTGACAATCCTGGAAGCCTAGACAAGTAGCACAATCGTTAGTATAACAGAATATAATAATATAATCAATGTATGTCATCTACATCTATCATATACAATCTATTTTACTAAAGATTATGTGACGTTTCTAGTCTATAAAAAGGAAAAGAGAGACTCAGGTAAGCAAGTTTGTTTAGAGATCTTGGTGCTTACAAGGTGTTTTCTAATTACCATTATGTTGATTGAGCAGCTTAGCTGGAACTAGGTTATGGACTGTGTAATCAATTCCGAGAAACAAATAATTGTTTCCATCAACGTGTGCTACATTGCATAACATATTACGTAATTGAACTGACTTTACTGTACCTCGATTTACTTGTTGTGCACATAAAACAAATTACAACCAATTATTGGAACACTCATTGCAATGCAATTACACTTGTATATGTTTAATTGAAACGCCCAATGAACGTAACTATTAAACTGTAATTTTGGTAGATTGACTTATGTCGAAATTCTTAAAACTTAAAATATTTGGTTTCTTAAACTATTTCTATTATGTATGAAGTAAAATTAACAACTTTTATTTGATCACCAGACAATTCGGCAGTCAAGTTCTGCTGGTATTCTAAAAAATTCCCTTCCAAGTTACATCTGAGTTCTTCGTCTTTTGCTGAATCGATGGCACTTCTACTCTCATAGTGGTTGTTCATACAAATATTCAGAAGTATAAAGTATATAGTGTAAAATATGAACAAATTTAACACACCAAAACATAAAATTTCCACACGGCCGAGAGTTGACGCATCCACCCTACCGAGTTGGGAACTAAACAAGTGCACTACAATGAATCGGCGCACTTGTGAGGACGTTAATCCACTGAGGCGCAGGTGCGACGACTTGGCTACAAGTGCTATTTGTGTGTTAGAGCAAGTTCACACGTAGTTCTGTCTTCACAGTTGGAAACTTAAAATTATTAAGTGATATATTTTGTGCTACACAGCTTTATTCAGCCCTAAGCTAGGCACAGTACGTTGTAGAGGTTCTGTGGTAGAGCGGTAGAGTAAGATCACGGGTTCGATACTTACTACGATCTCTCTCATTAATCTGATATAATTTGAATTCTATGTTATTCCAAAAACTTAACTCAAGCTAGTTAAACTACACTTGAGTTAAGATAGATCTGTGTAGAATATCCTGGGATATTTATACTATCCTATTATTATTATAATAATAAAATAACCCCCAGTTAGACTAGAAAAAGCGGACCCCAGACTTCTAGGTGAACTTCGGATGCAACTGGGATTTACGCTAGGATGAAGAAGAAGAAGATTGATCCTCATCATCAGCATTTAGACGATATCCTGATTGCATCCGAGGCCAAGATGCCCTCGGAGCTCAGGGTCCGCTGGGAAGAAAATTTATCTTATACTACTAGCTAGCGACCCGCCCCGGCTTCGCACTTGTGCAATGGATGTTATTATATATATATAAACCTTCCTCTTCAATCACTCTTTATTAAAATAAACCGCACCAAAATCCGTTGCGTAGTTTTCAAGATTTAAGCATACAAAGGGATATGGGGACAGAGAAAGCGACTTCGTTCTATACTATGTAGTGATGTGTGAAATTTTGAGAAGACGTTTAAAATTTAGTGAAGGTGTCTTCATAAAAATTAAAGATTTAATATATATGTAGGAAGTAGTAAGTATTCATAGAACTTCCCAAACCACTGACCAACGATGGATTATCAATCGAAATAGGAAACGATACATTATAAAACTGATCCCCAGGTGATCATATTATGTGATCTAAACATACCTACCCTAAACCCGTCGTATTATGTAGACGCATTACCGATGATTCCTCCATACCTAATTCAATATAAATCGGCTGCTCCATTGGTCACCTGTCACGACACCCGTGGGAATACCCACTGCCGGCCTGTTCTTTTCATAGTCGCAAGCCGAAAGGCCAATAAAATCAGTAATAGTTGAGATTTTACAAGATTTTTAAAAACCTTTTAGATTGGTTCACATCGGTCTTGTACGAGATAAGTTTGTCACAATCTTTAAATTTAAAGTGTTAAAATTCTTAGTTGCTACACCGCTACCGCTATTTGAAGCCATGTCTAGATATACATTATATCATTCGAGAATACGAATATGATTTTACACAAAGGTCTTAAGGACTTTTAACCGCC
The DNA here is from genome assembly GCA_949126895.1 of Eilema caniola. Lineage (NCBI taxonomy): Eukaryota > Metazoa > Arthropoda > Insecta > Lepidoptera > Erebidae > Eilema > Eilema caniola. The sequence goes on along the minus strand of OX421479.1, from coordinate 23,153,007 downwards.
TAGAACTATTGTTTTATGTGATGTATTTTCTTAGCGAGCAGTATGGTCTAAGCTAGAACTATTGATTCTTCAATTTTTGTACGTCATAGATTTGCATTATCATCTCTTTCATATTTATGTGTCAAATTTGTCACTTTTGATGGCCATAGCAGCTTATATGTTAAATAAGATAAAAGCTAGTAAAATATGCAGAATGGCGGGTACCCACAAGGGGACAATGTAAGTTATGTCGTCGCAAGGGAACAGGCGATTGTATCGCAACCATGTGTACCGCATTTTCGTAATATTTCTTGTAAAAGGAAAATAGGAAAGATTGTTGGTTGGTTTATTCGCCTGATTAAAATAGTAAATGATGCAGTATTTTATGGGATTTTGCACAGTCTACTCAGTGTCTGTAGTTAAGTGGTTACGTTCTAACGATCAAGAGGTCCCGGGTTCGAATCCTGGCTATTACTCTACCGACGTAAACCTGCTCATAACACAAGGAATAAAGCTTAGCTGGAGAGTTCAGAGGGAAGATTAGTAACTACGGTTAAAAAAAAAATCTATTGCATTAGGCTTTAATATTGTTTTATGAATGTCAATTACTTATTTTATATAATTTATGAAGCTCTGAACCTTATCGACTAGTTGATTGACGTAATAATTGATGTTGATGTTTATACCACCATATTTGTAATTCAATCAATTAGCCTATTGCAATGTGCACCATTGCTCCTGATTCTCGGCCTTTGTATTTACTTTCTGCAAATTCTTTCATAAATTGATAACATGAATACTAGCTTAGCGTTAGTGCCAGTCGCTGTTTAAGACAAAAATAGTCAAAAAACTATAAAGAACAAGAATACAAACCACGCAAATAGCAGCATACCGTAACTTATCGTCATTATTAATTGATATTACTGCAAACAGTTGATATTACTGCGAACAATGCAGTTTGCTAGGTGGCTGGGCCTATTCACGGACTCATTTACAATACCTACCCACAAATGTGGCTGTAGGCTATACGGGTGTTGCCACACATGGGCTGCTGGATAGCTATTGTTGTGCACTATTGCTCTCATGATTATACCAGGTAAACATTTAGATTGTTAAATAAAATACAATACTATAGTAAAGTTATTTATTTATTACTTTGTGATGTTACAAAAGATTTTAACCGCACGTACAACATAGCTGGATTACTTTGGACTACTGTATAACTGGAACTGTTTGAAATTTGTTTTTTATATAATTATAAATCCTTAAAAATTATTTCACAATTTCAAATTGTCCCGAAATTACTTAGCTGCCAGTTTACAGTATGTTTCAGGTAAATTAATAATGAAAGATTACACATTAATACATCAAATTATTATACGCAAGAAATTCATGTTATTATCATAATTTACTTATTACAGTTCTTTACTTATAAGAAGGAGTAAAAAACGATGTGAAAGTGTAGAACGAGTTATCGCGATCTGACTTTATCTATGAGAATCACGCCGAGCGCGAAAGGCATCTTCTTTAATTAAAAACTTTCTTAACCTCGGCGCTATTCTTTTTGTTATATTCTAAGATTTATGAGTTTCGACTTGTATGCAAGTGTAAAGTATCAAAATCGTAGTAAATGTTTAAAAATTATTAATAGTTTTAGCGCTTTAGGCCGGCTTTTATGCAGCCTCTGTGGTGTGGTGGGAGTGAACGTGTCCGCTACGCAGAATTCGCGTGTTTGATTCCCACTCATTGCAAATTTGTGTAAATGAATATGGCTATTCGCATTGGTCTGATCGTGCCTCGGAGAGTACGTTAAGCCGTCAGTCCCGGTTGTCATACAAACATCTATGGCAGTCGTTACGGGTAGTTGGAAACAAACATTTAAAAAGTGAGACAGTCGGCTGAGTTTTTGTTAACTAAACCAGCAAATGAAGAAACTAGGAATAAACAAAGTAATCAAAAAATATAAATCGTCCCGGCCGTCCCGGAAGCAGTATACTCTATATGAATCATCCTGTTTGCAAATCTTAAGCTACCTTCAAAATCTAATAATTACCGAAAAACGCCATCGTTAATATACAATCTCAGATCAAAAGCACCTGATTTACCTTCTTAGCACATCAAAAAGGCTTGATGGGAGAAGTATTACCCCAAATGAGAGTATCGCACCCTGCCTTCAACACACCGACCCGTATAACATGACCCTTGATAAATCCTCATCTCGACGTGACTCTTAAGATAAAGGGATAATCGAGAGGCCCAAATAGACCGGTTTGGTTTAAGTTCATTACCTCAGCCGTTGCTTTACTTAATACTGTAAGTAAGTTATTTCGTAGTGAAAGATGGCTTCTGTACGAGGTAGTATGTCAAGTTGATTTTCGATTTTGTAATTTACAAATATTGAATATCGTAGTGCTCACAACACACTAATGTTGTTAATTATGACGGTTTCAGAATATAGCTTATCTTACCTCCAAGGTTGTAAAGTCTGAAAGGCTCTTAATATCATTATTTATTTAGGTACTCAAATGCGAGTAAGTGTGCCACGCCTACATACTTTCTGACGTGACTTTCATTCGGAACATATAATCATTGAAATGTGGTAGGTAATTGGAAAAGTATACACACAAATCTATTGGTATTAGTTTCTACTACCCACGCTGATGATGATGAACATAACATCCAAATTTCATTAATAAAAGTGAAAGGTAGCGAAGATAAAGTCCACAAACGGAAATATTTGATATACTCCGTGGTGCAATTTATGCGAACAGAAAAATCACGGCAATAAAATAGGACACCTGCAAATATTAATCTTACCCAAATTATTATGTAATATTAACAATAATAAACTAATATCTCAATAAATTTGAAAGTTATAGCAAACCAATAAGATCTATAACAAAAGCTTTAAGATAAAAAGATGGTTATCAATTGTGTACGCTTGTCAGTTTAAGTTGTGAAGCCATTTTACAAGTGACCGTTATCTGATTGTGTTCATATCAAAAAGCTGGCATAATTTTATCGAATCATTCAACACCTTGTTAGATATCATTGGTCAACAGTTAGGGTTAATCCCCACTGAAATAGCAGCCGGCAGTGGCCGGCAGCGGTTATTTTTATCCAAAATATTATAAACCATTTTGAACCTTATCTACGGGAGAAGAAGACCATAAGTCTTTTGAAGCCAAAGGAATCGTCGCGGAAGGAAACTTTAGAATTTCTAGTACTAAAGTCTAAACCGGTACTTGGGTGCTCTTTCAGTGGGTAGTTAACCTTTAGGCGTCGACAATACAGAAAAGCCATGTCAACTTTCTTTATTCGGTAAGATTATAAGATTAGAAATATTATATAGGTAATATCCTGAGAGATTATGAACGAAGCTAAATATGGGTATTTTGTACAGAACACAGATAGACACTTACTGCTTGCAGAACATGACAAGGAAACATATCCACTTGAAGGCGAGTAGCAACTTTGACAGTATTTACCTATGTGATTTGAACTCTCACCCTCCTGTCTGACCATTATAAGTTAGAGATTGCACGTTCGTCATTCGAGTATTGGCATAGAATGAGTAATAAGTAATGGATTGAAGATGGTATAGGTCACGTCTACTTTAAAATGACTGCTTTCATACTAGATATTAAAATATTCTATTGTTAAATAGCGAAGAATTTTTTGTGATACCACTTAGGTTACTTGCGATACCACTTAAATTCTTATCCACTAGCTAGTGAAGTTAACAATATATCAGCTGAAGGTACCTAATAAAACGGATGTTTGGAGCTATACGGTATCCCAATAAAATTGTTGCATAGTTATGCGGATTTTTAATGGCTTGTTTTTCGAAATGCATATCTTTCAATCCAGGATTTAAGCTATATCTGTTTTTTTTTAATATTACGAAACAAATGAAAAACTCTTAATGCTGACGTCATTCGAAAGGATGTTACTTTTCTGTCGAGTCAACCTATTCAACTTAATTTCTAAATCCTAATTGTGCTTCAAGGTCCTCTCTATTTATTGAAGTTTATTTTATACTCAAAGCAAGATGTATGTTATAATCCTCCTAGGTATTGAATCGCAAATGCTCTGACTAACTAATAAAAGAGTCTTGGGAAACTTTTCAAGTAACTATATAAAGGCACTTCGCTTCGCGCAATTGAGTAATACACTTGTATGTTAAGTACATGAGATAAAATTTATGCTTTAAAATAATTTACATTCTTGAGTAACTTAGCTTGAAAATGTAATTTTGCAATGCTTAACCACATGATACGCAATAGTTCGTTTTTGGCTGAACAGAGCGTTATCAACACCTTAGAGACCCAAACCAAATATAGCCCGCTTAATTAATAGTAGACGAGAGTCTGACGCAAGTTTTCTCCTTCCGTCGTAAGGGCCGTCACTCCCGCAAAAGCCTATATCTTAATCGCAACCAACACGAGGAAAAGGGTCCCAAGCGCAAACTTCGAACGCAGCTGGAAAAACGTTATGAGGAATAATAGTTCGTTTCTCGATTTAATCAATTAACTGCCTCGTTGCAGTCGATTGCTGTCAAAATCTTTAAGATTTAGCCTCTGCGTGAAGTACCCTTAAGATGATTGGATAGCGTATACAAGTAGACCGCACTAAGCTCAAGTGGTGCTCCCACTACTATCTCATTTGTCATTTTGAGTACTTTGTGTTTAAGATTACAAATTGTAGTAGGCGTTATATGGCGGAATCTCTTACGAAATAAAAACCAATAAACTGTGTTATTTTATATTATTTGCTGCCAAGTAGTCTTGACTTTACCTCATGTAAGAAGGCGGTTGAAGGTTGAATTTCATTTTTCCTAGTGTAATATTGTATAATTGAGTTTTAAATACGAGATACGGGTCGACTTTAGTAAGGATTTGATCAACTCAGGTTGTTAAAATAAGAGGTTAAAGATAATGTAAATGGTGAACCAGAAGCGGTTGTTACGTAACGTCCACTCGGTGCACCCTGAGCAACAGAATCGACCACACCTCTTTCCTGCAGGGGAACCACTGCCGCCTACTGCGATCACCAGTCGAGGCATTACGGGTTTGTAGAGGGCTGCTTGGAGGTTTTCGCGGAGGAACCGAGAGTTGACTATGCGGTTTAATTAGGCCCGACTCCGACATAACCACTGTGGTGAACTAATATTTCTTGACAGATCGTTTTAACTATGGAAGCATACTGAATACTATGTGAGACTAATAATATCATTCATTTGACTATTGAATACATTATAAGTGTACAATTTACTACATAGTACGAATTCACTATTCCGATAGTCTAAAATTATTGCTACCTTGGAGTATTGAAATTTTGCACAAAATGAAATAAAATGCGGCACAGAATGTGTTCAGTTGAACGTGCCGGTACTGGGGTGAGGGTACGCCTACAGCTCACTGCAATACTCGCTGATTGTAAACGCGACAAATCGACGCTTGTATTGCTCCAGGCCATGAGATCAGCGGCCGTTAACTCGATTATTTTGTCAAAATTGTACGCCAAAACATAAAATATTTCATATTAAAAAGGGACGGTGTGATGTCAAAGAAGAAACTACGATGATTCTATTTATTTTCATTGATATTGAGCTGTCGCTCGATTTTCATTCCTTCGCAGTTTGGGGGCAAGGCTTAATAAGACTGTGGTATAGCACTGGGCATGGCCAGTCCTAAAATTTGGCCGCCTATTTAGATTATATTATGCGCGTATGTGCGTCGATTTCGTCTTTGCATACACCTAAAGCATGTACTCTCCTAATACTCTTTGATATAACTTTATTTTAATTGACTCTCACGAAGTTATTTGTTATTTTACGATGCGAAGCTTTCATCATATTGAATGATTATCGAAATATAAGCTAAGAATCGCCAACTCTGTGGCCTCGTAGCCCGAAGCATAGGATTCGCAAACGATTTGCGTTTACTGCCATTCGCAACCAGCAGTACTGAAGCGTCGTCGAACCCGACCCGTCTAATAGATTAATATGGAAATTGTTCAATCTGTTTCCGATACTTCTATTTCTGTTTTCTGTTATGCCAATGGGGTATCTCATTTCTACATGCTTATGGGATTGTAAAGGGAAGTTGATATAGTCAATCGCTACTTATGTTATTGGTATTGTACAATGATAAGCTTTTCACAGATTTAAAAGGTGGGGGGACGCACTTCTTGGCATTCCATGGATCCAGGAAGGTTCACAAGCCAAATTGGCCCCGTGAGTCTAGGTGGAGCCCGATTCACCCATACTTAATTAGAAATGAATAAGATTATCCCACTGATAAAAAAAGAGTAATATGGCACTAATTAGTAGTAGCAAAATACATGAAACTAGTCGGGCGTATCCAGGCGATTTACGTAAATGAAACACAATTTCAAAAATTTCCATAAGCGACTCCATAAATGGCCAATTTTACAAACAATATTCTTTTCCTGAACATGTCATTTATTTTGTCGCTGGGCCCTTTCGTCACGTCATCATTTAAACATAAACTAACGAATTAATAATTTATGATGGCGCGCAAATTACACAGGCCTTAATTTAACGGCCAGGTTACTGACAGGAAATTAATATCTTCAAATATTACAAGTTTCAAGCACAATTTATTAGAGGCCACTAAAATTGCGAGTTCGAAAGCGGACGGTGAGCGGTGAGCTAAAATATTAGGGTCGGTCATTAGCTCGGGCGACGGTGACGCCGCTCCGAGGTGCACTGAAAAGGTAATGGGAGTTTGGATATTAGCTACGTAGGGAGCTGGAAGTGGCTACTCTAAATCTTTTGTGAGAAATTTTGTTTAAGGAAGTGGATAAAGTTAAATAAATAAAAGAGGCTCCGTTGCGGAGCTGCTTAAGCCGAGCCAGACACGTATTTACTTACTTTGTTGTTGAGGTTGAGGTCTTTACTTAGAATAAACTTCTAGAATTTTTCATGTGAGGGTAATAATGTGCTCGATTATCGATATTATTGTCTGTGTTCTAAACACTTTCACCAATTTAGAGGTTATAATTTAATCTATGTTTTGGTGCTTATTATAGTGAAATAAGTAAATATAATGCCAGCATCGCTCATCTTAAAGCCATACGATAGTTATTTGCCAGTTTTGTCCCAAAACATTGTGGTTTGTTACCCAAAACGCATAAAAATACAAGCATAGACCTTTGAAGGTGAAATAAGCCAGTTGAATACAAATTCTTCCATTGAAAACAAAGTATTCTTAATAAAAAATCAAGAAGTACTGTGAATTTACCCATGTAGGTCGTAGATTCTATGTAAAATTTAAATGGTGATGAATTGTTGTAACATCACTAATACCTATACATCTAGCTCGTAGAGCTATCATAATATGACCAGTAGGTTGAAATAGAAAACCCATGAACGTATGAACCAGGTGGTTAGCCCTTTACCATGCATGTGACTATGGCTGATGAGGAGTTATTATGAGGCTTATAAGAATAAATTGTAAGTATTAGGTACCTTAACAAGGGGGCTTTTTCGGTTCTTGTTTCTCATTCTAACTTAATGAATTTCAAGCATGCTATGATACCTTAAAGTAGTTAGGTGCATAAATACCTTATTCCGGTAATGGCCACTGTGTACGGAAAGGACTTAAACTTTAAGCATTAAATACAATACTATAGTTGTGTAGACTTAAATGGAAATGTAACAACTACTAACTGGGTAATTAAATAAACTCTGTGATTCATACTTTTGCAAGTAACATGATATGTGCGCGGTTCATGGTCCAGTGCTTGATAGGATTGTAGTGTTCCCATTATTCCAGTGTTTTAAACGCGCATGAACTGGTAACAATCCAGTGAATAGACTGGATTATTCACTGGAATGGGCATATTATTCATGTAGGATTCCAACGATGGATTCGCTCGCTGGAATGGAATGCTATTGGGATAATTTAAACCAGCAATAAACAAAAGTATAAGTATCACGGGAATGAACAAATACCTATAAGCCAGTTGAGAGATTTTATTGCTCACAAAACTTTCTACATCAGTTTTAGAAATAGAGTGATAGCACTGAAGGCTGATAGACACGGATCAAAGGTTAGAGACTTCATGACGTAATATTATTGTCATACAATGAACGGAACTAATTTTCACATTGCAATATAGGAATACTGTTGAAGTATCATCATACAATGCCATGACCTCGTATTGTTTCCCGTAACTTAAGCAGTTTTCAATAGGGATAATGTTTTATTGTCACTCTCTAGGACAAAGTTTATAATGTTTATAATATGAAGTATTGCACTTTTTAAACGTTAACAAGTTATAATAATTTACGTATAGGTACATTAATAGCTCAGACTTAACCTTATTTGAACTAAACAGAATAAGTCTGGCGTTCACAAATAAATCTGTAAATGCCTAATGAATCCTATAACACTGGTAGGTATAATAATTAAGAGATACTTAATTGGGGTCTAAAATTCTTTAATTAAAAAGAAATCGAGAATCAAATAACAACATTAATTTAGGAGAGCGCTCGTGACGATCTCATTAGTTCGACACAATCTTTTTAAAGGCTTCGGCAATTTCTGAATAAAACCGCTTACGCTTTGAATTTTTTTCATTTGCTTCAAAGCCGGTATGATATTCAGATGCTTCTTCTTTTTATTTTCACGGGGTACTACTATGTTACTTTGAATAGGTTATTAGAAATGCAAATCCATTTTAATGATATTTGTGAAAATCTTAAAAGTGGTTGGAAACGTCTTCTTGCTACAATATTGAACGCATCCCTTACCTTTCTATCCCACTTCCCCGAATAGCCCACTTCCCATTGTCGCAATCTTCCAAAATCCTCATAAACCACTTATCATCAGATTAGCCTAGCTCTCATACACCCTCCCCGTATAATTATTGAACATTTTTGATATAAATAAATGATATTTCACTCTGGCATAATTACAGTAGACTCCTAACCTCTCCAAATATTATTAGCAACAAATTAATTTAATTTGTGATGAGGACGCTCAAATCGACTTAGCGTGTTACTATGGGGTGTTATTAATTCTCCATCGAACCAGTGATGCTCCATAAAATATCAGAGTTAATTTATTTTATATTGGCGGTTATATTATTATAAATTAATTACTTGCCAGTCTTAATTTGCATATTCAGATTTATGCTCATCAAAGGCACGTGGAAAAGTATTGAACTTTTTTGATAAAGGTCTCATAATTTCATGCAAACAACGTATATACGTCTATATGTTAAAGAGCGCTCCATCTTGAAATAATTCAAAGATGGAAATAATTCGATACGATGTAGCACTAAAGTTTTGAGAGCTTGATGCGATGCAGGACATTAAACGAACTTTCAAATAATCATATTATGGCCAGAGGCCGTAGTAGTACGTTGTGCTCTATAAATCGAGTTTTTGATGGCCGAGAATAAACGTTGTGCCACGGGAACGTCACCAATTTTCAACCGATGAAAAAACGGAGGAGGTTCTCAAGTCGACGCATAATTTTTTTTATGTATGACCACGCATAATATTTTCCAGAGTTGTCCGATTTTGATAATTCTTTTTATATTGGAAAGAGTATACCCCGAGGTTGGTCCCATATAAATTTGAAAATAAAAACCCAACCCTAAGGGTAGGAAAACATGGGATGATTGATTGTTCACTCTCTAATTGTAAGGTACTCTGTAAAAAGTGTGTGTGGTCACGCATAACAAAATTACTTAGCTATACTTACATTACTTTAGGAACTTAGTTATTAAGGTTAATTAAAAACTCAATTTTTTACAAAAATATATGCTTATTTATAGTTTCATTACTTTAAGAAGTTAGTTATTAAGGTTAAATAAAAATGATTTATTATTTGCTTTTCAATTTTCTTGGCGGTTTAATTTTTTGTTATAAAGTTTTTATTGACGTATATACACGTTGCTCGGATGAACGTGTTACCAGGTAACGAGGAAGCTTGTGGTTATAAAATACAATAAACATAAAAAAGTGATAAAGTATAGAACGGATTCTACCAATGATAGTAACTGCGATACTTTCGTTGGTGATACATAGAATCGATGATATAAATGTCGAACCAAATTTCATTACCTAGTTTTTGCTCAGTGAATTTGCTCGAGTAAAATTTTACAACCATTAACCATTTAAGTTTAACTTTTCCAATCATTTTCACTTGTGAAATTCAACCTGAGTGAAACGTGATCACTTAATTTACTTTGGTTTGATCAAGGTTATAATATACTTTTTGAATTAAATTTTTAAGCGTTTTTCATGCTAAATATTGAAATCGTAAGTCGTTTGTAAGGCGAAGATTGCGGGTGCGCCTAGACGGATTCAATTATTTTTATTTAAATCGACTTATAATATTTGTTGTAAAAAGTGGCTCTAATTTTGTAATGAATCCTGGGTAAAAAGCGGTCACCTAGGCTAGGCTGCAGATTGCTGTTTAAAGGCACTTTGTTCTTTAACTACACTTATGCTTTATCTGCATAAAACGTGAGACACTGTTGGCATTTAAAGTGGATATATTAAGCATAAGTGTAGTTAAAGTACAAAGTGCTTAAGTTTTTAAAAATCAGTTAAAAACTTTTGGAGAAGAATAGATAATAAACAATGTTGTACGGCAATATTTAGGGTTCTCTATTTTTATTCCTAAAATTTTATGTCATAATTTAACATTGCATAATGTTACTTGTCATAACATTATTTACGCATAATACTCGTTTGCCATAACTTTTTAAGCATAATTTTTTTACTCCTATTTACTATAAGCATAATATTTAATAAGCATAATATACCAAAGCATAAGTTTACTTAAGCATAACCACGCATAACCATAAATATTCCGAACAAATCACTACAAAATTTTTATTAACAATATTACACTATTTTATACATTGCTCTTGTCAAACTTGTAGGCGCATCAAAGTTCATTTAACCTAATGTTCTTTTGATCTAATTGGTCGACGGAGCCCCGCTACGCGGGGCTCCTACTTCTAGGTGGTTTATAAAAAAATAACCACGAAGGCCTAATGCGGGAGCTTCGCTACGCTCCGCTCCCGCATTAGCCTTCTAACCTAACCTATCCGAGTCGGGGTGCCCTAAAGTCCAGATTGCATCCAGATCCTTGCCAGCTTGCTAGCACCATGTTAGCAGGCGTTTATCATTATACCAAATAAGTATTAGACAAATAAACAATATGCTTTACAACTTTATGCGTATCAATGTTATGAATAAAAACATTAGGATATACAATATTTATGCTTAATAACACAGTATGCTAAAAACCAATTATGGCAGACTATTATTATGACAAAGAAAATTATGCCTAATTTGTTATGGCAATTTAAATTAGGACAAAAACTATTATGACAAAAGATGGAATCCCAATATTTAGATATTCTAAAGAATGCTGACCTCAGTTTAGCTAGAACTTGTTTACAATAGGCAGATCAAGTTCGATCTCATTATTAAAGTCCTTTAGATAATACTTTCTGAAGTTTACACGAATGTCACTCATACAAATAAAACCTATTTTTAACAGATTCGTTAAAAAGTGATTTTATTTCAACGAGTCCTTCAGATTTTTTCAATTATATTCTAATAATTTTATAAACGTGAAAGATTGTGAAGATGTTTGAATGTTAGCCTGAAATTGTATGGTGTAACACATTGGCTTTTATCCCTGGAGGTGCCCATAGGTTACAGGGACGGACGGTATCAGGATGCCGTGCAAGAGCACGTGGGCAACAGCTAGGAAAGCAGGAAACAAACATAAACATGTTCCCATAACAAAACTTGAGAACATAACATTGAAACATACGCTAACTCAGTTCCACTGTGTTGAAATATTAATCGACAGCTATCATTTTCAAACGTTATGTTGTTATATTTGCATTGAACTAGGCGGTATTGTGTCAAAGGTAACGACACGTGCTATTGGCGGGCATGCAAGAGGCGCCCCACATCGACAAGTTAAAAGTATCAGTATTCAGGGCAGCGGGACCGTTGGCACGCGTCACGTGATCAATATTCACGGCCCGTGAATGTGACAGGCCGCCAGCGAGACGCCTCTTCAAAATGACGTTGTTGATTAATGGAGTATCGGCAGGTGCATTTGGCTGGGCATATAATAATGTTATCGATATAGTCTTTGTTTTGTAAGCTTTTAGTATCGTATCGTAAGGGAGATGCTTTTGGTTTGCTTTGTGACTTACATGACGTTTATGTACGGAACTTTTTCGTGCCTTATCTCACCGGAACTGGTCAACTGTAAACACGCGGTGGTTTTCCAAGCGTCCCTGCTGTGCCAGGAAACCAGGTGCGGTTTAGTATGAAAATTAGTGAAACTACGATCGGCCTTGACCACTACAAGACTTGACGAGCCCAAGACGTGGAAACCATAGATGCGTTGCAATGGTTTGTCGACGGCTACACATGTTTAGGCTCTAAATATATCTACGTAAGCATCGCAAACTATGATTAATTCCTGCTCAAATCATTGCCGTAATGATGAAGAACACATCGCTAATAGCTTTTGCACATACAAAAAGATTTTACCATGTCTATGCCATTTAAAACACCTTCAATACCAAACATGACATAATTTCAACCAGGCGTTAAGATGACAGCACTCATCCACTGACTAACATAAGAGTAGACCATTATAATTTTATGCCAAATTTATTGGTTTTCAAAGACATTACATCACATATAAACTATCATGAAATTCTAAATAAATCGTGTTTGTACGTTGAAGATATTTAATCAGTATTTGAAAATTTAAAATAACGATTCAAAGCCCAATTTTTTTTTTATTCTTGTCACACTTGAAATATGATGTACGTGTGATTGCAATCGGTTGACTAAAGCCCGAGATATGCGATAACCAATATCCACGCGGATGGTGCCGTGGGCAACAGCTAGTTACATTATGAATTATGAATGTCAAAATGGGTTACCTATCTTAATCCCGAATTTTAATATTCCGAATATCATAATCCAGAAAACGTTTGGCCAATTTTTCATAATCCCGGTTTTTCAAATTCCGAAGTTTTATTTGCCATATAATCGCAACTCCGAATTTCATTTGCCCATTTATTCATTTGTAAGACGTTTTATAATCCAGACGAACGAGTTCCAGACACACGAAATCTAAATGCACAAAATCCAGATGACCGTAATCCATATGCACGAAAGCCCAATTTTTAAAACACAAATTTTTGAAATGCAATTAATTGATATCCAGTTAATTGATATCCAGACAAACAATATCCAGATTTATAAACCTAAAACTAAACCTCATATGGCGTCTACTAATTACAATTGGAGACCCACTGAACAAAACACACGTTGCCTTAAAAAATATATGTATGCATGTAAGCAAACAAGCATCCATACAGGCAAGCTGGCAATCAAACCGGCAAGCATGCAGGCATGCAGGCATGCCTGCATGCTTGCCGGTGCGGGCGAGGACTGCCCTCCCTCCGCGGGTGTGCGTTGTTTTATAGACAATTGTTTAATATAATTTCGTATAACAGAAAATGTTTCGCATAATTTCGTTTCATAGAATAATCAATATAATCATTATATATAATCAATATAATTTTAAATCATTGAATTTTGTTTCATATAAAGTTAAACATTAGAATAATCATTTCATAGAATATCAAATGAACTATTCTTAATAATTATATTGTTTATTTAATAGAAACTTATTACAAAGAATAACATATTATCATATATATGGTTTTTATGAACTAAACAATTGATGCGTCTGCAAGGTCGACGGAGCCCCGCTACGCGGGGCTCCTACTTCTGGGTGGTTTATAAAAAAATAACCACGAAGGCCTAATGCGGGAGCTCCGCTACGCTCCGCTCCCGCATTAGCCTTCTAACCTAACCTATCCGAGTCGGGGTAATCTGAGTCGGGGTGTTAAAATTGTAAATGTTACAGTTAAAAATAAATGTGATTTGGAACATTATAAAGGTGGTTTAATATTCTTTAAAAATTAATTCTACAGTTTGATAAGTTTGTTAAACAAAAAAAATGTGATTAAAAATTCGTTCAATTGTGTTTCTGTGAAATATGTTTCATTTTAGGAAATTGTTTTTGAAACAATAATATTCGAAATAAAAATATAAGAACCAAATATTATATGAAGCATTTTCTGTGAAACGAAATTCTATGAAATTTCTTTCTACGAAATAAGGGGCTCCCGTCCCTCCGCGCCTCCGGTTCTTAAATAACACTCTCTAGTGTAGGGCAGACAAGTACCACGGCGAGTCGGGTCGGGTGTGGTACGCAGTGTTCACGAGCTCGCTTTCCTGATTCATTGATTATACCTGCATACAAAACTGTTCATGCATGACATGGAAAACAATAATTTAAACAAAATTATATTATAAGTCTACAGGCTTTCATTATATTAAGTGAAATTATTTATGTCTTAAGTGAACGTTAGAATTTTTATTATTATATCAACCGTTACACACCCTAAATAAATCGTATAAATTTACTGATTTTTACTATACCTGTAATTAGTTTAGCTGGAACACGATTTGTATGGGAACCAAATAAAAAGATTATGAAAATTTGGTAATAGTTTATTTGGAAAATGGTACGATGGGAAACAAAAAAAAATATTCTGAGAATCTGGTATAACTATATTTGGATTATGACAATATGGGAAACAAAAAAATACTATTTGAAAATTTGGTTTTAGTGCACCTGGAAATTGATTCATCTGGGAAATGAAAAACGGAATTATAGAAAGTTGTCATTCATTACATCTGTCTTTTAAAAGTTCTACCAACCGTTTTCGGGGTTTTAAGATTCGGGTAACAGAAATTCGATATTTCAATAGGTTACCGTCAAAATGTTATTGATTTAAACACTTATAAGTCGAGTATGAAGTATGTATAGTAGTAGTGAAGTACAAATCAATGAGTTCAAGGCGACGACATCGCCTACATGTCTAATTGAAGTCGCAATTTATGACAAATTTGACTCCTAGAAATTTAGCAACATTAATTTGGCACACAAAATGTATTTGAATTCTGGGTTCCACATTGGTTTTGTTTGGTTTATTTTAGCTATTACGGGAACGACTACCGTCTGAATTCGAAAGAAAAACCTGCGCCAAAACCTCGTCGTGTACTAGCTAGCATGTGGGGTTATATTGGGAAAAATATTAAGAATAGTACCTCATGCACTCGAATAGGACCCATATTTAGTACATGAAATAAAAGTCGTTAAATTGGAATATAGCTATAATATATGGTAAGTAATAAAATAATGCTAGAATAAAATTATGGGTGTTATATGATTCATAATAACATATCTATCTACCTACTAATTCATTTATATAAGTATTCACCAATTTATTGGTACATGAAATAATATCAGTTACTCGGGATTTTGTCAACAGATTAAGCGAATATCACACATTGTGAATTGATTTATTTTTGAAATCAAATGCAATAAATTTAGTGTGTAAATAACTTCATCGTGAAATATCATGAGTGGGATTAAGTCATAGTCCATGTCGCTAATCTAGTGCGGAATTGAAGACACCTTCCAGTCCGTTACTGAAAACTTTCAGATGCATAGCTTTCTCAGGATATTTCACAGAACATTTTCTCCGGACATTTTCTTTTAATAGCAGAATCTTTTTGACAGCTCAGTGCGTCTGTTCCAATTAATCCTAACCCAATGGACAGATAATGGTCAGTCCAAGTCCAGCGTTATGAATACTTTGTACATAATTCTACATCCGTTGAATGAATGAACGGACATCAGATACTCTTACGGTCCTGTTGACGGCAAAGGTCTCTTTAATTGTACTCTTTTGTTCGCTGAACCCTCTCGACCCAACTCAACAATA
Source organism: Eilema caniola (assembly GCA_949126895.1). Lineage (NCBI taxonomy): Eukaryota > Metazoa > Arthropoda > Insecta > Lepidoptera > Erebidae > Eilema > Eilema caniola. The sequence continues at coordinate 23,137,131 of OX421479.1, read as the reverse complement.
AACTCACTCGGATATCTACTTTACAGTGATGACTTGGCACATGGACATAATATTTTTTACTACATAGCCATTCAAAATAAAATTTTATAAACAACCTTTCACAGAATAATCTTAAGAACTAAAAGTACATTAGGCACATTTTTTTTTCATACCACTTATGTGGCAGACACGCACACGCTCCACCTGATGGAAACCGTGGTTACCATGACCTATGGACGTGTGCAACAAAGCCCTTTCAATAAATAATTAAAAAGAAAACTGAATGTACATAGTTGGTCTAAGTTAAAGCATTTTCCTTTTCTGACAAGATACCTCTCATATTCAACCAAGCTATGCCCATACTATGACAGTCTATAACTAAACTTCCCTAATCATTGTACAGCTAGTGTCAGATCGATCTAAACTATAAACTCTAAAAATATCTTAAAATCAAGGTCAAACTGTTTAATTGATTTAAGTTCTATTATTATACGAACTAAAGGTATATACTAAATATCAGACCTATCAGTCAAGGCTTACAGGAGGACAGGAAGGGGGAAATATCAAGGTATAAGATCATTAAGTACTTTGCTTGTCCAGGTCAATCTGATACAGACTGTTCACATCTACCATAACATTGGCATTTTCTTTATATAGATTCGTCTTTCATACGTGGCCTTTAAAACCAATTTAAGTTCAGTTCAGCAAAGTTGCAAAGTCAGATGTAAATTTATAATTCCTCATTTACCAATCACTCCTTTAAAACTAAGACACTTCTATATCTGCCGCCTCTTAGTCTGGAATCGTAAAATTTTGATGGGCGTAGGTTAATGCAACGTCGTCTTTTTGATTGGTTACAAGCCGCTAGCTTTTACGGCTCTATTTAAAAATTACAGTCTGGCTAAAATTATGGGGCTAATAATTTCAAACTGATATTAGTTCTGAATAATATAACCTCTTGCAATACTGAAACACAAATACATAGATTTTTTTATAAACCCACATTCTTACAAGTTTTACAATAGATACTTGAATCAGTTGTATTAAAATTTGCATAACAATTTGTATTCAAAATAAAAGTAACTACCAAATTTAAAAACAAAATGTTATTACACTTTACTGAAAAATCGATCTCAAACTGAAACTGAGAATACATTACAAAGTTATGCGTCTGAATGCCAATATTTGCAGTTTCTGCATTTAGGCAGGTATACATGAAAAGAATCGTCCAATAAATCTCATTTACTTATTTGATGCAATAAAATTAAGTTACACTATACATGAACAAATTATATCCAGTAGAACCATGAATGAAGGTCAAAGACCGTGCGAAGTGAAAAAGTAAAAGCGTGAACACTTACCCTGGACTTTGAGGTGAAGGTAGGTACTTATGTGAAAATAATGATAATAATGAGAACCATGAATGATTGTCAATTTCAAATAAAATTCAAGATTCTTGAATTAAAAAAAACCTACCATGCAGTTTACCAGCAAACTCAGCTCATTTATAGGCGCACATGTAGTACCCCATTCCCTCACACCTGCTTTCAAGTTCATTAATCTTAAAGTTAAGTGCATCATTATTAGCACACTATCAATCTTCAGCTTACTTGCGATTTTTCCTCGCTGTTCATCCATTAGAATGCCGGCGTCTTAACCATTGCTGAATAAATAAAAAATCACTTAGGCGAGCATCAGGTGTCCCTGTCAATTACAGCATCGATGAGAGGGTTCCTCATACACCATGAAATATGGACGCGGTATCTGTGAAGCGCTTTAAAATTTTTCAATCAATTTATTGTTAAACTTTGTGGTACGAAGTTTTTGAAATAGTTGAGCTTTCGATAAAATTTCACTTGAAAGTTGTATTTTATGAGAAAGCTGTGTCCTGAATAAGAATACCTAGTCGTTTTAGTATTCTTGTTGTGATTGCGTGCTTGAATTCGGTATTTGCTCTGCAGATGCTACGAACAATAAACATGTTTCTACACTTCTTGGTAAAATCTTGGCTTTAAAATATTGTACAAACTAAATTAAATATTAAATAAATAAATAAATAAAATAAAATTTGTTTATTTCGGAACAATATTCCATATAAGTTAGTTTACATGAACTTACGGACTATGTTAGTGATAGGTATGCATTCAAAAAAATAGTTAATTACAATAATAAAAGGAATAACAATAAATTAATGAATAAATTAGAACAATGTCGGAAAGAATAAAATTGTATTTAATGAATTAAATTGAATTTTAGAGATTATATTAAGTATATTATATGAAATGTATTGCAATGAATTATATTAATTGAAATTGGTTAGGTAGGTAGATATTTTCTTTTAATCTAGTTTACATTTTCAGGGCGAATATCAAGTGTCGTGTCAGTCATTATGAAAGGTCTACTTCTCATTAAAAATGTAGCAGTAATTAATTTTAGTTTCATTTACGCAACAATTTTTAATTATTAAATCTCATTTTCTTTTCATTTAGTCAAGTAGTAGTTTAATTATAGCGCATTAAATGTTAGCCATGGTTTCACCCATGTGAAATACTAACCCCATTACAGCAGAGACAAAATGTATCAGTGTTATATAAATATATTTACAGTACTGCCAATGACCACTACTACAATGCAAGGTATAACTTTGTTTAGAAAGAAAGAAAAAGAACATTACGAAGTCATCTATGTGTAATAGTCTGCAAGAGAGATATAAATTTGCTGTACCAAGTTTAATAAGTGTTTAACCCATTGTCTTGTCTAGTTTTAACTAATAGATGAATCAATATTAAACACAATATCCTTCCAAATTTCGTTGAGAAACTCCAATACATTTTGCTAAAACAAAGATGCTCGTTATTACAGTAAGGCTGCTATAACCCTCACACTGTTTGTCTTTGGCAGAGTTGTTGAGTAATCACAGTAATAAGAACAAAGCTTTTATTAGTCCCAATACTCTCAACAACTATAGGTACAATGAGTGGCTGTGGTGACTATATTCACAAGTGCATGGTTGTAGTGTTCTCTGCTGATTCATTGGCACATAGTTTATGTCTGAAGTTTACGATAAACTGTGTGAGAGTAGACTGTGGAAGCAACTGAAGCAAATTTTGAGAAGTGTTATATAATTTTAAATTTTACGTTTCTATAAGTATTCTGTTGGTAATGTTGGGTTCACATGAGTTTGTTCATATTTCTCTAGCTAAAAACAATGAAAAAGTAATATTAATCGAAGTGAACTCGACAGCATTCTACTATGGCAAAAGGTCTAAAAAGTAGATGAAACAGGAAATGTAGAAGACACGCGATTTATCCTATTCAGGCAGTGACAAGTGTTTGTCTGTCAGTGCCTTTTGCTCAAATTATGAAACCTAAGAGCGTTTTCACACTCATAAGATATCCGATATCCGACATCCGATTTCGGAGGAAGTAAAATGTACACACATTGTCGGGCCCGATATCGGTTATCAGAGCCATCACCACTGTTTTGGCCCGATATCGGATCACAAAGAGACTAAAACAGCGACTGCAAGCAATTTTCGACTTTAATGGCATTTTCTTAGTTACGTGTGTAATTAAGGTGAAAAGCCTTAATTGATGACGCTGATCACGAATATACGAAAAAAAACATACCATATCTCGTCAATAAGGTCGAAAATTGCATCTTTTTTCATTTTTTTTTTCATCCATAGCATCCCTAAGTAGTCAGTGCTTTCGAACAAATGACCGTATCGGGCCGATTTTATCGGATAAGTAGGAAAACAGCACAAGGTGTCGGCTATCGAATTTCGGCTATCGGAGTCCGACACTGATATCGGATATCGGATAAATGTGAAAACGCTCTAAGACCAACTTGGCTAGTGCTGCAGAGGTAACTTTTCTGTAAAAAACTCATATCGTGTAGAAATATAATATACCTAGATATAGATGATAGACATAATAGAATCTATGAATAGCATTTCGCTATATATCAAGGATTCATTAAATTAACAATTGAAGCAATTTCAAAAGTCATAGCTGACATTTTGATTAGGACTGTGTAATAATTTCCATCGTAAGTAGTTTTACTGACGTCAAAACTACTGAATAAGCTAAGCGTCCCTGCCTATCAAACTAGAATACAAATACCTTGACGTAATAGGCGGGTGAAATAATAATGTGAGCTTTGAATTAGAACAACCAAATTATTGATAAATCATTTTTATAATTGTCTTTCATATTACATCTATATCTATATCTCGCAGCCAACTAGCTTAATCAGCCGTTCAATTAACTGCTTAGGCTCTTTACTGAACGGCGCTGTTCAATAAGCAGCCTGAATGGTGTTTAGCCATTTCATTAAACGGGATTTAGGGATCTAACTAGTCTGTGCTTTCGAGTAAATGGCCGTATCGGGCCGATATTATTGAATAAATGTGAAAACAGCACAAGGTGTCGGCTATAGGATGTCGGCTATCGGCGTCCGACGCCTATATCGGATATCGGATAAATGTGAAAACGCTTAAAGTAACTCCCTTGTCAAGCAATATTGTTACGAGTATTCATTATATCTCTTATCGATCTGTCTATTACTCAATATATCATACGTTAAGCTGATAGTCCAATGTCAAATATTCGATTGAGTTCACAAGAATTCAGCTCATTTGCTTTTAATAAAAATCTACCACTAGTAGGTAACGTGAACCGAAGGTCAGATATAAATACTTCATGTATTTACACTGGTTTCTTTATTCATCTACTTATAAAGTTAAATTTAGAGCTTTTCTTACTTCGCAATATGTATATGTCGCCGCCAACTAGCTTAATCAGCCGTCCAATTAACTGCCTATGCAGTTAACTAAACGGCACCATTCAATGAACGGCCCGAATGACATTCAGCCGTAACGTTTATTACGACGTTTAATAACCTGGCTGGCTAATGCTTAGGCCATTCGTAAGATGGGGCACCACCCTGAAATAAGAAAAATACATACATACATACATAAACTTACCCTTTTGTAGGAGGTAGGACACGACGGTATTCCCGTACAATTGTTGTATTCCCGGCAGTAAGTAAGGTAGCCAGAGCTCACTGGAGAGGTTTTGTGCTGTCAGTGGGAAGACCAAAAGCTTTCCTGCTTTGTCTTCTACACTGAAGGCACAGAAACTCTCTGCATTTACAGGGTAGAAAGCACGAGTGTGATTCCACTGGTGTTGCACACGTCCATAGGCCACTGTAACCACTTACCATCAGGTTGGCCGTGTGCTTGTCTGCCACCTCAGTTGTATAAACAAAAAAAATTTTAAATCCCCGAGGGGGTAGGCAGAGATGTATTCACAGAAAATTAGTGATAGGTTGATAATATATCAGTAGAGTAAGTATAGGAATGAGAAAGTTACGCAATCTGACTTGGATAGGTTAGGTTAGAAAGTCTAGGTGACACAGCTTTCGTGATTACTTTTTTTAACCATGCAGAAATAAGTAATTTTTATAACTGTTTTATTAAATGGCTATTAAAGTAAATAGGTAAACGTCAGCTATCCAAGCTGTTTGCATAGCCGTTTAATGAAATGGCTAAACACCATTCAGGCTGCTTATTGAACGGCGCCGTTCAGTAAAGAGCCTAAGTAGTTAATTGAACGGCTGATTATGCTGCGAGATATAGATATAGATTTACAATGAAAGATAGTTATAAAAATTATTTATCAATAATTTTGTTGTTATAATTCAAAGCTCACATTATTATTTCACACGCCTATTCCGTCAAGGTATTTGTATTCTAGTTTGATAAGCAGGGACGCTTAGCTTATTCAGTAATTTTGACGCCAGTAAAACTACTTACGATGGAAATTATTACACAGTCCTAATCAAACTTTTGAAATGCTTCGATTGTTAATTTAATTAATCCTTGATATATAGCGAAATGCTATTCATAGATTCCGTTATGTCTGTCAGCTATATCTAGGTATATTATATTTCTAAACCATTTGAGTTTTTTACAGAAAAGTTACCTCTGCAACACTAGCCAAGTTGGTCTTAGAGCGTTTTCACATTTATCCGATATCCGATATCAGTGTCGGACTCCGATAACCGAAATTCGATAACCGACACCTTGTGCTGTTTTCCTACTTATCCGATAAAATCGGCCCGATACGGTCATTTGTTCGGAAGCACTGACTACTTAGGGATGCTAGGGATGAAAAAAAAGAAAAAAAATAATTTTCGACCTTATTGACATTACATGGTATCGAGTTTTTTTTCTTCTATTCGTGATCAGCGTCATCAATTAACGCGAAAAGACACGTATCTAAGCAAGTGTCATTAAGGTCGATAATTGCTTGCAGTCGCTGTTTTAGTCTCCTTGTGATCCGATATCGGGCCAAAACAGTGGTGTTGGCTCCGATAACTGATATCGAGCCGGACAATGTGAAAGAGAGATACATATCTCATACATTTGACTTGTTCCGATATTGGATGTTGGATATCGGATATCGAATATGGCACAATGTGAAAACGCTCTTAGGATAGGCGACCATTTTTAAGACATCGAGACCCTATGTACCTTGGAGAGCACGATGAGCCGTTACGAGGAGTTGAAACAGAACACAGAACTTCAATATTGCTAATGCGTTGTGAAGGTCAGATGGCAGTTGCCTCATGAAAAATATCGAATTTCAGCATCTCCGCAGCTAAATCCGGAAAAACGGATCTCGGAATCTGAGGTGAAGACCTGGGATGCGACTAACTAACGCAAGGACGATGATGAGTGGCACTTTTCTAGCAATTGAATTGTGCTTGGAAATTCAAAAGGCTATTTTCATAGTTTTTTGAGCTACAGAATTCTCCTTTGGGGTAATTCCGTGGATTTAAACGTAATATTTATCTTACAAAAGCGGGCTGTGCGAGCTATTTATAATTTAGGCCCAAGAGTCACCCGTCGAGAAAAGATTAAAGAGGTAGATATGTCACAATACATTTTCGAGAACCTAATGTAAGTATGGAATTTGAATTTGTGTCGGGCATAATAAAAATACCAGACATAAAACAATCTTGCAGGCTGTGATAGTAGACTTTAAAAAAAATGTATTTCCTTCCACGGTAACTGTATATGCTTTTTTAACAAGGTCCCTTATGTAATTAGGAAATTATCTGTGAATAAATTTAAAAATATAGTTAAGAGCTGTACCAGAAAGGCCATTATAAAATCTAATAGAAGTTAGATGATAAACAAGCTTGGAAATAAGCTGTTACCTCAACTATTCTCATTAAGAAAATTACTGCATTCAAACTAAGTAGACTAATGAATGTTTACAAATCGACAAAAAAAAACAAAGCCGCTGAGTTTTTGGGGCCGCGTTTCGAACTGGTGGTCTGTTGTGGTGAACTGTTCTTTAATATTTCTTTTATATTGACGTTTTGTAAGTACCGATATAATGGTCTATGCAGAATAAACGATTTTTTATTTTGAGTTTGAAATAAATATACTACCTATAACGTAGATCCGTATTCGTCTAACGTTAGTTAATGTCACAAATTACTTCATCATCTACCTGCCCTGGTTCCAATTATTTGGGTCGGTGCAACATGTCATTTTCCTCCATAAATTCATGTCAGGTGTAATTTCCTCAGTTATTCCCTTCTTTGCCATATCATCTTTCAAGCAATCCATCCATCTATTCTTGGACTCACCTCTGCTTCTAAAGCTCTCTACATACATACTTTGAACCTTCCTTAGAACATTACTTTCATCTCTTCTCATAATATGTCCACACCACGACAATCGCTTGCTTCTCAATTTTTCAAACTTCCTCTAATACAGTCATTCCATATTCTGTCCATTCTCGTCACACCATACATCTACCTTTACATTCTAAAAATTACTTATTGTACTTAATTGCCCTTGAACAAATAGCGGTTATTAAAGATTCCCTTCATAACTACCCTACTCGTTACTTGACGTGTAGTGACGTGTTTATTTTATATAGCGTGCGTTACTTCCAGGCAGTGACGTCACTCGCTCCTGACTTTGATGTCAAGGAAGGATATCAACCTTGACGCGGGTCAATGTACTCTATAAGATAAGCTTTGTTAGTGCAGGAACTTGGATATGTTATGTGATATTATCCTTGCATTTTTTGTCTTCATTTAATGACTTGGCTAATACACTCCATAAAAGGATGGTAGAAATTTGATGGCACAAATTTGTCACAAATTTCGGCCGGGTGGGTACTACCGTGCACGAATGCGAAAAATCCTCCATATTAATCCAATCTTGGTTGGATTGCGTTCAGGAGTCGCCACAAGTGCATAGACGGGCCGGGGGGATTGTGGACGCAGCACTAGTGGGACCGGTGGGTGTAATGAGGCCGTCAAGCTGAGTGCCACCATTGTTACACATCTGTCTGAGACCGTAGTTCCCCGCAAGTTAGTACAACTATTAAACAACGTATGTGGCTGTGGTGCAGATTATCGTCTCGGGATTGGGAGGTCAAACAGCAGTTACTCTTGAAAAAGTCGAAATACCGATCAAAAATAATAAACGAACCTTAAACTTCTACTTTAGACGCCACTAGAAACTTGATATAATCATGATGATAACATATTTTTCAGTAGCAAACTTTTAACTATAGATTTATCAATTGAACGAAATTTCAAAACATTTAGCATGCTAGCTGTTCAAATCGATTAAGATAGGATGTGTTGACATTCTATTATGACTATGATTATTCTTTGTCATTTTGTTTTGAATGGAAATATTTTATTTTTATTATTTTTATTATTATACATTGTTCGATATCCGATTTCCAACTAAGAGCGTTTTCACATTGTCCGTTATCCGATTTCCAAATGGGACGTTGGAAATCGGAGGAAGTCAAATGTGGCATATGGATCTCTCTTTCACATTGTTCGGCCCGTTATCGGTTATCGGAGCCAACATCACTGTTTTGGTCCGATATCAGATCACAAAGAGACTAAAATAGCGACTGCAAACAATTTTCGTCCTTAATGACATTTTCCTAGTTACGTGTCTTTTCGCGTTAATTAATAACGCTGATCATAAATATAAGAAAAAACTCGATAGCATGACATGGCAATAAGGTCGAAAACGCACTTTTTTTTCTTCTTTCTTTCATCCCTAGCATCTCTAAGTAGTATTTTTTCAAGCAAACGGCGGTATCGGGCCAATTTTATTGGATAAATGTGAAAACAGCACAAGGTGTCGGCTATCGGCGTCCGACACCGATATCGGATATAGGATGAATGTGAAAATGCTCTAAGCTAATATTTGCATGCCACTGAATGGAAGATGCGCGGAACTGTATTATCTCTATGTAACATCATGTATGACCACATTGCTGCAAATAAATGAATTTGAATTTAAAATTTTTTGAAATAGCTGGGAACCAAATATTTTGTACTGAAAAACATGTTATGTAATATCTTTTTGTTAGGCCGGTGTAAACAAAAATCAATGTTAAAAAATTATTGTAAAATCATTCATTGGTTTCGAAAGTTCGTAAGAGTGTCGATAGTTGGCTTCACCGTAGCCTCAATGACTGATATATAAAGGAAAAATGTGAATGTGCATTCTCCCTGTAAAAGAATAATCGCGGGCTTGAACCCTGCCTGAACCAATTCTAAAAAAAAAATTATATCATTAAGATAGGATTTTTTTCTAATATAGATTTTTCATTTATAAGGTGAATATAGACGGCCATATTTGCGTGCAAAACACACTTCCTTATTTCTTTTTAGGGAGACACAAGCGTGAGTATATAAAAATATAATATTCTTGATTTATCTTCGTAGTAAAAAATGTAAATACAGCGCCCTAGCTCACGCTCCAATAGCTTTTGTTTACCATTTCGCATAACTGCTCGTGACACGTGGTGACGTGCGTTGTACGTCAATACCAGCGTCTGAACGGCGGGACCCCACTGTTTTTAAATGCTAATTTATATATTTTTTTCCTAGCTGCCAGCAAACAGGAAACTTTTCAGAATATTAAAGAATGTATAATAGAAAGAATGTAGAAGCTTAGTGGATAAGGAGTCGGCCTTACGATCGCGAGGTCCCGGGTTCGAATCCTGGCCATTACACTACCGACGTGAACCCACTCCTAGCACAAGCAATTTAGCTTAGTTGGAGGGGTTAGAGGGAATATTAGTAATTTCGATAATTTCGGTTGCTAATATTCTTAAAAAAAAAAAAAAAAAAAAAAAAAAAAAAAAAAAAAAAAAAATTAGTTGGAGGCATATTAGAATCTGTTATGTGATATCAGAAGATTCCTTCAAGTAAAGAATCCTAGATAATGCATACATACTTTATGGCGAAGTAGTTCGACTGCTAAATAAATCAAAAAACTACTTTTATGTCTTAAATCGAAAAGTCATAGAAAAATATAGAGAAAAAAGAAAAGAAAGATGAAATAAAGAAAAATCTTAAGTTAAGTCTAAAACCGGCGAAGTACGAATTATATATAAATCCATTAAGATCTCATCAAAATGAACATGATTTAAAAATAATAAATAGGCTTTTGTGCTTAAATCTTTCAACACAAAGCTTTCTTTTGCATAATAAGATTGGTTCAAAATATCTTAGGCTACAAACAAAAACAAAGATTTAATCTTATGTATGTTAGGAGTCACATTAGTTGTTGTTGCCAGTTTATCTATTTTCGCGTGCCTCACCAGCCAGCCTTTGCTTTTATAGTAATGAGTATATTAAAGGGAAGAGCTTTAATTTAAACACAAGTAATGTTAAGTTCAATGTACTCAGCACATAATACATCCAATTATTTCAAACGTGATATCTTACTATGATTATGACGCCATGTCTTGGAATTTATGGACATACATATTTAGTTTGTTTAGTGTACAATAATTTTGGCTTTTAATTCACAGTTATGATATTGAATTTCTTGATTATTTCACTTTATCGCACCAGTTCCAATACTTCACCTGCACAAATGGCATCAGTTGATAACTTTTATAACTTCGCAATTAATAAATTAATATCTCAAGTTAGCCAAATAATTAAAACTTAGAACATTTCAGTGGAACGATAATGTGCATCTATTTAGAACTCCCGGGTCGAGACGTGGGCCTAATTGAATAAATCCAATTATTTCCGCGCCACTTGAAAACTTATTTCTAAAATAAAAGGAGCCATTCCTTAAAATTAAAATTGGACCGTGTTAAGATTGTAAGACAACGAACCAGTTCTGCTTGACCCCCACGTACCAATGAAGATCGTTCTTTTAACACCAGTTCGTCGAAGTGTCGGAGAGGGTTGGGAGATCAATTTGAGTTGGTATATTCGTGTAAATTGCAACAGAAGTAATCTGGAAGAGGGTAGACGGCGAGATGCAATTAAGGAGCATCCAGTGACGCTCTTACAGCATGAAGATATCCTACATTTTAGGACAGATTAAACCGACCATCGACATAAAAGGTGGGTTATGATCTTATGGCTACGTAACGTTCTTGACAACAAAGGCGAGAGAGCATGCTCTCGCGTATCTGGGTATTTGGAAATCTTTATACTCAGGAGAATTTTAATAAATAGTTTTAATTAATATTTTTACACAACCCATAATGCATGAATTTGCCGCATTATCCAATATAGGAACACTTTAAAAAGAAACTAGTATGGATTTTTTTTCCCACCCATAATGATTTCTCAAAATTAGTTCTATATCATTATAATTTATCAAAATGTGTTTAATACCAAGTTAATTCCTGGTATACAAACACGTAAGGTATAAAGTTAGTGAAGTATTTTGATGTTAATCGTGGATTTGTAACCGGCGCTAAGGGAGTCATTAGCGGAATGGAATGGCTTGCTCTACGAAGAGAACAAAACTTGGAGGAATACCTCCAGCTATATACCTATACCTACCGTCAGTTTGATGTCTCAAGTGTAATAGAGTAATCATTTCACTATCGATTTTAATTTATGCTTTTTTTACAACACATTAATGATACTTACAAAATATTACAACTTCTGTCTCTTCGTCGAGTCGATATCATGTTTTAGTACAATTTTTAGATGTGTTCAGCCCAAAATTCAGTGACACTTGTTATTTCCGCAGTTGCCAGTATTTGGGCATAGCGGACAATATTATAATGTCAAATTAAGATACATTCCAATCTATAAACTTTTAATTTATATCTCTTGGTCTCATTTTTGGCTTAAATAATGTGTTCGTCTAGACCACTCAAATAATGTAATCTCGTCTTTGGCTTAGGATAGCGTTTACTTCTCTATTTTATGAATTTTTTCTTTAATAGAATAAAGAACGAGTGATTTAACTTTTCTAATTTATGCTATTGTAGTGTTATTATGCTAACCATTTTGGTTAATTCTATCGTATGACTTGACCAAATTGGTTGAATTATTTAAACTGCAAAATTTATAAACTATGGTCATTAAAAGTTCTATTTGAGTGTTTTCATTCACCTAAATGAATGTACATCCGTTTTTATTTTCATAACTTTGCATAATATTTTTTTTTAATTTGGCCTAAATATTTTCCACTCTCGCGTGTAGCACAAAAAAGTGCTCGATTATACTTTGAGAGAAATGTAATATATTATAAAATGTTCATTTTTTTTTGCCCGACTGTGTACTGAGATAAACGACGGGTTTGGACAGCATCTCTTTAGCTGTAGCACTGTTTGAGAACTCAGCAACGTTTATTGATTAATTTGCTAGTAAATATAGCCTTTCATATAATTGAGGGGTTTCAGTCGTTTGTAAATAATATATTTTAGAAGGTACTGAAGTTTTTATATGTACGAACATACAATTTCTTAGGCACATTCATGCAAATTTTGTGGACGTAGGAATATACGTGATCCTAGTTCTAATATGAATAACAAGCAAACATACCACCTGACAGCAAGCGGTTACGGTGGTCTCTAAACCTTCGCTGTGAGAAATGAAGTAATTATTCACAGGAAACTTGTTGACAAGGATGTTATTAATCACAAATTATTGTTCCCATGCTTGCTCACATAAGACATGCAAATATTTATGGTTACAATCGTGATATATAGGTGATCATAAATAATGTGAGTATGTTATACAAAAAGAAAATGATTAGTTAGGTGATTGAATATGGTTTTTACAATGTCGTTCGTGTTTTTTTTTTTTGAAAGAGATTATCTTTGTTCTGGTTTTGAAGACACGACTTTCAGGCCTTGCGTTTAATCTGTTATGTACTGTATTGGAGAACTTACAAAATCTCCTAAAAGTTTCAACCTAATACTGTAAGATCGACACACAACATTCAGTATTTCATACCTAAAGTTAAACAACTTCAGACTATTTCACCATCACGAAACTCGGAAGAGTTAAACCTTCTGTACCTCAAGTCATTTCCTGTAAACTACGTTTCTGCACTTAAATTATGCAACAAAAGTTAAACAGGACGTTGCATTTTAAGTTCATCTGCATTAATTCAACGCCCCAGATTGCCAATGGAGAGTAATTGGTGATGTCGCTGTGATTTCATTAGGACTTTCATTACCATTATGGAAATGGTTTGCATTTTATCTTTGAAATATTGACTTTGGCTTAGTGAATTGGTTTAAGACTAAATATATTTTAACTCAAAGGTGACTGACTGACTGACATAGTGACCTATCAACGCACAGCCCAAACCACTGGACGGATCGAGCTGAAATTTGGCAAGCAGGTGGATGTTATGATGTAGGCTTCCACTAAGAAAAGATTTTGATTAATTCTACCCCCAAGGGGATAAAATAGGGAATGAAAATTTGTATGAAACTTTGTCAAATTTGAACCGATCGGGCTGAGACTTTGCATGCATAAAGCTACTATGTTGACTCAACACTAAGCTATAACTGACATTCACGCGGGCGGAGCCACGGGAAACAGCTAGTTGTCAATATAAGTAAAAGTTTAAGCAAGGTATAAGTGTAAGCTTACCGTTTCAAAATTTCAAGCTTGTTACAGTTTAATAACTAATAACATATTTTGCTGCAGAAACCCCGTATTTTGTTGGCACTTGTATTGAAGATCAAGTCTATTCCGCAAACTCTTTACTTAGAAGCCGAGGAATATTTTCACTGTAGGGATTGATAAGCAGAAGACACAATTTCTTTGCTCAATGATTATTTTACAATATATTGCTAGTACTTAATTAGTTAGTTAACTTGAATTATGTTTTATTCAGTGAGAAACGTCAAAAAAATTGCCGTTGATGGTATATATATATCAATTGTTCCAATAAAAAAATATGTTACAAATAGAAGAATAATAGAATTTGCACCTATCAAAGATCAGAGTAAGAGAAAATATAATACCAGTCTTAATCATATTTTTTGTGACTTAAATACTTAGTCCAATTCTTGCCTAAGATACTTTCACATAATTCACTCAAATTATGCAAAATCTTTTAAGCAATCAAAGTAGGGTATCCAAGAAGCCGCAGCTGTAGTCTTCATAAGTAATACCTTCGTGGAATGACATAAAGCTGGTCCTACTCGCATATACTCGCAAGTTGGAGTACAACTGACGCCTCGGTGCGAGTACGTACGACTTGGAGCTTTGCGGCTTACTCTAAGACACTGGCCACAGATTAAGGAGTTGTAGATGTTACAGATTGTATTGTGCCTATACTTTCAGATATTGGTAGGTGGCCGTGGCGAAGAGTGTAAAATATTAAAAGGTAAGCCAGTGGAAATGTTGGAGTATGAATATAAAAATCTCCACGGCTTCCCTTTACAGAGTAAGCCGGCAGGAATCGTGTTGTAGGGACCTCTCGTCACTGGTAGGTGGAAATATAGATATTCGATAGGTTTCAAGTCATTATCAAGTTAATAAAATGGTTGTTATTTGTACAATATTTTATTACACACTACACCCATGTTTTTAATTACTTTGCCAAACGAATATAAGCTGAAGTTTCATTTATTATTCAGATTCTGCAAAACGCAAATGGTTAATTGGTTCCATGTTTTACTGAGTATTGTTAATATGAAAATTATGTGCTTTTACGATAGTGAAATTCGAATATATTCATTTGTGTAGCTATATTTTCAACATTGATATTCAATTACTGTAATATTTTATAAATTAGCAGTACAGCCGCAATTACTGTAATAATTTGTGAAACGATTTTAATTATAAAATTATAAAATGGCCCAAAAGGCGATTGAAAGTGCTATCCGTGAGATGCAGAAATCAATAAGTATGCTATGTGATAAAATGAACGTCCTGGAGTGCAAAATAAATGAGCAAAACGATATTATTCACAAGCAGTCTGCAGTTATCGGTGAGCTCATTTTAAAGATGGAGGGTAAGCAGGAAAGTCCCGAAACACCGACCGAACAACAAGTAGCAGTAATGCCGCGACCGCAACGTCAAGCGCGGATTAATACAACTACAGCCGCTGCATTGGGTAAAGCCAAAAGTGTAGCGACCAAGAAAATGAGCGCCGAAAAAGGTAAGCCTACATGCTCCCCACCAAGCCGACAAGACACAAGTACCGAACCACTAATTATCCGATCCCCGATTGTTATAAACAGTGGTGAGGGCGGCGGCAAAAATGGTTCTGGTGAACTAACCATTGATGCCAATACCGATGGCTGGCAGGTGGCTGGCAGAAAAAGACGCATGAGGAAGCCGCGACAGGTAGTTACGGGAACTGGCAAAGCTGACGATGAGCTCCAGACAGTGGAGCGCATAAAATACATGCAGGCGTGGTCATTCAGACCAGACACGACAACAGACAATGTCTTGAAATATTTAAATAAAATTCACAATTGTAAACAATACACCGTCGAAAAGCGCGAGATAAAAACAAACAAACACGCCGCGTTCGTCATAGGACTTCCTGAGAGTCAGTATGAACGATTTTGTTCGCCGTCTGCGTGGCCCCCACTAGTCAAAGTGTCTAACTGGTTTCGTGTACGACCCCGCCAGGAGCGGGGTGGCGATGCCGATAGAGAAACCGGTTCTCAGATCAAGTCGACGGAGCAGTGAGGACAACACGGCGAGCGCAGCGGTAGTTTATAGTCAAAATACACAATGTGATAATCTGCACTCAATAATCGTATGCCATCAAAATATAGCAGCTTTAGACAATAAAACTAACAAGTTGGAAGTGTTGTTAGGCAGTGAATTAAGATGCAATATACTCGCGATTACCGAGCATTGGCTAACTGACGTAAAATTAAAATGTGTAAACATAGACGGGTACAAACTAGCGTCGTATTATTGTAGGAAGCAAATAGTACATGGCGGTTGCTGTATATTTGTTCGCGACGATATAAAATGTACAGAAATAAATGAACTGGTATCCTTGTCAGTTGAACAATATTGTGAAATCTCCGCTATTAAATTATTAGATGTTGACATTGCAATAGTATGTATATATAGGTCTAATTTGATCAGTGCGAATGACTTTTTATATAGATTGGAGTGCTTGCTCGCAAAAATAGATAATCTCGCGATACAGTGTTTAATCGTTGGGGATACTAATATTAATATTTTGGAAGGGCGGTCAACGGAAAGTAAAAATCTGTCAGATGTATTGGCGGCCCATGACATGACGAATTTAGTTGACTTTCCTACACGGAAAAGTAAATATAGGTCCACCGGCCTAGACCATGCCTACACAAACTTACCATTAGGTTCAGTGAGTGCTTCGCCAGTTGTCACAAATATAAGCGACCATATTGCAATTACGTGTAAAATATTGTGTAAGTTGCAGATGCCCCAAATAAGTAGTACAAGGTACGTTCGACGATTCTCCCAGATGAATAAAATTAATTTTAGTGCAGCGCTAGACAGTGTAGATTGGGTAGAGATAGTGGCCCAGAATAAATGTCCTGAGTCACTGTCAACATCCGTAATAAATATATTGCTTAGTAAAATTGACATTTGTTTTCCCCTAAAGGTAACAAAATATAGTGTTAGAAATGACTCGTCATGGGTGACGTCGGACATAAAAGACTATAAATTATTATTATTTGATGTAATTGACATTAGTAATAGGTTTACAAATATATTAAATTTCGATAATATTATAGCTGACATGAAACAATACTATGACATTCTTTTGTACAAAACAAAGACGGAACACTACTCTAAAATCATTCAGGGTTCATACAACATATCTAAGGCTATATGGGTCATAGTGAACAAGGAAAGGGGAAAAAACAACTCCCCGCGCCTTGAATTCACTGAAATTGTGAAATCTCAGGATGGCACCGGGTTCGCCTCGCCAAAGTCGGCTGTGAATGCAATGAACCATCGATTTGCATGTGCGGCAGCCACGTGTGGTGCACCGCGTGCTGATATCAGCGCAGTGTGCAACTGGCTTGGCGCGGTTGGACCGCCAGCGGACCGTTCAATGTGGTTGCGCCCGTTTAGCCCACGTGAGGTCTATGACATTATTAGTAAACGCATTAAACCTAAGCCATCAAAAGATATTTACGGTATATCAATGGAAGTGTTAAAAGCGGCGGCAAGTCCTCTCGCCCCAGTACTATCAGGTTTATTTAATATCTGTATTAAAACAGGCATTTACCCTAACCCTCTGAAACAAACAAAGGTCTCTCCGCTGTACAAAGGCAAGGGGACCCAAGAATGCATGGACAACTACAGGCCCGTGTCTATTATCCCCGCTGTTGCTAAAATTTTTGAAAATGGCTTGTGTTCTCGCATAACTGAATACTTGGAGGCGGCTAACGTGCTATCTGACCGACAGTACGCATATCGCGGGGGTCGATCAACTACCTCGTTGACGCGTAATGTGATCCATCGCATTATGACCGCTCGCGAGAACAGAAAGCAAGTGGCACTGATATGCTGTGATCTCTCGAAGGCATTCGATGTTGCCGACCGCGATGTGCTGGCTGTCAAACTAAAATACTATGGGGTAGGTGGGACAGCCCAAGCACTGATGACAGGCTTAATGTCAGAGAGATCACAAGTCGTAGTTGGATGCGGAGGTGTAGTGCGGTCTGACCCGGTGATGTCTGAGATGGGGGTAGCTCAAGGATCGTCTGTCTCAAATATCCTGTTTTCACTGCTCCTGAACGATTTGCCGAGCTCGGTTAGTGACGCTGATATATTTATGTATGCAGACGATGTAGCTGCGATAGTTACAGCCGGCTCAGTAGATGCTTTACAGCAAAAACTGAATGACACCGCCAATCAGCTGTATGAGTGGTTTAGTGGGAACGGCCTTGTACTCAATCTGACAAAAACACATTACATTAATTTTGATTTGTCAGGTCGACCTATGAAGCCACTAGTGGTGTCGGCGGATGGGTTGAATATCACACAAGTCGAGACCGTCACGTTTCTCGGGTTCGAAATTGACAGGTGCCTAAAGTGGGAGAACCACATTGACAGGGTCTGCAATAAGATGGGAAGCGCATGCTTTGCTCTCAGACGAATTGCCAGGGTGGTATCTAGTACTGAGGTGAGAACGTGCTATTTTGCCACGGTACATTCTCTGCTCCAGTATGGTGCAGAGCTATGGGGACGCGCTGCTGACTGGGAGCGCGCGTTCCGAATGCAGAAGCGAGCCGTGCGAGCTATAGTTGGGATACCGCAGGACTATTCGGCTCGACCATATTTTTCCCAGCTAGGTATACTCACCCTGCCGTCAATAGTGATATACCAGGTCGCGATTCACGTGAGAATTAACTTTAAGCAGTTTGAGAAGCGAGGCGATGTGCATTCGTATCACACACGGGATCGCGAAAAACTGAAATCGATACCTAGGTCACTGGCAAAATCCGAAAAGACGACTCATGTCATGGGGCCGTTAGTGTACAACAAGTTGCCACCTAACGTGACCTCAGCTCTAACTATAGAGTCCTTTAAACTTCGACTGAAGCGATGGCTATGCGAGCAAGCATTCTACTCATTTGACGAACTGATAACAGTGAAATAAGTATAATTGTTGATAAATTTAACTTCAAAACCTTATTGTTAATTAATGGTTATCATGATTGGAATTATGTAAAATATTTAACTTTGACCTTGTACAATTTGACTCCTATTAGAACTGGACATTGTTAGAATTTGAACTATTGACATATTATTTTGACTGCACGAAAACCTGTTATGATACATTGTTGACATTTGTACAATTTTTATTTTTTTATTTTATGTGTAATAAGATTGCAGATGTTTTTCGGACGAGGAAGTTAAATGGTAAACTTGCTGTAACATAATATATGACGTGTAATGATTATCCTTATGAATAAATGAGTTATGAGTTATGAGTTATCAATGATAAATCATGATATTTGCCGCAATGATCACTTTAACACTACTTTTTGTAATACAATAAAATTCATAAGCTTGCGCGTTATTCAAAAACGCGTTATTAATAAAACGATAGGGACAAAAAAACTTACAAAACGGTTTTTACTTTGATTGATTAGTACCTACAACTAAATGTGAAAAGAAGTTGATGATCTTTTTAATATTGTATATGAAAATAAATCTGGGGTGGATAGGATCTTGGTTGCCCAAGCTAAAAAACGAGGCTCCGAATCTTTTGAACAATTAATTTCTAAATAACTCCCCTAATTGCATTATAGGGAAATAGGTAACATACCAGTACATGTATGATGTTCAGTAATAGCTGCTTAACTAATCTTTGTCCACAAACTTGATCCACATTAAAGTGTAGGACAGAATTATTTCATTAGCGGCACATGCCACGAATGATATTCAGAAAGAGATTCAAGTGTAATGACGAAACTCGCGACTTACACACAGATTACGCGCTGTGTGCGCGCGCTATAGAACTTAATGCATATTCATGCCGCGATGTAATGCGAAACTCCTCATTATTATTCTGATTAGTTTGAAATTTGATGTAAGTGCCTACAAATTTGATTGCTTTAAAAGTATAGTTTTGTTTTTAATGAGTTATAAAAATAAATTAGTAATAAAATCCATACTAATATTATAAATGCGAAAGTAACTCTGTCTGTCTGTATATTACGCTTCCACGACTAATCCAGTGGAAAGACCAAAGGCTATTCCTACTTTATCTTTTACACTGATGGCACGGACCTGGCGAATACCCAGTTTGGGTTCCGCCGGTGGCGTTCCACTGTGGATGCCATCATGCGTGTGAGGACTCTGGCGGAGGATGCGGTTGCCCGGGGCGAGGTGATGTTGGCGGTGTCCTTGGACATCTCCAACGCCTTCAACACCTTGCCCTGGAGTTGCATCAGGGAGGCACTCGTGTACCACGGTGTGCCTCTCTACCTCCGCCGCATAGTCGGGGCTTACCTGACGGAGAGAGCCGTCGTCTACCCGAGTTCGACCGGAGTCGGTAGGCGTGAGATGTCGTGCGGTGTTCCACAGGGATCGGTCCTGGGGCCGTTACTGTGGAACATCGGTTACGACTGGGTGCTTCGCGGTGACTTCGCGTACGGTGCCACCGTCACGTGTTATGCGGACGACACGCTGGTGACGGTGAGCGGGGCTACGCACCGCGAGGCAACCCTGAGGGCCACGACCGCGGTTGGCCAAGTCGTCGAGCGGATCCGGCGGCTGGGTCTCGAGGTGGCTCTGCACAAGTCCGAGGCCATGTTCTTTCATGGTCCTCGGCGCAGGCCAGGCCCGGGAGCCAGCCTTACAGTGGGAGGCACTCCCATCGACATCAAGCCCCAGCTGAAATACCTGGGGCTCGTGCTTGACGGTCGATGGGACTTCGGACAACATCTCCGAAGCCTGCGCCCCAAGTTGGTCACCACGGCGAATGCCCTGAGTCGGCTGCTGCCCAACTTGAAGGGCCCAGGGGCCTCCTGCAGGAGACTCTACGCGGGTGTCGTGCGGTCCATGGCCCTATATGGGTGCCCCGTGTGGGCGGACACCCTGGGGGCCAGATTCCTGCCTCTGCTCCGTACGGCGCAGAGGACGATGGCCTCCAGGGCCATCAGGGGATACCGCACGATATCCTTCGAAGCGGCGAGTCTCCTGGCCGGATCGCCACCGTGGATCCTGGAAGCGAGGGCCCTTTCGGCGCTATACCAGTTCCGAAAGGAGGCGCGGGAGCGGGGATTCGATCCCGAGCCCGAGGACATTCGGGCCGAGAAATCCCGGCTCCACCAGGTCATGGTGGCCGAGTGGGAGCGACGACTTGGGCAACCACGCGCAGGGCACGCCGTCATTGCGGCGGTAAGGCCCATCATGGGGGAGTGGCTAGAGAGGCCACACGGGAGCCTCTCGTACCGTCAGACGCAGATGATAGCCGGGCACGGTTACTTCGGGCGGTATCTGCATCTGATGGGTATTGAGCCAACGCCCGAGTGCCATCACTGCGACGCGAGCGTGGACTCGGGGCTGCACACGCTCACCGAGTGTCCGGCGTTTGAGACGCCGAGGCGGGAGCTTGTGCAGGCCCTGGGGGTGAGAGTGCTCACGCTCTCCACCCTGCTCGCGGCGATGGTCCGCTGCGCGGATGCGTGGGCGGCCAGCGCCTCTTTCTGCGAGCAGGTCATGCTCGCGAAGGAGACAGCAGAGCGGGCGCGGCGCGGTGAGCGAGAAAGACTCGCTGACATCGCTGCTCGCGCCCGAAGGCGGCTCGGGCGTCGGAGGGCGCTTACAGACCTCCGCCCCCCATGAGCGCGGGCCTGAGGGTGACGGGTGGAGCCACCCGTCACCCTAGCAGAAGCAGGCCACGGCGGCGGCGCGCATCGTAGGACGATGCGCGCCTCCCCACACCGGGGTTGAGTCGGGGACGGCGTGGTCCCCACCTCCCGAGGAGGGCCAGACCGAAAGGGATGGCCCTGGGTCAGCCGGGGTGCGAGGGATATGTCGCAAGACAACCTCACCTTCGGCCTAGCACCACGACCCACAGACGGCGTGCGGTTTAGTCGGTTCGAGTCCGACATAACCCACCCCTCCGGCTCCGGAGGGGCGGGTATCCGTGGGGATTTCCCGCACGTAAAAAAAAAAAAAAAAAAAAAAAAAAAAACACTGATGGCACAGATAGTCTCTGTGTTTACAGGGTCGGCAGCACGAGTGTGACTCCCCTGGTGTTGCACACGTTTATCGGTCCCGGTAACCACTTTCCATCAGGTGGACTGTATGCTTGTCTGCCACCTCAGTGGTATATAAAAACCACTGAATCGATTTTAATAAAATTTGTTATAGCGGTAGATTAGAGAAAGGACATAAGCTATGTGTGGTTGCGAAAAACGACCACCACGCGGGCGTAGCCGAAAGCCAAAGCTGGTATGCAATAAATAAAATATTGATAATATGAACATAAATAAAAGTAATCGAGGAGAAAATACTAAAGTTAACTCAATTCACTGTTTACAGGTTTTTATATAACTTGCAATGTATGGTGGTATATTTGGGAAAATTGCAAATTAATTTTAAATCAGCTTTCCTATAGCATTTAGGGCACATTGACTAACCCTCCTCGTAACATTCCTGGAGCAATGCTACCCATAACGTTACTTTATCTTCTTCTTCGATTGAATGGACTTCAAATACTTTCTTATATTTTGTCAACCGAGAACTCAGCTGCAGCCACGGTTTCTTCCGTTGCCCTACATAAGTTCTCGGTTGTACATGAGGAGGGGCACAGTGGACAATAAAGCAAATGTGATATGGACTAAGATTGAACCCTGCAGTCGCTGGTACTGATACTGCACTTCTTCTTCACCATCATGTAGTCGTTGGCTATTTTGAATTCTTGCCACAGACACGATGAGAAGACTGGTTTTGTACTAACCTAATATTAGGATTACTAAATATTTTCATCTATTATATTATTTGCTTATTTATGTTTTCAAATCGATTAAGATAGGAAAAAGTGAATGCTCAGGTGTGACACGAACCCACGATCTTTCCCTTACAGGGGGAATGCTCTGACCACCGATCCACCGAGCCACACCTGAAGCTATCCAAATTCTCCTATACTACCGTCTTTGGGCGACGGTGGGAGCCATCTACCGACATTCATACGAAATATCGATTTGAAAAGTTAGCATATTACAAGCCCCCACATTTAGGTAAGGCGGATTTATATGCGGATAAATTTTTACTTTAATAAGATTTTTTGAATTAAATTTTGAAGCATTTTTCATGCTAAATAGATATGCAAATCGAGTTGAAATAGAAAAGAAATGGTAGATTAGGATTAGATAACAAAGAAAGGCTCGGAAAAAAATCTAACAGCAAATTGTGACTAATATTTTTAATATCGTTAAGATCCGAAAATGATTTACTTTTAAATCTAATAAGCCTCCTAGTAATTAGAAATTTTATTAACAATAATTATTTACAATATGTACATTAGAATTATTTAAATAAAAAATATAAAAACAATAAGTTGAATGGCAATACTGATCCTTTGCGCAAGGAATAAACCAGCCCTCTGGTCACGGGTAGCGTCTATTAACCGTTTGGAAATATCTTTAAATAATAGACGGGCACTTGGACCCCATGATCCCAGCGTCTCGACCCCAAACGGCTCAAATATGTAATTATCACTTAAACTACGATATTTGCGCCGTTTGAGGGTCTCTGCCGAAGCAGCAGCAGCGCAGGCACAGTCCCCAGTCCCTGGAAGATGTGAAGGCGCAAGGGTGTCAGCACATGTTGCATCCCACACCAAATGCCTTCCCATCTTCCAAGGCACCAAAGACATTCCATCCGGCCTCTTGCCATCATCGCGCACCAGACCAGCAGGTTCTAAAACGGCTGGAACCCCGGCGGTGACAAGAGCCCGACGGATTATGTCATTGATGTACGCGTGCCGTGAAAGCCGTCCCGCGCTCCTACTGCATGAGAGACCATGGTGTCCAAGGCTACCAACTTCTTCTCCACAGCGACATCGATGCGGAGAAACGCAAGGAGCACCTTAAATGTTAGCATATTAAATGCTTCAAAATTTCATTCAATTATTTATGTTTTGCTTAATTTTTGCAACATCCTTTTTTATATCTCTTAGATGACAGATTAGCACACGTGCCACGGTAGGTATCATGGCCTATGGACGTGTGCAACAACCGAGAAGTCACACTTATGCGGCTTTCTGTGCCGTCAGTTTGGAAGACTAAGTAAGATTCCACTGACACCACAAAATCTCTATTAAATCACTTGATATAGTTATGACGTAATTTATTCAATTTACTCTGTATCTTGATAATGAATCTGTTCACTAATACAGATACAACCTCACAAGCTCAATGGAGCGTTAATGTACTCGAGGCGCAATGTGTTGTGATGATGAATGGGTAGTGTGGAGGTGTTCACACCTAATTGAGTACCGATTAGTGCAACTGCACTCGGTAATCAGTACTTGATGTACTTGGTAAGTTTGGTAAGTAATGAATAAAGAATGGTAGCAATGGTACGAACTGAATTAAAGCAATTGTACTATGTACTTAATGGTAGATGCTTCAATTAACTGCGGATTAGACGCAGTTTCGCTAAAGTCACTCAGATTAGCATTTAAGTATGGTACTCTATGCTATGAATTCCATAAAACTATTTCTATGGAGCTTCTTTGTAGTCGAAAATATAACGGTCAAATATTTCATAGCTTTTCCAAAAAGGCAAAAGATAAGATCCCTATAAATTTAAGGCCATATGCCTAGCATATGTGTGGCTATTTCATATCATCAAAGATATATTGGGTACTTAAAACCCCATTCTATATCAATATGAGAATTAAAATGCAAGCCCCGTCTAACATCGAGACTCTCACATATCTTAAATCAAAACATCCAAGCGTATCGCCACACAATGAAGTGCTCCTACCCTCCAACATATCGCAAGGCCATCCCAACAATTAATCCGGGCCTAACAAAAAACCGACCGAACACAATAGCCGTTGTATTCTCACTGCTCACAAATGGCCGACAACCTCTTGCCATTATCCGCATAAATTGTTAGGGAATCATCTTTGTCCTGGGGCTTTGTTCCCTCGCCTCTTCAGCAACTGTGGTCTTCATTAAGTTAATTATGTCCCTGCCCATTGTGTGTCGAGTGCGTATGACCTTTTCTGATAGGCATTCAGCAGTTTAGCTGTTCTAACCTGCCGCACCACATGTTTTTAGGTTATACTTACAAGAACATATTCGTATTATCCTTAATTTAACATGTAATTACCACCACAACCACAATTATTGTCATATATGATACAGATAAAGGGTCTATGTTCTTTGGTCATCGACTAGAACTTCTTAAAACTCAGATTTACGACATATCGGCATCACTTCTAACACTGCTTCAGTTCGATGGCCTAGTGGCCTTTGCTAGGATAGCAGATCATATAACTTTTCTCACACTGGTTCACTAATTTTCATCACGTGTATTCCATTATCCACACTATAAAACCCATGAACCAGTTCAATTATACTTATACGTATTTTAAAGATACAATAATGACGCTAAAGTGAGCAAATAACGCTAATTCTAAGGACGGACTCAAGTTTCTATTAAACAAAACTATTGGTAGAAACGATCACAAAACTATTACATCGTCTAACCATTATAAGAATAACATCAAAACGTTAATCATAAAGTAAGGTAAGTATACACACTTGATAAATGAAGTTAGAATACCTATTAACAACAGCTTACACCGAAAATCGAAAATCAGTTGCCCTACTTACGTCTATAGGGTAGGAGCAGACAGACACCACTTAATGTCCCCCAAACAAAGTGGTGAACTGCGCGCGACCCACAATGCATCGCTCCATCAATCAATCACAACCTTTGTCTGTTCTAGATATGACGAACTGCGTATAAACAGAGAATAGGCGCGGGGAAAAACGTTCACTATTTCATGTGCACGCATACTGGCAAAAATATGAAATTAGTTCATAATTTCCGCTTGATTTTGTACTTTGGTTCATTTGTTGAACTGCCACATCATGTGGCACTTTAAAGTACACTGTAAAAATACTTAAAATAATATTATATAGTTATACTATGGGGTTACTGAGGCATGACTTCTACTACGTCGAAGTAGATTTAAAAAAAGTATATTTTTTGTGGAAGCCTTTGAGTATAACGATTTCTTGCAAAAGTCTTGAGATGGTGTTTTTTTGCGAAGGATACATACAGTTATTTCAGCAGTAGAAGAAGTATAACACTCACCATGTATATTAACATTCTTCGTCTTCATTCTCAAATAATCCTCATATTTTTTATTTCCCAATCTCCTCCCAGTTCTTCTATATATCAACGTACGAAATTATGCATAATATTACTTTAATGATTAATCATTATAATTATGAAACTCAATATAGTTTCAAACGATTGCGTACCGTCTTAATCATAGAAGTTTCAAACTCCAAACATTATTAAAATTATTTCAAGGATATTTCCTTTCAAAGTTATCTTCACAAAAAGTTCTTCAGAATTATGCAATCCTCCATTGACAGGGTAGGCAAAGGTCATCCGTGATTGATGACCGTGAGTTTCTATAACAAGTCATGCTTATACATATTAAGGGCGGTAAGTAAACAGTAGCTGAATATGTAGGTACTACAGAAGTCAAGGTTACCATTATATATATACTCAATTTAAGAAAACTATTGAATGTAGATTAAAGGGAACCGTTTTGCCGTAATTATAATGTGTTAACTTAAGTAAACCTAATGAGCTCTCTACTCTACTCTTTTATATAAATTTAATAATTAATAAAAAAACTATGGAGTATGCACCAATTTAGAAGTTTAGTTAAGTTTAGTAATAACTCATCCATTAAGAAATACTGTAAAAATACTTAAAATAATATTATATAGTAATACTATGGGGTTACTGAGGCATGATTAAACCAGTTTAATTCAACCTGTTTACGTTTCTTTGATTTTGGCACTATATTTCATTGAGATTTTAATTTTTTTTTGAAAATACATACCCTCTAATTTCACATTTATAAACCGTCCAAGAAAATGAAATATCTAAACTATAACAAAATAAATTATAAATACTATGAATAAAGCCATGAGGAAAACTTGCAAGGATTAGTATGAACTAATCCTTGCAAGTTTTCAGTATAAAATTATTAAATATTATATTGGTAAAAAATACTAAAAGAGCAATCACTGATATTACCATCATCAATCAAAGCAGGTAACTCTCCATCTATTCGTCTAGCAACTACATACATACGCGTACGTTAAAAACCCGATGCTCAAAAATTATTTACATTCAATCATGACTTGGCCTTTTCTTGACATTTTATTCTAGTTTGCCCCAAATACATTTTTAGAACGCCGTGGAGTCGCCGTCAAATTATTAACTTTTGGACTAAAGAAATGGCCTAAAGACAGAGAAGTTTTAATAAACAAAGAAGACCAGGATCCTGCCCAAGCATTCATCCATCTGTTTACCGATTACAAAAAAAAATTAGCGAATAAAATGTTTTGCCTGAACACATACAAATAGGGCTGCGTCAAAAAAATTTGGTCAAAAAATTAATTATTTAAAATTCTTAAACCTTAATTTTTTGTGTGGCAAAAAAATTAACCACAAAGGAAAATATACATGCAAAAGCTAGGGATCCTACCTTTTCTTGCTCCCTACTACTTGGTTGCCATGTGCAAACAGGTAACTAAATTTCATAACGAATGCAGTATTACAGGGTTATTTATAAACATCTGATCATGAATAATAGTAACACGCGTTTGAAATCCGAATATCTGAATGAGTTACGATATGCGATGTTGCGCATACTATGTCATGCGTAAGGCGTGCTATCTGAGGATGCATAGCACGCCTTGGCAGATAAACCAGTGAGATTAGAAAAAAATCACGTTAATAAATTTAGATACTTAATTTTTTGACCAATTTTTTTTAGGCACTCCTATTGGTATGTGTTCGATGATAAATTTTGAATTTTGAAGGTCGTTGTTAGGTGGGATCTTAGACCATATATTTGTGGTTAAGCTTTTGTGAGGCTACCCCATTGTAACGATATTTAAATATGTTTGATTATATTTGTAAGGTGTTGGCATCAGTAAGCGGAAACATGATACCTATTTTTAGGAAGGGCGATGTTTTTGAATTCACTGTGAACTTTTGTTATACAGTGTTATACAGTTGTGTCAACTTCAGTTGTATGCTTAAAAGAAGGAAAATTTGTTTATTGAGGCCTTAACCTTAAAATCGTGATCGTATTATTCTTTTACTCCTCCATTATTGATTTATATTCGGATAGACTACCATCATTCTTCCCAACCCCGAGACGAAGGACGTACTCTATAGCTCTTAGTTTTCTTCATTTTCTCCTCTCTTTTCTCCACAGCTAAGTTATATTTCCGTATATTGATGTATTCCTCTTTGAAATAAATTTGAATGGTACATTAATTCACTTGAAAACATATCTACGATAAAAATAACCATAGGAAACCAAGATGGTAATCGAAATGATCAAACATACACGTGTATTCCAGGAAAGCAACGTAGCAGAATATATCAAACTGTATTGTAGCTTCAATAGAATATGGTGCCTGGATATCAGCTTTGATGTTCTATTTTTGGTATAATATATGTGAAATAGTTTGAATGACATGTTATGCAGATAGTTTCACATCTGCAAGCACTACGATGCTTTCAAAATGATATATCGCTGTAACTATCATTATTACACGAACGCAATCACTCTCCCAGCCTGACAACGTGGGGACCCAATTCAGTTGAATACGTTAAATACATTTTTAAAACACGTAATTTCAAAAGTTGCGAAAACTTGTAAAATTTAAATTTCAAAATCTAATGGACAATTAATGAAGTTATGAGCGATTCTAAAGTTTTTAGCTTACGAAAACGTAGGCAAGTTTTGTTTTGACAGATCATACAGATTCCAAGTATTTTTTACGGTTTTCTTCCTGATTCAATTTAAATCATGTTTTGAAAACGTACTCCTGGACACTAGAAAGCACGTCACCTGCCTCCAAAAGTTCAGAGTGCCTCATATTTAGATTTAAGTATAGTATAAAATAAATTATGAAAAACCTTTTTAAAAACAATCTTTTATAATCTTGCATTGTCATCCGAACTGAACGTGCATACCAAATTTCAGCTCAATCGGTTGAGGGCAAGTGCCTTAAAATTGAGTTGTAAGATTCCACCCGAACAAACATACATTGCAAGTTAAATAAAAGCTTGTAAAAATGTCACTGCCCGCCCTTTGTACGATAAGATATTCCGAACTACAAATATAATTCAGGGTAAATAAATAGTTATTTAGTCGAAGAAATGCAGAAGCACCATTAATTCTATGAAAATATTAAATTAACTAATTCACAACACTGATATAATGACAGCCGTTAAAGAAACAAATATACCTAGTAAAAAATAGCGATAACAGCAAATCGATTAATATAGAATATAATATAGCGAACCCTGTGTTACAACTATACATATTGGGATAGGATAGGGCCCACCTTCTCCTAAGACAGGATGTTTTTAATCAAAAAAGCTGATTTGAAGTTCAATGATGTAAAAGCTCAAGAGCCTTTAACTCAATTTAACAAAAAATATCCCACAAAGAACAACTTGCTGCGCAAATAATATCGACAGGCGGTTTGTAGGAGGTAGGACACGACGGTATTTCCGTCCAATTGAGCAGTCCGAATGGGGAAGTACCTCCGCCCTACAGAATACCGCGGCCATAATAACCTCGTGTTGTGTTTCCGGCGGTGAGTAGGGTATCCAGAGCTCCCTGTAGAGTTCTTGTGCTGTCAGTGTGAAGATCAAAGGCTTCTACACAGGCGGCACAGAAACTTTCTGTTCTAACAGGGTCGGGAGCGCGAATGTGACACCCCTGTAAGCCACGATAATAACTTTCCATCAGGGGGGCCGTGTGCTTATCTGCCACCTAAGTGGAATATAAAAGCAATATTCACAGTTAACATCGACAGTTTACCTATTACTACTTTGCAACAAGCTCCTCACAAATTTTGCCGAAAGAAAAGTCGAGTGAAAACATTTTTATGTAATTAAGGGCTCCCGCAACCCCTTATTAAAGGAAGTAACAAGCATTAATTTGTAATTACGTAGGAAGGGCAATGGGGTTGAGCGCGAGGTACCCAACGACCCGGTGGATAGGAAAAGTAAAATATTGTTATGTTTATATCCTTTTGGTTAAGCAAATGTAGTGTATCGACCCTAATTTCATACCCATTACAATATTATAAAAAAGAAATCAGCTTTCTTTTTCTCCTTGTGTTTTTTATAGAAGGTATATATGGAGCAGTTTTGGGGTGCGTAGGTTGTAAGTAAGATGCTTAGGACGCTCGTAGAAAGCGCAAGTCATTAACACAGTAAATCTTTTAAAAAAGATTTTTACCACGATATATTAATTTTGATATTATTGTCTTTTTTGTAAGATTTTTCCTAAATAACTTCAATGAATTGTGTTGGGTCACTTTCGAGATTAGAGATAATCAAATTCCTAAATGATACTAAAAATAGGAATAAGTAAAGGCTTTGACCTTACTACAAAATACATTTCAGCAGAAATTACAACACAAAATAGAGAAGATAATCTTGCCATACAAAAAGAGTTGTAACAAGTGGAACAGTAAAACAGAAAATCTAGTATCCCGTTATCGTGCAATCTGTAAATCATCACGGACATTGTACTAAATAACTCCACTCGAAGAATTATAGGGGCTTCTCTCTCCCTCTTTACTATAAGACCCTGTAAATACTGCAAAAATAAAATACCTAAGCGTTTAATGGAGGTATTAAAAGCATTCGTCTATATATTTAATGTTCATGTATTTATTTTTGAGGTCAACTCTAAGTCAAGGGCTATTTTCGTCAATAGATGTAACATATTTCTAAGGCTCATTTTAAAATTGTATATTTTGGGTCTTGTTAATAGCCTTATTCAGCCGTTTTGTAGTGTAATTTTTTTGCATACATTACTGTGACATAATGCCTGTTATAGAGTTCATTTTGAACAAAATCCGCAATGTAATCAGCTACAATCTGTGTGACCACAATCATCTATCGTAGAATGATCCTAATACCGGATGGAGCCCTTAAAGGAATGAAGATAAACATCTAAGAAAAGGTCGCTCTCGTGAAATTTCTTTCCCCATTCCAGCCCTTTTTTGTGAATAGACCAGATTCTTTCATTTCGGCGTTCTGCCGTAGATAATATTGATAAAGGCTCGATGGAAAGTTTCGGGTCACTACGACGCCACTTACGCAACGATTTAAAGAATGCTCCCACAGTAAGAAGAGGAAACCCGTACAGTATTCTATAAATGGATCGTTTATTTGTAGCCTTATAAATGCCCAGCAAATTTATCTATGTCATAAACTCCATGAAGGTCAAATTAAAGCTCTCTGCCTTTTTTAATGTTGAGATCCTTTAAGTACGGCTCCTGAAAAATCTGTTTCTCTCCGCTTTTAACAAGATTATACTTAGATACCTTAGTGTATTTCAATATATCTGAAATGTTTAAGTATATAATACTTAAAGGTTTCTTTGAAAAGGTGATTTTTCAAAATACTTCCTAAAATATTAGGTCCTTACGTATGAAATTAGCGTTTTGTCGTACTGATCTATTTGATCTGAAATATCTACTCTTTGGTTAAGAATTCCAAATTCAAATTAATATGTTCATATAGCTGGTTTTTTTTTCTTTGGAATACAGTCATTCATTTGTTTTTTCCTCATTATTTTTTCTTTGGCGTCGCTTATTACCGCGCAATGGAAAACATGAAATTTCGGTATATTTACGAGTACGAGTTCTACCGTGGCACCAGTGCTGCAGAAACAGCTCGAAGAATTAATGATGTGTACGGCGCTGGTGTCGCTAAAGACAGCACGGTACGTTTTTGGTTTCAACGTTTTCGTTCTGGAAATTTCGACCTTAAGAACCAACCCCGTGGACGGCCGGAGATCAAAGTGAAAAACGAAGAATTAAAGCCTATTGTGGAAGCGGATCCATCACAAAGCACTTCAGAGATAGCAGCAGGCTTCGGGGTAAGTATCTAAAACTGTATTAATCCACTTGAAGCAAATCGGGAAGTAAAAAAACTCGAACGATGGGTACCTCATGAATTGAGTGAATCGAACTTGCAAACACGGGTCGCCTGCTATGTTACTTTGCTCAACCGACACAATAATGAAGGGATTTTAAATCGAATCATTACTTGTGATGAAAAGTGGATATTGTACGATAATCGAAAGCGCTCATCGCAATGGCTGAACCCTGGAGACCCAGCCAAATCCTGCCCTAAACGAAAATTGACTCAGAAAAAGTTACTTGTAAGTGTTTGGTGGACTAGCGCCGGTGTCGTTCACTACAGCTTTCTTAAATATGGCCAAACAATTACGGCAGATATCTATTGTCAGCAACTGCAAACCATGAAGGAAGAACTAGCTGTTAAACAACCGAGATTGGTCAATCGCTCTAGGCCACTGCTGCTTCACGACAACGCAAGACCACACACTGCACAACAAACAACCACTAAGTTAGCTGAGCTACAATTGGAGTGTCTGCGACATCCACCGTACTCCCCGGACCTTGCTCCAACAGATAACCATTTCTTCCGGAATTTAGACAACTTCTTACAAGGAAAAAAATTCCACTCCGATGCAGCAGTCCAAGCCGCCTTCAAAGACTTTATTGATTCTCGCCTCCATGGTTTTTATAGTAAAGGGATCAATGAACTACCCATAAAAGTGCATAGATAACAACGGTGCATACTTTGATTAATTAAATATATTTTACAAAACAAAATCGACTTTTTATTCCTACCGTACAAAACGTCAATTTCATACGTAAGGACCTAATATTATGTTCATAAACCAAATACTAAATGAACGAAAGGTTAAACAATAATCATTTTTACCTTATCCCGTTCAAATCTGACCTGCACACCTGTTATGGTGTTGATAGTCTCATAAGTGCTTATCTCTTGGATGAGCAACGAAGCAACCAAGAAACGACATCAACAGGGCTCTAGAGGCAACGGAGCAACGGAGCAATAGCGATATGAAGCTCTACGCCACCGATCCACTGACTTTATTTAGTAGCACCCGGTGTACCTAACGATGTTTGCTGTATAGGGTTGGCAATCACGGCATTAAACTTGAAATTAAAAAACACGTTTGAAAAATTCAAATATCTTTAAGAATAATAAATTAGTTTTGAAAAGATGACTCCTGTCTGAATTGCGTTAGTGACGCAGCATTAGCAAATTCTATTTAAATTAAAGGAAAACTCTATTTTATCATTTTTTTTAAGAAAACGATGATAATTCTACATAGTTAAAGTATTCAACTACACTTCTTAATTATTGAGAGTTTAATGAAAACTCACTACAATGACTTGATTAACAATGACTTGATTACTTGGTTGGTTCCTACAATGAAGTATAATACAGTAAGCAAGTATAGTACATATAATAATATATTAAAAGAAGAATAAGTTTAATATGTAGCCGTGACAACCCTGGCCAGGATTTCTTACAGCATAAGATATACATGTTGTATTATTAAATTTGGTTACTTAGCCGCGGTTTAAAATTTACGATCGTATCGGAACTCGTTACACGTCTCAATTTATCGGTCATCTGCTCTCCTCATAAAATATTGAAGTTTTTGGCTCAACTTTGAAAGGCTGCTATTGTTTGCTGCTTGTCTTCCAAATATCCTTATTTAAGGGTGAACAAGACGCTTGAAAGTATTTAGGTTGGTTTATGATTTCTTTTAATAATCAGAGGTAAAAATAAGTAATGAAAGTGAAACCCTACCTAGACTTCATGATATTTCCAGTCGAAAAGGAGCACTTGTGGAGACAAAAATAAAAAAGGGATAAATTAGATATGAAGTTAGGCCTGTAACATTTTCACACGCCATAGGCAATGCAGCATTCCGTGATGTAATCCTCATACTTCCTTAGGAGGAATACCTCATATAAAAACTATTTCTTATTCATCTAAAACACACAAATAACTATCACTTTCAGAGATAGTACGATCTCCCACACTAGTTAAGTTGTTAGAGCTGGATTAAAAAAAACGAAGTTAATAAAAAGTTGAGTATATTAGTTTAATTTATACAGTAAATGGTAATATTGTCTCTCTTGAGAACAATTTATTACACAGTTGATAATGTACTGGCAGTAAAAAATAAGTGGACTTCTTTACTACCTGTGAGAATTAAACTATATTTTGTCTACTATTTTTCATCATTTATTTATTGCTTTCCATTAAATTTATGTTAAGTTCAGTATGATAAAGTAAGAAGGGTACTCGCCCACACAGGCACTCGTAAACTTCCGTATGTATGATAATATACAAAAATAGCTTTTTCTGGAATCAATTAGTAATTAACCATAACATGTAGGTAGACATATTTGTTATTGACAATAACAAAAACATTTCCTCATAATGCCACGTGTAAGAGAATTCAATGAAATGTATTCCATTTAGCTGACATTATCTGACGTGTTTTCTGGGAAACAATGAAGGGATTATATCTAGAAATGAATGAGTACAGTCATGGCATATATATGTACATTATGACCAATTGAATCCCCAAGTAAATATGCTTGTGACGTTTACTAGGAACTTCCTGCTTAAGAAATATTTACCGTTAAATATAACTAACTACCGTTTAAGATTCTGGGGAAATGTAAATAACTTAGAAGAATTTAGAAATCTCGCCTAGATGGTTCAAGATGGCCGAGTTTTGCTTTTAAATCAGCATAGTATTGATTTCGTCTGTCACGTACAGAAGAGATCACATTTTATCGAGCCTTATTAGACGATATAGTTCTATGTTTCTACCAAGATTCATATTACGCTTTTATAAATGAGTCATTCCTATTACTCAAATCATACATTATGAAAAGCTGATAATACGTTTGAAACTTGAAATATTTCAACAATGACCTAATTGAAGAACCGGCGATCGATTGACTTAACCC
The DNA here is from genome assembly GCA_949126895.1 of Eilema caniola. Classification (NCBI taxonomy): domain Eukaryota; kingdom Metazoa; phylum Arthropoda; class Insecta; order Lepidoptera; family Erebidae; genus Eilema; species Eilema caniola. Next base: position 23,102,235 of record OX421479.1, on the reverse strand, counting down.
CACCGTATATACCTACCATTCGTAACACAAACATTCAGCTTAGTCGTAGAATAATATGCGACCTACATTGCTAGAAGCCTGACGGTCGTTATACAGGCCTAAAAACCACAAACTGGTCATAAAATCACAACATTATCAAAAGGAAAAGGCCTTAACCAATTCGCCAATAAATTAGTTTCAGTACAGCCGGATGTGGAATAATGAATGTTAGGAATTGTGAGGATTTACCGGGTTCTGTATTTGTTAATAGCTATAAATTAATTAGAGTAATCCCGTACCGGCTGGTCGGATTGATAATAATTAGTTTGTTCAAACTGCGTGACCTTGAGGTGTATTGGGACAAAGAGGACACTACAGGTGAGGGGTTTAATGTCGTGTGGGTGTTTAATAAATGAGTGCGATCGGTTGACTTGTGTTAATCACGGTTTTAATATGTTACAGTCATTCTGTTGTTGGTTAACAGATCAGATACCTATCTGATATAATTAGTTTCAGGGTCCAACTTTGTTTCAACGTGTAAAACAATTAATTTCAGTATACAAACGTTTTTCATCTCTTCATCTATATAACGAAACTAAAAATAAATTAAGCAAATAAATTGGACACTGAAACGACATAATTAATCTGTTCCAGCATTAAAAAAAATAAGGAAGTTCATTAAAGGCAGCGATGAAATTCAATCAGGTTAACGACCAGTCATCATAATGGTTATCAAGTAAATGATACAGTGGAACTCACTTCGTTCAATCGATAACTACGATATCGATAAACTTGTTCTAATAAAGGAAGCATTTTATAAATAGTTTGAATTCAATAAACGATACGTAACGATATTTTTATATTTGTTTGTGAGTATAAGAACATAAAAGAGGTCTTCCGTTTCTTACCCACGAAAGTAAACTATTGCTGTATTGATTCTTTATTGTCGAGATTAACTCGACAATAAAGAAATTACTGTCTAAAAATTTCAAAGTATAAGCGTCGGTAGCTTAGTGGTTAAGAAGTCGACCTTACGATCGGGTTCGAATCCTGGCCATTACACTACCGACGTGAACCCACTCGTAGCACAAGCAATTTACCTTGGTTGGAGGGGTTGGAGGAAATATTAGTAATTTTGATAATTTCGGTTACTAACCAAAACTAAAACCGCGATAGCCTAGTGGTTTGGGTTATGGACTGCTGAGACGAGGTCTCGGGTTCGATCCCAAGTTTTCCATGGCACACACCAATGAATTTTCGATGCTTTTTGAAGTTATGTGTGTATTTATCGCAGGTTTATAAGTGCCCAGTTAATGGTAATAGGCTCGCCCTCGGACCTAAAAACATAAACTGGCGAAATGTGGGTGCTAGCACCTCTGCCTACCCCTCCGGGGATAAAAGTGTGAGTTTGTGTGTGTGTGTGTGTGTGTGCGGTTCGAAATATCTTTACCAGTCCACTTTCTTAACTTAAACATCAAACAAAAAATCACACAAGGATGAAAATTTCTCTATAACAATTTATTAAAAGTCTAGAAAAAGCCTCGGCTTGGCTAGTTGTTAAGTCGAGTGATAATTCAAAGCCAGAACTGCTGGGTACGACGTTTAACGCGACTTCTGTCTGGACCAAGTTTATTTTAAACTTGCCCATTGTAATTCTGAACCGGATTCAACCGGTCTGTACCAGTTTACACAAGTGTGGGTAGTTTGTTTGAGTGAGATAATTAAGTTGTTAAAACAAATTATGGTAATGAAATAGTTGATTAGATTGTAAATTGCAAATGGAGAATTAATATTATGGAGCGAGGTGTGTCGAAAATGTGTTTATTTTGATTACCAAAAAATTTTTTTGTACTGCAGCAGAGTTAAGAATGATTTCTGTTCAAATAGTTTCGAATGATACAATAAAAAACTGGCCGTGTGACCTGAGTAGTAATACTCCTTTGCGTACATATTCGAGAATAAATAAATACAAATATTATAAATAAAAATTAATTGAAGACGCTGTTCTTTCTATCAATCATAGCGCGAAACACTCAAACCATGGTTTGAATATTCGTAATTGCTTTTTCTAAACGTATTACGTCGGATTGAAATGAATAAAACATTAAAAGGGCGTAGAAATAAACAAATTCTAGAAATTCTTTTCCTTCATGTTGATGGCAAATTAAATTTGAAAGATATTTATTACAATGATTCATAACATCCTCTATGATGTTAAAGTAATTTAATAGAAATATCAAGAGAACATGATAAAATAACATGGAAACAACACACGGATCACGTATGTAAAAAAAAATAGTTATTCGTTCGCTCTTAGAAATCTTGTTAGAGTTTTCAATATTGCTACAGCGTTAATATCGAACCACTTATACGTATCATCAACCTTCGCCACGGTATTATATTCTGGGGTAACTCCACTAATTATAAACTGTGTGTTTAGAGCACAAAAACGGTGCGTCTTCTTACTTTACCATGTATATATATTTACGAAACAGCTCTCTTTGTAAAATGCAATCTACATTTGTTTGAGCATTGCACAAGACAGCGTCACATATTAAAAATTATGCATTGGACCCTCTAAAACTGCTTTACTTAATAAAAGTGTCTTCTGCATGGGTGCTAAAATATACAATAAGCTTCCACTGGCCTTACAAAATGAAAGTCACTTCAATTTATATAAAAAAAAATTACGTGCTATCCTGGTTGAAAGGACGTACTATTCAGTGAAGGAATATTTGAAGGAATCTGAGGGTATGCTATAGAATATTTTTATAATTTATTTTTTTGGGAACTACCATTTTTTGTATTGACATTTTTAAAATATTGACATGAACTATTAAATTTCCTATTTATGCTGTTGACTATGTTTAATGTTTTTGTGATTTGATATTTAATGTTCTTAATCGTGATATAATATAACTTATATCTTATTTAAACTAGTTTTTACAACTATCAATGTTTTTTGTACGCCTGTCTGGGCAAAACAAACGACAATTATATTGTAACAACTTTCATGTAACCCATGTTTATGCAAATAAATTAATCTTGAATCTTGGACAAAATATTATGTTCATAAACAATTGAAATACCTACGCCTTAAGTGACCCAAATCCATACATCACAGGGCAAAAGGGTTTTTATGAGCAATCTACTCGTACGTTATCTTATAGTGTAAACAGTTGATTAACCCCCTCGGGAAGCTCACACGCCCCCTACGTTCATACGACATAATAGCAGATTTCTGTGTAACATCCCACCCGATCTAAATTAAACCTTATCATTTTTATGCACGGTTGCTTTTTCTAAGAGTGAGCTCTGCATGGTATATTTCTTCCAGTATTAAGATAATGCTATTCCACTGGTCCAGTTCATTTGTCAACGAGATTAAGATGTGACCAGATGAGTTAGTGGAGTGAGCTAGTAGGTGCGGCCTGTTGTGGACCTTAGTATTTAGTTTAACTGGTAATAGATGTGGCGGCGAGAGATAAACTTGCTAGTTGGGCCAAATTTAAACGCATGGAAGATACTCGCAGCCGTTGCGGCTGGGACATACGAATAGGAGGAATTTATGTTTAGGGGTGCAAATGTTTGAATTTAAAGGTATCTCGCGGATCCCTTCTGTAAGCGGTTTACTAAGTACTATGCATTAGCATAAATAGGATATAAATGAGATATTTAAGGAAAAAAAATTGTAGATACACTGGATGCATTCAGTCGTCATCTAAATTGTGTTATTTAGCTTGTATAGGGTATGATAAATACTGTACCGATTTTAGATATTATGATCCAAAACAGCCGTTGTTTTACCAACGAACCACCGCCGGGTGGCGTGATGCGTCACTGCACAAAATGGCCGTGAACGAAAATCAGCGCTTGGTGTAGATTCTTACGAATACTACATCACAGCACCAAGCTGAGAAGCGACCAGTTTTGGCGGCTGCAGCCCATAGCATATTAACCTTTTATCACAACACTTATGTTATTAATAAACAACCATTTTTTTAAATTATTTTTCTAACACAAAGGCGATTTATTGTTGACATGGTTGAAAATGTTAAAAAAAAATTGCATCATAGAATTGCATTTTTTTTTTTTTTGAAGATTTTATGGCCTGGTTACGAGACCTTTAAGCCATGTCTTAATTTAATTTGAGTTATTTATTTTCACTTTGTTCAGCAATTTTATTTTAATGATTTAAATCGTCCCCACAGTATTTTTAATGTATTTATATAACGCACTGTAACACTTTTTGTTTTTGAGCAAATCACACAAGTGGCGGCGGGAGGTATCACTAACTTCTATTATTTCACTTGCCAATACTAGTCTATGAAAAATGAACGTTTGATTTTGACACTTGAAGAAGATATGGTTCATATCAGCGATATCGTCATTGCAGAAAGTGCAGATATTGCTATTTATTATATTGAGTCTTGCGAGGTGTGCGGGTGCAGTGTTGTGGCCAAATCGCAATCTGTTGATTGTGGTAATGAACTCACGGCTAGCTATATTCCGCTCATCATACCAGGGCCTTCCTGGTAAATTCTCTTGGATGCTTCCATACCATTTTCCTTTACACTTTTGATCCTCTTTCCAAAAGTCTAGCCACATCTTTTTTAAGGAGATATTTACATCACAATAATAATCGGTCATAGGAACATGCACCACGTTTCTGACGTCAAGTGCATTGACCCCTTCATATGCAGTTTTGTCTGCTATTTCATTGCCAGAAAGACCTTTATGTGAGGGAACCCACATAAAGGCAATTGTTATCCCTTTATTATGTAACCGAAAGACAAAATCTTTAATGAAATATATAATATAATTAGTTTTAAAATGAAGATTTATATGATTCAGACTTTTTATGAGACTTAAAGAGTCTGTTAAGATTAAAAAATATTTACAATTATTTACACGACTAATCAATTTTAAAGCTTCAAAAACTGCATATGTCTCTGCTGTAAAAATGGAGCACTGTTTATCTAGAACAAAACTTTGAGCTACATCTTTTTGGGGATCATATACTGCACTTCTCACATAATCATTACCTTTACTGCCATCAGTATAGATTGTATAATACTTGTTGTTTTCTTCTAGAAATGCTAGTAGGTCTGAATTATTAGCAATAGACTTTGATAAAATCATAATAGGATGTGTTATACTACTAAATGAATGAGTGTAACATGGCCAGTGAGAATGTTTTTTGATGTTTGAATAATGAGATTGTATTTCTAGGAAAATCCGGCACAAAGTTGGAGATGTGCCTGTCAGAAGATCCTTAGGTGTAGTCAGTGGACCATCTATATTGATCAGGTGAGGTATGATTCTATTTATAATTTGGAAATTATTTGATGACAATAGTTTAAGACAATATCTTTCTGCAAGCATAAGTCGTCTCAATATCAAAGGCATAACATTTGTTTCGACTTCCATGGCCCTTATGGGAGTCGAACACATTGCCCCTGATATGATCCTCAAGGCCATGTTTTGTAAAATATCTAACTTATGTGTATGAGTGCTATTTAGATAAGCTAAAGAACTGTAATCAAAATGACTTCTTACTATTGATTTGTATAACATTGAAAGTATTTTGGGATCTGCACCCCATGCAATACCTGCTAGACATCTTAAAATGTTAGCACCCTTTAATGCATTTCTAGATATATTTTTAATATGCTCTTCAAAAGACAACTTCTGATCAATGAGAATACCTAAGAATTTGTGTGATGTAGCTCTTTGAATAATATCACCATTATAAACTACATCAATTGTCGGTGTATCCTTACCAAATATCATGGTACTACTTTTGGTAGCATTTATTTTCAAATTTAGTCTCTGCTGATAATAATCATTTAACTGTGTTAAACCAGTGTTAACATTTTGGATGGCTAATGTTAAATTTAGATCTGTACTGTACAATACTAAATCATCTGCAAACTGAAGTATATTTAGATTTTTAGTATTTACATATTTACATATTTCACAAGTATACAAGTTATACAACAAGGGTGACAATGTTGCTCCCTGCATAGTACCTTTCGATACATTTCTAGGTCCATGCAAGATACTGTTGTGCCTAACATATAATATTCTGTCTGTAAGGAAATCATAAATCCATTTACACAATTGTCCAGGTACACCAGCATTACTCAATACCTTCACTAGTATGCCAGGATCCACACTATCAAATGCACCTTGCACATCTAGAAATACACAAACTGTGTGTAATTTATTGTCTTTTGCATTTTTCAGGTCATTTATAAGGGAAACGAAGCTGTCAGTACAGCTTCGTCCTCTACGGAATCCATATTGAACATGAGGAATGACACTATTAGATTCTGCATACCAGTCAAGGCGAGACTTCACCATGTTTTCAAATATCTTTCCAAGACATGATGATAACGAGATCGGACGATAGGAACTAGCTTGTTCAGGTGGTTTATCTGGTTTAAGTATAGGTATGACACATTGAGTTTTCCATGAACTTGGTATTAACTTTTTATGCCAGAGACTATTAAGAATGTTCAAAAATAACTTTTGTATGGATTCTGGTAGATGTTTTATCAATAAGTATGGGAAGTCATCTAAACCAGGACTAGTATTTCTCCTAGATTGTATACTTATTAAAAATTCAGACCATGAGAAAGGATCCAATAAAAATCTTGATTGAGGATTTTCATTGTTAGTATTAAAATAATTGTCTAATGAATCTGGGTCAGCTATATTAATATTATCTGACAGCTTGTCTAAAAGTGGTTGCACAAATTCATCTTTATATGACTTATTACCAGTTCTGATACCCTTAAATCTTTTAATGAGATTCCAGATTTCACTGATGGGAGTAGTTCTATTGAAACTGTTACAAAAATTATTCCAACTGATTCTTTTTTGCTCCTTTATGGTGCGTTTCTTTAAAGCATCTAATCTTTTATAGTTGATGTAATTATCTACTGTTGAATTATTTCTGTAAAGTTTCAGTGCTTCATAAGATTTAATGACGGCTTGTTCACATATATCATTCCACCAGGGAGCTGGTGGTCTACTCCTAAAGTTAGTCCTAGTGAATCTAGGAACCACCATTTGCTTAAGTTTATCAAGGTGATTACAAAACTCCTCATAAGATTTCACTGGATCCTCTTCACTAACTATCATGTCATGGAAGACTGAATTAGCTAGTTCTCTATACTTAGTCCAATCTGTCTTATGATATAAAAATCTGTCAGCATGTTTGTTGATTGTGTATCTTTCAATGCACATTGTAATTTTCGTGATTGTTGGATAATGATAACTACCCATAGCATTGTCATGCACGGACCATTCACAAAGCGGGGCCAAGTGTGTACTAACAAAACTTACATCTATTGCTGAGGGATTGCGTGTAGGGTAATTTACTGTAGTAAAGCTACCATTATTCAGAATGCATAAATCACATTCATCAATTATATCATACAAGTTTTGGCCTCGACTTTTGGTAGACAGACATCCAAAAGCAATATGATGTGCATTGAAATCACCACTTACAAAAAGAGGTTTTGGTAAGTCTCTTATAATATTGCGCAATCTATTCATTCTTATGTGCCCACTGGAGGGAGGACAGTATACACAAAGAATAGACAAAGTAGTATTTTTTGTATATACACTTATAGCTATTGTTTGTATACTTTCATAAAAAGTAGTATTTATAACATTGTGTTTCAAATGTGGCTTAATTAATATTCCAACACCATTACGAGGGTTTCTGGAATTTTTATTGTAAAAATGATAACCAGAAATATGAAAAGATTGATGGTCTCTTAACCATGTCTCATTTATTAAACAAATATCAATATCTTTTTCATTCAAGAATTTAGTAAGAAGAGGTTTTTTATTATTTGCTCCTTGAACATTGAATTGCGCAATACGTAGAGAAGATGTTTTACAGGATTGTATATCCATTATGTTGACAGATTTTTAATGAGAATATCTTTAATTATTGACGTAGTAATAGGTTCGTTATCATTTTTATTACCTATTTGGACCAGTGTTTGTACCAGGGCCATTAGTACATCACTGTTTCCAATTATTTGCGATTTTATATCGCTAATATTTACAGTCTGTGAGATAGGCTTAATATTTACAGATTTATTTACAGGTTTATTTACACGTTTGTGGACATTATTTACACTATTCACATTTTTATTTACAAGGACAGAGCGTGATGGCAGAGGAGGGAAGTCAGTATTCTCTTTTGTAATGGCAACACTTGCATATGTAATGTTATTTTTCTTTTCTAAAATTTTCTTCATTTTAATGGGACATAGTTTAGAAATGGCCAAATGAGGTCCACTGCAATTTATGCAGCAGATCTCATCTGGTCTACTGCATTCCTTATAAGAATGTTCACCTGAACAAATAGAGCAACGCTGTTTGCCATTACAGATATTCGCAGAATGGTTGAATTTAAAACATTTGTAGCACTGTCGAAGAGGAGAAACATATTCAAAGACTCTGTATGAGAATAAATCATATTGTACACTTTCAGGTAATGAGTTCGCCAAAAAGGTGATGCTAACAGTTTGTGTTCCTACAAATTCATGACCAACTTTTTTTGTAAATCTCCTAACTGCAATAATTTCGTATGTAGAAGTCAATTTAGTGAATAATTCTTTATTTGAGATATTTGCTGGTACAAATCGTATGATACCAGTTTTTTCAATTTGAGCTGCTGGAATATATGCTTTCATTTCATATTTTTCAAGAAAGTTGATGTTGTTTATAAAATTGTTAGCCGTATTGTGCTGTTTAAAAATTACAGCAATTTTATTTGCGTTAATACGCCTTATTGCCACCACACCTTTAATATTCGAAAATATATGGTTTAAGTAAATCGGACTTTTATTTCCCAGTCTTTCCTGTATGTTTTTGCTTTCAATGAAAACCTTAAACTCCATGTTAGTAGAATGTTCAGGGTAAAGTCTTTTGTAATTAGGCTTGCGATATGGTAAATAAGAGTCACTCTCACCATCTCCGCCGCCAGCACCAGAAACGTCCCGGGGATCTTCGGGCTGCCGCCTCTTTTTTGAGGTGGGCGGGTTATCCCCGCCCCCCTCGTTCCCATCCATTTTTATTATTTACACTTAATATTTATTTAAAGTTTGTCTATTTATACTATTATTTACAAAGAAATAGTGCTAAATTTAATTTAAATAGAATTTGGAAAAAAAATTGAACCGCGCTTTTTCAAATTCCCGCCAAGAACCCATAGAATTGCATCATTGATTCCATAGATTATAGATTATTATGTATTGAGTCACAGACTATGATCGATATGATGTCATAATTTTGTCATAGATTAAATAAATCATAGATTGATATTTAGTAATGTAATGGCTGAAGAGGAACTTGGAACTAGGAAACATAATGTTGCCGGGAAAAAAAAAACACTGTTAGCAACTGATTTATAGATAGTTTAAATTTACTGTTTAAATTTTTGTTTTAATTTAACTTATTGAAATTCAACTGTGTGTAAAAAAAATATTTAAATTAAATTACCCATGTAAAATTATCTATAATGTCGTCTTCAATATACTTAGTATAAGTTTTGTATTTAGGTTGATCTGTTTTGTGTGCTGCAGTAAGCTGAAATAAACGCATTTTTTCTTTTTCTTTTTTCTTTCTTTAAAATAGGAAAAATGTAACATAAAATGGAAATTAATGTAAGTAAATTAGGCATTTTCGACATTCCATTTTCTTATTGACGCGATTGTCACTGGCCACTGGCAAAGCTGATACAATAGACAATTGTTTTATAGCACTTTTTTTTTTTTTTTTTACGTGCGGGAAATCCCCACGGATACCCACCCCTCCGGAGCCGGAGGAGTAGGTTATGTCGGACTCGAACCGACTAAACCGCACGCCGTCTCTGGGTCGTAGTGCTAGGCCGAAGGTGAGGTTGTCATGCGACATATCCCTCGCACCCCGGCTGACCCAGGGCCATCCCTCTCGGTCTGGCCCTCCTCGGGAAGGGGGGGACCACGCGGTCCCCGACTCAACCCCGGTGTGGGGAGGCGCGCATCGTCCTACGATGCGCGCCGCCGCCGTGGCCTGCTTCTGCTAGGATGACGGGCGGCTCCACCCGTCACCCTCAGGCCCGCGCTCATGGGGGGCGGAGGTCAGTTTGCGCCCTCCGACGCCCGAGCCGCCTTCGGGCGCGTGCAGCGATGTCAGCGAGCCTCTCTCGCTCATCGCGCCGCGCCCGCTCTGCTGTCTCCTTCGCGAGCATGACCTGCTCGCAGAAGGAGGCGCTGGCCGCCCACGCATCCGCGCAGCGGACCATCGCCGCGAGCAGGGTGGAGAGCGTGAGCACTCTCACCCCCAGGGCCGCCACAAGCTCCCGCCTCGGCGTCTCAAACGCCGGGCACTCGGTGAGCGTGTGCAGCCCCGAGTCCACGCTCGCGTCGCAGTGATGGCACTCGGGCGTTGGCTCAATACCCATCAGATGCAGATACCGCCCGAAGCTACCGTGCCCGGTGATAATCTGCGTCTGACGGTACGAGAGGCTACCGTGTGGCCTCTCTAGCCACTCCCCCATGATGGGCCTTACCGCCGCAATGACGGCGTGCCCTGCGCGTGGTTGCCCAAGTCGTCGCTCCCACTCGGCCACCATGACCTGGTGGAGCCGGGATTTCTCGGCCCGAATATCCTCGGGCTCGGGATCGAATCCCCGCTCCCGCGCCTCCTTTCGGAACTGATATAGTGCCGAAAGGGCCCTCGCTTCCAGGATCCACGGTGGCGATCCGGCCAGGAGACTCGCCGCTTCGAAGGATATCGTGCGGTATCCCCTGATGGCCCTGGAGGCCATCGTGCTCTGCGCCGTACGGAGCAGAGGCAGGAATCTGGCCTCCAGGGTGTCCGCCCACACGGGGCACCCATATAGGGCCATGGACCGCACGACACCCGCATAGAGTCTCCTGCAGGAGGACTCTGGGCCCTTCAAGTTGGGCAACAACCGGCCCAAGGCATCAACCAACTTGGGGCGCAGACTTCGGAAATGCTGTCCGAAGTCCCATCGACCATCAAGCACGAGCCCCAGGTATTTCAACCGGGGCTTGATGTCGATGGGAGTACCTCCCACTGTTAGGCTGGCTCCCGGGCCTGGCCTGCGCCGAGGGCCATGAAAGAACATGGCCTCGGACTTGTGCAGAGCCACCTCAAGACCCAGCCGCCGGATCCTGTCGACGACCTGAGCAACCGCGGTCGTGGCCCTCATGGTCGCTTCGTGGTGCGTAGCCCCGCTCACCGTCACTAGCGTGTCATCCGCATAACACGTGACGGTGGCCCCGTACGCGAAGTCACCGCGAAGCACCCAGTCGTAACCGATGTTCCACAGGAGCGGCCCCAGGACCGACCCCTGTGGAACACCGCACGACATCTCACGCCTACCGACTCCCGTCGAACTTGGGTAGATGACGGCTCTCTCCGTCAGGTACGCCCCGACTATGCGGCGGAGGTAGAGAGGCACGTCGTGGTACACGAGTGCCTCCCTGATGCAACTCCAGGGCAAGGTGTTGAAGGCGTTGGAGATGTCCAAGGACACCGCCAACATCACCTCGCCCCGGGCAACCGCATCCCCCGCCAGAGTCCTCACGCGCATGATGGCATCCACAGTGGAACGCCACCGGCGGAACCCAAACTGGGTGTTCGCCAGGTCCGGCCCCACTCTAGAGAGATGCTCGACGAGGCGCTTGGCAATAACTCTTTCAAAGAGTTTGCCCACCTCGTCGAGCAGCACTATGGGCCGGTACCCGGACGGCTCGTCCGCCGGGCGTCCCTGCTTGCGGATGAGGACCAGTTTCCCCGTCCTCCACATCTTCGGAAACTGGCCCCGCTCCAAGCATGCGCTGAAGAACCCTCTCAGTCGGGGTTCGAGGCCGTCTTCCCCTAGAGCTAGGACCCACGCGCGGCCTGGAATGCCGTCGGGTCCCGGGGCGGTGCCTTTCTTGGCCCTAAGCCTTCGCACCGCCAGCTCTAGTTCTACCCAAGTGACCTCGGGCACTTCGTCGTCAATCACCACCCTGGGTGCCGTAGGCGACCGAGGCGGCGGAGCCATCTGCGGCGGAACATGTTCCGCTCGCGCCGGGAACAGGGATCCCACCACTCCTCCGAGCAGAGCCGGTTCGAGCACCTGGGTCAGCGGAGGGGCCCGGGGGCGCAGCTTTTCTCTTACCATAAGGTAAGGCCGCCCCCATGGGTCCCGCTCCAGCGTCTCCAGGAGCCCCCGGTAACAAGCGGCCTTTGACCGCTTGATCTCCGCTCGGAGGGCATTCCGGGCCTCCCTGTATCCCTCATGAAGCTCCGCCAATCGGGGCTCCAAGTCTGCGGGACGAGTACGCCTCCTACGGAATCGGGCCCACCGGCGGTGCGTGATCACGCAGGCCATACGCAGCCTCGCGATCTCCGCATTCCACCAGTAGACCCGACGCCTCGGATTGTAGGCTGGAGCCCTAGGCATACTCGCATCGCAGACCCGTGTCATGGCCTCCCGGAACCACGCCGCTTCATCGTCTATGTCGACAGGCCTGTCCGGCGCAATGGCCCAGGCCTGTACGATGGCGGCCTCCAGGAGGTCCTCCCGATTCAATCGCCCCAACACACAGCGCGGCTCGCGTTGGGCCGAAATGACTGGCGCATCGCTCGGGGGAGGGGAGACATCAAACCGAACGTATCGGTGATCCGACAGTGTCTCCACCTCCGCGACGACACGCCAGCCCCGCACGCGGAGTGACAGGGAAGCGCTCGCGAACGAAAGATCTACGATCGAACTGCGCTCCCCCGCCACAAACGTGGCCATATACGTGGCTTCGGCCCCGCGATTCTGGAGAACTAAGCCGAGAGAATCGAGCACAAGAACCGGACGAGGCGTGCAGGCATTGACGACGTCGGTCAGCCGCTCCAGCGACCGCCGATACTGCCCTATGAGTCGGTGTGATCTCGGCGTGAAATAAACGGCCACGACCGCAATCTCCCCCACCCGCTCCGCTACGATGCCATGCTCCCTTGCGATCACGACAAGGGGAGGGGCACCCGCAGCGGCGTTATGCACCAGTGCCGCCGATCCATCCAGGTCGACCACCCAGGCGGGCCCGAGGGGCCGGTGAGTGTATGGATCGGCGACAGCGGCGACGTCGATGGACCACTGTGCCATGCTCTGGAGCAGAAGTGCCTGAGCATCGACACCGTGGCCCAGGTTCGCCTGCAGGATGCGGAGATGAGGATCCATTATGGAACCATCTCCGCATCCCGCCCCGAGCCATTGGCGGAACGCCCGCCTCGCGGCGGCGGCTCCCCGCGGGTGCAAGCTTTACTGCCAACCCTATGGTCGGCCGGCTTGCCCTCCGCCGCACACCTGAAACAGTGCGGCGGAGCTTCGCAATTGCCGGCCCTATGACCGGGTTGGCTGCAGCGGAAGCAACGGTCGCCGACCGTCACCTCCGCCTTGCATTGTACACCCACGTGGCCGGCCGACAGGCACCTGAAGCACCTGCCCGGCCGAGCCTGCAGGAGCCGTACCCGGACTCCCACAACGCCGCCCACCGCGAGGATCCGCCGGTCAGCAGCTTTTTGGGCTGCTGCGATGGGGCATTCCCTCCATCCTCCCATGGTCATTCCTGCCTCACGGCGTACTGACCGAATCACGGGAGAGTGCCCTGCGGTTTGCTATGAAGCTTCTCCGTGGGCACAGTTCTTGACTCCCTACAAATTCTTGATCCGTCCCCAGCCGTATTCTCCCCCTTCGGGGCTGGCTTTCTACGTTAGCGAAACCCCCCTTATGGGGTTGACATGCACAGTAACGGTACTGCGCGTCCCGCTGTCCAATGGATTCTGACTACCGCTTATTCAAATGCGCGCCTAATAGAGTGCCAAGCGTGCGCAAACGTCCTAAATGCCACAAAGGCATCCCTACTGCTAACGAGTTCGTGGTGCCATAGCGGCCCCTCCACAGAACGATCGATTGCGTGTATTGCGTCCAGCATAACTTCCCTTTCTGCGGCGTACAGCTTACATACCCAGAGTGCGTGGTCACGGCTTTCCTGGTCGTGCTCTTCACATGGGCACGCTGCAGTTTCGCATAAGCTTAGCTGGTGTAAGCGTTGCCTAAAGCAGCCATGTCCAGTCATCATCTGAGAGACGACATAGTCCGGTTCGATCCACCTGTACTTGAGCCTCACGACAACATCTGGAAAGAAGCTGTGTAGATCGCGCCCGTCGGTACTTGTTTCCCACCGTTGTTGCCAAAGGGAGACAACTTCGCGCCCCACTAAAGCCTTGAGCTGCCTACGTTCCCTGGGGGCCAGCTGGAGTCCCTCCTCCGCAATTCGCCCCGCACGAAAAACCTCCAAATCGGCAGGTAGAACCCCCGCGAGCACTGGGAGTGCCGCGGAGCTACACGATCTGTAGGCCTTCGTGAGAAGAATTAAGGCTGGCCGCTGAGTCTTCAGCAAGTTCCTCCTGACCACGAAGTTGGACGAGCGTCGGTACCATACGGCCGCAGCATAGGTGACTGTAGCAACATAGGTCCCTGCATACAGGACCCGTAGTGCCGGGAATCTCACTCCCCACCTAGATGCGGACACCCGGGAAACTTTCCCGAAACAATTAGCCGCTTTCTCTCCAATAAAAACTGCATGCGGTCCGTAGGACCTAGCCCCGTCCAGAGTAACACCGAGCACCTTCGCCTGTGAAACGTGCGTAATAGAGGCGCCGCCCATCCGAATGGTTGGCGGTCTCTTAAAGTTACCTTTATACGTCATCGCTAAGGACTTACCGGGCGAGAAACCCAGTCGATTTCGGGCGCCCCAGCCGGATATTGCCCTTAGCGTGATATCCGCGTGCCGCTCAATCTCAGCGCGGGACGTCGCCTCTATCACGACAGTCACATCATCGGCATATGCAATCAAATGCACTCCTTCGGGCTTAGGTAGCAAGAGGAGGTCATTGAGGAGGAGGTTCCAAAGTGTCGGGCCGAGAACCGATCCCTGTGGACATCCCATGGTGTTTGATTTCCATGAAGACACGGTGCCTGCAATGAAGCCAACTCGGCGCTTATTAAAATAACTGGTAATGATCCTATACAGGTTCGGTGGTGATCCACCCTGTTTGAGCTTAAGTAGAATCATGGGCCACCACGCATTATCAAACGCACCAGATATGTCCAGAAAGATCAGCTGCACGTAAGGAGCCACTGAGTTTTCGACTATCGAGTTCAACTGGCTTAACGCCGTAACCGTAGAACGTCCGCGAGTAAATCCGTGCTGGGACTCCGATATATTTTTGTGCAGGCAGGGAGCACAGGCAACTATCACGCGCTCGAGAATCTTACCCAAGATGGGTAGGAGAGTAATAGGCCGATACGCCTTAGGGTCACTAAGGGGCTTGTCATTTCCCTTTGGCAGAACGATGAGTCGTCCTACCTTCCAATCGTCGGGGAAGACGCCTTCTTCAATACACTTCCGGTACATCATAAGCATTTCGGACGAGGTGGCTTTCCACGCCCACTTTATGATGACCGATGTAAGGCCGTCCATGCCCGGTGCTGTCTTAGGAAGAGACCGCACAATGCGGTCAACAGTATCCCTCTCGGGAGCTGGCATGTTCTCACCGGATGGTGCGATTGCAGCTGCAATACGCACTTGCCGGTGGTAAGTCGTGTCAGCACCGGGCACATCGTCCGGATAGAGTGACGAGAGAAGCTGCTCCATGGTGGCCCCCGTAGAGGTCGTATATCCTTCAACTAAGCGTGTGCCGTAAAGGACGTTCTGGGGGGGCTTAGCACGGCCACTGGCCTCCCTGTAAGCCAATCCCCATGGGTCCTCATTTCCGGATTCAGCTAGTTTCCGAAAGAATTCAACCTCGGCCGTTTTCATGGCCGCCTTGTACTCGCCCCGCAGGGTACGCAGGGTTGCGTGATGTTGTTCTTGCAGAGGGCAATTGTCACGCTTAGATCGCTGCCAGGCCCTGCGGGCACGGCTCACCTTACGGCGGAGTTCGTCCAGTGATGGGGACCACCATTCATATTTTCCGCAGCTATTCCGGGCACGCTGAGCTAGATGCTCCCTAGCAGTTTGCAGGAGAGTGTTCGAGTATCGCACACTATACTCCGAGGCCGACAGACCGGGATGAAGCCTGTTCATCCTTGCGTGGAGCGCGGAGCAAAAGGAGGTCCAATTTACCCCTTGCGCCCGGAACTGATCCAGGACAATCCCGGTCGTGTCTCGCACCGCATTCACGGCGTCTCCGGATACGTTAAAGGTGATCAGCTGATGGTCCGCCAAACTGTCACCCTCATGCACAATCCAACCACTAACGTTGACCCCTCTGGACGAGAGCGTGAGGTCGATGTTCGATTTACCTCCCGGGCCGTTGAAAGTGGGGGGCTGCCCTGCGGCATTGTGTAGAATGAGGTCCCTGGAGAGAATAAACCCCTCCATTTCACTCCTTCTATGCTCTACATCGTGCCCCCTTCCAGTGTACTGGCGACGTTCACAAAACCACATAGGTGAGTGGGCGTTGCTATCCAAACCGATGAGGACCGGGCCTCTCGGCAGTTGTTGTAAAACCTTGTCTAAGTGCGCTATGTGGATACTGATGTTGTCGCTATACTGGAAGTACGCGGAAACAATGTGCATGCTTAGGGTCCCGAAAACCAAATGTATCACACAGCAGTGTTCGGTACTAAGGTGTTCGAGAAGCGTAACAGTTGCGGTCCTGTTCAATACTACGATCCCGGCTTTTGGTTTGCGGCCACACTGAATGATACCTGCTCTTTGATCGTACTGGTCCTGGACCAGTATCAGGTCCAGTCTATGAGACGGGCCGAGACTGGCTATCAGTTCAGTCGTGGCCGCCTCCATGCCCTGTAGATTCAGCTGGCCAACCCTTAACTGGGGGAACCTATCCATATTGGATCATATTAGCGGCCAACGCCTCCGCATGTTGGCGAGCCGGACAATTGGGGGCGGCAGTCGAGTGGCTTGCGGCATCCTTGCGCTTGAAGCGCTTGCATGTGGCACAACATGCCGTCTTGGCCTGGCATTCCTTGTTATTGTGCCCATTGTCGCCGCACTTGCCGCACGTCATTTCTTTGGCCCGACAGTACTTCTACGGGTGGCCATACTGCTGGCACCTGGAGCAGCAAGTAGACCTGATGTGGTCCGTCACTTCTGCTTCATCCCACCCGACGTAAACACGGCCCAGTGAGATGAGTGCATCACGGGCCGCCCTGGTGCATTCTAGCACCACCAGGTACTTGCTGCCCAGCTGCTTCTTAACGCCGAACTTACATTCGGCCTGGAAGCGTTCAAGTGACCACCCGGGATCGTCCGCTAAATTTACTCGGTACAGCTCTTTTATGAGCTCCACCGGGGCAGGGTCGGCACGCAGGAAGCTGAGGGCAACCCTCGGTAGTCGGGCCTTCGGTTCAGCCACCCTTAAGCCAGGGGGGACGGATTTCTTAAGCAGGCCTGCAGCCTCCTGGGTGGCAGTCCTCACCACCACCCCGGAGTTACCAACTTTGCGGACCTGGGTGATACGGATACCCGCATCACTTGGCTTCACAGCCTCCTGGAGGATACGTTTAGTATCCTCGCTGCTTTTAATATCTTCCCTGTCGGGGTAAAAGATGATAGCAGGCCCCTGGTGCGACACCTGCAATGGCGGGTTGCCGGTCGGCCGCTTTAGGGCACCCGCATAGGACGGCCCCACAGGTACCGGCCCGCCTGCCCCCTGTGGGGTAATAGTTGGTCCTACCCGGGACGCCGTGAGGGCCGCTAGCTTGGCTTCGCTGGCTTCACGCTCAGCTTCAGCCAGTCGAACCGTCAGTTGGGCAACCAAGGCAATTATATCCTGCCCGTAACCCGCGATGGTGCTTTTGTCCCCTATGTTTAATTTATTAGGGGCATTCACCACCGTGGATATCCTCCGTACGGCCGTGTGCACCGCTTCTATTATCTCCTCCTTACGCCGCGGGAGAGCAAAGGGAGTGGCGCCTGTTACCGGGGCTTCCGAACTAGGCCGTTGGGGGGCCGGGGTGGCATTAAGTATGCCGCCGATAGGGGGGGCCGACTTTTTAACTGTTACTCGCCGGCGGATGGCCTCTTGGACCTCCTCCGGAGAGCTTAACAGTCTCTTACCACCATGCTCTGGGCCAGACGTAGCGGCTTCCACCGGCGTCGCCAGAGTGGTGGAGACATTGGACGGCATAGCGGAAAAACCCCCTGGCGGGGTGCGGGCCAAAGACGTCCTCGGGGCAAAGGGAGTCGGTGTACCTGTAGTGGACTCTCCCACCAACTCCTCGAGGCATTGAAGCTCCTCTTTTCGGCGGGCCAGTTCGTCGGCAAGCAAAGCCTGCTGACGACGGAGGTCCTCCTCAGCATCTGCCATTGCAGATGCTCAAGTGCCCGTTGGGCAGCACAAATTAAATTGTAAAAATAAAAAAAATAAAATAAAAAAAATAAAACAAGGTAACTAAAATAATGTCTAGTTGCTGGGTGCAGCAACTAAACGCAACTAAACTCATAAATTAAAAGGAAACACTTAAATATTTACAAATTGCTATAAGCAACAACAAAACGCAAGTGGCCGTCAAACGTCACTTGAAGCCGACAGCTGTCAGCTATCAAATAAACGTCACGTACCAACTTGACGTGTGTGCCAATGTCAATGTCAACCGGACAGCTGCCACCTGCCAAAGTCAGGCAGTCGACAGCTGTCAAACTCACACACACGGGCCGAACACACGCAGTATATAATGTTACAAACACAATAATTAAAGAAGAAAACTAAAATATATTAAAAACTATTAGGAGCTAGGTGTCCTCTCAAACGCCCTAGCTCCAAACACAGTAGTGAGCTGTCGCTTGACAGCTGTCTGTTCCACTGACGTAAACGTCAGATGGAAAAAATGTGGCCGCGTGCTAACCTCAAAGTGAGGTTAACCGCATGCACACAACAGGCTGAATTTCACGACAATCACTGATTAAAATCCTGAAATATTACTTACTGCGCTATATTTAGTCCTTATCTGGGGTGCTCAGTCCCAGATGAGCGCAGAAACACACAAATTAACAATGATTACACTACACGTGTCCGCTATCACACCACACTTTTAAAAACACTGAAATACGGGAGAATCACAGGGATTTTCAGGAGACAACTAGTTTCCTAGATGCCCCGTGACCTCACCGTTCCGTTCGTGAAATAAAATTCCAGGAAAACGTAGGAAAACCCACTGATTGGAATTTTTTCCACGGAGCGCACACAAACACATCCGGCCGCTAGGCAGTCGAACGCGCACAACGCCGCCCACCGCGAGGATCCGCCGGTCAGCAGCTTTTTGGGCTGCTGCGATGGGGCAGCCGACAACTGTTGCCCCCTGTCCGCGACGGCCGTAGCGAATCGCTCCGACCTTAACCGCCTCCAGGGGGCAACCCCCGGCCTCCGCCACGGTGGCCCGAATTTCTTCGGCCGTGATGGAGTCGTCCAGGTCCGAAATGCGCACTTGGTGGGCCTGGACACCCGGACGTCGGCTGCATCCAGCGTCTCCCTAAGCCTAGCCGCTATGGCATCGGCCTTGGGACCGCTTGTAGCGCCAGGGACGTGGATGAGCCGGGCACCCGTCCGAGTGTGTGTCACTCGGAGGGTCCCCGCCACATCGAGGGCCCTCATGTCAATGAGGCCCCTCGCCTGTTTTACCAGGTCCACGTACTGCACGCCCCTCTCCGTCGATTCCGGTGTCATCGTTAAGACGACAGCGGTGGTACGGGGGACGCGCAGCCTTCCTGGCGCTCCCTTCGCAGCAGCCTGGGCCTTCTTGGCCCTTTTTGCTGCCTTTTTACGGGCGTTCCGCGACTTTTTGGCCTCACCGACCACCTCCCAGCCCCCTGCCGGTGCAGAGCTACTGGAGGCAGTCGGGGCCGAAACCGGTGCCAGGGCCGGGGCCCGGGCTGGGGCCGGGGCAGGGACCAAGGACGACTTCCCCTTGCCCTTCCCCTTTCCCTTGCCCTTGGCTTGGGCACCCCTGGCTGACGCAGCGATGGTGGCCGGGGCAGCCGGCGCAGTGGGCGCGCCGCGGGCCGACTCCTGCGGGGACCCCGCCGCTACCGTGCGGATGGGGCCCCGCTTGACCGCTCCGGCGTATCCCCCACTCGGCTGCGCCAAGGGTGGACGGTGAATGGAGGCCATAATGGCCTCCAGACAGCTCCGCGTCCATTCCTCGTGCCGCGCCTGTTGTGCCGCCATTGCCGCCATGCAGGCCTCTATGGAGTTTGCCGACGAACGCGGCGGCACTCGCGGCGGCGTCGGTAACCTCGGCTGCACCGGCGGCGGGACCGGCAGACGTGGCGGGAGCGGCGGCGGCGGCAGACGCGGTGGGGCCGGTGACTCCGGCTGCGCCGCAGGCGGCGTCTCCGGCCGCACCGGCGACCTCGACCGAGATGGCGGTGACGGCGGTTCCGGCTGCGCTCCGACCCTCCGCCTCTCTGTGCGGGACACACGGTCTTGGAGCGCCGCCAACTCAGCCGCCATCCTCGCCATCTCCCCGCAGTATTCCGCCGCCTGCCGCTCGGTTTCCCCGAGTTATAGCACTAATCACAGTGTAGATCTATTTTGTATATCTTATTTTTTATTTCCAATAACAAGTAATATATCTATGCTGTTCATAGTTACAATAAATACGCTTATTACGTTATGTTTTAAATTTCGCTTACCACTATATCCCCAAGCGGTGACCGGTCACCGGGGCCTATTTTTGCGCCATTCCGTCAAACCCCAAGCGGTGACCGGTCACCGGGCCTCCCCACGCGGCTTTAGACTCAATTTCAATATACTTACGTTCTACTTTTGTATGAAGAAGTTTGATTACATGCGTTCCCTATAACATTTCCTTGACATTTGAAGCATAATTTTATTATAACTGTGGTTCTTTTTTTTTTTCGCGGCTTTTACGGTCATTGACAGTTGATGCTATTTTTAGAGTGTGTCAGGTTTATAGGGCGTGTGTTTGGATTGAAATACTCGGGATTTATTCACGTAAGTAATGGTTTCTTATTAGAAATATGATATATGATATATAATGATTCTATTTAGGTAATAACTAATATATAAAACCCCAGAAAGTTGCCGATTTCCGAGTTATTTTTACGAATTTTGTCCGAGTTATTTTTACGATGTTTGTCAGTGAATACAGTGAAAAGTATAGACTTTTTATCTCTGTAAATTCATTAGAACTCGTTTTGAGAACTATTATAATGTAATAATTATATATTTCACTCAGCTAGTCAAATTTGGTGCGAAACCGTTATAAATTGGCAGTTCAGTTAACCACGCCATTTTAGTATTTATTTCTACGTAGATAAGGTCTAAATTTCAGTGAAGTATTTGTTACAGATGTTTTGAACAAGGAGGTCACGATATGTTTATGTTATGTTATTATAAACATCTTGAGGTCTTTTATCAAATTATTTACGTTATTAGATAGCATAGGTCCTTGTTCTTTGAAATTCATTTGGATTTGCATTCATTCCTTGAAATTTAGATAACAACGTGGTTTCCAAACTTTGGACTATTAGAATAAATATTCATTTTTTATGGCTTGATCATAAAAAAAGAATCAATAGATCTATTGCCGTTTACAGAATCATAAAGTATGGTTTCGTTGTAAAGTAAAACCTTTTTTTCTACAAGATAGTAAGACAACGTCACGATGACGTCACCCGCCCCGCCCGCCCGTGTTTTTTTGTGTTTTTTTTTTTGCCGCACTTGACAGGTTAAAATTTTGTTTATAATGTATCATACACATTAAGTTCTTCAAATATCTTTTAAATTCTAATAACTAGCAATTGGCGCTCAGGTCAAGGCATTTCTGCCTTAGAGGAAAAGATCGCATTTACGTTACGATCATGTAAGATACTTTCAACTGATAAATATAAAACTGGGTTTCTGGGTCATCGCTAAGTCAGGGGCTCATCACTCGCTCAAGATCGCGCGATATATACATCAGGACTAGCATATTTTCCGAAACAGAGTATAAGAATTACAGCACCCAACTCGCACGACAGATTAAAATGAAAAAAAAAAAACAATATTTTATTATTTTTTCTTGTATTTAATGAATATTATCATCAATGCTATCAATGCGTTTTATTGATGACGTAGGCGACATTGTATTGACAGTTCCAAAGTCATTGTAAGAGTCAATTTACAACAAAGCCTCGTTCTGGAATACAGATCTTAATTTGCGGACATAATATTTATTTTTGCTTGCATTAAGAAAGGGCAGTGTAAAGGAATTTGGAAGTTCAAAATCCTAAACCATGGAGTACCAACTCACGTTATTTCGAAAGTGCGTCACATCGATACACACACTATCGAATTTTGAGCTATTGTCACTGTAGGAAGTAATGTATCTGTTAGGTAGTAACTTTTATATAATCTGTGGCCAGGGGCCGTTTCAATCAGTTCCTAGCGCTTCTTATCTGTCTTTATGCAAGTCATAGTCAGCAAATTTGTGGTGGAACATCGATCGATCGCGTTAGCATACTCATCTATATGCGGTGAGTTTCATTTTGGGAACTTATTTTTGATCGTTAACAATTTTGGATTGAAGTGTAGTTTGTAATATTATTATATTATTATATTATAAGTATGTACCGAAGGCATAATTCCACTTTTACTTTAGGTTTTGATTGTAATAGCTATGAATAAAAACAACTCATTGTTTATGCCTCATGAGTCTGTTGAATACATTTAGCATCATTATAATTATTATTTTACCGTTATTCTTGATTACATCTGAGGCTTTCCCCACGAAGTTTGTGGTCCAACTTCTCATTTTCCTCTTAAAAAAGCATTTATGTTGCTGTATACGCCAGAACAGCCAGTTAGTATGATAAATGTAGAAGGATGTTCTAGAAAATATTTCACCTTTTTTGAGTCCGATTCGATATTTGCATATTAATTCAGAACCGCTGTCGTGTAAATTAAAATACGCAGATTTTTGTTATGCGAAACATTCTGTGCCGTTCGGTTCAGATTGGAATTGATATTAAATCTTTCATATTTTATTTTTGTGAGGCATAGCAAATTAATTCATTCAGATGAATTGAATAAAGATATTATTCGGATGTATAGCTTTGTAATTATTTGTATTATTTGTTTAAAAAAGATTTCTGTAATTCTTAAAGCAGTTGCTTCCCTCGACTCCATCTGCGTGGATTTCTGATACCGCTGTTTTTTGTTTTAGGAATACAGCTGTTTGTACTTAATCGAGTAACAAATATCCAAACATCTTCGCCAACTTTATAATATTACTAGCTGTTGCTCGCAGCCCCGCCCGCGTGGATTTTGAACCTGTTACCTCAACCATTGAGAACCTACTCCAGGGATAAAAGCAGTATATTTAGTCTATGCTACATTTCAGATCCAATCTAACCCTGCACCGAATTTCAGATCCGTTCACTCGTATTCATATGTTTACAAACAAACGTGGAAACAAAAAATTCAAACATCTTCACATACTTTCACATTTTATATATTAAATAGGATTTTTCTGTCTTTTGTCAGTAGCGAGGCTCATTGTTAAAACCGGTCAGGTTCGTTCCAGAAATCTCTGTTTAATATAGTTTGTTGGTGTCGTTTTAGGTAGCTATTTCAAGTGGCGGTAATTTGACGTGCAACTGACACATTCAGCCCGAGTCCTAGAGAACTGTCGCTCTGTTGTAGGCGAATTTTTTAACAGTGCCAGTTAATTGGATTTTCAATGAACTACAGTATTTTTGAGTTTATGTAAGTGCATAAGAGCATATATGATCACTTATGATGCGTATGTATTTGTATACATAATGAACAATATCATATCAATAAAAGTTTGCTTTCAAATGTTGTACCATTTCAATTATTGGTTTAAAATTACCAAGTAATATTTTTTGAATTTAGTGATTTTGTATGTGGCAACATGGTTATTACTTGAGTGTGTTTAGTTGTACTTTGGCAATGACATTTGATGTAAATATCACTTCATTGGTGGTCGGAGCCGAGAGGGGCTGCAGTTTGTGATGGGACGCAGCGCGAAATTGGCGAGGTCAAGACAGCTAACCTCACTGCATTTGATCGATTTGGGATTCATTCTAAGTCCAGCTTAAATCCTAATATATTGTAAGCATTCTTTGTTATTTTGTGAAACAAATGTGATTACGAAGTATTGTGTACTGGACAATAACCCGCATTGATTTTCGAAATACCTTCAGATCTGATTACCATCCTGACTTAATCGAAATATTACCTTTTGTTATGACAGACTCCGTGGAGTAGCGGTAGTGAACGCGGCCGCTGCGTTGGAGGCTCGGGATTGATCCCCGCTCAGTGCAAATATTTTTATGCATGAACATAAAAAAAAACTATGGCGGTCGTTACGGGTAATTAGAGCCCTCAAAAGTCCAACAACTGGTCTTTTTGGTTGCTTACTGGTTAACAAGTCGGCTTCGATCCAGAGGTTCTAGTTTTGAATTCTGGTTACACTACCGACCAAGGGGCTGGAGTGGTCAGGAGTAGTGCTAGTGATTTCGGTTGGTAATATAATCTTCGAAAATAAAATAGCCCCCATCACAACCAATATCAAAGGGAAATCTTAGGCTAACCTACGCCAAGATACACAATTTACAGTAATTTATCTTACAGTCTTTAATAGCTTTATATAAGTCCAAAGCACACAGGAAGTTCAGTGCCATTTCACAAACCGAAAAATATTTTAAAGCGTATGTTTGATACCTTTCAAGTAGCATCGCATAAATATCAGCATGTCGTACGAAATGTATGGAGCACACAATGTGTCAGGTTCCGCCCGGAGGGGCTTCAAAATCAAATTTTTATGAGCCGTGAAATAGCCCCCTCTCGTATAAGGTAAGTGGCATACCATCATCATCATCATCCTCCTGCCCTTATCCCAAGTTTATTTGGGGTCGGCGCAACATGTGTGTTTCTTCCATTCATCTCTAATTGCAGCCATTTCAACATTTAGTCCCTTCTTAACCATATAATTTTTCACATAGTCCATCCACCACATTTTAGGTCTTCCTCTTTCCTTGTAGCCATCCACTTCCATAGATAATACCTTCCTTACAACATTACTTTCATCCCTACGTATTACATGTCCGAACCATGACAGTCGATTGTCTCGTAAGTTTTCCGTAATTGGTGCTACTTTCAAACTTCCACTAATATATTAATTCCTAATCTTGTCCATTCTCGTCACACCACACATCCATCTCAACATTCGCATCTCGGCTACATGCAACCGTCTTCCATCCGTCATCGATACTGACCAGCTCTCCGATTCATACAGGACGGCATGTCGGATTATGCTCTTGTAAATTTTTCCCTTAAGATGAAGGGTCATTCGCGAGTTACACGTAGTTGCCGTAATGTGCTGCCATTTCATCCAACCAACGTTAATTCGGTGCTTTACGGCTCGATCTAATTATCCATCGCTTTGTAGTAATGATCCGAGGTACTTAAAATCGGAGCAGGTTGGTATAGGAGCGCCATCAAGCGCTATGACCGTAACCACCGAATTCACAGAATATTTATTCGGTTTTGGTTCTACTAAGTTTCAGGCCAACAGTCTCCAGTCTTGCTTCCACTTTGCCAATCTACTCTGGACCTCGGTTCCATCTTCACGAACAAGGAAAAGGTCGTCAGCAAAAAGCAAACACCAGGGTGCCTCATATATCCGATATCAGTACATCCATTATTAACACGAGGAGTTACGGGCTTAAAACCAACCCTCGGTGTAAGCCTACAGCCACACTAAAGTCATGGGTGTTACCCGTGGCCGACCGGACATGCGTATGGGATTGCCTGTACATAGCATTAACTCTACATACTTCACCGGCACACCATTTTCTTTCAGGGCCCACCAGAAAACCGTTCGGGGTACTTTATCGTACGCCTTTTCGAGGTCCACAAACAGGTTCTTATGCATACGAGTACGTCTATATTTTTTGCATAGTTGGCGA
Organism: Eilema caniola; assembly: GCA_949126895.1. Classification (NCBI taxonomy): domain Eukaryota; kingdom Metazoa; phylum Arthropoda; class Insecta; order Lepidoptera; family Erebidae; genus Eilema; species Eilema caniola. Next base: position 23,076,214 of record OX421479.1, on the reverse strand, counting down.
ATACAGCACCTGTGGTACCCCACCCTGGCATAAAGCGTCGGTAGCTTAGTGATTAAGGAGTCGGCCTCACGATCGAGAGGTCCCGGGTTCGAATCCTGGCCATTACACTACCAACGTGAACCCACTCCTAGCACAAGCAATTTAGCTTAGTTGAATATCGGTTGCCAATATTCATTATAAAAAAAAAACCGAACTGGTTTTGAATGATTTTACTTTTCTTGCAATCGTTTCTCTATTACTTTCTCCCACACTATTAGCGACACGATTGCTTGCGAAAAGAGAGAGAGAGAGAGAGAGAGAGAGAGAGAGAGAGAGAGAGAGAGAGAGAGAGAGAGAGAGAGAGAGAGAGAGAGAAGAGAGAGAGAGAGAGAGAGAGGTAACATTAGTCTTGACATACCTACAACGAATAATTTTAAATAGAATAAATTAATGATTTTCTCATGAATCCCTTCATAAAATCTTTACAAAAATAAAATAGGATCACTTCTTAGTTAGGCAATATTTCGCCCATCATATAACAAGACGCATTACTCCCAGTGTCTAACTTAATAATGGCAAATAGAATATTATTTGAGTTACCCTGATTGGCTACCGATATCACAGGCATAAATTAAAATTTATGCACAGATATTTTAAGTTCATATATATCATTTATAACAGAACATACTATCATGCAAGCATAGAAATGATTCAGGTAGAAAACAAGGCACTAATAAAAAAACTGAATTCGTTCTCGATATTCCGACCACATCGCGGTGGTATGCCACTAGCCTTACGGGGGTTTTAGATGTGGAACCACCGTAATGCTTTCCAATGCAAAATATTGTAGACACAGTTTATGTGTGCATATTTTGTGAAGAAACTCTTTTAGGTTAGAAAAGGTATATATCGATTTATAGCCATCACTGCTCTTTTATGGGTTTGGGGTATTGTTTTTCGATATTTTATAGCAGGTGAGGGAAAAATCTGTTACAGTAATACTCTTGTATAGAAGTAGTATGAATGATTACCAGTTGATGAAAACAGAAATATGTTTTAATCAGCTTGCCAAAAAAAAGTTTTTACATATTTAGATCGGAATAGGTAGATATCCAAGACCGAAATTGAACCCGCGAGCAGTCTTATAGGAGGAATTCCCTCGCCAACTGACCCGACCTAAATCTACAAGAAAAGTAAGCCTACAAATTGCTTAAAAATAACATAAATTTTTATCAGTTTAAGCTGATTGAGGTACAAAACCTTTTTATAGTCCATAATGTGCCAAAGAAACGCATCTTATCTCATTTCCTTTTCACTTTGATCTTCCATACTTACCACAAAAATTAAACAACTCTAAATTAAATCGCACTAAAACATCTCATGCCATTAAAATAATACGGAGCCTCGGTACACAAGGCAGAGAATCTTGGCAATGTTATAAATTCTCACATAAATAGGTAATGGTCCAAAAATTCGTGTTCATTATCTTCCGCCGTTATTTTATTCCTGTTATTCCTGTTATTTTATTCCCTTTATACGTAAGTATAACTCATAATATTGTGATTAATGGTTCGTTATAATTTATTAACAGCCATTGACTCAGTTGCGTGAAAAACGTTTGTTTTCACAGCATCTGTTGATTTATGATTTTAAAATAAGTTTGTAAACATCAGCCAAAGATTGGTTGAACTGTGATTACGTCAATATATTTTTGTGACTTATTTCACTTTCTTACAACATTTGCAAATTTAATGTTATTTGAACTTTGTTTTATAAATATGTTTAAAAAATATTTTTCAAAGTTTACACGAATGACACTCATTGAATAGACTACTTGGTATTTTATAGTGATTTACTTACTTATAAATAATAGATGGCGATAGAGTCCGTTAAAAGTGGTTTTATTTCAATATATTTTAATTTTTATGACAGAAAAATAAAGCCATATATGACTGATAGACTTCATTATGTGCCTACTAGTACGCTTATTATCAAATATAAAACTTCATTAGTCGAGAACACAGTAAGTATCTGAGGCTCTGCTTATTTCTTCAAGGAATCTCTTCTACGAGAGGTTTCTCATTTTATCTTTTAATTTATAACATATATTTTTCTCTTTTATTTTTTATTTAATATGGATAAAAGAAATTATTTACTTCAAAAAGAATTAGATATGTTTTTCACTCTTATTCTTTTATAACTAGGAAAGAAAAAATTATTACATCTCCAGGAGTGTTAGCTAACAGAATTTCAAACAGAATTAATTCGTGCAAAGCATACAGCCTCCTTGCTCCCTGCTATATTTGTGCAGCTTATCAGAGTGAACAAAATTTGAGAAATGTTTGAGATGGCAAATATTCAGAATTTCACTTCTGTCGTTCTTTAAGCAAAAAATGTAAGCTTAAAATTGTGCTTTCTATAAAAAAAGATTCATAATATAAATTTTCATAATATTTGTCTGTAAGTTTTTATAGGTCAAATAAACCCAGATATATAAATAACTATCAGAAAACAAAACTCTAAGATAGTCTACAATAAACATTAAGCTGTAACAAACGATCCTTGTAAACACTCCCGTTTCTGCATAAGTTTGGATTTGCAAACAATGTCGGATAAACTTACAAACATAACTTTGCTTACAACATTATTTTGTTCTTAAAGTCATAAGATACAAATTTGCATGAACTGGCGAAATAGAATAACCTAGTTGTACAACTCTGTGCATTTACGTAGCTAGCTGCTGGCACTCGCTTACACTATTTGCATTGTTAATAGAGTCAACTGATTCAATATTATCGATGTAGTGGACCATGAAATGTTCGCTTGGGGTGTTTTATAACCCCCACGGGCAAATGTGCAATGTTTATTGGGAATATTTGTAATAAATTCAGGGGTAAAAGTGATAAAACTGAGAGAATTAATTAAAATTTAGCAGCAAAAGCTATGACTTTATTAAATACCAGAAAATAGGAAAACATTTCTGATTAAGGCTATAACGCAACACGCGACATACTGATGAAGAAGTGCATTACCTTGTCACAGTGCAGCGGTGCAGCATTTTCTACGTAAAACGTCGTAAATCTTCCTTACATAACGAAACATATGAAATTTCTATGATGCACAGTTACATTACCAGACGAAGCTTTGCCCTTGCGAGTTCTTGAAACTTTCTTTTTATTTTTTCTCTATACCTAATGGGTCTACAAAGTACCTACCTACAACGTACTTATCATTTGTGATATCAAAAGCAACAAGCATAATATAAGTTCTGCATTTAAACGGAAAGTACCACCATATTGGTTAGGAAATAAAACATATTTCATCCTCGAAGAATTAAAAAAAAAAATGTTGTCATCACGATAGATTTTGAAGTTCAAAAAAGTATAAAAGCTCTGCACAATACAATATCCACCAAATTTTAGTCAAATCCAATTTTGGTGATGCACTCTCTGAAACAGATTTATAAATGAAACGAGGCAAAATATTTACGATATACAACAATTTGCATGCACAGTGCATGCTAATGCCAGCTATTGCGGGCCATGGCCCCGCGTCAAATTATTTGCGGATTATAGCTGAAATATAGCCAGCAATAGAGAAATAAACGGTTAAGTGAGATAGTCGACATGAATTGTGTTTAGACTTTATAGCCTAATACAATATGGCTACGTGAATGCGCAGATAAAGGATTTAAAATGTATAAAGTTGTCAAAAGCTAATTTGAAAATAAATTGTCTACAAAACTCTTGTTCAAAATTGACTTCTTATAACTTTTAATAAAATTGCCGGACAACAATCTGGCTCTCCTGCTGAAAAGCTTGCACCGCAGCATATGGACGTGTGGAACACCAAAGGCGTCGCCGATCCTTTTAAAAAATTCTAATGCCCATCTTGAAGGACCTCATATTGTAGTTATTCACTTGAAAGTGAAATCGACGAAGTTCCTTTCATACCTCACTGTTCAAAGGGATAAGGCTCAATTTCGTTTGTCTGTGATTTTGTAGAATGAAGAGACGTGTGAACGGTTTGAATGTTTATTTGTCACTGGCCACAGAGTATGTTACTAACATCAAATAAAAAATGTTGTCATTAGACTAAGTGGACTGTATAGATATAGATAGATGTGTGAATCTAACTGTTGTCTGCTGCATACAGTTTAGACATTCCGCCCGCCAAAGAACGCAGTTCTTTAAAAATATATTTAAATTAAGTCATAACATTGTGTTGGCAGCAGGCAGCAAATGACTCAACCACATAGGACTACTTACGCTTAAGCTTCTAAAATTACACCAATATTACCTCAAACACAATATTTCTAAAACAATGGATTTTTAACTTAATACCTATTTCTTCTATTGTTACAATGCAATGCTGTTGACACTATGCACTCAACATCAAACTTGATGTCCACACAGAGGGGATAAGCACCGTTTATTAGAAATGAAATAAAAAAATAGTCACGACCTGTATGGCGTGGCGGTTGAGTGCTCGACTTCTACATCAAGTGTACATGGGTTCAACTCCCGGTAAATACAAACATAATAGGTGTATTATAATTAATCAATATGTCTATTCGCATTGATTCATATACTATACACGAGTAAAAAGGTGTGGTTCCATCACCGCATTAACACAAAAATAATGTAATTAAAAAAAAAAGAAAAGAAAGAAAGAAAGTACTATTCAGTACTATTAAGTACTAGTCCTTAGTTATCTTAGATCATTCTTATTTAGTTAAAATTACTAAGCTTATTCTAAGTTTACACTTTACACATTGCTAATTTTGTTTTGTAATGACACATATCTTGCTTACAGGTCTCTTAAAAATACCATTCTTACATTTTATAGATACAACCCGTGTTATTTGATCGGGACCGACATGTTTTTCCAAAATTTTACCTAATATCCATTTACAAGGTGGAATATTGTCCTCTTTTAGGATTACAATGTCATCGATTTCTGGTTCAGAATTCTTTGTGTTCCACTTATGACGCTGATTAAGATTAACAAGATACTCTTTGTACCACCTGTTCCAGAAATCGGTGACCATTTTCTGAGTTAATCGCCATCTATCATTATATGTAATATTTTGTTGAGTACAATCTTCGTCAGCTAAATTCAACAAAGGTTCTCCAACTAAAAAGTGGCCTGGTGTCAGTGGGAGAGGGTCATTGGGATCGTCATGAAGATAGCTTATAGGCCGTGAATTAAGGCAAGCTTCTATTTGGGATAACACCGTAGACAATTCTTCATAAGTGAGGGTGGTGTCCCCGATAACCTTTTTTAAATGTGTTTTTGTACTGCGTACGCCCGCCTCCCACAGACCCCCAAAGTTTGGTGCATGCGGAGGTATAAAATGCCATGTAGTACGTTCTAATGTTAACAACTCTGCTATTTCACTGGGGATTGCTGATTTGGCGCGGTTAAACATATACCCTAGTTGCTTGTCCGCACCAACAAAATTTGTGCCATTATCACTGTAGAGGTCATGACAATGGCCTCGTCTCGATGTGAACCTTCTAAAGGCGGCGATAAAACCCTTAGCCGTCATGTCTGTTGCGGCTTCCAAATGCATGGCTCGAGTTACCATACAAATAAATAAGCAAATATAGCCTTTGTAGGATTTTGCTCCCCTGCCAGGTGAAAATCTGATATTAATGGGGCCTGCGTAGTCTACACCAGCTGATTTGAAAGGTTTATTTGGTTTCAACCTAACTTCTGGTAGTTGGCCCATTAATTGAGAAGTGTTCTTGGTAGAAAATCTAATACAAGTCACACATTCTCGATAACATTTTTTGGTTTCATCTTTAACTCGCAGTATCCAGTATTTTGACCGTAAATAATTCAGCATGAGTTGCGGCCCACCGTGCATGGTCTTTAGATGAGCATCTACAATTATTAGTCTGGTAAGGTGATTTTTAGCAGGTAAAATTATAGGATGCTGTGTCTCGTACGCTGTATGGGACTGCTGTATGCGTCCGCCGACTCTTAGTACGCCATTCTCATCAAGAAAGGGGCAAAGAGCGCGAAGTTTGCTTTTTTTAGGAACAGGTCTATTAGATTTCACGTGGTTAATTTCAACTTCAAATTCTTTATTTTGAACTTGTGTTATACACATCTGTAAAGTCTCATTTAATTCTTGTATAGTAATAAATTTTGAAAAACATTGACGCTTTCCCCTAGCTTGTTTTAAGCTTAACCATCTTCTACAGTAAGTTATGATTCTCAACATTTTAAATAAACTAGAATACTTATTCCAAATAAACTCCTCATCACTATCCAATGAGACAGTTAAAGCCATGACTCTCTCTTCTTCTTGGGTGTCTTCGATTTCATCCGTACTCAAGTGTATGTGTTCTGTCGATAGCCAAGGTGGTCCGCTCCACCACAATGAATGATTCAACAATTCTGATGCTTGAAGTCCCCGTGAAGCGCAATCAGCTGGGTTCACCTCTGTAGCTACGTGCCCCCACTGATCATAATCTAAAATATTCAATATATCAGACACTCTGTTGCTTACAAACGTGTTCCATCGGCTAGACCCGCCTTTCAGCCAGGCTAGTACTATAGAAGAGTCAGTCCATGCATATAAATTAGTTTTAGGTATATTCATCACTTGAGAAATTTCTGATATTAACTTAGCCGCCAACACCGCACCACAAAGCTCCAGTCTAGGTATTGTAAGCTGCTTCTCGATTGGAGCGACTTTAGTTTTGGCGGATATAAGGTTGATGTATACTCCATCGTCGTCGATAACACGCATGTACACTGCTGCTCCATAAGCCAGTTGCGAAGCGTCTGCAAAGGCATGCAGCTCTGTCTTAGCTGCCGAAGAGCAATGCAGCCATCTTGGTATCTTTACTCCTATAATGTTATTCAAATTCTCTCTGTAATATAACCACTCCTCTAGTAGATCTCCATGTACCGCATCATCCCACTCTAGACCTGTCTTCCATAGTTTTTGTATTATCATTTTTGCAATAACAACAACAGGAGCTATCCATCCTAATGGGTCGTACAGTTTGGCTACCTCAGACAGAATATCTCGTTTGGTGATTACTTGTTTAGTTGCTGGTGTTTTTATCGTATATTCAAAACTGTCTGTGATTCGATTCCAAATCACGCCTAATACCTTTACTAAACTGTTGAGTTTAAGAGGAACTTCATGATCAATTCGCTTGTTTTCGCCAATATATTTCAACACATTCTCATTGTTACTACTCCATTTTTGCAACTCGAACCCTCCCAAGTTCATAAGCGTGTTCATTTCATTGTAGATTGTCACTGCTTCCACTTCTGAGTCACATCCAGACATTAAATCGTCTATATAAAAATCTCTTTTAGTAATCTTGGCTGCAACTGGACATTTTGATTGTTCATCCAGAGCTAATCTCTGTAGTGATTTCACAGCAAGGTATGGTGCACATGCTGTACCAAACGTTAATCTCACAAGTTTATAGTGTTTAACTGGCTCAGTCTGTGTAAATCTCCATAATATCCTCTGATAATTTGTATCCTCTTTTGCCACCTGCACCATTCGGTACATCTTAATTATATCTGCAGTAATACAAATTTTATGGGTTCTCCATCTCATTAGTAAGTGACGTAGGTCTTGCTGTAATTTAGGACCTACAAGCAGGTCATCATTTAAAGATACATTATTATACCCCTTACAAGAAGCGTCGAAGACAATTCTGAGCTTTGTAGTATCTTTGTCATCTCTGGTTACGGCATGGTGAGGAAGATAGACCGCTCTAGGATTATCAATGTCTGTGGACTCAACTTCCATGATGTGATTTAATAGCATGTACTCGTTCATCACTTTATGATATTCATCGTGAAGGTTCTGATTTTTTGCTAACTTCTTCTCTAAAAACTCAAATCTCTTAGCTGCTATCTCCATCGATCTACCATTTTGACACTCTGGGTTTTCATATTTAAATGGTAGCTTCACAATATATCGCCCGCTCTCATCTCTAACTGTTGTAGCATCATAAAATTTTTCACATCTTATTTCATCTTCTGATAGTCTTTTTTGTATTGTATTTGGTTCGTTTTCCACTTCCCAAAACTGTCTCAGTATCTCATCTTCTTTGTGTATTGTATGGAAGCTTGTAATGTTTTTCTTTGTTGAAGCATGTTCTTGTGACGTCCTTCCTGACACCACCCAACCTAAGATTGTGTTTTGAGCTAGTAAATTACTCTTAGGATGTTTTATTACTCCATCTAACAAAATTTCACTGTATATTTCAGCACCAAATAAAATATCTATTCCTCCAGGTGTAACAAAATTTGGATCAGCTAACTCTAAATGTGAAAGGTCTGACCACTCAGGAATATTAAGGTTAGTGGTAGGTAGCAGTGTTGTTAATGAACGCAATACATATGCATTTACTCGCACCAAAGCCTCAGGATTGTGGCGTGATTTCACGATTAGCGAAACCATGTGTTTGATTCTCGTTTGCCCTTCTCCCACACCTGACACCCAACCACTCACAGATTTACGAGGAAGATTAAGTAGCTGAACTGTTGCCTCTGTCACAAATGACGCCTGTGACCCCTGGTCTAACAATGCTCTAATTAAATATTTGCACCCATTCCTACTATATACTAACACACGCGCAGTAGCTAATAGGGCACTGTTTGTATAAAAGGTTTCTCTAGAAAAGTTGGCTACAATATGTGTATCATTTGACAAAACATCAGGCTTACCTTTTTGCGGCTCAGTCACCATACCTGTAGACGTTATCTCACTCTGGTTTGATTGCCCTGCGTCAGCATCTCTCACGAAGTGAAGAAGTGTATGATGACGCCGCCCACAAGTTCGACAACACGATGACTGCCGACATTTAGCCACGGGGTGTGATGGCGCCAGACAATTGAAGCATAGCTTGTTCTGTTGAACAAAGTCTTGTCTCTCCTTGGTAGGCATATCTCCAAAATTTTTGCAGTGATATATGTAATGCTCGCCATTGCATAGCGCACATTTTATTTCATTTTTCTTCTCGTAGTTCTCGTCGTTACTTATGTTCGAATGAAAGGCTTTAGGTTTAGCAACAGGCTTAGATTGTGCCGTTCTCAATTGGTGTGTACTCATCATTTCTAAAGATCGGAATCTCGTACCCAGGAAGTCTCTCAATTGCGGCCAAGTGGGCAAGTCGATGCTACTCATGCTCAAGTGTTGTTCCCACTCTATTGCAGATTCGCCATCCAATTTTGATATTACCAAGTAGTTGACCATCATGTCCCAAGCATCAGTATCCACATCCATGTTCTTCAAAGCCTTTATACAGGTCGATGTCGTATCCATTAATTGTTTTATAGAACTCGACGAAGCTGTTTGTATTGATTTTTGTGTAAATAATGTTCTCAGAATTTCGTTAGCATTGTATCTCTTATTATTATATCGTTTCTCTAATTCGTTCCACGCCTCCCTATAGTTTGCATTCGTAGTGGTGAAATTACGTAGTAAAACTTCTGGTTCGCCTGACAAATTGGTCTTCAATTAAGAAAAAAAGGTGGACAATTCACAGAACACTTTTATGTTTTAACAGGTTTTAACCTTTAATATTCCTTATCGCTTAGGAATGCACGTGTCTATTGTTCTCGCTGCGCGACTGCATCGGCCGGCCGGCGACTTGTATCCGGCTCGAAGGACCAAATGTTCAAAGGGATAAGGCTCAATTTCGTTTGTCTGTGATTTTGTAGAATGAAGAGACGTGTGAACGGTTTGAATGTTTATTTGTCACTGGCCACAGAGTATGTTACTAACATCAAATAAAAAATGTTGTCATTAGACTAAGTGGACTGTATAGATATAGATAGATGTGTGAATCTAACTGTTGTCTGCTGCATACAGTTTAGACACTCACTGAGCGCTCTATTTCCTATTATTAAATTACCCGTACGATGATAAGTCATAATTTTCTACCATATCTGTAACTTGCTTGCTAATATGCAAGACTAGGAACAAAGACCTCCCGACCTCAAGATAACCCGTGCGGTCTCCGGCGTACCCCGCTGGAAGTAAGAAGGTAACAAAGACCTCGGAAACCCGAGGAGAAAACCTCGTATGCAGCGGGGAACCACGTAAAGAGGATGGATGGTGCATTAAGTTCATTTTGAGTACCTTGTTCGTCAAGATCAATCTGATGCAGAATGATTATCTAGTTTATCATCCTAGCCACCATCACAAAGAACATCTAGAGTACAATCGCGTACATTTATATCGTGGGATCGTAATTTTAATAAAATATTTTCCTTTATGCATTTCAAAGCAACCGCGACTTTTCATATTGCCATTGTGTAATAACCACAAAATGGACGCGGCGTTGTTTAAATGCTCTCTAACAATACAGTCGGCTAATCTAAGCTAACAACGCAATCAGTTTTAGGCGTCTATGCAAGTTTGTTATTTGCATTAGTTAGTGCTAAGCAACGACGACATGCCTTGTTGAAATCAAATTGAATAAGTATAAATATCACAATTTAACACTATGAACATTCAGATTCTATATTAGATTTATAGGTTATTACACATTTTACGTAAAACTTATGAGAATATCAATCAATCAAATCAATTAACTCACCACAGTCCACTGCAGGACATCATAGGTCTTTGTGAGAATATAACCTGCTAAAACTAATAATAATAAGATTTAAAAAAAATAACAGAAGTTTTTTTTCAACCACTCAGGTGCTAGGTAGAGAAAGAAGCACACACCCCAGCTGAGCTGTTTAAAAAAAATTACCTGATCACCTGATGGGAATGGATTACCTTGGCCTATGTACGTGTGCGACACCAGGTGAGTCACACTCGTGCTGCCAAACCCTGTAAACACAGAGTTTCTGTGCCGGCAGTGCAGCACAAACCTTCCCACTTTAATCTATACTATTATATAATTGTAAAGTAGTCGCGTCTGTACATTGGAGATATTTAAAAAAAAATACTTGGAGTATGTTATATTAACGATACTGAACACGAAAATATTTTTTTTGGAATTTTTGTCTGTTTGTCTGTTTGTCTGTTTGTCTGTTTGTTCGCGATGGACGCAAAAACTACTGAACGGATTTTGAGGCGGTTTTTTTTGTTAGAAAGGGCTTGCTCAGACTTAAAATCTTACGTTTGTTTGATCGCAATCGGTTGAGTAGAACCAGAGATGTGAGCAATAATGTCGCGTTTTTACTTGAGATTATTTTTATGGTAGATTTTTTATAGCTTATCATATCTAAGCAACTATGTGAATAAATAGACTTTATTTTTACATACACAACTGTGTATATAAATTCATATTTAATCAATAAATTAAAATTGGTAATTCTATAATTTAGTTACAAAAATACAACTAGATGGCGCAGTTTTAAACAAGATATTGTTTCGTTCACAACAGAATATAATAAGAACGGTCATTTCGATTAGTACATTTTCTTATTATTATATCTTCTGTAATTTATTTATAATTGCATTAAATTTAATAACCTGGGTCTTCTTCTTCAGCCGCGTGGTCCCCGGCAGAGTAGAATTTGGGCCACCCCATCTCTTCCCACGCGGTGTCGTACAAGGCGACTAAGGGATATAGGGCTGATTCACATCAGACAGATGTACCCAGCCCAGATTCAGCCCCAAATTCATAGCTCGAGTCAACAATAGTGCCTGGAATACGACAATAGGCTCACTCCCTATTACCTGGAACCAGGTCCGCTTTTACCAGTCTAACTGCGGATTTGGCTGAATCTCCACAACCCAAAGGCGATATCGAAGCATTCCAACTAGATCAGTTGTTGGACTTTTGAGGGCTTCAACTACCCGTAACGACTACCATAGCTGATCGTATCGCAACTGAGACCGACGGCTTAACGTGCATTCCGAGGCAAGACCAGACCAATGCAAATACCCATATTCATGCATACAAACATTTGCACTGAGCGGGAATCGAACACGCGCCTCCTGCGTAACAGCTGCGTTCAGGTAATTCAAACTAATATCATAACATAACGAGTCTGTAACTCTGTATGAAAGTTCGTTAGACTGTGCTAACATTATAAATGTGATTCTTACTCTCTGGATCCCGCCATCTGATTCTGACTCCCTTGACCAGGTACCACCGTTCTTTTTCCAACAAAAAAAAGATCATAAAAATCCGTTTCGCAAATTATGGCCTTAACATATAACGGTTCATCTCCTATTTAGCTCCCATAGTAGTGAAATTCTGAGAAATCCTGATACACGAATACATATTTTGTGGTAGTGGCGAGGGGTCCATATAACTCAATACCTGTCAGCTTCCCTTTGCATAGATGGTAGAGATGTTTAAATTCGATAAACTACATCGAGGTAAGAATCATCTTCCACCGACATCCATTTTGAAAATTTTCGCTCTTTGCCACTGTTATGTCTTTACTGGGGAACATTCTCCCTACCAGAGCCACTGAGAAAACGTACTTAAGGCTGATAAAAATCACTGCATTTATGTACACAACATATATTGATTAATATGTACGTGCTGTAGAGTGTTATTATTAAGTTGTATTTTATCAATTTTGACTATACAGTAATTATAATAAAAAGCGCCTAGACATTCATTTTTTGAAAACGAAACGACATGATTGCTACTACAAACCAAATAGGCGTTTTTTCCTGTTATTTTGAAGTCTTATCTCAATTTTATTCATGTATTCATTCATTATTAGCAATATAAGCTTGCAGTTTGCACCAAAGCGCTTATTTGCAGTCAGTTACATAAATATACGTTACATTAAATTAATTATTTATATGATAAACTTCTTGAAATCATAAAATTATTAAAAATACGATGAAATACGTTATAGGCATACAAATACTATAAGTTACACAAATACTTTGTCACAGTTGTAGCAAAGACACCTGGCTTATCATAGAATATGTCCGCAACTGGATCCTTTTTCAAAAGTCATTCAGGTATTGAACAGCTATGTAAGTAGGGCTACTCCATGTCAAAAAACGTCAAGCTGGTAGACAAGTCAAGAGCTGATGCTGTCGCCGTCCAGCGCCACCCGTGTACGAGTACCACATAGAAGTGGATACATTCACGAACCGAAAGGTTGTCCATTTTGAAATTTAAAAGTAAATAATTACGCATGACGTGCGCTAACTCCCGCCTAAGTCGTAATATATCAAGACCTATCAAGGATGATCTGATATGAAGATGGACGGGTTAAGAAATGGATAGGATCTCGGCATTAGATGTGGACTTCTTCGATATGGGATCCTTCTGTGTACCCAACACCATAAGAATTATAAAATTCCTTTCATAATTTCCGTTTGTTCTGATTTTGATACCGCGATAAACTAACAAAAAGTATACCGAACGAATTGTGAACTTTCTTTTGAATTAAAATTCATCAAAGAATAAATCCTGATGAAATATATAGACCGATTAGAGCTTGGGGAAAGACATAGTAGAGTAGGAAAGAGAGACAACTGGTAAGGAACAACTTAAGGGGCAGAGATGGGAGCAGAGAGTCGAATAGAGATGCAAGTTAGAAAGTCGAGTAGAGTAGCGAGTAGATAGGATTTTTTTTTAAATATTCTTTTGATGATCTTGATACTAGACAAATGTAAATTCATTCATATTTAGCCTTAAGAAATCACTTTTTGTATATAGACATTTCACAATGCTGCAATTGAGTTTGTTGCTACACTACTACGTGGTAAACTTAGTTTTAAGTGGAATTTGACAGCAAAAGATGTAATCACATTGCACAATTTTGTGAAATAAACAATTTGAATTTGAAGTAGGGAGTCGAGTAGAGAGGCTATTAGAGAAGTGAATGCGAGGCAGGTGGAGAGGCGAGCAGAGTGAAACAGGGATGATCAGAGGATCGAGTAGAGAGGCAAGTAGAAAGTCGAGTAAAGAGTCAAATAGAGAGGTGTGAAGAGTATCTATTAACCTGTCAAGTGAGTAAATAATAGACACAATAGGTAAACAATAGACTCGCGGTGCAATCGCACCGCTTGGGATCTTAGACTTTAAGCTCTGAATGCCTTTTTTTTACCTGCGGGAAATCCCCATGGATACCCACCCCTCCGAAGCCGGAGGGGGAGGTTATGTCGGACTCGAATCGACTAAACCGCACGCCGTCTCTGGGTCATAGTGCTAGGCCGAAGGTGAGGTTGTCATGCGACATATATCTCGCACCCCGGCTGACCCAGGGCCATCCCTCTCGGTCTGGCCCTCCTCGGGAGGGGTGACCACGCGGTCCCCGACTCAACCCCGGTGTGGGAAGGCGCGCATCGTCCTACGATGCGCGCCGCCACCTTGGCCTGCTTCTGCTAGGGCGACAGGCGGCTCCACCCGTCACCCTCAGGCCCGCGCTCATGGGGGGCGGAGGTCGGTCTGCGCCCTCCGACGCCCGAGAAGCTCTTGACTCTGCGCTAAAATTTACGACACTACGCGATTAGCGACGTCTACGCGGGCGAAGCCGCGGGCAACAGCTAGTAATAAATAAAAACAGTCCAGTGAGCTCTAGCTACCCTACTCACCGCCGGGAACACAATACGAGGTTTTTATGGACGTGGTATTCTGTAGGGCGAGAGATACTTCCCTAGTCGGACTGCTCAATTTGGACTGGAATTTTTTTTTTTTCGTAGAGTTCTGATCAAAATCTCTCAATATCCGACATTCGATAACGGATAAGTCAAATGAATGACATATGTATTTGTCTTTAACATTGTACGCCTCGATATCGGTTATCGGACCCAGCACTTCTGTGTTGGCCCGATATCGGACCACAAAGAGACTAAAACAGCGACTGCAAGTGTCCTTTTACGTTAATTGATGACGCTGATCACGAATATAAGACAAAGAAACTCGAATACATGTCATGTCAATAAGATCGAAAATTGCTTGAGCATTTTTTCGTCCCTGGCATCCCTAACTAGTCTGCGCTTTCGAGCAAATGGCCGTATCGTTCAGGTTTTATCAGACATATGTAAAAACAGCACACGGTGTCGGCTATCGGAGGTCAGCTATCGGCGTCCGACACCGATATCGGATATCGGATGAATGTGAAAATGCTCACAACGCTGTAGGTACCCTGTAGTGTAGTGATTTTTTATTACTGAACTGTATTTGCTAAAATATACGAAAAACCACTTTTTAAGGAGTATCTCGCGCCAAGCCACCACTGGTTTAAAGTGCATTCTTTTGTCAAAAAGGGTTTTTGAAATCTCTGGGAAGAAATTACTTCGTGCGAGCAACAGAGCGGAAAAATTGAAAATACTTAAATTCCTTCAATATTGTGAAGAAAATGTCATAGAATAAAAAGGATTTTGTGAAAAATATGCATCAGAAGTTTAAACACATATAACAGGGTTAACGGGACTTGCTAAAAGTGTGGCCTATTTTAGTAACAACCCAGACGGCGGCATACATTTCCATGTTTATTTTTGGTGCCTATTCTCGGATTACTCGGGGCAAAGGTAACTTATGCAATATAGTGATCGAAATAATATTATCGGATTTATCAAATATGATAACAGATACGGGAGTGAACTTCGTATGTTATTTTTAGGTAACCAATACCAACTTGATAATATTAACGGCAATGGTACGCCAAAAGTATTCATTTTCTATGGCCAAGGATTCAAGTGGTACAGGCGCACTATTTGTTTGTAAACTAGTTTTAACAAGAATCGCCACGAAACGGTTTAACGGTAGCTTTCAAAAAAATATTGGTCATTTTGATTACTACTTTTCGTAAATAAAAAATATTCTTTACAAATTTGTCAATATTGTATTAGTGTACTACCAAAATCGTCTAAGTCCAGCTAACTAATATTTACAGCGACAGATTCTCATCTTGCCCAGAATGCTGTGACTTTAACTGCAGCGAATTCAATAATGTGTAAAATATAAGCGTTTCATTACTAAAGGAAGTTTAATTAAAGCTCGTGGATGGCTGCAATAAAACACTTATCTGATATTGCTGTGGAGGGTGATAGGGTAAGTGGAATGGCTTAGCTGGTTTATTTATATTTTAAGTAGCTGAGGTTATTTTAGGCCTGACAATCTAATCTTATATGTAAAATTATGTTTGAAATATATTTTTTGAAGAATTTGTTAAATTTAGAAGGTTTGAACGAAACTTTCGCCATAAATATATGACGTTGAATCTTTGGCATTTAAAAGAAAGTTTTATCAAAACTTAAACTATTTATTTATCTGTTTTAGTTCTTATTTTTGTTAAAGAATTAGGAATGAAGTTTCTCCGATATAATAAAATAATAAAAAAAACACATTTTATGTTTGTAAATATTATTTTAAACAAAATAAACTTAAATCAGATTCATTGGAACGAACGTAGAACGTAATTGCCTCAAATATAAAAGATTGCTTAGATAGGTAGCTAAAATTTTAACATCACAGACAGAGTCGTCTTCAAAACAGTACAAAAGACTTGAAAAATTTGAGCAAAATGTCAGATACCAGTTTCCAGTTAAGAGAACAGAATCAAGAGTAGGGTCGGTAATGTGTCTAGGAGGGCGAATGGCTGGGCATTTTTACTGTAAGTACCTATCTGCAGTAGCGAGAAATTTCCAGATTGTATTAAATGTAGGCACGTTTTAATGTAACTTTTAATTTAATAATATTTTTTGAAGTTAAATCATAATATAGAATTTTAGACACTTGCTGCCCTGGAAAGTATTGTTTGTTTACAAATCAGTATATTTACACAATAAATAAAAACTGGCTGTTGCGTGTCATATATAGTTACAATATAAACTAAACTAAACAACAACAACTAAGCATACAATATAAACTAAATTTAGTTTATCGGACATGATGTAGTGTAAATCCTATTAAGTTTTGGAACACAAAATGTGTGTCACTCACATGCTGCTACCGCACAAGAAGACACATGAAAAAAGGAAGGAAGTAACAGAACATTAGAAATGTAAAAGAAACACGTAAGAAATGCCGCGAACTCCTACAAAAAGTACATGATATCAATACTTCCTACGTGAGAGAGTACTTTTCCAATTGAAACCGCCATTTGTACGGGAAAAAGCATTACATTGCTAACAATCTGTTAGCATTTTATGTACAAAATGTCAGTACTAACCTGACTGTAACGAGCCATATAATATTATCACCGTGGTTACGATACGTAATGTGCGGCGAATTCCAGCAACCTATTGTTTTAAACTCAAACTGTTTGATAAAATCCGTACTTATATTTTTATTGTATCATCCCATAGTTTTCAGAATGCCGAACCTACTAACTCGATTTGTACTGTTCCATTTTAGTTAACAGATCAAAGCATTAAGATCATTTTGAGTACTTTATTGATCAAACTTGATCTGGTGTTGACTATACACGGATGGAGGGCAAATGTGAATCGTATAAAACTTTAATTATCGTACCGAAAACGGAAAAGGAATCAAGTATCCATCTTTGGGCCAGAAAGGATAGCTGATGATGGCGATAGTGAAGTTTCTGCTCAAGGAAATGTTTGTAGAACGTTCACAACAGGAATGCAATTATTTTTCTTCGCTCAACTAATGTCATATAGCTGATTTCGATAGACACCGCCAAAACTTTGAATTCCAAACTAAATTCAACTTCAAACTTTGCCTTTTGAGACCAAACTTATATCAGATCACAGGTACCTTTCTTGCAATGTTGGTTGTAATTAGTTACGTCCCTAAAACTTCCCCAAGGGTTGGGAAATGGGTGTAATGGGAGAAGGGCGCGATAAATTAAACAAAAATGGGACATCCAAACAATCTGTGTCATAAACAACTAACAAATTTGCCGTACGCGACATTGCTACGGCAATTTATTTTGAAATTACCAACTGATGTTTACGTTTTGTAACGTTTATTACTATTACTTATTTATTGAAATTTTATAATTAAAAAAATGTGTTCTGTAATACATGACATGCTTAATATTATAATTAATGTGAAAGTTTGTGAAGGAGTTTATTGTTCAATTGCGTTTTAGCAGCGGAACGAATCTGGCTGACATTTTGTACAGAGTTGATATTATCAATTCACTATTTGTTTAATTTACTCGCTCAAAATGGGCCTGGAATGAAGAACACTGTGGAAATAGAATTTAAAAACAATAATATAATTGAAGTTTCTCGTCTTAAGTATCAGAACTAATACAAAATTGAGGTTGTAAGAAAATAACTTTAAGAAAATTATCACAACTTTATACCATTGAACTGTGGAATTATTCTGAAGAAAATAGGTATTTAGGACATACTTTTACTTGAAATAAAACCACTTTTTAATGGATTATTTTGCAATTTATTTATTTTTATCAACTTACAGATCGATCCCGGTTTCTATAAAACGAAAAGTATTCAAAACGTCGGTCTAAAAGGAAATAATAACAAATAAATCACGATAGAATCCGTGATCCGCGATGAAAGTGGTTTTATTTCAATGACTGATATAATATTCGTGTAAACTTATGAAAAAAGTCAACACCGGACAAAGAAAATTTAGCTTCCGGATCATTTCTAAGAATAATAAATAATAAATAAAATAATGATCAATGTATTGCCATAAATATTTAGATCCACATTAATATTTAAACACTTAATGTTTCAGAATAGAACTGCTGAAGTTAGAAACCTCTATTGTTAAGGCACAAAGGTAAAATGCTGCGAAGTCTTTTAACATGGAAACTTTTGATCTACAGTAGAGTAAGACGTTGAAACGCGAAACTTAATCAAACTATGTCGAAGTTGGTAATTAAAGGATCTTGGTGTTCAGTTATATGGATGAACTGTGGGGAGAATTGAGGAGACCCTGTAGAGATGCAAATTGAGGATTTTCGAACAGTTGTTTGACGACTGAACGAAGTCATTCGAAAACATGGTCAACTCAATAAAAGCAATTCGAATATTTATTAAGTAACATTAGTATTTAGATGTAATTGTTTAAATATTACACACATTCTAATGCACCTACTAAGTACATCTCTTCAATACTTACTATTGGTTGACTGGCAAAGAATGTGGCATTAAATGCACCTATGTACTTGTGCAACATAGTATTATTTAACATAACGCTTAGTTTTAAATTAATGAGTTTTAATTCCAGATTAAATTAAAGTAAGTTGTTAAGAGTAAATTGAAAAAAAAACTATACTTACCAATTTAAAATTAAAAAAGTCTTAATTCCAAGTAGACTACAAACTTATAATAATTTCGTGAACTACAGGACTGAAGTTACATAATCCAGTTATTTCCTAACAAGTTCGTGGTTTAGTGAGATCTACGTGAACAGCCACTCCTTTGTTTTAATACCATTTTACGCGACTGTACCATTTCCGTAAAAACAATAATTTAATAAAATATGAGCAAATTGCTACTACATTTTTCTTAAGATGTAGATTTGCACATTGATAAATTCAGTGTATGCGATGAATAGTAAAAAGGGTCATTTCGCACGACGAAGATTTGGACATACATTCTTATGCGAATCGGCCACTAAACTCATAAAAGGTATGGATCGAAACAGCATTTTTTTACTCCATAAGGTATCATTAGTTTGTGTATTAGTTCTAGAATGGATAATGACTACTTGCTTTATTCCCTTAAGCAAGACTAGGCTCTGATACACAATTGTCAAGAACAATTGCCAGAATAGAATTAGGATTTCTCATTAATACACATATCAAACTCATACCGGGTTATACTTGCACTTAATAATATAGGTTGTACCTACACTCAATAATAGAAATATCATATTTAAGTGCTATCTCCATCAATCGATTCCAATATTTCGATATCAGCTGGGGGAATTCAGTCCTGTATTTCTATAGTTCATGTGTGAATTGTACCTGATGGAAAGCTCACCCAAGTCTTTCAAATGCATTTGTGTTGTAGAACTGCCTCTTCGAAGATCAAAGAAAGACATTACAATATTATCAACTACTTGTAAACAATCGGTTTTCGCAAAGCCTCGCAACTCGAAAACATATGATTCTTTCGCGCAGTTTGTTCTAAATTCTGAAACAAAGCGTGGTACCGTCGGCAAATAAGCGCGCTTTAGGCAATCTCCCTTGTGCAATCCCCTTACGGGTAAATAAAATATAAATGTGTACAAAAGAGCAGCGCGGATACATCGCAAAGGATCCATGCGTTTTGCATAAATATACGAAATAAACAAAATGTGTAGTCGTGGAATCTGTGTTTGGGGTTTGAGGTTCCGTAGTAAGTACCGATATAATTGAATGATGTATTAATTACGAGTGTTTCTGTTATTCAAATATCTTTTATACGTGCGAAGAAAATATTTCAAAAAATACATTCAAATAATATTCAAAACAACCAACCAACCAAATTAAACTTGGATCACCAATTAAATAAGACACGTTGTATGGTTGTATGGAAAAAGCGAACCCCGGACTCCGAGGTGAAGGCCTTGAATGTGACTGGGATTAGCGTCAGGAGGATAATGACTTTATATGAGGTGAGGACGGATTAATATTATAATCTAAACATTTATAAATTTATACATTTATATATTTATACATTTATACATTTACACATTTAAACATTTATACATTTATACATTTATACATTTATACATTTATACATTTATACATTTATACATTTATACATTTATACATTTATACATTTATACATTTATACATTTATACATTTATACATTTATACATTTATACATTTATACATTTATACATTTATACATTTATACATTTATACATTTATACATTTATACATTTATACATTTATACATTTATACATTTATACATTTATACATTTATACATTTATACATTTATACATTTATACATTTATACATTTATACATTTATACATTTATACATTTATACATTTATACATTTATACATTTATACATTTATACATTTATACATTTATACATTTATACATTTATACATTTATACATTTATACATTTATACATTTATACATTTATACATTTATACATTTATACATTTATACATTTATACATTTATACATTTATACATTTATACATTTATACATTTATACATTTATACATTTATACATTTATACATTTATACATTTATACATTTATACATTTATACATTTATACATTTATACATTTATACATTTATACATTTATACATTTATACATTTATACATTTATACATTTATACATTTATACATTTATACATTTATACATTTATACATTTATACATTTATACATTTATACATTTATACATTTATACATTTATACATTTATACATTTATACATTTATACATTTATACATTTATACATTTATACATTTATACATTTATACATTTATACATTTATACATTTATACATTTATACATTTATACATTTATACATTTATACATTTATACATTTATACATTCATACATTTATACATTAATACATTTACACATTTTTACATTTGTACATATAAATAAAATAAATAAAATTGGAGTGTCTGTTTTGAATATTGAAATAACGGATTTTTAATACATGCATATGAATATAATACGGTACATGCACCAAAATATAATTTTTTTCAATATTTATGTGTCTGTCTGTCTGTCTGTTTGTTCCGGCTTCTTGCTCTGAAATGGCTGGATCGATTTTGGCGGAACTTGTATTGCCAGGTAATGTAATAAGGAATAATCTATCCACTTTTATTTTAGAAAATCTGAATGCTTAATAGCGTTGTCTCAACACTAAGCGATAACCGACCGGGCGGCGCCGCGGGTATCAGCTAGTACTAGATATGAATTAGATGCCTCTCGTATATCAGCCCCTCTAAACATGTGGCAATTCGTTGGCCGGCGTTTGGTGGAACAGAATGACGAATGTATGGGATTTGACGTAAATGACGGTCGCTAATGCGTGTCATACCGATCTTTGAAATTATATTTTGTAAGATTTTGATTGTTTTCTGCTTTGTGTTCCAAATACATAAATAAACACCGGTCAACGAATTGCCACATGTCTAGAGTGGCTGATATGAAATTTTCTCTCAGGAACAAACTACCTGAATGAACAATATTATATGTCCCTATTTCCTTATTTGACATTTTCGTTTGCCTTTGAACTTCAAAGTCGAACGCAAATGTTGCTTGAGTGAAACTTATAAAACGTCACACAAATAATGTACTAAAATGTTCACCGGTTCGTAATACATCTGTGTATCAGTATAAATCCATCATATGCTTTAAACTTGATCTATTTATAAATAAACAGTTACAATCGATTAAAGCGTAATTAATGTACTTATTAGAATTTTCGTTAATCTCGTCAGCTTAGTGCATTGTTGTAACAGAGGGTGTTTCAACTCCCCCCCTCCTGAGGAGGGCCAGACCGAGAGGGATGGCCCTGGATCAGCTGGGGTGCGAGGGATATGTCGCATGACAACCTCAACTTCTGCCTAGCACTACGACCCAGAGACGGCATGCGGTTTAGTCGGTTCGAGTCCGACATAACCTCCCCCTCCGTCCCCGGAGGGGTGGGTATCCGTGGGGATTACCCGCACGTAAAAAATAAATAAATAGGGGGTTTGAATTCGCAATCTTCCAATATAAGGTCGAAAATCTCGGCCATTACGCTTCTACCACTAAATTATAGTATTAGTAGAAGTAGGTGTAAGATTAGTTTCTATAGTAAGTCGTGTATATACAGCCTTATAATATTACCTATACTATTACCTATATATAATAATTTAACTAATATGGACCACAATTCAAAAATAATTATCAGGGAACTGCCCCCTTCCTTTTGTCTCTAGTTTGATTCAAAACGTGGTGATTATTTATTCCCTTTGAACTCCATCCCATAGTTGCCTGGAAGACATTGCCTTGCGCGATAGACCCGCCAATTAAAGTAATGTTATGCCGCATACAATATTAAAACATGTACAAGAAAAGGAAATAAACAGGAAAATTGTATGCTACAAAACTCTACCTACCACTATATTGAAATGTGTTCTTTCTTTGTGTACCATACAATAAAGAGATTTTCATTCATTCATTTGATTCATTCATTAATGTCAATGATTCATTCATTTCACTCATTCATTCATTCATCACAAATTTAATTTGAACTTTAATTCTATAGTAATATAGTCTTATAATGAATTTTTTGCAGTGTCTGTGGTATGACGATAGTGAGTCCTCCTGCAGGAGACTTTACGCGGGTGTCGTGCGGTCCATGGCCCTATACGGGTGCCCCGTGTGGGCGGCCACCCTGGAGGCCAGATTCCTGCCTCTGCTCCGTACGGCGCAGAGCACGATGGCCTCCAGGGCCATCAGGGGATACCGCACGATATCCTTCGAAGCGGCGAGTCTCCTGGCCGGATCGCCACCGTGGATTCTGGAAGCGAGGGCCCTTTCGGCACTATATAAGTTCCGAAAGGAGGCGCGGGAGCGGGGATTCGATCCCGAGCCCGAGGATATTGGGGCCGAGAAATCCCGGCTCCACCAGGTCATGGTGGCCGAGTGGGAGCGACGACTTGGGCAACCACGCGCAGGGCACGCCGTCATTGCGGCGGTAAGGCCCATCATGGGGGAGTGACTAGAGAGGCCACACGGTAGCCTCTCGTACCGTCAGACGCAGATTATCACCGGGCACGGTAGCTTCGGGCGGTATCTGCATCTGATGGGTATAGAGCCAACGCCCGAGTGCCATCACTGCGACGCGAGCGTGGACTCGGGGCTGCACACGCTCGCCGAGTGCCCGGCGTTTGAGACGCCGAGGCGGGAGCTTGTGGCGGCCCTGGGGGTGAGAGTGCTCACGCTCTCCACCCTGCTCGCGGCGATGGTACGCTGCGCGGATGCGTGGGCGGCCAGCGCCTCCTTCTGCGAGCAGGTCATGCTCGCGAAGGAGACAGCAGAGCGGGCGCGGCGCGATGAGCGAGAAAGGCTCGCTGACATCGCTGCACGCGCCCGAAGGCGGCTCGGGCGTCGGAGGGCGCAAACTGACCTCCGCCCCCCATGAGCGCGGGCCTGAGGGTGACGGGTGGAGCCGCAACGTATGTACGTACGTAGGACGATGCGCGTCCCCCCACACCGGGGTTGAGTCGAGGACCGCGTGGTCCCCACCTCCCGAGGAGGGCCAGACCGAGAGGGATGGCCCTGGGTCAGCCGGGGTGCGAGGGATATGTCGCATGACAACCTCACCTTCGGCCTAGCACTACGACCCAGAGACGGCGTGCGGTTTAGTCGGTTCGAGTCCGACATAACCCACCCCTCCGGCTCCGGAGGGGTGGGTATCCGTGGGGATTTCCCGCACGTAAAAAAAAAAAGGTATGACGATAGTTTTTCTTTAGCGGAATCGAGGGCCTGGTTATCGTCTGTATGGCAAAAATAACCCTTTACCCGCGCACCCCAAGCACTCGCACATTTCTCACGCACATGAGAATAAAATTGGATTTATACGATACTTTGCTGTCTTTATTGTCTCTTTACACACTAGCGTGTATTACCATCCACTGTGTGTTTCTATTGTATGTTTGTGTGGATTGTATTTTATTATTCAACACAGATATTGTTGGTTGAAATTATAGTCAGCGCCTGAAGCTCACTTTGTTATCCGCCTAGTATATTTAGATTATTTTGGAATGAATTTCAGATTATATATGTTGTATTTACATTAGATTATGAAAGACACGACAAGAATTTTCTTATTTTAATTAATACGCAACGTTAGTTACAAAATACCGTAAAATAATATGCCTTTTTCACTCATAATATCACATCTTTACACACTTCCAATAAGTTAGGCATTTTTTAGAAATACTCTAAAAATTATTTACATGGCAAAACAACGTTTCCCAGGCCAGCTAGTTATATCTAAACTTTAACAGATCACGTCAGCCTAGATAAGACGAATAATTTCATAAGTCGTGCATTTTATATATACACAGTGACGCGTGCACAACTTTAAATAGATTTAAGTCTCGCGAACAAAAATAAGAGATTTTCTCAAAACCAAACTTCTTGGTAAAGCAGCTTACCGTTATCTGATAAATAGGTTCGTCTTCCACTCGAAGCTGAGCTATGCTCCAACTTTGGTGCCAGCAACTTGAAGATCCCACTTAACGGACTTATCGTAAAATTAATAAACTGAGACGGGTGTATAGTGTTTAAATGCCAGACTCCGTGAGAGTTTATGTTGGAATTTATAAGAAGTTTTGTTTGGGATATTCGTGGCTAAGCCCTAAACATTTACTAGAGTTCTAAAACTTATAGAATTTGATGTCTTGGAACTTTTGGTTAACGACGAAAGGTTTTTATAGCTAGCTCAACTATTCTCTATGAAGAACGCTGTAATTTCATGGGTTGGTTCGTAGGTTGCAATGTCAAACCCTGTCAATCTACTCCTAATACGTACTATAAGCACAGGGGGCAACTACCATCTTTAGCAGTATTATTTTGATCATACCTTGTGACTTTCTTTTAACCACTTTTTTTTTACTTTTTACTACTGATGTGGAAGAGAAAACCACAGTCCATCTGATGGAAAGCGGTTACAGCGGCCTATGGACGTGTGCAACACCAGGGGAGTCATACTCGTGCTGCCCACCCTGTAAACACAGAGAGTTTCTGTGTCGTTAGTGTAGAAGACAAAGCAGAAATAGTCTTTGGCATTTCCACTGACAGCATAAAACTCTACAGTGAGTTCTGTGAGTTTATAGTCTGAATTGAACCATCAGCGTCCGTGAAGATACTCAGGATACTAGTGTTATATGGTTCAACTGTGGTGGATAATATTTCTTACTGTGGTGGATAATATTTCTTACAGTTATGGATATATTAATTTGTTTATCTTGTTAGATTTACACTTACGAGTATCTTCACTACATAGTATAAAACAAAGTCGCTTTCTCTGTCCCTATATCCCTATGTATGCTTAAATCTTTAAAACTACGCAACGGATTTTGGTGCGGTTTATTTTAATAGATAGAGTGATTGGAGAGGAAGGTTATGTATAATAACATTCGCTATAAAAGATGAAGTACACAAATTTGAAATACATTTTTAAGCATTTTTCATGCTTAATATTCAAATCGCTTGAAATAGAAAAAAATTGATCGGACTAGGCGGGGTTTGAACCCGCGATCTTTGTCTTACAGGGGCAACGCTTTGACCACTACGCTACCAGACCTCACCCTAACCAATTCAAATTTCTCCTTCTTTATCTGTCTTTGAAGCGACAGTGGAGTGTATCTCCGATATTCTTACGAACTATCGGAATTGGTTAGGGCGAGGCTGGTAGCTTAGTGGTTAAAGCAGTGCCCCTGTAAGGCAAAGATCGTGGGTTTAGACCCCGCCTTTAGATTTACAGTACACAAATATCAACGTACGACAACGTTCCGAGATTGATTCACACCATGAAAGTAAGTAATGTAAAGTAACTTTAAAATAATATTACTTTTAAGAGATGGTGGTAATTCTTAGCTTAACAAGTATACTAGCCTATGTCACTGAGGTTTAACTTTACATACGGAAGTTTCCAAAAATCAGACGTTTTATGTGGAAATTTAATAAAGTTCGAGTTACACGGATCGCTTAGTTTCCCAGAAATAGTGCTAGTGTTTCACAGAAATATAACACTACCTGCCTGAAATTTTTTTACAGAGAATAAAATGAAACACTATCCTATTCTCAGAATGAATCTTTTGATTCAAAAGAGTCCCTTACCTTTGCTTGTTACAGTTTGACAATAAAAAAAAAATGGTTTGAAGGAGCAAATAGCCTATTTGTAAATATAAAGAAGCCACTATACTAGCAGTGGGCGAACATAGGCATTGGTTTCGATTCTCACTCAGTACAAATAAATTTTGCTGTGTAAAATGACGTAGAAAGTTTTTTATTGATAAAGTAATATTTTCAATTTTATTCCTATCTATTATGTATTACAAAAGGAACAATGTTTTGAATGTTGTGTTTTATAAATACGAAATGCGCAGAACAAAACTTAATCATTGTTATAACCCGAATCCGAATTTATTAAAAAAGAAAACACATTTGAACCTAGATTAAAATTGGAAACGAATGCCGATCAATGTACGAATTTATTTTTGTGTTAAGCCAGGTTTGCCGGGGCCAGTTTCCGAAGATGTGGAGGACGGGGAAACTGGTCCTCATCCGCAAGAAGGGACGCCCGGCGGACGAGCCGTCCGGGTACCGGCCCATAGTGCTGCTCGACGAGGTGGGCAAACTCTTCGAAAGAGTAATTGCCAAGCGCCTCGTCGAGCATCTCTCTAGAGTGGGGCCGGACCTGGCGAATACCCAGTTTGGGTTCCGCCGGTGGCGTTCCACTGTGGATGCCATCATGCGTGTGAGGACTCTGGCGGAGGATGCGGTTGCCCGGGGCGAGGTGATGTTGGCGGTGTCCTTGGACATCTCCAACGCCTTCAACACCTTGCCCTGGAGTTGCATCAGGGAGGCACTCGTGTACCACGGTGTGCCTCTCTACCTCCGCCGCATAGTCGGGGCTTACCTGACGGAGAGAGCCGTCGTCTACCCGAGTTCGACCGGAGTCGGTAGGCGTGAGATGTCTTGCGGTGTTCCGCAGGGATCGGTCCTGGGGCCGTTACTGTGGAACATCGGTTACGACTGGGTGCTTCGCGGTGACTTCGCGTACGGTGCCACCGTCACGTGTTATGCGGACGACACGCTGGTGACGGTGAGCGGGGCTACGCACCGCGAGGCAACCCTGAGGGCCACGACCGCGGTTGGCCAAGTCGTCGAGCGGATCCGGCGGTTGGGTCTCGAGGTGGCTCTGCACAAGTCCGAGGCCATGTTCTTTCATGGTCCTCGGCGCAGGCCAGGCCCGAGAGCCAGCCTTACAGTGGGAGGCACTCCCGTCGACATCAAGCCCCAGCTGAAATACCTGGGGCTCGTGCTTGACGGTCGATGGGACTTCGGACAACATCCCCGAAGCCTGCGCCCCAAGTTGGTCACCACGGCGAATGCCCTGAGTCGGCTGTTGCCCAACTTGAAGGGCCCAGGGGCCTCCTGCAGGAGACTCTACGCGGGTGTCGTGCGGTCCATGGCCCTATATGGGTGCCCCGTGTGGGCGAACACCCTGGGGGCCAGATTCCTGCCTCTGCTCCGTACGGCGCAGAGGACGATGGCCTCCAGGGCCATCAGGGGATACCGCACGATATCCTTCGAAGCGGCGAGTCTCCTGGCCGGATCGCCACCGTGGATCCTGGAAGCGAGGGCCCTTTCGGCACTATATCGGTTCCGAAAGGAGGCGCGGGAGCGGGGATTCGATCCCGAGCCCGAGGACATTCGGGCCGAGAAATCCCGGCTCCACCGGGACATGGTGGCCGAGTGGGAGCGACGACTTGGGCAACCACGCGCAGGGCACGCCGTGATTGCGGCGGTAAGACCCATCATGGGGGAGTGGCTAGAGAGGCCACACGGGAGCCTCTCGTACCGTCAGACGCAGGTTATCACCGGGCACGGTAGCTTCGGGCGGTATCTGCATCTGATGGGTATTGAGCCAACGCCCGAGTGCCATCACTGTGACGCGAGCGTGGACTCGGGGCTGCACACGCTCACCGAGTGTCCGGCGTTTGAGGCGCCGAGGCGGGAGCTTGTGCAGGCCCTGGGGGTGAGAGTGCTCACGCTCTCCACCCTGCTCGCGGCGATGGTCCGCTGCGCGGATGCGTGGGCGGCCAGCGCCTCTTTCTGCGAGCAGGTCATGCTCGCGAAGGAGACAGCGGGACGGGCGCGGCGCGATGAGCGAGAAAGACTCGCGGACATCGCTGCACGCGCCCGAAGGCAGCTCGGGCGTCGGAGGGCGCTAACCGACCTCCGCCCCCCATGAGCGCGGGCCTGAGGGTGACGGGTGGAGCCGCCCGTCACCCTAGCAGAAGCAGGCCACGGCGGCGGCGCGCATCGTAGGACGTTGCGCGCCTCCCCACACCGGGGTTGAGTCGGGGACGGCGTGGTCCCCACCTCCCGAGGAGGGCCAGACCGAAAGGGATGGCCCTGGGTCAGCCGGGGTGCGAGGGATATGTCGCAAGACAACCTCACCTTCGGCCTAGCACCACGACCCACAGACGGCGTGCGGTTTAGTCGGTTCGAGTCCGACATAACCTACTCCTCCGGCTCCGGAGGGGCGGGTATACGTGGGGATTTCCCGCACGTAAAAAAAAAAAAAAAAAAAGCCAAGTTTGCCCTGTGCAAAATATCTGAGGTTATCGATTTGCACTACTAAACATCAATGTAAGTGACTGTGTGTCTATGAACACACACACGGACACACACATACACAGATACACACACACATTCCTGCACATGTTTCCTTACTTTTCCTTTACGACCTAAAACCCTGTTGGAAGAAAATGCTATAATTACTAAAAAAGTTATTTTGCTGCAAATAATTCACAACGTATATTTGGTCATATATGGAATCGAAATCTAATTCAAAATAATTTCATTTTGTCCATTTTGCTGCAAATATTTGAAAATTTTATATGAAAAATTTATGCAATTTAGTTTATTACGAACAAGTTATGGAGATGAAATGTTAAATATTTTATTAGTTGAAAGTTTTATTGAACCCGTATTACGTACACAGCTTGAATTTATATGAATCTCTATTATAACGTGCGACCGTAAAAAGAAATATGAGCGTTAATAAACCTCTGCCTACGCCATCGGCGATTCACAGGCGTGAGTATATGTATGATGCACAATTATAGGGATGATGAACGGACTCTAGTAGTAGTAGTAATATATTAAAAAATAAGATAAATTAAGTTGTCGGAATATAATTTGTTAAATTAAATTGTCAGAAAATAAAAAATAAAAAAATTGGTTCGATAGACCGTCGCATGTAACCCTGCAGTTAATAATACGACTGCTGTATAGGTGCAACAATGACGCTAACCGAAGCGTTGGTAGTTTAGGAGTGTCGGCCCTACAATAGAAAGGTCCCGGGTTTGAATCCTGACCATTACCCTACCGACGTGCACCCACTCCTAGCACAACCAATTTAGCTTAGCTGAAGGGGTTAGATAAAAAACAAGTGATTTTTTTGTGATGAAATTTACAAAAGCTTGCTAACGGCTCACTGGTCTACCGATTCGTGGGAGAAATAAAATATTTGAAATTATTATAAAAAAACAAACAAAATATTGTTACTTTCGAAATATTTTATGAATTGTATGCTTTCTACATTAGTTACAGCATATTTATAACTTTTAAATTGAGCTCTAATTAATAAAGTTTCTTAAAAGACCGATGACAAATATTTCACAACGTGTTCTTCATAAATATTCTGAGAACATTTGCGATACACTCAATCTTATACCTCATAAGTTCCTACGTTACTACTCCACAAGCACAATTTTAAAGTCACTACCAATTTAAACGTATATTATTCGCAGAAATCGAACCAGCTCCACAGAGGGCTTACGTGCCGGGCCGTTAGCGCCGCATTATTTCCACACAGTTACTCCCGATTCGGAAGAAAAGGACCTCCTCTGGAAGCCATAAAGTATTCAAAACATTTTGACATTTCCAGAATCTTGGCTTGGTGCCAAGAGCTCGGTTGGTCTCGCAACTTGCGGCCGCACGTCTGGAGAGAAGGCATTGCTTCTTGCATAAGAAATGGCGCTACTAACCACACTATGACAATCTATTTCATTGTGTTGAATTGTTTTAGTGACCTCTTTACTATGCCAGACTTAGTCGTTTCAAGATTCGTAGCTAGTTTATGTTTCATACTAAATGTGTAAAGGTGGGTACTGACTGGTGCTGCTATAAACTCGTGCATTTAGATTTGGAAACAAGTCAATAACAATCCATTGGTGTAGTAACGGTTTATTCAACATTCACCCTAATATTAAAATGCTCACTATGAATGATAAATTGTGCCCTGATATGCCGATTAGTGCACTTCTTTACCTACTCTAAAGAAGTGCACTAATCGGCATATCAGGGCACAATTTTTCATTCATAGTGACCTATCATTGGGTTATTTTCTTCGATTGAGTTTCGGATAGGTTTTTTAACCAAAACTGTGCCAATTGCTTTCTAATGTAAGTATATTAATAAAAAAGCTGTAGTTTGTTGCGTATTTGTTTCAAGGAACTGATTTAGGTCTTCTGTTTAATTGCAATTTATACGTGCACACACGGAACAGAATGTACACTGGTTAATAGTTAAATTATCGTTTCCCTGAAGTGTATCAGAAGGCTTCTAGGGTAATTTAGGCTAATGGACAGTGGCATAAACCTATGTAACTACCTATCGCGGTGACTATGACCAACCCTGCATAATTTAACTCGCAATAGCAAAGGCGCTGTTTAATCTCCACTTAAGACTACATAAGACCGTTTGTATTTTATTAACCTACTTCAAAATGGAAGTTATTAGGTCCAGATATAGGTGTGTATGAATTACTGAGCTTATTCTTGCCACCTACTGGCAAAAAGTGACCTATTGCTATTCCACACTATAATTTATCGGAGTCAAAATTTATCCTGAGATATTCAACTGTTTTGGCAAGATTGAGTAACAAAGCTCCATGGCAACTTTAGCATTTAAAATAAGAATAATATTATTGAGACAGCACTTAAATATGCACGATTTATTAGCGCTGTTGGTTCTCAATGGAGTAAAATAAAGCCACCCCATTTCTTCCTGTGGGTGTCGTAGGTGACTAAAGTATAGGGCTGTTCTCTATCCGACAGTATATATACGGGCCTTGACTAAGTGCCCGCTGGACAGCTATAAATAGGCTTGCCCCTATGACATGGGACCGAAAATCTTAGTTGTCGAAACGAGGTTGTTAATATACCTCTGCTTACCCCTTCGGGAATTTATAGGTGAGGATATATATGTATGCTTCCATGATTCCAAACATGATGTTGTTTCCACTTCCATTCCTTGTGAAATGCACATTGTTTCATTCGTTAGTCATCGTCCGGTTGGTGTTCACCTGACTTTGAACAAACTACTTATTATTTTAAGCGCGCTCGCAGTAACCGAGTTTGTGAATTCACGTGCTCAAAGCGTTAGAAATTAAAAGAGCTGGACTTAATTCTGTTACAGCATTGTGGATTGTAAATACGTTTACCACCCATACGTGATTCTGAGGACATTCTAAATAATAATATATTTTTTGAGCAGTCTGACTGGGAAAGTACCTCCGCCCTACAGAATACCGCACCACAATAACCTCGTGTTGTGTTCCCGGCGGGCAGCGACTGATCAAGAGTTCTGACCGCCCTAGGCTAAATGAGGAAGCGCTCCCGCCAGGTGTGTTACGGACGGCCTAAAGTTAGTGAGTAGAGTAATAGTGTGAAAATTTTAAACAGGCACAACCAGCAGGGCTAACATGCGCGCGTCGTCAAATATCTCGAATCGAGATGAGATATCATCTCGAGTCTTCTCGAGCGAAGTAACGCCGACATATTTTGTCGCGTCAAACTTTTTCAATTGTTATCTATGGCATACACATTTTTTAAACATTTATTCGATAAAATCGGCCCGATACGGCCATTTGCTCGAAAGCACAGACTAGTTAGGGATGCTAGGTATGAAAAAGAAAAAAAATAGTGCAAACAATTTTCGACCTTATTGACATGACATGCTATCGAATTTTTTTTCTTATATTCGTGATCAGCGTTATCAATTAATGCGAAAAGACACGTAACAAAGGAAATGTCATTAAGGTCGAAAATTGCTTGCAGTCGCACAAAGGTACTAAATTTTGATCCGAAATGAACCGAGCACAAGAAAAGTTTACACGAGATAACTTGTCGTCGACCAAATGAAGGACGAGAGACAAAACATTTTAAATGTCAAAATTCGAGTAAATAAGGGCACGTATGTTACAATTTGCAGACACTAAAACTTTTTTTTGTTAAGTAGAGATGATTTCTCGAAGTCGAGTTATGTCGACATCTGACAGATCGCCATGAAATTTGCCAAGTTACCAGCAGTCGATATCGACATAAAACGGCAAAATGCCTCGAGATAGCTATCTCGTGGCGCGCATGTTAGCCCTTCATGCTACCAACAGTCGACATATCGACATAAAACGGCAAAATGCCTCGAGATAGCTATCTCGTGGCGCGCATGTTAGCCCTGCAGGCTGCACTGTTTAAATTCCGGATTTCCAATACAAAATGACGTTAAAATTTACGCTTTCCCATACAAAATGAAGTTAAATTGTACGCTTTCCTATACGAAATGAAGTTAAAATTTACGCCAGTTATCTTTGTTCTAACCGCGCTTTTTAAATTTAAAAATTTATTGTTAAAATTAGGAACTCTCAAGCGCATTTAGTTTTAGTGTTTTGTCTCGGTCTAGTTGAAATACGTAGGGTTGATGCTATGATGGTAGATTAGTGCATAAGAAGACACGATTTCAGCGCGCCCGCCCTCCCGATCCTCGCGCCCTAGGCTGCAGCCTAATTAGCCTAAGGGTTAATCAGGCATTGCCGGCGGGGGTCCATATCGGCTCTCATAAAATTTGTATTCATATTTACGATTTTACTACGAATTGGAGTTCATAATAATCACTCTTCATAATTTTTTTCTTCATAAACTTTATGTTCATACATTAATATTCCTATAATCGGAACTCATAACACCCCGTCATCATATTTTTTTATTTCATAATGTTTTCATTAAGAAGGTGTTTAATTAATATTTTTTTTATTCAGAATAGTTTTCTTCATAAGAGACAATGTTCATATTATTTGTGTATAGTATGAGAGTAGATAAAGTAGTGTATGACACTGTACATAACTTGGTCTTATAACACTCGTGTGATACAATAAAAGATTCTGAAACATATCTCCGACAAACGTTTCCCTGCCGAATGATCCACCGACAGAATGTTTCGCTTATGAGTTTTTCATCTACAGAACATTTCACATACAGGCAGTTCGCCGATAAAACGATTCATTTTTGGTTAAATCGACGACAGAACCTTTCCCCTACGAACGTTTCGCCGACAGAACGATTAAATAATGAGTGAACCGACGACAAGGTCGACGGAGCCCCGCTACGCGGGGCTCCTACTTCTGGGTGGTTTATAAAAAAAATAACCACGAAGGCCTAGCCTTCTAACCTAACCTATCCAAGTCGGGGTAATCTGAGTTGGGGTGTTAACTATATTGTAAATTGGTGAAAGATATATATATGAATATAAATTTTATTATAAAAGTGATGTATGTTTATTAACAGTATGAATTTTGATGTATAGGATAAATAGCACTTCTGATTAAGAAATATATGAAAGCAAAAATGAGTACAAATAAATGTATGAACAATAAAATTATGAAGTCGATTCATTTGGCGTTTTAATATTTATTGAAATAAAAATTATGAAGAGTGATCATTATGAAATAAAATTGTATGAAACATATTTTCGGACTTTCGATGTTAGGAGTTAAAAAGTTATGTAAGAAAAAGCGCACCGTCCCGGCGGTGAGTAGGTTAGCCAGAGCTCACTGGAGAGTTTTTGTGCTGTCAGCGGGAAGAATTGTCCTGCTTTATCTTCTACACTGATGGCACAGAAACTCTGTTCTAAAAGGGTCGGCAGCGCGCATGTGACACCCCTGGTGTGGCTGTTCGCACCCGTGTGAGGACAAACTTAATGCATAGGATTTTTGGATGTGTTTTGAAAACCCTCTAGAACTAAAGTAAGTTTTACAGAGAGATCTTTTTTCTCTATATACTACTTAGATGGTGCCACTTTCCATCAGATGGGCCGTGTGCTTGTCTGCCACCTAAGTGGTATAGTATTGTCCTCATACGGGTGCGAACAGCGTACCAGATAGTAGGATTTTCTCTCATCCCTTCGATTTCGTCAATCGCGTTTGTTACTAATGCGTTCATTAGTACGATAGTGTCTACTGTAGCGTACTTTATCCGTTTCTACATCGTCCCTGCATTCAAGTTTTGCGAAAACATATACATATATGTAATGCCAAACAAAGCTGACTTATAAAGAAAGGTATACGGTGTAAGGTAGGAAGGTCTTTGACTTCCGTGAACGCAATGTAGTTTGGATTGTGCCTTATTCTTTTACTCTATAATTCAAGGGTAATGCACTTAACCGATAATGCGCTTTACAACGTGAAATTAAATAAAACACTTTATTGTAACGTAATATTTATTTTACACCATGTTGTGTCCTTACTTTCAGAATTAATCATGGTAACATTAATCCTAGTAAACAGTTTTACACATTAGGTATATAAAATATTCTCAGTACGTATTCTGGTAAAATAAAAATATCCAGTGTACAGGCACATTTAAATTAAATCCCGTGTTTGTGCACGATCTCGGCGGTACACTGGCTGTAATCCACTTATTTACTGTACTGAAGATATTTATACTTCTTTGTATTTTTGTTGAATTTATCCTTCAAGGATTCCCAGAGAAGTTCACAGAACTTCGTAAATGTGGCTTCGGTGTAATATGAGCTTTTGCTTTTGGAGGCTGGCTAATATTGTTTTATTACTGCCTGTTAGCCTTGGATATTATCAAGTTTGGTCAGAAACCCTAACATGGCGTTAATAGTAATAGTTTTATATCAATCAATCAATCAGTTAGCCCACCACAGTGGCCACCAGTGTCCACTGGCCTCCACTAGCCTCATAATAGGCCTCTCCCAATGTGCATAATTTCGTCCGATTCTCCGCCTTCCGCATCCACTCTGTTCCAGCTACCTTTTTCAGGTCATCACTCTATCTGTGTAATATTCTGATTGTACATAAATGGCGCACATTGGGAGAGGCCAACTAGCAGTGGGCTAATTGATGGATGTGTGCGTGATTTATATTTTTAATATCTAGGCATATAGTGAGTATAATATTATTTAGCTGACATGTTTCATGTGACTATCAAACTGATGATCTCTATTGATCACCTTTGTATCAAATGATTCTCCTAAGTTTAATATACATACATACATACATACATATAATCACGCCTTTATCCCCGGAGGGATAGGCAGAGGTGAATTAACACCCACATTTCACCAATCTGATTCGGTCCCATGAAATAGGGGGTGAGCCTATTGCCGTATTCCGGGCACTATTGTTGACTCGAGCCATGCAGATGCTGGCTGAGTTTGGGCTGTACATATCTGTCTGATGTTAAAGTTAATCAGCCCTATCCCTTAGTTACCTTGTACGACACCACATGGGAAGAGAAGGGGTGGCCCAAATTCTACTCTGCCGGGAACCACGCGGCGTTTAATATACAATCATACTAAATGCATATGTTCCATGCCATTTAAATTCTGACGTCGACGTATAGAAAATCGATCTTCCACAATACATCGAATAAACCACATAAAAATACTTGTGAAATCATTTCCGAATCACGTCACACGTCACTTATGTATCATTGATCGACATCGGGACAGCGCACATTTAAATTGCGAACATGTCACGACTGACGCGTTCGACGTGTTCAATTAGCGATAATCGTTCGCGAATGAATAAGTGAACTTATTGAACGAACTGTTTGTTTTATACGAGTTCATTACGTTTTGATTTGAATTTCGAATGGAAGACAAAAAATGTAGATACAGGATGATTTGTTGACTAAGGCTCAGTTGCGCCATCTTACTTTAACATGAACAGTGCTGGTCAGATATAAAATAGGTTGCACATTTTGACAAGAGGTAATATGACGTCAAAACTTTACGCCAACTTTAACCGGCCTCGCTTGGCTAAAGTCTGACAAACAATACACTTTCGTCATCGCTTGTCATCAAAACTGACTGTCTAAAAAACTGAAAGCAAAATATGACAGCTTACATCCAGTATTACCACATTTAAAAAACCATAAGGAATTTGAAGGAATAATGTCTCATTTGACTTGCAACTCTAATAACTTTAACCGAGGTACTAAATACACTGGTGCAACGCATTTAGCCGAAACCGTTAAAGTCAGTGTTACTGTTGATGTTAAATTTGATGTAAACCTCTTACTTTAGCAGGTAGTATAGTGCAACCAAGCCTAAATGTTGTATATTTCTTTTAAAATTGTTATGTCAAATGGGATAAATAGATTAAAATAAAGTTATTTCTCAATGCATTTGCCTATATTTATAATATGTATGTAAGTCCAAAAAAAACTATCTTAATATGTTTATCCGCATTCTAGATTTCATAACACAAGCTAGTTAAGCTGTGCTTACTTTCTTCTAGTCTAGATAGTGCTGTGTCGAGTGTTCTACAATATTTATTTACCTTGATTATATAGCATGAATTAAAATGGCAGCCTTATCGCTTAAAGGAATATAGTAGGCAACATTAGGTATATTACGCCAATTAAAAATAAACCTCACAATATCTTGCGGAAATAAAAGGCATACAAATAAGGAAAATAAAAGGTAAAGCCATATCATGTCTAAAATGCAAATTATTTAATTATTTAGGCGCCTAACAGTTTAAACAATTGGCACTATTAACACAGAAGGCTGTGAAATAAAAAGCAATGTAAAACAGTTTACGGAGTAGGTACTATTTACAAAAGCAAAAATATTCAATGTTCAAAGCATTCGACGAACTCACAAACTCAAATGTAACATGCTTCGTACGTGATTGCATACGAACTGGATCTATATCTATACGAATAGAGTTTATAACGTTAAAATAAAAGCAATTTCATGAATGCATATGAATTTTATATTCTCTGTTGACGATATTTTGTTTGTCTATCTCTGTATTTCACTGTTTTTTTATACCACTGAGGTGAACCGTGCCCTAAGGACGTGTGCAAACACCAGGGGAGTCACACTCGTGCTGCTGACCCAGTAAAGACAGAGTTTCTGTGTAGTCAGTGTAGAAGACAAAGCAGGAAAAGCCTTTGGTCTTCCCATTGACAGCACAAAAACTCTCCAGTGAGCTCTCAACACGAGGTTATTATGACCGAGTTATTCTGTAGAGTGGAGGTACTTCCCCAGTCGGACTGCTCAATTGGACGGAAATACCGTCGTGTCCTACCTCCTACAATGTATTTTTTTTATAATATGTTTTTATAAGTATGTTTATCTGCACTCTAGATTCCATAACGCAAGCTAGTTAACCTATACTTACCATGTGTCTAGATATTGTTGTGTAGAAGGGTTGTAGATTATTTTCTGTACTTTGCCTTTTTGTTTGTTTTGAGGAATCACCGAAGGGGTTTAGCCAATTTTGATGGAATTATTACTGCATATATAGCTGTAGCGTAACTCACACTGAGATTGCTTTTTTTATTGAAAAAAAAACCGGTCTTAGTGTAAAAATATTGAAAACCAGATTTACGTAGATGCAGTCGCGGGCAACAGCTAGTAAAAATATAAATACAAAATCTGCACAAAGAAAGTGTATTGTACAAACCGTCATTTCGCAGGGAGTTGACTGTTCGGTTACCGCACGATACAACCTTTTGATCAGCGGACCAGACGTGAATAAATAAAGTTCTTTTGGAGCACGCTGTATTATTCACACGTACACTCGCAAACAGTTTGTTCAGTTAACCCTTTAACTGCAGCTTTCGTTCACTGTCAACTTGCATTTTGATTTTGTTGTAAGTAGCGGGGCCATATTTTATATCTCGAACATGTTTCCCTTTATACAAAATCTGAAAATAATGTATATTTTATGTTCTATTCTTTAATACACGCTGATTATATGAGATCAATAAAACAGATTTGTGTTCCTCTCTCCTATTCTTTTTTTATACAACTGAGATAGCAGACAAGCACACGAGCCACCTGATGGAAAGTGGTTATCGTGGTCATGGACGTGTGAAACGACAGAGGAGTCACACTGGTAATGCCAACCCTGTAAACACAAAGTTTCTGTGCCGTCAATGTAGAAGACAAAGCAGGCATAGCCTTTGGTCTTCCCACTGACAGCACAAGAAATCCAGTGGGCTCTAACTACCCACCTCACCGCCGGAAACACTATGCGAGGTTATTATGGCCACGGTATTCTGTAGGGCAGAGATTTTTCCCCAGTCGGACTGCTCAATTGGACGGAAATACCGTCGTGTTCTACCTCCTTTCTTTTGTATGGCTTATCTTCATCTTCATTCTTCATCATCATCATCAGACTATATTAGTGCACAGCTGGACATAGCCCTCCCCTAACGACACCTGGTCGGAGGGCGTACACTACGCTTGCCGAGTCGCGGTCTCCACTCAAGAACACTTTTACCCCAACGGTTGTCGGTTCTTCGCGAAACTGCATTACGTATTGTAATAAAAAAATTCAATTTCATTGCAACAAATATTGAAGCTACATATTTCCAGGTAAATAATACTTTGATAACAATCAAATTAATTGATATTATCGTTTTACAGTAATCAAATCACCGTCTATATGTGTATGTAGTAGGCAACAAACTTAATCAGTCGTTCAACTAACCGCCTAGACCGCACCTTTTAGTAATGGCCCGAATGATATTCTGCCATTTGATCAAACAGCAAGGCAAATTCCTTGGATCTGCATGGTTATAAGTCGGTAGCGCTGCTTTTCGCAACAAACCTATAATAGCTTTCTGTCATATTTCTGAGTGGTATAACTCCATTGCCTAAATAAACGGCGCGCCAATCAATGAATATTCAGCCGTAGCCGCCGTTTACTTAAAAGGCTAGGCTTTTAGTTGGCTGTGACATTTACGCTACAGGGCACTGAATTATTCAACCGGTAAATTAAAATATTTTTGTGATACAATCAGTTTGTATGGCTGTCGACAATATTTTTACTACTAATTCAATGTTGTTAAACTACTGTTATTAAATAGTCGGTACCGTTATAATAGCGATAGGTCTCATTGTTTGAGTGGATAAACATGGGTTTGCGTTAAATACAGTGTTATGTTAGTAAACTAATTGGTTTAAATTTAATTTCTTTACAAGTTTCAGAACTTTGTTAGTGGAGTACACAACTTAAACGACGCGCAAACCGCAGCTTTGTTCAAGTGAATAGCCCAGTGGGCTCACAAAATTGTTGAAGTATTTACTATCATAAAATGTACGGTAGTAAAAATATATAGTTGGTATTCTAAATAAATTGGTTTGGTTTTCAATTTAGTATTCAGGCAAAGTGGAATGTATTATAACCCTTTTGACTTGGAAGCAAGCTCACTGAATACCTTTGATGAAGCGTCTTATCACAATAATATATATTACTACAAAGTGTAGCCAACTACGGACGGCCTGGTGCTTGATTCAGGTTTATGCGACTGGATAGCGAGTGTATCACGTCACCGGTCACTCCACTCTCTGCAGTCAATCGAAGAAGTTAAAGCTAGTAAAGTAAAGCAAAGCAAAAAGTAAAGTAAAGCTAAAGTAATAAAATAAAGGATAGGTGAATAAGAAGCTTTGAAAATATTAGTCTGTTTAAGCAGTTATATGTAGGTATTGTAATTAATTGGCGAGATTTAGATAATATGGGTTGAATGAACGTTCATTGGACGATACCGTTTAGTAAAGAGCCTAGGCGGTTAATTAATCGGCTGATTAAACTAGTTGGCTGTGAGATATATCATTTAATTCAGCTGTAGAGAGAGGTAAAGTAAATACAATTCCTTGAGTTACTACAACTTCAACAGAAGATACAGTGGAGAAATAACAAGAAGTTTTCCTCGACTAGGTTTATTTACTGTTTGATCTACTGATTTCTGTGCTCCAATATAATAATTACTTCGTGAACCATACTACTTCGAATTTCAATAGGTACATATTTAAAAATATTCAGCTAAAATTAAAGCAGAACTAAATTTTCAACTTTTAGTCTGCTGAATTCTTTTTTATGTCCAACCCACGTAATTGTCCAAGCTCAAAAATGGACAGTGTTGCAAACTGCACGGTAGACACAAAGCGACACGAGGAAGCGTAAAATGCCGTATCCTCTTTTTGTAGTGCAAAAAGTGGCTACATAGTACACCGCAAAAATTCACTCCGTAAGAATTAACGAATGCCGCGCCACGGCCACCAAAAAACATCAAAATGCTTTGAAATTTGCGCCGCAAACTGATGCCAGCCACTTGTTAGCTGTCTACTCTCATAATCAAGTTAGGGATATTGTTGTATACATGCTAAAATATTGACACAGTTCAGAAACAGACATCGATGTTGCCAGGCCTTCGCTTACAACTGTGGCCTTAATTAAACCATCAGATGTTAAACAAACATGACTGAAACACATGACAGAATTGTAATTACCCAAATGTTGAATATAACAATTTGAAATGAAAAAGCATTCATTTTATTCTGAGCCGGACAGATGGGAATTACGTTTGAATTCAGTTATAACTACGGTGTATTCGTTTTTTTTTCTTTGTTTCTTTCATAAAAGTTGTGTCAGCTGGCTCGCTACAAATACGCTGGGATGATTTTTTTCTATGAGTAAAAAAGTGCCACCCGCTGTGGAAAATGTTAGGTGAATTATTTTATCCGATCAACGTTTATTTTTCTGCTCGCTGTATAGGTATTTATTCTTGGAAACACTGTTTCACATTTTCCAAAATACGTACATTGCTACGGATTTAAACAACTGTGTCTTGAATAGTTATAGAAAAGTTTGTGCTCTGGCTACATAATTTTAAAGTATCATATATTATATAAATAGTATAGTTTTTAATACATATGCTCGTCTTTTGATTTTCTCTATCGCTATCCAGTTATGGTCAAATTATTATTATTTAATTACAGTGTGTGTAATTACAGGGTGTACTAACAATATGTCTACGAGCGCTCTATGTTGAACAAACTGTGTGCTGTATAAACACACTCGTGGTTATTAACCAGCGGCCGCAAGTAAAACAAAGCGCAGAGAACAAACCTACACTGCTGTGAAGTATAACTGGGCATCTGGTAAATTATTTGCCACTATGGTATATAAAAAAATGTAAATTAACTGCACCACGCTGGATTGTAAAAAACTGAGGTGCAGTCTAGAAGATACGGACTACCATTACTGATGCTATTAGCCTTAAATACTAGTCCCTAACTTGACGGCCTTGATAGATGCTTTCTTACGCCCCGCTTGAAGAACCTGGGACTGTAGGAATAGGGGAACACCTGCGCGGCCAAAGCTCTCCAAGGTGCCAGCTCCGTATCGTGTGGCTGAGGTTGCGACTGTTAATGATTGTAAAGGGGTCGCAAAATAGTTACTCAATAAAAGCTAGTCAATATACTTTATTTGTTTTCTTGTATTATTCAAAACAATAAATAAATAATGTGTTTTATCGTAGTCAAGTCTTATTTTTATCGGAAAATTATCAAATGATTATAATTCCGCAGACTACTATATATTATAATAATATATTTATAAGTTCATAGTTTTGCTACTCAGTCACAAGAACAGCGTTAAAAAGAGATAACGGGAATCAACGCGATCATGTTATAAGTATACTTACATACCTTTGATTGCCTGACGTTTCGACCCCGTTATCTTTGTTGTATATCATGGAACGTGAGAGTTTAAAAGTTAGTTTAACGATGAACAGACCCATACCATTGTCTCTCCTTGACTATCAGCTTTCAAACAAGTCTTAACTTTCATAATAATCCCACTAATTTCAAACTTCAGACCTATCCTGATTTCATAGCCTCTAAATATTCCGCGAGATTTATCCTGACTATGAAATATGGCTTTGTCATAATTTTTTTTTTTCTGATATAGCAAAAATCCATATACCCCGTTACCTAACACGGCAATCGACGGAGCATTACGGTACCTCAAACAATAATCTTGCGAGCCAAGCTTCGCCTCGCCGTACCTCGTGCCTCACTGGCTCACATCGCAAGCCATCGATTTTAAAACGCCTCGGCTAAGCCGCTTTCGTATTGTTTACATATTGGATTCTGCTTTAATGGAATCGTTCTGATTTGTTGGCGAATCACGTTAATCTTAAATTGTTGAGTGTTTTCTGTTGCGACATTTAATTTCAACAGATTTTTAGTTAAGTGTATTGTGTAGCCATGGTTTTGGAATGAAATATGTGCTGCTAACTTCAAATGAATACGAAATTCTTGGAATCTTGAAATTAAATTCTGATTGAAATTTAGTGTGGCGAGCATCATTTCAACTTGCTTTGGCGTGACTTTATGAAGAGTATCAGATAAATTGTGTTTAATTTAGTGTAATATTCACGTAAATCATCCACAATATCAAAGAATATAGAACCTTGCGAATGCATTCAGTATAAATGAAAGCCACTGCGGTTTCATAAACCGCTCTTAAGATTTATAATTCGGTATCTCACCTGGAGAAAAGTCACGTAAGGTTGTGATAGCTCCAACTGCTGCACTATCCTATCAAGCTAGATTTGAATATAGATTGTATTGTTTTATAACTCTTTGTACTTTCTTTTTAGAGTTCAGGAACTAATATCGAAATGGATGCAATTGGAGTTTTACTGAAAATTATATTTGTGAGCTTTAGTACCATTGGAAGCACAACGTTGTCTTTTTTCTGTTTAAGAGCGTTTTTACATTCATCCGATATCCGTTATCCGATATCGGTATCCGACGCCAATATCCGACCTCCGACATCATGTGCTGTTTTTACATATATCCGATAAAATCAGCCCGATACGGCTATGGGTTCTTTTTCTTTTCTAAAATAAGTGGAATATCGTTGGCGACAAGAGCCCGCCGGATTATGTCATTAATGTACACGTGCCGTGAAAGCCGTCCCGCGCTCCTACTGCGTGAGGAACCATGGTGTCCAAGGCTACCAACTTCTTCTCCACAGCGACATCGATACGGAGAGACGCAAGGAGCACCCAAACGATAC
Organism: Eilema caniola; assembly: GCA_949126895.1. Taxonomy (NCBI): domain Eukaryota; kingdom Metazoa; phylum Arthropoda; class Insecta; order Lepidoptera; family Erebidae; genus Eilema; species Eilema caniola. The sequence continues at coordinate 23,032,471 of OX421479.1, read as the reverse complement.
GGAAGGTGTTATCGTCCAACATGGTGCCAATGTTGAGTGATGGTAGGGCCTGTAGCCAAACACCGGATTCCCATTCCCCCACAGCCAAAAGGCGAGCACGTTCCGCGACATTGGTAGACGTAGAAATGAGATGTTTTCTTACCATGTTGCAGAGCGGCACGTCCCATTGTCTCTGGGTAGATGGGTTGGCTGGCAAATCAGCGTTTGGTTAAACATATCTTTTTCTTATTTCCGTGATCAGCGTCATCTATAAACGCGAAAAGACAGGTAACTAGGAAAATGTCATTTAGGTCAAAAATTGCTTGCAGTCGTTGTTTTATTCTCTTTATGATCCGATATCGGGCCAACACAGTGGTGTGCTCCAATAAACGGTTATTGGGCCGGGTAATGTGAAAGACAGATACAATATCATACATTTGAGTTCCTCCGATATTGGATATCGTATATCGGGTATCGGATAGTGTGAAACGCTGCACTGTTGCTAAATGAGATGACACTGCATATCATCATCATTCTCTGAACTTTTTCCCAAATTTTCAGTTTCAATAGTGCGCCTGAAATTCAATATTTTCCATGAAATGACTGCTATCTGACCTCCATAACAAATCGAGAAGCCTGGTAGGTAACTGAAAAACGATCCTCACTGAAATTGTAGCATTTCACTACAAAACTCAGTAGATAGTGTTCGACATAAAACCACGAATATGGATTACTTCATCAATTGTTTTGAGTGATTAGCTGAGTGTATATACATCAAAAAGTAAGTAAATCACCCTCCAAACCTTAAATTTAACCGAACCTCCACAATCCACTGGCGATATACTAATTTTTTTTATACTACTTTGGTGGCAGGCAGACTAGCACACGGCCCACCTGATGGAAAGTGGTTACCGTGGCCTATGGACGTGTGCAATACCAGGGGAGCCACACTCGTGCTGCCAACCCTGTAAACACAGAGAGTTTCTGTGCCGTCAGCATAGAAGACAAAGCGGGAATAGCCTTTGGTCTTCCCACTGACAGCACAAAAACTCTCCAGTGAGCTCTGGCAACCCTACTCACCGCCGGGAACACAACACGAGGTTATTATAGCTGCGGTATTCTGTAGGGCGGAGGCTTCCCCAGTCGGAGTGCTCAGTTGGACGGGAATACCGTCGTGTCCTACCCCTTCTAAATCAAACACAAACAAATCAAATAAGTATTGTCCCGTAATATTCAAGTGTCCATTAATAACTACATAACGGAAACCCACAGAGCAATCCTGAAGACAAATGAACGCACAAACAGTAGATCTGCAGTTTTAGTTCCGTGACGGTAGTCGTAAAATCGGCGGTGACGTCACAACTTCCGTTGCGCAGGCATACGTGACCCTATCCATTAATCTAGTTAAGGAAAACCATAAATTCGTGCAACTAAGTAAAATTATAATTATTATCATAACTAGGTCAGATTTATAATAATGGGCCAGATCTATTAGGGGAAATACAGTTATAGTAATTGTAGACAATTTCCTTTAGACATGTTGTCGTGGGCAGTGAAGGTATAATTAACTCTCTGACCATATACTGTATAGACACGGCTAATTAACAAAATAAATTGTGAACAACGGCTTGAAATACGCGTCACGTGTCAGTCAGAATGTTTTAGAATGTGTGTATATTTGCGTAAGTCAACTTATACCAAATTAGTAGATTCCTTTTACGCCGCATTGTGGTGCCAATTACTGTGTCTATAGAGTTTGTATATAATCTAAGCAGTGAATATTCCAATGTATAAGCAGGCATAGAATGAACGTGGGGTTATACTACGAACCTGCTTCAAGTATGTACACTTATAGACCTTTAAAATGTGTGTAACCACATATCTATTTTTCTCTCGCTGATTATTGTTTTTTTATACCACTTATTAGACAGATAAGCACACGGCCCACCTAATTTTAAGTTGTTACCGTCGCCTATGGACGTATGCAACATCATGGGAGTCATACTCTTGCTGTCGACTCTAAAAGAACAGAACGTTTCTGTGCTGTCAGTACCGAATTTAAAGCAGGACAAGCCTTTGGTATTTCCACTGACAGCACAAAAACTCTCCAGTGAGCTGTTTTTATACTTTATAAGGCGGAGGTGTAATTTAAATCGCCATTTTTACTAACTATATCTTGGTCTCACCTAAAGAGTGGTTAAACCCATCACCGCTATAATAATATCAATTTCTTTGAGACTCCTACTTGTTTTTGATAATTTCAGAATTCATTTTTCTCTGCTGCAATTTGGAAAATTAATTAGAAGCAGTTACTACTGCCGTTACACGCATAAAACATATTTATTTAGTTAATACCCCTTAATTTGATATTATAATTAATGCTAATAAAAATAGGGATTCTAATTTTAAATCTTTAGTTATTAATTGAACCTTACCTCAATGAACTATTCACATCGTCAATCAATTTGACGTGAAATTATCTTATGAATAACTGCGAACATATTAATCAAATTTGAAGACTGAAATGTAGAGAAACTGTGCGAATTTGATACTTGGTAAAGGTAAACGACCAATGTTGACTTGGGCACCACAAATAATATTTATATATAATTAAAAATACCAAACATGTGGTGTATGGACTCTTAGCCGAAACATTTTCCCAGTAAAAATAACATTGGTTACGCATACAGAAATTTATTCATACTCTAAGCTAAACTGAACTGAATACTTTTTTAAGATTATTTTCAATCTCGTAATGAACAGCAAGGGTAAGGGTTCTCATTAATATGAAATGTATTTACATGCCACACTCATATGAATAATGACTACAATAATTACGCTATGCACTGGTAATACTTACGTTACTATGTATTCTATTCGAGTATTACTGTCAACTGCAAAAGTAGCAGATGTAAAAACTTAACAATGAATGGCTACTTTTCTTCATATTAAAGAAAGATTTGTAAGCTGCCTAAACTGATTACATAAACACTTCGTCCATATACTGTATGAACACAGCCGTTCTAACAAAATGTAGCACGAAAAAGGCTTGAAAGACGCGTTTTGTAAGAGTAAGCTAATGACAATATTGTTCTTTTAAACTGCTAGTCTATGGACTAGCACTTTATCCACTTGAAAGAAAATAACCACAGAATTCACTTGACCATTTTACCTCTATTCACCCGTTGATCCCTATTCATCCGGTTTTACTTGGTACCTGTGTTTAAACCTACACCGAAGTAGTAGCCATCTTAACGCCGTATTGAAATGACACTTGCTACGTCTAGGTAAAGAGTGTGTATAGAACATGAAAATAAATTATTTTGTTTTTCATTGAAAGCAAACTTGAGTTTAGTGAATTGACCTCTTGAACCACAGCATTATTACTATTGTGTCTTATATTTATTACTTGCTTATTACAACAACAGTAATAAGAGAAATTTTTTACTCAAATAATATACTATTCTTCCGTAAATCAGAACATAATTATGCTCAGAATAGGCGGAACTTTTCAGCAACATTTTACATTAACTTCCAAAATGTGTTTCCGAAAGATCACGTCAATCTTTGGACCTTTTAACATTCGCTCCTAACGACCAATCTACTGGAGTGGTTCATTTTATAAATTATTTCCTCCTCTAAAAGAGGAAATCTAAAATTTCTCTCTGAAATGAGTACTAAGAGCCTTTTATATTATATTAAAACATGAATTTATCATTAGTTACAAGATACTATTATTTGTAAATCAATTGAAAATGTACAGTTCTAGTAGTTGAATATTGTTGGTACAGCTCTAGAATGTGATTGGGTAATCTAATAAGCAATACAATAATAAGAACCTGCAACGCTGCAACTATAAGCCTTTTTCTTTTCGACAGCCTCTGTGGCATAGCCGTAGTGAACGCGGCCGGAAAAACTAGTTTGAATCTATGGCGAATTTGTACACAGTGACATCATTAAACAAACATAAAAAATACAGCAAAAATGACCTACAAAATTCTTCCCTACCTTATGATTTTATCGGATATATATGAAAACAGCACATAATGTCGGCTATCGGAGGTCGGCTATCGGCGTCCGTAACCGATATGGGATGAATGTGAAAACGCTCTGAGCTCCAAGCACGAAAAATATTCGAATTCGTAACGTAAATGTATCAAAAGAACGGAGCATTACGATTGTTTCACAGTAGGCAGGCAGCCAATCGCAATGCTTTATTCTCTCAATACGTTTACGTTATCAATTCAAATATTATTCGTGCTCGGGGCACAGATTCTAGTTCCGATGACGAAACGGATGTTGCAGTTGACGAAGAATTTACGTCAGAATAACTTTAGTTTAAAGTTACTGATTAAAATTATTAGTTTACTAAGTTTTGCTCATCATTTGCCTGTTTTTATCAAATACTAGCCGCTGTCCACGTTTCTCTCGTGTGGAATTATAATACCATTCCTGCAACTCATGGAAACTTATTCCCAGGATATAAAGTAGCATATTTTAAACTACTCTACCACATTTCTAAGATCCGTTTAGCTGTAAGAGCGTGGTATAGTTACGAAAATCCAAACACCCAAATATCTTCACAAACTTCACATTTATAAAACTGAAATGAGCTACATGACTAAGATTGAATGCAAGAAAAACGTGTCAAATTGGCTTATGTCTTTGACTTATGAGGAGGCAGAGGCACTTCTGTCTGTTCTGCCGTAATTTTAATCTTGAGTTACCTAAAAATAATTGTACCTATTGCAGGTGTGAATAAAGAGACCACAGTTGGGTTGATCAGCTTACTCACCGACTCATATTTATTTACAATTACTGACTAGCCTATATACTTCTTAACTTTTTTAATAATGGGATGTCGCACATTTGCTGACTTGCGATTCTGTTACCATGGCAGGGGACGTGATTTCTTACTTATTACATTATTATTTATACAATTCAATTTCCTTATAGAAATCATGTCCAGTATATCCATGATTGTCATAGTACTCCCCCCTTAAATGAATTCGAACTAATACAATTGTGCTGCAGTGATTGCTGTGCTGCGGTTATTGTTCTTGAGCTTGACGTAGAACGTTTTGTTGACGTTTGTTATTGTCGTCGAAATGCTGCATTGACAGTATTTATAATGCGCTGACTCGCACACATTTCTGTCTCCATTGTAGGTTGCCACGTTGTGTTGTTTTTACCCAACTGCCAAGAAGGTAGATGTTATTTTATTTATTTTAGATTCTGTATCAGACGGTGGGGCATGATATTCATCCCGCACATGTCATTTTCGTGTTTTGAATCTTTTCTATTGAATCTTGATCTTCGTGTTTTTTCTCGTCTTCGTTTACCATGAACGCTGATTTTAGTCTATATATCAACGCGTTGGTTTCTTTGCTATTTCACTGGATTGTTAATACCTTTTCGTCACGTTTTAAGACTTGAAATGGTCCTTCATAGGGTGGTGTCAGCGTTAGACGTTGTTTATCACAACGTACAAACACGTGTGTGCAGTCGGCTAAGCGTACGTGTACGAAAACGTTTTTGTTTGAGCTCTGTCTTTTAGAGATTGAAATCATGTGAACGATGTTCTCATTTATTTTGTGTCCGAATATTCGCCGAAAAATGCTGCTGGTAACTTTATGGTAGTTCCGTGAACTAGTTCTGCTACTGAGTATCCAGTGTCTTGTCGAAAACTGGTACGTAATCCCAATAATACAGATTCCAATTCTTGTGTCCAATTCATAGTATTTCCTCATACCATCAGTGCTGCCTTCATGGTTCTATGTAATCTTTTTACTTTCGAATGTGAATAACACACAAAAAAGAGGCCTTAAGTGACGACGGCGAAGATGAGTCTACTCCGGCTATGTTTAATGCTCAAGCATTATCAGCCGTTAACGATTTTAGACGCTATGTAGCTTCTTTGAGCAAAGGAGTACTATTATCTTTTCTGTGGTAAAGGTGAGGACTTTTCCAATACGTCGCAAAACTTAAATTACTTGGCAAATATTATAATTACGAATGCATCGATATCTAGAAAGAAGAAAGAAAGAAAGCATTTATTTAACAAACGCACAATGTACAAAAGTATCAAACACAAAGTATTATAGGTACCTAATATTGTTGATACATACAGATATTACAGATACATTCAATGCAAATATATTTTTTCATTTTTTTTATTTTTTAGTAAACGCACAGTGTACACAAGTATCAAACAATGAATGAATACAGTAATATTAGAGATTATAGATAAGTACATCGTGCGAACCTAAATGGGCTACCATCTCAGCATGGATGCCTCGTACACCAATCACAAGGTATACGTAGCACTGGTTTTCAGATGGCGCCACTAGTCGCTCCACCGTCAAGCAAACTGAGCTGCGGCAGCCAACAAAAACAAAAATATCAGATCACGAACACAAAAATAATACGAGAAGAAGTGATCATCAAAAATAAATACAAAAACAAAACTATAAGATTAAAGAACAAAAAGAAGAAGTCATAAAATAATTTAAAACAACGCCAATAAAGTTATCATAGTCTGTGGTAAACTAGACCACTTACTCCCGCGCAGTGCTATGACATAACCTCGACATAACATCCTGACATCACTGTTGTTAATATAATAAAATAAGTTGCGTAATAGCATTAAGATGGTCGACAAAGAACCAACTGAACCAATCCACGAATATAATATCTTATTGTTAAACAAAAATAAATCATTATTATACATTAAGTATCATAATTACACTATATACTTAACGTAATGTATAAATATATGATTCATCTCAGACTAACATAATAACATTTATTATTCTATTAGTCTGAGTATAATAAGTGTTGTTACGATTTAACCGAATGTTCAAAATACCGAAAGTACTAAATCCTGAGGTAGTCCATTAAAATGTTACTTTTTTATCAAGAAACACCGAACAATTTTTATAAGTTTTTTTTTGATCCTATGAATGATTGATCCTATCGGCTGACGATACTTTTTTTATTTTTGGTTCTACCACTGAAGTTACTTGATAAAAGTTGTAGATAAGCTTTTTTGCAACCGAAAATGTTTTTTTTTACAGAACATTAAAAAATCGGATTGTGCGGGGTGGATGGATACATATAGGTTAGAAGGGTATGTGGACAGCCTCCGCCATACCCTTCGTGTTAGGTTACTTGCGATAATACGTGAAGAGCAGACTGCTACATAAAAAGACTACCTCCGTTGTAAAAAGTAACTATAAATCCGTTGTAAAAAAACTAGAAAACTGACCATCTAATTTTCGGGATTCTGAACGTCGGGATTTTTACTTCGATATGTCATCCTTCGATATTTCGTACATTCGGGATTTTCAATTTCGGTATTTTGATATGTAACCGGATATTTACCACGTTTTTTTGTGTGTTTCGAGTATCCGATTGCTGTAATAGCTACATTCTATGTTCACACCGCTCGCCATAGGCAGGCAATTCATCCTAACACATTGCGACCAGAAACGGTGCACACAGTACGGCTTGAAAGGAACTTCATCCCAGACACGCTCCGGTTCTGAAATGAACGTCCTGCTGTAGTTTTCTCATGCGACTACAATATGGGGTTCTTCAAGGAGGTTTCTTCAGGGTTGGCAGCGCAAGTTGAACTCCCCTGGCCATCGGCCATCCATAAGCCACTTGCCGTGTGCTAGTCTATCACTTAAGTGATATAAAGAAAAATCATGAGCATGGATGTACTGAAGACCGCCGAGTCCCTCTAGAAGATTACGTATAAGCGTCATAGCGTAACCACCCAATACTCGAAAAACACAAAAAGTATGTTAAATATTTCGGTGACTACTACTAAAATCGGTAGAGTTTCAAATCAAAATATCACCTTGTAGAATATACTGCTTCCGGGCTGATTGGCCGTGGTCCATGTGAAACTTGCGTTCCAGACGTTTCGTCGATCACTGCGGTCGACATCTTCAGTGGCGCAGGGCCGGGCGACGACAACTTCGGAGACCTTGCCTCGCCGGCGGCTGACGTGCGACTGGCGCGATGGCTTGAGTCACGGCTGTATTTATAGGCACGGTCGGAGCGGGGAATCGACTCACTCGATTCTGATTGGCCAAGCGCTGTGGCGCGGACGTACTCGATCCTGATTGGTTGTTTGCACTGTGATACCGAGTGGCTCTCAGTGCTGGGTACCAATCTTTTTGGAGCTGAAATCCCTCGTTTTTTCGGTTAAAGTTGTTGGGATGCTTGAATATTTCGATGGCTTCTCGAAGTATACGTGGGAAAAAATGTGTTGTGGTAGCTAGAACTTTCGTGTTCTGAAATTCGATGGTATGATTCCCATCCTCTTGGGTGTGTTCTGCAACCGCTGACTTGTCGAAGTGGCAGAGGCGGCAATTACGTTCATGTTCCGACAGGCGGGTCTTATACCGAGCCACATGAGCAGGGGATTCTGTAAACTCCAGCTGACGATAGTGGATCACGTGGGTCCTTGACCGAACGGTGAAAATTCCGTAGCTGCGTCGTGGGCTTGAATATCGGCTTGATGTTACAAGCTTCTAGCAGTCTTCCGATACGATCCGTAATGCCACGAATGTATGGCAAGAAAGCCTTCCCTATCGGAGCTGGTTTTTTCTCATCCTGGTTTGTCTGCGAAGCTTTCTTTGGGTGAAGAGCTCTCCGTATCTCATGTGCAGAGAATCCATTAGCTTGGAAGGCCGAGTTCAAGTGGCGTAACTCGTTTTGTAGGTGTTGAGGTTCACAGATGGTCTTAGCTCGGTGGACCAGTGTCTTGATAACTGACATTTTTTGTCTGGGATGGTGGTTGGAGTCCTTGTGTAGGTAACGGTCTGTGTGTGTCAGCTTTCGATAGACTCGGTGACCAAGACTGCCATCTTCTTTCTTGGATGGAACCGAAAAAAACGAGGGATTTCAGCTCCAAAAAGATTGGTACCCAGCACTGAGAGTCACTCGGTATCACAGTGCAAACAACCAATCAGGATCGAGAACGTCCGCGCCACAGCGCTTGGCCAATCAGAATCGAGTGAGTCGATTCCCCGCTCCGACCGTACCTATAAATACAGCCGTGACTCAAGCCATCGCGCCAGTCGCACGTCAGCCGCCGGCGAGGCAAGGTCTCCGAAGTTGTCGTCGCCCGGCCCTGCGCCACTGAAGATGTCGACCGCAGTGATCGACGAAACGTCTGGAACGCAAGTTTCACATGGACCACGGCCAATCAGCCCGGAAGCAGTATATTCTACATGCAACGCCGGCCGTGAAAGCCTGAAGACTTATATACAAAATATCACCTTTCATTCTAATATCGAGAACTACTTTTCCACAATAAACTTGACATCACAGACCTTTGTATGCAAACTTTCATCTAAATATTTTACAAGTATTAGATATTTCCCTTTCACTTTATAATATATACCTCAGCGAATACTTTGATGAAATTTTTATTACAAAGCGGATCACACAAAGCTGTGTATTACCGGGAAAATAGTCCCTTACAAGATTATGTATGAGGGTCAAAAGTAACCATCAGTCTACTTTGAATAGAAATGAAAACCCCATACCACCACATAATGCTGGTAGATCACAGACTTGAGTTAGTATTTCTTGCAATATTGGCTTGCTACTTAAATATATTGCTCATGATTTCAATGAGAATGGACTAGATAGGTTTTAGGATACGCTTTTCAAAGTAAATTTAGAATCAGGTAGTGTGTGAATCGTTTAAGTAATTGCTCGGAGAGGCTCCATCGTAACATGAATTCAACTTTAATGAATTTATTCGATCTTTTATCTATCGAATAATGTAGTTAATTTTTTCTAGATGATGATATAGATATTATATTCTTCACCACCTTGAGTTTAAGATCATCTAGTGCTTGAGTTTAAGATCATCTAGTGCTGTTGATTTACTTCCAATCAGAATATTTTTTCCTTGTAAACGATATTGTCCATAGCATTGCTACTGGTTGCATCCAATTCTTTCAGCTCGTAGTCGTAGTTCAGTTTATTTCTTTTTTTCATTTTGATTAGCTTATACAGTTTTTATAGAAGTGAGTCCCACCTTCAAAAGGAAAGCCTCCGCCATCAGCAGGTATCAAAAAACATTTTCTACGAATCAGAGAACATACAGAAACAAAACTGTATTTCATTTCAGGCAAATTCATTTCAGAAGGAAGTTCTCATAAATTATTTATTAACATCATGATCACATATTTTACTTCAATGTCAAGTACCTTTCAAAAACCCTGGAATATATTCAAACCCAATTCGTATTTCCAAATCAGCTCCATCCAATGCGAGCAAAACTTAGCCCTCGCTATATTGCCGTAGCTCTTACACACACAACATAAAACAAACACAGCAAGTAAAACACAATCAGTGGACGTTTTTAAAGGCAATCGGATTCGAACCGGCTCCTAAACTCCTTGTTTATTTTATTTGAATCAATCGCTGTGTCACAATTGGAACGTCACATAATTGAATCGTAACATATTAGATACGGTCATTGTTCGCGTTTCCGTTTGTTTGTTTTTTGTATTACGATAGCCGTTTGTTAAAAGGACAATATTTTTTCAGTGAATTACTGAATAGTGAGTCGAGATGGAAATACAATAGTATTATTAAATAACAAGCTGCCAACCATACTGTTCTGTAGCGATTGTCATAACGTAATTTGGATATAAATTATATTATGTTGACATGGGTGTATTCCACTTTGTTCACCCACGTGATACCACTCGGATGAATAAAGTGGAATGTAAACAGAATTACGGCACCTACTTGATTATTTCTTTCACAATTTAGGTACAATATTGCGGATGGCTATGCTATTTACTGAATTGTTTTACTTAGTATTGCCACGATTCAATGCTAAAAGTATACCTAGAATTACCCCTTTTGATTTTTGATACTAAAAATGTAGGTGTCGAAACATAATATAGGTGTGTGACAATAATAATATGGATATTTGCATGCCTGGAGGTGATTTATAAAAAAGTCCGATAATTCTAGTTCCCTATTCGCAAATTCCCTATTCGCTAATTCTACTACATTATAAGAAGATAATGTATGTATAATAAACACGGTCAATGTAGGTATTATTAATTAAGATAGCTTCGTTAAACTTTGATTAATCTTCAAACAAATTAGATTCATAGAGTATTATTCGGTTAAGGACCCAATTTCGTAGAAAACGAAGCTTGATTTATGAACAGATAAATGGAAGAAGATACCAGCTTATATTTACTGGACATTTTGTAAGGGGATCAGTGAAGGGCAGTTAATCAATATAAGTGAACCTCACCCCTTTTCTACTGTGTCGGTTAGGTACTAGTTAACAAAGGTGGCAGTTCATATGGAGCGTGGATAATATGTGGTAATTGAAATGAAGAACTTCACAACAAAGCTGTTGCTGTTGCTTGTTATTTTTGGTTGAACGCACTGAACTCGGGAATTGTTCAATTAAATTGAAGAATTCTACTTGCGTATAGGCTTTATGTCATGACGTTATTATTCTAGGGGGTGGAGCATTACTCATAAAAACTGCCGGATTTGTTAAATCCGGCAGAGTTCCATACATTATATATTTCGAAATTAATAAATTAAGTCATATTGACGAGTCCTATAAAAAAAACATGGGTAGGTATTGATGAGTTAAATTCGTAGTAGCTGTTAATTGGAGTTCTAAATACGTCAAGGGCAAAGTCGGGGTGGTTTAGCTAGTATGCTAGCATGGTGATATACATAACATATTCATCTGATCAATAATTTGATTATGTTGACTATATAGAATTGAGATATGTTTTGGATTAATTTTGCATTTTTTTTAAGGAATTCTCTTTAATTAACTGTTACACAACACTTATCTTTTTACAAAATATTTAAGACAGCCTGACGATAATAAATTAACAATTCAATTTGATAAATACTTTTAAGTGAATAACTGGCATTTATTAATTTAAATGTCAGTTAACTCGCCAAGTTATTTCACTTATTACAATTTATCATAATCTACGATTCAATTTAATGCAAATGGTGTAAGAAATAATTCTAAACTAAGATGAGATTTATTAATTCCATCTTATAATATTTATGGCGCCGTTCAACGGCTGTTTTATGCTTATACTCGTATTACTAGAATTAAAAAAGATAAAATACAGGTACTATATTTTATACTAGATTTTGCCCTCGGCTCCGCCCGCGTGGATGTCGGTTATCGCTACAATATCAGTTATCGTTATAAATTGTAGCCTATGTGTTATTCTGATGTATAAGCTATGTTATTGTAAACTACTGATAGTTTTTACGTGAAAGAGTAACAACAGTAGTACAGTATCGAAGCATTGCAGCTAGACCAGTTGTTGGATTTTTGAGGGCTCCAACTACCCGTAACGACTGCCATAGCTGTTTATATGACAACGGGGACCGACGGCTTAACGTGCTCTCCGAGGCACGACCAGACCAATGCAAATACCCATATTCATGTATACAAATATTTGCACTGAGCGGGGATCGAACCCGCGCCTCCTGCGCAGCGGCCACGTTCATTACCGCTACGCCACGGAGGCTGTCAACTAATTTATTTATCATCAAGCATTTGTTATGAATATTTTGGAAAGTTTACGCTAATGCTACTTAACTATATCGAACGGCGCAAACCGACCTCCGCCCCCCATGAACGGGGGTCTGAGGGTGACGGGTGGAGCCGCTCGTCACCCTAGCAGAAGCAGGCCACGGCGGCGGTGCGCATCGTAGGACGATGCGCGCCCCCCCCCCCGTACCGGGGGCGAGTCGGGGACCGCGTGGTTTAGTCGGTTCGAGTCCGACATAACCTCCCCCTTCGACTCCGAAGGGGGGAGGGGGGGGTATCCGTGGGGATTTCCCGCACGTAAAAAAAAAAAACTATATCGAACGGATTTCATCGCAATTTATTTGCTGCTATTTTTATTTAACATTAAACTCGAGACGTGTCTGGTGCTTTTCAGCAGTTATGATCATGGGGAGACCGAAGATGGTTATCTCAAAATTCTAATTTATATAATAAAATCAAACAAAATGAATTGCGATATAATAAAAAATATTAAAAATAAAGAACCCGACTGAAGCTGAAAAGATCGAAACAAGCTTTATAGCTGGCAGTACTCATTAATTTTCATCTGGTTTGAGATTTAAATTAATGAGTAAGCAAGAATACCTTTCATTTGAGGTATCAGTCAATGAAATCCATATTATAGTGGTTCAGAAGATATGCGGTAATAAAAAATATTACAAACATACATGCATACAAGATACGCGCGAAAAATATAAAAAAAAAATATTTTAATTTAATTTTTAGTAATTAATTACCTTTTCTAATACCTCTCATAATTATTTTTGGGACTAGCTTACACAACAATATACCTAATACATATCTAGCAACGTTATGACAAATAAATAAAGTAACAAACAGTCATCATTTACGAGCCATATAAAGAAATTCCTCGGAGCAACGTGCGCGGCGGTTCACCCTTTTGTTACGAGTTTTACGAGAAGACGTCAAATATAAAACTAATAAATTGTATGTTTTACTCCGCCTTCTAAGATTAGTGCACGAAATATTTCAGTATGTGAGCTGTAATCAAACATGTGTATCACTTTACCAACTAAGTAATATTTGGCTATCGCTACTGTACCACTTGACTTCTTCCTGACCGTGTACTTGTTGAATACGGAAAAGATTTGAAATGACAACCTAATTGGTATTTGCCTGTCCTTCGTCTCCCCTATAACAGAAAATAATACATAAGTGAAAAATTTTCAAGGCGACTAACAAACTATTTGATTTGAAATATTTTTAATAATTTAATGAAAACGGTTACGTTAAAAAAAAATATATTTTTGCATATTTCTTTTTGCTTTTTACCCGACTGCGCCAGAAGGAGGGTCGTGTGTTTCGAGAGTATATATGTATAATTGTTTGGCACGCTCTGCAGCTTGTACGGCTCTATGGATTTTAGCTTGAGAGGTTTCGTTAGATTCGTATTTACCGTGAGAGTGAGAATAGAGAATTTTTAAGGCGGGTTTTGATAAAAAATAAATCACTGTAATTTATCGAGTGGGATATCAAAATGAAGGAAATTAAAAGACGATTACAAAAATATATATTTCATAACTAAAAAGTTAAATAAAATAAATTATTAAAAATAAAAAACCCGACTGATGCTGAAAAAAATCATTTTAATTAATCGAATGGGGTATCAAAATGAAGTTAATTAAAAGACGATTACAAAATATATATTTCATAACTAAAAAGTATAAAATAAAATAAATTATCAAAAATAAAAATAAATGTTCATCGGGTTTCAGATTTTAAAATAATGGGTACCGCCTGCTATAAAGTTTGTTTCGGATATTTTCAGCATAAATCGAGTTTTTTATTTTTATTAATTTATTTTTAAAGGTCTGAAAATGTCGCACTAAGTATGATTTTTCTTCTCATCTCAGTTCACTTTAAATACAACCTCATAGTATAAAGAAGTCGGTAAATAAAGAAAGGCTATATTCTTATTTTTATCCGCCGTCAAGTTTCCGCTTAACAATAAATTTATTTACCAAAACAGAAAGTCGATGCCAGTTTAATGTACAAGAAAGCTCACAATTGATTTATTTAGCGGCTAATTTCTCAATAAAATGATACTTCCAACCTACCTTCCTATAACCTGCAAACTACCTATTTTTGATACCCACTTTAATACTTTTTAAGCTCCGAATTCGGATTAATTTGTCGCCACGTTAAATACATGCCTTAAAAAAATCTCTTGATACTGAGATTGATTTTGAGTTCAAGAACTATTTCAACCAAAATTATTTACGTTCTATAACGCTTGTGTGAACCGATGAACACAGTTTACATTGCCGTTTGTTTTCCGTGGTACCATTAAACAGTACCATTGATGGTTCTGAAAAGCGTAATCAAATGTATCATAATTTGATTCAATAACTTCAAATTTGACAGTTCTCGAACTCATGATCAGTATTAGTATTGAGAGCTATTTATATTAATACGCTCCATGATAAGTGCATCAAATTTACGCTGTTGAAACTTTAAATACCTTGTAATTTCCTTCTCGAAAAACTCCAAAATATATTGTAGTTGCTTGGGAAAACCACGGCATTTTATTTTCTAGCAGTAGTAGTAATAACTGATTACACCAGACCGGCATTCCAGCCCTTGATTGCCATCTCAAACAACTAGAAACAACCATAAAAACAATGATAATATAAACAAAACTACAAATAATTCCCAGTGCCATCGATCATGAAAAATAAAAGTGGTACCTTCGTCACTGGACCCGGCGGCTCGGCAGGCATTAATTCAACTTATAATAGATACAGCACCGCCGTCTCTCGGGGGACTCTCCCTTAGTCATCGCGTCGATGTGGTCTGGCATTTGAATTTTATAATACGAAATAGCTTGTATTGGTCGGTTAGGGTTACGATTTTAATATTAACTCTATTTATATATCTGAGAATAATGGGCCGAACAATGTGAAAGACAGATATATATGTCATAAATTTGACTTCCTCCGATATCGGATGCCGGATATCAGATATTGGACAGTGTGAAAAGGTTCTAAGACTGTTTGTTCGATAAACTTGGAATGTTCCCGAACGGGTGTGTTTGCGCGGGGCGGGGTCGCCCCGCGCACTCTGCGCGGACGCCGGGCGCGCGCCTCGCAGCAGTGTCTAGAAACACGCGCGAACGATAGCACGTACTTTTCGCTCCGGGATTTTTAAGGGTGTGGTCGACAAATCCTTCACGTCGCGGATTTCGGGCTGTTGGCCATTAATATACGCGTGTTCGGTACGCCGGGAATTACACTATAAAATCGCTTCCACTGGGTAAAGGGGGTAGTGTAGACAGTGAGCTCCCACGGGCAGAAGACATCGGAGTCAAGACAGGGGGCCCCCTTGACGACAAAACTACTCGTCGAGGCAGCGGCACAGAAGCCCGTGGTGAGTAATTTTGTCTACCTAACATTTTGGTAGACAGAGCGCGGTTAGTTCTACGGGTTCTGGGCTAAAAAATTGCATTCTCGGGTCGCAATTCATAATTGTTAATACGCGGGTAGGTGCGAGTCGCGCGAGTGTTGCGTAGTATTATCCACCTGTGTACTAAGCAAAGATTATTTATAAGTAATTAAGTGGGTATTGTTGTTTATTGTCACGGGCTAATTTATATTAATTTAAGTTTATATTTGTAAACAATTGTGTAAGGTTGGTTGACTAAGTACAGTCACCTACACATAAGTTGGACCCAAATTGAGTAGTATAGCCACCTACAAATAAGTTGGACCCAACAGTATATTGTTGCTAGTGTAGTTTGTAAGTATTGTATATTTGTTTGTTTGTAAACCTTCCGGAGATGTCGGCAAGGCAATTGAGGGCAGCCATCGGGTCCGAGCTCAGATGGGCTGCCTCAGCGCTGTTGCTGGTGGAGCGTCGGGACCGGCAGGGGGCCCTTCTACGACGGGCCGGGGAGTTAGACGCCCGTTTGGAGAGGGCGCGCAACAGCCTGGAGGGCTTATTTGCCTTGGAGCCGGCGGCGGATCCAAATTTATTGGAAGAGGCCGCGCTGGATATGGAGCAGTTGCAAGCGGCAGCTGACACCATATTCGAGCGGGAAGCTCAAATACGGGTGGAGTCGCAGACACCGGGGGAGACAAAGGCAGGGGTCCGGGGTGCCACGGGGGTAGTGGCGCGCCTGCCCGCAATAGCACTTCCCGTGTTCTCGGGGGAGATGGATCAGTGGACAGGGTTCTTGAACCTTTTTGACTCACTGGTCCATCTACGAGGGGACTTGCCCGACTCCTATAAGTTGGCCCAGCTACTGGGAGCGCTGCGGGGGGAGCCTCTGGAGCTCCTACGACACCTGGCGGTGACGGATGGCAACTATGCCGTTGCCCGGGATATCCTCATCGCCAGGTACCAAAATACCCGCCGGCTGGTGGATGCTCACCTGGCGAAGCTGTTCGCCATACCCAGGGTGACTCGGGTGACGGAGGTCAAGACCGCCGTGTTAAACCCGCTAGTGGTGGCCAGGCGAGCGTTGGCAAACCTGGGGTTGCCCGTCTGCGAGTGGTCGTATATATTATTCTACCTTGTGTTTAACCGGCTGCCGGGGGACATGCAGCTTCGGTTTGAGCAGTCCTCATGGGGGGGTGAGGGGGATTTGCCCACCATTGACGGGCTCACCTCCTACCTTGAGGAGGAATGCCGCAGGGTGGAGAACCTGGCTCAGGCGCAGCCCGCGGGAGCTGTGGCGGCGCAACGGGAAGCCCGGGGAGGCAAGGGCCACTCGCAGCGGGGGGCAAGGTACGGCCAGGTAACCTCGGTGGAGCCCAGCGGGGGGGATCGCTGCGGCTTCTGTAAAGGGGGGGGTCACTCCTTCGCAAGGTGCGAGGAGTTCCTGGCCCTTGAGGTAAGGCGACGCCGGGGCATAATCCAGCAGCGCCGCCTATGCTTTTATTGTATGGGGCCCCACTTCGCAAACCGCTGCGATAATTTACGCCCGTGCTCCTACTGCCAGGGAGACCACCACCCGATCCTCTGTATGAACAGAGCGGGACAGGGCCGGCCCAGGGGTCCGGATGGTGGGGCAGGGGGCCACGGGTCGGGGGGGTCGCAGGGCCGTCGATCACCCCGTGGAAGGGGCGACGCGCACCCCAGGGATAGTGGGGCTGGGACCGCTGAGGCCTTCATTGTCAGTGGGGGCAACGGCGCAGGTCGTGGGCAGTTCCGCCGCTCACCCGACAACAGGGGGAGCGAGCGAGCCGGCGACATCGCGGGCTGCGGGTCGGGGCGCGATGTGGGACTGATGCGGTCCTCACACGCGTCCCAGGGTGACCAACCCAGCAATGCCGCCGGGGGACCCGCCACGGGCGGGTGGCAAGGCCCACCCCTGTATTACGCCTGCGCCGGGCAGGGGGGTCCGAATCCAACTTGGGGTGGCCCACTATCGCCGCCGCTGCTGGAGCGACCGCGACTGGACCCACGGCCTCCACACTTGCGCTATCCGCCGGGGACCCCCTATGAATGGTGGTACCTGCGGTACCCGGGTCGCCGCGGGGTGTATGCGGGCGAGTGGAGGCCGCCTACCGAGCCCCTCCCTGAACCCCAGCCTAGGGCAGGGGGGAGCGATGATGGGGACTTTTCGGGAGGGCCTTGGGGCATGCGGGTACCCAAGGACTAGCTAGCGGTACAGCGACCGCTAGTCCCACTCCGACCGGAAGCGGTGGTGCTTCCAACCGTGTCGGTAGTGGTTTGGGGGGAGTGCCGGGGTAAGGCCGAAGCGGTCTTGGCACGCGCGCTGCTGGACACTGGGGCGCAGGGGAGTATTATGTCGGACCACCTCGCGCGACGGTTGGGTTTGGACATAATGCCCCACGGGAACAAACTCTATGGGGTCGGGGGTCTACAGGTGAGTGGCGTGAAAGGGAAGGTGGCTTTCAGATTCCAGGCACCGAAGCCGGGGTCGCCAATGCTGGCGGCGGGGGCGGTGGTGATGACGGAGGTGATGGGTAATCACCCTCACTCCAAGCTCAACTCGGGCATTCGTCGGATAATGCTGGAGCGTGGCATCCGCGCTGGGGATCTGGCGGATCCGGACTTCGATATTCCACGCCCCGTGGACCTTCTATTTGGGGTAGATGTTCCCGGGAAGATACTCCTGCGTGACAGACGGGTGTTAGACCCACACGGGTTGCTGGCGATCAATACTGTCTTTGGGTATGCAGTGCTGGGTCCAGTCTTGCCTGCCGGGGTACCCAAGGACAGTGACCAGCTGTTAGTGGGATCTGTGCTGTCAGATATCATGCAGAAGTTCTGGGAAGTGGAGGAGCCACCTATGGCACGCCGTGTGGATCCAGAGTCCGAGGAGTGCGAGTTGTTCTATAAGCACAACACCGGCCGGCTTCCATCGGGTAGATTCATCACACGGCTTCCGTTCCGTGGTAATTGTCCAGCCTTGGGTTGGTCCTATGATGCGGCATGGGCCAGGCTGAGATCCATGGAACGGCGGATGGCCAGGGATAAGAATTTTCGGGAGAAGTATGTGGGCTTCATGCGGGAGTACGAGGACCTGGGACACATGTCGGTGTCGAAGGTGGATTGGGAGCGGGAGGACCACTATTTCCTCCCCCACCATGCTGTTCTCAAGACTCCCACCGGGAAGATTCGGGTGGTTTTCGACGGGTCGTCGTCTACTAGCACCGGGGTGTCACTGAACCAGTGCTTACATTCGGGACCCAAGCTAACCCGGGATGTGGGAGATGTACTCACGAGTTTCCGGAGGCACCAGTTTGTCTTTGTGGCCGACATCCGGATGATGTTTCGGCAAACAGTGATCCATCCGGATGACAGACGGTACCAACTGGTGCTCTGGCGGGAAGGCCCAGATAGGCCAGTGGTGGTGTATGAATTAAACACCAACACGTATGGACTGCGTTCCAGCCCTTATGTGGCGATCCGAACACTGAGAGAGTTGGCGGATCGGGAGCGACTGCGGTTCCCTCGGGCTGCTGCGATCCTGGAGCAGGATTTGTATGTCGACGACATCTGCACGGGAGCTGACAGCATCGAGGAGGGGCTCGCCCGCCGGGATGAACTCATAAGCCTGTTAGCCCAGGGTGGCTATGAGTTGAGGAAATGGTTGGCCAACTCTCCAGACTTGTTAGTCGGGTTGCCAGGGGAATATCAACAGGACCCACACCTGTTTGAGAATGTGGAGAACCCCAACATGCTGGCGGTTCTGGGTGTCCAATATAGGCCCGTCCAGGACGCCTTCACCTATCAGGTTGACTTGGACGTTCCCAGGGTGTGGACGAAGCGGACTATCTTGTCCACAGTGGCCAGGACTTTCGACCCCAACGGGTGGATTTCACCGGTCACCTTCAGGCTGAAGTGCTTTATGCAGCGGCTGTGGGCCGCGCAATTGGGATGGGATGACCCACTTCCGGGAGATCTGGAGGCTGACTGGGTGGAGTTCCACCGGTCGTTGGGTGAGGTTGATCGGATCATGTTGCCTCGTAAGCTGTTTCCAGCAGGGAAATGCCGGGCGTCTCTGCATGGGTTCTGCGACGCATCGGAACTTGGGTACGCGGCTGCGGTGTACCTCCGTACGGTGACCCCGTCGGGAAAGGTCGGGGTACAACTCGTGATGGCCAAGAGCAAGGTGGCCCCTCTCCGAGTGCGATTAAGCATTCCAAAGATGGAGTTGTCTGGGGCGGCGCTCTTGACACGGTTGTTGAATCACACCGCCACGTTATTGGGAGCCACGGTGGACCTTGATGAGGCGGTGTACGCCTGGACTGATAGCCAGATCGTACTTTGCTGGCTGAGGGCGTCGGTGCACACCCTTGAGGTGTTTGTGGCAAATAGGGTTTCTCAGATACAGAACTCTGAGACCCCCTTAGTGTGGCGGCATGTACCAGGGGAGATGAATCCGGCGGACGTAGCGTCCCGGGGCTGCCGGGCTCCTGAACTGGTGTGCCATTCTTTATGGTGGGGACCGCATTGGCTCACGCTAAAGCGGGCTCAGTGGCCGGGGACAACGGTGGTCCCCGTCAATATGGGGCTCAGGGAGCAGGTCTGCGTGGCAGAGCTTACGGAGCTGGAGGGGGGATTCCTCGCGAATCGGTACAGCTCCTTTGACAAGCTTGTGAATGTCACGGCTTGGATGAGAAGGTTCATCGCAAATTGTCGTGCGCCAACGCACAACCGAGTATTAACGCCGGTTCTATGTCCGACTGAGCGAGACCAGGCTCTGAAGGTCCTGGTACGCCTGGAGCAGTCGGTGAGCTTTAGTGACGTGTTGGATACCCTCAGGAGGGGCCGTCCCAAGCTCAAGGGAGCAGTCATGCGCCTCAACCCTTTTCTCGACAACGAGGGGTTGATCCGGGTCGGCGGTCGACTGCGGAACTCCGGGCTGGCTTACGGGTCACGTCACCCATTGTTACTGCCTAAATCGGGTTCGTTCGTGGAATTACTGATACGGGACAGGCACGTCCGAAATGCACATGCAGGGTTAACCGCCTTGATGGCGACACTCCAGCGGGAGTTCTGGATTTTGTCGGGACGTCGCATCATTCGTAGCGTTGTGTTTAAGTGCATGTCGTGCTACAGGATAAAGGCAGCCACAATGCAACCTCAGATGGGGGATCTTCCCCCTGATCGGGTCACGGAGGTTAGACCCTTCTCGGGAGTGGGCACGGACTTTGCCGGCCCATTTATGGTACGAAATTCTCGTACCCGGAACACTAGGCTAGTGAAGGCCTATTTGTGTGTGTTCGTTTGCCTGTCCACTAAGGCCGTCCACCTTGAGGTGGTTGGAGACTTAACTACTGAAGGGTTTCTTGCCTGTCTCGACCGCTTTGTATCGCGTCGGGGGATTCCGTCGTTGATTCGTTCGGACAACGGTCGGAACTACGTGGGGGCGGATAGGCATCTCAGGGAGGTCGTAGAGTTCTTAAATGTAAACCAGGTGGATATAGGGACAGGTCTTTGTCAGCGTGGTATCAGATGGGCCTTCAGTCCTCCGGGTTACCCCTCTTGGGGCGGTATTTTTGAGGCTGCAGTGGCCTCCGCAAAGCGGCATTTGTCACGCGTCATTGGTGAGACCACGCTGTCGTTCGAGGAACTCGCGACCGTATTTTGTAAAATTGAGGCGGTACTCAATTCGCGTCCGTTGTGTCCCGTTAGTTCGGACCCTAACGACTTCGAGGCATTGACGCCGGGACATTTTCTAGTAGGGCGTCCGCTTAACGCGTTGCCGGAGTACCCTTATGAGGGCGTGAGGTTGCATAGACTCACGCGGTACCAGATGTTGCAGCAGTTCGCGCAAGATTTTTGGAGACGCTGGTCATTGGAGTATCTGCACATTCTGCAGCAGCGCCTTAAGTGGACAGACAGGTCAAACCCTCCCCAGGTGGGAGACCTCGTGTTGGTTAAGGATGCCAACCTATCGCCACTGCGTTGGCGAAGGGGGCGCATTGTTAACCTGTTACCAGGGGCAGATGGGACGCCCAGGCTGGCCGAGGTCCTGGTTGGGGGTTCGGTCCTCAGGCGGGCAGTCGGTTCGTTATCCCGGCTGCCCGTAGGTTAATAAGTACTCGGGTTAGGGAGACCCTACTGCCGAGTAGGGCGGGTGGATGTTCGATAAACTTGGAATGTTCCCGAACGGGTGTGTTTGCGCGGGGCGGGGTCGCCCCGCGCACTCTGCGCGGACGCCGGGCGCGCGCCTCGCAGCAGTGTCTAGAAACACGCGCGAACGATAGCACGTACTTTTCGCTCCGGGATTTTTAAGGGTGTGGTCGACAAATCCTTCACGTCGCGGATTTCGGGCTGTTGGCCATTAATATACGCGTGTTCGGTACGCCGGGAATTACACTATAAAATCGCTTCCACTGGGTAAAGGGGGTAGTGTAGACAGTGAGCTCCCACGGGCAGAAGACATCGGAGTCAAGACAGGGGGCCCCCTTGACGACAAACTACTCGTCGAGGCAGCGGCACAGAAGCCCGTGGTGAGTAATTTTGTCTACCTAACACTGTTTATTGAATATAAATTCAGCAGGAAATAAAAACACATGGAAAGGTATTTAAGGTATCTTTAGTAAAGTGATCATAATGATTTACCAAATGAGTCTAAAGTTTATACTTTAGATTTGTTGCTTTTGAATGGTATATCGGCTTATTACGACGATGAAGAAGATAGTCCTTATAATTATGTAATACTAGCTGTTGCCCGCGGCTTCGCACGCATGGATGTCGGTTATCGCTATAATATCAATTATCGTTATAAATTGTAACCTATGTGTTAGTCTGATGTTAAAGCTATATTATTGTAAGGTTTCATCAAAATACATTCAGTAGTTTTTAAGTGAAAGAGTAACAAGCATCGATCCATCTATCCATTCATACATACTTCCAAATTTTCGCGTTTATAATAAAAGTAGAATATTTAATATTGGACTCATGAGGAACTAAACTTCGATTGTGGCGCTTGTTTGAATGCACATGGAGCAATGAGAAAGAGCTAGTCCTAGATATAATATCGTATTATACAAACACCGATATAATTTCATTTTGAAACATAAAATAAAGTAAATTATTGACTGAATAAAATAAATTGAACCCGACTGATGCTGAAAAGATCGAAACAAACTTTATAGCAGGCGGTACCCATTTAATTTAAATTCTGAAACCCGATGAAAATTGTTTGTTATTTTTTTTATATATTTTATTCTATACTTTTTAGTTATGAAATGTATATTTTTGTAATCGTATTTTAACTTACTTCATTTTGATACCCCATTCTATAAATTAGAATGATTTTTTTTTTTAATATTTTGTATAACCCAGTGTCACTCTCACAGTAAATACGAATCTAATTGCACCTCTCAAGCTAAAATCCATCGAGCTGTTCAGGCTGCAGAGCGTGCCAAGCAATTATACATACATTTATATACATACTCTCGAAAAACATAACCCTCCTTCTGCCGCAGTCGGGTAAAAAGCAATATTCTTTAGAAAATATCAACATCTGTCAACACTAACAACCCTAAAAATATTTTTATGCATATCGTGTTCAAATATCAAAAACCGTCTAGAAGTATATTTAATTTTATAGTGCATGTATAAATTGAACGTACATACGGTTAATCCTTGAAAATCGTAAAGTTGTCGGAACCAATCATCTCTTAGCCTAATTTTACATCCTTTGTGATCACATCCTTACTATCCTTTGTGAGACGCTGGCTGGATTTACGACTGCTCTCTAAATATCCCCTTTATGAAACTCACTGCAATGCGGGTGGGGTGACATATTTTAATAATTAACTAAGTATTTAAAGGCTCTTGGTCACTTGTTTGCGCGCTTTACCTATTCCGCAAAAATATAATTTCCAAATCATAATTATCATACATTTTACTGTTCAAAATATTAATTCAAGACCCACACTATTTGTATGAACTCATTTTCATTCGTTCCAGTTATTAAAATCTGAAGGATCAGCTAAATATGCTAGACCAAAGGCGAATTGTCTTAATTATGATAATGTACTATTAACAAAACTTAGATTATCGCTGTCTGGACGCTTTAAGGTAATTTTGATTTGACTTGAGATACTTTTAACAGATTCACTTAGGTCAGAAGCTATACTAACTGTCTGCTGTTAGTTTCCAGTACCTATTTCTTACGTTCAGTGAAACTTTTGAAATTTTAACAAAAGATGGGTTAAGAAGATTTATCCCCATCATAAATATATAATATATAAATATTATGCCTTAGAGTTCGGTTCATTAAAAACGAAAAAAAAAACAATCCATAACATCGTTGTCTGAGTTATATCTGTCTGTTTTTTAAGACGTTTTCATCTGGAACACGTCAAAGTATCAAATATTTTATAACACTAAATATTCAGATACTTATGAAGCTTTGAATAACCATGCATCTTAATCAATATAAGATGAAGATACAACCGTTTATTTAGTATACTCGTATTATAAAAAATCATCATATAATACGCATTCATAAAATCTATGTAAATGTTCACAGATATATGTATTTTGCAGTTAATTCATTATCAAGCCATAGTTGAAGCTAATAAAAGTATTCCCAAACATACATCTACATATTCAGTTCCCGTTCAGTAACAACGTTACACTTTGAAACAATACAGTTAATCATGGAAACGGCCAGGTGGTTTACACAGCTAGCTCTAGCCCCAAGAGACGAAGTCGACATTTTTTAATAAAACTTGTGCCGTTATTCAGCAGTAACGAGTAAAACGAAACAGTGGTTTTGTTTACAATAACATGATAATATCGTGTTACGGGTCACTATCCTCACTTTTATTGGCGAAGTTGGACAATTGGCTCGCGCCGTGCATAATGAAATCGAAGTACTTTGGATTTTTTCGAGGGTTCGGGATCGTTGGGGCTGAACAGTGTTTAGCTCGGAATTGGTCTCGTTACTTTTGATTAGATTTATAATGTAATGTTCTTTGATACTCACAGTAATAAAATCAGGTCTATATAGTCTCGAAGGGCCTATCCCTTCGAGACAACACTTACAATAACAGGAGAGTCTGTTGTCAGTATTCGGGCACTTTTTTCGATCTTTTCCATTCCCAACCTACGAAACCGCCGCAAGTATAATACTTGTACCCAATAGCGCTTTTTTCTTTGCCGAGGATTTATAAATATTTGGTGCTTCTACAGGAATCATAAAAGTGAATTAATTTCAAAATAAAAGAGAGGAGCAAGGTTCATCTTTGGAGAAACCTTGAACATAGGAAAGCACTCCACACTAATAAAATAACTAAAAGCTATAAATGAATTGTAAGTCCTAGAACAGCGATGTTTCAAAATTAACTACCGACAAAAGGGAGGCTTGTAAAACTCAAGTACGCCAGGACAAGTTTCTTGAAGGTCGGGTACAAGAGGGTTGGATCGGTGAGGAGGGAGGAAACTTTGGGGGTTAGTTGAATTTTGGGATTCTGCAAGCGATCGCTGTTTATGAATTCATACACCGGTTAGGGAAATAATTTTGTGAACTTATTGTTAGTTGGATAAAGATCTTGTCACAGAGGTTAAATTGGCACTAACTGAATTCAATCAATTAGATAAATGAAGCAATTGCCTGTAGAAGAATTTCATCTTCATGATATTATATACGTACATACATACATATAATCACGCCTTTATCCCCGGAGCACCCACATTTCACCAATCTGTATTCGGTCCCACGTAATAGGGCGTGAGCCTGTTGCCGTATTCCGGGCACTATTGTTGTCTCGAGCCATGCATCTGAGGCTGAGTCTGGGCTGTACATATCTGTCTGATGTTAAAGTTAATCTGATATCATATTTCATATGTGAATTATATTTACGCTTGTAAACTGCCGAAGGGGGTAGACAGAGGTACATTAACACCCATATTTTGTTAACTATGATTTTCAGTCACACGCAATTGTAGTCTTTTTGTGATGGACTGTAACTTTATTAGTCTTTTACGAAACGCAAGAAATGGAGTGGTCCAACTTCACCGGGAATTTAAAAATGTGATAATGGATTAAAATAGATTGAACGATAAATTATGTAAAATATAATAACGAAATAATTTAATTCTTACCCAATTTTTTTTTAAAGTATCAAATTCATATCAATGTTCATATCTCTACCAGTCTCTTATTCACCTACAAGCGTGTGGCTACAGCAAACTTAGCTTTACTTACACGACCTCTAATATCGGATTCATTTCCAAAATTGTTTCATCGTAACTCTCAGCTCCGTCTTGGGCAGACTCGCGCGAAGTTCGCACAAGTGCAGCTGAATGCCCAACTAAAGCAGTCGACTCCGCGAGATATAGCAAAACTTTAAGGCACCAAACTTACCCTGTTTGGCTTAAAATATATACACGTACCGTTAGCTTGTAAGAGAATTGAGATTTTGAATGATTACTTTTCTACAGTTTTTATCTTTTTTCTTTTCTTTTTGTGCAGGATATCACGGGGAGGTTATGTCGGAACCAACTAAACTGCACGCCGTCTGTGGGTCGCAGTGCAAGGCCGAAGGTGAGGAAGCTAGTGCATATCCCTTGCACCCTGGCTGACCCCAGGCCATCTCTCTCGATCTGGCCCTCTTCGGGTGGGGGGCCGCGTGGTACCTACCACGTGGGAATATTTATTCGTCTTTCTCTTTTTTTAAAGTGCGAAAATATCGATATCCCTACCTCCCCAGCCGCCTGGTGGGGACGGCTATGTCAGATTCGAACTGACTAAAACCTCACGAGACGGCTTGGGTCTTCAGATGCTGGGATGTGAGAATGCCTAAGGCATATGCCTCGCAACCCGGCTGACTTTATTTGTTGGGGCAAGTTTTGTATCAAATATATTAATTTAATAAAGTCGAGTGTTATAATTGCAAAAGCCTAGAATTCGATTGCAAAGCCACAGAGTCACATATCGGTTACAAAGCATGTATGTTTAAATTACTATCTATAAGCGTGTAGCATATAAGTATAGCCAGAAAATAATAAAAATAAAATAAAATATCAAACGATTCTCACCTCATTTCAATAACTGCAAATAGATATTTCCACGATATCTCTTACCTAAAACGTACAAACTCCGATTTACACCTGTATTACATACAAAACAAGCTATCAACAGCTACATAAGCAGTTGACATTGCTATCGGTCGGGGCAGGATTCGATTCCCGAGCCGCACCTGCGCTCGGACGTGACTGTTTGAAATTAGCTCGCGTTAGGGAGTGTTCACAATAACCTCGTTATGTAGTTTGTAGGTGGTACTTCGAGGGGCTTCTGTTCGTGTATGTGAGACGAGTTTGTTCTGATTACGAACAAAGGAACTGATGATTTGAGTTATGTACTTATTTTTCCTCATCTATCGTGCAGAATTTATTATATTTAAACTGAATAAATAGAGCGAAATGTGCGCTCATTCTGACGTGCTGATCCCTACTGTTATATATTATACGGTAGCGAGAAACGGGTATGGTAGAAACAACATAAAAGTAGAATTAGCTCAGTTTATATGAGATCGTTATGAAGTATGTGTGGCTTAAGATTAGTGTTGATGTAATGTAAATAGATTAGGCAGTGTCTCCTGAAAGAGGGTGGTTTTTGAAATGGCATCGTTTAGAATATGTATATTGAAGTGATCTGGACCTGTTTATAAACTCACTGATCATGTTTAAAAGGTACAACAAGTGCACAAGTCAGTTGAGGTTAAAACAGTGTTGTACAAAAAAGAGGAAAGGTCAGTTGCACCCAAAATTGCCAAGCTTTCATGAAATGGCAAATCTTTGGCTATACCAAAGGCACAGTAAAGTAAATTAGTACTAGCTGTTGCCCGCAGTTCCTCCCGCGTGGATGTCGGTTATCACTTATGTAGTGTTGAGTCAACGCTATTTTTGTAAAATAAAAGTAGCCTAAGTTACTCCTTATTACATCAGCTACCTGCCAATAAAAGTTCCGTCAAAATAGGTCCAGCCATTTCAGAGATTAGCCGGAACAAACAGACAGACAGACAGACAAAAATTGTAAAAAAGAAATATTTTGGTGTATGTACCGTATTATATTCATATGCATGTAGTAAAAAACGGTTATTTCAATATTACACACAGACACTTCAATTTTATTTACATGTATGTATATGTATGTATAGATTGTAGGCCATATGCATTTAATATAAGAGTTGTCACGTGCGTACTTATATGCTTTTTTTTATTCTTTATTCATTTGACTTGTTAACTAAATTAAAACTATAAAGTATAAAACAAAAGAAGAAAGAGTTTTTTAAAGTTCGTCCAGCATATTTGTAGTTATGTATTTGAGAGGATAAGGTTCCTTGAAACTATAAAAAAAATTCTGCAGCTTTTGTTACCTGTATAATTAACATGATTGTTAATACCTGAACCTGAGTGGTGATACTATTATTACCATACAAAAACAACAATCCATTGTGTAACCTGCCTTACACTTTTAGACGTACAGCAAAGCTAGATATTTCTCATTTCAATTATTAATTAAACTCTCTGAGGTGTCGGCTGCTATCTTTTCTGCACTTTACGACTTTTTTGCTTCATAATATATTGCTCTTCGCATTTAAATTATTGGAAATTCAATATTGAATTTCTGACTGCCTGTGTTTAATATGCTATTAAGAATTGATTTAATTCCGCTCTTTAGATTTCAATCAAAATATATGGTTAACGGCTTTCGCTTACGTAAAGTTTAAAAATTACTGCGGGCACTTCATTTAATTCTAACAGAGGTCGGTGTTCGTATTTGAACGTCAAAAAATTCATAAGGAAGTGTTCATCCACTCGAGTTGCTTCTAAATCCGGGACGTGATTATTTTTTAAATTCAAGTATACTTGTGGAAAAATGTCCTTCTTTTGTAGACCTCTCCGCTGAAGTGCCTTTGTTCAATCTCTACCTTTTAAATCGTGCTTATATTGCGTAAAAATATAAATGAAAGAAAGTAAGTTTGCTTAACTTTTTTTAGATTATAATAATTGATTTAAAGTCAAATCAAATCTATGAAATATAATCTACAAAAGAGCCACCGATTTAAAAAAAAATGTAACATAAAAAATTACCTTAAAGATCTAGAAATCGTAAGCTATAAGCGGAGCTGCGACTGAAAAAAAAGTGGTGTTGTTGAAGGCTTTCCTTCGAGACTTTTCCCCTTTTATCTGCATGAGTATATCAAGCATCCATATGCCATGAGAACCATTAATGGACTGTGGACAGTTTTGCTAATATATCAAACCAAAACAGAATCAATTTAAGGACCTTCAAAAATAAAATACAAAATTAGGTCTACGGAATTAATATATCCGTGATGTTGCCTACATTTCTATCCTTACGAAGATAATCTCAGATATTGACACTTGGCTAAAACAATGCCGACGGACTATGATGCTAGTGACGAGGGTCCTAGCTGTGTCCATTAAAAGTTATATTAGTGACAAATTTGAAATGGATTTTGAATAATATTCCAGTTTAGTGACTCGAGCGTTTCAGTTTCAGTTGTTTGATGTATCTAGGTCGGGTGACCCCTCCTGGGGGATAGGAGGTGTTATTGACTAGGCTACTATGTAATATAAACCCTCAGTCCAAGGGTATTGACTTCAGGATACAGATTGTAAAGGTTTTTAACCTATCTCTGACGCCAACGTCCTTTCTTTACTGTTAGCAGTGTCGAATAAATGTTTAAACAAATCAAAATGTTTTCCAAAGTATCTCACATGCTTGTTTGAAGCAAAAGAATTGTAGAGTGGAGATCATGGGTCGATAAACGAAATCGAAGGTGAGACACCAGCCAGATGAAGAAACGACCTGTCAAAGGTAGCTGGGATAAAGTGGATCAGAAAGGTGACGGACGAGGTTCTTTGGTGCATAATTGGGATAATATTATGTCCAACAGACGATTACATTGGCAATAGGTGATTGAATCTAGTCAAACGGCCATCGGACAATGGACGTGGCCAGCCCATTGCCACTTCAGCTTGCTTATTCTGCGAGCTTTGTCGGTAACTTTGGTTCTTTGTCGGATGACCTCGTTTGGAATTCTGTTCTTCAGAGAAAATCCAAGCATAGCTCGCTCCATAGCCCGCGTTCTAGAGTGGAGACCGCGGGAAGACAAACGGGAGGTAGGACACCCTCTATCCAGATAGACTGATGACCTAAAAAGGTGGCTGGGATAGACTGGATGCGGAAAGTGGAGGAACAAACGAAATGGCGCACATTGGGAGAACCCTATGTCCTGTAGTGGACTGTGGTAGGTTACATGATTGATTGATTAAATTTATTTTTACACGTGTAAAGATTCATTTTACTGTTTAAATATCCTAAATATATGCACAATATAAGTAGAATATACAAAACCTCACACTGCCTTTAACAAGTAGTATTATATACAGTGGGATTAAAATATGTACCTTAAAGTAAGGTTTCCAATGTGCTGCCTCGAAATTCATAGAATTTAAGACATCTCATTTGCGGATATATGTATAAATTTCATTTCATACTCTGTGAGAAAATAAATAAAAAAAGTAGTCTAATACTTTGGTTTCCTACATTTTAGAATGTAAAAGATGAGGGGATATAAGTTTTTGGTGGAAACAGAACCACAGCTAGTATTACTACATAGCGTTAGCCTTTTATAGTACTACATAGCGATAGAAATAAAAAAATAAAATTACCCTAAAACTTTAACTTTTGTGAACAAAATTGTATGTTCTAACAAAAATAAAACAAAGAAACCAGGTTTAAAATTGACTTTCGCCTTTCCACCGCACCAGACGTCACTTGTCATAATTATTGTGACATTCAAAAGAAAACGCAGCAAATTTCTTTCCTAACTTAATTACTACACCATTTCAAGCCAAATTCAACCTTAACACATTTATATAAAGTATTCACAAGTCGCAATTAGTATATTAGCATGCTATTCTTCTGTTTTGGTTGTGCTAGAGAATATAACCTGTATTTTCTTAGGAATAGAGTCGTAGATGCTAACAACGCGATTGCTCATTCAGATTTAAGTACGGTCCGCTTTTTAATTTCCCATTCTCAAGCGTGATTCATATTTAAAAGTTGAACGGCTACTGTGAATGATATGATTCATGCTACTTGGAGACATGTTTGAAAATTTTCAGAGAAATTTTTGTATTTAGTGAATTTATTAAAATACTTTATATATTTATAAACGAGGCTTTATTATTCAAAGATTGTCTTCTCCTTCATCGTAGCGTTAAGCCCAGTCGTATCCGTGACTTTCAACTTGGAGTCTGGGGTCCACTTTTACCAGTCTAACTGCGGATTTGGTTGAACTTCGACATTTGCCGTGAAGCAACTTCCATCTGACCTCCACAACCCAAAGGCAATACCAAAGCATTGCAGTTAGACCAATTATTGTTGGATTTTCTCCAACTACCCGTAACTGCCATAGATGATCGTATGGCAACCGGAACTGACGCAACGGCTTAACGTGCTTTCCGAGGCACGACCAGACCAATGCAAATACCCATATACATGTAAATATTTGCACTGAGTAGAGATCGAACCCGTGCCTCCTGCGTAGCTGTCGCGTTCACTACCGCTACGCCACGGAGGCAAGATTGTGTTACCTAGTATTATTATAATATTTTTATTTATCATTTTATTTGTCACTTGGTGGTACCCGTCTCCGCAACCAATGGAAACCTATTACACGGATAAAAGTAGCCTAAATGTTATTCCATGTTGCATAGGTTTGATCGTGGGTTTTCTTGTGGTAGAAATTGGATGGTACGTCACAAATTTCGGCCGGGCGGGTACCAACGTGCACGATTGCGAAAAATCCTCCATAGTAATTTAATCTCGGTTGCATTGCGCTCAGGGTTCAGCAAGTGCATAGCCGGGCAGGGGAAACTGTGGTCGCAGCACTATCGGAACCGGTGGGTGTCACGCGGTGCTGCGACGACAATCCTCAAGCTGAGTGCCATCATTGTTAACATGGTACGTGTATGTAATGGTGACCCTCTATTCTGAGATTTTGCCTTCAGCTCACCACAAAGCTAGGTAAAGTCAAATTGACGTGTTCTATATATAAAAACGAACAACAAAACTGCTTCACGGTTTTAAAAGTAGGTAAGTAGAAAATCTATAATATCTGTGAACTTTCTTCCCCTTTACAAACTCGTAAAAGAAAAAAAAGCTAAATGAGCTCGAGAACCTAGAGCACAGTGTGGTTATCTATATCCTCTATTAAGTACCAGCTTAAAGTAAATATCGGAAGCAATTTCCGACGCAAATAGCGTCCGTAGCAGATCGCATTAGCGGGTGCAAACATAAACGGTGTACAGAGTGTATACTTGTGTACTGTGCACAGGGTGTATTGCGGCAAAAAATGCATTTTGTACACAGGCGGGGCACACTAGGTTGTGTTTCAGTAGGAGTGATTAGTGTGAGCGTAGAAGTACACACTCGCGTTAACGTTTGCAGGCAAGCTTGGAAATGTCAGTGCCGTGCGAATGCTATTTAGGACTATAACCTATAATATGTGTTCTGGATATCAGACACCCATACTCAAATATGATACTACTAATTCTGTCTTAGTGATATTACAATTTACAATTCTTTTAATATTATGTATGTGAAAATTTGCACCAGTTAGTGTAAAGTATAATTTATTTTGGTTCGGAGAACGGTTCGACCGAATCGCTCATTTTTGAAGTGAAAACTTCTTTAGCGGCGTTGGATGGGTGAAAAATGTTAAGGAAGCGTCAGGATCGTTTGACCTTTGAACCGTAACCGACGACTGACGTCATACAACATTAGCTATAGACTGCCTATTTTGCACGATACGATAAATAGCATCGTAGCCTAGCGGTTAGCGCTTCGAATGTAAGTCCTTATGTTTTCAGATAGTACCGGGTTCAAACCTGACCTTCTGATACTTTAATATTATGTATGTGAAAATTTGCACCAGTTAGTGTAAAGTATAATTTATTTTGGTTCGGAGAACGGTTCGACCGAATCGCTCATTTTTGAAGTGAAAACTTCTTTAGCGGCGTTGGATGGGTGAAAAATGTTAAGGAAGCGTCAGGATCGTTTGACCTTTGAACCGTAACCGACGACTGACGTCATACAACATTAGCTATAGACTGCCTATTTTGCACGATACGATAAATAGCATCGTAGCCTAGCGGTTAGCGCTTCGAATGTAAGTCCTTATGTTTTCAGATAGTACCGGGTTCAAACCTGACCTTCTGATACTTTTTGTGATTATTTTTTCTTTTTGTAATTTATTACTTTTTGTGATTATTTTTTCTTTTTGTAATTTATTACTTTTTATGATTATTTTTTCTTTCTGTAATTTATTACTTTTTGTGATTATTTTTTCTTTTCATAATTTATTAATTTCTTCTGACAGAAAATTAGCAGAAAATTAGTGATAGGTTCTATGATTAGCGCTATATTATAGGTATGGTATGGTATGTTCTTTTTTATCTTTTTCTATGTATATAACGAAGAAAGAAAAAAGAAAATGTTTTCACTTCTGCCGGCACTCCCAGAGTGCAACCCGTCTTTTTTTTATTGTGTGTTCTAGTAAATAATATCTATGAAATACTCAGGCGAATGCAAATGAACATAAGCATGTACAGGAAAATTAGGCCTATCGTGCGTAAAGTTATTGAAAATTTTGTAATAAGTATGTCCGAAAAAACATTTTGTCGAACCCAAAAATCAACTGGCGACCTCGTACAATACGCCACTAGCTTCGGTATAGTTACAACATTCACGAAGAAAGTCAGACTTATAATTTTCAGTAAAACACGTACACACCGGGTTGAAATTGCGTATATTTTAAAATAAAGGTCCATTCCATTTTATAAAAGTATACGTCCTTAGTGCGAGCAGCACATGCGGGTCTTACGAAAAACACGACAGCATTCAACTTAATGGTTGCATTCCGTTCGACGGTGCACGTGCGGTGCGTTTCTTTACTCTGTAAGTTTTACGTTTTTGCCCCGTAGCCTTTGTGGGACTTAATGAGAAAGTAGTGGGTGAATAAAATTTGCAAAACGGGCACCTAATTACTTCTGAGACTCTTTACTAAGTAAGAAGAAAATGTAACTGTATAAAATACAACAAAACGTTTAATTTGCACCCGTATTTTGTTTAAAATGGAAAATACAAAAGATTCATTTCTGAGTATTCATTTATTATACTAACTAGTAATAAAGGTTATGATCAAGTGATGACTTATAAGATTTTATATTTAAACTACCGATACTTGCATCGAATAGTGAAACTCAATATTAGGTGTATACATTAATGCAAGTGGTAGTAATAGTAATAGTATTAATGCAAGTGGTGTAAAACTGAAA
This sequence comes from Eilema caniola, assembly GCA_949126895.1. NCBI lineage: Eukaryota > Metazoa > Arthropoda > Insecta > Lepidoptera > Erebidae > Eilema > Eilema caniola. The sequence continues at coordinate 22,998,048 of OX421479.1, read as the reverse complement.
GTGTTTAGACCAAACATCCACTCGAATGTCCCCATCCAGTATGCCACCGATGTGAATTCACTCATAACAAGTAATTAGCCAGTAACAGTGATTTAGCGTAGCTGCAGAGAGGTTAGCAAGAATATTAATATTTTATCCAGTTACTAGACTCCTTAATGAATTACAAAAACTTCTCTTACAGCACTAATTTGTAGTGGGCTGCAAATTATGCAGGTAACTGCGCCCGTAACTGATTTACCAACTGCAAAGAATAATCTATCTGATTCTCCTACCAAATCCTTCCGAGTGTCAACTTTCGACTTCTTCAATTTGGCCTCTGCAGAAAATCGCCACAATTTTTCCAATTTTAAGTAAAATGTATTATAAAATTATTAATGGTGAAACGCCAATGATAAGTGTACCAGAGCCACGTTAGCCACGCCACTAATTTTTTTTCCGTGTGTCCACGCACCGCGAGATTCAGGTGGACGATCAGGACGTGTGGTTGGATTTTAGGGGCCTTAGGAGTGTCCAAATAGTATCCTAACTTTTCCTATTGAATTGGATCGAAAAAAATGAACATACTAAGTAGCTCAGTTCCTCAGAGCATTCCCCTCAGAGGGACAGGTTGCAGATTCAAGTACCCTTTTGAATGTTACCTCTTTACTTGACTGTCATGAAGGGTTATGTTTTCGCGTGTATCTTGTACGTATGTTTGTAATATTCTTTGTTACCTCATATCTCCTGAAACACCGTACGGAATTCAATGATTCATGTCTCAAATGAAAGGTATTCATTGTCCAAGTGTTCTTGGGTACATAAAATATGAACAAAAGCTATATGTTGGTTTTTTGGCGCCAAAATATACATTTGTGGTAAAAATAAAATTGTCACTCAAATTTATCAAGTGGGGTATCAAAATGAAGGAAATTATAAGAGGATTACAAAAATTTATATAAATATATCATAGCCATAACAAAAAAGGTATAAAAAATATATTCATTAAAAATAAATAAAAAAAACCAACTGATTCTGAAAAGCAGGCGTTTGCAAATCTCAAACCAGATAGAAATTCTGCTATAAAGCTTGATTCGATCTTTTCAGAATCACTCGGGTTTTTTATTATTAATAAAAAAAAACAATCTAAATCTACAGCGTAAATTGTTGAAGAGGTTGTTCTATAAATATTTCCCACCTATTCATACACATGGCATTATTATTGATGGTAAATGTTTCCCATTTATGATAACAAGATCTGTCTGACGTAGTGACAACTCTGCTTGGTAACAATGTGGCGTGAAAGCATTCGTCAGCGGCGTGGCGCGAAATGTGCCATACAACAAAAAGTATTGTGAGAAACGAGCGAGTTAACGATCACTCTTTTGGTTGCGGAGTTGCCAATTTAGGATTCATATTTCCGTTCATTTGGAAAAAAATATGTTGTTTTTTTTTCGTTTATGATTTTTTGTTGTTGTTCATTCGCATATCATATTTAAATATTGTATTTTGATCATAAATGATCATAACATCGTTCATTGTTTCCGAAAGTTCGGCAGAATATCGATAGATCGCAGCATTTCATCTTTCAGCTTCAGCATCGCCCCCATCTGCATGTTATAGGAGAACTTCGAATATCAAAGACATGTTCGTTTAGATAGGCTAGTGAGAGCATTGGTACTGTAAGGAATTGACCACAGGACCCGTCTTGGATGTTGACTTTTTCTAATACAAATCTACTGTATATAACCATATCCATAAATAGAATATACAATATAAATAAAATACTGAATTAATATCGCAGTGTGGCAATATCATTATTAAAAAGACATTCGAAGCTAAAAAGACAAGTTAAAATGAGCAATATATTCTACATAATACTGAAATTGCTTATTTTGTGCGGTTTCAAGTATTAGCTTTTACGCTTCGAAATTCTTCAAGGCCATTTCGCTAAATCCAAATGAAACGTCTAACAGAAATTACAGTTTCCAACAAAAAACCTTAGCTCAACTTTACTTGAAAAATACTACTATTAATCTCCTAAAGTTCTCTATGGGCCATTACAGGATATCATTTGGTGTTTTTTACCAAAATATTTAACCTAAGTTTTTGCACTCATCTGGCAACCCCGGAGGCTTGACTCAGCAGAATAGTGATTTGTGTACAAGTGTATGTGATATTGATTTGCGATGAAACGCTACTCATACTGTATAAAAATAAACGCGCAGTTTCTTATACGAATATAGATATACAATACAATCTGGTAATAAAGAAAAAGTTAGGTTTAATTCACTGGTTAACATCATGTGGACTGTGTATTTGTTTGTCATCTGATTAAGTAGTAATTAAAACATTTGTTACATAACAATTTTTATTAAATTGCAAGCAAACAACAATTTTTACTATTTTTTATGAAAGAATTAACTAGACAACGAAGCTGATACCTAAGATTAACTGGAAGCTATTAAACAAGTACAAAAATAGTATAATATTTATCTTAAATTAGCATTTATACTACAGTATACACAACTGATTACGATCTTAGAATATTAATAGCTCTTAAGTATCGCAATAGTTCACTTTAATTGCTTTATAGAGTGAGGCACCCTTTATTTATGGGATATCTTTGGCTATAACTTACTTGTACCCTAAGCTTATCATAGACAAATGGAGTTTAAAATGCTAATTCTGTTTCGGAAGTTTGCCCAAGTAAAATAAGTAAATTATGAAGGAAACAATGTAATAATTGTTTAAGTACTTGCAGATGATTTTAATTTTTTATTACTTATTGCATAGCAGAAATAAAGTGAGATCAGAAGAGAATAACTTTTCATCATCATTGAAACAGAATGATTGGCAAATCGGTTTTTAGTAAGTAAGCATGTTCCAGGCCGAATCCAGGCCATTACAGTAAATTTAGTTTAGCTAAAGTTAACAGATCTATATTATAGTTATTTCGGTAACTACACTACCGGTACGGTATGATGGCCATTAAGTACTAAGAGAACTTGGCAGAGCTTGCTTGCTCTCTCTCTTTTTTACACGGCCGTTAAGTACCACCTATCTTCTACCTTATCTACTACCTTATCAACTCAACTACGCGAGGGATATGTCAAAAGACAACCTCACCTCCGGCCTAGCACATCGACCCACAGACGGCGTGCGGTTTAGTCGGTTCGAGTCCGACATAACCTACCCCTCCGGCTCCGGAGGGGTGGGTACACGTGGGGATTTCCCGCACGTAAAAAAAAAAAATCAACTCAACTACAGATGACAAGAACGTTTTACTCAACCAATAGCGTAACTTAGTTAATATGTCAAAACGGCCATCATAGCGTTGTACCATTCTCAAGGTCGATTGGCTGTTTTCAGACTTTCTAGTTTCTACATTCGAAACATGGTGAAGTTTTAAAAACCTGTATTCGGGTCGATATAATACTCCAATCTAAAACTAGAAAAATCTTAACATTGCTGATTTTTATATAATTTTAAGAATGATTATCGTGTAGCATTCACGATGAAGACGTGTAGTGTTTGTATTAAGACTTCTTGTATTTTCTTTCGCGAATCAAACGCTAAATGTAGCAGCAAATTTCAAGTCGAACTTCTTTACAGTATCGCCCATCAACACAAAGTCGAACACCTAATTCTACGAAGATAAATCGTTTCAAAAAGGTGCAAAAACACAGCGAATGGTCAAGGGGCGGGCAGCAGAGGGGTCGAACGGGTGCTGCGAACGTTGGCTCTGCAAACAACCCTTGCACTGACGATGATAAATGGTATGCCAAATCAGCTTCCGACGTTGTTGTGAAATCAGTGATTGACACAGAATTGGAAGTGTTTAATTTCGTTTTTTAAAAGTATATTATTTGTTTTTCAATACCTACATTGTTCGATAAGGTTCTTTTTTCATGTTTAGGTTCATCAATTAGGTTTTTGTTATCACGACAAGTCTAAGGAGTATACTATAATTTCGTTGTTTTTGCTTTTACAAAAAGGTCGTATGTTATTATAGTTATTTGTGCAACAAGTGAGTAAAATTGTTTTTTGCTGCGCGTGCTGATTTTGACTCCCGAGCAAGCGAGGGATTCTAAGATTGAATCACGGGCGTAGCGAGTGATTCTAATGTAGAATGTTAATAATAATAATAAATAATGTTTCTAATATAGAAAGCGTGGCGAGGGATTCAAAGGCACGAGATGCAAATAATTTTGCTCTCGTGTGGCACACATTACTTTTCACTTCAGCAGCGAGAGCACATAATAGGTAAGTATTACTTAGAAGATAACACAATGAACATGAACAGATAGAAATTACGTTTATATATTTTATTGTAAATCAAAATAATGCTGAACATTTTAAAAGTAAAAGGTGCAATTCTGTAAATGATATACAATACGATAGTAACACGTCTCCGAACAGGTCGCTGTTGCCCTTTGTAAGTCTCCTTTACTGAAGATAGAGTATGCTTTCAAATACTTCTTGCGAGATTTCTCAGGAAGGCAACTAAATTCCGAATTAGTAACTTGCTGTTTTAACTCTTTGTGTTAAAATACCAGTATCGCTCATCTTTTATGATTATTTTAATATTTTTAATCTTATTCATACTAATGCATCAAGTATTAATTATAAATATTATAAATATCATTTTCGTATACTATAATACATTAAATATTAAATAATGTAAATACAAAACATGGTTATACATTTACAAAGACTTTCGAATTTAGTTAATTTACGCGTTTCAGAACGAGTTTTCTTTGTAGACGAATTTCGAAATTCGCCCTTCAAATTATTTGTGTTTGTCACTCGCTCTTTTTTAAGGACGGGAAAAAAAGACAGAGTGCAGTGTATTTCGAAAGTTTTCCGACTTTTTTCTAAAACTATGGTTGGCACTCTTCATAAAAAAAAATTATTAATAATTTACTTTGTCTCACGCGGTGAACAAAATCGCATTTTGCACACTGTTTTTACGCAGCAAAACTGACATTTTCGAACTACTGAAGTGAAACATAAATTACATTATTATACAATTACATTATAAGTTTAGAGCACAATTTTAAATTGGTCACAACAAACATGACATGCTCAATAATTGGTAAATTACACCGATTAATTTAATAAGTACATAATTAAATCACTTACTAGTACTAATATTATGTACCTACATCTAAACAGCACGTGGCATTATGTTATCCATATATGCATATTAATGATTTAACTCAATTATTATCATCCACTTATATATCATGAAACTTTATCTGCATAATCGCATTCTACTCAATCATAACAATCAAATATCCATCTATCGGTTTAGCAAAGTGTACCCAATGTTAGCTGGCTAATTAATTTGAGTATAACACAAATATTTATAGCGCGCACCAAACTGAATTGTTTGCAACTATCGGTTGTGTTTAATTCTGATTAGAATTCAGCACGGTCCTAATAGAAATCGAGGTTCATTGGTTATGTTGTGTTTACAAATAGTTAATTAATCGATTAATATTAGTGTAATTACAGCTTAAGTAATAAATGTATTATGATTTTTAGTCGAATGAATAATTTGGTACTTTAAATGCAAGTACGTGCCTATTCTTCTTCTATTTGTAGATGTATTTTCAATTATTGTATCTACTGTTCTAACATTGAGTGTAAGGTGATTATTTGAACAGTTTGTACTAGTGCCTCTCCAGCTAAAGTAAGTTCCTTGTATTAGAAGTGGGTTCACATCAGTAGTGTAATAGTCGGGATTCGAACCCAGGGTTTTGATCTCTAATGACTCGACTCCTTAACTTCTGAATTACCAACGATATCGACGTACGACGTACCCACTTTTTTACTGTAAATTTGTTGAGAATCATCTTTCTAATTATCTATGGATACTTATTTGATGAATCGTAAAACCCATAATGTCACCTAAAAGTAAATAACTAAAATTCATTTGACCGTTTTGTTTCTATTCACGCCATTTTTTTCCTGACATTCACTTGGCAATAACTTAGTTACTAATTTGAAACTCATCATTTAGTATTCATACTCAGTATTTTCCCGAAGTCCATCTGTGCCTATGGACTATTTTCTTCTTCATCCTAGCTGTAATCCGAAGCCCATTGGCGAAATCAAAAGAGTTGCAAAAGAACAGCTGTAGGACTTTTTAATGCTCGAACTACAACTGCCATAGATGTTCTTATGGCAACCGGTAGCGACGGCTTAAATTGCTCTCCGAGGCACAAAAATACCCACAACAAAGCAAATAGACATATATTATTAGGCATGCAAATATTTACACTGAGCGAGAATTGAACACACGCCCCTGCGTATACACGCCACAGAGGCTGTCATCACTTAGGTTCACTATTCTTTCGAAATCCGTCCAGCGTCTATCAACATTCATATTATGTTCATTAAAGTTTAGTAACAAAAAAAAAACAAGTAGCTTTAAGACTTTTACACAATTCCAATAACATTTTGTGTAATCAATATAGCTACTTCACGGAAAGGAGACTTAAATTGTGGAAGAGAGCCTAATCAAATAACTAAAATTCAATTATCTCAGTCCAAACTCAATAACACTGTTGTTTTTGTCGTTTCAACCTTCAGAGGCACTTTGTCAAAACTACCCGAGCAAGCAGTAACTAAATATATTTTTTGAGCACCTGTAAATTTTGTGGAGGCTTCTAACACTAAAATTTACTCAGTGTCAGTCGTAAAAGGTGGTGTAAACGTTTCAGTGACGAAGGTTCGTGACGAAGGCAGTGCCGGAGGCTGGGTGGAGGGCCGTCAATTCCTCCGAACAATCCCTTATTATTTTTTCACTTACACGGTTTGTAGGTTACTGATCGTTAACTGTTTTTGTTTACTCAGTTCTTTTTGATGACCCCGTTTTACGGGCGCGTGTTATTGGGAAAGATGTTGAAAAATAATGTATTTTTTAAATGTTGGATCTATATTATCTTGTTAAGGGTGGGCAGAAATGAATTGATGACATTTCGTCTATTATGTTTTTCAGCCAAATATCATGAATCATCTCTTCAATTTGGGTCTCACACTAACACACACACACACACACTCATCGAAGTAAGCTGAATTCCCAAACTCGCTTCGTTCAATCTGAGTTAGAACTAACAAGCTCCAAAATTACGCGACTAATATCAAAAGCTTCTTTTTACTATTCTATGTACAGCAAGTGGGTAAAGGTAATTTGTATAATTGAATTCCTGGGTAATAGTCCTTTTTAACTAGCAATCAGGAACTATACTTTTTATTAGAGTTATAAGCTAAGTACTACCTAAGTGTGCATTTCACAGCTAAGAAGCTAAAAGGATGTTGGTTCACTTTGGTCAAATCACAAAACAATTTGTAAGTACTCGCAGACAAACGTATATCTTTTATTAGGAATACACGATACACATAAAGGACAAAAAACGAATAAATTATCGATTTGTATTTCATTGATGTACGGATTTCCCTAAGCAGATGAGCAGGAAAAATACAATTCCTTCCATTACTCTTAATTTGGCAGCTTTCAAATGCAATATAAGTATAGTCCCATTACGCGAAATCACCTGAGGGTGAGGCTTGAGGAAAATTGTGGGCTCCGGTAATCTTGTGTTATTAGCGAACCATTAAGTACATAAAGATTCTGATCACTGCCCCTCCCGGGATTTGGTTAATGATCTATCAATGACGTCATATGGCCTGCGAAAATGGCCGCCTTGGGGCAGAGAAGCCTTTGATTGAACGGGTTTTATGGTATTGGTTAGACGTGGAAGATTTCGGTTTCACCATAGGGAGTATTGTTAAAGAATCTTGAATAGTAATACTGTTTGTTAAGTTCTGTTAATTTCATAATATATAGGTGACTGTCTCAATATTTACTATAGACCATAATATTACATTACTTAAATTTTACTAATAATCTGAACAACTGTTGCGCATGGTCCCTTTTTCAATATTACTCTTTTTATTTATATCCCCTGGGGATACGAATAAAAAGTTAAAGCAGTCTAGCACAAATTAATGAAATTCTCCAAACTTTTAATGTATTATATAAAACTCATAGGAATGTGAGGCTCATCGCAATATTTTAAAATCATAATTTTCTTTTATTCGTTAAAAAATATACAGTGTCGAAACATGGACATATAAATAACTAGATAAACAAATCTAAGTTTCTATAGTTACTAAACGTTTATTTCAAATTGTAGTTGCTGCTATAAATCTTGAGACATCGTAGGTAATCCTGGCGTCAAGTCGAACGTACTTGAATTTGCCATTGCCCTCGTTTCTTGTTTCCTTCATTACAGATATTTCGAAATCCAGGTTGTTGGGATTGATTGATTTGTTGTATGTACAGACCGAAATGGAGATAAGAATACACAGTTATATATAATTTTATATGATATTATTATACTTATGTCCTTTGCTGTCTGGACAGTTTTTTAAAAAGTTTATTTGTAATATAAATTACTGACAGATTTGTTCCATTTTATATTTGTTTATTTACGTAGCTTAACTATTACCTTAATAGTATGATTAACGAACAGTTTAAAGTGATTTCCATACAAGTTTAAGCAATTACCGTGTAGTTCTTTATGCTTATTTCTGCAAAATGAAGAGGCGATCGGAAAACACGTCCTTTGTGGTGTCGTGGTGACGCGCTTTTGCTTGCTTTTGTGCAAATAGTTGTATTCATGAATATGTAGGTATATTTGAATTAGTCTGGTGTTTCTATATCCATACTAATATTATAAATGTGAAAGTAACTCTGTCTGTCTGTCTGTATGTTACGCTTTCACGCCTATACCACTGAACCACTGAACCGATATTGATGAAATTTGGTATAGGTGTAGATTAGACCTTGAGAAAGGACATAGGCTTGTTTGGTCGCGATAACCGACACCCACGACCGACATCCACGCGGGCGGAGCCGCGGGCAAAAGCTAGTGTAATATGAATGTATTATTGTAATGTATCTTAGCAAGTTTATCTGTATTCTAAATTTCTTAACACAAGCTAGTTTATCTATGTTTCGTTTGGGTCTAGATAGTGATGTGTACATTTTTTAAATTTATGTTTTTTTCCTAAGTTGGATAACAAGTCCACGGTCCAAAAGCAACACTTAATAGAAGAATCGTGTAACAGTTCCATTATTTAATGCTGCTCCTTGATTAATCTTGTCGCGTGCAATTTGTCTTTGTGAAAAACGTCACCGGTCTGCAGTTTTTGCCGAGCTCAACTTACAGCTCTGTTAGTTGCTTTATTTAAAACTTGCAGAAGGAAGAAATCGGAGAAAATTTGTTCTCTATGAGATTGCAGCAGTAATTTGAATAGTTTTTATACTTTATACGGAAGTTTTCATTGTTTGTCTAGTCTGATCTTTTATTACGTAAAGCTGCTGGTTTCTATTAACGCTTCAGTAGAACTGGCATTATTAAATTCACTGCTTGTTAAGATGGTAATGTCTTAAAAATATCAAAGTATACTGTTATAAAACCTACTCTTAGCATATCGACATTAATTCAAACTATAGTATTTTCAAAATTAAATAACTTATGAACAATTAACCTGGACAAGAAACATGAAACACGAATGTTATTACATCACTGCTTACCTCTCGTAGACAATATTGCGTTCACAGATACGACTATGTGCTGATTTATGCAGTTGAGATGTTTTGTTAGTAGTGATTGCACTTAGTTAACAATGTGTTGACAAATTATAGTGCAACTAATTTACTGGGTGATGATATTACAAGTTGGAATTCTTAGTATATCTTATTGTAAAAATCCCAACCTGTAGTACAGAAACGAATTATTAACGAACGAAATCGACGAAATGATACAATTAATAAGTTTTAAATAAATGGTAAAATCAAACGCGCGCATATAATCACGTAGAAGCATCCGGCAATGCTGTGGTCTGGAAACCATTTCGAATGTGTGATGCTTTTGTTATGCAGGACTGTGGCACTGTGTAAGAATATATTTAAATTTATATTTTGGAAACTCAGCTTATATTTGTGTTCATTTAAAAACGTCTTAAGCATAATATACAGTCAGGCCTTAATTCGCTCTATAAAAGAAAAAAACAAATTTCATAAGCGTTTCAAAAAAAATTCTAATCCACGGGATTACGATACATTCTCTTTGCTTCGAAGTAGGTGTAAAGTCCTCATTACAAACTGCTACAGAGAGTTTCTATCTACTGTCGAGGAGTCTTTGAGCGAGGATCCCAAGATGTTCTGGCGGTATGTCAACGACAGGAAGGGTGGGTCTATCATACCTCTCACAATGTCGCATGATAATAAAACCGGTTCCAATGGACAAGAGATCTGTGAATTATTCGCTGAATATTTTGGTTCGGTTTATGACAGTCCTTCTGGCGCGCAACCCTCCGTGCTGAATGATATGCCTCAGGTCGGAAATCTGTCTTTGTATTAGGTTACGATAAGCCAACTAGATATCTGCTCAAAAATTAGGCAATTAGATGCACGAAAGGGGCCAGGTCCCGACGGAATCCCGCCAAGGTTTATAAAGGAGTGTCGTGAGGAGCTGTCTTGCCCACTGTCAATCATTTTTAATAGATCCTTGCGGTCGGGCATTTTCCCAATTCGTTGGAAGATAGCTCACATTGTCCCTATTTTTAAGTCTGGCGACAAAGCACTAAGTGCTAACTACCGGCCGATAAGTACCCTATCCTGCATTGCCAAATTATTCGAATCTCTTGTATCGTATCCTCATTTTATCTTCACCTGTGTAACTATATCTCGGAAAAGCAACATGGGTTTGTAAAAAAAAGATCGACATTAAGTAATCTTTTGCTGTTTAAAAACTACTTATGTCAGTCATTTGCTACTGGAGGTCAGGTCGATGCCATATACCTTGATTTTAGCAAGGCCTTTGATAAGGTGGATCACAAGTTGCTGGGTCTCAAACTTGAACATTACGGCATCAATGGCTCGTTGCTGAGGTGGGTCATTTCTTACCTTAGTAACCGCAGTCAACTTGTTACAGTTAAGGGTTACTCATCTTCGCCTATATCTGCATCATCGGGCGTTCCTCGGGGTTCTCATCTGGGACCACTTCTTTTTATCATCTTTATAAGCGATCTAGTCAGCCATATATCCTGTCCCTCTCTTTTATACGCAGACGATCTCAAAATTTTTACTGACATCAGAGACAATAGACAATTAGCGCTTCAACATGATTTGCAAGTTATCTCCGAATGGTGCTCTTTTAACAAAATGAGCCTTAATGTGAAAAAGTGCTGTTTTGTTTCTTATACTAGGAAACGTAATATATTTGACTCGGAATATTCAATAGAAGGTCAAGTTTTAGAGAAAAAGGATGTCGTTAAGGATCTGGGTGTACTCTTTGATGAGCAGCTAACTTTCCGTCCTCACTACCTGCATATAATTAATAGAGCCCGTAGACTTATGGGATTTATTTTAAGGTCTACAAGAGATTTTAAAAGGAAACAGAGTGTATTGACTCTTTTCTCTAGCCTGGTCCGAAGCGGTCTTGAATATTGCTGTCCAATCTGGTCCCCTTTCTATAAAGTTCATCCTGATGCCATAGAGGGTGTACAGCGTTTAAGTTACGTTTCCCGTAATTCAATTACGGTAGATCACTGCAACACTATAGTGACAGGTTGACTGAGTTCAATATGATATCGCTTGAAGCCCGCCGTAGGAGGTATGATCTCCTATACCTTCACAAAATTATGCACGCCGCCATTGATGCACCAGGTTTGCTGTCTGCGGTCTGTATTAACACCAGACACAGGTCGTGCTGTCCCAATGTATTTCTCATTCGGATCTACAAAAACAACACCTCCTTCTACAATCCTATCGTTAGGATGTGTCGCACTTATAACGAACTGAATCGGGCTGAAGATGTGGATATATTCAATGGTCGATTCTCCCTGTACAAGAGGGCCATATCAAATATAATAAGTGCTCAATGTGGCTTGTAGCTTGTGGTTGGGGTTCGGGTTTATTCTGGTGATTTTTTTTTCTTTTTAATCAAATTAAAGTAAATTTAAAATAAGTAAATAGTAAATTTTGTATAAGCATGGCGAGTATCTATACTTAGTCATGTACTTTTTTTTTCACTCATTTCACGTTGTGTATGCTATATTTGGAATACTGTCTAGATTTAACTTGTAACTGTATCTGTCTCCAAATGCTTAGCCATGTAATGGCAGTAATCTATTTCTAATAATAATTTATTTTTAAGGCACTCGTACTACTTGCATGATCAGGGTTCTGGTTGACCCTTCCAGCTAATGTTAGTTTAATGGGTAGTAATTTACATTTTTCGTTAAATAGTATTTATTGTAATCTACAGACATTTTATTAGTAATATCATTATCTTTTTTACTATCAACGAGGCTGACCTCAGCTTGCCTGCCCACTTAAGTATGTTACGCCTTACAAACTTTGTGTGTTATTCGCTCAGTTCTCAAACCACCTTCAATCAATCAATCAATTAGCCCACCGCATTCAACTACTGGACATAGGCCTCTCCCAATATGCGCTATTTTGTCCACAAAGCACCTTAACATTCCCTTTTCAATTCTCATTACAAAATTTTCTTACAGTCAATTATTCGTTTACTGTAAGTTTAATAATGTCCTAGGGCGGATGATGAACTGCAATAATCTGATAGACATATTATTGCAGGTACTTCTGCGCTAATGGAAGGAGAAAATGATTTTTACTGAATTTAAGCCATCAGCCGCACGCAACTGTACTTTGAATACTTCGCTATGAGATATTAGTGACTATCCCACTCTTAGGGTAAGTACTGAACTGATTAAGAGGAACTGCTATAATAAATTCCTACTCTATATCCCGGATATTTGGTCTTTGACAACCTTATTAGATCTTGATAAACATTCAATTACTATTAAATTCAATTCAAATGAAATATATGTAAATTGAATCTATCGAATCCATATATCACTGGGATATACCAGTGATATAATATGATTTAGGTGATATTAAATATAAAAATATCCACTTACAATTCAAATACTAAAAGTCTTCTCAGGAAATCGTAGAGCTGAATCCATTAATTTATATCAAGTCGAAAGAGCACGGACGCGATATTGCCCCATTACAAGCATTACACGAACATAAAACTAAGCATAAACTGCCTCGATAAAGTTAAATAAGCGTTGACAATTTGGTTCTATCCCAAACTGCGCGCCAGGATGTTCCCGCTATTCCCGGGACGAATCATAACAACTTACAATATTGCATTTTGCACTCCAGAACAAGTTCCCCTACAAATTTTGCCATACAGTTGAAATAGAATTTGTACTGTTTTGGTATTTCCGGATCTAGAACCAAAAAGTTTGATTGTCACGGTTTCCCTAGAGAGTACAGACAATTTCCAATTACGCTTCGGGACATTACTTCTGGTTTAGTTGATATGCCTTTTTACTACCAGGCACTTCAACCAGGTCACACTGGCTGGTCACAGGTTATTATGGAGCCAATTTAATAATTGTATTGCAGTATTATAACAATACTGAGTCAGTGAATATGCGAGTTGATTACTTTGAGAACGAAAGTGATTATGGCTCAAATGGTTTGATTAGCAAATGATGAAAGTAGTCTTTCAAGTAGGTATAAGTAAAATTTAGTGATAATTAAATAACGAAATTTTATAAATTTCATGTGCCAGAATAATTTAACCTTGAATGATTTTAAAACATAAATCATGGATTGTATCTGTATCAAAATTTCAAAATATGGCTCCAACGCCACCCTAAAATACATAACGTAGACAAAAAATTTGATTTATCCAAATCCGGTTAGGTGGTCAGAGTATTCCTCCTAGAAATTAACTACGAAATTACTAGATTACTACAGCATGCTACAAGCAATTACGTACAACACAAAAGTTGTTGTACACTTGCTTGCAGTGCCATCATAGAAAAAAATGTCCTAGATACCGATTGATACAAAAATGTTCTGAAGTTTAGTGTAAAGACTGACTATATTGAATATCTTTTCTATGTAAGCCTAAAATTTCTTAAACCAAAACTTTCTCGATATATAAAAAAAATTACAAGAATCAATACCCATGATAATAAGGGACAAAGAAGATATCTCATATCTTCTTTAAAAATAAATTAGATGGATTTCGCTTTCATCAATATTGGTAAATGTCATATAAGTAGAAGTAAAATTGTTCGGTCCAGGGTCATATCCCTAAAACGATCCATTTACAAATGAAAAGGTTTATTTACACAAGGGCTCACGAATTTTCATTAATAGATGAAGAGCATTGCTCGGGAGATTTGCGAAATATTTTAATATGTTACTTGAAAGATAAATGTTGTATCTTTTAGAAATTTACAAGAGAATTTTTATTTAGTATTTATTTTAGAAATGATGAAAATATCAGAGATTTGACTGGCTGCAAATTAATCATAAATTATTAGCTAATTTATGACGAGTAAGGATCGAGTTGAGAATTTCACGAAACGCTAACGCTGATTAGGTATTTAGATAGGTACCTGTATTCCTTCTCGGAAGTTAAGGTCTGACATGTCTGGCATGGCTGCCATGTGCCTAGAAGAGAAACTTCAAAGAGTTGCCCATTTTGTAAAAAAAACTCACTCTTAATATTTTGCGGCAGCTATTTTTTACATCTATACCTTTTTTTATCTACAAAATTGATTATAACTTGACATGACATGACATGTTTTACCTTCTTTAAAGTACTTATATGACAAAACAGACTAAAACAATGACGAAGATTTGTAGCTTACAGGCCCTTATTCTATAACTACTAACTAGTATTTGTTACTTAAAAAAAATGTAACTGAAATTTTTCAATTGCTTGATTTTTATATTCTATTTAGAAGAAAGCAAGAGCAGTTCTGCCTAGAAACGTTACAGTCTATTACACTTCTGCCAACTTTGGTTTTTTAAAACATTTTCCACTGTAAGTCTGTCTTTCACTTAGTTTCAATTTGATGTAATCGCGGCAACACGCCAGTCCCATCAGATTACACCGTGAACATACACACACTGCAAGGATTTTCTCCCTTGTTGTAGGGTGATCATGAATTAGTTGTATAGTGGAAGCGTTTCATGCAAGATTTTACTTCCTGATGTTCAGATTTTATTAATAAAGCAATACGCGAACTTTCTGCATAAAGTAAAATAATGAATATTTTAAGGGTCCTTCTTGTAATGTTTTAAGGGATATTTTCTCGTATCTGTTGATGAGGAACATTTCAAAACAATTTTGGTGCATATATGATAAGATGCACCGATACATGTCGACAATTACCAGAAAATGATCAAGTTATTATGGTGATAGGATTGGTCAGCCTAGACCCTGCGTTACCGAGTCAAGGTGTTTCCAGTTGCGGCGCCGGAAGGCTTCTTCCTCCGGCACCGTTCCACTCACGCCAAGAATGTCGATGTGGCTTTAAATGAAACATTTAGAACCATTACGGGCTGTCTCAAACCAACTCCACTGAAAAGGTTGTAGGTACCCTTTAGCAGGCAAAGCTCCACCAGATGTTCAGCGAGACATAGCCTTGCAGTGGAGAAACAAAAACAAAAGACAGATCCTCGACACCCACTGCACAACTACAAAATGCCTGCTATCCGCTACAAAAGTCGCCTGAGCATCATTAGATCCACTCTGGCAGACAGTCCTCCACGGCGAGCGAGAGAGAAAAGGTGGGCAGTTAAGCATCCAGTTCCTACAGGTTTCATTAGACCAAGCGAAGACCTGGCGCCTGGACATCATCTCCAGGGCCAACTTGGAAGTCTTTAAACCGCCTGCGGGCCCAAGACGGCTGCTGCAGGGGAAACATGGCAAAATGAGGCTTTATTTACGGGGCTCAATGCCCATTTCCATGTCACATTTGTTCGCCTGCTCGCTATGACGCTTCACTTCTACTACCGACGACTTTGTAGAGCAACAAAAAAAGCTGTTGCTATAGCCAAATTTTATGGTGATATAATTTAAAAATCTAATGAGCATATGCCAGAAGAAGATGTCGACAATTATCAATTTCGATAGTGTAACTCAAAAGCTGTTCTTAATTTATACTTAAATAAAACATATATCGGTGAATGCTACATTCACAGCGGAGATACAGTGAATCTTCGGCGATTTACAATTTATTTGAATGCTAACAAACTCCAATGTTTTGTTTTAGACTACTAATTTGTGTTCATATTAATCACTCCTGATAATACGATCGTTTCCTTCAAATACAAACAGTTAAGGTGACCGAAGTCTACGAAGCTTATCTCCTATTTCTTAGTGCATTATCACAAGGAAACCAACGAAGGTACCTTCATGATATTAGATGGTCTCACGTGTGATCTAGTTTCGTAAAAAAGTTGAATTAAGCACTAACGCTTCACAGTATGGCTTGAATTTCTGTCCTTCATTTGACTACCACATGGTCACACTAGAGAGTACGGATTAACCGTAAGCGGGTGCGAGTTGCAAAATTGTAGCGTGGTGTGCGCTGTGCTTTATGTACGACCCGCGTTGTGAAAATACAAAATGTAAGGGCTTCTAACGTTTAGTAAAAGTATTTTATGTAGACCCACAGATTACAGTACGGTTTCATTAGAACAAAGTTTAACTGTAAATTTAAAATTAGCAGCTGATGCATGCGAAGCCGCGTGAATGTCGGTTATTGCAACTTTTGGTGATATCTCCGGCTATTATAAACCATTTGCGATCAAATATACGTAAAATCTTGGGTTTGCCTACAGAACTTCTAATAAACATATAAATCGGTTCAGAAACATTTGGGTTCAACGTAAACAAACAGACAATTCAGGCAAGTTATTTGTATCTTTGAATTACTAACTACCACATGGAGGCGACCTATAATATTTGTTTAGCTATGGAAAGAAATCTAAGTTCACCTTTTTTTTTTAAATATCTCCAATTTTCAGACACAACTACCTAATTTACATTTTTATAGTAAATTAGAAGTGTGACAGCTAAGTTATTTAATCTGTATTTATTTATTTGTATCTTGGATTTGGTTATTAATATAAATATTGGCTTTAGCTATGAGAGCAAATATTGTGAGAAAATCGTTTTTCAGTAATATTCTTGAAAGATTGTGAACTGTACCAATTCGCAATAACTCCACCAATAACAATAAGATCTTGTCCGTTTTTTATTTTGTCTGTTTATCGACAAGGTGATCACTTATTATCACTCTTATCATCATTTGTCGCCAAATTTTCTATAGTCCATAGGTAGTGTAGGAGGCGTAGTACTGTACTCCACTATAGCGTTATATCTTGGGCTATTTGCTTTAGACCATGACAGCCTCAATTCAATTCAATTCAAATCTTTATTTCGACCAAACTAGGCATTGCCTGTATTTTGGTTGATAGTATCGGCCGTAAGGTGAGATAGAGTTATATTATTTTATGCTAAAGTGAACATAAATCACTGCTGCTTTTCTTAGGTAATCAATGAGTAATAGTAATATAATATTATAAAAAGCAATCAAACAAAGATAAAAACAAACTAATTATGGTGTGTGTGTGTGTGTGTGTGTGTGTGTGTGTGTGTGTGTGTGTGTGTGTGTGTGTGCGCGCGCGTGTGCGCGTCTGCGTGTGTGTGTGTGCTCGCGCGTGTGTTGTTATGTGTGGTTGTTTATGGAAAAAGTTATTATGCTTATTATGCTTGATATTTCATTAAAGTTTCGGTTTCATCATAGTTTAACCGATGCAGCCAGCCTGAAACCTTGTCTTTGAGTTCATATCGGCTGAGACCTACAATAGATACTTTTTTGTTTATATGGTTGTAAAGTTTGCAACTAGTACTGATCGTCTAGAAGGCCGCAACCACTCACACACGCCTTTAGATATGCAAAATCCATTCGAAAGCCTTTCTAGCCCACTTATGATACTTGATGCGTTCTTTTTACTTCTTCTCTCTTTTTCTCATAGCGAGATCCCACAGTTCTCTATTGAAATCTTCGGTTCTCTTTTCGGTTTAAAAACCTTTCAAAAATCAGCCGTAGACATCAGTCACTCCAAAACCTTGATAAAATATATGGAATAAACTACTTATTTCTAATGCTTAATTTCGCTTTGATAGTTCTGATCAAAATTATTTTCACCAGTGGATAGACACTCCACACGGTAGAGAGAAACTCACAACAATTTATAGTTCTAGAGCTTTATTAGCTTTTCGTGGAAATCCTTACCAAGTATGCCACGAGGTCCCACTAGTATTTAGAATACAAATGTTATTTTACGAAACAAAACAAATTAATATTCTCCGACTACTGTGTTATAAATAAGTGCTTCGTAAATAAAATAAAGAAACATAAGTCGAGTCTGGCATAAGTTTCAACAATTTATTTAACATTAACATAAAATATAACTCATTTAAATACAGTACATTTGTTATAAAAAGATTTCTTTCGAAGCGAATAGAATCTCTTGAATTGATGTCTCTTTGACAAATATAATCCGAGCACATATTTTCTGTTACTAGCGATAGTAATTTATAGTTTAACCAAGCAAAAAAGTATAGACAATGTCTCACCTGAAGGTCACCTAATGTCATTGATAAAGGAACACATAGAAATATGAAGAAAATGCGCGGAAAATGTGATATAGACCCATGGAATGCGACGCGTTGCTGTCTTGTCCTACAGGTCTCTAGAACTATACGATGCCTGCCCACTGCTAAGTATGTGTAACTTATGGATAGCAAATTTAATGTTATAGATGTATTACTATTTGATATTATTATTTATATCCTCCTTATTCCTATTATGTATTTAAAAAATATATAAATTATATATTTTTTAAATACATATAAAAAAACAAACATCTATTTAAAAATATAAAAAGTAGTGCCTTACCGGTATCGGGTACAAGGACCAAGCTACCGGTGGTTAGGGCTCTAAAAAAAATAACTTTCTCATGATGTGCGCCCTATCAAGGAGCACTGCCTTCTGCATCTGGCCCTTGATCTAACCGTCTAACCTGAGCCTCTTTAGGTGTTGGTCGAGGCTCTTTACTATCAGTCCATTGACTGACACGACTATCGGTACAATGATTGCTGAGTCAACATTCCACATGTCGACAACCTCGTGGGCCAAGTCCAAGTATTTGATCTGTTTATCTTTTTCAGCTTTCACGAGATTCTCGTCATGAGGAATGGTGACATCAACAATCAATGCTCGCCGTTGGGGTGGTCTATCACCACAATGTCAGGCTTGTTGGCTACAACTGTCCTATCAGTGATGATAGATCGATCCCAGTACAATATGATATGACTATTTTCTAGAACTGGCTCAAGAACATACCCACACTGAGAAAAAAATATTGTTGCGCCAACAAAAAAACTTTAACGCTGGGGAGCCGTTCATAGTAAATAGTTGGATTAACAAAGTTTTTATTGTTAAATAATACATTGTTAAGTCAACAAAGTGTTTCAAAACTGCAAACTTTGTTGACTGAACAATATCTGTAGGTCTAACAATGTACAAATTGATGCATCTACAATGCTCATTTTGTTTCTATAACAAAGTACCTTTGTTAGCGTGACAAAGTCCTTTGCTATAAAATCAATGCACATTGTCTCTGTACTTACTCTCGTTTAGCTACGCTAGCAACGTTGCTTAGGGCCTATAACTTCACTTTGATCCTACAACAAAGTAGCCTTTGCTACTCTAACAAAGTTTCTTTGTTGTTCTATATATAGTGTTTGTCTCATTTCATATATATTTTGTTCAACATAAGCTGTAGAAGAGTTGATATTTAAACCTTGCGAGTAAATATCAACTCTTCTACAGCTTATGTTGAACAAAATATATATGAAATGAGACAAACACTTTAATTAAGTAAACGTAAAAAACCTGCAGGTGACGTTCTTACCTAGAAGGTTATGGTGAAATGAATAAAATGCAACGTAATTTAATGAGTTTATATTTTCAACAACAAAAACAATGATTAGGTATAACAATTTTTGATAAGTACTTTATTTTACATTCATATCAAATTAAGCACTATCTATACATATATGATGTCAACGGCTTATTTACAGGAATGACAATCTTTTAAACTGGTAATATTTTCCTCCATGCTGAACTTTACACGCACTGTCCGTTAACATGCACAATTATTTTGCACACAGAGATTAATAAATAATTGGACGTCACTTACATAACAAAAACGATCCACGATATTGGTATGTTTAAAATTACAAATACTGTCACGCACACAAAATACGACGAACAAAATAATACCTATTTGAACTAGCGCGTCGTCCAGTCGCCGACACACAAATGAACGAGCCACGTGGAGGACACCAGTTACCACGCAATAGTTCCCCGTCCCCTGCTACCCGCCCTTCTCCCGCACTTTTTTGACCCAACTAAGTATGCCGAGATTCTACAACAAAGTTGTATTTATCAAAATAAGAGTTGTTGGAACGCTTATGTTGAATTTGATGGGAATACAATGTATGACTTTAGCAAAATATGAAGTAGTTAACATGACAATGTTGTTTGGATCTCTCAACAAAGTAAATTTTTACATTCCAACAACCTTTAACTTTGCTATTATATCAACTCATATGTTGGTAAGCTAACAAAATGACATTGCCAACTTATCAAAGCATTTTGAACTTTGTCATAGCATTCAGGTGTCTATAGCTCGACGCACAATAAAAAATCAACAACAAAAAGATTGTTGGTTCCGCTATGCACAGCTCGTTGAAGTAGCAAAGTACTTTAATGCTATCACAATAAAATCTTAACAAAGTTTTTATTGTCGCTTTGTTGGCCTTTTTTTCTCTCAGTGCATAGATTCGCAAAATTAACATAATCACTTCAACTTGTCGCTGATGGATTATCCTGGCTACTTGATTATGTTTGTGCAAGTACTCACTGTAAGCAAAACGAGAACAATCGGAAGTAATATGCCTGAGGGATTCACCTGGTTGGTGGCACGCTGGACAGTTGTCAATTTCTATACCTATTATGGTAGAATATGTATGACCACTGACCACTGTAATAACATAAATACCTCGATGTACCATATTGTGCAAAATAAACAAATTTACTCATTCATTCATTCATATGTCTATTAAGAAATATTTCCCCATCTCCTCCTAAAATACTTTCTGGAGAAAGTATTAAGTATTTTAAGTATTATAGGAGATATTATTCTCGATTCGAACCGCTGCTAAAGTAACTTCATATAAACATCAATGCTTTCTGTTACTAAAACAGCTACTTTTCTATAAAATAAGAACACTTCAAGTGTTACGTAAAAGCGTCTCTTTATATCGCTTTTGTATCAAAAACTGTTTTTACAGTGTCTATACAGACCCATATTGCATACTATAGATTTAACATAAAGATTATCTGCAAAAATCACAATTCCGAATACTGTATCCAGCAATTCTGAAATGGACTTCACTGCTTTAGAATAAGGTGAATAATTGAATGTTGGTGTAGGAATAAGGCTTGATAGCTTGGTGTTCCCTGGGGATATTAAACGACAGTAATATGAGGCGACGACGGTGAACACACGTTGGTTCCAGTTTCGCTAACTTTGCCTACTGGCTCATGGCTTGATTATGTTGATTTTGCAAACCTATCGTTAGTTTTAATTGAAAGCGTTGGTATATACCTGAGACTTCATAAAATCTTCACGATTGGACTTAGCGATTTATGAATTCGAAATGCTTAATTCTGTCGTACGTCTACAACCTAGGTCCTGCTGTTAAAAGTCATTTGGCAAAATTACACTTGACAAACAACGTTTGGTAAAACAATGGTTTCGCCGACTAATCATTTTACTACTTATCATTTTACAAATGACTTACTTTTTCAAATGATCAACGCATAAATATACATTTAATAAATAATTATTTTACACAATGAACATTTAGCAACTGAGTTATCTGATAAAACTACTATTGATCTAAATAATGTATTAAGCGACAAACGTAATCGAAAATCATTAGGTCTAACGTTTAAAATATATAAAAAACGTCATTATGGTTAACACCATAATGACGTTTTTTATAGATAGGTTAGAAGGCTGGCGGGAGGCGGGAACGAAGCGGAGCGGAGTTCCCGCCTTAGCCTTCGTGGTTATTTTTTTTACACCACCCAGATATAGGATTTTATTTATACGTTTTGTTTGAAAAAAGAAGTACTTTTATGAAATAACATTTTGTTAAATGACATTTGGATAAATGCTGAATTTGCGAAACATATTATTTGTTTAAATGAAGAAAGGTCAATTGACATTGTAATATTTAATACATTTGGCAAGAATAGTGTTTGTTAATGGATCATTTGCTAAGTGAGTTTTTGTAAGATGATACTTTTGTCAAATGAACATTTGGTAAAACTTTGTTTATCGAATGACCATTTGTCAATTATTTTTTGGTCAAACATTAGTAAACCATATAAGCTATCGTTACATGTAGAATTGACTGATTACTTCGACAAGAAATGAAATAATTTAATCTTGTTCATTACAATATAACAGTCTTCATTGTCAGTATATATGTTTACCTGGCTTACAAAGTAACAAATAGTGAGTAAGGAACGGGTATGTGAAAATTAAAAAAAAAACACTATTATAATCTACTAGCTTTTGCCCGGTCCCCGCCCGCGTGGATGTCGGTTATCGCGACCAAACATAGCCTATGTCCTTTCTCTAGGTCTAATGTACACTGTAGCGTACCGCTACAAATTTTTAGTTACTACAGGAATTGTTGCGAGTACGTATGCCGAACATTTGACAGTCCTTATAAAACCGCCTACTTGTGTAATTATAAAAGCGGTCATTCGTGGTTATGGTAGGCATTTATCCTGGCATTGCGAACTGCGCGCTGACGATTTGTCGTGTTCTTGTGCAGTTTCATACTATTACGGATTGTTGAATGTAATATTATAATATTATATTAGCTATAAGTCTAAGTTGTGGTTTTGTTCGTCGCGGAATCCAGTCAGCGAAAAGACTGGTATCTATGTCTTCAAAAAGAAAAATAAAAAAGGTTTCTGAACAACGGACGACAAAAAAATGACACTGGGCATTGTAGGAGCGCGCCAACAAGATCTGTGGCTGATTGAGTTTTTTTGTACATGATGGATTAGCCGGATTACCCAACAAAATAAATCTGCTTGCATCATGGCGTGTGTGAGACGCCATGGGAATCGCCAACCACCAGCGGCAAGTCGACGGCAGCGATGAACTAGCTGTGGCGACATTTTTGGCCCACCGCGTGCGGCGGGGTCCTCTCGTTCCCGGCTCACGCTCGCCCATTGGAGTCTGTGCAGCTAGCCTACTTCTTTTTGCAGTGGGACCGCGTAAGTTTTCTTTTATTGATATTGGATCCAATAGTGCGTTATGTGGGACCACACTGAGAGAAAAAAAGGCCAACAAAGCGACAATAAAAACTTTGTTAAGATTTTATTGTGATAGCATTAAAGTACTTTGCTACTTCAACGAGCTGTGCATAGCGGAACCAACAATCTTTATATTGTTGATTTTTTATTGTGCGTCGAGCTATAGACACCTGAATGCTATGACAAAGTTCAAAATGCTTTGATAAGTTGGCAATGTCATTTTGTTAGCTTACTAACATATGAGTTGATATAATAGCAAAGTTAAAGGTTGTTGGAATGTAAAAAATTTACTTCGTTGAGAGATCCAAACAACATTGTCATGTTAACTACTTCATATTTTGCTAAAGTCATACATTGTATTCCCATCAAATTCAACATAAGCGTTCCAACAACTCTTATTTTGATAAATACAACTTTGTTGTAGAATCTCGGCATACTTAGTTGGGTCAAAAAAGTGCGGGAGAAGGGCGGGTAGCAGGGGACGGGGAACTATTGCGTGGTAACTGGTGTCCTCCACGTGGCTCGTTCATTTGTGTGTCGGCGACTGGACGACGCGCTAGTTCAAATAGGTATTATTTTGTTCGTCGTATTTTGTGTGCGTGACAGTATTTGTAATTTTAAACATACCAATATCGTGGATCGTTTTTGTTATGTAAGTGACGTCCAATTATTTATTAATCTCTGTGTGCAAAATAATTGTGCATGTTAACGGACAGTGCGTGTAAAGTTCAGCATGGAGGAAAATATTACCAGTTTAAAAGATTGTCATTCCTGTAAATAAGCCGTTGACATCATATATGTATAGATAGTGGTTAGTGTTGCCCAAATGCAAGACCAAGACGAGACTTAGCCAGTCTTGGTCTTGGTCTTGCGTCAATACACCTGGTCTTGGTCTTGGTCTTGGTATTGCGCTCTCAGTCTTGGTCTTGGTCTTGGTCTTGCAGCAAGAGTCTCGCAAGTCTTGCAAATACCTATTAGCTTATTGCTATTTACTAAACACGTTAGTTTAGATCTTAGAACAACGTAACAGAGTATGGGTACATGTTTACATTGACAGTTTAAATTGACATAGGCATAGTAAACCACCAAATTAATTAAATTAACTTGTTAATAATTATAAAAAAACTAGCTGATGCCCACGGCTTCACCCGCGTGGATACTGTAAAAACAATCCTTGATGCGGATTATATATCATTCTAAAATTTCAGCTCGATCGGTGCAGAACTTTTTGAGTTTTTGAAGCGTACCTACACAAACCAACATAACATTTTTATATATATAGATAGATAGATGATGCAATTTAACTCCCTAAGCGTAATTACTAACTTTAGGTAGGTACCTATTATGATTTACTGTGCGTGTTTAGTGTGTGAGATTAGCAGATTTCATTAGTGTGCGTAATTTTTTGGGCAATTTGTCGTACTCGTCTTTGCTACGTACGTGCATAAGTGTAACTTGTAAGAAACGATGTAGGTACCTATTACAACCAAATTGTATTTCTTAAGTAGGTACGGTACAACGATTTTTTTTTTATTTAGTAAATAATCGCTGAAGACTATTAATAGTTTCTTTTGGATTTTATATTCATGGCGTAGGCACTGCCTAATTGCCAAAGTATATGGAGTGCATGCCACTGCTTTTAAGGAATGGGGTGGAAGAGTTGTAAAGCAAAGACAATCTGTGCAATTTACCATTTATTTAAATAAAACATTGAACACAAATTAAATTGCAGTATAGTACACAATAACATTGACATTCCTACTTAATTAACTTCAAGCAGTAGACTTGCGAACGTTATACAAAACGAGTTCGAAAAATTATAAGTACAAATGAAAGCGTTTCCTCAAACAAACATTCTCCTAATGTATATATACAACCATATATTGGTAGGTACATTAATATACATATACTATATTAATGTACCTTACAATAAATTGTTAACATTGTTATAAAAATTGATATGAACAACATGCAGATTTAAGATGAGACCTTGAGATGTTTTCGTTATGTGGCTAAAACTAAATGTGAATAATGTTAGAAAGGCGGTGTTTTAGAAAAACGAAAAGTAAATGGTTACTTTATATTAATTCTTTTGACCAAGAATTAATACAAAGTAACCACCTGGCTGCCTCATCACTTAATCTATTTCTATGTTTTCTAATTACTAACGATGCTTTAGAAAATAATCTCTCAGCAGGTACGGAAGTTGCAGGTATTGAAAGAAAATCACGAGCCATCTTGGATAAAATCGGATATTCCGTCTCATGCGTCCTCCACCACTCTAAAATGTCTTCTGAGCTGGCTGCTCTCGGTTTACTTAGGTACTCCTCCAACTCGTCAATAACTAAGCCTTGAAGACAAGATCCAGATGACGTAGAGGGACATGCATACAGTCTCTCAAAGTCTATTACATCTTCATCATATTCGCATTCTTTGTTTTCATTTCTTGGTAATTCTGGAGATTTAGACACTAAGTGTAGCTGTACGTGTAGACTTTTATAGTCTTTATAAAGTTCATTAAATTTGCGCAAGCTTTCTGTTTTAATTTGCTTCCCCCATAATGTCATGTCAAAAGTCTGAGCTTTGTGCCTTGGGTCTAAAATTAAAGTGGTACAGTAAATCCAGTTGCTCTTCTTATAATGTTTAAGCATTTTATCTCGGGCTGCTTGAAAACCTAGAATGAGCCTTTCATCTACTTCAGTTCGATTAGGTTTCTCATCTAATTGTTTTACCATGGTTTCAATTTTATCAAGCAAGAGATTGAATGATACAATGACTAGCGGTAATGTAACATATTTTTCTCCACCAAGTTTCGTTGATAAAAGTTTAAAGTTTATTAAAAACTTATGTATTTTTTCGAGTATTTGCCATTCAGTTTCTGTGATTTGAAAATCATTCAATTCGGTAACTGAAACGCATAATAATTTAATGCCAGTTCTCACTTTTAAACCAAATCCAATCATATCATGTCGCGACGCGTTTAATAACTGCGATGGTGGACGCTTTCAATATCGTACCGATCGTACGTAGTGAGTGACAGAGACACCATATTAAAATTAAAAGACAATCCATTGAAACGTGCGCGATTGTGTTTACAACGCAGTGGCTTACACTTCGAACATTTAGGTACTCCGTTACTGGGAAGAGTAAGTAGGTAAGTAGGTACCTAGACTTATAAGTGCTTATGACGATACGGTTTTGATACTGAGCATCTATAGAAAACGGGATTAAAACCAAATAGGTTTAATTTATTTATTCAGACCAACGAATTCAGACATACAAATATCCATACAGTAGTACACAAATTCGCCAAAACATAAAAAGAAAATAATAACGCCCAAATCTGTTTGGCTAAACTGCGAGACGCAAGAGTCTTGCAGGCTAAGTCTTGTTCTTGCTCAAATCTTGCAGGGGTCAGTCTTGGTCTTGGTCTTGCTACAATAAGTCGGTCTTGGTCTTGGTCTTGGTCTTGCGAAAATGCAAGAACAAGACCAAGACTGCAAGACCAAGACCGATTTTGGGCAACACTAATAGTGGTTAATTTGATATGAATGTAAAATAAAGTACTTATCAAAAATTGTTATACCTAATCATTGTTTTTGTTGTTGAAAATATAAACTCATTAAATTACATTGCATTTTATTCATTTCACCATAACCTTCTAGGTAAGAACGTCACCTGCAGGTTTTTTACGTTTACTTAATTAAAGTGTTTGTCTCATTTCATATATATTTTGTTCAACATAAGCTGTAGAAGAGTTGATATTTACTCGCAAGGTTTAAATATCAACTCTTCTACAGCTTATGTTGAACAAAATATATATGAAATGAGACAAACACTATATATAGAACAACAAAGAAACTTTGTTAGAGTAGCAAAGGCTACTTTGTTGTAGGATCAAAGTGAAGTTATAGGCCCTAAGCAACGTTGCTAGCGTAGCTAAACGAGAGTAAGTACAGAGACAATGTGCATTGATTTTATAGCAAAGGACTTTGTCACGCTAACAAAGGTACTTTGTTATAGAAACAAAATGAGCATTGTAGATGCATCAATTTGTACATTGTTAGACCTACAGATATTGTTCAGTCAACAAAGTTTGCAGTTTTGAAACACTTTATTGACTTAACAATGTATTATTTAACAATAAAAACTTTGTTAATCCAACTATTTACTATGAACGGCTCCCCAGCGTTAAAGTTTTTTTGTTGGCGCAACAATATTTTTTTCTCAGTGCACATTAAAAGTGCGTGAGTGTCGAAATGGCTTCGCTCAGAGATTTCGAAGTTCAAAATAGCGATGTACAGTTCATCGCTATTTTGAACTTCGAAATCTCTGAGCGATGATCTCTGATTTCTTTTAAATATTTTTTTACCTTGTTTGTAAGCCAATGTAACATAATAATAACATAAATATATTACAGTATACCATTTATTTATAAGTGAGTAACAAACAGGCAATAATTATATTATTAACAATCATAGCGAAAGTGTAATTACGAAGTGCCTACCTAACTGCCGCTAACTGCACCACGAAAACAACATGCTAAGCGCAATGTAGCAGGCGCTGTTTTGTTGTTTTCCAGAATTATTTTAAGTAAACATTGTATAATTAGGTTCATCATCATCATCATCATCAGGCTATATTAGTCCACTACTGGACATATCCCTCCCCTAATGAGCGCCATAGATTAGATTATTTATAATGAAATGTAACAAAATGTAATTGGGGTACAATAAAGAGTTTATTTTAATAATATTCTAATGCCCGTTTGCACTGAACTTAAGAGTATCTTAACCTGATGCCTAAAGTATATAAGACACTCTTAACAAGAAAATGCATTGCACCAACCCTAAGATACTCCTAAACACGCTAAGTCAATCTTAATTCTTATGACACCGAATAAGTAAGTCATAACGTTTTAAGAATCTCCTAACCCTATTTTTTTGACAGTTATCAATCAATGTTAGGTATTGTTATGTACTGTTTGAAATATAACATTAAACTAAATAAATATATAATCTAAATTTAAATCAATTTCAATACAACGTGACTTATACGACTGGACTGACGAGACGAGATCGTTTTTTTATAATAGTATTTATAGGGGCTTGGCACAAAGCCATCAGCCTAAACCTTAAATATCTTCAATACAATATTTTTTCATGACGATGACGATGAGTGATGATTGCCATGACGATGACGATGAGTGATGATTTCTGCTTCAGTAAAGTTGTGGGGACTTTAGTGAAAGCTCCCCCAGGAGATTTGGAACGAACACGAAATGTCACAATTCACTGTAATATCCCACTTTCCTACACTTGTGTGAATTGTCCAAGACGTTATGTCTAAAAATCCAACATTTTTACACATAAAAACTCGAATTCACACCAATTTCAAAAAATAAAATAATACTGCGATGTGCGCATTCCCGCGTTCGCGCCAAAATTCCGACGAGATCGTTAAAGAAATCATAGACAATCGCTCAATTATCATAGACATTTGGCTAATTCATTCGTTCATTTACACCATCATTCGCTGTACTAGGCTTATCTTAAGTTAGGAATGCCCTTTCGTAAATATGTTGGTGCAATTGAAAATAAAGTTAAGATTATCTTAGACTTAGGAGTCACTTTACAAGGATTAACCTAAGTAGAGTTTAGTGCAAACGGGCATAAGTGTACGTAACTAATTTCTTTAGAAATCATTCTAAGATACGCAATAAATGAACTAAAAATTGATCTGAAGTTCAAAACTGTAGCGAGTTAACAGAAAATAGGATGTGTGACTATGTGGCATACTTGTGGTTTACTAGACTTTCGCACTGACGTGCATCGCGCTGGAATACATTCGACAATGGGTGAATCGATGTCGAATACTTTCGCACTAACGTGCTTCGCGGTAGAAAACATTCGAAATTATGGGTATCGATTTGGCCAATTTTCGCACTACCGTGAGTCGCGTTTCGGTACTTTAGGGCTACAGTTCATCGCTATTTTGAACTTCGAAATTCAGTATGACAGTCCAAATTTCATTAAAATCTGTTCAGTGGTTTTGGCATGAAAGCGTAACATACAGACATATGTACAGACAAAGTTACTTTCGCATTTATAAGTGTGGAAGTAAGGAATAGCCGTTTCCCGCGTGGGAATTTGATCCCGTTCTCGCAACTCATGGGAATCAATTCCCGGGTGCACTGTGTTAAACCAGACTATAATCTATCCCTACATCAAATTTCAGGCAAATCCGTTCATCATTACAGCGTGTTTGAGTGACATACATACGACATCCAAACATGACACAAACTTTCACAGTTATAATATCAGTAGGAGTATCAAATACAAGTCATACAGAAGTAAGCAAGGAGCAGCAACAAATACTAAGGTACGATCGGATCAATTATAATGATAACACAACATAAGAAAAAGACAAAGTAGAATTAATACAAATTGATCTACTTACTTTCCTAAAGAAAACATATCTAACGTAAGACGTAACTAAACCTATGTTTACCTTTCGAATTGATAACATTACGATATCATACAAATAAATACTATAAAAGAAGGTAGGGTAAGCTGAAAGAATATTATTATATAAATGACTTTTAACAGAACCTTTACAAGTCTGACATTCCCCGAATCTCCTTAAACACAGAGATCAAACAATACAAATCGGTAGAAAAAATACGGAGTATAGGCGGAAAATTGGTTTTCTGAACCCACAACGTCGACGGTCGTGTTTATAGAAATAATGAAATCTTTATATCCTTTGTGTTGGATAAATAAGCCTTTATATACAGAGAAATTGAGACAAAGGAAAATGTGCGCTGGCCGCACTTCGCACGGACTGGGTCAAAATATAGAACATTAAGTTTATTTTTGTCTGTCATAGCCAAAGGGTTATTTAGTTGCTATTGAGATTATATGTTACGCTTAGCTCGAGACTTGAAATCAGTTATAGATACAGGTGGTATTTTTTATTTTTGTTTCCATCATTATTTATATTTGTAAATATTTGTATATCTGCCTACCCCTATATAGGCGTGAGTTTATGTTATGTTTTATATTGTTTATCTTACTATGTATCTATCTTATATTAGAATGAAAAAACATTGATGAAGTCCTTCGTTTAAGGAAATTTAGCCCTTATCGTAAGAGATGGGTTTGAACAACACCTAAATATTCGGGAGTCAATTCAATTTCATCTGCAAGCCAGTGCATCAAAGGATTATTAGAAGAACAGACGCAGCTGTGGTGCAAGGAGGTCATACGGTCTCTGAAACAAACCTGTAGGTGAATCAGGACAGTGGACTCCTAGCTCCAAAGTGCGACCTCTCGTTTAATATATTTATATATAACAAACATATATTCACACCGTTTTTCCTTCTATATTACTAAAAAGAGACATTGCATTCCGAGTATCTAATAAATCATTATTCAGTTCTGCAAGTGACAAGTACAGCTTACTAAATAATTCAATAATTGAACTGGTTATGAATTAAGTTTCATTGTTAGATCAACCTTTTAAATATACTACCAACTGTCTATCTTCTTAATCCCTTTCCATTTCATTAGTTCTTTATTATTATTATAATTGACGTCAAATAGTGCTTCAATAGCTTACTAGTATAATTTCTGTCAATCCTGGATATAATATATCCCGGTACACGGCCCACCTGATAGTAAGTGGTAACTGTAGTCTATGGACGTGTGCAACACCAGGAGAGTCACACTCGTGCTGCTGACCCTGTAATAAAAGAGAGTTTTTGTGCCGTCAGTGTAGAAGACAAAGCAGGAATAGCCTGTAGTCTTCCCACTGACAGCACAAAACTCCTGTGAGTTCTGGCTACCCTACTCACCGCCGCGAACACAACATGAGGTTAATATGACCGCGGTATTCTGCAAGGCAGAGGTACTTCCCCAGTCGGTCTGCTCAATTGAACCGAAATAACGTCGTGTCTTATCTCCTACAATCCTTGAGGCCCGAACCACACTTACCTGCAAGCCGAAGTACCTGTTAAAGAAATACACCACTGAGCTTAGAGGAGGGACTTACCTCCCGGTCAAACGGTAGTCGCTCCCGGAAAAGACGACCCCCGAATCAAAAGCGTTAAACTGACTTCTAGCTCCAAAGTTCTAACTTTGTACGCAACTAGGAAATTATTATAATGATGATAACATCTACAATATTCTATCTCTTTTTTGTTTTTTTTAGAGTAGAGCCATAGACTCATATCATTATATCATATCTACTTGTAACATTAATATAACGTCTAAAACGTTGATTACTTATAAAGCAAATAGTAAATTAAAACCTTTCAAACTTGCGGACATATCTGGGTTAGTAATGAAAGCGAATAGAATGAAAGGAATATTCCTCCATCGTGTTGCCAAAATCCTATTTAAATCTGAATAAAGACAGAAAGTTAGGCCGCTTTCACAGTGGCCTTAATTAGAAGCCAGACTAAGGAATACAGGTCACCCTCTTTTAATTTATGCTGGCGGCAGTTATCATACGAGTTTTGTAGCTGGGTTGTGGTTTTGACTTCAGAGATAAATAACCCTAAGGGCGTGGTTAACTAGAGCGGAAAACCTAGGTAATTTTAAATCAAATATCTTTGTTCACATACGAGGTCACAAAGTACGTAATGATTGTAGATGCTATTGTTATCTGAATATCGCCGTCTCTTTATGTATTCAAAACAACACGTTCTAGCCTATGGTGTCACCTATATTAATATGTTAGTTAGTTAGTTAGTTTTGACGTCAAGAAGAAATGGCATGACTCGATGCGTTCGGTGACGCCCAACGCGTTAGGTGACGATGACACGAGTTTCATGAGTTTTGTTCATCCAAAAATGCTCAATGTGCCTAAAGAAGCTTTCACCCAAAAATATTGGGAGTGTAGAACTAAGCAAATGTTTTAAAATGACAGTGTGGAGACCCTACAACATGTCGTCGTTCCCGGAAGAAGTATCGCCCGACTGTGCTTTCTAACTTAACACATTCCAAGTAACTAATTAGCTAACTTCATACTGTTAGTTAGATATTAAATGTACTACAGAATTATTATACGTAGTTTATTTTTTTGAAGGGCGCAATTTTATTTATTTTAATTGCTAGTTATATTTTTTGTCTCTGTCAAGATCTTTTTCTCAAGAACACATGATGTTTCAAATCAAAATTAAATCGGATACTAAAACCAGTACCTAACTCTATAAAAGTTTAAAAAATCAAACTGCTGTCGTGGTATAAGTAATTTCTCGACCAACGTTGATGCCTATGACAATAGTACATTACTATAGAGGGCGGGAAGAAAGGGGTTGCCGGCCGAAGACATATAGACATGGATAGGTTTGAGGCAGGCAACCCCATATTTCCCGCGGAGGTATGTATAGTGCTTTTCTCAAACAAGCAATGAAATAAATAACAAAAAAATAAACATTTATTTTTAAAGAAATTAAAAGTAAACAAGATAAAAACTAAAACTCACGTGTATATTACTATTTCGTCTATTATAGCTAGATTTTAACAGAAAACATTTACATTTATGTTTATTATCATGATGTTACTTCAAAAAAGTATAAAGGCACGTTTCTGAAGGAACCTTTAGAATTGACAGTGACACTTGTCTTTGTTTTAAATGTCAATTTGTTGCAACTAAATTAAATATTAATGTTACAATGTTTATATGTATAGTTAAAAAAAATGATAATAATGTGTTATTCGTTATGTTAATGTGGATTTTTTATGTAAATAAAACTGCTCCAAGTACATACCAATTTTTTAAACGCATAGTTGGGGGGAGGACTTTGCCGGCCTAGGCCTGCAAGGTTTGTATGAAATTCCATTAACCACCTCTGGTCCTAGCCGCGCCTGAAACGTCATACTTCGCAGCCTATTATAAGGAACATAACGTCAATATTTCATTGCATGTTAGAGAAAAGTATTTTGACATATATCACGGAAGTAAAATAGAAAATGTGTCTCTGTATCTGCTTATTCTGTTTCCAAATTATATTTCCCTCATTTTTTACAGACAAGGCAAAGTTGGTTTTATAAGAATCTGTGACCTCCCACGAGACATGTCGTGAGACTTAGCATACATTATGTATCTAGATGGATTGCAGCGATGCATGAGTAATGTGAGACAGTCACGGCTTCAGGGGAATGACGTGAAATTTGAATATTTTCACTTGTACGTACTTTTTTTTTTACTTTTAGTCGTCTTATTTGGAGTCAGTTTAAAGAAAAGTTGTGTAACAGTAAGGCCGCAAACTAATACGATTCACCTCAACCATAAGGGTTAACGTGATCTGTGCACGTTTGTGGTTAACGCACTAATTGCGAACACAGCGTACATATTTAATAATTGTAATACAATAATACACGTGCTAAGTGAGACCATGTGTGATGTAAGAGCATTTTTGTAGTCTATGGACATGTGCCACGTAGAACTTGACACGTTGTCAATGTCATTGATGTCAATTTTGTGTCACACGCCGCGTTATCGGCTTAGGCGGCAACCACAGAAAAAAAAATAGTTTTGCCGCATAACCCCGAATCGTTTTTGATGTTCGGACATCGTCGCTGCCTGAGTAGCTGCAGATCCACCGATTTTTGGTATGGTTAATAATATGCGTTACGGGTGATATTGCTATTTGTATCTTTTGTTTATTGTTATTAAGATTTTCCTTTAATAATATGTGCATGTGTTTTATCCGCAATATAAAGTTTTTTTTTTCTTTCTTTCAGAGACATCATTGGTGAATAAAGGATTATATTATTCGTATCTTCGAAATCGGTACCTTAGTAAGTTGACCTTACGATCGAGAACTTGACATCGAGGTTCGATCCTGGCCAGTAGTACTCTAAAATAATATCTACTCATACATTGATTTTTATGTATAAACCCTCCATGTAACTTATTTATTAATATCTTACAAATCACCTCAATGATCCATGATGACATTTATGTAAGTATTCATTTCACTACACATTATGTTTGACAAAACTTTTTTCAGGTCGATTGAACCTGGGCCATCTACGGTTTTAAAGTGGCCCTATCCTACCTCGGAAAGGAGGATCTGCACTTGCCTGTTTCTGCTGGGGTCACAGGCGGCCGTATTTGTCACTCATAGCCCGGCGCCTGGAGAACCAGCCCGCCCTTTGCCTGCTCTCCACTGTTGCCTCTGTTAGGTAGGTTTTAGAGAGATTCTCCGAGCAGCTCTCTACAGAGCCGCTTCCACTTGACTAAAATTGGCAGCGTCTCCCCTGTGTGAGAGAGATGATACCCTAAAGATTACAAGCATAATCTGCACCGTGTGCGGATGACATCTTAGCCCTGCATGTGTTGTTCTGTGTAGGAAAGAAGAGGATGGGACTATTGGAAAAGCTTAAAATGAAAATGAATTTTACTGTAAATAATTACGGTAAGTATAATCAAAACTCATTTCGCAAACAAATTAATAAGTCCTTTAGCCTGTGTTTGAAAATAGAACATTCACCTTTGGTTGTGATTTCACGAGCAAAAGTCCAAACTCATTAACAAATACATTAGCCGTCCCTGCGTAATTACAGCAATTTAAGAACCTTTGAAAGACTTTAGTCACCCTCAATATATTATATTTTGTAAAGTTAACGACACCTATCCTACATAAATGTAACCTCATTGAAATCTTAATTTGAAAATTTCAACTCGTAACTTGTACCAATAACCGAGATGCTTTAAATAACTCTGCCAATTTCCGTGCTGACCCAGAAATGAAAGATCACATATAAGATGCATCTATAAGACAGTACACTAAGGAATACCCAGGGTCTAGTAGGGTACCAACTGTGTGAGGAACCCTCAATTACTAAACATATACTTACCTTGGCTGTAAAATAGTTGGAGTTTACTGTCTTGTTGTGTTTGTCCGTTTAATCATAGCAATTAGCTGGCACTCTATTACGTGGGACCACATGTATCTGGCGAACTGGGGGCGTATGGTCTGCCTCTGTCTACCCCATCGGTTGCATGAGCTTCAGTTCCTGCATCTGTAAAATTAACTACATTCCCCTCAGATTAGTGTATCCTTATAATTAGAAACAAAAATCATCATTCTTGTGTAAGTCCTGGTCTTTTTACTTCGGAGTAGGGGGTTGGCTTAAATATGATGTTATATATGTTTTTTACCTACCTATATTAGGATCAATTACCTGTCTCTGTGGTGCAGCGGTAGTGAACGCGGCCGTTGTGCGAGAGGCGTGGGTTCGATACCATCAATGGGTATTTGCATTGGTCTGGTCGCGCCTCGGAGAGCACGTTAACCCATCGGTCCCGGTTGCCATACGAACATCTATGGCAGTTACGGGTAGTTGGAGCACTTAAAACTCCAACAACTGGTCTTACTGCAATGCTTCGATATCGCCTTTGGGATGTGGAGTTCTGATGGCAGTCGCTTCACCGAAAATAACGAAGCTCAGCCAAATCTGCAGTTAGACTGGTAAACGCTAGGATGGAGAAGATTAGGATCAATTACGATCTAACCTCACAGCTTAAGTTGTGATTTGTGGCTAAACACTAACGGTTATTCAGTTCGCCCATATTTGGGGCTCCACACGCTTTTAGGGCTGCACACGTTCACCGAGTGCCCGGCGTTTGAGGCGACGAGGCGGGAGCTTGTGGCGGCTCTGGGGGTAAGAGTGCTCACGCTCTCCACCCTGCTCGTGGCGATGGTCCGCTGCGCGGATGCGTGGGCGGCCAGCGCCTTATTCTGCGAGCAGGTCATGCTCGTGATGGAGACAGCAGAGCGGGCGCGAGCTGTTGAAGGAGAGAGACTCGCGGACATCGCTACCCGCGTTCGTAGGCGGCTTGGGCGTCGGAGGGCGCAGACCGACCTCCACCTCCCATGAGCGCGGGCCTGGGGGTAACGGGTGGAGCCGCCCGTCACCCTAGCAGAAGCCGGCCACGGCGGCTGCTCCCCACACCGGAGTTGAGTCGGGGACCGCGTGGTCCCCCCTCCCGAGGAGGGCCAGACCGAGAGCGATGGCCCTGGGTCAGCCGGGGTGCGAGGGATATGTCGCATGACAACCTCACCTTCGGCCTAGCACTACGACCCAGAGACGGCGTGTGGTTTAGTCGGTTCGAGTCCGGTCAGCTGGGACCTACCTTTTTTGTGCCCTCCAAAGCATGGAATCGTTCAACTTTAATCCCACAAAGCGGTTACCCACCCATATTATATTATCTAAAGTTCAATTTTAAAACTACTTCGAATCCAAGCGATGCACAGCCGTCTAAAAAAACGTTAATCATTTTCAACCCTGATAATATTTCTCACATTACGTTTGAAAAGCGTAGATAGTTATCAAATGATTCCATAGACTGTACAACTATTGTCCTCGTACAGATTTTTCTTATATTTAGAAGGCTTTGTCCCGTCCCCTTGCGCTCGGTCGCTCGGAAAGTCACCGGCGGTAGAGATAAGGTCACTCGCATAGAAAGTAGAAAAATAATAGGGGGTACTGCGATGGCTCGGGTCAGCAGGTTGTCAGCTGGGAATATTGATCTCGTGTGAAATAGCGCTGTGGTGTGCTTTATGTCGTTACGAAGATTAAGCTATTCGGTGATCATTCGAAAACAAATATTTTACTTTTAACGAATGATAAAATGGGAAAGTGGAGTAACTCTATGTTTGAAAAATGGGGCGTGCAAAAGCATCTGATGAGGCCATCAAGCTGAGTGCCACCATTGTTCTTTCCTGAGACTTTGCCTTCAGCTTACCATCAGGCGAGGTAAAGTCAAATTGGCGTGTCCTATATGTAAAAAAGGTACTTCAATGATTTCCCTAACATGATACCTAAAGAACTGTGTATCCGTATGATAGAATA
The DNA here is from genome assembly GCA_949126895.1 of Eilema caniola. Classification (NCBI taxonomy): domain Eukaryota; kingdom Metazoa; phylum Arthropoda; class Insecta; order Lepidoptera; family Erebidae; genus Eilema; species Eilema caniola. The sequence continues at coordinate 22,960,798 of OX421479.1, read as the reverse complement.
TGTTAACAGTATAATTTCAAGGTTAAGTTCCTACTATTTTGATAACTGATTATCTGAGTTTATAAGAAAAATTAAATTCATTCCTATTTTTCTTTTCTATGTTTTTACATTTTTAATCATCACAGGACACCGTTACGCCTAAGAGTATGCAATACTTTCATACAAATTTCCATAGAACTCACCATTTTAACTACTATTTAACTTAACAGTCTAAACAATTCTCCACCATTTAAATCTAAATTATACCATCATACCAGGAACCATAAAGAGGCCTACCGTCCCACGATGGCCTCTTAAAATAACGACAAACCTTGCCCTTCAACCGTAAATAAATCTAATAAAAACATTAAAGCAATATGTGCCTCCAGGCCGTTATCATGAGGACACAGTCGCGATTCACATTCAGTTTGGCTGTATAAGTGCCCAACTTCAGTTTCATTTATTAGACTTAAAGCTCTCATTACAGCCTGTATTGGAGTAACGCCAAACTGGTTTTGTTCTCAACTTTGCTGATTATTACCCTTAACTAATTAGACGGTATAGAACTTGTCCAACTACGGCGGGGCGTTTCGGTTAAAACAGTGACTTGAGCTTGATCTTTTGAGTTTGATTTAAGCTTCTCATCTTGAATTACTTAGATATTCATTTAGGGTATGACAATTTTAATCTGCAAGCTGTATAAACCCTGTGTAATTTTTTATTAGGCCCGAAAGTTTAGAAACAATAGAAGTGGTTAAAATTAACTACACCTAATATAATTACAAATGTACAATACAGTATGTATGCATTTTTTGAAAGTAGGACACGACGGTATTCCCGTCCAACTGAGCAGTTCGACTGGGGAAGTATCTCCGCCCTACATCATACCGCGGCCATTATAGCCTCGTATTGTGTTTCCGGCGGTGAGTAGAGCAGCCAGAGCTTACTAGAGAGTTTTATTAGTTAAAATGCTATCAGTGGGAAGACCAAAGGCTATTCCCGCTATATCTTCTATACTAACGGCACAAAACTCTCTGTTTATAGGGTCGGCAGCACGAGTATGACTCCCCTGGTGTTGTGTGTTGTTGTTACAGCTTTATGGGTCATCAAGTGCTTAGGTATCTCACATATTGTCTATTATTTTTGGTAATCAATTGAAGTGGTTACATATCAAGAAAATTTAAGTGCTCCATTCCGTGTAAAATACCTACGTTAACAGAAATAATTTCGATAATACTTTCAGCTTTTGTATGTCAAATTATTCTAACATTGTCGTACCATATTAATTAATTAAATATACGTTTGTTGTAAGTTCAATTCAGAAGACAGAAACTTCAAAGTCATGAAACTTATAAACAATATCAAACTCATGCCAAAATTTGTCTCTGCATAATGTTAGTAGAAAGCCAAAACTTGTAGAGTACTTCCAGGGTTGCCACGTCTAAAAATAGCCGTCCCTCGAGTGTCGTAATACGTCTAAGGGATTATGACCACGGCCCGCCTGATTATCATACTAAAATTTAATACGTTTTCTTATCTATTGTTTATGTTATGGAAGCTGATATTTTGTCTCGTGTTTGTCCTATTTGTGGCGAATTTACAACAGCGACCAAGACTATCAAATTTAAATTGGGTATAAATTTCGGCTATGCAGATTCAGGTTACTGTAGGCGGAGAATAACTCCTAGGAGGAAACTGTTGCGATTTCAGTCAGACTTGTTAACTAACCCACTGAGGACCCTTTCAGGCTACTACTAACAATTGCATATAGAACCCAATAAATTTCTGATCCAATTTGGTATAGAAATGTAATTGTTTTGCATACAAATCATTGCTAAAAATTAAAATTTGGTATTTATTATACATTTTTCTTAAAAAATCAATAATAAATAGGTAATAAAGAAAATATGCCAGGGCGAGCTCACATAATACTTGAACAAAATTCAATCCTATTAATTTTATAAACGCGGAAAATTGTAAGTATGGATGGATGGATGAATGGATTTTTGTTACTCTTTCACGTAAAAACTATTGAATGGTTGTTAATGAAACTTTACAATAATATAGCTTATACATCAGAATAACACATAGGCTACAATTTATATAACCGACATCCACGCGGGCCGAACCCCAGGCATAAGGTAGAATTTTATAATTAAAAAATTCCGAAGTATAAGATAAGTCCTTGTTCTGTATTGTAAATTTATCTCTTCAGATTGTAAATATCTCTCGTGGAGTGGTAGGGCACTCCACCACAGCCAAGGAATTGGCCACAAAACCGTTTTCGTTAACCCTTCCTTACCAGACCACAGAATAATTAATTCCATGATTCTATGGTATGATTTACACCCGGCAACCAGCCATAAGTTATAATAGGTCCCGTTTTAATTCAAAATCAACAAGGTAGTTTGTTTAGATGGTGAATTCAATTACCCTAGCTTATTACCCTATATCGTGAGTTGGTAGATTGGTATAAAGGTCGGAGTAAAAATATTTGTATTGCGATTGCCAATGATTATATTGAATTAACATTATAGTATATAACACTGATATTTATGAACTGTTAAAAGAAGAGAATGTATATGAATGAAGAATTTATTTCAATTACCGATGAATATTACAGATAGACTATTCGCTAAAATTTTGCAGGTATTAAGACAGTTAAAAAAGTATCACAATGGTAATTAAAAATACTTAAAGGAGAATAATAAAGCAGTTATAAAATTAATAGAAAACAGATATAACAACACACTGAAGACTATTATCGATTTAGACCTTGCTAATAAAAAACAAAAAAACTCACAACGTAACAACACTCCATTTCACTGTACCGAGCACTTAGCTCTCAAATTTATTTCCAACAAAAAAGAATGGAGAAGAATTTCTACTAAAAGTATCAGGTGTTTAATATTATGCACAAGCGATAAAAGTCAATTGAGCAAAATGATGATATGCGGAAAATAGCGAAGTACGTTTTAAGAACCGGTCTGTAGCACCCTCTTTGCCTCCTTCCGTGGAAGGAGCCATATTTTTTCTTTCATTAACTTTGCATTGCTTTTTATTTCCTTCTTGTTAATGATGATATTACTGCCTTGAGACTTTAACAGGCTTTTCAAGAGTATCTTTTGCTAGTTAAAATTGTAGATCATTATTTACTGTACCTATAACTTTCATTTATACATAACTCATGTTTGCATGCTAATGACCGTTTGTAATATATGAATTTGACTGAAATTTTATGTGTTTGACTAGGTTCAAATTTTGGCCTATACACAGCTAAGCTTAGCTATAGGTGTTAAGGGATAAATAGCCGGTAATTGTAAACTCACAGTGAAACGTACTGTGGCTGCTATAAATAGACTAACAGTATGTTCAGAAAACAAAAATGAAGCCTAATTCAGACCTTTCATCCTTTATCCATTACCCTAATTGCCTTTAATTAAGACGCATTGTTATCGCATACATTTCTATTCAATCCATATCAGTCAATTACCTACGTTAATTACTGCTTAAACACCTCTCAAAAAAGGGTTGGCCTATCTTTGTTTGACAAGATTTGTAAGGTAACGAATCACACGTGAACAGGGGCTAAGTGGGAATCGAATATGAGGGGATAAGGTGTGGACTGTTACTTAATGCCGTTATAATAGGGATGAAAGTGATAGTACTCTGTCAAACCAGCCCGTTACGGAACATCCTCAATATGTTAAGAATGGCTGACCTCTAGACAAGTGGCAATTCGTTGGCCGGCGTTTAGTAGACTAGACTGACGAATGTATGGGATTTGACGTATTTGACAGTCAACGTATTTGAGAGTTAACTCATGTCATAAATGTCAAATGCCATATGCAATTCGTCATTCTATTCTATCAAACACCGGTCAAGCCACTTGTCTAAAGGGGCTGGTTAGTATTGCCTATTTCTGCAATACGGTTATAACTTGGCCAATCTATTTATCTATTACAAGTAAGCATTAATAGTAATAATAATAATAGTAGCATTTTTTGGAGCAACTCAGTTCAAAGATAATATTATCTGCAGTTTTTGTTATTCCCTCCAAATCAGAGGTATATTGTGTCTAGTACCAAATCAGAGATAGCTATATCTGCAATCTGATCCTGTACACAATATATCCAATTTAAACGATGATAGCACTAATATACATGCATGAATTAGTAAACGCCCAGTTAATGACCTTGCAAGCCACATACAAACCAATTCCAAACTAGTTGAGCTCCGCCTTGCGTTAATCAACTAACTGCCAGTGACAGATAATATCTAGCAATACACTATTGACTCGAGATCCCGTATTAACTGGCTATATAATGACTTTAGCCGGCTTTTCAATTAACTGTTGAAGGCAAAAAAGGCTTCCAAAATTCAATTATAGCACAATAAAGGTCTTGCTAGATATTTAGATTAGGTTTGGATCTGTTTGCCGCACTCAAATCAAAATTATATGGGGTGTTAATTTGCAAGAATGCAATATCGAAAGTATTTACGGACAGGGCCCTTATTATTAAACGTAACATTTTATTGAATTCGATATTCAATTTTCAATTACGATTTTCTATTACTCTATTCTATTATATACCTCCTGGTTCAGCACAGCGTCAATCGTCATCATAATCATTCCTGGTTGCACCCAAAACTTTAACCTCGAAAGCCGGGGTCCACTTATTACTTCTTATTCCTTTGGTTTGGCTTGTATGGCTTTTACTGGAGCGGCTGCCATCTGCGACAAGAAAATAGACATTGACTATTATTTTGACCCTTATTGTAAAAAATAATATTATAAATAAATGAGAATATTTTGTAAATACACATTCATTTTAATAAAAAGAATGTGAATCAGATAGGCAAATACAAAAGACATCGTTTTTATCACAAGTAAATTAAATAACCATTGCGAGAAGAATAAATTAAACAAGATGGCCGATACAGAATCGATTTAGACAGCAAACTGTTTTCCATTTAGCCGAAATAATAGCTTAATGTTTGCCAAGACACCTTATTTCACTTATCGAGGGAACGTGCAGCTTCAGCCGAGTTTTTTGCTTTCATACTCTCTTTATCATGGTAAACCTCTTTGTCTACATACTATAAACTGACAAGTGTGTCTTCTCTTTTAAAAGGGTACACTTCTTGTTATTTTGTCCTTTTCCCTTCTTCTTTGTTATGCTAAATACGTGTTTTTGTGTTATACGTTTTTCAACTGTCACCTTGGAATATTAATCTATGGTGTTCAGGCGAGTGGCATGTTTCTGGTTTATTTATTCCTGCTTTTAGCATATTCCCTTTTTTCAGATTTAGTGAAGTACAAAAAGACTGATAGCTGCTATTGAGTACTTGGTGATTTGAAAGTTTTTAGTGTCTCATTCCTTTTTTCAATTACATATCACATAAATAAGAAGAATAAAAATTTAAAAAAGCCCTTTAAATGTTATTTTTCACCTTCCTTAACTATTACTACTGGGGCATACACAGCTATGGCTTTTAAATTGTTTGAAATGTTTAATATTTTCTCGTGAGTATAGAAAAGACATTGATTGAAGGTAAACGACCACCTGTACAGATTGCGACTCATTTCAGTACCTGCTAAACAAAAAGTGAGATGAATTTTTGTAATATTCACTACTTAAGTGACAGATGTGGCTATTTGCCGTCAATCAAGTCTTTGAATTTACTAATTTATTTTAACGTCTCTAATTAGAATATGTAGCAATTTTTCTCGAATGCTATATCACAGAATAAAATAATAGTATTGAAGAATAGTTTTTACACTCTATTGCTATTCAAGGAAGCCGAACATTTAAATACTAACCCAATTTTCATACCTTGTTATATCTTTGTAAAGAACTTACTATCGCCTCGACTCTCGTGTTTAGTTTGTTAACAACGTGAAAGATAATACCTACCATTTTAAAGAATAATAAATACACGGAAAACTGTTTGATATTTGATATCGTTATTTATTTGAATGATAAAGATATTATTATATATATGATATACTTATTATATTATACTTATAATACTTATTATATACTTATTGTAGAAAGGTGGTAGAAATTTGATGGCACAAATTTGTCACAAAATGGATGTTTGTTGTCGCCGTTTGCGCTGCCTAGAGGACCCATCCTTTTCCACCCTTTGGGTACACATAGACCATGGCTCTACGAGTCAGATCTATGTGTGCCTCTACCGCTCCCATACAGGAGATGCCGAGACAACTCGACTCTTTGAATACCTGAGTCAGGCGGCAGATGATGCGCAGGAGCGGTTTCCGAACGCTGAACTGGTGTTTTTGGGGGATTTTAACGCCCACCACGAGATCTGGTTGGGCTCCGCCAAAACAACCCACGCGGGAAGAGCCGCCCATGCATTTGCTCTGGCGCATGGCCTGACCCAATTGGTACACGAGGTCACTAGGATACCAAAAAGGTCGGACCATGAGCCCTCTCTGCTAGACCTTCTGCTGACGAGTCGCCCGGACCAGTACAGTGTTTCGGTGAGCGCCGCTTTAGGTGAATCCGACCATTGTCTGGTCCGTTCCGAGGTGCCCATTTTAGCGCCCCCACGTCCCGTGCAGGGGAAGCGGCGTCTCTGGCACTACTCGTCAGCGGACTGGGATGGACTGCGTGATTATTTTGCGTCCATCCCGTGGGTTGAACGCTGCTTTGGAGGTAAGAACCCATCTGAGGCCGCAACTGCTGTCGCCGGTGAGATCAGTCTGGGCATGGAATATTATATCCCCTACACTGATGTCGCCGGTGTCCGCAGGGCACGCCCCTGGTTCGGGCGCGAGTGCGCGGAGGCTGTTAATAATAAACAGTCTGCGTACCGCGCTTGGATCAGGGCGCGCGCTACGTGCGATACCAACATGGGCCACTTCAAGGCGGCGTACAACAGAGCCACAAAGGCCTGCAAGAGGGCTTATGTCAGAGCGGATGCCCAGCGCATAGCGCGGCTTGGTCAGGAGCTAGTAGAGCATCCCACGGGCAGCCGTGGCTACTGGCGACTGGCCAAAGCCGTGCAAGCCAACTTCTGCCAGCCTTCGCTGCCCCCGCTGCGCAATCCCGATGGATCCCTGGCCCATGAGCCGCAAGAGAAAGCAAATTTGCTGGTTAATCTCTTTGCGGCCAACTCCCGAGTCGATGATTGTGGTATGGAGCCGACGACACTGCCCGTCAGTGACCATGCAATGCCTGATATTCGTATCAGGCAACGCGATATCCGAGCAGTGTTGCAGTCACTCGATGTCCGGAAAGCCAGTGGTCCGGACGGTATTCCAGCGGTGGTTCTGCAAAAATGTGCAGCGGAGTTGTCTCCAATGCTTGCGCGGCTGTACCGGCTGTCCTACAGCTCTGGTACAGTGCCTTCGGCTTGGAAAGAGGCGAATGTACAGCCGATCCCCAAGAAGGGGGATCGCTCAGACCCAAACAACTATCGACCCATAGCCGTCACCTCAGTGCTGCGCAAGGTGTTCGAGCACATTATTAACAAACAGCTCATGCGTCACCTTGAAGATCACTCCCTAATTAATGACCGGCAATATGGCTTCAGGCCGAAACGGTCAGCGGGTGATCTTCTGGCGTATGTTAACCATATTTGGGGTGAGGCTATGGACAAGCACGGCGAGTCATTGGCAATTAGCCTTGACATCGCCAAAGCTTTCGATAGAGTTTGGCACAAGTCGCTTCTTTCCAAGTTACCAGCCTTTGGTCTGCCTCCTAGACTGTGCGACTGGGTTGCCGGCTTCTTGCAGGAGCGCCGTATTCGCGTCCTTTGTGATGGACGAGCCTCGGAGTTCTTGCAGGTAAATGCCGGCGTACCGCAGGGATCTGTCCTATCGCCAACTCTCTTTCTTCTGCATATCAATGACATGCTGTCGACCGGCAGCATTCATTGCTATGCGGATGATAGCACCCTACACGGGAGTTATCATGGACGTCCTGCGGATAAGCAGACGCATATCGCGGAAAAAAGGCAGCTTCTTGTCACTGAGCTTGACCGGATCCTGAATCACATTTCCCAATGGGGCTCTGAGAACTTGGTCGAGTTCAATGCCAAGAAGACGCAGGCATGTGCGTTTACAGCAAAGGCATCTTCTTTCCTTCCCCTTCCCACTCTTCAGAGCACGCCACTGCCACTGCAGGACAACCTCAATATCCTCGGTATGGATGTTCGCTGCAAACTGAACAACAAAAACTACATCGAGAGTATCATCAAAGCAGCCTCGCGTAAACTCGGAGTCCTGAACAGAGTGAGACGGTTTTTCACGCCGGAGCAACGGTGTCTTCTTTACAAGACACAAATTCGTTCCTGCGTGGAGTACTGCTCACATCTCTGGGATGGATCCGCAAAGTACTTATTAGATGCTCTCGACAGGTTGCAGCGACGTGCGGTCCGCATTATCGGAAATCCTGAGGTCACGAGTACCCTCGAGTCTCTGCAGATGCGTAGAGATGTTGCTTCTTTGGCAGTTTTTTACCGTCTCTACCATGGTGAATGTTCTGAAGAGCTATTCCAATTAGTCCCACCCTCCCCCTTCCTATACAGGACGACACGTGCAGGACTTAGATGTCACCCCTATACGGTGCAGAACATTCCTTCAAGAACCAAGCGGTTCGGTGACTCTTTCCTTTGTCGCACCATTAAGACCTGGAATTCCTTGCCAGCTCACGTGTTTCCCTCTTCCTACAGTCCCGGGTCCTTTAAGCGGGGCGTGAAAAAGCATCTGATGAGGCCGTCAAGCTGATAGCCACCATTGTTAACATGGCACGTGTATATAATGGTGGCCCTCTTTCTTGAGACTTTACCTTCAGCTTACCATCAGGCGAGGTAAAGTCAAATTGACGTGTCCTATTAATAAAAAAATAAAAAAAGTACCTACACGTTGACCAGCGACGTGGAAAAATTTGGTCTCTGCCTATCCCTAAAGGAAAACTGTACGTATGTATATATGCAGGTAAGTTGCAGGTATTGAATTTCCAGTACCTTTTCTAACAGTCCCGGTAACCGCTCACCACGTTACGCATTATAATCATTTGCTATTTTAGTAGTGCTTATAAAGAAACCTAAAAGGAAATTAAATAAAGAGCTTGTTCTAATACTATAAAGGGAAGTCAAAGTATCAAGTGTCGTAAATACGATCGTAAATATAAAATATTTTCTTCATAAAAATGCTTTGTGAAGGAACAGTGATTCTTGACATTTTAACTTAATTTTCTATTTGAAAAGAAACCGTTTTTTCTTAAATCTCTTTAAAGAATACGGTTCAAACGTCCAACGCCCGAATAAATTAGGATTTTAAATTTCAAACAAAAGTACTTAAAAAGAGAATTTTTATGAGTTACATTTTGGCTACTGACTTTGCTTGGATTACGGGACGGTGAAACTTAATTAGCACAGTGAATTTTCGTGAAGCTAAAACTTGTTTATCTTGGTGTACTAACTATTTTCGGATTATAAGAAAAATACTTTTATTAAACTATGTATTGAAATTTTATTAAAAGTTTTAGCGAATATCACAGGCAGTGTATTCGGTGAGTACGGTAGCCAGAGCTCACTGGTTAGTTTTTGTGCTGTCAGTGGGAAGACCAAAGGCGTGTCCGCTTTATCTTCTACAGGGCATAGAAACTCTCTCTCTCTCTCTCTCTCTCCCTCTCTCTCTCTCTCTCTCTCTTTATTTTAAAATTGATGTTTTGCAAGTGCCCTTTAGATGATTTTACAGGTTCTTTGCTTTATGTAACTATCATTACTAGTGTGGGCAAGTTTTCACAGGGCTTGATCAGGCCAATGTAAATATTAAAGGGATTGAAAGTTCCGCTTGTCATATAGTGTTTTAGTTTTTTATTACCATCAAACTAGTAACAGTTCTTGAGACTGAGTAATCTTTTATCTATATTTTCTCACTGTCTCTTTAAGTTGTAATTCTACTTCAGGATATAACTACGTAGTGAGCACGAAGAAAACATAAGTAAAAAGAGCAAAATATTGTGATATTCTGTCGAAAATAAAAATTATTTTGACCTACATAAACAAGTATTTTTCAACCTTGAACAGATCAATTTCGTCCAAGAGGTCGCACAGGGGGCGATATAAAAAAGCAATAAAAACGTCCGTGGCGTTATTATTTCCTGTTATTCTGACAGTACCAGGAGCGCCTTGCCCTTAATAGGCCAACCCCCACGTAGTAAATAACCTAGCAATTGAGGCCGTACTGTCTGATAATTACGAAAATAATAATATAAAATAATAAAGAAATCAAATACCAAAAATAATTATGGTAAATTGGACGTCTTTATTCCGAAATTAACCAGCATATAGATAAATCTTACTACATATTTTTGCTCATGCCATTTTTAGGAGTTGTACCAAATTAGTTCATTTTTTAACCCATTCAAATGGGTATGAAAATCTGGAATGCTACATAGAATTTTCTTCAGTGCTAACTAACCAATAGAAACGTTCATCGCCGGTGATTTGAAAAAGAAATATAGAGTAAAGCGCATATCACACGGCGAAGATACAATAATATTTTATCTTAAGATACAATAACGCTCACTAAACTTTTTGTATGAACCATCACACACGGTTGAGATGATAATTATGTCGCCGCCAACTAGCTTAATCAGCAGTTCAATTAACTGCCTAGGCTCTTTACTGACCGGTGCTGAAGTGGCTAGGCAAATGGCTAGGATGGATGACGTTTAACTACTTGCCTAGCCACTTAATTAAACAGGTACAGGTGCCTTTATCCCCGAATGGTTAGGCAGAGGTGAATAAACATCCACATTTCACCAATCTGTATTCGGTCCCACGTAATAGGGGGTGAGCCTATTGCCGTATTCCGGGCACTATTGTTACTCCAGCCATGCATCTGAGGCTTAGCCTGGGCTGTACATATCTGTCTGATGTTAAAGTTAATCAGCCCTATCCCTTAGTCGCCTTGTACGACACCACATGGGAAGAGAAAGGGTGGCCCAAATTCTACTCTGCCGGGAACCACGCATTTCTGCATGGTTATAAAAATTGGATAACGCAGCCATCACAATGAACCTATCACTAATTTTCTGTGAATATACCTCTGTCTTCTCCCTCGGAATTTACAGGTGTAAGTAAATATATGTTGTAACTTTCTCTCTTATTTCCAGGTAGTGCCCCATCTTTCTATCTTATGTCCAATTAACTGCCTAGGCAGTTAATTGGACAGCTCTTTAAGCTAGTTGACGGCGACATATAGATTCTTATTACTGGATTTTAAGCTGTCGATCGTTAGGGCAATATTATGTTCAGATACGAAATATATCTTAAGATGAAAAAATATTATCTCAAGATGTGAAATCTTATCTTAACATGGCATTTTAATATAAAAAATATATAGCAAGGTTTTAAACAGGGTGTGCTCAGAATGCTGGATGCAGGGCGTATTTTTGTCGCTCCTGCTCGCTTATTCTTATAGTGAGTGATACGCTTAGATGTTACCTTTATTGCATCCGAGGCCAAGATGCCCACGGGGCTCAGGGTCCGCCTTCCGGCTCTTCCTCCTCCAATTCGCACGATCTTGGGCGTCCATGGTAGTGAGACCATTTGCACGCATGTCACCCTCCACAACGTCAAGCCAGGACTTCTTGGACCTACCCCATCTACCGGGACCCGGCTGGGGCTCATTCTTACTGCGATAGACTCACAGTCACCGTTATAATGACAATTTTACCACGTGGTCACCGGTTCGCCCCCGTGTGTGGATGCGCGCTATATTATTGAGAATGTTGTGTCTCAGTATGAATGGCAACAAAAACGAACAGTTTATTAAATTGCACTGTATGTATGTATTTTATTGCTTGATATCTTCTTCAATCAAATTATGAATAGTAATAAAAATCTACTTAGATTTCTTAAACAATATTTGAAACGTTTTTGTTGAAAGGTCTTTATAGAGATTGTATTCACCACGGTCTTTACTAAACTTAATATGATTTTCTACCCAAATTCTTCGGCACTTAGAATATGCGGCAGACATATTCGAAGTCAGAATTATCAACCGATGAGCTATCTAACAAATGTATAGAGATTACCATGTATATATTTGCAGCGATAAAATGTGCATGTGGACTTCTCGCCGAATGAAGAGAGAATGATTCGAGTGGATTAATATTATAGTATCTGAGGTGTGTGACGCCCTTTAAAGAAAATGTATTATCACAAAAGAACGGCCTCACTTCACTGAAGTTTATAAGCATTTCTCATCAAAATTTTATCAAAAGAACATCAATTAATATAATTCTTTCATAATCCATCTGTAATCGATAGTCTCATCTATTTCTAGACATCTTTTTCATCCTTTTACTCCTATAACTAATCACGTTCTACATGTAAATGTTCTAATTCGTACAACTACTGGCAAACTGTAATTGAATACGAACCAGCTAACTTTCTTTTCACTATTCGCTGAAGCTGCACCTCACAAGTCCTTACAAAAACTATCCTGGAACATTTCATCGGCATTATCCCGACATAACTTCTGGACTGACTCCTAACTTCCTTGGAAGTCCATGCCCACACTTAATTTTCCTCAATGCTAACATGATTACGGTAAATGGAGGAAACGTTTATTCGTATCCAAAAAACGTCTATTTCGTCTTATAGCATTCCGGTTCAGTGTGCTAACTATATCTGTGAGGACACTTAGTAGGGCTGTCACGCGAGCTTTACACTTTACATAAGATTTTATGTTCTTGTTTTAGTATCAACGAATCGTATGATTTACAATTCTACATATATCTATAAAAAGTATTTCTTCTTATTTTTATCTATTTATTAAAAATATTAACTACTAGCTTTTGCCCGTAGCTCCGCCCGCGTGGATGTCGGTTATCGCGACCAAATATAGCCTATGTCCTTTCCTAACGTCTAATCAACCCCTATACCAAATTTCATCAAAATCGGTTCAGTGGTTTTGGCGTGTAACATACAGATAGACAGACAGACAGAGTTACTTTCACATTTATAATATTAGTATGTATGACTTTGCAATTGCTTATGTTATTGGTTTTTGTACATATTTAAAGTTATGACATTGTCATTTGTATTTTATACTAATGATTAATGGCATTTTTGACAAACATATTAAGGATTTTAGATTTAATTTTCCATTTTAAATAAATAACTCTGAAAAGAAAACGGTAACTGTGTCTTTTGCATCCAGTCTGGATGCAAAAGACACAGGATCACATGCTGCGGTGCACGTTACGCTTGGTCTTTGACCATCTAAGGACTACAACAGGCAAATTGGAGCTCTAAAAAATCTTGTTCAATTAACAGCAAGCAATTGTATCGTTAGTTGAATCCAAGCAGGTTCATAAAACTGATATAATTACCAAGTTACTGTAAACTTATGGGACGGCCCTACGACTAAAGAGAAAGTACAAATTAGAGAGCCTTAGGATCTTTAATTTGGCGACAGGCGATTGACGCGACTATTGCGACAATCGCACGCGTCCACTAAGGCGTCATTTTGATAGGGAGAGTTTCTCGCAGGTTACGGTTCGAGAAATCGTACGCTACTATCCCCTATTACCGTATTCCAATGTTTGCACACAGACAAACACTAAGTTCTCGCCTGCGATTATATCATACGAGATTCGCATCAAAATACGATTACTGCTTAAAAATTATGTTTAGGAGGACACCATCAATATTTGATTGCGAGACAATTCTTGCCAGGCGTGGACGAGCGAGCGGCAATTGTTTCTGCGGATGTTTAGACGAAGCAACTTTTTTCTGTCCTTTCGAGAATCATATCTTGCAGGCGAGAAACTCTCCTCGTCTAAATGAGCCTTAAGTATAAATAGTCCGACTTGTGCCAAGAGTGTTTTCAAAAAGTTTGGATGAGTAATTAACTGTCTCTTGTTTCGTGCATCGCTTATTCATAATGATTTGGAAATAAAGCGTAGAAGGAACACAATATTTATTTGAGGCTTAAATGGACGCCGTGTAATTGAAAGGGGATCCATTATGCACCCTTGATTTGCACCCGAACTCAACGATAGCAATGGGACATAATAAACTATAACGAATTGCAATTTCGACTGAGACAATTCTTATTTCATATTCTTATTTCTTGACAATTAATAATATCAATTTAATCTTAAATATGTACATGTAAGTAACTAATTCATAAATATAATTAAAATAAATGAATAAAATAAAATCATCATTCTTTAGGTATTATATAGTAAGTGGTTAAACGATCATATATTATAATTTATGTAAAAGATTCGTATGCCTAATGATGGCGACATATGCTGTATCTTAAACTAAAAATGTAACATCTTATCTTCACCGTGTCTCCTATGAATAAATTTCATTTCATTTCAAATATCTTCTGTAAGAAAATTTTAAGTAACTACACTCACTTTAAATTATGTGCCCGGTAGACGGGAATATTTCTCCCTGTCCACTCATAACGTAGCTGAAAAGTGAGTATACACTATTCATCAAACAAGTCTATTGCAGTATAAGGCTACAATATAGTATAATAATATGTCTAGCTGAGGTATCAGCTACATTTTTCGGATACTTTTAATAGGATAGGTAGTTAAATAGCAGTATGTATCACAAAGGCTTTATAGGTATAGTTTTTAATATATTTTAAGCTCGGGACATTTACCATGTTGCATTGTTTTGAGTTGCCGATATACCTATATTTTAATCTATTTGTTCAGCAACGTACAATCACTAATCTTCTTACTACAAAATTGTGACCACAATTGAAATTTATTATCATACAAATAACATTGGAAAATAATGGAACACAGTTTGAATTTTCGCATATTTATACTTGAAGCAGACAAATGATACTAATAAATTTATCCGATAAAAATTACATCACAAAACATTGTGAGTAATGCTCCAATGAATGAAACATTTCAAATCATGCACAGCATGAAGATTTACGATGAATTTGCTTTTAATCAAAATTCCGAACCATCCACAGAACCCCACAGAGAGCTTGAAGTTATAAAATAAGTTTGTAATTCGGTGTACATTACGAGTGCTCCCCCTCACTCAAGTTATATACGCATTAAATAAATAACATTTGTTCCATATGTTTACACTTCAGTAAAATTTAATTAGGGTCTTATTTCAATGCAAGCTCCAAATCATTCTGGGCCCACATTAAATCAGGTTGCGAATTAGATAATGATGTAAAAATATATCATTTGGACACGTAATTCTTAGATTTTATGGGCCATTGCTATAAATATTGGATTGCTAAATGAAAATAGTAAGTGTCTGCCAAATGTGAATTGAAAGTCTTGGACGCAACGTGAATGGTTCATACTATTATACTGTCAGTTCTACCTTTTTCTTCATTATAAATACAAGTAGCCAAAATATTCAGTGCGAATTTACGAAGTGCTTTAACTACTGTTACAATATTAGTAACCGCTTTATGGCGCCCTGTTTGTTCACTAACTTTAATAAGTTTGCTTGACAGTCCCTCACGTGAGGTGCCAAACATGTATTCCTATACGCTCCCTTGTGGGCAAGCACTTAAATGGGCCATCAATGTACACCAACGAAGTTCCAATTTGTTGTTTTTAGAAAAAGTGACCGAAATTACTAGTGTACCTGTAAACCCTTACTAGTTAGGCCAGTGTTAGGAGTAGGATAACTCATATATTGTCTTTAACCGACTTTCAAAAAGGAGGAGATTCTCAAATCGATCGTTATTTATTTTTCTATATATGTGCACCGATTTCTTTGAGATTTATTATCTGATTTTTGAGATTTTTTTTAGTTCGATGCGGAATAGTTGCCATTTGGTACCATACCTTTTTTGTAGTTTGTTATAGTAGTTTTCATTTTATGAACATTTTTGTGTTATTTTAATTCAAACTTTTAACCTACTTATTATTTTTGTTGCCCCATATTTCCGTCGTTTATGAACCGATTTCAAAAACTCTTTCTGTATTGGGTTAAGTATAACTCACAGATGGTTCCACGGAACTACTATACTAGAATCAATTGAAATGTGACCTCTCGGGCTAAGCACCGCTTTTTGATCTTAATAGTTCTGTATTCAAATAATAATTCAAATTCCAATGAAATTCCTAGATGATTTGAAAACTACCGTTGCTTTTGAAATCGTTTGTAAAGAGTTTTAAGGCATTCCTCTCAGCCTTTTAAGATATTTCAAATAGACTTTTTTATACCACTTAGGTGGCAGACAAGCATGTGGCCCACCCGACGGAAATTGGTTACCGTGGCCTATGGAGGTATGCAGCACCAGGGGAGTCGCACTGGTGCTGCTGACCCTATAAATACAAAGAGTTTCTGTGCCGTCAGTAAAGAAGACAAAGCAGGACAAGCCTTTGGTCTTCCCACTGATAGTACGAAAAATCTACAGACTTAACCTAATTTACGAAATTATATTTTTCACTTTAAGTTATAGCAGTAGCAAAAGACGAAATAATATTTCGTAAATCAGGTTACACAGGTACTAAACTCAACCTGCAAAGTCTGTCGATACTAAAAAATCCTGGTGCCCGACCCCCTATTATAAGTAATTTATCGGCCGAACCGATTCAAGTTTGGGGTACTGTCGTAAGCAGCAGACGGTGGCAATGATTGCAGCCAAGGTCACGCCAACTTATATCAAAGTGGACCCAACGTTGACACGAATGCTAGTAACAACGCATTTAATCCTAACTTCGAGAACCAAATTGATTTACGACCCATATTGAATTTTGAAGAACTTAGTTTGTTACAACACAGTCTAAATGATAATTATGAAGTTGTAATATATTTTGATGAGACAAGCGTTCAAGCGGGTAGCTGTTGTAGCCAGCTGTTTCGCAACAGGAATGATTAATGAGCATACTCACGCTCGTAAATCCTTGAAAGGGTAAGCAAATGTCGCGACTATAACTGAATTTATTCTAGAAATCAAGATTACAGAAGTGAAAACCGCGAACGTAAGGATTTATGGTAATCCTCATAGCGGTTTTTAGTAGCATCTAAAGTTGGCAGTATGGAGTCTTTGGTCAACCTATTGTTTTCACCGGTAAATCTGTTTTTCCACAATCAATTTTCATCTGACTGGCTAACTTCAAGAGGGCGGCCTACTTCGAAGCCTCATCTGTTGTTTAGCAGATGTACTCACTAGCAAATGAGGTTAGTTGGGGCCCCAAAGCGTGTGGATATGGCCTTACATACTCTTTCAAAACAAGAATTATGGCTATAATCCTGATGCTTCCACTGAATATAAACTGAGAGACTTTTTCTGACAAGAACGGGTTCCCCATTTCCGTCCCCCATATGAAGGACAAGAATGGGTTCCCCATTCTTGTCAGAAAAAGTAAACAAGCTAGGTGGACAATATTATTATACGTTATTTATAGAAGCTTAGACATTATCAACAGTTTATTGTTTTATTTTGTAATGAAAAACTAAAAATTTGTTTAAAAGCAGAAAAATATATTTAAATCTACAAAATAATTTTATTTCATACCACTTAGGTGACAGACAAGCACACGGCCCACTTGATGGAAAGTGGTTACCGTGGCCTAATGACGACAGCAACACCAGGGGCGATACACTCGCGCTGCCCACTCTGTTAGAACAGAGAGCTTCTGTGCCGTCAGTGTAGAAGATAAAGCAGGACAAGCCTTTTGGTTTTCCCACTGACAACACAAAAACTCTTCAGTGAGCTCTGGCTACGCTACTCACCGCCGGGAACACAATACGAGATTATTATGGCCGGGGTATTCTGTAAGGCGGAGGTACTTCTCCAGTCAGACGGCAACACTGCTGAATTGGACGGAAATACCGTCATGTCCTACCCTATAAACTTGTTGGAAGGATACTGCTGATATTTTTATTCTGTGCTAGTACTAGACGTTTCACTGTTTTATTTAATAAGGCTTGCAAATTTATTGCAGCACAAGTCTCAGTTATAACAATGTGCTCTTCTGCAGGATAACACAGGCCTGTTTGGCCTTAACTAAAATATAAAGGAAACACATTGTGTCTTCCCTTCATGGACCACTTCCTAGTTAGTTTGTAGCAAGGCTTCGTCACTAATGAACTGCCTATGATTAAAAGAACTAATATTTTTTCACTTAATAATATTTTCTGGTCTCTCACTAATGTTTCTAAAACTTTGGGAACTTTTCTTTGCCTTGCTGAACGCACAACTCGGTGTCGAAGGTTGCTCAAAAGAACACGCAGTAAACAGCAGTCATGCTCGTGAAGGAGACAGTAGAGTGGGCGCGGCGTGATGAGCGAGACAGACTCGTGGATATAGCTGCCCGCCGTCGTAGGCAGCTCGGGCATCGGAGGGCGCAGAACGACCTCCGCCCCCATGAACACGCCTCCCCACACCGACACACAGACAGCGTGCGGTTTAGTCGGTTCGAGTCCGACATAACCTCCCCTTCCGGCTCCGTAGGGGGAGGGGGGGGAGGGAGGGTACCCGTGGAGATTTCCTGCACGTAAAGAAAAACCGTACAAAACTAAATGGGATACAAAACTAATGTAATAATATTCAGAGACAGTAGGTAGGTATATCCATTGAAAACAGGGAAAAACAAAAGAAGCATGTGATTAGTTTCGAAGAAAGGTCACTGTGCCCCAATCAATAGTTACACAAAGATATTTCCTGTTGACATTAAGCCGTACACAGAAATTACAAGACAAACATACAAATGTATTCTTTATTTTATATATGAATCGTTGTGAGTAGCTTCTGTTTATGTTTTTTATACCACTTAGATGGCAGAAATACAAATAGGCCATATGATGAAAAGTGATTACCGTGGCCTATGGTTGTGTGCAACAGCAGGGGCGTTACACTCGTTCTGCCGAACCTGAAGAAACCTGCTAATGCCCTTCTTGAAGAACCCCATATTGTAGTCGCTTGGAAAACTCACGGTAGGGAGTTCATTCCACACACACACATTAATTCCATACCTTGTGTGATGATGTGGCGATGCTGTATGATGTGGCAATAAATGAACTAAACTAACTAAATCTGATAGAGAACAGAAAATTAAAACATGACCTCAATGGACATTGGAAAAACTAAATAAGGCCGGTTCTTAACATGATTAAAACTAATAATACCAAGTTATATCGTCAATTGCGCTAAGAAAAGTAGGCTAAGCCGTCTAGGGATATGTAAAGACAGAAACACGATTCATATTATTTGCCTCGATAGAAATTAGCGTCAAATATGGCTAAAATGCTCCAAATCACTATTTTAAACTAAGACAATGTATAGAGAATGTCGAAATTTGTATTAAAAATGGAGCATAAAAATATCTAGGTACTGATTTCTCTCTCTCTCTCTCTTCTCTCTCTCTCTCTCTCTCTCTCTCTCTCTCTCTCTCTCTCTCTCTCGCGGATTTTATATTAGCACTGTGACAAGTACGAACCATCAATTATTCTGTAGAATATACTGCTGTTTGGCCGTGGTCTATGTGAAACTGAGAGAGACTGTCAGCCTCTCAGTCGCAACTCAGCCGCCGACGAGGCAAGGTCTCCGAAGTCTTCGTCGCCCGGACCTGCGCCACTGAAGATGTCGACCGCAGTTATCAACGAAACGTCTGGAACGCAAGTTTCACATAGACCACTGCCTAACAGCCCGGAAGCAGTATATTCTACATGCAACGCCGGCCGTAAAAGCCTGAAGATTTATACATCAATTATCGTATTCATCATTTCATGTTGATCTCGGTCGGAACCGAACCTCAGAGTCTGCGGTCTGCCCGACGGGTTTAACTCCTCCACTGCGCATCGTCTTGAGCATCCTTGAGACCATATTAAAATGTCAAGGATTAAAATAAATTTTGAGCTAATTTCAAATAAGAATCTCAATTTTTTTGCAACAAATTATACTTGCTGTTTTTACTACGGAATTTTTAACTCGGCATCGTCCAAAAAACCAATTAAAATTGGATGTTCGACACACCGTGGAGCGACGAACGCCAGCACCCGAACAGCCATAGAAGCTTTATATCAGATTTTTTGCGCTAAAACTGTTGTAAAACAAATTTTGATTTGACAAATTCGAATACTATAAAAAAGAATGTAGGTTATTTGTTTGCACATGCCGTACATACATATACTCACGCCTATAAATCCCTTAAAAGGCAGGCAGTGGTGTATTAAAGCCCACATTTCTATAACTATGATTTTCGGTCCCAAGAAATTGGGGGCGGCCTATTGCCGTCAGCGGGCACTATATAGGTATGGGCCGTATATAGGTATTTAAACTCCAAACAATACATGGAAAATATCCTGATAATTCTGATATTAATCATGGGCTGTATTACTATTGGGATATTCACCATGTGCAACATCGCCGAAATATCGGAAACTCCAAACAATACATTGTAAATATCTTGCTACTTCTAATAGTAATGTGGGTGATCATGGTAGTTTAAGTACCTATATATCAATCAATCAACTAATTAGCCCACTGCAGTCCACTGCTGGACATAGGCCTCCCCCAATGTGCGTCATTTCATACGATCCGCCGCCTTCCGCATCCAGTCCGTCCCAGCCACTTTTTCAGGTCATCGGTCCATCTGGCCAGGGGGCGTCCTACCCTTCGTTTGCCTTCTCGCGGTCTCCACTCTATGACTCGTCTGCTCCAACGGCCATCGGTCCTTCGACAGACGTGGCCAGCCCATTGCCACTAGCTATGAGCTATGTCGGTAACTTTGGTTCTTTGTCGGAAGACCTTGTTCCGAATTCTATCCTTCAGAGAAACTTCAAGCATAGCTCGCTCCATAGCCCGATGCGCGACTTATAGTTTATGGACTAGCTCTACCGTTAGTGTCCACCTATAAACTACTATAACTAGTTGAGCCCGTGGCCGTAGCCACCGTGGCGTAGCGGTAGTGAACGCGGCCGCTACGCAAGACCGCGGGTTCGATCCCCGCTCAGTACAAATATTTGTATGCATGAATATGGGTATTTGCATTGGTCTGTTTGTGCCTCGGAGAGCACGTTAAGCCGTCGGTCCCGGTTGTTATACAAACATCTATCATATGGCCGTCGTTACGAGTAGTTGCAGCCCTCAAAAATCCAACAAATGTTCTAGCTGCAATGCTTCGATATCGCCTTTGGGTTGTGGAGGTCAGATAGCAGGCGCTTCACGGAAAATATCGAAGTTTAGCCATATTCACAGTTAGACTGGTAAAAAGCGGACCCCAGACTCCAAGTAGTATTAACGCTAGGGTGAAGAAAAAGGAGACTGGTTGAGCCCGTGGTTTTATCCGCGTGGAAATAATTTGAGTTTTTATTTGCGCAATACCCTAAAATACTAGTACCTACCACCGTGCGCGATTGCGAAAAAAAACCTCCATAGTAATCCAATCTCGATTGGATTGGGTTCAGGGGTCAGCAAGTGCATAGCCGGGCAGGGGGAATTGTGGTCGCAGCACTAGTGGGACCTGTGGGTGTCACGCAGTGCGCAGACGTCAATCCTCTTTTGATGAGGCCGTCAAGCTGAGTGCCACCATTGTTAACATGGTACGTGTATGTAATGGTGACCCTCTTTCCTAAGACCTTGCCTTCAGCTTACCATCAGGCGAGGTGAAGCCAAATTGATGTGCCCATTAGAAAATAAAAGTATTTTTTTTCTAATGTGGGCACATCAAATCTAGTAATGATACTGTTTAAATTTTAAAATTTAAACAGTATCACTACTAGTAGTCACACTTTATAATAGGCTTTTCCAGTAGGTACCATGCTGGGCAACATCTGTAATGGTGGCTGCTATTCTTTGGACTGTACCACTGCCTACCCTCGCGTGGAGTGTAGTCAATTTCTCGTCCTTAAAATTAAAAAGTAATCTGACAGGGTTCGATTTAATCTCAATCTCCTAAATGTCAAAAACGATCACGATATTAATGTTTCAACACTTTGTTGAATGTAACTTATCATTCTCCAGGCTTGTATCTGGCAATACTTTCCCGTAACGTACTACAAACCCTTCTATGAGTATATTGAATAAGACACTTACGGTTTCTTATATTTTTATCATGGTCTGGTCAGGTATAAAAATAAAATACGGTGGATAAGTGCAAGCATCTAAATCATTATGTGTGGTATGATCCGCCAAATGTCATCAATCTGATGAACAAACCTTCTAAGAATCTTGAGCCAACATTTGGCGCCTATTCATTTTCAAATACTATTTAGGTCAGGGGTATCAATCCAAGGTCCCCGTGTTCCCATAGCCAGTAGATTACAACAATTATATTTATTATGCAGAAGGCGAACACTTGTAACTTTTGCAATCGAGCACCAATTGAAGTTCGGACCATTTATGTAAATGTTCGCCGCTCTAGGGGCGGAATAACAAATGGACTTGACGGAATTATTTGTATATATTAATAATGTATTTGTTAAGGCCCGGTAATATGGCAAGCTCTAAGTCATAATTTGAAATGATATCTGAGGTTCAGATACCATTTTGCGTGTTTTATTATCAAGAAGAAATAATATTAGACCAAAATGATCCGCTAGCATCAATTTTAAAACATCCAGACTAATATTATAAATGCAAAAAATAACTCTGTCTGCCTGTCTGTGTTACGCTTTCACGTCTAAACCACTGAACGGATTTTGATGAAATTTGGTAAAGGGGTAGATTAGACCTTGAGAAAGGATATAGGCTATGTTTGGTCGCGATAACTGACATCCACGTGGGCAGAGATAAAAGCTAGTAGGTTATAAATCCAACAAGTACTTACCTATATATATTTTAGTAGCCTATAAAAAAATAATCACAGGCCACAGATGATATAGGATGACCGCGATTGCTTAAACTGCTTTGGTGACGTACAGTTTGGTTTTTTTTATATCAAACCTATTTTATTATTGGTGTTTATTTGCGCAACCCCGATGGATCCCTGGCCCATGAGTCGCAAGAGAAAGCAAATTTGCTGGCTAATCTCTTTGCGGCCAACTCCCGAATCGATGATTGTGGCATGCAGCCACCGACACTACCGATCAGTGACCATGCAATGCCTGATATTCGTATCAGGCAACGCGATGTCCGTGCAGTGCTGCAGTCACTCGATGTACGGAAAGCCAGTGGTCCGGACGGTATTCCGGCAGTGGTTCTACAAAAATGTGCAGCGGAGTTGTCTCCAATGCTTGCGCGGCTGTACCAGCTGTCCTACAGCTCGGGTACAGTGCCTTCGGCTTGGAAGGAGGCGAATGTACAGCCGATCCCCAAGAAAGGGGATCGCTCAGACCCGACTAACTATCGACCCATAGCCATCACCTCAGTGCTGTGCAAGGTGTTCGAGCACATAATTAACAAACAGCTCATGCGTCACCTTGAAGATCACTCCCTAATTAATGACCGGCAATATGGCTTCAGGCCGAAACGGTCAACGGGTGATCTTCTGGCGTATGTTACCCATCTTTGGGGTGAGGCTATGGACAAGCACGGCGAGTCACTGGCAATTGGTCTTGACTTCGCCAAAGCTTTCGATAGAGTCTGGCACAAATCGCTTCTTTCCAAGCTACCAGCCTTCGGTCTGCCCCCTAGACTATGCAACTGGGTTGCTAGCTTCTTGCAGGATCGCCGTATTCGCGTCCTTTGTGATGGACGCGCCTCGGAGTTCTTGCAGGTAAATGCTGGTGTGCCGCAGGGGTCCGTCCTGTCCCCTACTCTCTTTCTTCTGCATATCAATGACATGCTGTCTACCGGCAGCATTCATTGCTATGCAGATGATAGCACTTTGCACGGGAGTTATCATGGACGTCCTGCGGATAAGCAGTCGGATATCGCAGATAAAAGGCAGCTTCTTGTCACTGAGCTTGACCGGATCCTGAACAACATTTCCCAATGGGGCTCTGAGAACCTGGTCGAGTTCAATGCCAAGAAGACACAGGCATGTGCGTTCACAGCAAAGGTATCTTCTTTCCTTCCCCTTCCCACTCTTCAGAGCACTCCACTGCCACTGCAGGACAACCTGACTATCCTCGGTATGGATGTTCGCTGCAAACTTAATAACAAAAACTACATCGAGAGTATCATCAAAACAGCCTCGCGTAAACTCGGAGTCTTGAACAGAGTGAGACGGTTTTTCACGCCGGAGCAGCGGTGTCTTCTATACAAGACCCAAATTCGGTCCTGCGTGGAATACTGCTCGCATCTCTGGGATGGCTCCGCAAAGTACTTATTAGATGCTCTCGACAGGTTGCAGCGACGTGCGGTCCGCATTATTGGGAATCCCGAGGTCACAAGCACCCTTGAGCCTTTGCAGTTGCGTAGAGATGTTGCATCCTTGGCAGTATTTTACCGTCTCTACCATGGTGAATGTTCTGATGAGCTCTTCCAACTGGTCCCGCCCTCTCCTTTCCTACATAGGACAACACGAGCAGGGCTTAGATGTCACCCGTATACGGTGCAGAATATTCCCTCAAGAACCAAGCGGTTTGGTGACTCCTTTCTTTGTCGCACCATTAAGACCTGGAACTCCTTGCCAGCTCACGTGTTTCCTTCTTCCTACAGTCCCGGGTCCTTTAAGCGGGGCGTGAAAAAGCATCTGATGAGGCCGTCAAGCTGAGTGCCACCATTGTTAACATGGTAC
Organism: Eilema caniola; assembly: GCA_949126895.1. NCBI lineage: Eukaryota > Metazoa > Arthropoda > Insecta > Lepidoptera > Erebidae > Eilema > Eilema caniola. The sequence goes on along the minus strand of OX421479.1, from coordinate 22,936,190 downwards.
GTGTTTGTAATGGTGACCCTCTTTTCTGAGACTTTGCCTTCAGCTTACCATCAGGCGAGGTGAAGTCAAATTGACGTGTCCTATATAAAAAAAAAAAAAAAAAAAAAAAAAAAAAAAAAAAAAAAAAAAAAAGATATGCTCGTTATTCTAACAATATAGGATATCATTGCCATTATCACATATATGTGGTTCTTCAAGAAGGGCATTAAAAGGTTTCTACAGGGTCGGCAGCGTGAGTACGATGCCCTTGGTGTTGCAGACGTCCGTAGGCCATGGTAACACTAAATGTGACACGTCATCGATAATGTCTATGAATGGTCGTTGGTGTCATTTGCGTCACAACGGAGTGGCTCACGTAAGTGACAGTACATGACCATAGATAAGAAATGAAGAAGCTCACGCAGGTCAGAGACTTTGACGCCTTTACGCACGTTTACAAAAAGCTATGTTTTTGTTTTTTCCAGAATTTTGTGTGTATGTATAATGTGAAATGTGAGTTGCTCTCAATAAAATGTATTTTCTTTCTTTTCTTCTTCCTTGTCTGTCACCTAAGTGGCAAAATAAGGAAATTTCGATATTTAACCACATTCGTACTCGTGTTAGCCACATAATTTTGTAAAATTATCAAACTTTTAAATGCATAAACAGCATTGAGGTATCCTTTATCGTTCTAAACCTTTGACTTAAAACTTACTTCCAGTAAGTAGGTACTTACCTGCCTGTTGAAAATGGCTCATAATAATAATAATAATAATATAATAATAATATAAGCTTTATTTTACTTCCATACATTGAATTTTAGAACATTTCCGGTAACATAAAAAAAACATTGTATTAATAAAATTTAGAAATAGTCCTACACAGTAACAAAATCCAGATTGTAATTTAAATAATCTAAGTAATAGTATCATATTCTTATCTAAAATTATATAATTCAATAAATAATGTCAAATAATGTTATATAATAATGTATTGGATGAATTGAAATTATTTAAAATGTCTATATATTAAAAATAGTTATAATTAGTTAAAATATTCATGCATTTTTTATTTTACATTTCTTGTATGGACCCCCTGAGGGTAAAAGCCTCCTCCAAGTCATTCCACTTTGTCCTGTCTGAAGCCATGTCCATCCAGTGCCTGCCTGCTACAGCAACAATCTCATCCACCCAGGACTGGAAAATGGCTCAACGTGTACTTAATTTTATATCAAGTTCAACTTGAATTCTATATTGTAGTAGTAAAAAAGTTTTTTATCTCGAATAAAATACAGGATTTATTTATTAAACATAACTTTGCCATCGATCGTTTAAAATAGAAAGAAAATTTCTGCCTATGTTAGACGGTGTAAAACACAAACAGGAAAATGGCCCTTCCAATATAACAAGTGTCTCATTGTTATTCCAACACGGAACTCTTAAAACATAAAACTCGAGAAAAATATTGTAATTTAATTTGTAGCGTCACTCAGGTCAGGTTATTTGATTTAATAAAGAAACCATTTCAAACGAGACTATTGAATTAATTGTTTATAAGTTACAAGGAAATGACTTTATTTGATATTGGTCGCAGAGTTTTTTGTTTCAATATTGAAACAATGTAAAAGTAACAATTGGCAGTGTTATTAATTGTTACTGAAACACTCAAGAGACCAATAATTTCTTTTCTTTTTTCCTTTATTGTATTAACATACACATGCAAAGATACAAAGATTTGGCAAAGCGGCTAATCGCTTTCACGCGTGATCAGAAGTCTGGTTATTATCGTACACACAGGATAAGCATTGCCATCCAATGTGGCAATGCTGCCAGCCTTCTGGGAACGTTGCCGGTCGGTGACGATGCGGAGAAATTTCTCGACGTGTGTAAATAATTCATTTAATTATTTTAGTTTATAGTTTTAAATTATAACTTAATGTTATTTATGATTTATACTCGATATCCAAGACAGTGAAATACAACACTGCTACTATTTCCTAAAATTTTGTACTACTCATACAATGAAGAAATACTTCATTTCATTCGTACAAAGAAAATAAACCATGATTTATGCAATGACATATCATTGGATATATGAACATGTTGATTCTTCAGAACGCTCGGTGTCTGCCAACGAATAATGGAATCCGACCTGCCAAAATTTTAAAGTATAACATTAGTTACTTATTCAGTTGCCTGTATGAAAGAGATTTGTCTGAATTCATTTATTGATTTTGGCACTAATATGGGTTCTTAACTACATTGGAAGCTACTTAGGCGACTCATAAAGACATGGCATCAATAGTAAAATGCTATAATATGCTTCATATGAGAACTATGACTAATAAAAATAAATAAATTAGTGCAATAACATTTTATGACTACATGTGCCCATGATGTTGTGCATAACATTTTTTGCGCGAATCTATTGTCTATTTTTAAAAAAGCAAAAGTATCCTAAGTTACCCCACCAGCAAAAAGCCCATTAAAATCAGTCCGGAAGTGGCATTCCGGGTACATCCGAAATAAACAGACAAAACAAATTGTTGTATGCATCGTGTACACATTCATTATGCATCCATTAAAAAGCTGTTATTTTAACATTACAGACACTTCAATTGTATATACATATTTTTTGTACAGATTTACATACACTTGAACCAAGATATTTGCCAATATAATCCCCCAGTTTACGCAAGTCGTAAACCAGTACCAGCTACACTGTGGGGACGCAACATAAACATAGCTAGCCAAATAGACCGAACTTAGTCTGTCCGTAAACATTGCGCTCATAAATTATAGAATTCGTATTACGTGACACTCTAACACTATTTAATGCTTGTAGTTTAATCCTCTACTGGTTTGTATAGGTGCGTACATACATACGAATAACCTTACTCCATTGGTTTGTTGGTTACACTGTTTGGTGTTTACTTCAGAGCATTCCCGGTTCATTCCTGAATTACAACACAATTTTTGTTATAAGTAGTACAGTAACATTTCAATTTTAGGTCCTTACTAATTAAAATATACAAAGGGTATATACAGCTGTTTGATGATAAATAATTATGTTAAAGAATAACTTTACAGAGCATTCCTTAAACTATTTGTTGGCTTTCAAATTGTATTGTCAGCCAAAATCGATAGCAGATGCATATTAATTGGCTTGTTAGGCGATAATTAAAGTGATTATCAGCTGATTACAAATGTCGTTTATTCAATTGTATGTGCGGTTCAATTGGCAAACAAAATTATACTAATTAATAGCCGTACGTTTGTTTGTTTAACAATGAGAATATAAAGTTAAACATAAATAAAATATTTTTATTTCTTTCTTTCTTTCTAAAGGATATCGGTCATGACTTCTCTGGAAACAGAATCACTAATTTTGTATTCGTTGAAATAATATTTTTATGTGTGGGATAAAGAGAAGAGAAGGCTTAACGGGAAATTCCTTTTGGACCAATAAAATATATAATACAAGAAAGCGTAGGTACACACACATTAACAGCAGCTCAATTAGTCATCAAGTAGTTCAATTTCTTCGTCAGTTTCAATGTTAGTTTCTAATTCCACCCCCAAAGAACAAGGGAGTAAAATAAGGGATGAACGGTTATATGCAAGTTCAGTACAGTTAAAGTCCTAACTGTTTGCAATCACAATTAAATCGCTGTAATCGAATTAAAATATTTTTTAAAGAATTTATTCCGCGGCTTAGTCGGGACCCAGGTCACTTGTACTATTGGGTAGCAGTGTATCGGATGGCATTGATAGCAATAACTTTGATCGTAACTTTGATGATCGACGACTTTAATTTTGGTGATTTGTTACGAGTCAGCCTTATCGTCTACGTCATCACTTATCCCCCCTCCTAGATTGATTTGGGCGGTCTCCTCTATGTCAAGTAGATACTTTATTTTATAAAAGGTCCAACATCAACAAAGAAACCTTGAGCTTGGACTTATTATTTGAAAGTTTTGAGTGGTTAAAAACTTAATGTCATAGCCACTTTAAACAAAGAATATTTTAATAGACCTTTATTTCTATAACCATTTAAGTCTTCTTTTGTTTTAAATTTTCAAGAATTTATGAACTTATTCAAACGTTTATTTAATTTCATTGTTTGGTTTTCAAATTCAAAGATATTAACTTGAGTATTTTAACGTTATAGTTTTAAGCGCCATAGTGTAATGCACTGAGCGGTGTAATGTGGTGACTAAGGCTCAACGACAAGACAGACATAAAGCGATCGCAGTGTAGTGCCCACGTGGTCTCACTCCTTATCCAAACAATTGAACTTAGCAATAGCGTAATGTTACTGATTTTAAAACAAAAATTCTTACATAACCTATAATTTGGGTATTTGCTCAGTAAAAGATTCATTAAACTTTTAATACCTTCAATTTTGAAATTTGCATTTAAAACGTGTACCTATTTCAAAAACAGAAAGTTCCATTACTATTTTTTTGCTACAACAACTTTTAATTGCAAACCATTGTTACCCACATCTTATCTATTATGCACAACTTATACGCAAGTTCATACATCCCATTTCCCGCAAAGAGTGTTCGAGTGGGAAGTTGAAACACGGTGTAAGCAGTACGAGAGTGGAGGTAGATCGGCGCGGGAAGAATTTCATTAAACTTGGCTCGTTGGCCGAGATCGAGAATTACTGGCTGTCGGGGAGACTTTGTATTACACCGTAGCGAACGTTCTTGTTATATAAGTGTGGCTGCACCTTCTATGTTTAGCAACATATCTAACACATATAATCTTAATTAGACTATTGCAGTCCACTGCTGGACATAGGCGTCTCCCCATGTTCGCCATTGTTCCCGATCCTGCGCCCTCCGCATCCAGTATATCTCAGCCAGATATTTTAGGTCGTTGATTTGGCTAATCTCACCTTGCGTTTACTCTTTCGCTATCTTCAGATTAGTACTCGTTTGACCCTTCGACCATAAGACCTTCGAAAGATGTTGCCAGTCCACTACCACTTCAGCTCGCTAATTCTGCGAGTTTATATCGGTCACTTTAGTTCTTTGTTGGATGACCTCGTTACGAATTCTATCTTTCAAAAAAACTCCAAGTATAACTCGCTCCATAGCCCGTTACGCGACTTTTAGACAATGGACTAACCCCATTGGTAGTGTCCAAGTTGCGGCACCATATGTCATAAAAGGTAGGAGATAAGCTAGAGTAAATAAGCAAAAATACTTGACTTATCTTCATATTAAGTCATATCACATCGGATAAGGTGCCCTGGGCTCTGGGTTGACAGGAACCTGTATGTTGTTTATTATAATAAGAACAGGTTCTCCACCTCACTCGAAGAGCAGCTTCTCGAACAGAACCGAGTACAGTGAAATCCGCGGGGTATATCTAGTATGCATATTATTATATTCTAACTGAAATTGCAATTTTGTCTTCTTAAAATCGATATCGGGGTATCTCCTATATTAGTTGTAAATAGAAATGTTACGGCTATCGTAAAATTTTATTGTACGTCGTAGATACTTTGGTTATTCTCGTAAGATACGCATCAAATACGAATATCAAAGTTGTTAGTATTGATTCGGTCTCATGGTTATTTCGACCTTGTTATTTTACTTTTTAAGAAGAGTGGATTTTTATACAAGATTAGAGTTCTTTGGTGCATTTATAAATAAATAACAATATTCTATGGCATCTACACTAGGGTGATCCCACAAACAAAACATGAAAGCCGAAGATTTGGACAACTCGCTCAAAATCTATCTAGACACAAAGTAAACATAGCTTAACTAGCTTGTGTTAAGTAATCTAGGATGCGGATAAACTAACTAAGATTACTTTTTCCTATAAACACATACATTAAATACATAGAAACACCCAGATTAAATATTCATGCATACAAATATTTGCACTGAGAGGGTATCGAGACTGCCAAATTTGACCACAGTATTTAACATCAATGCCTTTATATCCAGGATATGTAGACCTCCACCAAGATCCTTGGGGTCAAGTGAACCTTACCTGCAATTCACCGGGACCTGCTAACTGACGGTAGAAGGTCTGACGCGGTCTCTCCTCTAGAGATAGGGAGGCTAGATGGCATAGTTTGGACCGTTGAACCCTGGTGTTACTCGCACTACAACTTTATTCTTATGTTGCCCACAAGCTAGAACTCCACACTGATAAACTAATGTAAAAACTACCGAAAGCTCCACAAAACTACTATTCAATAGTCAAACTACATTACTAGTTTATAAGCCATATTCGCAACGGTGCAACAACAACCTAACCAACGGCTTTTTGATTTTATAGCGCTCACAAATTTCCCGTGGAAACGATATAGCACTTTGTCATTACCTCCATAAGATCTTGTGAGAGTTCGTGTTATGCGCAGAGAAAACTATTGCTCGATATAGCTTTATTAAATTACATAGCTGTGCGGTTGTGGTAGTTCTTGATAGTTAAGTACACTATCATCAACACATTAGGTTGATTCCCGGTTGTATTCGGGGCTTTCAGCTCGAAGTTCTGGATTCACTTTGTCCAGTTCCTCTTTTACATTTGTCTTTTTTATATAGGACACGTCAATTCGACTTCACCTCGGCTGATGGTGAGCTGAAGTCAGTCTCAGAAAAGAGGGTTACCATAACAGACACGTATCACGTAGCTTAAGTGACTTTTATGAGAACTACTGCCCGCTAACCTTCTAGCCTTGCAGTTGAGGTTGGCTTGGTCCCGAATCCCTTTAGCCCTATATGGTACTATATTCCTTAACGTAACATAAAAGCACACAGTCCACCAAGTGGTAACTGTCAGACGCATTATTTCATCTTCTTCATTTTCTTATTTTTAGAGTCAAGTAAACTATGCTCTTTACATGAGTTTGTTTAGAGTTTGACGATAATATGACTGTAACGAGGAACACATAACATTTTACCGTGATGAGTGAAGTGCCGCTTCACTTAATACTTCTGAAGTGAATCCCGAGTCTGAGAGCTTGTGGAAGTTGTTCAAGACATTGGCTTTTACGTTTTCTTTATTGGATCATTGGAAACATTACTATTTGGACGATAAAACAATTGAAATTCACAACAATTTCACGTCTACGCTACGCTGCGCGGTTAACTGCATTCGTATTTCCTTAAACATAAAATTAAATATAAATCAACATAGTATTGTTCATGGTCCAGCTAGAATATAAAACACAATCTACATACATACAAAGTAGCGACAGGTTGGTGGCCAGTACCAGCTACATTGTGTGGAAAATAAAAGATTTTTTTATTTGAAGTAAACGTGCTGCCGTGATGTTTATGGCCAGAATTAATGACCCGGCTCTGATTCCGGCCTGGAGACTATAACCTTTTAGTAGAATTGTATCAAAACAAGGTGCGATATTTATTGCGTAGGTTTATTACGAATTACGATGATATATAGCATTCATTTTAAATTTTCGAATAAGTTAGCCTCCGAGCGAGGGACAGAACTGTGGTAGTTAGTACTTTTGGAATATACTGCGCTTGGAGGTTTGCGACAAAATTTTAGGTGACTAAACAAAAGTAATGGGTTACTGGGTCATTTACATAAGACTCGATACGCCTACACTGAAATTATCGGTTATCACGATTGTCAGTTATCATTACCGAAAATAGCCTTATATATATACTTTCGCAAGGTCTAATCTATATCTGTATCAAATTTCATCATCATCGCTTCAGTGTTTTAGACGTAAACGCATGAAAGTGATAGACAGATAAATGGATAGACAAACAATTGTCATCATTTGTAATATTAGTATGGATGATAAGAGAATATCGCCATAATGTATATTTCTGTGAATAGTTCAGTTTTACTTGGAGTGGTGAACCTTACAAATGAAATCGAAGTGTATAATGTCGCAGCCAACTAGTTTAATCAGCCGTTCAACTTACTGGCTAGACTCTTTACTAAATGGCGCTGTTCAATTAACACCCTGAATAATGTTCAGCTAGTTGATTAAACGGCTAGGCAAATGGCTTGGATCGATGAGGTTTAGTGTAGTACTTGCTCAGTCATTTAATAAAGTAAGGATATAAGCAAATCTCGGACTGTTCTCACTACCTACCTACCACGGAGGGATATATGCGTGAAAGACTGTACTCGGATTTTGCACCTTTAAAACCGGCAAAGCGCAAGTCGGACTCGCATACGAAGAGTTTCATACCTGCCTTGATTTATTTTCATTGAATTATTCTTTTTATAGTATTTGCTGTGATAGCGGTAATAGAAATACATCATCTGTGAAAATTTCAGCTCTCTAGCAATCACGGTGCATGAAATAAAGGCTGGTGACAGAAGTTTCAGTAATAGGGTGCCGTTTTTACCCTTTGGGTACGGGTCCCTAAAAACATGGCGGGGAATCGCAGAAAGTTGTTTACTGACCTGCAAACTGAATTATGAAGACGGCATCAAATAATAATGAAACAAGATACACGCTCTCGCCATTAACTTAATAATTCCAATATTCACACAACTTTAGTTCAAGTAACCTCAATACTTTTATTAAGTTAACTACAGTCAAAGCAATTACTTTTAATACCTCGACCTACTATGGGCAATAGTATCCCTTTAAGTATTTAACTTAGATTATTTTCTTATTGTTTTATTTCTTGACCTCTAAAACTTAGCAAAGTATGGATAGGGCGCCCGCTATGAGAACTCAGGGGATTAATATTTTATACTATTAATATTATACGCACAGAAAAGAATATAATGTTATTACGGTACTTAAAGTAGATTAAACTGTAGTCTAAAAATATAAATCAAGTTTCTTTGTTCATTTAAGTTCATGTGGCAGTAATTATACTTAGTTAAGAAATGTTTTATACTTAATATTTCTAGTTATATGCTTAGTATTTCGATTTAAGGAAAAAATTTATACGTGAAAATTGAATATGATAGTAACAAGATAATTATTATAATCATTTTGTTACGTGTGTGTCACAGAAATATATTAGGATAGTCAGCCATGTGAGCGGGAAACGCGTGGCAACTTTTTAGCCAATTTCTGTCATATGAGACAGGAACTTTCGATTGCTTACTCGGTACTGTTAAGAATAGCTTGTAATAATATAACACAACATCGTTAAAAATATTGTGCTATTTCTAACTGTTTTATTAAAATGGAGAAGCAAATTTGAAAATTAAATGTATTTTTTATTTCTCGTGAGTATTTGTTAATAGTAAAAAGTGCGTGCAGGTGAACACTGCATATGGCCTTTCTATCCTAATATATTTCTGTGGTGTGTATTTTACTGAACTTCGCTTAAACGGCTGAATCAATTTCAAATGAATTCGTTGGCAGCGCGAGTGTGTCTCCCCTGGTGTTGCGCACATCCATAGGCCACGGTAACCAGGTAGTTTGTGTGCCTGTCTGCCAACTAAGTGGTATAAAAATATCCCTGGATCACAGCAAAATTAAGTCTACGAAAAATATTAAGCGACGCGACTACTGGTACGTGTTGTGATTTGATAATACAGAAAAGCACAATAACAAGGTGTAAACTCCAATGTTTAGGTCTAAACCTTTCGCGATTTCCCCGTGTAACACCGGTTTTACGCCCGTTGGTGACCTTATACCTTTTCTATATCATTCTCAACTTAGAAGTACGCTAAGCATGAACTTAGTGCGCTACTCAATTACAATGCAATTACGCTATCCACAAAAGGATTATCGAAAGGTATTGCGTGGGGCGATAAAATCGCCTCTAAATAAAGGGTAAATAAACTGTTTACTGCCGTTGTAATATCGGGCACCATTATGGTTTAGCTTATTGTTAGGTCATCATGAAAAAATCAATGGACTATCAAATGACAAGGTGCTGAACTTTGATTGGATTATTTTTTTAAATTTTTCTATCTATTGTGCTTTTTAATTATCTTTTTCTCAGAAATGGTTCAATATTAGTTACTTTATGACAAAAATTGATTCAAAACATGAGAATGTAAAAAATAATGTATTCAATTGACACTAATTAACCGACTTAATTTCCAATACGCAATTCTCATTACGTTGGGATGGGTTGGGATGTTTATTGGTATTATATCTGAGCGCATCCGTGCTTCGAAGGGCACGTTAAAATTCGGACAGTCGTTAGGTCAAGATGGAGGCCTATACCTGAACAAGTCTGGCACAGGTTGGCCACTAACCACATGAAAAGAAGAAGAAGAAACTTTATAATTTTCCCAGTTCGATTAATTATTTCTCGGTGACGTAAAGTTTACACTTTGAAGTTAGATAGTTTGCATGTATGTATGTTGGTATGTATGCATGCATGTATGTATGTATGTATATGTATGCCTATTACCTGTGGTATACAATTCGTATACCTCTTACATCAAAATTTCCACTTTCATGTACATTAGACTTTGCCTCTCGTATTGCAATTCCTCTGTGCACTCCCGGGTTTGCTGGAAGATAACTCAACTTTGAGTTAAGCTCGCCTTTGTACATAACATCTCACTATATTGTGTAGATGTAATTTATGTGTACAATAAAGAATAAAATAAAACAATTAAAGTTTAATGTAAGCTTATCATTTTAAAATGGTCAACTTTTCGAGCAGCGACGTCCGCCTGACCTCCAAATCCTAAAGGTAAAGATACTTAGTAAAGATTGCTCTAAAACCTATCCGTTGTTTAGCAGATCTAATGGACTTGTTGATGATATTATCTAATGGACTTGTTGATGATATTATCTAATAAACGTTACGGCTGAATACCATTCAGGCCATTAATTAAATGGCGCTGTTTAGTTACCAGCCTAGGCAGTTAATTAAACGGCTGATTAAGCTAGCTGGCTGCGACATATACAATATAATTGTGTAAACAGCTAGAGACCACTCCAACCACAGTTTTACACATTGCTTTTGTACATAATGAATATTATTAATACATCAATGAAAAATCTCATGAATATTTAACTTTCCGTCGGCGACGCGCAACGTCGCAATGAAATATGCAAACAGAATTCATTGGTTTCAACTCCTACTATTCCACTTAATCCAATATTCACTTCAAACATTCGTTACTCGCAGCATGTTCCATTCAAACATGTCGGAACATTTGAAAATTTGGAATTGGAACAAGAACAAAAGAACGGAACACTGCGAATATGAATGAAGATATTCATTAGCTCTTAGAGATTTACATAAGTCGTATCATACTATCAAGTATTGGGACGAAAAAATGTTCAAGAGTGGAATATAGTGAGTAGTTTAACATAATGAACCAAGTTGTTTTTAGAATAAGTGACCGTTCTTAACACAGTGTGACCACTTTGTCTCAGAAAAACTTGTTAAGCAGTCTGTCCCGGTTGCCATACGAACATCTATGGCAGTCATCACAGGTAGTATGAATGTCCTACAACTGGATTAAGATAGGAAAAAGTGAATGCTCAGGTGGGACTCGAACCCAGGATCTTTCCCTTACAGGTGGAATGCTCTGAACACTGAGCCACCAGGGAAAGATTGTGGGTTCGAGTCCCACCTGAGCATTCACTTTTTCCTATCTTAATCGATTTGAAAAGTTAGCATAGTAAATGCTTTAAAATTTCATTCAGTCCGACAACTGGTTTAATTTCTATACTTCCGCCGTGTTGGTTCCCAGTGGAATAGGATAGGGCCCTCTTCCTGTGGGTATAGTAGAAGGCAACTAAGGGATAGGGCTGTTCTTCATCCCAGCAGAGCATCCCAGCTCGCCCAGTATCACGTGGGACTGAAAATCCGAGTTTGCGAAATGTTGGTGTTAATACACCACTCTGAACTCTCATTGCGAAACAATATTATGGTATAGAATCGGGTAAAGATACAGGTTTTTTTATACCACTTAGGTGGCAGATAAGCACACGGCCCACCTAATGATAAGTGGTTATCCTGACCAGAGTAGTGTGCAATAGAGAGTCGCACTCATACTGCCGACCCCGTAAGAACATTGAGATTCTGTGCCATCAGTGTAGAAGACAAAGCAGGACCAAATCTCTCCAGGGAGCGCTGGCTAGCCCTCTCACAGCCGGGAACACAACACGAGGTCATTGTTTATTATTTTTAAAGTGTTATAACTAAGGTGGTCGGTACCTTGGAATGTGTTCCGTTGATAGCGACCCGCGTACAACGTTCCATAATTTGTGAATTTTAACACGTTGTTAGCTAATAATGGTGTCGTGTGTCCGCGCTTACTTTCAATCAAGCTGGTCACGCGACTTCGCGCGCTTTCTTACTGTTTTATACTAAGTATGTTATGCAGGCCGCATTGTAATCGCAAATTTATTTCTTGTAACCCTCAAAGGAATACATTAAAGTATTAAAAGGCGGCTTTGGAAATTTAAATTCTCGTGAATACTTTAGCCACACCTAATTATTTAGTAAATATAAATATATAATTTTGATTATATTTTTATCAATATTAGGTTTAGACTCGATTACACACGAAATTTAATTTTGTAATACCTAAGACAGTGTGATGAATCGGTTTGCAGCATATTAAAATAACAGTTGCTTAACACGTCTTCTAGTGTTGCAGAGCGTTGCTCGCCTTCTGGCAGTGGGAGAGTGGGAGTTTGGTGTTTGGCTTCAGGCTCTTCCGTCATCTAACCTTGGAAACATGTTAGATGACACGACATTCAGAATTGCAGCCTGCCTTCATTTGGGTACTGCCTGTGTTTCTCCCCATCGCTGGTATTGTGGAGAAGCAGTCGACAGCCTCGGGCATCCCCATTATGCCCGAGGCTGTCATGCGGCAGGTGCACAGGACGCAAGTCACGTCATGCTCATTTAAACTATATTATCCGCCGGGCTCTTGTCACCGCCGGCATCCGAGTCATACTTGAACCAGTTGGTTTGGTGTGCGACGAAGGCAAGAGACCGGACTTTATGTTGTAACGGAACTTAGGGCCTACGGCCCTACGCTACATTTGGCTGTGATCGTCTAGATTGCTATCGTCGAAACCTACTACACTAATCTATTTACATTCAATATTGACTCCTGACCGTATGTATATATTCATATAACAAATGCTAAGAGCGTCTATTTAAATCGATAATTTGCCACCTCAGTGGTATATAAAGTATGATGCTCTATCCCAACTTTTATCTTTAAATGTATATATGGAATATATTTTATGATTTCACAGTTCAGGTGAGCTGTGTGCTTGTTTGCCACCTCAGTGGTATATTTAACTTTACTGTATGTACGGAATATATATTATGATGACAAGACTGTGGATTTATTTGGAATCAAATGAATTAATATTAAATTCAAAATATAGGTCTGTGATAGTTTGATTTGTGTGTGGCCTCTTTGGGCGTCTTTTTCAGCTGTATTTATATTTTTATAGGCCTTTAATTGTCGTAGATATCATATATGATTTATAATATGTGATCCGGATCAATTATATATTTTTTTGTTGTGTATTGCAATACAATATTATCTCAAGCTCCGAAAAGCGAGATTTAGATCAATTCCGAAGAATCGATAGCTCTGATCAACAGATCAAGCTCTCCTTCAACTCGTCACAATGAATTTAATTTAGCTTGTAATACCTCCGCTAACTTCATTGTGTACTGTAGGTTTCAGTGTTAGCGTTCAGCTCCAGTACAAAATGATAGACCCTTAGACCTCGTGACATTAATGATTCAACTGAAGCAATTATGAAGGTAAAATGATAATGATTATGAGTCTTATTATTCCAACAACAGTATCGTAAACTTTTACAGCAATGGTTGGCTGTCAGTTATTAATGGGATATTTAATTTCTCAGATAGGCTTCAGCAGAAAACTAGTGTCACTACACATTACAAACTTGGGCTCAAATACTGGTCCAAATGACCCAGGAGCTAAGTGAATTTACCTACAGGTGTTTCAATGAGTATAGCTTTGGCTGATATGATGTAATGAGTGAGATCTTGTATATGTCGGAGATGTCAATTAGTCTCTCATTAGCAACTGTGTGCTGAATTTAATGATCTCAATAAATAAAGCCTTTTGTTTATTCAATGTACTGACTTTGTGAAGTAAAGTAGAGTTAATCAATGTATATGATTTAGGTATATAGATAATATACTAACTTCAATCAAATTATAATTATAGTTACACTTGTCACTATTATTTGAATAAATCCCGACTGTAAAAGCACAATAATCTGCTTATTTATTTATAACAAAATATAATACGTTATTATAACGTATAATTACTCCAATTTCAATTATTATATTAACACAAAATAAACGCACAAATTAACTTTTCACCAAACGTAATGTATCAATTACCACTATAATTCTCGTAAGAATTCCTAGGTTCTATCGCATTCTAGCTAGAAACCTAGTGTAACCTGCAGACCATGAGCTCGTACCAAGAAGAACATGGATGTGTGTGATTTTAAATGTGTGTGTATTGCGAATTGTGTAAAGGAAAACAAACTTGAAACTAGCTACGTGGAATAGGGAGTGCTCTAGTTTTTAGACTTTCCTACAACTAGATCACGGAATCCTAGATAATCGGGATAAAGTTATTCGAATCGCCTCCAGAAGCCAGTCTCAGCTCCCAGACTTACAGTCAATAATTTACCTATAAGAACTCGCCAAAGACAGCGATCCAAAGGAATATAGATGTTGTTAGGAAGGTATGATAAAGTAATTAGGAACTTCTAAATATCAATTCAGAAGCGCGTTGTTTTCAAAACACGACTCAAGACACTGTCTTATCACATCCACAATATTTGCACTTGCTTAAAACGGCAGCGTCCAAAACGTGTGAATGCTAGTAGCCAGCGCGTTGAAGCGATGCCTGAACCCAACTGGCCCACGGAACGTTAGAAATCACTTTTTATTGAGACGCAGGATCTGAGCTTCCCTCGCCGCGCGCCCGTTTCAGGTAAGCGTCTGCGCCGGGAGCTCGCTATCCTTTGTGTGCAATGTAATGGACAATGTATTTGTTATCTTGCAGCTTATAACTATATTTAAATGATAACATGCCTTCGTGCAATGTAATTAATTTTCCTTCTACAGAATATCAAACCATGCAAATTGATACCATATAATAATATAAATAATATACCAACAGTATATACTCAATTCAACCAATTTAACCAGCTGGTCATGCATTTTAATGATATAATTACATAAGTATTATAGTACTATGCGCTTATCTCGGCGGAGCTCTGATTATTATTTTTTTATTGATAGAATTCTATTTTATGTATTTTTTTAATTGCATTTTGGCCATTTATATCCATGGATCAAACTCGCATAAATCTAAAATTATATGGTGCCTTAATTATGGCATTAACATTAAGTCCACCTACTTAGTCATCATAAATAATATATTCCAACAATATGAATATCATCGTTTCATATTTGCATTCGTTCAAGCAAGATAATTTTAGAAATATTATAACATCTGAATATTTTAAACACCATGTGCTTAAGATCATAGTATCCTGTCTGTACCCAAAACGCTTAAACCAATTGAATATCGCTTTGTTCTAAAGATCCCTTTTTTTTTCCTTGAATTCCTTTATTTCTTTGAATAGTTTTTAAAGTCAATAGCTACCTTTTTTTTCCATTATGACCCATGAACAAAAGCTTGTCGTGTCGTTGCGCTCCTAAATGTGTGAATTTAAACTTATCTGGTTATTACATTGTATATGAATGAAATAGTAATATTAATAGACATATTCTAAATACTTAGGACAGGCGTATATCCCAATATAGACTGTCCCGTCTCAATGTCTTTGGTGCCTTGGAGGATGGGTAGGCCTTTGGTGTGGGATGCAACATGCGTCGACACCCTTGCGCTTTCCCATCCTAAAAGTACGAAGAACTACGCTTGTGCTGCTACAGCATCTACAAAGACCCTCAAACGGTGAAAATATGATAATATTACTAACTATGTTTGAGCCCTATGGGGTCTAGACGCTGGGGTCACGGGGACCGAGCGCACAGTATCGCTGTATAAAAAATTGCAAAGCAACTGGACGATGCATCGCGTGAGGAAAGGGCTTGCCTATTTTTTGGGCAACAGATTGGCATTGCCATCTAACCGTGCAATGCCGCCAGCCTTTCGGCACGTTGCCAGTCGACACCGATGGGGAGGAAGTCTTCGACGTTTAAACTCTTTGACCATTTTTTATATTTTATGAAATATTTAGTTTATAAGTTTTAGTTTTAGTTTAACTTTAAAAAAAAACTTGTTAATAAATATTGTTTAATATTTAAAAAAATTACATGCCTCATTACGTAGGTTAGTTAATGACCCACATAACATAGTGAATTAGTGACTGTTTGTATAATATGCATGCTTTTACAAGAAAGTATGCTTATATAAGTATTTACCTATTTTGCCGTATTGGCTCCCGGTGGACCAATATAGAATAGGACCACCCCACCTCTGCCTGAGTGTGTCGTAGTCGCCTTGACTGAGGGATAGTTCTCCATACGGCAGTAAACATACATTCCATGACTAAGTAACTGTTTAACAGCAATATGCTTGCCCCCTATTATGTGCGGCGAAATTCTTTTACGTGCGGGAAAGCCCCATGGATACCCACCCCCTACGTAGCCGGAGAGGGAGGTTATGTCGGACTCGCATCGACTAAGCCGCCCGCCGTCTGTGGGTCGTAGTGCTAGGCCGAAGGTGAGGTTTTCATGTGACATATCGGGCGGCTCCACCTGTGACCCTCAAGCCCGCGCTCATGGGGGGCGGAGGTCGGTCTGCGCTCTCCTTCGCCCGAGCCGCCTAATACAAACGCAGGCAGTTATGTCCGCGAGTCTGTCTCGCTCATCGCGCCGCACCCACTCTGCTGTCTCCTTCACGAGCATGACCTGCTCGCAGAAGGAGCCGCTGGTCGCCCACCTATCCGCGCAGCGGACCATCGCCGCCAGCAGGGTGGAGAGCGTGAGCACTCTCACCCCCAGGGCCGCCACAAGATCCCGCTTCGGCGTCTCAAATGCCGGACACTCGGTGAGCGTGTGCAGCCCGGAGTCCACGCTCGCGAATATGGGTGTTACTGTTAATACACTTCTGCCAGGAATTTAGAGGCATGAGTAGTATGTATGTTTTTTTATCCTTGCATTCTAGAATTTAAATAAGTATGTACCTATGTTTTGATTTACTTCTCTTTCTGCACCCTAAATCCGCTACTGGTAACCCTTAAGTACTTAATATGAATTACATCACTTTTCTCAGAAAATGAAACTATTCTTATTCAACAATTATAACGGGAATTAATGCAATCACACCGGCCTTGGTTTACATGCTGACTGGCTCAGCGATGTAGGCCCGCCGTCTTCGAGTCCGTGAGGCAGTACGTTCTTCATCGGTAGAACACATACACACATATTTGATATTTTCTTTTCGCCGTGTACCGTCACATACCACACTCTCAATGACCCTATTCTGTAAGCAAACTGACCAGTTTCTATCGGACTCCGCTGAAAAGTGAGGTTGTATATTTTTTTATTACTTGATTCCTACATAATTTAAAATCCAGAGATAATTTAAACCCAACTTACCGATTAAAATTTGATATAAGTGACGTTCTTTGGAGAAGACTTGCGTATGGTGGAATTCAATCCAGTGCTTGCTTCTAGTAAGCACTGCAATCTCAGATTTGCTTGTCTGCCAATTCTTTACAGCTGCGATATTATGTTCTTTGACTCGTTCAGCAATAGTCCGTTTCGTTTAGTCTCTATAGGAACTTCCACAGCTGCAATCTATCTCTTCTTACTTCTTAATATTCAAATGTACAAAATTTCAGGCACAATGCATAATAAATGTTAATACAACACATAGTGCAAACCAGCGTCCATTAATGTAAGTTTTATCTCAACATCTGTGACTTCCACACACATTGAAGTTGCAGCCGAATTTGTGAAATGACTGCTATTTCGGGACTACCGAGTAATTGAGTTAGTCACAAAGTTGTTGAAAATTTGTAATAGATGGCGCTAGTGTGCTATATTATTGTGGATGATTTAACTGTAATACAGTTAGGTATCAGTGAGCCAGTCTGAGACTGCTCTTTGATCATTTTAATATTATATTCTGGGAATTCACTAGGAGCTCCTTTGAGACTATGGTTGGGAATTTTCATTTGATATCTCATTTCGCTGATTGCGCTTTGAATGTCATATAAACAGCTTGTGACATTAGTAACGAACTAGCTGTAGCTTGTGGTGTCACTCACGTAGTATTTTGATTATATTCCCGCAATTCTTGAGATACTCTTCCTTAAGTATTATATAAAGGCTAAATAACCATTTGAGCGTGTTTCAGTTACGAACATTCGAATCAAAGTATTGATGAATATATTTTCATTATATTCACCATGTTCTTTGATGAGTAAATAACAATGAAGTACTCATGAGCGATAGCACCAGTATTGAACCTTAAACCAGAATGAAAAATAGAGAAAATTTACATGGCTGTTTTTTAATTATGCATGTTTTACGTGAAGTAAACATAATAGGACATTGATGTACTCCTATTCGAGAGCGTCAGAGCCAGTGCTGAAGCCAGAATGTGAAATAGAGCAACTAGAATAGCGTGTTACAGACGATATTCAACTGATTAAGTCTTAAACTTAAGTGTTTTGACGTTTCACTTTCCGTTTTGTTTTACTGCTGCTAAAGTTTATCTCCTATCATTTAAAACTAACTCCAACTTAAAGACTTAGTGGAGGTTGTTAAACTTTTGAATGTGGTAATATTTTGGTATATGGTTCTAGTAAATAGGGAATGATTTCGACTATCAAGTGGTAAAGTTTGCAGTGATGTTTGGAGACATAATAGTACCCGGGATGGTTCGATTATTGTCGATTTAGATTTTTAAGGGGGCGTCTGCCGTCTAACTCCAACCCTGAGACGAAAACCTGCGCTGGATCCTCGATGGAGATAAATCAGCGGCCAGGTGAAGGTTTTTTTTTTAATACCACTGAGGCGGCAGACAAGCACACGGCCCACCTGATAAAAAGTAATAAAAAGTGGTTAACGGGGCCTTTGGACGTGGAGTCACACTCGTGCTGCCGACATTGTAAACACAGAGAATTTCTGTGCCGTCAGTGTAGAAGACAAAACAGGAATAGCCTTTAGTCTTCCCACTGACAGGACAAGAACTCTACAGTGATGTTGACTTACCTACATCCCAAAAGATTGTAATGAGGCCCTATAGTGAGTTCGATTTTAGCGTCAGAGATTTTAATTATATTAGGCTGTCGTTATTTCATTATATTACTCTGTTTTAGTTGTTGTTTAAGTTGTATCAGTAAAATTGATTACACCTTTTACCTAATCGTTTAATTAAACAACACAATTTCTATAACTTTTAAAGCCCACTTCTACAACTTAATAGGACTGTTATAGTCTAATAGTTACATTTACTAAGAAAGCAACAACAATTTCAAGTGCAATACGAGATTCGAGATTAAATTAAGGACCAAATAAAAGCTAATTACTAAACTATGAATACATCCATTGAAGTAAAGCCAAGATGTCTATTTCAACCAGTTACCACATCGCCACGAGGTAAGACAATAGCTACACTCAATCACAAACATGAGGAACGACCTTTAAATGTTTCTTTCTTTCTTTCATACCTTGTTAAGTGAAATAAAGAACTTTAGGGACTCAAAAAGTATGTGCTGCACCAACAAAATAATAAACAGGCTACAGCTAGCCTTAATCGGAGACAAAAACAAAGCACTCTTTTATGCGCAGTTGGAAAAATACCAGAAATATGTAAAGACTTTCACGAAGACTTGACTAAGTACTTAGACAGCTGGTGACAATTGTGACCATAGATAAAATAGATAAATAAATAGATAAGTTAGATAATAAAATCAATCAAAATATCTCCTTAATTTGAGGCGACAGAGGAGCGTTTACCGATATTCTTAACGAATATTCTATCAGAACCAATGAATATTTTTTCAATCATTTGTAAACATTGATTTTTGACCACTGATTGGCTTGGGCGAATTCTGGTGGCTTAGTGGTCAAAGCATTGCCCCTATAAGGCAAAGTTCGCGGGTTCAAACCCCGCCTAGAGCGAATTTTTTTTCCTATTTTGATTGATTTGAATATTTACAATGCAAAATGTATTTATCATGGTGAATGTTCAGAAAAGCTATTCCAATTAGTCCCACCCTCTCCTTTCCTATACAGGACAACACGTGCAAGACTTAGATGTCACCCGCATACGGTGCAGAACATTCCTTCAAGAACCAAGCGGTTCGGTGACTCTTTCCTTTGTCGCACCATTAAGACCTGGAATTCCTTGCCAGCTCACGAGATTCCCTCTTCCTACAATCCCGGGTCCTTTAAGCGGGGCGTGAAAAAGCATCTGATGAGGCCGTCAAGCTGAGTGCCACCATTATTAACATGGCACGTGTATATAATGGTGGCCCTCTCTCCTGAGACTTTGCTTTCAGCTTACCATCAGGCAAGGTAAAGTCAAATTGACGTGTCCTATATATAAAATAAAAATGCTTTGATATTTCATTAGAAAAAAAAACAGATATTTCAAGGAATATGGCAAAGTACTTCCCACACCAGAGGAGACCATCTCAAAACCTATGATATGTCTGTCAGTCGGTTTGTGAGGGATATGCATTAGGAATCCTGACAACTGCGCGGTTTCAGGCGGTTCGAGTTCGACATAACTACTCTTGATGGCCGACGGGGGAGGTAACTACGAGGATTTTCGCACGAAAACAGGGCAATAATGTTCTGTTGTTGCAATTTGGTATTACTAAACGAGTAGCTCTAGCTGTTTGCAATATGAAACGTTTTAATTAAATTCTCAATGAATATTTTAACAATTAACTTAATGCCACCGCGACCACTAAAACTCGTTAGTGTGGTGGTAAATTATTTAAAATTCAT
Source organism: Eilema caniola (assembly GCA_949126895.1). Taxonomy (NCBI): domain Eukaryota; kingdom Metazoa; phylum Arthropoda; class Insecta; order Lepidoptera; family Erebidae; genus Eilema; species Eilema caniola. The sequence goes on along the minus strand of OX421479.1, from coordinate 22,915,303 downwards.
ATCGACTGCTATTAAGTGTAAATTAGTAAATAGTGCTAATTTTACGGTCAATGGTTTTTAAATACAATAGTTGTTAAAACATGCTATGAGTAAGATGCATACTGCTTCTGTTTGCGGTTTGAGACTTAATTTCTGTTCTGCTCTTAATTTCTTTTAGGCTTTCTGCCCTTACTCTCTGTTTCTTTTGTTATTTTGACTTTTTTTTTAGACTAACTGACCCACTCCACCTTCACCCGTGCCAAATTTCGAACCCTGTATAGCCCCTTTAGAGCGTTTTCACACTCATCCGATATCCGATATCGGTGTCTGACGCCGACAGCCAACCTCCGATAGCCGACACGTTGTGCTGTTTTCACATTTAAACGAAAAAATCGGCCCAAAACAGCCATTTGCTCGAAAACACAGACTAGTCAGGGATGCTAGGAGTAAAAAAAAGAAAAAAAAGTAGAGGGATCAATCAAAATTGCTTGCAGTCGCTGTTTTAGTCTCTTTGTGTTCCGATATCGGACCAAAACAGTAGTGTTGAGTTCGATAACCGATATCGGGCTGGATAATGTGAAAGAGAGATACATATCTCATACATTAGACTTCCTCCGATATCGGATGTCGGATATCGGATGAGTGTGAAAACGCTCTTAAGCGGGATATGCCCTAATTTATTAATTTTCATATAAAGTACAGGAGTCTCCCGGCTATGTTGACATTTATGACTACTCAGCTCCCTTGAGTAGTAGCGTGATGATATATTACCTATAAACTTTATTGATAAACGGACTGTTCAACACAAAAACCATATTTTAATTCGAACCAGCCGTTCCTGAGATAAGAACATTCAAACAAACAGATAAACTCTTCAGCTGTATAATAAGTAGAGATGAAAATACAGCAGCAGCTCTTATATCAGATAAATAACAACTAACACGTCTTAATGAGTAGGCATCTTGTGGAGTGACGTCACGTCTACGTCAACGTTTTCTCTGGTTTTCACGCAGACTTCGGAAAGTCAACTTTTGATTTGCATAAATTAAATTGTTGACGCGTATTTTAACATACGTAAGACTTCAATCTTTTCATGTAGGTATATTTCAAGATAAAAGTTGTACAAGTTTCCCGTTACAAAGTGGGAAAGTTGAATTAGTAGTATTATACCAGTTTTCAGAATGTTTTGTTGTCCGCCTTTGCACCAAGTCGAAGAAGTTAAGCTGGTATGGCGCTGCCCCGGCAAACGGTCACAGCAGTACTCATAATGAGCCTGGTCTTGTGACTTATAGAGCAGTCTTTTCACGTCATTTAAGTACTGCTTCATCCTGTTGAGCACTCCAAGTTTTTTTGATGCCTTGATCTTGCTTTTCAAGTAACTGCGGTACTGGACGTCACTGAAGATATCGACACCAAGAATCCCAATACTCGAGGAGATAGTAAGTGGTCTTGGTTTAACTATAATAACAACATCCATGAACCTCCTCCGCCTCAATTACTGGTATACGTGTTCATTGACAGATGAGGCTCTGGTGCAGACTATCCTCTCGAGGTTCGGGGATCAGAGGACACTCGGATAAAAAAGAAGGAAGAACCATCAAAATTTACTTTAAAAAAAAAATTGATACGACTTTTAAAACCTGTAACTTTCAAAGTCAAGGCACTTGTAAAACATCGAAATACTTACAGTCACAAACTATCCCATCGCTCACCTTTTATAACACTTGAGTAAAGAGATTGGAAGTTTTCATATTCCACTTCACCAGTAATTGATACTGAGCTAAACTACTATACAGAGCGAGAAGGCAGTCTCACACGTCGCCGATGACGGTGTTCAGCCTAGGAGAGACAGACAGTGATATATCGCGGGATTTACTCAACATGGCTGCCGTCTCCGCCTACAGCTGAGAGTTTGTAAACCTGCTAATGGAGCACATTTTCGTCTAACAGAGAATAGATTCATCAAACGTCTAAGAATTATGTATATAGTGATAATCCAACTAATGCGATTAAGAGCAATGAATACAGGTCACTTAAGATTCCTCAAAGCTCGCAAACTAATAATGCTTAATGAAATAAATTGTGATATTTTTAATCAATCACGCTCAAATGGCGGAACGGATCTGGTTGAAATTTAGTACAGGGATAGCTTATAGTCTGGAAAAACGCATAGGCCAAGCTTTTTCACTATATACTGTACAGTAAAGTACTGTAAGTTGAATGTGAAGTATTTCAGAATACGAAACGTCTATGGGCTAAGCGGCCTCCTATAATCAGGGTTAAGTCCTTCTAGTGATTATTAAAAAATGTTTTTTTTTTTCTTCCTCAAGAATATTATGTAGTAACTGAAATTACTAATATTCCCTCTAACTCCTCCAGTTAAGCTTAATTGCTTGTGTTAGGAGCGGGTTCACATAGGTATTTAACAATTTAAACACTGAGTTACCGACGCCTTTTACGTGAGATAATTTCACTATTATTATAAATGTGATAGTTTGAGAAGATGTTTGAATCTTTGTTACTCTAAATAATAAATAATCTTGAAATTATCTTGTTGAAATACAGGAGTAGTCTACAGTTTGGATAAACACGTAAGCTTCTTTCTATCTCTAGAATGCGTCCCCATGGGATCATCATCAATGTGGGGTTCTTCAAGACGGGCATTAGAAGGTTTCTTCAGGGTCGGCAGTGCGAGTGTAACGCCCCTGATGTTGCATACGTCCAAGGACCACGGTAACCACTTTCCATCAGGTGGGCCGTGTGCTTGTCTGCTACCTCAGTTGTATAAAAAAAAAACTAGTTTACCAAATGGACCTGAGAAAGAAACTCAGCGGGCATATGCGCTCACCATATCCCACGGGGGGATATGAGTGCTTACTATCATCAGATCTAAATTATCATTTTGAGTATCAAGAAATCAATTATTTATTATAGCATTGTAGACTCATATTTCATTTTATTAATGCCCATAACATAAAATAACAATTTAAATTTCATTACTACAGAACGCAATAACAATTTTGCTACTTATATAAAACCCTTCGAAAATCCAATAACCCTTTTTAATAATAGATATTTTAAACCAAACAATATTCTATTTGCAGTGGAATGGGCTAATCTGAATAGAAACGCTCTGTTACGAGTTATATCGTGGTTATCTCGCGTACGTGGGAGAACTAAATGGGTTGTGGCCCTACTGTAAGAAGATTTTCATAAGATTGTCATGAGATATATGTTTTTATTGTATTCTATATAATTTGGGTACATAGAATTTGTTGGTAGGTAGCTACTATTCATTTTAGGGTTTTGTAGCCGAATTGCAAAATACGGAACCGTTATGGATTGGTCTGTCTGTGTGTCTGTCCGTCCGTATGTCACAGCCACTTTTTCCGAAACTATAAGAACTATGCTGTTGAAACTTGGTAAGTATATGTATTCTGTGAACCGCCTTAAGATTTTCACATAAAAATAGAAAAAAAAACAGACAGTAAATTTCGGGGTCTTCTTCTTAGAACTGAAAATCTATTTTTTTCGTCAAACCAACTGAAACTACAAATACTTTTATATTATTTACCTTGCTACTACGAGACCCTTCATGGGCGAGTCCGACTTGCACTTGGCCGCTTTTTTTTATAATTGATAGTTTTTGTGTGCTTCCTACACAAAAACTATCGATTATAAAAAAAAGCTCCTACTCGTCTGGTGGTAATGTAAAATGGAAGTCACAGGCAATGGATACCAATAATTTTATAATGGTAGCTCCCAGTTTTGATGGCATCATCAAATGCTTCTTCATAATACGCTTAAAATAACCCAGACAGAATGCGAATCACTGCCCTCTACAGTACTTATGCCTCGATCACACGCTTCGAGTGGAGTGGCTAGACGTTGCACTCGGCCGTGTGCTCAGTACGTATGCAGTACTCGGTGTTGTGTTCACATATACCGAGCACTTGGCCCAGTACACTGTCTCGCCATTCCGTGCGTGTGATCAACGCATAGAAAACTTCCTATATTCTAGAATGCCACTGCGTGCTGAATCTCGCTATATCTGAGGATAGATTGTATAGACAATCGGCCAGACGACCTGTCAAATATGTCAATCTGTGTTTACAATGTTTTCACAGAGAAATCGAGATTCAGTTTAGGCCTTAGTGTACCTACTTACTACAACACATAATGCTGTGTCAACTGCATGTTTTTATCAGTTTATTGAAGAATTAATTACCGAATTAATACCGAATTAATTAACGAAAACAGTAAAAAATTGTCCTCGGTAGTATAATGGATAACAAATTGTACTTGTTATTGAGAGGTTTTGGGTTCGATTTCCATCTAGTAAAACGACCGGAGCAAATCGAATCCTATCACAAGTAATTAAGCTTAATTGGAGGAGCTAGACAAAATAAAAGAAAAGGCAAATGGGAAATAATTGCTTGCTGCTGAAGAGATTTATTTTCTTTTGTTCTCTTTTAACTTATGTTAACTGTTACTGCCGCGTGGTTCCCGGCAGAGTAGAATTTAGGCCACCCCAGGCCTTCCCATGTGGTTTTGTACAAGGCGACTAAGGGATAGGGCCATTTAACATCAGACAAATTTATACAGCCCAGCCTCAGCCTCAGATGCGGAATGCGAAATACGGCAATAGGCTCACCCCGTATACTATGATTGAATTAACTGAGTACAATGATTGCTGTAATGTGGGTATTAATTAACCTTTGCCTAACGCTACGGGAAGAAAGGCGTGTTTAAATGTATATGTATGTAAACTGTTAACATGTTCATCTCATTTTTTATTTATTTATAATCGAATAGGAGTGGTGAAGCTTTGTAGAAAAGTTTAGTAGCCATTAACAGGTTAAATTAGAGTGTTTTGTTACTCCACTAAGAGCTTTGGGGTCTCAAGCCACACCTTTTGATTAAGGGACGAGGCACGTGTGCGAGCTTTCCTCTTGTAGTTGAGAAGGCATTGAAAAAACACATGCAGGTTGAGTAGTCACGTCCAGAAGTCAAAACAACCAAAAATCTATAACGAGTTAAAATAAATAACTGATAATATTTCTATTATGAATTGTCGCTAACACTGCCACCACACCCCACCACTACGTTAGACAAGTTTAAAATATATGTACTGACAGTTTTACAGAGATAGCACGCGCGTGATTTATTGTGTACTGTACTGTGACGTCACGCGTACATGTGTTTGCAATTTATGCACACTCACAATATAATTACTCATCTTTGCAGCAATTTAGAGCTGTTCTGTATATCTGATTTATTTATGAGATAGTAGATCATATGAACATATATTATATGGCAGTCGTCACACGTAGTTAGAGTCCTAAAAAGTCGGACAACTGATGTAACTGCAATACTTCGGTATCGCAAATTGGTTGTGGAGTGTAGGTAGCACTATAGTGATGCCCTTAGTGTTGCATACGTCCATAGGCCACGGTAACCACTTCCCATCAGGTGGGCAGTGTGCTTTTCTGCCACCTAAGTGGTATAAAAAATGTGGCAATGGTTTCATGAAAAATATCGAAGGAAGACTTCAACTGCGACACCGACTGCCATAGATGTTCGTATATCAAGCGGAACCGACGACTTAACGTGCGCTCCGAGATACAACCAGATCAATGCAAATTGTCACTTTCATGCGAATAAATATATGCACTGAGCAGAAATCGAACCCGCACCCCTACACCACGTACGCCACGTCATAGACGCTGTAACTCAAAAGATAAGTATCTTGTAAAACACTAAGAATATGAAGATGGCCAAACAGAAATATCTAACAACACTACCCACCCGGGGATGGAATGCTGGATGTCAGAGCAAATAGACAGTCAGATGCTTATCTCCTGAGAAAAATGGGTGGACATTAGTCAAAGGGTAGGGTCAGCGGTATCTAACGCGGCCATCTCCACTGAGATCTCTTAATCACGATGATCCAAAATGTATTAAAAGGGTTGTTGATTTATTTACTTCACACGCAATAAGAGAAGATTTAATTAATACGCTTAACTAAGATTATTACTATTGCTGTGAATTCCTCCACTCCACTTAAACTCAAAATAAAGTGTTGAAGTAGATAGTGCAATGAGGTTTCAACTCAATCGAACTAGGCTATCACCTTTTATTTCTTTTGTACTATACTATTGTACTAATAACAATTGCATTTGTACTGTTTCACAGTTCTTTTTTTGACCTGACCGGTTTTACCTCACGGCATTATCAAAGGTAATAAAAATAAACTGTGGAAAAGTACAAGTGCAAGTTTTATTCAATATGTGTAGTAGATTCCACCAAGTGCCATCAATCTCCAGTATAAACAATTATTTATGTTACTTTTGAGTCTTCCGTGAGGAGAATTCGGTCAGGTTCAAAATAAAAATACTCTGTGGAAAAGTACAAGTCTATTGTATTATTCAATATATTTAAGTTACCAGCCGGGATTGATCTTGCAGTACACACAATGATCAAATTGACTAAATTCAATTACGTGGAATTTAGACCTCGTTCTTGCGACCCTCGGGAACCAGAATAAAATTAGACTGTGAATTATTTCAAACTATAATTTAACTTCGAACCAATTTTTTTTTAATTTATTAACACACATAAATTGATATATCGTTCAGTTATAATTAGCACTTATAAACCACTAGGGTTTGTGTAGTACTAAACAAAACGGTCAGTAAGATTTACGTAAGAATATTAACACAATAGCATGCATAAAGTCAAACTACCCACCCATTTGTTTTTAGTTAAAATTAAATTACAAAATACAATTATTTGAGAAAAAAAAGGATTTAGGCTTGTGCTTAATACCTCTTTTTGTTAATACATTTTGATATGTTTACCCGTTTGAGCATGATTAAGCTCTTACCAACATCATTACACTGTTTCACTTATTTTAATATTCGTATGATTAATATTAGCAAGTTTTCCAATAAAAGTTTAATATCTACAATAAGAAAATCCTTTAAATCCTTGCATGCACTATACATGCGAAAATAAATCTGTCAATCAATTATAATATAAATTCAGGTACATAGATAGAATCCAAGCTTTTGAAAGGGCATTAACCTGTATCTACACGGGAAGAGCCACGGCCAGTAAAATATAAGGCCAAAAGCAACAAAAATTCCGACAGGCGTCCGTAGAATAAGTTTCTTTCTAGCTGATCTCATAAGAGTTTCATTGTAACCCTTTGTGTACAGTGGCTCTTAAGTGCTATAGTGTTGCGGACAATGTGTCCTTACACGTGTACATGTGTACGCTTACAGGACATCTCGAGCTTACTTTGTAGTTTCACAGACGAACACAAAAACAAGAGGTTAAATTAACTTTGTTTTTAAGGTAATTAATTTAAGGTAGTATATGGTACTACTAATGATCTTCCTGTTTCAGAAGACGAGAAGGAGAACGGAAAAGAAAGAAAATGAGGCGCTTTGGTTTTGTTTTACTCAAAAAATACCTATTATTATTAAAGTAACCCAAGTTACCAAATTACCAAGTGTTTAAGGGCCTGATCAAGATTATTGGGGTTTATAGCAACCAACATCAATTTTAAGTTTCCTAACTAGCAAGTATTTTTTCTTATTCACCTGAGGTGGCAGACAAGCTCACAGCCTACCCGATGGAAAGTGTTTACACCATGGCCTATGGACGTGTACAACACAACGTGCGATGTTGTTGATTGACAGATGAGGTAAATATGAAATATAAATCTTAATAATCTAATATATAAAATTCTCGTGTCACAGTTTTCGTTGCCAAACTCCTCCGAAACGGCTCGACCGATTCTCATGAAATTTTGTGGGCATATCGGGTAGGTCTGAGAATCGGCCAACATCTATTTTTCATACCCCAATTCACGATAACCGACATCCACACGGGCGGAGCCGCGGGCGACAGCTAGTAATATATAAATCTTGAGGTAAAAATGAAGGTGTTTTAAATCTATTTAAATGGGATTTTCTTTTTCTGTCCAGGCGGTACTCACACCCGCGACCTTTCCCTTGCAGGGCCAATTAGCTACCAGACCACGTCCGAACTAATACAAATTTCTCTGTCTTTGAGGCGACGTTGGAGTATCTGCCGATATTCTTACGACCTATCGGAGCAAATGAATACGTAAGACCAATACCTCTTTAATGCACAAAAGTGTATTCCATATGGCCTATGTGCATATGAATTATTTAAAAATAAGCTGAAAATGTTTCTAGCAGATAAATGCTACTACAGTATAAAAGATTATCTAAATAACAATATCTAATTACAATATCATCCATTTATTTATTTTTGACATCTAAATGTTTAACCATTATTAGTTACAATGTATTTATTTGATTAGGCAAATTGTGTTATACAATTTGTATCCCACTCTTAGAAATTTTACATGCCTATTCTAAGTTCGGAACACTTGAAACCAATTTAAATTGAAAATATCATTGTGACAGTGTTTTCTGCAAAATAATAAATGATTTGATTTGATTTTATATCAATCATTTTTAATCATTTATTTTTGACTAAATTTGACTAAAATTTAATAACATTTTTAAGTATTTTACATACTAAATTTCTGCCGATTCAAAAAAATAAAGACGGGTTGCACTCTGGGAGTGCCGGCAGAAGTGAAAACTTATTCTTTCTTTCTTTCTTCGTTATAAACAGAGAAAAAGATAAAAAGAACATACCATACTATACCATACCTATAATATAGCGCCAACCATTGAACCTATCACTAATTTTCTGTCAGAAGAAATTAATAAATTACAAAAAGAAAAAATACTCACAAAAAGTAATAAATTACAAAAAGAAAAAATTATCACAAAAATTGTCAGAAACCCAGGTTCGAACCCGGTAACATCTGAAACCACAAGGCCTCACAGTCGAAGCGTTTACGGCTTAGCTACAAAGCTTCATATCATACTTGACAAAATAAACAATCTTTTGCTAATGTTGTATGACGTCAGTCGTCGGTTACGGTTCAAAGGTCAAGCGAACCTGACGCAATTTTAATATTTTTTACCCATCCAACGCCGCTAAAGAAGTTTTCACTTCAAAAACATTTAAAATGTACTCGCAATGTGCTTCAAAATTTTTTATTTAGTTATTTATTTGGGACGAGTAGTCAAAAATCAATTTTTCAAGGTTTTATGTTCGTCTTAAAATTCTATAAGTATTTAATATTAGTATAGATCAATATATTTTCTCGAACAGGTGTTCTTCTATAGAGGAAAATCCTATGTAAATATGAATATATGTTATAAGAATAAAACTGTGTAATATGAGGTGCGAGTTCTATTATGTTTGAATGTTGACTCTGTCGCCATGCCTACAGACACAATGCCAAAACAATAGCAGACTACTCGGCACCGAGTTCCCTCTACACCCTAAAAAAATATCCATTTTCCTGCTACCTTACACAAAATAATACACCATTGTACTATCTAACGATAATTCAAAATATATTAACAGCCATTACAAACGGTAAATAAAGGAAACTCGACAAACGGCGCAAAACAAAGTCACATATCAGCCATTTCCGATTCCGTCGGAAGCGGATGTCGCCCCCCATGCCAACTCCGTGCCCCCCTCCCCTCCGGCGGCCATTGTCCGAGCGATAGCGTGGCGATAAACCGTTTGTGTTCATAGATAGTTGATATAGTGTTACTGTGATAGCTGCGGGACTTATACTATTGTTTGTGTGTGAAGATCAGCAACCCTAATAATCTATACTGTTCACTCTAGAAGGGATTTCTTAATTATTATTTTTTATACCACTGAGGTGGCAGACAAGCACACGGCCCACCTGATGGAAAGTGGTTACCGTGGCTGCCGACTGCTGGTTTTTTAGTTGATCAGTTAGTGCACTATAACATCGTATCATATACATCACAAAATTATATACGTACGTTATTTATTCAACTTACAAAGGTCAAAGGGCCATCTATCTTTACACAAACACAAATTTGGTTAGAGAAGAAACCGAATTCAATACGCTTGGGAGTAAAAAGGCTGGAAAGGACCATCCCTACATTCATAAAAAAAATTAAAGCGTTCTTTAGGCTCTCAATGTTGTATTTTTTTGCTTCCAAGCGATATTAAAATAAAAGGACCAAATATATTTAGAAGGTAATGGTTGTGGTTTTTTTAGACTAGAAGGGACAGAACAACAGGACAGTAATCGAGTATACCAATATGACTGTATACCTCGCCTGATGGTAAGTTGGAGGATAAATGAAGATCATCATTACAGATATCAGTAATAGGTTATGCTAAACTGGTGGTCCGAAGCTTGACAGTCGTGATAGATGCTTCTGTTACTGAGACTACGCTCATAGTATTCAAAGAATACATCGGAATTCTATTCTCGTTGCCATTATTTCGTTATTTCTAGCTTCTACATCAATGATTATATTCCAAACCCCATATCCCGCGAAAAAAAAGGAACCAAAAGCGCGTGGTTGAGTCCAAAGAGTTTGTTGGGACTTGTGTGAGTAAAGGAATGTAATTGGAAATATTTTTAAAATATGATACATTTATGGCTTGCTTGAAAAGTTCAATGATAGTATATGAACCTTATGAACTATGTATGTACATAAGCAGATTCAGGGGGTGTGGCTAGAGAAGCCACACGCCGTCTCTCGTATCGGCTGACACATTGCCGGAACGAGTTCGTGGTCCCCACACCCGAGAAGGGCCAGATCGTGAGAGATGGCCCTGGGACGGCTGGGATGTGAGGGATATGCGAACCTCACCTTCGGCTTTGCACAACGACCCAGACGGCGTGCGGTTTCATCGGTTCGAGTCCGACATAACCTCCCCCTCCGGGGCATCATCGGGGATTTCGCGTACGTAAAAAAAAGCATAGAAGGGGATGGCGAGTTGTTATCCCGCGTTAAAAACGATGTTTTTTTTATATGTTTACATCGTTGGCACCTGCCTGATGGGATTTATGTAACCGACAAAATAATCATAGTTCTTTTAGTCTCCAAAGACTAAATTCCTATACTATTATAACTGATAGCAACAGCAATCAGTTATAATAGTCAATAGCCCTCGGTTCCGCCCGCGTGGACTTCCGTTGTGAGATGTTATATAGCCTATGACATTCACACACAATGTGGTATTATATTGGTAAATCTATTTTCAAAATCGGTTCTGTATTTTTCCCAACAGCGTTATAAAATCACAAGCTTTACCTCTTTATTATACTACTCTCTGACCAGCCGTGGTTTCGCTAGCGATATACTTCGAATCTCAAACAACAACCCCCCCAACAAACAGAATTTTTCAATTTGAACCAGCAGTTACTAGGGTGTGCGCGTTCAACCAAACAAACTCTTCAGCTCTATAATATTAGTACAACTAACTAATTAGTATTACAACTCTGTCTACACTAACCACAGAAATAGAAGAAGAAGTAGTATGGAAGTATAAGATATCAAAATTCAGAGGACGAGTTCGTTGCAATTCCGTAACTGTAGGTCCCTCGGTGAAACCGACCGACGATTTTTATAAAACTGTAATTGGAGTTCTCTGAGATAGTATTAGCATATAAATTTGATATTATTACCTTACTATTGGCTATGGCTTTTATATGTGGAGCAGTTCCTATGGGTACACTAAGCACAGATTCGATTTTGTAGCATCAGAATCTCGCATGAGCAGCCTCCATGGTTGCTCATGTATGCTGATGACATTGCGCTGATGGACGCGGACAGGAACAGATTGGTGCGACGTGTGAAAGTGTGGAACGAGGCGCTTAAGAACGGCGGTCTGAAGCTAAATGTGGCGAAGACAGAATACTTGGCGTTAAAATCAACAGTTCCCACACCCGTCCGCATAGGCGATGAGTTGGTCGAGCGCACGGATCAGGTTAAGTGCCTGGGATCTGTACTTCACGTGACTGGTGACATCGACGGCGACGTTAAGGCACGTATTGCTTCCGCCTGGACCAAATGGCGGGATATGACTGGCGTCATTTGCGATCCTAAAATGCCAGTCAAGTTGAAGGGACCGGTCTATAAGACGATCATTAGGCCTGTCCTTTTACAAGCCTGTGAGGCGTGGCCGCTGTTGGAGCGACACAAGCAGGAGCTGATTGTCACGGAGATAAAGATGCTGCGTTGGATGTGCGGATTACTTGTGCTAGAAGTGGGTTCACGGTGGTAGAGTTATGGCCTGGATTCGAACCCGGGACCTCTCGATCATAAGGCCGACTCCTTAACTACTAAGCTATCTAGCTAGCTAGACATCAGAGTTACAGAAGTTATCGTGTAAGTAAATTAAAAGATTCTTAGCTATCTGTCAAACAACAGGGATAGACAGGGTCATATGGATGCCATAAAACATGAATGACCTCGGCTCTTCAAGGTTTTTTTTTTAAATATTAGAATCGAAATACCTAATCTTCCTTCTAACCTCTCCAGCTAAGGTAAATTGCTTGTGTTAGGAGTGAGTTCCCGTCGATATTGTAATGGCCAGGATTCGAACCCGGGACCTTTCGATCTTAAGGCCGACTCCTTACCCATTAAGCTACCGACGCTTCTGACGCTCCAGCTCAACAATGCTCCAATTGATATCAGGATATTTTGTGAGCGCGTGATGTGAGTAATCACTATCATCATCATCTGAGACTTTTCCAGCTCAGTTAGTGATTTTCCAGTTTAAATTCGATATTTACCGTAAAGTGACTGCATATTAACCCCCACAACCCTTTGGCAATATCGAAGTTCTATCGTTAGAAAAGTCGAACTTTTTAGGGCTAGAACTACCCGATAGATTCCCATATATGTTGGTATGGCAAACGGACTTGACGGCTTAACCTGCTCTCTGAGGCATGGAAACATCCAGACCATTGCATTTTTTATAATACTACAATCTTACAGTTCTTGCTGGACATTAAGCAGTAAGTAGGTATAGAGTTAATGCAGACGATAGGACGAGCATGTCCAGTGACAGGTCCTCGCCTCTCCATTACTTGATACTCTTCTTCCGAGTAGGTCTTGTGGCACTCTGCGCTTCAGTCTCCTCCGTCTGGGTTTGGGATTGTTCATAAGGTTTTGTGCCAGTGAATTAGGGTGATAACTAAGCCGTCGCTTATTTATTATTACGCTTACTTATTGCAAATGGGCATATTTATGAAATCCCACTGACGGCACAGAAACTCTCTGTTTTTACAGGGTCGGCAGTGTGTGTGTAACGCCCCTGGTGTTGCACACGTCAATAGGCCACGGTAACCACTATCCATCAGGTGGGCCGTGTGCTTGTCTGCAACCTAAGGGGCATACATTTTTTTAAATATTTGCACTGAGGAAGAATCTACCCTGCGTCCCCTGCATAGCATTTGGGTTCACTACCGCCACACCACAGATCACGTCACAAATAAAGATTATAAAAAAGAAATGTTCCAAACAATCTTACATTTAATCCTATTTCTACCACAGAAATCTACCATGTACAATGTTCCGTTCCTCTGTAGCACGAATTTGCTCTGAGACTCGATTCAAAGCAATTTCGTATTGGGAAGTAGTTGCGGCGCGTCTACGCGGCTACGCGGCTACGGTCCTTGCTACGTGCTACAACTGCTACGACGTTCTTCAAATTTACTGTAGCGTAACAACCGCTATTCAAGATAGCCTAATAAATCTTAAGTAAATACGTAATATATAGCTTGTGATTTTGCTGTGCTATTGGTCTCAGGTTTGGTTTCTGGGATGGGTATTTATTTTTAAGTAGCACGCCTATAAATGCACGGGACAACGGGTTTTATAGTACGGGATGCAGTTATCTTACTATAGGGATAAGTATAATACAAGATAGCTATGAATACTGAATGGACCCTGTAAAAAGGTCACATATTGCACCAAAACAATAATAGCGTATGTTATTGTTATGTTAGTAAATATTGCTACTCTGAACGGATTTCTTAGCTAAAATAGTTAACCGAACCTAATCCATATTCCATATTACAATTTTAAAACTAAAACTGGTATACCTAAAAACACTTCACCCAATCCGGGCACTGAACCTCAACACACTACAGACGCACTCTATCACTGCAACCCATAACGATAACATCTAGCAGAATTGTCTTGTAGAAATTACCCCAGTGATAATACACGATTAAAAAGCCACTTAAAACGTCGCCATCGCTAAAGACCCCAGACGCTAAATACCCCAGAGCAAACCGACTCAAATTCACACCATAAATCCGAAACAAGATTAAGACCATTGAAGGGAAACTTTTCACTGTTACCCCACAGGGGGTAAAAGCAAACAGTTTTTTAAAATGCAAAACTCCATTTATCGACAGCCGAACTTGAAAGTATAAATGGGTGATTTTTCCTTTACGAACACAAGTAAATCATTCGCCAAATTAAACGAGCCTCCGAATGAGGCTCCGACGGAAAAAATACAAGGTTTAAGGTTCCGCAGGGTGCGTAGGGAATAGGGATGTTTATTTGTTCGTACATAGGGTACTAGTTTTGGAGTATGACGTCAGACTTGGGTAATTTTGTTGAGGAAATGGAGTAGGTATTTTTCTAATGTGGTGTTATTATTATACTTTTACCCGATTGCCAAGTTTTTGACATGATTTACTCAGTGTTCAATAGAAGATGATAATCTAAGATTACAAAGTCAGTTAATGAGCAGTCAATTACCAAAACAAAACAAAATAAAAGGGTATAAGAAAAGCCTCTGCCTATCACAGTAGTGTAGTTATGTTTCAGGCACCTAGAATTACTATCTGCGACTCATTAATAAATATGCTCCAACGTACACTGATACGACTCTCAAAATCTAAGAACAACATCACACATCTTACATCAGCATAAAAAAATACAACTTAAAGAAGAAATATCATAAAACGAATTCAAACAAAAAACCACATAGATATTCCAAACTGATTTCAAAGTATTCCCCAAAAAGAACCTTTCAAGAAACACAAACGTTCTATCTTGACCGGATTTTTTTGTGCCCCCGAGTTTGAATTCGGCGTAGTCACGGCGAAGTATTAGCGTCCCGGAGGCACTAGCGCGAACAAGTTAGATCTTATCAGTTAAAAGAATACTGTTACCGTCAGGGATGCCCTTTCAAAGTGGTGAGAAGGAAAATCGAATACTTTTCTTATCATCGAGACTAATGTCTTCATGATTGTGCATATGGAGTTCATCGGAGATTTCGCTGGTTTACTGTATAGGATGTTTAATATGGGATGTGTAGGGGCAAGCTAAACTCATTTGCAATCTAGTCGCATCCAGTTAATGGACAAGCGAAAACATTCCTCTCGAGATGAGGTGATCAGATGTCTGTCGCTCTCATGAAAACCGAATAAGTAAACCATTGCTTTTCTTTTTTAGGGAGCCTGAGGTCCATACCTTCAATGAAGCCGGGAACAACACTGAGGCGATGAGGTATAATCAATACCTATTAGGGTCATGAACATGATTTTCTTTTCTACCACTGGTAAGACCGAAGAATAAAATGAAAATTATAGATACTAATATTGTTATAGTTAAATTTGACTATCTTGAAAGAGAAAAAGATCCTCGCCTACTGCAGCTTAGTTGTTTTTTATACCACTGAGGTGGCAGACAGGCACACGGTCCAACTGATGGAAAGTGGTTACCGGGGCCTATGAAAGTGTTCAACACCAGAGGAGTCACACTCGTGCTGCCGACCCTGTAAACACAGAAAGTTCTTGTGCTGTCAGTGTAGAAGACAAAGCAGGAATATCCTTTGATCATCCTACTGATAGCACAAAAACTCTTTAGTGAGCTCTGGCTACTGTACTTACCGCCAGGAACACAATATGAGGTTTTTATGGCCGCTGTTTTCTGTAGAGCGGAGGTACTTCCTAGTCGAGTCGGACTGCTCAATTTAAAGGAAATACCGGCGTGTCCTACCTACTAGAGACATATCATCCTAAGGCCCGAATCACGCCTTAGAGCGTTTTCACTTTCATCCGATACCCGATATACCGATAAAATCGGTCCGATACGGCTATTTGCTCGAAAGCACATACTAGTTTGGGATGCTAGGGATGAAAAAAAAATGTCAACCTTTTTGACATGACATGATATCGAGTTCTTTTTTCTTATATTCGTGATCATCAATTAACGCGAAAAGAAAATGTCATTAAGGTCGAAAATTGTTTGCAGTCGCTGTTTTAGTCTCTTTGTGATCCGATATCGGGCGAAACAGTACTGTTAGCTCCGATAGTAGATATCGGGCCGGATAATGTGAAAGGGAAATACATAAATGTCATACATTTGATTTCCTCCGATATCGGATATCGGACAATGTAAAAACACTTTTATGCATCTTGCCTTTTCAGAATAATTACGCAAAAGTCTATTAGTGGCTATTATTTACATGTAATTAGAAGCAAGAATTGATGTCATACCTTTGACCAACAAGAATGTGACCAATCCATTATTACAATAGTCAACTTAATCTAAACCAATTGTAATACCTAGCGCCTAAGCCTCCCCTTTTTATTTTGTTTTTGTATATATAGTATAGTTAAGATAGTTTTGCATATACAAATTTTATAACCAGTTGTACATATTTTAGTTGTATATTTACAATTTCTTATAGTTGAAGTTCAAATGAATCCCAATATTTGCACTAAAATAGTTAACTAAATTTGAACTAAAAAGTACAGTCACCTACTTGACAATTCGGCCACACAAGAGCTACTTAATCAGACGTGTAGTGTAACGAAACTATCGGACTCAATAGCACGGGGCTCGGTGGCCCTACGCTTTGGCGGCTCTGGCTCATTGAATTTCATATGCGTGCGTTAAGTGGAGGCTTAGACCGTCGACCGGATATTAGGCGGTGGCTGGTACAGTCAAACGAATAAAGAGAATAAAGTTACGTGAAAAAGTGTTGTACTTTGTTACATAGGTCGTGTGTATTGTCGTTGGGATGTTATATATATACGTGTTGTGTACAAGCGCGGGAACTTCACTTTTGTGATGCAGGATTTATAGTGTCGTAGTAGTTTGGCTTCATGTTGCTAGATGGCGCTGGGTATATATGGTATCATCGCCAGTTGTTTTAAGATGTATAGTAATTACAAACGTTAAATGTAAAATGTATTCTTTTGGTGGTAAAAATGGTTGCTAAGCTTCAAAACCACTTACCTAAGACCCTTATTCCAGGACAACGTTCAGTTGTGAATCGACCCTTATAATAACAGTGGAACTGACAGTTAGATCATAATCTTTCCTCAGACCCAGTTAAAAAATGAGAATTAGGATTTAGTATCGTTCTGAAATACAGGCCTAAGAGTAAGATATATTTTAACAAACCCAATGAGTATTCTCTTCTATTTACAAAAAGAATAATATTATCTAGATAAAGTAATATAACCATTTATATAGCGATCAAAACTAAAGATTATAAATTTAATAGTTCATGTTTAATTTCCCTCGACTCAATAACGTAATTCATATTCTCCAAAAACTCCGATTTTGAACTGACATTTTGTTTGAATTTGTCGTCAAACAGCTTCAATCAACTGTTACCGCATTTAATTGCTCGTCTGTACAGCCTCAATGAACATAGTTTGAAGTTATAATTGTTGAATTAATTGGCGATTCGGTAGAGTTGCCACCAATTAATATGCTTATGGTACCGCGAAGGTAATTTATCATTAGTCAATGGTATGTTTCTCGTCTGTTATTTATATTATTTTAGCGTTCGTGGCCGGGTGCGCTCACTGTTCGGTAAACGATCACTGGGTTAAGGTACACAAGCGAAGGTTACCATTAGGATGGGTGACCGTTTAGTGGTATTACATCTGAGCGCTTCCGTGCTTTGGAGGGCACGTTAAAATTCAGACAGTCGTTAGGTCAACACGGCAGCCTGTATAGGCGACCTGAACAACTCTGTCACATAGGTTAGCCACTAACCACACGAAAAGAAGAAGAACAAGAATTATTTGAAAACGTTGCATCCATATGCTCTGAATGAGTAAACAGATACTTTTCAACTTTGTTACTTTCTCAACTCAGAAGTTAAGTTCAGAAAACCAACTTTAGATCTCTCTGTGTGAGACTCTTCTGTTGAAGTATAAATCTGTAATTAAGTTGATTTTTTCTTTTTAGTAATTAATTTTTTATTTATTTAACTATAATGTGTTATAAGTTTTTCATTTATTTATTAAAAAACTGGGTCCGTCCTCCAGGACTTCCCGCTTAAAAATTCTTACGGATTTATTTCCAATAATTGGCTTTTAATTGGGTATTTGACAACTTTCAAAATAAAATATGAAATGTATTATATCACTAAAATATGAAATGACAATAATTTATTTTTACAAAATAAAGATACGATTAAGGTGGCTGGGACGAACTGGATGCGGAAGGCGGAGGATCGTACGAAATGGCGCACATTGGGGGCGGCCTATGTCCAGCAGTGGACTGCAGTGGGCTAATTGATTGATTGAAAGATACGATTCATCTGTACCCCTACAACTATAGGTAATACATAATTATAGGTATAAAATAAACTTACATATTACATCCTTTGAGATAGGTTTCCAAAATTTGTCAAATACCCAATTCTGAACATATTATACTGACATCAAATGATAATATTAATCTCAATAATATGTTTTTAATGACAGAAGGCTGACATTTTTCTACCTTAAAGCATCGTTGATTGATGTCTATAAACCTTGCAAAAATAACCGATAATGGACCTTACATAAGATACGGATAACGCACACAGCATTATGACCTGTAAAGTTAAAGAGATAGAGATTACATAAGAATGAGGCACCGTTGTATAGGGAAGGTACCGCAAGGTACAATGGCGGGCCCACAGATTTGAAGGTTTGATTTATTTCGGAGGTATTGGCCCATTGTTACCTGTGACTTGTCCTTAGGGATACTATTGTGGTAGCGCTCTATTAAACGGCACGGTCCCATGCGATAACGTTTTGAAAGGTGGTTTGAATCAAAGTATTATACGGGAAATGAAAATAATGTTTAGAAAAATTAAAAATATGACTAACTTACTTATACTTAGATACTTAATACCTTTTAATGTTTAACAATATCCTTTTTTCAAGTGATGAAAAATGTGAATCATGAAACTATGTAACATGTATAAAGTTAATCAAAACACAATAAGAGTCACTTAACTGATTGCAAATTTAGGCACAAAATAAATAATTACATGAGTCAGCCCTTATGTACTAAAAAGTATTACAAGGTTCCATGGTTTTTATTTGGTTACTTAAGTATCGAACAGATTTAAAAGTAGTACCTTAAAGCAAATATTTCAACTGATAATCTGTCCATTATTGTTTTAGTATTATAAAACTATTAATCAATCCATAATCCTCCCGATTCTCAGCCCTCCGATCCTGTCCAAAATATGAAAAGTATACGAGACATCTCTCTACGTCTCCCTCCATCTCTTAAAGGCTCCCTTTATCGTCTTATTCCAAATTATAGGGCTTGTACCAAATAATGTCAAAAAGGTACTCTTTGAAGCAGTCGTTTTGTCAATAGAAATATATAACTGGAACGTTAATCTATGAATTATAGACAAAGAATACGTGCACAACAGACTAAACATTTTATTATATTATCTTCCACTTAATTCTATCTTCACAAATATTGTAAGTTTTTGTATTCAGTTACAAAAGATACACATTCGTTATATAACGTAGCTCCACCAACTATATAATATATCACAATATAAAACAACAATAAGATATCTCTACCTAATATTATAGAAATTGTGAGCCTTCAATAACAGCATGACGTGACGTCACAGTTCTTTTGGTTCCATTGTTATCGAATTATGGACTAGTTGTATAATATATGTTCTGTCAATTGAATTACCGCAGTTTTGGCACAATGGAAGACGTGTGAAAGTAAAAATGATCTAGACCTTATCCAACAATGGCGAAGTGGGGAATCGTTTATTTCTTTTATGATTCAGTGATGCTCAGAATTATTAGAGATATGGCTGGTGTATAAATAGACATATTTTATTATTGAAAACTCAAAAACCGTGTAAGTTGAAGATGAATGGGCTGGCTCGTTGGGGGAATTAGTTCCCTCTCATTTCATATTGATTTCAAGTGATATCAATCAATTATTTGGCCCCAGTCCATCGTCCAAATTCATATGTTTAAATCTAAGTGAATTGCATAAAAGGTATATCTGCTGCAGGTTCCAGCCATTAGAGATTGAAAATTGATTTAAAAACAACATTCTTTGAGTATTTCTAGCTTAAACAAAAGGAAAACATAATTCTGTACCTACCTCAAAAATCAAATAAAATAAAAATAAAAGAAGAGCTTTTTTAGTTATCTACTACGAGCGTCTTGTGACACGAATCAAGAAATAAATGAAGTTCTTTTCCAAGAAATTGCAGGTCTCTGGCATTACGGTAGGCAACTTATCTTTTTTCAATTCATCATTCGGCCTACAGGCTTCCCGGAGTATACATTATTACCGCTGGTTACGTCATTACCTCGGGATAATTTTCTTTTTCGGTCCAACGTGACCGCTTCGGCACGTACGGTTGGATAGAGATGTCTTTATAGATACGACTAGCTTGTTAAACTTATATATTATGAACTTGCCAATTGTAAAAAGGTTTATAAATAAATATACATCGAATAAACTGGAAATATTTAAATGAATTAGAATTCGCAACTTTTGCGGTCGAGACGATGGGTAGTTGGGGTGCTGACGCCAAGAACCTAGTAAGCGAATTGAGACGCAGGTTAAGGGACAAAACCAGTGACTCTCGCTCCGCCTTTTACCTGGGGCAAAGGTCTGGCCGTTGTTATCCAGCGGGGCAATGCCGTTAGCGTCATGGGCACCTTTGCCCCTGGTACGGTGAGGGGCGGATTAATTGATTAATTTTAATTTTGTCAATGTATTCGCATTTAGCATTTATGATGACATTTGTTAATTAATATGTTATATAACTGAGTATCAATAAAGATATATACCTATTTAATAAAGCAATTTGTATGTTAACTAATGTAAAATCGATTGAGATTAGAAAAAGTGAATGCTGAAGAGACTTGAGCCCGTGACCAGTTCGCGTCCAGACAAATCTAATTGGAATATTGATTGTAATAATGTAAAGCTGACGGCAATTTCAAAAATAAAAACTGATAAAATGCAACTTCAATTTGCATAGAAAATGTTTCGTACTATCCTTAAAAATATGTTGAACATAAAAACTGAGTTAAAATAAAATGTCTTGTTTTTAATTGTTGTTAAAGCTGCAATAACATTAGATACTATATATTCTGTCAAAAATTCTACCATTTGGTACCATAGACTATTATAATAGGTAGACTATTCTCACTATTACGATCTTTGAGATACAGCCTACAGACACGACAGGATGCCGTTTAAATTGTGTATTTTTCCCAGAAAATGTAATTGAGCTGGAACTATTTCAAGCGTGAGCTAATCCGTTTGTATAGCAATTGTTCATTTTTTTATTCCTTGTTTCTCGTTAAATAAAAATACAACTAGCGGGCAAGTTACATCTAATTCAAAGCAACAAATCCTATTTTTATAGAAATCGTTTACATTATTAATGGTTTAAGCCCAAATTTCTAAGACATACTTAGACAGAAATATTAGAAGTGTGTAAAATAATTAAGAAATTTTAATTTTAATCCTTTTAATTACGCTTTCTACCTAATGGTTTCGTTTGTCTGTCACGGAAAATCTTGATATCTATGTATTAAATGTGTAATTGAGACACCGAATGTGGATTATTTTAACAGAAGACAACACATACAAACAACAAGCACAAACTAAATTGATAAAAATCTTAATAGAAATCCAAGTGTCACTTCGAATCTAAAAAAAAATTGCCATTGATAAAGTTAATCAACGAAAACAAATACTGTTTATCCTTTAATGTTCTATTCAATTTTCTATCTTCAAGTTCTATTATACACTTAGCTTCTGATGCATCGATTTCAACTCGATACCTCCCCCGAGAGCTCCCAATTCAAAATTAAAGTAACTTATAGCAGCCAATTCACCTAAACGTACTTCCATTAAGAGATCGACTTGCATCCTTCATCACATCCTTAGTTGGTAAATCTATTTTAAGGGTAAATGAAATTACTCCATCTAGCACGCGTCACGAGAATTTGGGCAACATCTTCAGATGGTAGTACGTGAGTGATTGAAAATGGTGAAATAAATTGTACCGTTTGTTTTGATGGCCTTTCAAATGGACTGTCGAGCTTCAGGATAAATGGGATGACAAAGCTCTGCCAGTTAAGAGTCGCTTCATTTTATTTCAATGTTATCTAGTTATTTGAAAGAGGAGTTTGTTTAGAGCAGTAGAGAATGAAAATATTCATATAGAAGTAAGAAAAAAGAAAATACCAGTTGAATTGCAAAGCAACTTTTTATTATGCAATTTAATTCTGCAAACTGCATTAACTGCGTTTCAGATTTTTCAAAAACTAACTACGTTAAGAAACTAACGAACTTAAGTTAGCAATCAGTAACGCTAACGAGCATTTTTATATTTTATTTTTATATATAGAACAGGTCAATTTGAATTTACCTCGCCTGTTGGTAAGCTGGTAGGTCATCTCTAATCTGTCTAGCATGTACGTAGGTCATTAGAAATTTAATTCAGAAAACAGAAACAGAATTCAGAATATTCCAACGAATGAATAACCTTAATCCTTTTCAAGTCGGTTAAAAGATTCAAGATGCAGCATGCTGAATCTTAAGCAACCATTCCGCGGCCCGTAATTGCATGGACACATTCGCGTCAGGGCAGACGACGTACCGTGGACTGAGCCGCACCTATGACACGTTCACGTGCTGACACGTTTGTCATAGTATACCTCGATCTTGGAACTATACGCGCAGTACATGTTTCTAGGATGTGTTTTTAAGGATAGCCCGGGGTGCTTCGGCAGTGGACGAGCTCAAATTCACCAAGCATAGATAATTACAAAACATCCGCCCGCGCCAGGGCTTCGTTTTTCTTATGACATAGGCCCAAAATCAGTGTCTACGTGCGTCCATGTCCGTGAAACCTCGCACCATGAAAAGCTGGTGTAAGTATCTTGTTTATAGCATACCAACATGTACTGTATGCACGCCATGTTCGTTTATGCTAATAAGTATTTGCACACGCGCCCCTGTCGCCCGCGGAACCGTTTAGCCAGTGTGATGAGTTCAAATAGAGTTTGTATTAGAAGACGTGCTGAAAATGGATGATTTTTAGAGAGCGTGCAGAGATTGGGATGTTCTGAAGGCTGTTTTAAAGGTCATTGAAGTTAATGCCGTATGACTGTGTGAGCAAAATTATATTTTATCAACTAAAATGGAAGTAAGAATATTTTGTTTAGGAAATTGATACTAACTTTGAGGAACTACACATTACACTTCTTCTTCATCAATGGTTCATCAATATTTTAGCAATTTAGCTTTGATTTGGGTCCAGAGGTGATGTTTTGCTTGGAATTTACAGGTGGCATTTTATTTTGGTCTGTTAAAACCTACCGGAATTGGGTGTTTGTCTATCCATGTTTGCTTTCTTACTTTGCGGGCTTGTCTGTCTACACTAACTATAGTAAATAGAATAAAAAAATAATTTCCATAGATAAACTTGTATAGTACGTAATGAGAAGTTATTCCTATGATTAGGAGTGTTATTTCTACGACCATTTAGCAAAATTTTAGTTAACAGACGCCTATGCGACAGTCGCTTCAGGTCCGTTTTGTCACTCAGGAAACTAGTAAGTGACAAAAAGGTTTAAGAGTTGGATAAGTTCTGTTCCCACAGTCAAACCGTGGAAATGGTTTTGTGGGGCCTTGTTTATATATAAGTCTTATGTAATTATAGGCTAATAAAGATACATTACATACATTGGTTTATGAATTAACTAATACCACTAAATTTCTAATGATGTTACTGTTACATTTATACTTTAGGGTTAACAACTGTAATGTGACAACATTAGTTTTACAGTAGAACTAGCCGCTAATTCACAAACACTCTACATATCACGCAGCCTACCGATGTTAGAAGCTATCAATCTCATATTCATTTAACAATATCTATTTTTATACCAAAAAGACATTAGAGGTTGTTCACAAATGTAATATCTTTCGTACAAACTAGACAATAAAAGTGAACACCCGGTATAGAATACGTTATATATTATTACGTATTCGTTTAAAGAGACAAAACAATTTCTATAAACGGCACACAAAGAAGATGTTATCCAACTTTTATAGATATAGTATCGATTGCGTTCATGTGAATTGGACGCCCCGGAGCTATAAAATCAAACCCTATTGAATGAGGTGTGAAGACAAAGTAAAGAGGAATATATATAAATTTATAACAAATCCCATACTCAGAAAATTGCGTTTCCTCGGCGACATGAAACAACACAGACACGGAAATGATAACAAATTTGAATATTCCAAAATTGATCAAATAATGCTTAAAATTCTCGGTAATTTCGTTCAGTAAGTGTTCAAAGTAAAATGTTATTGAGGATAGGAGAAAAAACGGGAACAATAATGCCCGATACATTACAAACATCTTAGAAATTTCTCTTTGAATGTAATGTAATAATGTCGATACATTATTTTGTTTGTAGTAATGAAATTCCTCGTCTACTCGAGACAAAATTCTGTTACAACATATGGGAGTCCGTGTACATATTTTATATAGCCAAATATTGTAATCATGTCATTAATATTCATTATATTTATCTGAAGGCTATTAAGTTGACGTTTGAGTAAGTCAAATAGGGTATTGGCACAGTTTCCTTGTTATTTTGGAAAAATACACCTTATACCTTGTGTGACTTATTTAAATAGTTTAGTGTGTTTAGTGTTAGCTTTTATGTAGTATATCTTTGCTAGTTCTGTTTCAAACTTTGCTTTTCTGCAGTTATAAGTAAGCTTTATTATACAATAAAAATTATCTTAATAAATGCTCTTTCAAAAAAAAATGTTCCTTCACTTAGAATGACAAAAGAACTTAGGGTATATAAAACTATTTTGAGACCTAAAGTGATACAGCTTTTTTCCATTCAATGAAATTAATTCAATCACAGAACATTAGGTACAAAATAAAAGCTAAAAGGAACCCAATCCTGATTCCGTCAATCGTAGCTAAAAGCGAGCACTCAACCCAAATGTTTTAGTACATTTTGTGATGAAAATTCCCACAAAATCTTTCAATGTAAAATCAATAATCCAAGTCGGAAATGAATCGGCTCCTATTTCCCGTATACTGGTGAAAAGGGCACACAAATATTCCTGTGGTGTTGCGCCCCTTGGACGCGCCCTTGGTGCTAGGCATAAACTAAAGCGATTGGCACAAAGTTTACTTCAAAAAGTAAGATCAGAGGTATTAGTTTTATTTGGGAACGAGTTTTAATTACATTCAATTGATAAAATTAGAAGATAGAAATTGATTCAAACTAAATTCTGATGTAATAAAATCAATAGGGACACTATTGATTTTTTGACTAATGAACTGTTAACAGTGACTTCGACTTCGTATTTATCAAAGACGGTTAGAATGATGGCTAGAATGCTAAATATAACTACTAGATACAGTTTAGTAACTGACATAGGGTTAGCAGTAAGATAAATCAAATTCAAAGCCGCTAGTAGTTTCTACTTCTAAACTGGTTATAATATACCCTAATGTTTTACAATGACCTGACTGACTGATTGACTGACATAGTCATTAATTTATAAATCAAAAGCTGGGTAATAGAAACAGCGAGTTATAAGAATAATACTAATGTCATAACACTGTATCTTAGAACAGCCCTAGTGACCTTGTACGACACGCACGAGAAAAGATGGCTCCCTATTCTAAAAATCATTGTTTATTTTTAATCTTCATCTTATAAATTAAGTTCCTAGCTCAATAAAGAAAGAAATCGTGTTCGTCGCACTGAGGTTATGCCTCGGACACACCAAAGGCAATGAGATTATGGCTAGGTTCCGCTATGTCCGGTGTGCTCGCCAATCTAATTTTTCACTCACCTACAGAGTGTAGCAGGGATTAGGGCGTCCATATTTCATTAGCTAGCAGTTAGCTTTTGAATTATCGAACCGTGGACCTCATAGGTCGCCTCTGCCTTTACGGTAATTTTGTTGGCTACTGCTGTGAGTCGTTTATTTGGTTAATTTAGGCAGTAAAGTCCAGTTTACACAGGTTATTTTACATGATATATTTGGACGATACGTAACAAGTTTCCTTTTTGCGAGGGATATGTCTTCAATCTTTGACCCATCTGACGACACAAGACGGCGTGCGGTTTTTATCGGTTCGATTCTGACATGACCACAGCGAAAGAGGGGATTTACGACTTTAAAAAAGAAACTTTTTTGACTAAATTGTTTATTCATATCTAATTAGACAACACATCAATAATAGGTATGGGTTACAAACAGAAGAAGTTACTTTTAATCCCGTGAATAGTGGGTGTACCCCTGTGGGTCTCCAGATCAAAATAATAGGTCGTTACATATGAAATTGCCGTTTTATTGAAGAAATTGGACTTCCTCCAATTTCTTCAATTTGCAGTACTAACATTTTAGCATTTTTTTAGGAATGAAAAATCCAAATTTTATAAAAAAAAAATTGTATGAATGAGACAACATTAAGCGCAACAGCAACTTGTATTACATTTTTGAAAAATGACAGCTGTAAAAAAGATTATACGAAATTTATCATCAAATGGATAGCATTTAGGAAGTACTGTTTTTGAAGATCGAATTTAATTTATCAAGCGGCCAATAAAAACAAAATTTAATACAGAGTTGCAAAATCTTGAAATGAACGTTCAAACAAAGTATAAATAATGGAAATAGCTATTAAATTACAGGAATAACTAACTCATGAATCTGTAAGAAAATTCCGGCAATTTTATATGTAACGACCTATTATCAGTTAATGCTTTATGTATGGACTATTTTAACTAATAATGTTCCATGGTCGCATGTCCATTAATAAGGACAGTGCCCCGGGCACGAATAATATTCGAATTCGTAACGTTAAAGTTACCAGAGAACGCAGCAATGCGATTGGCCGCGTGCCTACTGTAAACCAATTGCAATGCTTCATTCTTTCGATGTATTCATGCTGGAAGCACAGTTTACAATAAAGAATTGTCTATCTATCGAAAACTGCAACTATCTACATAAAAATCATTTACATAAATATTAAAAAATAAGTACTGTTAGTTTATTTAGAACATTTGTCGGAACACGGCGCTTGTTTAGCGCTACAGACTTTCGTAGCATTTGCACAAATATCTCGCAATTCCTGAATAAATTAACTGCAGCAAGCAGTGCAATCTCGAAAATACTTCACTTTAGAAATTAATTACGTAAATATGGCAGCTATATTAATAATTTTTATATTTGGACTAGCTGCGTCCTGGGGTTTGACTCGCAGTTTCTTTTTCGTAATAAGAAGTAGGTATATAACTTATGTCCCTGCTTTTTTACATCCCTTGGGTGGCAGACAAGCACACGGCCCACCTAATGGAAAATGGTTACCAGTGGCCTATGGACATATGCAACACCAGGGGCGTTGCCCTCGCGCTGCCGACCCTGAAGAAACCTTCTAATGCCCTTCTTGAAGATCCCCATATTGTAGCTGCTTGGGAAAACCACAGCACGAAGTTCATTCCCCAACCTGAGCGTGCGTGGGATGAAGTTTTTTTTCATAGAATTCATTCTTCGATAAAGTTCCTTTCCTCACACATTGCGACCGGAAACGGTGCGAACTGTTTCCAGTCGCAATGTGTGTGAATGAATTTCCTGCCTATGGCGAGCGGTGCGATGATAAAATTTAGCTGTGGGTGGGATAAAATGTAAATGCCCACAGCTACATTCTATCATCGCATGTCATGTCATGTCAAACAGTTCATCTGAGCATAAACCATTGTATAAGCGGTAAAACACACACAGTGAGGCAAAGTCCCTCCTGAGGCTGAGAGGTTCCATATCGCCTGCTAGTATGTGATTGTCGACGAGCCTTAACTCCCGTATTTGCACCAAGTCGAAGGGGACAAGCTGGTATGCAGGCGCCCCGATTTATTTTTATAATTCTTTATCTTGTTCTGTGAAATACCTATTCCGGCTTGCTAGAGACAGAAAGCGATATAGGAAGCTATTGGCCAACGTACAGTATGAAATAGACATCGAGAGACAGAAAAATAAAACATCCTCTCTTTCATAAAATCAAACAACGCAACCGACACTGTAAACACAGAGAGTTTCTGTGTGACGGCACAGAAAGTCTCTGTATCTCTCTGTATAGAAGACAAAGCTGGAATAGCATTTGGTCTTCCCACTGACAACACAAAAACTCTCCAGTGACCTCTGGCTACCCTACTCGTCGCCGGGATTACATCACGAGGTTATTTTGGCCGCGGTATTCTGTAGGGCGGAGGTACTTCCCCATTCAGACTGCTTAATTGGACGGTAATACCGTCGTGTCCTACCTCCTATAATTATAATAGTATTATTTACATCGCGCTAAATGTCAGTCTGAATTAAACTATACCAACTCGAAACGACAGAATCCGATAAAAAGTAGCTTATTGTCATTAAATAATATCGGTATAAACTTCAGCCAGTATCATGTATATCCCACATTAGAAACCATATCATAAGGTTATGAAAATAACATCTAACAATATTAAGACAAAAATATTCGGCTAAAATACCCATATATATCATTCAGTAGATTAAATAACCGTGATTTATTACGTGAGTAGAATGTATAAGGAATAAATAGTGGGCTCCGAGCGTCGAATACGTAATGAGATACGTCTCCTTACAAGAAAAAAAAATTAAATTATCAAGAGCCCGTCAGAACTCTGAACAAAGTTGTATTTGAGGTAAATAAGTACTTTCTGGGACCAGACTTGTTTCGCCGTTTGTTTATTTTTTTATTTGAAAAATTGTGAGACGACGGGCGAATATCAATTTGTGGGCCAAACTCTTTGCAAGCGGGTTTCTTTAAGAGATGTTTTATTTATCCAATCCAACTTAATCTGTAAGGAAGATATCCCTGTCAGTCTACTGAATACATTATTACCTTCACACTTTTATTCAAATTTTCTTTGTAGATATGTGCTGTCATCTGGCTTCAGTAACAAAGAACATTGGAAAATCTAGGAAACTTATCATTGTAGTAAGCCTAAGCTGCATCGATTTTAGTGACATGGCTATTCGAGCCAGAGGTTTAGGGTTCGAATCCTGGCCATAACACTACCGATGTAAACTCCTAATACAAACAATTTAGCTCAGCAGGAGGGTTTAAATAAAATACTACTATTTTATCGATTCAATCTTTTTGTTTTATTAGTTTCCTTTAAAACAAATAGGGCGCAAAAACATGTCATATATTTTTATTCTGAATATTCATTGCTGCACTTACGAGTCAGTTACAGCACAATAAAATTGCTTTTATTGCCGAGAGTAAAGATTAGATTAGAAGTTCTACAATTTCTTAGTCAGTAGAAACACTTACAAAGAAAATTAATAACGCCCCTAATTGAAACGACCTCTAAGTTAGGAGTTATTTCAGTTAATAAAACTATTTATAAACGAAAGAAGAACATTTTGTAAAAGCAATCAGTAACTAATAATTTCGTTAATGAACATAGTTTTATTTATGAAGTGCAAAGAATTCACTGTAGCCTTTATATCCATCAAAGGCCAAAGGGTGTAAACGACAATGACGAGGGATAGGAAAATGTGCTATAAAGCGTTTTAATATGATGATGTTATGAACTTATTTTCTTTGACAAATCGATTTCACTGGCACTCTTTTGCCTTTCAAGTATTAATATAAAATAATGCCATGAATGCCTACGAAGTGCGTGGTTTTTGAGGTTAAGTAAAAGCTCACTACCCACTCAACCTATGTATATCGCCAACGTAAGCTTAATCCTAAAACAAGCAACTTAGATTAGGGGACAAGTTTAATAAGGCTGCTAGTAATTTTAGTAGTTACTGGTGTCCTTTTCAAATTCAAATTATTTTTATTTGCATAAAACAGGTTTACAAAGAGTTGGGCAATACATAATAGAGTGCAAGTGCTCTGCTTATTACCATTGATAGGTGTGCAAATTCATAAATACATTAAAACGCAAAATTGGAATGTCTAAAAAAAAAGAGAAAAGGTTATCACAAAAAAAACAATAATAATAGGTATCACATAATTATGAATGTCATAGTTATAATTCATAATATCGTAGTAATAATTAATAATGTCATAGTAATATTTAATAATGTCAAATATGAGGTCAACAATGTCTAAATTATTATGTTTTGCAAGATTTATCGTCTAAGTATTCGTGCAATGAGTAATAGCATTTATGGACCAGGAATTTTTGCAGTCTTCTTTTAAAGAGGTTTATATTCGGGAGATCTTTTAGCTCCTTAGGTAATTTATTATAAATATGAGGAGCGATACAAAAAAGCTTCTATGCATTAAGGCCGTTTTACAAGGTACAACACATAGCTTTTCAACGTGGCGTATCCTTGTTCTTCTCTCAAACAGTTCCAAATGTTTTTTTGTGAATATGACACATTCTAATATATAAATACAGGGCACAGTTAATAATAACACATAATACATAATAACACACATAAAAACAATACCTACTAAAATAAATCACCCTAAAATTCTTCACCCTATCTTCATAATAATTAAATATTATCTAAGTTGCAATGGTTGCATGAAAATGACTTAGAACATTTGCAAATTATTTTATTTTCATTATAGTCTGCAAAACTGACTAACTATTTGGTGATTTTAAATATTTTTAGTTAACTTTACTGCTACATTATTTTAGTTATAACTCAATGTAAACCTAGTCAAAACAATTCGCGCTTTTAAAATTGTAGGTATTAAAAGGTGAATATTTTATCTTTTTTGCCAACTGTACATAAATCTACCCAAACAAACATTGCCGAAAGCAAGCTATTAAAAAAGTGATAAAATAATGCGTCCTTCAGCTGTGAGGCGGGTTTTAACATGAAAACAATTTTTATAGTCCACCGTATGGTATGGCAGGCGGTAAATCATAGAGTGAAAAACAATTTTGCTGACAAAAGGTTTACGATCACTCCCAGTCTTGGTCAGGATAGTATCTAGTTAACTACTAGAGTTGTAGTTTGCTAAAAGGTTGTAGAATATTCAGAATAGGAAGGCAGGTAAGTCTTTTCATTCTAACTAATTATTATTGCTTCTTATAATCGGTATTAAGTGAGAGAAAGGTATTTCTATGTAGCCAATCCGTTCGTATTAGAAAACTATCGCCACGCTCTTTAATGCATTAAAATACTAATATAATACCTTAATAAATCCCGAATAGACTTATTATTATCTAATTAAAGATACTAAAGATACATTTTCGGTCACACAGTTGATAAAAAGTACCAAAGCACTGTTTCAACAACAAAGTGCGTAAGTTTTTTAAACCATTTTTAAAAACAAAGAAAATATTGTAACTCATTTCACAACAGCTCATAAAAATATCGTAGTGGTCCTTTTTTCATAGTTTGTGTTTTAACACAGTGTTCACACCGCCCTGTCGTTAAAACCCATCACTAACTACACCCTGTCGAACAAACAACCTTATATTCATTCCTCTATTAAAGACGATGGTTTTAACATAGCGCTTATTTTAAACTAAAGCACGTCATATTTCACGGAGCTTGTAGCCGAGAAAATAAATTATGAGCACTGGCTTTGCTTACCGTGTAGAAAATTTTTCATGCATTCTGCAGTAAGTTTCAGTTTAATATTGAGCTAGTAATAATAATAAGAATTTTGATGGGTAAACATTTAGAGATCTTTAACTATACGTATTATTTGAAAGGATAGATTTTTGATCAGTTTTATAGTATACAGGTAGGACGTAGGCTTGGCTTGGTCCAATGTGTCCTAACGTACTCAGTCCTCCGTCTACCTCGTCAAACTTGATATAGGCTACATTTTTCTATATATTTATTCTATCGGACAGGTACCTGCTATTCTATAACTATGACGATTCTACAACTTAAGTGGCTTAAAAACACCCCTCAGTGCATTACTTGCAATTTTTTCCCCACATTCGAAATATTCCTCTAACAATAGTCATGATATATATTTATTTGTAGTATTTTCTATTGCTCTTAGTTGTTCTTCTTTAATATGTATAATATTAGGGGTTAAAGTATGAAATTGCCGATTTGTACTGACAAATTGAAATTAGTTTTTTTTAATTTAACGTATTTATTTAATCAAAATAATTACCATTATTATCTATACATTGCTGCCATCTAGTAGGAAGGTCATTTATGCCTTTGCGATAGAACTCTGGTGATCTAGATTCGACAAACTGTGTGAAAGCATTTTGTACTGCCTCCTGAGAAGAAAACTTTTTATCACATAGTAAATTGTCCAAATCACGAAAAAAATGGTAGTCTGTTGGAGCAAGGTCTGGCGAATACGGAGGGTGACGGATAGTTTCTAATTGCAGTTCCTGTAGAGTTAAAACGGTTTCTCGTGCTGTATGAGGTCTCGCGTTATCATGGAGCAATAATGGTGAAGATCGATTCATGAGTCGGGGCTGTTTCACTGCTAGTTTTGCTATCATTGTTCGGAGTTCGGCACAGTAGACATCTGCCGTTATTGCTTGACCAGATCGTAGAAAGCTATAGTGAATAACACCATGCTGAGACCACCAAACAGTTACCATTACCTTTTTATTGGTAAGCTTTGCTTTATGACACTGTTGTGGCGTTTCACCTGGGGTCAGCCATTGCATTTTTCGCTTACGGTTATCGTAAAGAATCCACTTTTCATCACATGTCACAATTCGATCCAATATTCCTTCATTTCTGTATCGATTCAACAAGGCAACACAAGTTTCAACACGCATTTCTTTCTGCAGATCAGTCAAATCATGAGGTACCCATTTTTCACATTTTTTTATTTTATTGATTTGACGCAAATGAGTTAATATTGTTGATAAGGTAACGTTAAACCATGCAGCTAATTCCTGGGTAGTTTGGCTCGGATCGGCTTCCACCATGTCTTTCAATTCATTTCCTATTGACCTTTCAAGTCATTTCCTCCCGGCTCAAAATTGGCTAAAATACAGTTAAGCAAATACCTTGAAGGAAAAAAATTGTCAGCTGGCCATATCGCGGTGGAATACGCGTCAGCTGGTGACCAAAAGTTCAAAAAGTTGTTCGAGCACATTATTAACAAACAGCTCATGCGTCACCTTGAAGATCACTCCCTAATTAATGACCGGCAATATGGCTTCAGGCCGAAACGGTCAGCGGGTGATCTTCTGGCGTATGTTAACCATATTTGGGGTGAGGCTATGGACAAGCACGGCGAGTCATTGGCAATTAGCCTTGACATCGCCAAAGCTTTCGATAGAGTTTGGCACAAGTCGCTTCTTTCCAAGTTACCAGCCTTTGGTTTGCCTCCTAGACTGTGCGACTGGGTTGCCGGCTTCTTGCAGGAGCGCCGTATTCGCGTCCTTTGTGATGGACGAGCCTCGGAGTTTTTGCAGGTAAATGCCGGCGTACCGCAGGGATCTGTCCTATCGCCAACTCTCTTTCTTCTGCATATCAATGACATGCTGTCGACCGGCAGCATTCATTGCTATGCGGATGATAGCACCCTACACGGGAGTTATCATGGACGTCCTGCGGATAAGCAGACGCATATTGCGGAAAAAAGGCAGCTTCTTGTCACTGAGCTTGACCGGATCCTGAATCACGTTTCCCAATGGGGCTCTGAGAACTTGGTCGAGTTCAATGCCAAGAAGACGCAGGCATGTGCGTTCACAGCAAAGGTATCTTCTTTCCTTCCCCTTCCCACTCTTCAGAGCACGCCACTGCCACTGCAGGACAACCTCAATATCCTCGGTATGGATGTTCGCTGCAAACTGAACAACAAAAACTACATCGAGAGTATCATCAAAGCAGCCTCGCGTAAACTCGGAGTCCTGAACAGAGTGAGACGGTTTTTCACGCCGGAGCAACGGTGTCTTCTTTACAAGACACAAATTCGTTCCTGCGTGGAGTACTGCTCACATCTCTGGGATGGATCCGCAAAGTACTTATTAGATGCTCTCGACAGGTTGCAGCGACGTGCGGTCCGCATTATCGGAAATCCTGAGGTCACGAGTACCCTCGAGTCTCTGCAGATGCGTAGAGATGTTGCTTCCTTGGCAGTTTTTTACCGTCTCTACCATGGTGAATGTTCTGAAGAGCTATTCCAATTAGTCCCACCCTCCCCCTTCCTATACAGGACGACACGTGCAGGACTTAGATGTCACCCCTATACGGTGCAGAACATTCCTTCAAGAACCAAGCGGTTCGGTGACTCTTTCCTTTGTCGCACCATTAAGACCTGGAATTCCTTGCCAGCTCACGTGTTTCCCTCTTCCTACAGTCCCGGGTCCTTTAAGCGGGGCGTGAAAAAGCATCTGATGAGGCCGTCAAGCTGAGTGCCACCATTATTAACATGGCACGTGCATATAATGGTGGCCCTCTTTCTTGAGACTTTGCCTTCAGCTTACCATCAGGCGAGGTAAAGTCAAATTGACGTGTCCTGTTTATAAAAAAAAAAAAAAAAAAAATGAAAAATTAAAATTGTCAGTCATTTCCTCCCGGCTCAAAATTGGCCGAAATATAGTTAAGCCAATACCTTGAAGGAAATAAGTTGTCAGCTGCGCATATCGCGGTGGAAAACGCCTCAGCTGGTGACGTGGCCAAAATTCTGCCATTTTTTCATGGTTCAAATTTGGTCAAAATACAGTAAAGCGAATGCCTTGAAGGACAAGAAATGTAAACTGCAAATGCCCCGGTGGAAAATGCATCAACTGTTCACGTGACAAAATTCAGTCATTTCCTCCCGGCTCAAAATTGGCCAAAATATAGCTAAGCTGATACCTTGGAGAAAATAAATTGTCAGCTGCTCATGCCGCGGTGGAAAATGCGTCAGGTCACGTGAAAAAAATCATTCATTTCCTACGGGCTCAAAATTGGCCAAAATATAGATAATCTAATTCCAATCTATACCTTGAAGGAAATCTATTGGCAGCTGCCCATGCTGCGGTGGAAAATGCATCAGCTAGTCACGTGACAAAATTCAGTCATCTCCTCCCGGCTCAAAATTTGCCAATGCCTTGAAGGACCAAACTTGTCAGCTGCCCATATCCATATGCATACCATTTTGTCACGTGACCAGCTGACGCATTTTCCACCGCGGCATGAGCAGCTGACAATTTATTTCCTTCAAGGTATTGGCTCAACTATATTTTGGCCAATTTTGAGCCGGGAGGAAATGACTGACGATTTTAATTTTTTTTACAACTTTAGGTCACCAGCTGACAGGTTTTCCACCGCGATATGAGCAGCTGACAATTTTTTGACATTGGCTTAACTGTAATTTAGCCAATTTTCAGCCGGGAGGAAATGACTGAATTTTTTTCATTTTTTTACATGTTTGAGCGGTCACCGCTGCTTACCCCACCAACAAAGTGCCAGCTGACAACCACGAAAATTCATGATTTGACTTCCTTAACCACTGTACGAAGTATCTCCCGGGAGGCGATTGGTCATGAGAACCTGTCGCTGGCTTGCGGTCTATTACTTTTTCTAAATCTTATCTCTTTCTTAGCTATGGTTTCCTAAACTTTTTTTTTAATTTATTTGAAGTTCTTTGCTTTTGTTTTATCCGTCAAAAGAATAAATATCTGCATATAACATTTTCCAATTCATGTAGCTTTCTACCTAGTAGTGATAAATATATAGTTACTATAATTGATAATATTTCAGACTGAGACTGAGAGAGAATATTTCAGATGTTGGTTTATGATGATAGCGAAATGCGCTATCATTTCGCTATCATCATAAACCAACATTATATTAACATATTCAAATATATTTATATTCCTAAGAAGACAACGTAAGAATTCAAGACCACCTACAAAATCTCTAGGTTGAAACTCCAAAATAGACACAAACAAAACATAATTAAAGTAAAAAAAAATCCGAAGCAGAAACAGCAGTTCGTATTTCGGAGAAAACAGTGTAACAGGCCACACCTGCGAACAAATTACACCAATCTACCGCGACAAATTACACGATTACCCGAATAAATTACGGACTCACTTACCCTCTCGTAATAGTTTAGTCGGGAACGCCAACGATACATAGCTGTATTACAGTCATAACATCCCACATCTTGTTTATGATCTAAGATTTTTATTTATGTAGGACGGATAATAGATGGTTTTAGTCTAGATTGTCTGTTGCTATTTGATACAAGAACTTTGCCCAAACTATCATAATTGATAAGTTGTAGATATTACTTAAACTTATAAAATACATTATGATTAGGTAATATTGTTATTTGGAAATAGTCATTTATTTTCTAACAATTGTCAATAAGTAAAATAAGGAAAAGAAAGTATGGAATATACAATTAACAATACAACCAAAAAATGTTCATAACACTTTCTTTATAACATTTTTCTCTAAACATCGCATCACGATTAGACAAAATAAAATCTTAATTTCCAAGACACGTTTGTGTTCAGTATAAGCGACCACATATATTTAGTCTACCTACAGTCTACTAAAACACGGTTTTTATGCATGGACACATTTCAGTACAAATGACTGCACTGTTCCTGACTATACAAAGAAGCACTTTCGGTCTGACTGTTATTTCCGTTCTTTCTAAAACTTGGCTTGAATCCACGTTGGTTATATAAAAATATTCCCTGCGGTCATAATTTGACCTTGAACTTTGTATGCCTGTTGTACTGGACAGTTTTGTTGTTCCCAGATTTATAACATGTCCGAGGAGGGTTTATTCGGGATTAGCATATTCATAGGTATGTCAAAGATATTTTTATTGATGTCGGGTTCGGATAAAGCGAAAATACTGCATATGTAAGCGTGTTTATATTGACAGCCAAATGAAAAGCGAACATGTTATTATGTTTCAAGTTGATAGCAAAAACATTTACAATAAAATTATTCATGAAGTGATCATAAAATATAATTTTGAAGTGTTGGTTGTTTATAGTATTAACATAAATGTAATTGGATAAGATTTGAATTGAATTGTTGGGATGGTTTTATATTTCAATTTCCAATTCAATATTTAAAAAGCTCTAAACTATTACTAGGTAACAATAAAACTAACTCATGAGTATAGTATGTGATCAATATTTATCAAACCATTTTAATAATAAAAACTTACCTCCAACTATTTCATAACGAAATTTATATTCAATGTAGTGTGATTAACTAAATCAAAAACAAAATATGTTGAACATCATCAAAAACCAATTACATAAATTGAATAGCTGTAATATGCACCTAAGTAATTACTAAACTGAATTAAATAATGAACAATATTTTTCAAACTAATTAAAAGTTTCCAAAGCAAAAGCCTTTATAGCGGCCGTCCATAAAGAAACCCATCTTGTACTAATACATCGAGAGAAATAAATATCAGACCATATAACAGATTACTCAGGTGCTAATATTTATACTCACCAACTTAATCAAGCTGATACAAAACATCTTGTAACTGAGACATAAGGTTCAAATTCGATTGTTCCAGGTGTAGGGCTTGTTCGTCATTTTTATGGAGAACATTTATAGGTCGGCTGAATCGCGCAAAGATATTGCTTTTGAATATTATATTTTACAGGTGAAAGCGGTACCCGTGAAAATATCCATATTTTGATGTG
Source organism: Eilema caniola (assembly GCA_949126895.1). Lineage (NCBI taxonomy): Eukaryota > Metazoa > Arthropoda > Insecta > Lepidoptera > Erebidae > Eilema > Eilema caniola. The sequence goes on along the minus strand of OX421479.1, from coordinate 22,877,496 downwards.
ATATAATGTTTAATTTAGAAGTTGGATTGCGGACGGTTGCTATTGATTTTGGCGTTTTGATGTTCGTTTGAATATTCAGTAATTGAATTGATATTTAAGCAATATTTTTTCTGACAGTAATAGACTAAACTCACATTTGATTCTAAATAGTAATGTACATATAATATCCCGAACAGTTATTGGATATTTGTGAAAAGATGGCATTACGAGATTTCACCAGTGTTAATCACAGCAGTGTCTCATTTTTCTTATTTTCGTGTTATGTTAAATGAGTAACGTCAATAAGGTCACACAGTTACAAATTACGTAGTACCAGAATAAATACTAGTAAAATTTCTACCTAACCATTTTGGGCTTATGCAAACGGATTATATAAAATAACAGAATCTTGTAAACACACAACCTACCACTAGATTAGTTTTGTTGTAGGAGTTTACTTATTCCGTTATATCTAGTAGTTAAAATAACTTTTCCATGTTGCATTTTGATTATAATAAATAAATTATGAAAATACAAACAGCGGCTAGGTGACAGGTTGGACAAACAGTTTATTCTTATTTAGGCAAAAACAGATTGGGGATAGCGATCCATCAAGAGGGATTAATCCCCCCGCCCCCCGCTCGCGGACAGGGCCGGATTTGGTTAGCTTACGGCTGGTGCGAACGCTCTAATTGACGTTCTAACCCTTCAATAATTAATTTTATGAATTAAGGTTGTTATGTTGTATAGTACAACTTTGGACATTATTGAAGCAATTTATATTGATTACGAGTATATTTTGGAACTAATTTAGTCTTATACAATGTTAGATCTTAACTGAAGAGATTAAAGAAATTAAATTGTAAACAGACGTAGACATCGGTAGAAGAAAGATTAGTTATTTTGGGTTTGACCTGGATACAGGACTAATACTGGGTTTTGCTTCTGGGAAATGACAATTCCTGGTTATGAACAGCTATCTTCAACCCCCATAATTTATGCTCAGGAATTGTCATTCTCAGTAAGTGATCTGGATCACTACCTTCATCAAAACAAAAAGGCTTCAAAATAGTAAATCGATTATGATACTTTATTTACTTTTAGTACAGTTTAAAAGGTTTTACATATTTGAAATGTCAGCAGTGAGACTTGTAAAGGCGGAAACGCTACGAGGGATTACACTGTTATTGACATTATGTACCATTTGTTTAGGATTAAACAAAACCTCTATTAATCCAGGATATAAGCCCTCTCCATTCTGAATTTCACTAAAACCGTTACAGCGTGAAAAATTTACATACATGCACATTCATTCATGCTCTGTCATATTTATTCCATTAAGAGGACAGTTTTTAAAAGGGATGTCCTCTGACCGAATTAAATGAACTCATCAGGGCTGGTTATGGTCTTTGATATTGATATATTGTATTCATAATGTTAATGAGTAGGTCGTTTTAGGACCTTAATCTAGACGGAGAATGATGAAGGTATATTGAGCGTTAGTTAAATCCTTCTTCCTCTGAATTGTGGCTCATAGCATGGCTTATAGCACGTGATGAACATAACGTGAGAGCTTGCATTATACTCTGTAGGATTAATAATTCCATAATAAAAGTTTAGTTTAACTTCGTTAAATGAAACTGGATACTTCTGGTTTTATTGCAATTTATTTAATTTCCTTTCCTTTTCTTGATTTGCTCCCAAAGCAGTGTTATCAAAAATACTTCTATTACCCAATATCAATAATAAATTATCGTCTTTCTATCCAGGTATCTTTTTATTCCAGGTGTCTTTAGTAAGGCCATCTTTAGAAAAGATGTTCATAATTATTTCATTCATGGAAAGTTTCTTTAACCGGCCCTGAGCTTCCATTCCCAAGAGCCGGCTTTTGTTACGAATATCTTTTCAAATAACGCGTCATGACAATTTTAAGCCTGCGCCAGGGCCGTACTCTACATGTCGGCGGTAATTAGCCCAACCTTTAATTAAGAATTCTCTTTGTCTCGTCGTTTCATCGGTAAATAGTTACTAAATATGACTTGCGTCTTGTACTTTGTTTCGTGTTACGCTTTTTGTAAGAATCGTTTTGTTTACATATCGTTTGAATATAATTTGGTGAAAATAAGATCTTTGTGGTTTTGAACTCAAGTAGTTCTATTAAAGTTTGTGGTCTGATGATTTTGGTATTTATTTTTAATCGACACATTATAGAGATTTGTAATCGTCTGTTACAAGCTCATAATACAGATATTACGTTATATGTTTTATTTGAGCAATTCATTAGTATGAAGCACTAAAATTGTAACTGTACCTAACCACTACATTAAACAATAAAAGTTACAGCATACCAGCTACAGCATACAATAAAAGTTAAGTTTACTTATGTTATATCTACTCAAACTTTACATAAAATCTTGCTTAAAATCGGCTAATTCTGGTCTCAGTTGCCAAAATACTGCGGTTATTCAGTGACGCAAAACCATCGCGAATGTCGCGACTAAACACAAAACTTCTGTCATAAAACTGATGGTTGGGAGTTTTCGCCAAACACTGCTATTGTCTTTAGATTCTTTTATTAGCGCGCAGTAGATGAGAGATAGCGATTTTTACAAAAATGTAAAGAATCAATAAAAAACTTTCTACACTAAGATATTTTGATGACTTGTAAGTAAAGCAATCAATAAAATAAATTTCGATAAATTTGCACTCCAAGATGAGAAAACTATCATCATAGTCCCACTCTGCTCTTCAGAAGTCATAGTCAGAAGTCATAGAACAGCAACCGAAATTTCGGGATAATCAATGCAGTTAATTTAGTTTCAAAATCTCTACTTAGGTTTAAGAAATTGGTGAACTCAAAAGTAAGCTTAAAAAGGAAAAATATTAGTACAGACCCTCGAAATACCTTCCACAATTATCGGATTTTCTCTTTTGACTTAGAATATAATCGTCACAAGCGGCTCAGAGTTTAGAATTTTAATGGTTTTATTGGTCGTCGGGCCCATTACAAGTTGGAACGTGTCATAATAAACGGGTTAATTGTTTAATGGCACATTTCAGTTGTTTTCCACCGATATCAGGATTACAACGAGGTTCGGTTTTAATTAAACTGCCAACGATTTCCAGTGGATGAAATGGGACTAAATATATTTGAATGGGCTTAAATTAAGGATTCGAGGTAGCATTTTTATTCAACAATATCTCCTTGTTATACTACCGTAACAAGTGTTTGAGGTTACATAGTTTTGTCCAAAATTACAATACTAAGTATAATTCACTATGTTATATGAATTTACCTATTGTTATCTTATAGCTGTAAATTTTCCTAAAATGATAAAATAAAAAAAACCATTTTGACTGTATGCTATTTTAGTTGCGTCTTCAAGGTGTACAGTACCTACCAACATCTGTGAAACCCAATTTAACCCAATCTGATAGTTGCTACACCTGTTTTCTTTTTTTGTACGTGCGGGAAATCCCCATGTTTATCCCCCCCCCCCCTTCGCAGCCGAAGGGGGAGGTTATGTCGGACTGGAACCGACTAAACAGCACGCCGTCTGTGGGTCCATGTGCTAGGCCGAAGGTGAGGTTGTCTCGTGAGATATCCCGCGCACCCCGGCTAACCCTCGCACCCCGGCTAACCCTCGCACCCCGGCTGACCCAAATTGCTACACCTGTTACACATAAGATGATACTTTAGCTACTAAGGTAAGTCAAAGGGCAGTCGCTCTCGGAAAAGCCGACATACAAATCAAAAACATTAAGCGGACTCCGGGTTCCAAAGCTATAACTTCGGACGCAATTGAGAAATCACTATGATGATAATGATGATGACTGTTTTTGTTGTAATGCATTATATTTCACGAGAATTGAACTTCATTAATCTTTCACTCAAATATTTTCATAAAAGAAATGCAGAACTAGCCGCCCATCGCAATGTTTCTGGAAAACGCACTCTAACAAAAACTGACAACTTCACTCCAAGTGTTCTCCAGGGCAAGCTCCATAAATGCGCAAATATAATATTTTTTCAACCTCATAAACATTTTCCCTAGCGCCACATTGTCAACGAGTTACTCTCTGTTTTCCGGAAATTATAGTGATCACCGCTGACATTTTAGAAAAATCCAACTTAGAAGTTACTTACGAGAATTAAAATAAAGGGTGTTTAAAACGAGTAATAAGTTAAATAATGTAAGTTGTACAGTAAAAATTATTATATTTTTTCCTTAGGCGAGACAGTTTATTTGCAATAATTACCGCAGAGTTGTAAGCCCTAAGTGACAGTTTATTTATAGAGAATTGTAAGCCCTAGGTGACAGATTATTTGCACAGTATTGTAAGCTCTAGGCGACAGTTTATTTGCACATGCTAACAAAGTATAGTTACAGTTACGATCAGTCAGGTGCGAATTACGAGTAGTATGATACGACGAACGGGCCTTGTATTGGTGTTTGTAAAGTAATAACAGTCGACAAAGGAAATCCGGTTCTACCTATACATACAATTTCATATCGGTGGTAGCAAATTACAAACGGACATCTGCAAAACACACTAGTTTACAGGAGAGCGTTTTTAACGCAAAAATGTTTAAACTTTTACAAGAACATAGCTAGCCTTTTCAAATTTGGGATACTTTAATAAAAGAGCATTTTGAAGAAAACAGTGAAGGTCAGTTAACTGACATATTCATAATTTAAACAAAACCGGCAGCATATCTTTGTTTATATCAAGCGACGCGCCAAATTGTATGGCGCATACGCGAACAAGTGTCTTATGTCCGTGCGTACTTTATTACTTCGTAAATTTTATGTGTAGTTGTCTTTAAATACGCTGCAAAACGAACTAATTTTTCGACGTTTTATAAAAAAGTACATGTCTAGATAGAAGAGAAAATTCTGAATTCCACTATATAAAAAAAAAGATTCTCGCAAAAATGCAATTCTCCGTTTGCTGCAGATATCAAATATCAGAATATATATTATAAATGTACGTCGCATACATGAACAAGTTTCATACGTCCGTGTGTACTTCGCATCTCGTAAATTTAGTGTGAGTTGTCTTTATATATACTACGATAAACAAAATTTTGGACATTTTATTTAAAAAATGTACATCTAGATAGAAGAAAAACATCTGAATTCGTTTATATAAAAAAAATATTGTCGCAAACATGCAGTTGTCGGTTTGTAATTTGCTACCATCGATATGAAAAAGGATAAACTTATTAAGTATAGTTTTTCATATAAAGCTATATGTCAAGGTGTACTTGTGTACTTTAGAATGTTTCAGTACATATACATCTACTTAGTGAGTATACTTTTTATATAAAGTTGTATATAAAGGTGGAACCGTATCTCCTTTGTCGATATTATTATTTTAGGAGAGAGGTACATAACTTGTATTGAAGTTCATGTTAATCTTTACGAAATTGATTTTCGATGCGTAATTATTCCCCTCAGTCAAATATCGTTCCTTGCGAACAAATTCCGTAAGTAATTTTATTGAAGACTTATTGTAGCTAACGAACTAAAGCACAAAAGGAATTTTCTCTGAAGTCTGAAGACAGAACGCTAATTTATTGTTCATCGGCATCGTCAAACTTGCCTGAAACATGTTTAACTTTAGGTAGGCGATTCGCTACAAATGGCAGAAAAGACAAAATTATATTTTCAAGAAAAAATTAAAACTAATTTTCAGAAAAAAAAAATGCACTGGAATGTAAAAAAATATCTCTATATTACACATATAACTTAAAAGATTAAAATACACGTAAGACTCATTGAAGTCGGCGTTAAGCCAAACATGTAGAATATCGATCGCGAGAGCTGGTCATGACGCCTATCCAGACATTTCTACCTGTTTGTTATTCCAGTTCCAGACTATATTCTATTTGAATAATAATGACGCTTGTAGGTTTACGTAATAATAGGGTATAATTACTTAAACCTTTGATAATGCCGTGAGGTGAAACCGGTCAGGTTAAAAATAAAAATAAGCTGTGGAAAAGTACAAGTGTCATTATTATTCAATATGTGTAGAAGATTCCACCAAGTACCATCAATCTCCAGTATAAACAGTATAATCTATTTCTGTATTATATTTCAGCCAGATCTGTTCAGCCGTTTTAGCGTGATTGAGTATCAAACATGCAAACATCTTCACAAATTTTCTAGGAAGGAGGATTATTAAAACAATTATATTGATTCTACAAGAAGCAACGAGTCTAACGTTTACATAAAATAAAATAATAAGTACACGAAAATATTTTTATAAGACTTCCAGTAATTTCTGTTACTGGCCAAAAATACGTAATACTTTCTTTCATTCTGAAACCAAACAAATACGAAAATAATTTCTCGCTGGGCCTTTGTTCGTCTCCATGTTTAATCTAACTTCCTGTCATATTGTGGTACATTTCTCTATATGTCATGGTGTGACAGATAGCTAGCAGCTGCTATACAGGTGATGCATCACATTGACAAGCCCTGATTGGATTTTTTTATATGTTTTTGTATGTGTTAACGTACATAGTCTCAATTTGGGTCAAGGTTCTTTAGTAGTGCTGAGATTTGATGCTGCAAACAGGGTTTAGGAACACACATCGTAACAGAAATAATAAATATTAGATACGTGATAGGTAGGACGGTGCCTAATACAGTATTGGGTATAACCAGTTTATCATATTTCATTGGGTACAAAACGAATATTAGATTTTTTTTTGTAGAACCTTGCATAAATTGTATCTCGCGTAAGTATATCATAAAAATTGTGAAAAGGGGCATTGCAAACTATTAGTTAAATATTCTTTACGTGGGACTGGTAATCATAATTTGCGTAACGTGGGTGTTGATACACCTCTGCCTACCCCTTCGGGGATGTACGGGCGTGTGTATTTGTATTAAAAGAATAATTGTATGATACTGTCTGAAGTGTAGGTACGCAAATATTACTCATTGAAATAAAACCACTTTAAACGGATAATATAACCTAATATCGGCCCAATAACCTAGTATACGTCGATCTATGAACGGCCCTCGAGTGTATGACCCTCGGCGTGGAGCATCTCTAGTCAGCACTCGCTAATGCGTGCGCCGTGTCGCGCTAGTGCCCCTCTAGTGTTGACTGGCGACGGCGCGACACACCGGTATTCTGGACACTCTGATTTTACATTATCGATTATTGAACATTACGATTTGGACTTAAAGTTAAATTATACAACCATTTCATCCTTGATATCTGAACGCTGATCTGATTTAAATCCAAAGGTTAAGCCCTGGGTCAGCTCTTACGCTCCTTCTTACCATAATTTGATTTTGATTTTTGAATATCGAGAGACAAATTTGGGCTTATTCTCGATTTTCCCTATTATCAATACCCCCTGTAAAATTTTAAGGTACTAAATAGCGTTTTGAACAACGTATGTTGGTTGGTTGTGATATGACTGACCTTTTTATAAACAAAACTAGCTGTCGCCCGCAGCTCCGCCCGCGTGGATGTCGGTATGAAAAATAGATGTTGGCCGATTATCAGACCTACCCGATATGCCCACAAAATTTCATCAAAATCGGTCAAGTCGTTTCGGAGGAGTATGGCAACGAAAACTGTGACACGAGAATTTTATATATTAGAAGATTATCTGAGAAATTCTCTAAGGAACATACTCGTACAATGTGTGGTCAGCTACAATAAGGTACGCATTTTCGTTTTACGTTAACCAATATTAGTACAAACTATATGTATTTTTCTATACAGTTTTAAGTACGTAAACCTTTCACAAAGTTTCCTATTTTATGGAATCCATTACATAAATCATTTTTACCAACAACCAGACTCACAGAAAATATGTAGGCCTTGCAGATTTTTTTCCCAAACGGAAATTGAACTGGCATCCCTGAACTAATAGAGCGGACAAAATCTCCTTACATTTGTGGAATCTAATACTAGCTTGAGTAAGCACGGTTCACTTTAATATTAGCAGTTTCTTTATAGTTAGAAGTATATCATTATGCTTCTATTGGTATATTGCCACCTAAGCGGTATAAAAAATAGTCGTCTAGTTTGAGCTTAATATGAATAGACAGACAGAATTGTGAAGTCGCATCATCAAGTGTTGCCCGTGGATTCACCCGTGTGGAATTCAAATCCTGGTTGTGCAACTCATTGAGACCTATTCCAAGGGAACAAATAGCATAGTTAAATAATAAAATATATGTTATTCCAGACTATGATTTATTTTTTTATTATTCGTTCAGCCCTTTAAAAGTCATTGAGGAACAAACATTTATTTATACATATATATAGGACACTTCAATTTGTCTTCACCCCCCTGATGATAAGCTAAAGGTAAAGTCTCAGGAAAGATAGCCACCATTATATACACGTGCCATGTTAACAATGGTGGCACTCAGCTTGACGGTCTCATCAGATGCTTTGTCACGCCCCGCTTAAAGGACCCGGAACTGTGGGAAGAAGGAAACACGTGAGCTGGCAAGGAATTCCAGGTCTTGATGGTGCGACAAAGAAAAAAGTTGCCGAACCACTTGGTTCTTGAGGGAATATTCTGCACCGTATTCTGCCTTATAGCTGAAAATAAATTTAACTAGAACCATCCCTATCGGTCTAATATTTTAAGTGTGAAATTTTATAAAGATGTTTGAATGTTTATATGCTATTTCTACATTTGCATGTTTGTTATTCAATGACGTTATCATTTGTTGTTGATTTGACGTTGATTTTTCTTCCTCAATCTACATGCTACATCGCAAACTGCCACCAGAATAAGACTGTGGCGGTGGACAATCGTCAAGTGGAATCCATTTGCACATAGGCAACCCTAGTGCCTATGTGCTCGACGCTCGAATGGCAATATTAGGCATGGGAGAACCCGGGAGACATGTATACAGCATTAGTACAGCATACTTGCATTACACTCCATGCATTGTTACGGTCATTTGCCTTCAGTAGTTCCATAAGTGTGATTTTCTGACGTTTTACCGAATTCTTAGTACACTCATTATTGTACTCTGAGAGTTTTTTCAACACAGTTGAGGAAACGAAATTCATTCTTACTGCGAAAATGCAGATTTTCTGTAGTTTCAATTTTACAACTTTATTTGCAATGTATTTCTGGGACGAAGGGCTTTGTAACTAAGCGGTTAGACGGACATCCAAAAACTAAGGGTTTCTTTTTAAATACGAAACCCTAAAAAGACTTTGTAAAAAGAGTTCATCAAGTAGAGCGTAATTCTTATACCAACACACGATTTCTGTTTCTTTCAATTTGGAATCCTTTGAGTTGTTCGTGGAAAAGAAACTGATGAGATTGTCAAACTGAATGCCACCATTTATTTGTGTTTGCAATGGTGACGCATATTCTTAATACTTTTCCCTTTAATTTACCATTACCGCATACTTGTTCACCTCCTTAGTTGTACAACAAAACAAGCCAAACAAAAATAAATCCAAATATCAGTAAACATTTTCGTTGGCTATCAAAACTGTGTGAAAATAAAACAAACTAACCCTTTCGTCCCTAAAGTTGTGGGAGCCATATAATCAGTGAGCCTTAAACTTGTCAGCCAGGACTCACGTTAATACCCCTGATGCAGTGAGCACCCACGATAAACAGACCTCTGATTTATTTGTCACTTTGGCGTTAGATGAAATAACTGGAGACGTGTTTTACGATATTATTTTTATTGTCGAGAAAGATCGGTAAATTGACTTTTCACTTATGTTTTAAAAATATCTTTGCTATTTCAGTCATTTTTAACCAAATTACGTATCTATTTAAATCAATCTTTGGGTGATTTATGCTCGCAATGGGACCCGCCAGGCGACCCTGCGTTCGTTTCAGAATTATTTTGAACAAACTGTTAGGTATCTACTGGTCTACCCGAGCCTAATTCTTATCTATTTCCACACCCCGTAATACTCGAGAATTTAATTGAGGAATAAAGCAAATTCCAGCTCGATCTAAGTGCTTGAGCAACAAACATCCAAACACCATTTATATCTAATATCAGAAGGTTTTGATTTTTTACCAATTTTCAGTAACAGCTTCCTAACAAGGTATGCAAGAAAAAAAAGGACAATAGCATAAAATATTCAACTGCATGAAAGCAAATCAGACTCCAGACTGTTTAGTGCAAGGTCAGTTTGCTGCACTTTGCACAGCCTCGCATAGTTGTGCGACTTGTACAGAAATGCGCCTTTCTTCCCAGCCGTGCGGAATCACTGTAAGATAGTTGTTGAACTTTAACTGAGCTGCGATATTTACGCGTCATTGTGTATTGTAGTGTCAACATACAGAGTTCGTAACTACTACTAAGTATGTAATATGTTCTGAAGTTTTATCTTTATTCATACTATTATTATAAAGAGGCAAATTTAGTGAGTTTGTATCGTTGTAAAATCTTTGGAACTACTGAACCGATTCTGAAAATTCTTTTACCAATAGAAACCCACATTATTTGTGAGTGTACTTTAAAATTTTCTGCAAAATGCTGAACACAAGCAACATAGTTGCAGTTGCTGCTGAGTGTTATTTGCAGCTGCAATGCTGCACATGTACTGCTGTTTGTTTTTCAAAGAAGGCATATGGGCTAAGGACAATAACTAGTATTTCATAATATAAGTTTTATGAACTGAAAAACGATAAAAAAGACATTTATTGACAATCAGTAAAAAAATACATTGGTAGTAATTCCTGTGAGAAAAGAATCAAATCAAATCAAATTTTATTTCTATAGAACATGGTTACATTAAGGGTTACAACACCCCGAATAAGTGTGAATGTTTTTTTACAAAGATGCACATTTCGAATATGTACAAGCACGGTAGTGGTAGAATTTTATGTTTTTTAAACAAAGGCTTGCAGCTAGTTATGCCATCAACTTCACACATCGCACGGATGCATTTTTTTTGGGCTATGAATGCCCTTTCTGCCTCCACTGAATTGCCCCAAATAACAAGTCCATAACGGAGTACTGAGGATACGTATGCATAATATGTCATGATTGCTGTATGCAAGTTCACAATTTGCCTTATTCTACTCAGTACAAAGACAAAGCGGTCAAGTTTATTTAATATCATATTTATATGAGGCTTCCAGTTACAAAATTTGTCTACCACAATGCCGAGGAATGAACACTCATTGCAGTTATTAATAATATTGTTATTGTGGGTTATTGCGAGGTCTACTTCCTTACTTTTATATGTTTGGAACTGTATTATATTTGTTTTGGTTGTATTTATTTGCAGGTTGTTTTGTTCCAACCATATATCAGCATTGTTAATGGCGTTTTTTATTTTAATTTCTAGCTCATGGTTGTTGTTGTCTTTGACAATTAAAGTTGTGTCATCGGCGAAAAGTATGCATTCATGATTTACCGCTTTCGGCAAGTCGTTTATGTAGAGTAGAAACAAGAGCGGAGCTAGTAGACTGCCTTATGGTACGCCGTAGTCATTTTGACGATACTCAGATCTGAATATTGTTTGTTGGTTTTGTTCGATTTTTGGTATTTCGACACACTGCAAACGATTCTCCAAATAGCTTTTAACTAATTCGTTTGCAGTTCCCCGGACCCCGTAGTTATATAATTTTGACAGAAGGGTTTTATGACACACAAGGTCAAACGCCTTCGTCATGTCAAGAAAGATACATGCAACTTTAGATTTATCGTTTAAGCTTTGGGTAATTTGTTTGATTAGTGAGAAACATGCCAGAGAAGTTGAACTTGCCTTCCTAAATCCGTATTGTCGGTTATCAAGTATTTCGCATGATGTAATAAATGCCTCAAGTTTAGAGCAAATAACCTTTTCAAATTTTTTTGCTATTACCGGAATCAGGGTTATGGGTCTGTAGTTACTAATGCTGGTTCTGTCCCCTTTTTTGTACAGGGGCTTAACTACAGACATTTTCAGACGATCCGGAAATTTTCCTTCTGATAATGAAATAAAAGTCACAGGCAGCAATGGGGCCCTACCAACAACTTTTGGGGCCCAAGCAAAGCGAGTCCACATAGTTTTCCATTCGAAGTTTGGAGTTCAGACCTTAGTTCTTCGTAGTCACTCCCGTAAAAGCTAAGATAAACCAAATTATAAAAAACTTTGGGAGGGCAGATAGACTGGTGATAGGTCTAAAACATAATATCCCTTCTTTTTGGCTTCTCTGCAAACGAATAGAAAATAAAAAACCGCCACACCGACTTGCAAGAGACTGATCTTTTAAGGGTGTTTCTTCAAGCACTAGTATTTTGTAGTAACAAAGTAGCCACAGATAAAATATGAACAATACATATAGGTACCTAGAAACAATACTCAAGATAAAAGTTTGGCCATACAACTAATACAAAGTCTGTAGTGTTTACTGGATTCCCGAGTTCGTAGGAAGTGATTAGGACAAACAACAATATTTTTATTAGATTAAGGTATATCTCGGGACACATATCTTGTACCTAAGTCTCCGGCAAAAACGAGGCCCTGGCGCACGCGTTTTGTTTTGTTATAATTCATGCTCAGTTAATTTTAGCTCGTCCACCGCCAAAGCATCCCGTGCGATGTATATCAAAAGATACCCAAAAGCCGTATGCGCGGTATAGAGCACATTTTGAGCACATTTTATGTTCAACATATATGCCCCAAGGTATATAAATACGACGCTTAAACTTTTTTATGCAGAATATTATCAACATGGAACTAGATTCGTAAAAACTGAGACAGGGAAAAATGTCGTAAAAAAACTTTAGAGAATAGTTTTATTAACGGATGTTGAAAGAGAAAACAAACACGAGGCTCACTTGATGATAGGTTACCAAGTGGTATGAATGTAACCCTAGTGGTGTTACTCGTACGTTTTTTTATACCACTTAGGTGGCAGACAAGCACACGGCCCAGCTGATGGAAAGTGGTTACCGTGGCCTATGGACGTGTGCAAAACCAGGGGCGTCGCACTCGCGGTGCCGACCCTGAAGAAACCTTCTAAAGCCCTTCTTGAAAACCGTAGCAGGGAGCTCGTTCCACAGCTTGAGCGTGCGTGGGATGTAGTTCCTTTCGTACCGCACGGTTCGCACCATTTCTGGTCGCAATGTGTGAGGATGAACTCCCTGCCTATGGCGAGCGCTGCGGTGATAGAAAGTAGCTGTCGGCATCATGTCAAACAATTCATCTGAGTACCAACCATTGTATAGGCGGTAGAACACACACAGTGAGGCAAAGTCCCTCCTGAAGCTGAGAGGTTCCACAGCGCCTGCGAGTATGGGATTGTTGACGAGCCTCAACGCCCGTTTTTATATCAATTCGAAGGGGTCAAGCTGGTATGCAAGTGCTCCGGCAAAAAGGTGACAGCAGTACTCCATATGGGGCCGAACTTGTGCCTTACGTTGCCACCAACCATGACATGGTCATTATCATCATCATAGTTTTAGTCCAATTCATCCAAAGCTTCTACATCAGAGGTCGGTGTCTGCTCTCCACTTAATTTTATTTATTTTGGGTTTTGTAAAAGCGACTGCTGTCTCATCTGGACGAACCCCCTAGAGGCAAACCTGGTCCACCCATCAGCAAGGGTGCCGGCTTGCAATTAAGGTTATCTTGACTTCCTAGATCTTAATGGAAGCCCATACACTGGACTGCACTCACATTACAAGCAACTAACGTACTAGAATGAAATTTTGAAGCATTTACTATGTTAACTTTTCAAATCGATTAAGATAGGCAAAATAGACAACGTACTTTCATTTATCCTTAAAAACGAACAATAAAGTATTACCGTTTCATTTTAATTCACACTTTTGGTCCTAATTAGAATCCACAACCTTACAATTAAATTACATAACTTACAACAAAGGCAATTATTCAAAATACTAATCGTTTTAATTACAGACGAAGAGCCATAGTAAAACGCGACACGGCCTAACATTTAACGTAAATGGCGAGAAAAAAAACACGAGAGTTGAAAGTACGGAAATGGTCCGCGGCAAAAGGTTCTTCTATTAAATTATTCCATCTCGGCGACTCCAAATGGCAGATCATAATGTTGCAGCATTGAAAAGAGGACGAAAGGGTGACTTTTATTCCGCCAATGGTCAAGTATACTTGCAGATAAATATTTAAGTGAAGGTTTGGTCGAAATTGAGCTTTGTTGTCAAGGACCTGTGAGAGTTTACGCATCAGATCCCCGGGCATACAAAGGATAGACAGTCATACACTTCAAGGAGTTAGGTGGTAACATAATATGAGAACTGTCATTTATTTTGTCAGTTTCACGTTTTGTAGTGTATATAATAATGAATTTTTAATTCTATTAGTACACTTACTCAGACGGGACTCAAACCCACAACTAGATCCAAGATGTTGGTTTTCAGGGTTTTTGGGATCGCTGATCACTAATATATCATCCATTTAGCGATCCAAGATGGCAAAATCAAAATTTTTGACAAAATCGATATGGGTATAGTTTTCCGGGTTTTTTTAGCAATGGATTTAGATTAGAAAACTGAATACTCAGGCGGGACTGAAACTCGCGAGTAGTCCATTACAGAGGGAACGCTCTGATTACTGAGCTACTGAGCCACACCTTCAGCATTTGAAGTTCTCCTGTACAGCCGTCTTGGAGCGCCGGTGATGGTGGGAGCTATCTACCGATAACCATACGAAGTTCCGCCTAAGCATACTATTTCTAATCTAAATCCATTATAAAATAATCCGGAATTTAGTGGCATTGACATCATTGCATCAATGGTTTTCATCTCAGAGTCCGGGTTTCACTATACTCCACTATTTTTACTATTGACTGTTACGGGGGCAACTGATAGACAGAAAGAAAGAACAGGTATGTTTTTTTTTTTAATTTTAATTTAATTTAGATTTCTCAACAAGATTTCAGTGCCCTTTAGAGCAGGAAATCTTTTTAACACTTACTAGAAAATTTAATTGACGTTGAAACGTTAAAAAAGATGCTAAACACTAGCTAAGAATTAAGCATCTTTTTGCAGGAGCGTCAGTCTATAAAGAAATACAGTTAATAAGAGTATTATTTGAGCCATTACATCGTATTCCAAACAATAAAATACTCTTTAATTTATTTCAAATTTATTATTAAAATTAATACCGAGATTTTTCTAAACAAGGTTGTATTTTGTACAGTTGCGGTTAATTTAAAAGCCACAGAGAGAATAATTGATCGATGGTTGTGGCTTAGAACCACAATCAATTATTTATTTAGGGCTGGTTATTCTACTGTGAACTGATTTGAGGCTAAATACGGTGGAATGTATCTTTCATTGTTAGCGGGCATTTCATAACACTAGCTTGTAATTAGACAAATTAATTTGTGTGGTGCGTACGTTAAGTCATCGACAAAAAAAACTCTAATTATGTAAAAATTATAATAAAATATACATGGGCTGATGTATGAAGTTTTGAGAC
Source organism: Eilema caniola (assembly GCA_949126895.1). Lineage (NCBI taxonomy): Eukaryota > Metazoa > Arthropoda > Insecta > Lepidoptera > Erebidae > Eilema > Eilema caniola. The sequence goes on along the minus strand of OX421479.1, from coordinate 22,862,085 downwards.
AAGAGGACGACTTCAACATATCGATATCTATCGAGCCGCGAGCAAAAGCAAGTAATGCATAGGTTTTTATTCCTCAAATAGATTCTCATGGGTTACGGGAACGAGACTAGAGATTAGCATTCCACTTTCCATTACGTTTTACGTTAGTACAACTTACGAGAATACTTGGCTTACTTATACTTCTGAATTCTAAAATTATTATCTCATATTTTGTTAAGATACACCAACACATCAATAACCCCTGCATATGCAACAAATGACACACAATCTCGTTGTACATCCTAATTGAGTCGCTCAAATAAATCGTCATTACCGTCGACACGGCTCGCACAAAGCGACACATATTGGATAGCGATAAAGCATTGAAAAACATAGCATTTGGCACAATTTACGTGCCTCCCGCGATTTACGCCGATGAGATATGTGCGAGTGAGTTACGGCCCTCGATACCGGCTGGAGGTATTACGTGACATTCAGGCGCATTTATCATAGGAGAGGGAAAACTGTGTGTGTCATAGCAAAAAGAAATATCAGTTTTGTATAAAAAATGAGCCGCATTGGTAGCCTGTGGTGGATTTCGACATTAAATTCTCAATGTTCGGGAACTCATAGTTTGTGTATTTATTTATGTTTATTAAATAATGATAGCACTTGTACTTTTCCACACTTTGTTTTTGTTTTTGCTTCAAAGGTTCACTTAAACCTTTGATAATACCGTGAGGTGAAACCGGTCAGGTTAAAAATAAAAACAAAATAAAGTGTGGAAAAGCTATCATTATTCAATATGTGTAGTAGATTCCACCAAGTGCCATCAATCTCCAGTATAAACAGTCTTATTTGTGTTTGTTTTATAATTACTATCAATATTAACCTGGTAAATTAAAGCTTTCTTGCACTAAGGGGCTTAAAATCCATCTAAACCCTCCAGTTAAGCTAAGCTGCTTATTAGAAGTGGGTTCACGTTGGTATTGTCATTACACTTCCAGGATACGAACACGGGACTCCTTTACCACTGAGCTACTGACGTTTGGACGTAAGCTGCGGTCAGACGGACAGACATCCCAAACTAAAAGACATGAACTTTGAAACCCTAAAAGGGCTATTACTTTTATAAAAGGGTTTTAGGAGTATATGAGCACCTGCTCCGTACAAATAATTTCGATCAAAAATATCCATGCGATTTGAAAAAAATAGTACGCGATGTGGGCACCATCGTGCATGCATAAGACAGCGGAAAGCTTCACGGGACCTATAGTTTTAGATAAGCTAAAAAGCGAACACCCCGTATTTTTTAACGGCTTATAATATTAATAATTACGTCCAACGATGTATACTGAGTTTCTAACAATGTCAATCGCCTTGACACGCAATAAGAACATCATCTAGTACGAGATACGCCACGTATGTCATGCGAATTATTCTCGTGTTATGCCAGTGAGAGATGGCTGACGCCGCGAGACGAAGCTATATTATATTGTAGCTATCTCACTAAAGAATTATTTCCCGTTCCTTAGAAGAACGTCTACATGTTATGATTATACTGTAGTGGTTGACGTATGATTATTGCTGTGAGAATATATGTTTTTTTTTGTACTAATGAAGATGTATTTAGACTAAGAAGAACTTTAGTCAAGAGTGTATCACTTTTCTCCTTTCATATTTTTCTACTAACCTTTCTTTTTATGTAGTTTGCTTCTAGTCTGATTGTAAACTGTTGGAAAAATTTTAGAACAAGACAAAAGATTTTCTAGAACGTTGTCTAAGGTAAATGAGATCAGAACTCAAGCCAATTTCAGATACAGCTGACTAAACGACTAGCTCTAGCATAGTTTTTTCTCAGGGTTGAGAGATCAAAGGTCAGTTGATCCTGTTAAGGTCACGTTAAGCCACATCAGGAGGACAAAACTAGCATGTTTTGACATACATTCACCCGCTATGATTTTCAGGCTCTGCAAAATAAATGCAAAGAATATGTACGTGAATAGTTTCACAGGCATCCGCTAGAATTTTATAAATTCTTATTCTAACTTCTAGTAACTCGTATTATAGGGTACATTTTATAAAATATTACGAGCGAAGGCATTAACGTGAAACAGACTAATGTTATGTGCACGAATGTGTGCCTCAACACATTTAGAGCGTGCTACGCAGACCTCGTTTCATAGAAATTTATTACGATACTGCCCCGAAACATATTTACTTTATTTTAAATACGTATCTACACATTCGCGTTTATTTTATCTTAAAGGGGTCAGCAGAGCTGTATGGTGAAAACCGCTAACCATATTCTTTGGTGTGCCTACAAATATGTACGTATCGGCAAAAAAATGTATTTAAGTATGTTTTATCCGCTTTCTAGATCTCATGACAAAAACTGAATACAAGTTAAGCTGTTCTTACTTTGTATTAAGATAGCGATAACGTAGACTATTTATTATTATTAATTGGTATGTGCCGAGCCTCCGTCATCTACCCAAGTTCGAAGAATATTCGGGCCGAGAAATCCCGGCTCCACCAGGCCATGGTGGCCGAGTGGGAGCGACGACTTGGGCAACCACGCGCAGGGCACGCCGTGATTGCGGCGGTAAGGCCCATCATGGGGGAGTGGCTAGAGAGGCCACACGGTAGCCTCTCGTACCGTCAGACGCAGATTATCACCGGGCACGGTAGCTTCGGGCGGTATCTGCATCTGATGGGTATAGAGCCAACGCCCGAGTGCCATCACTGCGACGCGAGCGTGGACTCGGGGCTGCACACGCTCACCGAGTGCCCGGCGTTTGAGACGCCGAGGCGGGAGCTTGTGGCGGCCCTGGGGGTGAGAGTGCTCACGCTCTCCACCCTGCTCGCGGCGATGGTCCGCTGCGCGGATGCGTGGGCGGCCAGCGCCTCCTTCTGCGAGCAGGTCATGCTCGCGAAGGAGACAGCAGAGCGGACGCGGCGCGATGAGCGAGAAAGGCTCGCTGACATCGCTGCACGCGCCCGAAGGCGGCTCGGGCGTCGGAGTGCGCAAACTGACCTCCGCCCCCCATGAGCGCGGGCCTGAGGGTGACGGGTGGAGCCGCCCGTCACCCTAGCAGAAGCAGGCCACGGCGGCGGCGCGCATCGTAGGACGATGCGCGCCTCCCCACACCGGGGTTGAGTCGGGGACCGCGTGGTCCCCCCCTTCCCGAGGAGGGCCAGACCGAGAGGGATGGCCCTGGGTCAGCCGGGGTGCGAGGGATATGTCGCATGACAACCTCACCTTCGGCCTAGCACTACGATCCAGAGACGGCGTGCGGTTTAGTCGGTTCGAGTCCGACATAACCTCCCCCTCCGGCTCCGGAGGGGTGGGTATCCGTGGGTATTTCCCGCACGTAAAAAAAAAAAAAAGTTATGTGCCGACCCTACTGCCTACTGTCTAGCACTTTTCATTAGATGTTATGTTCCTATCGCTTCGTTAAATCGTTTTTTTTTAATTAGTTACATTTTACTAAACGTCAAAATGGTAAGTTACAAGGAAAATTGTATGAAAAATTTATTTGTGACGTCATAAAATTTAATAGTCAAATCATTTTCTATAATAGGTTGGGTGGATGATTAAAAATAAATAAAAACGATAAAATAAATATATCATAACTTATCACCATTTTGTCTTTGTTAATTTTATAAGTTCAGCTAAATATTTGTTATAATCCGCAATTACAATCAAACAACCCAAGCGACTACAATATAGGGTTCTTCAACAAGGGCATTAGGTTTCTTCAGTATCCCCAGGTGTTGCATGCCTACATAGGCCCCAGTAACCACTGTCCATCAGGTGGGCCGTGTTCTTGTCTGCTATCCAAGTGGTATAAAAAAACATTCTGTAAGATTTTAAATCTGACCACGACCTTAAAAATATACATATATGACTACTTTACAATTTTACAATAGTTTAAATAGATAGAATATAATACTCGTTACAACTTTCTCTTCCACGAAAATGTATCTTCTAGTAAATTAGAAAGTCAAACAAAACGAAACGTGTGTAAATAAATTTACAGAAAATTTATTTTGCAGTAGTTCTATGTTAGCAGTCGGAATACGCAAATTATAGAGAAAAATGGTACGAAGTAGAAACTGCTCTCCGTAGTTGCAAACGAGAAACGAGAATATTATTACATGGACATCTCGTGGGTCCTGTAGTAGTAGTTTGCGCTTGTTTGAGCGATAATGAGGTACTGGGTGCACTGCCTGATTTGATTAGTGTTTCAGTTATTTTGATTAGGCAATATAAAATAAAAAACTGGTAAATAAGAAAGAAGTTGTTTCACTTAACTTCCGTAGTGGAATTTTAAGTCCTTTTTTCCCGATAGATAGTTGTTCTATCAAGGCGCATTGTCCATTATTTGTTGCATACAGCAACTGTCCTCACTGGTTCTATTAAATATCTTATGAACCTGGCAATAAAATGGAAATAAATCTTCCACTTTATGATCTGTATTGATAAAATATCGAACTATAGTTTAAGAGAGAAAGTGAGCGGACGTTATATCATCAATCTTTGCCCCTTTGACCTCCCAGAATATCCTACGTAAATTGTTTTTTATTTTTCTGAATAGAACACTTTAAGCCACATTGAAAAGCCCTTGCACATACAAAAACTCCCTTCATTGGCCGTCTGAGCTGTCGGCCGAGTGAACGCGTAATAATCCCGCGCTGTCACCGGCGGCGCGCATCCATCAACACGCATTAACACGTCAAGCTGAGGTTGGGGGCCAGTAGGAGCGGAATATAATATATATTATGTACCGATAGTATGTGTTTAGAAGAATTGTTCGACATGATGCTCACAGATACTTTCTATCATCGCACCGCTCGCCATAGGCAGGATATCCATCCTCACACATTACGACCAGAATCGGTGCGCACTGTGCGGTGAAATGAAGCTGTGGAATGAACTTCTTGCTGTGATTTTGCCTAGCGACTACAATATGGGGTTCTTCAAGAAGGGAATTAGAAGGTTTCTATAGGGTCGGCAGCATGAGTGTAACGCTCCTGGTATTGCACACATCCATAGGCCACTGTGATCACTATCCTAAACCTTAAAAGCTAGCTAAAACACAACATAATGTTACATCAATTGCAAATCTATAAATAGAGGGTGTATGAAGTAACTCCGAGATCTGGGGGGAAGCAATAGTAGGGCCTGCGAAGCTGGTATTCCTATTGATTACCGGACGTGGCTCTAGAGCAAGTCTTCCTCTAGAGGTTGGGAATCAGATAGTAGTAGTATCTCTGAAAACCAAGATAAGTAAAAAACAAGGGAGTTAGCTAACATGCCAATCTTAATGTAATCAAAACTCAACTTCAATTTAGTCTGAAATCGAAATTCATCAAGGTACTTTAATCTTTACTTTCACCGATCAAAAAATAAAGTACCAACACTATTAATATCCGCCCCGCTCACACAAGCACCCGACAATCCTCTTTAAGCTATATTTTTTCAATACTACAGTTTGCGGAGACATTTTTGCAAATTTTAGCTTCGAACTAAGGATTTAAAATGTCAAATGAACAAATACACAAGACTCAGAGATTTTGTAAAGACTTAGGATACATTATTCAGGGGATTTGTGGCCTAGTCCTGATCTAGCCGATTATTTAGGCTAGACAAAGTAATGTTTTTTTAAGATCAAACGTTTCTTGCGAATCTTAGGCTAATAATATTGGCTCTAGTTAGCCTTTTTACCTGATTGTAATGAAGCCTAAAAATAAGGATTATATATTATGTACTCATTTGTATATTTGTATGTATGTCTGTCCCAATGTAGTGTGTATTACTGTATATCACTGTACAGCTATCGAATCCAAAATAGCGCAATTTTGGTACCAAAATGTTTCCTTCCTAAAGTACCGCATACAGGTTTGTTTAATCATAGCTTGTTTTATTTTACGTACCTATCATTTTAGTGATATATTTAAATATGAATCATTTTTCATATTTGCCAAAATTAGTATAAAAAAACCATTCTTAGCAGTCAAGTAAGAAGGACATGAATCATCCAGTACCTACTTCCAAAAATCGTATCAAGTCCAACCATAGTCGATATTAGGTACAAGATTATACCTACTGGAGTCCACCACGAAATAAAACGGAGATGATTTGCTTCTCTGACCGTAATAACACTAAATCCTTCGCTCCGTACTATGCTAGGGGGCAACCGCACACAAGAAATGTAATTTAGCACTCACATTAGATTCTATGAGTAAATAACGACCCTAACTCTTATAACATAAAGTTTATACTTGCTTATCTGTGCCTGCTTACAAAATTGTTTTGGTAAGCGATCAATGTACAGTCAGCCATGCATTTATTATACTCTGGCGATTATTCGAATTTCATAAATTAATGTCGTCCTATTTTATTATTGGTCCATTGTTAAAAAGGCCGGCAACGCACCTAGAACCCTTATGTTGTTTCAGGTGTCCATGGGCGGCGGTGATCGCTCACCATCGGGCAATCCGTGTGCTCGTTTGCCTCCTATGCCATAAAAAGCAGGTTCTATTTAATTCAAAATTCATTACATACATTCATATTCACATCTGTCAATCCCTGAATGGGTATGCAGAGGTTTGTTTAAACCGACATTTCGCCAAGTATGATTTTCGGTTCCAAGTATAGGGAGCGAGACTATTGGCCGTCTAGGGCACTTTGTGATGGACTGTATTTTTATTGTCAAGTGGTGAACCGCCCCATTCTTTGGTCGCCTTTATGACACCCACAGGAAGAGATAGGGTGGCCCTATTTTACTCCAATAGAAGGAGAGGGAAAACGAACACGGCAAATATTTAAAATTTCAAAATTCATTAGTGTTAACTACTAACTACTAATTGTCATCCAGCACAATATGATTGGAGAAGAGTCCGGTAAGAAACCAGTGGATTTTTTTCTTCTCACTCAAAGAAGCAGACGAATTCAAAAAAATAATAGGTCAATTCTGTGCAATAAACGAGTGTGTCTTCCTTTATACCACTGACGTGGCAGACAAGCACACGGTCCACCTCATGGAAAGTGATCACCGTGGCCTATGGATGTCTGCACTTCTTATCTCCTTTCTTGTCTTCTATACTGACGGCACAGAGCGTTTCTGTGCCCTCAGTGTAGAAGACAAAGCAGGAATAGCCTTTGGTCTTCCCACTGACAGCATAAAACTCTTCAGTGAGCTCTGGCTACCCTACTCACTGCCGGTAACATAACACGAGGTCATCATGGCCATGGTATTCTGTAGGTCGGAAGTACTTCCTCAGTCGGACTGCTCATTTGGACGGAAATATCGTAGTATCCTACCTAATGTCCTACAGACTTAGTTAAATATGGAGACACAGTAACAAAGTTAGCAGTAGCAAATTGCTGGAACTAACTGTCTCCGTACAATTCTATGTCGCTAGTTAGGGATACGACACTGTGCGTCCAGTTTAGCCAGGAATATATTGCCGGATATATCACCGAAAGCGAGCTAAATCAATTGACATTACATATTCCGTGATTTGGCTGAGGATTTACTGCAAGTTTTGATACGCTATGGGAATTAGCGAGTTATATGTTTGGCGAACTAATGCTGGGTGACACTTAGAGAACTTCAAAAGGTAGGTAGAGCTCATAGTAATATTGTAAATTTTAGAATGTTTGTTACTTAAGCACGCTAAAACGGCTGGATGAGTCAGGTAGACATATCTTACAGGGAGGTCGTGAATATAACACATAGAATACTTTTTTGGAAGGTTTTAAAAGTGGGACCAGTATTACACGCGGGCAGAAATAAATCTGACATATATCAGTATCTCATAAATATTTCGGTAGATTGCTAAGAGGCATCTGCCGAGTTCTGTCTTTACTAGTTATGTAAGCGATATTTTAAACAAAACCCGTACGGTGAAAACAGAACACAATCGGACAAATTCCTACTGATTATATATTTGAGACTACTGTGCTGTGCTCCCACCCGAGCGTGCATTTTTTTCAAATTTTCATATAAACATACAAAACACTATTAAACACTTATATTTTATTAATGTAGTAACATGCCACAGATGATGATTCATTTGTAACATTTTACTTAAATCATTTTCTAGGATACCTACATTTTAACCCACAAAAAGCACACATTGTACCTGGGTGCACGCGTTTTGACGTATGTTTAGGCATTTTCTGCCTCACTCGCACTTTCTGACTGGTTTACGTTCTATGCCTAATTATTTCTACTCAGAGTCACTAAAATAAAATAAAATACGGTACTATAAGACCCCGAGAAACACAACCACGGCTACCTATTTACCACTTTAATGGTTGAATTTGAGAATTTATTGGCTGTTTAGTGAATTCGCATCGATTCTACAAAGTTTCGCCCATGTAGGTGCGTAATAGCTCGAATTTGGCTGCGAATTTATTGAAATTGCGTTGTAAAACGTCGAGTTCGTGTTTGTTGAGCCAGTAATGGATTTTGAATAGGTTTTTAGGGAGTTGGGAATAGTTATTTAATCAATAGAATTGGGTACCAGTACGTAGGTACACACTGCAGAGAAGGTAAGTACCTATATACCTTCCGAAATAAAGTTGTACGTATGTTATGTGTCAAACCTATAAACCAAACAAATGAAAATTGTTCTGACCTTAACATACTATCATCCAACTAATATTATAAACTCGAAATTTATGTAAGTAGGGATGGATAGATGTTTGTTACTCTTTCACGTAAAAACTACCGAATGGATTTTCATGAAACTTTATAATAATAGAGCTTATACATCAGAATAACACATAGGCTACAATTTATAACGATAACCGATTTATAGCGAAAACCTACATCTACACGGGTTAAGCCGCGGGTAAAAGCAAGTACTAAATACACTAGATTAAATTGGTCTTAGTATTTCATTGCTGGAAGCCTAAACCGACATCCTCCCCCTTTGTTTTCATCCTAAATTGAAGCAGAGCAGTAGCCTAGAAAATAGCGTTTAGAACTAGATACCTATTGCTTTTGTGCTACTGACATGAACCCGCTTATAACACAAACAAGCAGTTAGCAGCGCGTTCTACGTAAATAGTAACACCAACTATTCATTGTGATTCGAGTTAACTTATATTTCAAACTATGTATGGCACCATCTTTAGTCAACCTACTGAAAAGTAGGTTGCTAGAAATGGTATAAATATATATACCGAAACGTCGCGTCGAGCTAAAAGTCAATAATAACAAATGAATCCATTAATAGAATAGAATCCATTTATAAGTGATTCATATACTTGATTGCGTCCTTATTAGTATGAAAGAACAGTTTAGCTAGTGGCATTTTTGAATTGTTAAGTTGAATCCTTAAGAAATGTTTTTTTTTGACGCATTGTAACACGATATTGATAGTTCAATTCAAATTTTCTTCTTGGCAATTCAAGTCGATATCATTTTTTCATACTTGAGCTTGTCAAAGTGAAGTACTGAAGTCTAAGTTTTCTCGTTTGGGGCTTGTTTGTATTTTGTTTTTCTCATTTCCCTGGTTTTTATAACTTGCTCTAACTCAAATTAATATTCATTATTCAATTTGTTTGACGTAAACCTGACGTATAACAATGCTCAATTCATTAATTTTTCAAACAATATTGGTTTATTGAGTACAATTCGCTCGACAGCGTTAAATTCAGAATGGTCTTGATTAATAGTATGCGTAATTTAAAAGTATTAATTGGGTAGGTACTTTTGTGTTGAGAATAATATAATTCATACATTAGTTCCTAATTTACTATCACTATCATCATGATCATAATATCAGCCACACATAGTCCACTGCTGAACAACATAGGCCTATACTATCACTATAACCATACTATCAAAAAATAGCGCATTAAGTTTGACCAAAAGAAAAATCACATCACAATCAGTTCGTAGTAGTTTGTTGCATTCATCGGGTTCAGAATCGTCAATTTCTGCCTCATCCGCTTACGAAACTGTAGGTTCATAACTAGTTATGCTAGAACAAAGAAGATCTTCGTAGGACACCAGTTACCAAATATATTTATTTTTTCGTATAACCTAATTATGTTTCAAATCCTTCCATATACAGACACAACTAATTTACATTTTTATGCTAGTATAGATAGAGAGTTCAAGAAACTGTGTGTCATAATCATTTACCTTTCAGCATCATTTTTATCTTATATTAACTTGTCATTATTTATGACGAGTACTTAAATATCGCAGGCTCTAATCTCATCAATTTGTTATCTATCAAATTTAGACAAGCTTTTACTTTTTCTCAAAGTTTTTATGTGAGGTGTAATGTCAAAATAAAATAACAAATTAGATTTCTCAATAGTTGAGAAGTTATTTAATTGGTTTAAATTTTTCATGAGTTAAGAATAAGAGTTTAAAAGCAGTTTCGGACGCATACAAGTTATGTATGCGTCCATATTGTGTTCTTAAGTATTATAAATCTTTTCTTCTAAACCCATACCCTATATGTTTTTATGGTAATTTTTGTGCTATGCCTGTAAATATAATTGAAGATGTCGCTAGCTTGTATTATTCATAAAAAAACATTCTCAAATTTTTTTCTCAATCGATAAAGACGAACCCATGAGCTCACGAATGATGCATTGTCGCATTGACTAGCGGTACATTACTGGCGAAAAGGATTTGGGTGTAAATAGTCTTTACCAATAAGATAATTTTCTATTCAACCTTCGCTTTTCCATTACGTGTTACAAACGTTCATTTTATGCCGTGTCCTATAGACGCTTGCACCCGCTTACAATTAGTAACGTAAAGTAATAACAATTAGTAATAACACACATTACAATTAGTAATAAAAAGCGGGTACCCGTTACGTGCCATCCTTGTCTACTTTGCATTCAGCCCCACATGTTTGGCCCCGACTTTATTCGCCTCACGGAATAAATCTCTCTTTATTTATACTTTCCACAAGTAACCTATTGTTTTTTTTCTTTTTTTTGTTTCTTTTGTGATTTACGAGTGTATTTTTTTCGTATTAAGGTGTTACCTGCCTGTGTTCGGAATCGGCAGTACTGGCGTAGGGTGAGCGCGAATATTTATTCTGTGGTGAGAATTTGTTGGATTTGAGCGGTTAGCTTATAGGGAAAATGTTGTAGTTACTAAATTCAAATTCAAATTCAAATCATTTTATTGTGAAAATGGGTACATAGTGGTGTTGTGATAAAATGTGGTTTCTCCATTCTCCGCCTCAAGGCATACAATAAGAATTATTTATAAAATGTGCAATTAAACAATTTATGTGGGCTTCTTAATTGCAAACCAATAATTGATTGTATTAAAAAATTATGTCAGTATGAGTAAATGTCAAAAAAAATAAAATAAGTCATCTATACAATTAAAATCATAAGGAGTACATACATATTATTATCAATAGAATATTTCAAATTACACTAAAAAAATAACAATAGACCAAATCATAACAAAACAAATTACAACAATTCAAATCACATTAAATCTCGCCTACTGTTTATTTCCAATAAATTAAATCTCAATAAATTACTTTGTCTTGTCTTCTAGGAATTCGTTTACACTATAGTAAGTTTTTTCGAATAGAAATGATTTAATTTCATGTTTAAATTTGTCGATATCTCTTACACTTAAAATAACCTTAGGTAAGTTATTGTAGATCCTCGGCGCCATACAGAAAACGCTACTATCCATTAACGCGCTCTTATGCTGAGGGCAACATATTTTGTGTTTGTGGCGCTCACTTGTATAGTGTTCAAACAAACCTAAATTGGATCTAACAAATACCGCAGTTTCGTAAATGTACAAACACGGCATTGTCAATATTTTCAAACTCTTAAAGTAAGGCCTACAGCTGTCTATTTTTTGTAGATTGCACATTGCCCTTACACATCTTTTCTGTGATTTAAACACTTGTTCTTTCTCAGTACAGTTACCCCAGAAAATTATACCATACCTCAGTATAGAACCTACGTAACCGTGATAAGCCGCCAGTACAGCCGGTTGGTTCAATTTTTTGGTTAGCATATAAAGCGCGTATGACTGCGAATTTAATTTTGAGCACAGATTCTCTACATGCACCTTCCAGTCTAATTTTTTATCTATAGTTAGACCTAAGAATTTAGTTGTGTCTACTTCGTGAATCGTTTCACCTTCATAATTAATGTCAATGTTTGTGTCAAATATAGGAATTCTATTTCTAAATGTCATTATATGTGTCTTACTTAAATTAATTTTCAGATTATTTGATGTCAACCATTGTATGCTACACTATTGAGTTCACGTATTGACTCTACTCCTCACAAATGTTCGCTTTCATGGATTTCTTTGTTCTTCGAAACATTACCTACTTATAAGTACACTATTAGTAACAGTATGAGATCCCGCTACGATCTTTAGGACTAAGCCAACCTAACCTGATACACTGCTGACTGATCCATTTGTCTTACCCGTGCTCCTTTAGATTTAACAGTTTGTAAGTGACTGCTGTTTTACCTCTCAAAGTTTCAACCCCGAAGGCTAAGCCCGCACCAGAGAATGGTTCATCAATAAGCAGGTGCCCTGGCTTGCAGGTGAAGTTACCACCTGGGGTCTTGAAGGTTCCCCAAATTAACATTAACGATTCTTCAGATTAAAATTCTGGTCGAAATGTAATATAATTTAAATAAAATTTCCCTTGTTTTTTACATGACACAAAAAGAGCAAAAGTTTTAAAAACGACTGACTGAATCTCAAATTTGAGCGGTAATAAAAAATGGTAACCGAAGTAATTACAACTGAACAAAATTAATACGAAACACGGCATTAACAAGCAACACGATACAAAATTACTTTTGTTTAACAAAAAACTTTTTATAACGAATTCACTGAGACTTTTTTGTACTTGTTTTTATACACGAAGACTGTTTCTTATTTAGGGAAATGTAAATACTGTCGTGAAATTTGACTGAATATTACAAAGAGAGGAAATAACTTATGCCCTGATCACACGCACCGAGTGGAACGGCGGGTCAGTGCTCGGTTGGTTTGAAGTTCTCAACGTACGTATTCAAGGTGAGTTTACCTACTATTATTTTTGACTGAGAAGAATATTCACTGAGTCGAGTTCACTACAACCCCCCATGAAGGAGCACAACATAATCTTCCGTTTGAAATAAAAAATGTAAGCACGTTTCGCGCTTTTAAATCCCAACTATCAGACTACAATATTATTGAAAAATAAAACCAGGAAAAGATATATTTGATATTATAACCAACAAAATGAGTAGCTCTCTCTGAATTTTTGGTAACCTTTACTTTTGTTTAAGTACTTATTTTTCGTTAGATTCTCCTGGAAGTCACTTTGTATGTCTTTTTGAGAATAAATTCTTGAAACTTTTAACCTTAGTAAGTATTTTAAATTGTTAACTCTGACACAAATAAGATGAAGACTTGGCGCTATGTTCACAGGCAGGTGCTGTGCACGTACCTAGCACTCGGCCCAGTGCACTGTCTCGCCACTCGGTGCGGGTGATCAAAATAATAATAATAATAACAACCTGGCAACCCTCTGGCACGAAAGTCACGTTTTCTTTTGCTGCTTTTATTTTAATTTTATTTATATATTTCAACTGATACCAATTTCAAAGTGAAGTGAGATTCGGCCCCTAAGATCTTTATTTAATTTAATTTTATGATCTTAAAATGTATCACAGTAATACAAAACACAATATCTATGAAATAAAACACATGATGACAGATGTCACAAGTGATGAATAAATTCAGAATAAAAATGGTGAAAAAATGTTGACTCGTTATCAAGCCCGAAGAAACAATGCACAAATAACACCTCCGGACTCGTCGCTTAGCTCCGCCGCGCAGCCTCCAGCAATGGAACCAGTGGCGTCGAGCTCCTCTTCGAGCGACGAGTTCTTCTCCCCGCCGACGTCGCCAACACCTGTACGTCGGCCGGGGAGAGGCCGGCCACCGACTTGCCTGGGACCCCGACGCCCTCCGGCTTCGAGCAGGGCCCCCGCTTCCGGTGGTGATGTGCACCGCATGCGATGGACTGTTTCCATAAACGAAAACGTCATGCGGGCATATTTTGCGGCTACAGAGGGGGGAACTAACCTCAGTGCCTACCGTTCTCGGATACTTCCTTTGTTTCAGGCGCTTGAACCATCCGTCAACACATCAGCACAACGACTGTCGGACCAAGTGCGGGTCATTCAACGCAACCGCATGTTGAATGAAACCGTACTTGAGACTCTACGGCTAGAATGCTTGCGAAATATCTGTGTCACCCCCGCCCCGGTTCCTGCTTCTACACCTGCACAAGGAACCAATGAAGATACATGTGCTGTGCGGGATGACACACCTATTCCAGTAAGTATTCAGTACAATGACGAGATTCAGGAGGCTTTGGAATGTGCGTTGCGGGAATATCGATCGATGCCCCTACATTTTAGGCCACGTCTGCCTCGGTTGCCTATGCATAGACGAAATATAGCTCTGGTGGGTGCCCTTGATTCACTATTGGCTAGGTATCTAGAAAATAGTGAAAACCTCGGTGACACTCATTCAATGCTGTATTGTACTGCTCTGGCGGCATGTCGTATGGCAGGGGTTAAATTCCCCATTAAAGACCCTGCCATACAACCTAAGTCTGCTATACCAGCATGGCAATGCAGGATTGAACGACGTGTGGCCGAGGCAAGGGTGCTCATCGGCAAGCTAATCTGCTTCAGGACGGGTAAAACTCGCCCTAGAGTGATGCGCTATGTGACCCGAGCGTTTGCGGGAACTGGTATCGGTCCCCAAGAATATACGTCTCGGGTGACAGAGCGCATTGACTTCCTGAAGCAGAAAGTATATGCATGGGCAAACCGTATTCGCAGATACAAAAAACGCGTCGATCGATTTACCGTTAATCGCATGTTCCGAAGAGACCAAAGATGGGTGTATAGAAGCTGGGAGCGAACAGAGGAAAGTGTGGATGACGTGCGGCGGCCAGATGCTGAAGCCACAAATTCGTTTTGGCGCAGTATCTGGTCGGTGCCCGTTAACCACACTGAAGGCGATTGGATGCGTGAGGTTGAAAGGGCATGCGAGACCATATCGGATATGAATGATATATGTATAGATGCCACTAATGTAGATTGTGCGGTCCATTCGCTGTCTAATTGGAAGTCTCCGGGACCGGATGGACTGCACAATTTTTGGCTAAAGTGGCTACGAAGCTCGCATGTTGTTTTAGCTTCACAATTTCAATCTGCTGTTGAATCTGGGACGCTACCAGCTTTTATGACAACAGGAGTTACCCATTTGCTCCATAAAACTGGTAGTACTCTGGAGCCCAATAATTATAGACCGATTACATGTTTGCCAACGATCTATAAACTTCTTACATCCATTCTGAGAATCAAAATTAACAATCATATTAATAATAATTCTATTATGTGTGCCTCTCAGAATGGATGTAGGAATGGGGCCCGGGGTACTAAGGAGCTCCTCCTCATTGATATGGCTATTAGCCAACAAGCTCGCCGCAACCGTAAGGACCTGACGGTGTGGTGTGTGTGTAGTACTAGTAGCTTAGTGATATATAAAGGATTATTTAGTTTATTGTGAATGAGTAATAAACGGGCCTTCTAACTAACAACACGTATGTCTCATTTATCTCGCTCCCCGCACCTCACCTGATGGCGACCCTGCCAGCGCGTTTCACCTGTGCCGCGTTATATGTCCGGGTGTAAGTTTACAGGTGGGAACGCTCGTTCAAGTTCGATTCCGCAAACTCAGCGAAATGCCTGGGAATTGTTTCCGCCGCCGCCGTGCAGTGTGCATCACGATAACACTTAAGTGCGAACGATTGTTTTGTGAAAATTTATCGAAATTTAGTGAAAGTCACCATGGGTTCTAAGTGCTCAACCCAAGAGTCAGTAATTAACCGACAAAGCGCGAACGATGCCTCTCCACAGTCTTCACACGTATATACGAATAATATATTAGTCTCAACTCTTCTGGGTGTGTGCGGTGCCGCTCTTCTGTATCTCATCTACAAACAGTATAACAAGTGCCAGAAGACTCTGGTACAACGAGAGCTCCGGGAGGACACTTTCCGCAGGATACGGATGCGCCTGTCCGGTAGACGAGAAGGTAATCCAAGCCACGAGAATGATAGCTCCCCAGTTTAATATAACCAAGCAGTGACCGAGACCAGCAATGAATTAATTGAAAGCTCTAATCATGGAAGATAGAAGCATATTTTTTAAAGGGTGTGATTATCCACCATTAAGTTTAGTGGTCCGTTTAATGTAAGTTTTTTTTTTTAAATCGTATTTTACTGTGCCTACAGAAATATTATTTTAAGTTGATTGTGTAAGGGTCTAATGGAAGAAATAACTAAAATTTACGAACAATTGTTAGATATTCAAGTAAAATTAAGCAAATTGGGAAAACGTAGAGAAACTTATTCTAAATATGTCTTAGATAAAATTTCAAAGGCTAAAGAATTGTACGAAGATTATCAGATTATTGTGTTGCAATTAGATAAAGAAAGTAAAGTTGAATCCCTAGAAAATTTATGTGATAAGATAGAAACATTAATTACTAAAATTTTAGCTTATGAAACTTGTTTACCTCCTTGTGAAGAATTGTATGAGGAAAATACCACAATGGATAATTTCGATTTAAAAACTGCTGTATCCTTGATTCCTATAATGGATGGCAAGGAAGATACTACAGAAAAAATAATTAGTTGTATAGAATTGTATGAAAGTTGCTTACAGAAGCCAGAATGTAAAACATTACTTGTGACATTTGTTTTAAAAACTAGATTATCTAAATCAGCTAAATTGAAACTTAAGAGTGAATATTCCTCTTGTTCTGATTTAATAAATGATATGAAAGTTTATTTGTTAACACGAAAATCGTCAACTTCACTGTTAACCACGCTCAATAATATCTCGCAAAATGACATGTCCATATCGCAATTTGCCGAAAAAATTGAACAACTCTTTGTAGATCTTACCATCTCGCAGGCAAACTCAAATGAGAAATCTTATGAGGTGTTAAGACCTATTAATGAGCAGCTAGCTGTAAAGAAATTTGCGGATGGTTTGCGCAATAGGCGTTTAAGCACTATAATTGCAGCCCGCGATTATGTCAATTTCAAGGACGCAGTGCGAGCAGCACAGGATGAGGAATTGGCACAACCCTCAACATCAACTATGCTGAATATGAGGGGTAAGTTTTATAACAGATCATCCACCAGAGGACGAAATTTTAGAGGTCAAGGGCAACGGTACCACCGAGGTTACGGACCTCATACACCGTCTCAAGGTAATTATAATAATTCGTCTAAAAATAATTTTAATTTGCGTTATAATAACTTTCGAGGTCGTAATTTTCGTTCGAGTTCGAATCGAGTTCGAGCTACCAATAGTAGAGGTCAGCATCGTGTGTTAATGACTCAGCAAAATAGTGCTACTGAGACTGAAGAACACGTAGACTCTGAACAAAAGCAGTTTTTTCGAGGTTAATCGTAAATATGTTTTTACTTTTGACACTAGTATAGGATATGTATTTTTAGGATGTAATGATTATAGATATTCATGGTTATTAGACACAGGAGCTTCGATCTCCGCGATTAGTAGACATACATTATTAGAAAATGAGATTATTCATGACGAAAATATATCTATAACGGGTATAGGAGGAGAAATTCATGCTATAGGATATACATTCTTGACGCTATATACACCTAATAATGAGATGTTACGTCATAAATTCTTTGTATTTGATAAATTACCAATAAAATCTGATGGTATATTAGGGTATGATTTTCTTAAAAAATTTAAAAGTGTTCTAGATTTAGGTAAACAAAATATTACATTTAAATGTTTTCAAAACTCAAGCGAGTTAATCATTTATAAGTGCCCAAAAGTGTGTGAATCTTATTTGACGATTCCAGCACGTAGTGAATCAATTCATTACATAAAATTAAATCGTGCTATTACAGAAGATTGTGTTGTGTTTCCACAGGAGATAGGAAGTAATTTATTTTTAGCAGGATTGATTGTTAGACCAGTAAAAAATATTATACCCATTCAGATACTTAATACCGGAGATGACAATATTAACTTACCAATTTTTGACCCTGAAATTCATTTATTAAACGAATTTGATAGTTGTGAATTTAATAAATGTAATTCAAATTATAAGAGAGCTGAACAATTAATGTCGTTACTAGAATTAAATCATTTGAATAAAAATTCTTATGAATATAAAACAATAACTTCTATCTGTTCTAAATATACAGACATATTTAATTTACCAGGTGATAAGCTATCTTTTACAAATATATGTGAACAATCAATTAGATTGAAACCGAATAGCAGCCCAGTTTATATAAAACCTTATAGGTTACCAAAAAGTTCACAGCCTGAGATAAATAAACAAATACGAAAGATGCTTCATGATGATATTATAGAAGAAACAAAAAGTGAATGGTCTAGCCCTATTTTATTAGTACCTAAAAAGACTACTAAAGACACTTTAAATAAATCTTGGCGTTTAGTAATTGATTATAGAAAATTAAACGAACAAATTGAAGATGACAAATTTCCTTTACCTAATATAACGGAAATTTTGGATTCGTTGTCTGGTGCGGTTTATTTTTCGCATTTAGATTTGAGTAATTCTTACTATCAAGTAATTTTAAATGAAGATAGTAGAAAGGTCACTAGTTTCACTACAAGTACAAACCAGTATCAAATGAAACGCTTACCAATGGGTTTGAAAATCAGCCCCAGTTCTTTCTCACGTGTTATGACTTTAGCAATGGCAGGTCTTAACATGGAAAAATGCTTCATTTATTTAGATGACCTTGTAGTTTTTGGTAGATCTATAGATAGTCATAATAAAAACTTAATAGACGTTTTTGAACGACTTCGTCAAGTTAATTTAAAATTAAACCCAAACAAATGCAATTTTTTGCAAACAGAACTATTGTATTTAGGTCATGTAGTTTCAAAGAATGGAGTTTCACCAGACCCAAATAAAATAAAAACAGTTCAAAATTATCCGGTCCCAAAAAACTCAGATGATGTTAGACGTTTTGTAGCCTTTTGTAATTACTATCGGAAATTTATTCGTAATTTTGCAGAAATTACATTACCATTAAATCATTTGTGTAGGAAAAATGTATTATTTGAATGGTCACCACAATGTGAACATAGCTTTATAACTTTAAAGAAAATGTTAATATCACCACCTATTTTAGAATATCCAGACTTTACAGAAAACAATGAATTTATTTTACAAACAGATGCTTCGGGTATAGCAATTGGAGCAGTATTGTGTAACAGCAATATGCGACCCATAGCTTACACAAGCAGACCTTTGAATAAGGCAGAGAGGAACTATCCCACTATTCAAAAGGAACTTCTTGCTATAGTGTGGGCAATCAAGTATTTTAGGCCATACCTTTTTGGGAAAAAGTTTACTGTATTAACCGATCACAAACCTTTACTTTATTTATTTGGTATGAAAGATCCGTCTAGTAGACTATTAAAGTTTCGTTTATTGTTAGAAGAATATGACTTTGAAATTAAACACATTCGAGGAAAAGATAATATAGTAGCAGACACCTTATCACGAATTATAACATCCGATGAGTTAAAAAGCATAAATAATAATATAGTTACTGTAATGACTAGAGGACAAAAACGAAAAATTGAGGAGGAACAAGTGAAGAGTGTTGAGGAGAATGATGTTACTCATAATATTAATACTGACAATCAGTCTGATCAACTGAAAGTCGTAGAAATATTAAGGATACCAAATCAATTCGTAGAAATGTTATTAGTTAAAAGTGAAATAATAAAAGAACTTAAAATTAAAAATAAAATACTTCTAGACGTAGAATGTTTTAATTTTGATAATGAAAAGAAAATAATATACATTAATACGGACTTTAGATTGCAATTTACGCGAGCCGAATTTGTAACAAAGTTACGTAATTTTTGTAAATTGATAGACGTAAAACAAATATGCATTATAAAGAATGATGAAAATGAGTTTTTCATCAAAGACATAATTAAAGCATTCAAAGAAAAAGATATATGGACCGGTCCACGACTATGTGTCTTACGAGGAGTTAAAAGAATTGATTCCGATAACGATAAACAATTTATTATCAATGATTTTCACCTACTACCAACTAGCGGCCATGCTGGGGTACGTAGGATCGTTAATAATATTAGACGTCAATATTACTGGCCAGGATTAGAAAAAGATGTGATAGACTTTGTACGTAAATGCCAGAAGTGTCAAGTAATGAAACACTCATGCAACGTTAAAGAACCAATGGTAATCACTACCACGGCAACTACAGCGTTAGAAAAAATATATTTAGACTTAGTTGGTCCCTTGGATAGGGATATAGATAACAATGTCTATATTCTTACATTGCAATGTGAGCTTACAAAATTCATTGAAGCTTATCCACTTAGAAATAAGGAAAGTATTAGTGTAGCTAGAGCGTTAGTTAATAATTTTATTTTAAGATTTGGAGTACCGAAAACAATTGCTACAGATCGAGGCAGTGAGTTCATAGCAGCCACAATGACAGAGGTTTGTAATATTTTAGGTATAGAAAAAATTCATTCCACAGCATATCACCACGAGTCTATTGGATCTCTGGAAAATGCACACAAACATTTAGGTTCATTTCTTAGAATACAATGCGACAAACATCCATAAACATGGAGTCATTGGTTACAGTTTTGGTGCTTTTCGTATAATAACACTGTCCATACCTCAACAAAATATACTCCGTTTGAACTTGTATTCGGTAAAACATGTCAACTTCCCTGTAGAATTAATCCTATGGTACAACCGTTGTATAACCCTGATAACTATAGCTTAGAATTAAAATATAGATTGGAATTAGCTCAAAAAGATGCTCGTGAAAATTTACTTAAAACAAAAGAATGTAGAAAAATTAGCTATGATAAATGTTTAAATTCGAAATTTTATATGAAAGGCGACTTAGTCTTAGTTAAAAATGAAAATAGTAGTAAATTAGATTGTTTATATAATGGTCCATTTACAGTCCTAGAAGTTAATGATCCAAATATAACTATATCTGTAAACAATAAACCTGTAATAGTTCATAAAAATAGAACTAAACCTTTTTTTTACTAGTTAAGTAAATACTTATGTTTTTTTATTATTATGTAATGTGTAATGTAATTTTTTGTTTTTCTCAAATGTGAAATTTTTATTGATTTTGTAATAGAAGCTAAAAACGTTATAAAACGTACCGTAAAGGTTAAAATAAAACAAATATGTCTTAATATTTTTTGTACTGAAAAAAAAAAAGTACTACTATTGTATTCTTTTTTTTATATTTTCACCCCCGTGGTGTGGTGTGTGTGTAGTACTAGTAGCTTAGTGATATATAAAGGATTATTTAGTTTATTGTGAATGAGTAATAAACGGGCCTTCTAACTAACAACACGTATGTCTCATTTATCTCGCTCCCCGCACCTCACCTGAACGGCATGTTGGATAGATTATAAGAAAGCGTTTGACTCCGTGCCACATACATGGCTTTTGAGGGTGCTGGAGTTGTATAAAGTGAATGCAACTCTATGTACCTTCTTAAAGTCATGCATGGGGCAATGGAGAACGGTTCTTTTCTATCCAGTGTGCGTGCTTGTAACAGTTGGGTCATGCCACTCTTGATGTACTCCTTTGGCATACTCAAGTGGACTCAGACTGAACTCGATACCATTGATAGGAAAGTCCGGACTCAGTTGACTGCATTTCGAATGCATCATCCACGGTCGTCAGTCATGAGATTGTACATCCCGCGGAAATGTGGGGGTCGAGGATTTTTAAATGCTAAGACCCTTCATAATCGCGAGGTGTGCAATCTCAGAGACTATTTTCTTAAGTCCAACGTGGATATGCATCGTGATGTAGTCAACGTGGATGTCGGGCTCACCCCGCTCGGTTTGGCTAAGGAGAACTGGCATAGGCCTACAGTTATTGGCACTGATAGCCGCAGGGAGGTATGGCAGAGTAAGGAGCTACATGGCAGGTTCTATCGGGCCCTCCACAGGCCCGAAGTAGACCTATTAGCATCTGTATCCTGGCTACGTTTCGGTGACCTTTTTGGGGAAACCGAAGGTTTCGTCTGTGCAATTGCTGACGAAGTTATCAAGACGAATAACTACCGGAAGTATATCATGAGGGATGGCACAGTTGACATCTGTCGAGCGTGTCACCAACCTGGTGAATCCCTCAGACATATTACTTCCGGTTGTTCTCGTCTTGCTAACGGCGAGTATTTGCACAGACATAATCAAGTAGCCAGGATAATCCATCAGCGACTTGCTCTGAAATACAACCTTGTGGAATTTGAGGTGCCTTACTATAGGTATGTTCCTGAGCCAGTTCTAGAAAATAGTCATATCACATTGTACTGGGATCGATCTATCATCACTGATAGGACTGTTGTAGCCAACAGGCCTGACATTGTGGTGATAGACCGATCCGAACGCCGAGCATTGATTGTCGATGTCACCATTCCTCATGACGAGAATCTCGTGAAAGCTGAGAAAGATAAACAGATCAAATACTTAGACTTGGCTCACGAGGTTGTCGACATGTGGAATGTTGACTCAGCAATCATTGTACCGATAGTCGTGTCAGTCAACGGACTGATAGCAAAGAGCCTCGACCAACACCTGAAGAGGCTCGGGTTAGACGGTTGGATCAAGGGCCAGATGCAGAAGGCAGTGCTCCTTGATACGGCGCGCATCGTGAGGAAGTTCCTTTCTCTGGAGCCCTAACCACCGGTAGCTTGGTCCTTGTATCCGATACCGGTGGGACACTACTCTTTATATTTTTAAATAGATGTTTGTTTTTTATTTTTCTATATGTATTTAAAAATATAATTTGTAAGTTTTTTAAATGAATAAAGAGGATAATAATAATATAAGGTAATAAATACATACATATAATAGAAGTGGTTCAGAAGAAGTTTTTACGTAACATAAATTATAAATTGTACCGTTTCAAACTTCCCTATCAACAGTTACTTTAGGAGTACAACCTGATGAGCTTGGAGTCAAGACGTAATCTACTCCATGATGTTGCATGGTATATGCTATAACAGATTTGACTGCAATGATATCAATAACCAGCTATGTTACGCGTTGCCCAGAACTGTATTGCAGCGGGAGGTGCGCGTGCCGCGGCTGTTCTATTTGCAAACTCATACTTTAAATTTAAAGAAATGGCAACTAAAGTTTTAAGGTCCTCACAGTAATCTACTGTATAATAGTCATACTGCTACTTTATAATTTGACACTGAGCTCGAGTCGCATGCTTATCTACTCAGATTAGTACAATAATATTACTTTGTGGACATTGATGTGGGTTGAGCGTTTACCTAACAGAAATATGTACTGTGAACTTCTTATATCATTGTATAACGCATACGCATACTGTTAAATGTTCCAATAAATAAATAAATTACTATTAGGGACCCAAGTTTAGTGTTGGTAGCTTAGTGGTTAAGGAGTCGGCCCTACGATCAAAAAGTTCCGGGTTCGAATCTTGGACATTACACTACCGACGTGAACCCGCTCCTTGCACAAGCAATTTAGCTTAGCTGGAAGAGTTAGAGGGAATATTAGTAATTTCGATTGTAATATTCCTTTAAAAAGAATACTAATTGAAACGTATGAATAAAGTCTGTCTTTTTCACTGAATCATGAATATCAAAGCATGAATGAGACTTAAACCCCTTTATTGATGCAGAATATATCAAAAGAGAACAAGGAATCAAATAGCACGAAAGATGAACAAATTTTAATAATTATGTAAGTAACATAAAATCTGAATAAAAAGAGTGTAACACTGTTGGTGTGAAAAATAATACTGCAAACATCATTATAAATTTCACTGGTATATTAGAAGTACAACACGCCCGTAAATCCCAGAAGCCGAATTGCCATCAAGCGGACGGTGAACAGCATTATCCTTTAGTTGCTTTTTACAACACCCACAGGAAGAGCTGAAGTAGTCCTATTCAGCTCAAAGTGTAGACAAATATTAGCCAACTAGATCAATGTGTCTAGGAAACTAATCCAACATAAACGACACAGCTGTTTCCAATTTTGTACCCAAATTTGCAAATGAATTTCCGTACGATTTACAGCGGAAATATGTAAATGTTTGACAAAGGGGTTGTAGCAGTGGTATCAATCGATAGCGTATAGCGGGCACGTTATCTGCCCACCCTGCACTAACATAAACTTGATGCTAATAGATTATGTTAAACTTGGGGCTTATCGTTGCGAACGAGAAATGAATAGTTTTTTGTGCAGAATCAGAAGAAAAAACATATTTATTCTGAATAGCGTAGATAACAACGATAAGATATATATAACGAATCAAACGTATTTTATAATAAAATGAAAAAAATTATGGAGGAGAATGACATGTTGCGCTGAACCCAAATAATTGGGACAATACTATACAGTAAAATCTATGAATATTGATTGGTTAAGCTTAACTAATATATTAAACATATGTGTACCCAAGTCTATTATACCAAAATAGCGGTTAGAAGAGTTTGCAGCAATATAAAACAGTAAATGTAAAACAAGAATGAGAAATTCGAAACTTGACCCCTTCGACTCATTGCAAAGACGGGCGTTGAGGCTCGTCGACAATCCCATACTTACAAGCGATGTGGAACCTCTCAGCCTCAGAAGGGACTTTGCCTCGCTGTGTATGTTCTACCGCCTATACAATGGTCTGTGCCCAGATGAATTATTTGACATGATGCCCACCGCTACATTCTATCATCGCACCACTCGCCATAGGCAGGGAATTCATCCTCACACATTGCGACCGGAAATGGTGAGCACCGTGCGTTTTAAAAGGAACTTTATTCCACGCACGCTCAGGTTGTGTAATGAACTTCCTGCCGTGGTTTTCCCAAGCGACTATAATATGGGGTTCTTCAAGAAGGGTATTAGAAGGTACCTACAGGGTCGGTAGCATGATTGTGATGCCCCTGGTGTTGCAAACGTCCATAGGCCACGGTAACCACTTCCCATCAGGTGGGCCGTGTGCTTGTCTGCCACCTAAGTGGTATAAAAAAATACTTATAAAATCCAGTATGTTCATTTGCAAGAATTTGACAAGGAGTGAACTTCAAAAACCACCATACTTTCCTACCATATTCCACATTGTAAAAATGTTTAGATATCTTTGATAAGTTAATCGTTTAGAAGTTATTAAAGTAATTATTGTTCAGATGGTATTAGTAAATTATAGCGTGTGTGCAACTTATTGACATTGTGACTGTTCACAAGTTTTTGGTCACCTGGCCTACGAGCTTATTCTACTTCCATTTAATCATTTCGTACAGGCCCTCCAAAAAAAATTTATGTAGCGTTAATTAATCGCTACACCACTTTTTATTGAAACAAAAGTTATATCGATTTGCTCTCGATTTACTATCGTTCCTCAGTCCACCAACGCAATCTGTCGAGCGTATGCAGTTGCTAACATAATTAGTATGCAATTGCTGGTCCGCTGTCAAAATATATGACTTTGCCCGTTGTATATCACCACTAACAGATTACGTTATCTGTTTACAACTGGCCGTAGTTAATACGTCTGTCATTAGTAGGTTCATAAACTTTTAAGAGATTGCGGGTAGCCTTAAATGGTAGAAGTTTTGTTAATTGACTAACATTAGTGGCAGCTGTAATGGTAACCCACGGCCGAGACTTTACATCTAGCTTATTATTAGTCGAGTTGATGTAATATTGATGTGACTATTAGAAAAGCAGAAAAGAATAAAATCATAACACATAGCTACCTCTTCGGGAATATACAGACATGGGTATATACCAACCTGCTTCGATTTTAGGAATCAGTTTATTACTGCAAAGCAATGGAGAATCGGTTCGAGTCTTTAAGCCTGGGATTAACTTTGGTTGGAAGAAATGGCGACAGACTCGCGAATGCCCCTTTGACTTAAGGGATAAATCTACATGAGCATGATCCGGCCTGCCGTCCTGTATGGATCGGACAGCTGGCCCGTAAAGCTGACGGATAAAAGACGGTTGCATGTAGCCGAGATGCGAATGTTGAGATGGATGTGTGGTGTGACGAGAATGGACAAGATTAGGAATGAATATATTGGTGGAAGTTTGAAAGTAGCACCAATCACGGTAAAGTTACGAGGAAATCGATTGACCTGGTTCGGACATGTAATGCGTAGGGATGAAAATGTCTTATGGAAGGCATTTACTACCGAAGTGGATGGCTACAAGGGAAGAGGAAGACATAAAAGGAGGTGGATGGACTGTGTGAAAGATGATATGGTTAAGAAGGGAGTGAATGTTGAGATGACTGCAACTAGAGATGAATGGAAGAAAGACATATGTTGCGCCGACCCCAAATAAACTTGGAAAAAAGAGGATGATGATGACCCATTTTTGTCTATTCCTGAATCCATATTTCACCAGCTGTTTTCAGTTTTCACGTAATAGTAACTAGTAGTGTAGCTTAGTAGTGCGGTGCGTCATAACCCTACTGTGCCGACAGTGAATAAGGGGATAAAAATTCCAACGGCAGTGCGTTCTGGCAGGAGCGAGTGCAACACTATTTCTGGTAGATTACTCACAGGAAAACCCTGTGAGACTTTTTTCCACAGGGATCCTATTCTGGGGCTGGTAAATCTTCAGAGCCCAAGGTACCCTTACTTGTAAATTGGCGCACTCACTAAATGGAAAAAAGATAGTGCTAAGGTGTCCGTCTCAGGATTGGCAGATAAGACGGTATTCGCCTCCAAAAAGTCTCGGAGTAGATGAACAGATCTCTGCCTTCAGAGTAACTACAAATCCTTGAATGTAACTGGGAGTTACTCGTTGCGTTGTAAACGATGAATTTTTTATATACAGGAATAGAACCTGAGTCCATGAGAATTCTTACTACTATCGATCTGCTACTATCGATCTTATTTTATTTTTGGTCCCACGTAATAGACAGAACCCAAATCACAGCATTAATAAAACCATGTATATGCCATCCTAATTCAGGTGCTTCGTATCTAATGAAGTCAGCACTATTAGCGCATATGCAAGGTGTATGAAAACGACAGTTTATCGTCACTGCTACGGTTGAACGCTGTATCTGTTAGGATGTGGTAAAGACACAGTGACAGAATAGAAGCGATTTTAGAATCTTTTGCTAATATTTTGATTGTATTATTGTATTTTGATAATTTTATAGGAATAAGTGTAAATGCCCGAGAATCAAATGTGAATATATCAGGTAAAGTAAGCATTCTGTTTTATAGAATTTTGAGGTAATACATAGGCACATATTTAGGGTCACTAGATGACAAGTAAATGACTAACTTTAGTTGACCTCGAAGTTTTGCATCACCAAAGAATATGCATCGAGTTGTGTCTGCAAGGGATGGTAAGACATGGAAAAAACGAGAATAAGACTATTGGAGATATTCTCGTCTTGTACCATCTCAAACTGAACAGTCATTTGCAGTGAGTAGGTTCATAACTTCTTTAAGGCACCTAGCTCATGCTGGGTGCCTTAAAGATGTTATTATTACGTTACAATCCCTTAGTGAAAAGAATGTTGCATCTGAAGGGTATACAACATAAAAAGAAAAAGAAATCTACATTAAAACTCAATTGGCAATAGTGATTTCATTCACATGGCATTAATATCCGAAATAAGCCAATTAAAATTTAAAACACAAAGTGTAAAACAAACAAAATCTAAAATTAAACAAGATTTACGAGTTTTTGTAAGTAAATTGAGTTAATCCGGCCAATGTTTAAAGCATTTTAAACAAAAATATTATGTTTCCTTCCTTGATTAAAAGTCAATTCATCTCGGGCACTTTAAGGAAAATCGAGCTTAAAGAATTCTGCCATTTTTTGCTTGATGTTAGATGATTTAGGGAATTTTTGTGTACTTGTATTGTTTTTGGAGTTGAATTAAAAACGGATTAACAAATTTTAAAAGCCTTCACCCCTAAACTTTGCTATGGAGAGGCTTAAATGATTAAGTACCATTCTTTTATAATATTGTAAAGAATTGTGATGGAAATTATATGACCAGATAAGAATAGACGATATTATTATAATCCCATTGAGACAGCTAAAAATAATTGTATAGAGGCGGCAAAGGACAGCTACCTTTTTGTTATTTATCCTATCTAAACCACCATGCTGAACAGCATTAGTTCGCCTTAATACCGAGCATGACATACAGTGTATCTCATATGAATTTGAACAGCATTGATTTATGGCTGAATACAAATGTTTTTCGTTTATACGATTATGTTTATTTGCATTAATAGATAGATATATATTATTAAAATTATTGTCCACATTCAAAATCCCATAAGTACACCCATAGATATACAAAGCAAGTAACTAAGTTAGAAGAATTGAATGTGTTAATAAATTCGCTCTTCTCTTCAACTGAGCAGAAAATATGCTTTAGAATGTTTTTATAATGACCTTTACGTTTAGTTGTAGATAAGCTACAGCCGACATGATCCATTCTTCAGCCAACCCTTCTCCGCTAATCTCTCTACTATCCTATAGCCTTAACCCTAAAATTTACGAGGATACAAGACAGCGACGTAATAACACCAAATTGCCATCAAATTGTCGCCGCTCCGAGCCAATTTACTGGCTCGTTGTATAACAACACGCTGTATAACCCGTTTTGTACCTCCTCGTGTACCTCCGTCGAGCACGTTATGGTGAAAAGCTCCATAATAGAGAGACAATCTGTGAAGTTTCATTTCATTTCAAGATGGTACAGAGTTTCTTGTTTTTGTGTGGCTTTTGGTAGCTCAAATGAGGCAGTTTAAAATGAGGAAGTACTACCCTTTAAAATAATTGTACCTTAAATAGCATAACAGTGAAGATTTCATTTCATAAAGTTTTTTTACCCGACTGCCAAGAAGGATTATGTTTCTCGCGCGTATTTAGTATGTTTGTAATGTTCTTTAATATTTCATATCTTCTGAACAACCGTACGGATTTCAATGATTCATGACACAAATGAAAGGGTTTTATTGCCCAAGTGTTCTTTAGTACATAAAATAGGTACAAATTTATATGTTTAAAGTATATATATATATATATGTTTGGTTTTGACGCCAAAATATATGTGGTAAAATAAAATAAAAAATATTTTCACTCAAATTTATCGAGTGGGGTATCAAAGTTAAGGCACTTAGAAGACGATTACAAAAATACCTATATGTCACAATGAAAAAGTATAAAATAAAATAAATTATGAAAAACAAAAAACCCGACTGATGCTATAAATACCGAAACAAGCTTCATAGCTGGCGGTACCCATTTGCAAATCTCAATTCAGATGAAAATTAATGGGTACCGCCCGGTATATTTTTGTAATCGTCTTCTTATTGCTATAATTTTGATACCCCACTAGATAAATTTGAGTAAAAACTTTTTTTACCACTTAAATTTTGGCGTCAATTTATGTACCCAAGAATACTTGGGCAATAAAAACGTTTCACTTTATGTAAATCTTTAAAAAAAATTAACGTGTAATAAATTTTTCATCATCATCATCATCATTATGGAGACGTATTTTCCTGATTCCACCCGAGGCCACGATGAACTCAGAGCTCTGGGTTCGCCTTCCGGTTCTTTCTCCTCCACTATTCAAGATCTTGGGCATCCATGGCAAGGAGACCATTGGTACGCATGTTACCCTCCTTCATGTTAGTAATATTTTCTTCATCCGAGTATAAATTCTGGTTGCATCAAGATCAAAGTATCTGTTTTCTAAACGGCTGTATTATGATAAAAAACATACATGCAAATTTTCAAGGAAAATAAGTTTCTCACGGTAAAGAACTACACAAAATAGAGCTCACAAAGACAAAAGTGTCAGATATATGTAGAAAAATTGTAGTAATGTTAGGAAACAAAGGCACAAAATACAAAACTCAAAATGGCGTCTACAGACTTAGTTGAACACCTGCCTGCATACATACGATACTTCGCACAAAGGTTTCCATCATTTGAGATATATCTGTACATAAAAGGTAGGTGAAGTGTATCGAGTAAATCTCTGTTCCTATCGACTAGTCAATGCTACTGATACGATCGCGTTACGCCGGGATGAGCTACGGACAATGATTACTGAAATACTGGATAGGAAGCGTTCGAGAAGAAATTGCTAGATAAAAGCTAAAGACACCCCACGAAAGTCTGAATGAGTTAAATAAAGTGTTACGGCAGAATGGGCAATTCAAAGTTGGATTTAAATGTCTACTAGGATTATATCTTAGGGCAAATACATACATATATACAAACATAAAAATATTTTTAAAGTAAAATAATAAAAAAAAATATTGTTCTGAACATAAAAAAATTTAAAATTTTGTAGCGTACGCAATTCATTGCTGACTATATTTTGAAAAAGAACAAGTGCTGTATTTGCTAGTATTTTTGAAGAGACAACCCTTGACACACAAAAAAAATAATGTACCTTAATAACACTAAAGAGTAATGTTTCTTCAGTCTCTTTGTGCAATAAACATACAATTTTGGTAACAGTTTAAATTTAGTCTGTGATACCATTGATCTACGAAACTCAAAATCACGCCACAGAATTACGCTAGGTAGACACAGTTGTTACCCAAAACTAGTAGTCCCAATATATTAACATTTATACCTTAATGCCTATCCACATCCAATTAATCTTAGGCCAGACCCTTTAGACAAGTGGATCTCCACTTTGAGCTGTTCGAATTCGAATAATGCGTTTGCAAGAGCAGTGATTGCTTACGATTTGGTAAGGATTGCAACGGATTAGAAAGAGCCTGTTGTATGGACGACAAGTCTAGATTCGAAATTGTCCATGGTCTAGGGCAAAAATCGAGAAAATATCGAATTGAATTTCGATTATGAAATTAGTTTTCTAAATAATTTCATATCTCGAAATATTCTTTGAATGATAATTTAAATACACGATTAAAACCTAGTGAATAATCGGGTGTCGTTTTTTGTTTTCAGATTAATGAAGTTTGTGTTGTGGTTTATGAATAGTGTAAAGTTGAAGATTTATAATTTATTAGTGTCAAAATCCTCCTGCCTCCCATATTTATTGTGATTCAGTGCAATGGAATCCCTCACAATCAGACTTATTTCAATAGTATAATATTAATTTATAATTTTAGTTTAATAGTTAATATTGTAATCATGATCGTTAATGTGATTTCCACAAGGACATTGAATTGTTTAACTAATAATGTAATAAGTTAAGAAAATCACGTCCCGCTTGTTCATGACCGCCATAGTTAAGATAATGTTATTTTATAAATTTAAATTAAGTCAAAAGATAGCATGGAATTAGAGGCTATCGGAATCGACTCGTCTTATCTCGCTCTGTTTGTGTTCATTAAAAGACCTAATGGTCGACACTGATCCAATAGTTAACACTTTCGAAAAAAACCTTTATTGTAAAGAAAAGTAATTATCTAGTTTACTTGACTACTTACTTAAAAGACATCTAATGGCATATATAATATATGTTCAAAATTTCGCAACACTGTTATGAGTAAATATTGAATTTTCGCCAGTTGTATCTTCAGATTTTTGTTAAGGGTAGGAATTTTTAATAGGTATGATATTATATTTATTAATAATGATTATCACTATTTTTAGTACAGATGTTAAAAATTATGTAACTTGTTGACCTACGTAGACAATGAGCAGTTTTCTAGTAGGTATTTATAGCATTCCTAAAGACGCTCTAGATGGCGCGGCCGGCACTTTTGGTAAGACTTTCAGTAGGTACTTTACTTTAAGTACTTTTTCAGCTGACGACTAGCCTTGTCCACATCTATTCTTAAAGCCCTAATCCATTGATTTCGTTGTGTAATATGTTATGGAATCATGTCATTTTATAAAAAAAAGAAAAAGAAATATGACTCTTCCTGACATCTATTTCTCGATGTGAGCAACTAACTGCTTTAACGACACAACAACACTAAAGATACGAACAGATGGCGTTGTCACAAAAAAATACCGAGCGAAGCTCGGTCATCCAGGTACGTATTATTAACTAAAATTATGTAGGTATCAACTTTTTGAGGTTACTATGTTACATACAAACTTCAACGCTTCAGAAACAGCAATCAATCAAATTAAGACATTCGGTCAGTTCATGTTCAAGTTCAGTACCAAAAGCTATGCTAGCGCCATCTCTGATGATTTTAAAAACCAAGTGATTTTAATACCTACTGGAAAACTGCTCATTGCCGTATTTTTATGGTTAGATTTTCTATCAGTTTTATGTGATTATCGAC
The DNA here is from genome assembly GCA_949126895.1 of Eilema caniola. Lineage (NCBI taxonomy): Eukaryota > Metazoa > Arthropoda > Insecta > Lepidoptera > Erebidae > Eilema > Eilema caniola. Next base: position 22,829,682 of record OX421479.1, on the reverse strand, counting down.
TATTGGTGTTTACCATGTTTACCATGTGTATAATAATTATATATAAAGTAGAAATATGTTGGTTTATAAAGATTTTATCTGCTAATGTCTAAATTAAGAGAAGTTTTAAGACCATTCTTTTTTTAAAAATATGTGTAATTTTGCAGACTGAAGTTTGATTGGTCCTTAAAATGTCTACCATTGGCGCTTTTACCTTACTTAACTAGTCGATATTTCTTCTTGCATTAATCGAGATATCTCGAATCATCTTCAACATCAACATCATTAACTCATTCTCATCATCATCAATAAATGAAGATACAAACAAATGAAGACATGGCTTAAAGGTCTTGTTACCATGCCAATAATATTCATAAAAAAAACCAACTGTCATTCGTTTTGTTACACGAAATTTGTTTTGAGTACCTATACAATACCGAATACGTCCATGGTTTTGCCACTCTGAAATGTGAATACTGAAACATAACATTATATGTTGAAAAAAAATCTCAACGTTGATCCTAGCTTAAATATTGAGACTGAACGCAGAATGGACTGGACTACAAGTCTGTGCCATGCAGTATTGTATGGTTGGGCACAGTCATAGCCCAAAAGCAGAGGGCAAGGCATACTCGTCGTTTCACTGAAATGGTTGTTTGTTATTAGACAGTGGTGGTATCTAAAAGTGGTAAATTTATGTCCAATCATACTAGCATGTTAATATGTAGTGCAACTATAATAACTATTAGTAACTATAATAGTCTGGTTTTTATAATCGAGGATTATTTTACCCACAATGAACAACAACACAATGTGGTGTAGGAATTAAAAATTTGGCATAATCTCTTTCACATTTATAACCTTCTGTGTGTATGTATAATGTATTTGTGGCATAGGAAAACCCCTTAAAAATAGTTTTATTTCAATTTATAACATTCACATAAAATTTCGACAAATTTAAAAAATATTGAAATGCATAACCATTGATACTTCATAAAAAAAATCGATTGTCATATTAAATCACATAACTACAACTTTTAAAAGGAAAGTTATTTGTTGGACAGGGTATAAATGTATGGTTGGTAGTAGCAACAATTAAGGCAATATGAATATAAAGTAATATTAATTAGGTATGTTTTACTTGCAGATGAAGAACACACCAAATATGTCATCCATGCTGGCAAAGAGCTGATCGAATAACCTCAAAATAATGTGCAATTTATATATCTGTCATCTATATATTTCATATGAGACTAATGACTATAGCGGAGAAGCTATGAATCCATACTGCTGCAGCTGTATTGTAGGCAAAGGACGGAGAGTTGCTGTGGTCATGTAATGACAATTATTTGGTTCTTAAACTGGGCAAGATATGAAGCCAATATTAATCCAGCAACGGTTTTAGTACCTACACATTCTGTGAATATATGATGCAGATTATTAAAAAATTATAATTAAAATGAATGTTTCATTTATATTAATCCGCTAAATGTTCTTGTTAATAAAAGGTGTTGTGTGAACCTGGATAAAACTTTATTAGAAAAATATGTCAATAGTAGTTGTTACGTTCATGCTTAACAAAATCTCTAACAAAATGCACAATGTCCTGTATATATTATTATATATAGAAAACAGTAGTATATTTATGAGTCACTTAGGTGAAAGACAAGCACACGGCCCACCTGATGGAAAGTGGCTACCGTGGCCTATGAACGGTGAACATGTGCAACAGCAGAGGCGTCACACTCGCACTGCCAGGAACTATATTACACACATTATTCGAGTTGTAATGGTTGTCGTTAATGATGATGAAAAATGCCTATGTTGTTTTAGAGGATTTGTGAAGGTTTACAGGCTTCTAAAGAGATATGGAACCAACACAAAAAATCATAATTCACTGTAATATCACTAATATCCCACTTTCCTACTCTTGTGTGTAACCTAAAGAAATGCGGTCTAATAACTAACGAGTAATATTTTTTTTGTGACACATTTGCCACACTTCGTCATTATACGCAACCCTTTTCAAACAAACTTCATGCATTTTACTAAAAATGCAAGCATATGTTTAACAAACACTCGCCATTTTGTAAAAAATAAGCAATCCGTTCAACTGCTGGGGCAATCGTGACGAATTATTTGTAGCCAAGCGTATTACGGCTTGTCAAACGCCCTGTCTCTCCAAATGACCGGCAAGTCCTCTAATATTGTCTATGATACTGGTGAAAAAAGCCATTTTCAACCTATTCTAATCAATCATATGACAAGAACCTAAGCTAGCCAAGGGACTCGCTCAGTCAATGGAATAGAATAGGATAAAATAAATCAATTTATAGGAGTAAAATATTATTATGTTCATGATTTGTGATTTGATTCAACAAATATAATTATGCGCAACCTGCAATAGCCTAATTTTATGCATTTTATAAAAAAATAAATAAAAATACACCGTCATTTATATCAGCTGATCAAAAATTCGCCATTTTGTAGCGTTATCTCCGGCTTTTTATTAACGCTGGTGGAGCGTCCATTTTTGACGATTGTCAGTCGTATTCGTTCATGAAAGTAACATCGTGGCTACCCATTATATTGCTCCTCGCCGTTGGCTACCCAATTAGTCGTAAGCGTATGTCAGTTCCATACATTTCATAATCTATTCGTGTTTCGAATGGTTTCATCATGGCTAGCTTGCTGTAGATAATAATGTACTTCTCGGTCGTTGCAATCGATTGGACTGCTTGTAAATTCGGCTTGGCTTCCAATTTTAAGTTCTATCCGTTGAATCGTGTTGCAAGTTGTAAATCCCATTCATGTGTCATTCTATTCTATGCGTTTCTACTGACGATCGTGCCACTTGTCTAGAACCCCAGAACCGTTATCAGAGCCCGATTCAGGCGCTTTACCTGAAAGAACGGTTTCCATTTATTTCCTGTTTTCCCAAGACGTGTTTCGCAATTTTTTCACAAGAGATTTTCTGCTCGCAAATGTTGAAAATCTTTTATTTTTTACTTTAATCTTCATCCTGAATCCAAGAGGTGTTGGAGATTATAGGATTAGCAAATGCTACCCGCAGTTGCTTGATACTGGCTGAGTATCTCACGAGGGTAAGAATGAAATAATTAATTTCTTTTAAAAGTTTCCTCATATTATGTAGACAAAATGTCTAGATTTAAATCATCTCGTGAAAATGACTTAACCTCGCTTAATGAAGAGTTGAAGGCAAAGTCTCAGGAAAGAGGGTCACCATTATATTATACCGTTATATAAATACAGTTATCGTATCACACTTATTCTTTGTCAGCCCGTGACACCGCCCAATGACACCACTGGTAATATCACCACTGGTTTTTCAGTTTCAGACGATTACAATAGTTTTGGTACAATAACCAGTCATTTCGTAAGCGTGCAGATAAAGCTCAATATCACTAGTTCGAATATTGTAAGTGGCAGAAAAAAATCGAAAATTGAGCCTCAAACACACAGGCGCGTTATTATCGGTCGATAGTACCGCTGACGCGTTATTGACATATTTGTTTCAGTACATTTTTTTTCACGCCTTCCCTCCTCTTCATCCTCATGGCAGCGCATAATTACAGTAGATTGGTCTACACAGCGGCAAAAAACTCTCCCTCGAGCTCGCTATTTGAGGTGGAGTCCACGAACATCTGTGGGCTCCATACAAACCTCAACGCCGTCCACCAACACCTGGAGACGGCGATACCAGCAATGCTGTTTCTTACGGAGACACAAATACGCCGCCCTGATGACACGACCTACTTACTCTACCCCGGCTATGTCCTTGAGGAGAATTTCCGCGCAAAAGCCGGGGTGAGCGTGTTTGTTAGGGCGGATGTTTGTTGTCGCCGTTTGCGCTGCCTAGAGGACCCATCCTTTTCCACCCTTTGGGTACACATAGACCATGGCTCTACGAGTCAGATCTATGTGTGCTTTTACCGCTCCCATACAGGAGATGCCGAGACAACTCGACTCTTTGAATACCTGAGTCAGGCGGCAGATGATGCGCAAGAGCGGTTTCCGAACGCTGAACTGGTGTTTTTGGGGGATTTTAACGCCCACTACGAGATCTGGTTGGGCTCCGCCAAAACAACCCACGCGGGAAGAGCCGCCCATGCATTTGCTCTGGCGCATGACCTGACCCAATTGGTACACGAGGTCACTAGGATACCAAAAAGGCCGGACCATGAGCCCTCTCTGCTAGACCTTCTGCTGACGAGTCGCCCGGACCAGTACAGTGTTTCGGTGAGCGCCGCTTTAGGTGAATCCGACCATTGTCTGGTCCGTTCCGAGGTGCCCATTTTAGCGCACCCACGTCCCGTGCAGGGGAAGCGACGTCTCTGGCACTACTCGACAGCGGACTGGGATGGACTGCGTGATTATTTTGCGTCTATCCCGTGGGTTGAACGCTGCTTTGAAGGTAAGAACCCATCTGAGGCCGCAACTGCTGTCGCCGGTGAGATCAGTCTGGGCATGGAATATTATATCCCCTACACTGATGTCGCCGGTGTCCGCAGGGCGCGCCCCTGGTTCGGGCGCGAGTGCGCGGAGGCTGTTAATCATAAACAGTCTGCGTACCGCGCTTGGATCAGGGCGCGCGCTACGTGCGATCCCAACGTGGGCCACTTCAAGGCGGCGTACAACAGAGCCACAAAGGCCTGCAAGAGGGCTTATGTCAGAGCGGATGCCCAGCGTATAGCGCGGCTTGGTCAGGAGCTAGTAGAGCATCCCACGGGCAGCCGTGGCTACTGGCGACTGGCCAAAGCCGTGCAAGCCAACTTCTGCCAGCCTTCGCTGCCCCCGCTGCGCAATCCCGATGGATCCCTGGCCCATGAGCCGCAAGAGAAAGCAAATTTACTGGTTAATCTCTTTGCGGCCAACTCCCGAGTCGATGATTGTGGTATGGAGCCGCCGACACTGCCTGTCAGTGACCATGCAATGCCTGATATTCGTATCAGGCAACGCGATATCCGAGCAGTGTTGCAGTCACTCGATGTCCGGAAAGCCAGTGGTCCGGACGATATTCCAGCGGTGGTTCTGCAAAAATGTGCAGCGGAGTTGTCTCCAATGCTTGCGCGGCTGTACCGGCTGTCCTACAGCTCTGGTACAGTGCCTTCGGCTTGGAAAGAGGCGAATGTACAGCCGATCCCCAAGAAGGGGGATCGCTCAGACCCAAACAACTATCGACCCATAGCCGTCACCTCAGTGCTGTGCAAGGTGTTCGAGTACATAATTAACAAACAGCTCATGTGTCACCTCGAAGATCACTCCCTAATTAATGACCGGCAATATGGCTTCAGGTCGAAACGGTCAGCAGGTGATCTTCTGGCGTATGTTAACCATATTTGGGGTGAGGCTATGGACAAGCACGGCGAGTCATTGGCAATTAGCCTTGACATCGTCAAAGCTTTCGATAGAGTTTGGTATAAGTCGCTTCTTTCCAAGTTACCAGCCTTTGGTCTGCCTCCTAGACTGTGCGACTGGGTTGCCGACTTCTTGCAGGAGCGCCGTATTCGCGTCCTTTGTGATGGACGAGCCTCGGAGTTCTTGCATGTAAATGCCGGCGTACCGCAGGGATCTGTCCTATCGCCAACTCTCTTTCTTCTGCATATCAATGACATGCTGTCGACCGGCAGCATTCATTGCTATGTGGATGATAGCACCCTACACGGGAGTTATCATGGACGTCCTGCGGATAAGCAGACACATATCGCGGAAAAAAGGCAGCTTCTTGTCACTGAGCTTGACCGGATCCTGAATCACATTTCCCAATGGGGCTCTGAAAACATGGTCGAGTTCAATGCCAAGAAGACGCAGGCATGTGCGTTTACAGCAAAGGTATCTTCTTTCCTTCCCCTTCCCACTCTTCAGAGCACGCCACTGCCACTGCGGGACAACCTCAATATCCTCGGTATGGATGTTCGCTGCAAACTGAACAGCAAAAACTACATCGAGAGTATCATCAAAGCAGCCTCGCGTAAACTCGGAGTCCTGAACAGAGTGAGACGGTTTTTCACGCCGGAGCAACGGTGTCTTCTTTACAAGACACAAATTCGTTCCTGCGTGGAGTACTGCTCACATCTCTGGGATGGATCCGCAAAGTACTTATTAGATGCTCTCGACAGGTTGCAGCGACGTGCGGTCCGCATTATCGGAAACCCTGAGGTCACGAGTACCCTCGAGTCTCTGCAGATGCGTAGAGATGTTGCTTCCTTGGCAGTTTTTTACCGTCTCTACCATGGTGAATGTTCTGAAGAGCTATTCCAATTAGTCCCACCCTCCCCCTTCCTATACAGGACGACACGTGCAGGACTTAGATGTCACCCCTATACGGTGCAGAACATTCCTTCAAGAACCAAGCGGTTCGGTGACTCTTTCCTTTGTCGCACCATTAAGACCTGGAATTCCTTGCCAGCTCACGTGTTTCCCTCTTCCTACAGCCCCGGGTCCTTTAAGCGGGGCGTGAAAAAGCATCTGATGAGGCCGTCAAGCTGAGTGCCACAATTGTTAACGTGGCACGTGTATATAATGGTGGCCCTCTTTCTTGAAACTTTACCTTCAGCTTACCATCAGGCGAGGTAAAGTCAAATTGACGTGTCCTATTTATAAAAAAAAAAGACGGGTTGCACTCCGGGAGTGCCGGTAGAAGTGAAAACTTTTTCTTTTGTTTCTTTCTTCGTTATATACAGAGAAAAAGATAAAAAGAACACACCATACCATACCATACTATACCATACCTATAATATAGCGCCAATCATAGAACCTATCACTAATTTTCTATCAGAAGAAATTAATGAATTAAAAAATGAAAAAATAATCACAAAGAGTAGTAAATTACAGAAAAAAATCACAAAAAGTAATAAATTACAAAAAGAAAAAATAATCACATAAAGTGTCAGAAGCCCAGGTTCGAACCCGGTACTATCAAAAACCATAAGGACTTACAGTCGAAGCGCTTATACCGCTAAGCTATGAAGCTTCATAATGTACCTAACAAAATAAACAATCTGTAGCTGTTGTTATGTGTATGACGTCAGTCGTCGGTTACGGTTCAAAGGTCAATTAATCCTGACGCGAGTTTAACACTTTTTACCCATCCAACGCCGCTAAAGAAGTTTTCACTTCAAAAATGTATTAGAACGGGACTGCGACCTAAAGAACGCATTATAGCAATAACTCGTACGGTATTATTGAGCGATATGCCTGTGTGTAGAGGCTTTAACCATGCACCGGCTGCATCGTGCTGCTCCGATAATAACTAATTAGCGCTCAAAAATAATAACATTCTTCATTAATTTTTGCCTTCGATACATTTTATCGCTAAACATTCATTTGAAGCCCTATCGGGCCCATTACCTTCCAGTGCAGGCTGTGGCGGAAATCTCCATAAATAATAGATATTTAATTAAATTCTGCTCGAGCCATCCTAGTAGCTTGTAATTCGATAAAGACGTTATATCTCAGGTTATTGGTCCTCGAGACAAATTCTAGGAATATTAGTTGTACTAAGTACTCATTTTCACTTTTTTATAGCACTTATATGGCAGACTTGCCAACGGTACGATGCTTTTCGTTTGTTCACCGTCATTTACCACGGTACCATTAGACAGTAGCTTTGGTGTTATTGTGGCAATTTTTCTTTACCATACGTCAAGTTGATTACCGCTGAGGCGCCATTGCGACCCGAGTTGTTAGGTAAGGGTCTTAAGAGAGCCTATCATCAATACACACGTATATCATTCGTTGTTTTTCAACACTCTTGTTAATAAAATAATACTAAAAAAGATATTTATCCTTGTAGTTTTCAGTGCCCCGAGCACGAAAAACATTCGAATTCGTAATGTTAACTTATCGAGATAACGAAGCATTGCGATTGGACGCCGGCCTATTGTGAACTAATCGCGATGCTCCGTTCTTTCGAGACGGTTACGTTACGAATTCGAATATCATTCAGCGTGGTTGTAAACTTTTCGTAACGTTAAGGGTTCACATTGATTACATCATATATCGGACGTAGTACAACATAAATCATTTTCTTCATAACTAGTACTTGTAGATATTGTAATTAATAAATAATTACAATTTCAAAAGAGAAAACGTGTTGTGATTTTTTTTCTTCGCAATAAAGATTTATTTGTTTTGACATGCGCGCGCATAAGTCGGCCATATACTAAAAGAGAATTCTTTATTTTTAATTGGTCGCGGACTAAATGCATAAGTTAAAGTTTTTACAAAGACAACAAAAGATATTATGGTTAATTTATTAAAAATATCTATTTAAATACGAAGTTGCATGTAATGAGCATATTAATTTATGTGTACAATTGAACTCGACCATTTTGTAAAAAAGCTTTTTTTTTTAGAAAAAAAACACTTGAACTAATCAAATTTAAAAAAAGAATCTATAACTCAACTGTGAATTCTAGCGATAAAAGGGCCACAGTTTGATTATAGGTGTCTTTGTGTGCCTAATTACGGTGAAATTAAAGCCAGTTTAGGAACAAGTGCGTTGAAAATTATTTATTAATTATTTATTGTTAACTGTGCCTGCAACTTTGTGGTTTCGCAGTGAGGTGAGTGCGTCGGCCTCAAACATAACTAAAACCGCACAGTGTTTCTTCACATCGGCCTACGTGGCCGGGGATTCTGGCGATTTTGGTTACCTCGGTCAGCCTTGCCCACCAACATAGACGACCTCAACATTCAGTTAGTTAAAATCCTCCATTCCTATATAAAGAGTCGTGCGGAAGTTTTTAGATCTATAGCTATTATCTGTTCTGTGCCTAAAGTAAAATCATCCATTCCAAGTACTACATTTTATTCTGATTATATACACAGTCAGGAAACCACGGTTCACTCCGGTTTATGAGTGGAAACCCGCGTATAACCGGGTAATAAGTAGTAGACGCTATTTGCTGACAGCCCTGCTCGTAATCCGGGTGAGGCGGTCGATCCCTGAGATTGTGTATTCAATTTCCTTTCTGCACTGAAGCGCAGACGTATATTTGTATCGTGACACTGATGTTGTAGACTTATGGGGTAGCGCTGCTTAACATACAATATGTCTCTAAGTTCAGTTCGATAGAATATTGTTAAAATGTCTTAAGTAGGGTCTTATGATCACACGAGGTCTGGCTATTACAGAACCGAACCATTCCTACGACATGCAATTTAGGTTAGCTGGACGTATTTACGGGAATACTAGAAATTTCGGTGCACTTTAAGTCATCCACGTGTACATTTTAAACACATTGTACCTGTGTACTATTTAAAAAAAATGATCTTAAACTTAACTACAGACTGTTACTATATAGAGTAACACATAAACTTATAATCATTATTGCTTTTCGTCAAACTAAAAGCTTTTGAAATTTATAATTATATTATATTTTATTAAGTAAATTTCAATAAATTATTCATATTATTATCTTTCCTGAACACTATGTCAGCTACCACGTCTATGCCACAAGTAACGTTGTTCTAGATTTGTTTTCGAAACACCGCTTTCGTTATGAAGCCGAAACGTATCGTCCGCTTATGTGGTTGCTCTCATATATATTTCTGATGCCTTTTTATTTTTATCAAATATTTTTTCTCTGCAGGAGAATTTTACTTTTCATTAAAAATGTAGGAATATAAATACCTTCACGCTGTTTCTTCACCTCCTTCATTCAGTCTGTCCCAGACACCTTTTTTTATAGCTACCTGATAATAAACAGTCTGAAGTATATGCGATTATCAAATCGATTAAGAAAGGAAAATCGGGTGGGGTCTAGTAGCTTGGTGATCAAAGCATGCATCAAAGCATTACATTGCAAATGATTGAAGACCATTCATTGGTTACGATAGTTCGATAGAATATCGGTAGACGCCTCCATTTTTGCCTTGAAGACAGATATAAAGGACAAATTTGGATTGGTTCGGGCTAGATCTGGTTGCTTAGTGGTCAAAGCATTGCCTCTGTAAGGCAAAGATAGTAGGTTCAAACTCCGCCTAGACCGATTCAATAATTTTCGTATCTTAATTGTTGTGACTATTTAGCATTCAAAATACTTTTAATTTTTTTATTCAAAACGCGAATATCACCCTAAGACTACTATATAACGGATTTTATGGCGATTACCATGTTTAGTTACCCTACGAGCATGGCTGCTGAGCCAAAACATCGGGCTAAATGTAAATAATAACAAATAAATGGCGACAGCGTCCGTTAAAGAGTAGTTTCAATTCAATACCTTTTTTTACCCCTTACTTTTCGCTTTTTACCAGTCTAACTGCGGATTTGGCTAAACTTCGATATTTTCCGTGAAGCGCCATCTGACCCCCACAACCCAAAGGCGATATCGAAGCATTGCAGCTAGACCAGTTGTTGGCCTTTTGAGGGCTCCAACTACCCGTAACGACTACCATAGATGTTTGTATGACAACCGGGACCGACAGCTTAACGTGCTCTCCGAGGCACGATCAGACCGATGCAAAAACCCATATTCATGCATACAGATATTTGCACTGAGCAAATATTTGCTCCTGCGCAGCGGCCGCGTTCACTACCGCTACGCCACGGAGGCTTAGGGCTACCCACTGACAGCACAAAAACTTTCTAGTGAGCTATGGCTACCCTACTCACCTCTGAGAAAACACCACACGAGGTTATAATTCCCGCGGTATTTTGTAGGGTGGAGGTACTTCGGCCATCAGTCGGACTGCTTAATTGGACGGAAATACCGTCGTGTCCTGCCCCCTGACTGCTGACAAGAACTCGAATTTAAATTAATTTTATAATTCAGTTTATTAAGCACCTATTGAGCATAAAAGCACATTAGCAGTAGACCTTACAGTGAATCTAAAGTTTCAGTAACACGAATTATAAATTTGAATCTGACAAGAATTGTCTTAACTCAATTTACGACAGCTGGTACTCGAAGTTCAAGTTTCCCATCCGGTCTTGGCAAAGATTCGTGATTCGAAAGTAAGTTGGCCAGATCGGGCAGTGACAACAAACTGCAAGGGTTTGAATCTACCTCGTTACAGAGCATTACAGAGTATCACTGCTTCAAAGTTTTTCATTTCCTGAATGAATTTTCATGGCAAGAATATTCTAGGCATGCTGCCAGACTTTTAGACGACTGTGGTACAGGAGAGAGCTGAATTACTTAACTTCCTCTCTTTTACTGTTTGCCACGACGGGAAGGTAATGAAGTGATAATATTTCGGGAGGGTTGTTATTTCAAGGAACTTGACAAAATTACCATATCTCTTAAATTGTAACTTGTTTGTTTTAAGTACGTTGTTAGCATTTCTTCTACAATGGTTTTTTATGCTTACTTTTAAACTTTCGCTTCCATGATATACAATAATGTTAATGCTATCATTAGTGTGATTAGGCAATTCAAATGTATTGAAATATTTTAGGTCTTATACTATGATAGTGTTAATTCCCCTAACATTACTAGGTCCTTTCAAAACTGGTTTTTACTCAGACAAATGTGTAATGTCTGTAACAGTCCAAAAAAAAGTAATGAATAGAATCAGTTATTTATTGTCATAATTACTTAGTTGAACATTAATCTTTCAATAAAATTCGAAGTACATATACAACACATATACTCCTTCTTCGTGACAGTGGCAACAATTTAAATTACTAAACTATTCGAAATATTATCATCTAATTAATTATTTACTAAATAAATTGTGAAATTTGTTAATTAACTTTCTTGTACTACGAGTATTCCTTCTACCATTCATTTTATTTCATACTTTTTTATGTTTTCCTAATAACAAATAAAAATTAAAGTTGTAAAGAGAATAAAATGAGCGATTTCATATTAATGTCGCAGCCAACTAGGTTAATCAGCTGTTCAATCAACTGCCTAGAATCTTTTAGTCAGCCAGTTTATTAAATATTGTTTCACCTGAATATCATTCAGCCGCTAGTTGATCGGTGTTTTTCAGTTAGGAGGTTTGACTAATTAGTTAGTTAATTGAACGGCTGACCAAACTAGTTAGCTGCAACACACATACAGTAGGTAACATTCAATATAAATAATTTTTCAACCAAAAGAGGAAGTTGTGACAATACGCTGCAATAATTTTATTGGTTTGTAAATTGAATTTAAAAGTAGGTATTAAAAGGATTTCTCTCACTTACTCATTCGCAAAGTAAATATATGAAATTGCCAAGTTTTAACTACTTCATCCGAAAGTTCGTAGAATCCAAGCTTTATTGAAACAGTTTCTATTTGAGCATTTTTAAACTGTTCGCAGAGTTTGAGTTTTAAAGCTGTAATACTACATTTATTTTTATAGCAAGAATGACAAAGAATAAAAAAAAAGTTTTTTGAAAACCTTGCACCATCTTAGGATATTTTTGATTTAAGATAGTAGACATTTGGCATTGGGAGGACTTCAACCCTACTAAAAACTAAAACTTTTATCTAGGTAATTATAAAATCCGTTATTTTATGAATAAAATGAGATAATGACGCAATTAAAATGCTATTTCCTTATTTTGAAACAAAAAACAACATCTGAGACGGGACTTGAAGCTGAGACCATACAAAGCTAAATTCACCCTAAAATGGTACTAGTGGCGGCTTTAAGATACATCTTATAAGACTTATGTTATGTTGACTTTTCCGATTTAAATTCTTAGAAACAAACCATCACCCAAATATATGACGGCTTTTTTTATGCCACTTGGGAGACGCAGAAAAGCATATGGCCCACCTGATGGAAACTGATGCTTCTTGAAAAGGCGGGAGGATAGAAAGCTATAATGATACTGTAAATATGTTAGCTACATTCCGGATAAAAAGGATTGCAGGCCTTGGAAAATAGGTACCTTTATTCACGCATCTGAAATTAATACAAGGTTACCTTACCTTCTTTAGCTGTTTTTTTTTTCAAAAGTAAATACTAAAAATTGACTTTCTATTACGAAATAAAACACAATTTTATAAAAATGTTTCTAAATTTAACGCTTCATTCACAATTTAAACATTCGCGAAGTATTTGCTTTCCTCCATTTTGCCGTTTGCATACTCTTGTCGCTAAACCGCCAAGACGCGCACAGCCGACCGGAAAATCCGACATATGCCGACATATTGCGGTAGCCGGCATTTTTTACCTCTTTACACCCGAGGTTTGTTTGAAATAAATGTAAAAGGTTTTGCTAAGAGTTTTTTTATTGTTGTAGATTTATCTTTGTAAAATTTCATACAGTTACAAATCTTATGGATAACGTTTTATTATAATGGACCTCGTCTTGTTTGCTTGGGTTGGGAGATCAAACGCAAATAGCTCCCGAAAAAGCCAAAAACCAATCAAAACCAATAAGCGGACCTCGGTTAACTAAATACAAACTTTCAATCAGCAAATTGGTAGGAGGATACCGTTTATTTCTTCTTCTCTCTTAGGTTTGATTTATACGCTTTGTGTGGCATCAACTGTCCTCTGATATCCTAACTCCGACAGGGAAGCCTACACCAGTCTCTTCTGTCAGTTAGCAGGTGTTCAGTCTTACAGGTGAAGTTGTTCTGGGCCTTAAATACCTTGGTAAAGTTCCAACTTATATAAAAGTTTTAGGATTTATTTCCCAGTTTAATCTTCACTATTCTCCCCGAACTCTATAAAATTTCCAGTACCCAAAGCAAAAGGCATACTTTCATATTCCCAGCACAAATTCCTCTCAACTTTACAAGCCATAAATGAAATACTGCACTTAAGTCCCACCGCATAAAACGCGAACTTCATTCAAATTTCCCAAACTTAGCACCCTAATTCGACGTTTTACAGTTACTACATACGTCATATATTACGTCACAGCTAGTTATACGTCACATAAATACGACAAGTAGCGAGCCAACGTCACAAAACCGCAGAATGGAATTGGAATGTCGTTGTAGCCGACAAGCGATGTTCCGTGTTGTTGCGGACAGAATAAAGTATGCAGCTTTGAAACTGGCATGCAATTTAGTTTTTTGAGACTTTTGAGACGTGGTTTAAATAAAGATTGTAGTGTAAGCTGCGGACGAACTAGTAATGTCTTTTAATATAAAATATTTTTGTATAATTTGTAGTTTCAGATTCACTATTATTTATGAATTTATAGGAGGTAGAACACGACGGTATTCCCGTCCAATTGAGCAGTCCGCCTGGGGAAGTACCTCTGCCCTTCAGAATACCGCGGCCATAATAACCTAGTGTTGTGTTTCCGGCGGTGAGTAGGGTAGCCAGAGCTCACTGGAGAGGTATTGTGCTGTCAGTGGGAAAACCAAAGGCTTTTCCTGCTTAGTCTTCTACACTGACGGCACAGAAACGCCTTGCGTTTACAGGGTCGGCAGCACAAATGTGACACCCCTTGTGTTGCACACGTTCATAGGCCACGGTAACCACTTACCCTCAAATAGGCCGTGTGCTTGTCACCATGCCACCTCAGTAATAAGAAAAAATGAATTATATTTTGATTCTATCTAAGACATCTAATAAAAAAAAAGACGGTTTGCACTCTGGGAGTGCCGGCAGAAGTGAAAACATTTTCTCTTTTTCTTTCTTCGTTATTTACATAGAAAAAGATAAAAACGAACATACCATACCATACCTATAATATAGCGCTAATCATAGAACCTATCACTTATTTTCTACTAATTTTCTTTCAGAAGAAATTAATAAATTATGAAAAGAAAAAATAAACACAAAAAGTAATAAATTACAGAAAGAAAAAATAATCATAAAAAGTAATAAATTACAAAAAGAAAAAATAATCACAAAAAGTTTCAGAAGGCCAGGTGGTTTGAACCCGATACTATCTGAAACTATAAGGACTTACAGTCGAAGTGCTTACTGTTTAAGCTACGACGCTATCTATGGTAAATTGCAAAATAGATAGTCTTTACCTAATCTTGTTTGACGTCAGTCGTCGGTTACGGTTCAAAGGTCATCTAATCCTGACGCTTCCTTAACATTTTACACCCATCCAATGCCGCTAAAGAAGTTTTCACTTTAAAAATTAAGGACCCTTATCACAAATCTTAGGGATCTACTTGTGTTTCTCTCTACCACACGATGGACATGGCACCGGCACGGTGAATTCATGAACAGTTAAGAAATTTGTCTGAATTAATGTGATTTGTGAATACTTCTTCTTGATTTTACATATTTACCGCATTTATCACCATGCTGATATAATAAAGATACAAACATAACCAAAAAGCTGTCACGTAATTGTTCCAAAACATTACTATACAACTCCCTTTAAAATACTATTCAAACAATGATTAATTCAATAAGATATGAAAGTGACAATTGGTGTCATAAAATTGCTCGCTTTGGTGATTCAGATTAAGTTTCAATTCTGCAACAAAACTGTTTACAAAGAGTAGCTCAAACCATTCTATAAAACAAATGAACGGGTATAAAACTTAATTTTATGGTTGTGTGTGGCCGACAGTGTAACTAGAGCTCCCAGTCGTTTTGGGGCATTTGGGGCATTTTAGGTTTTTCGATACACGATCGGCGCTCACACGGTCACTGCACATCAACATCCCTAACTACAATAAAATAAAATTGAACCGAAGCTTTGACGATTTGTACGGGTTACCGAACGGCCGCTTTAATTCGTTGGTTGAAAATATCACAATGGAACGAGCCTTTTTGCGGGCGAAATGCACAAAAATGAATAACTAGACCGAAATGGAAGGAAGTAGTTTTGTTACCGCTTTTGTCCTGGAGAGTGAATTTGATTCTTATTAGGTATGGAGATTTATCATTTTCGCGATTAATATAACCCTCTGGTGAACAAACAGGACTAGTACAATTTGAGAACATTCACTAATGATATCGGGAATTAACATGATCATGACACTAAAATACCAAACTACCAACCCCGACGACCTTTGGCATTGGCAACGTACAACACGCTCACACTGCGAACCGACGAGAAGCTCGCTGAACTCGAGGAAGAATTGAGCAGGTTACGGTGGGATATCGTAGGATTGTGTGAAGTCCGGAGAGAGGGGCAGGACACCATGATCCTCAAATCCGGTAACCTGCTCTATTTCCGGGAGGGCGACATACTGTCCCAGGGTGGTGTCGGGTTTATCGTCCACAGGTCCCTTGTCAACAACGTGGTCCAAATCGAGAGTGTTTCGACGAGGGTAGCGTATCTTATACTCAGAATCACCAAACGGTATTCGCTGAAGGTCATACAGGTACACGCACCGACCTCGAAACACCCCGACGACGAGGTGGAGACTATGTATGAGGATATCTCTAAAGCCATGCATAGCTCCCGAACACACTATACCGTTGTGATGGGGGACTTTAACGCGAAACTGGGCAAACGAAGCGACAACGAGCTGAGAGTGGGGCAATTTGGATATGGAAAGAGGAATGCACGTGGCCATCTGCTGGCCGGCTTCATGGAGAAGGAGGGCCTTTTTGTGATGAACTCCTTCTTCAGAAAGCCGGAACAGCGTAAGTGGACATGGCTACACCCTAACGGTGTCACAAAAAATGAGATTGATTTCATCTTGTCGACGAAGAGGCACATATTCAATGATGTCTCCGTGATCAATTCAGTAAAAACAGGAAGCGATCACCGGATGGTAAGAGGCACATTGAATCTTAGAACAATGCTCGAAAGATGTCGACTGATGAAGTCTACGCTCCGACCAGCACCTATCCAGTTCCAGAACCCTGAGCACTTTCAGCTCGAGTTGCAGAATCGCTTCGAATGCCTGGGAGATTGCGAAAATGTGGATGATTACAATGACAGATTTGTGGAAATTATCCAAACGACTGGGTCTAAGATCTTCAAAGCCCGTCGTTCAAAAGGAAACAAACTCATGGAACAAAGACGAAATTTGGTTCTGCAGTCCTCTGAAGATGCTACTCAGTATCGGCGTTTAAACAGACAGATCTCCAAGTCCTTGACTCGCGACCTACGCCAATTTAATACGACTCGTATTAAGGAGGCGATTGAGAGCAACAAAGGCTCAAAGGTTTTCGCAAGGGATCTGTCTGTTGGTCAAAGCCAACTGAATAAGCTGAAGGCGGAGGATGGCAGAATTATTTCGTCGAAGCCGGAGCTGTTGGAAGAGGTCGAGAAGTTCTACGGACAATTATACACGAGTGTACGGCAATCTGTTAATAATCTGGCCAAAGACCCAAGAGCCAGATTGACCCGACACTATACCGAGGATATCCCGGACGTCAGCCTGTACGAGATTAGAATGGCTCTCAAACAGCTAAAGAACAATAAGGCACCGGGTGATGATGGGATCACGGCTGAGCTTCTAAAAGCTGGTGGAGCACCGATACTTAAAGCTCTTCAGCAGCTATTTGATTCCGTCATACTCGAGGGACGAACGCCTAAGGCATGGCACAGAAGTGTGGTGGTACTCTTCTTCAAAAAAGGTGATAAAACCTTGTTGAAGAATTATAGACCCATCTCGCTTCTGAGCCATGTCTACAAGTTGTTTTCGAGAGTCATTACGAATCGTCTCGCTCGCAGGTTCGACGACTTCCAGCCTCCCGAACAAGCCGGTTTCCGAAAAGGCTTTAGCACCATAGACCACATACATACGGTGCGACAGATTATACAGAAGACTGAGGAGTATAATCAGCCACTCTGCTTGGCGTTTGTGGACTATGAGAAAGCCTTCGATTCGATCGAGACCTGGGCTGTGCTACAGTCTCTCCAACGGTGCCAAATTGACTATCGATATATCGAAGCGCTGAAGTGTTTGTACGAAAACGCCACCATATCAGTCCGCCTCCAGGATCAAAGCTCAAAACCTATCCAGTTGCAGCGAGGGGTGAGACAGGGAGACGTTATATCTCCGAAACTGTTCACCGCCGGCCTGGAAGATGTTTTCAAGCTCCTGGACTGGAGAAGACTCGGCATCAATATCAACGGCGAGTACATCACTCACCTTCGATTCGCTGACGATATCGTAGTCATGGCTGAGACCTTGGAAGACCTAGGCACAATGCTCGAAGAACTCAGTAGAGCCTCCCAACAAGTGGGCCTCAAAATGAACATGGACAAGACGAAAATTATGTCAAATGTCCATGTCGCACCCACTTCTTCTTTAAAGGTTGGAGACTCTACACTCGAAGTTGTCGACGAATATGTTTACCTGGGACAGACAGTCCAGTTAGGCAGGTCCAACTTTGAGAAAGAGGTCAATCGTCGAATCCAACTCGGCTGGGCAGCGTTCGGGAAGCTTCGTAATATCTTCTCGTCCAAAATACCCCAGTGTCTCAAGACTAAAGTCTACGATCAGTGTGTGTTGCCAGCGATGACCTACGGCACTGAGACTTGGTCCCTTACTATGGGCCTCATAAGAAGGCTCAAGGTCACCCAAAGGGCGATGGAGCGTGCTATGCTCGGAGTTTCCCTGCGTGATCGAATCAGAAATGAGGAGATCCGCAGGAGAACTAAAGTAACCGACATAGCACACAGAATCGCCAAACTTAAGTGGCAGTGGGCGGGGCACATAGCTCGTAGAACAGATGGCCGTTGGGGCAAGAGAGTTCTCGAGTGGCGACCACGCGCCGGAAGACGCAGTGTAGGCAGGCCTCCCACACGGTGGACCGACGACCTGGTGAAGGTCGCGGGAAGGGCATGGATGCGGAAGGCGCAGGACCGGTCACTGTGGAAATCCTTGGGGGAGGCCTTTGTCCAGCAGTGGACGTCTTTCGGCTGAAATGATGACACTAAAATAGACAGTTTGCTTACAGAATAGGGATACCTTTTTTTTTTTCTTTTTACGTGCTGGAAATCCCCACGGATACCCACCCCTCCGGAGCCGGAGGGGGAGGTTATGTCGGACTCGAACCGACTAAACCGCACGCCGTCTCTGGGTCGTAGTGCTAGGCCGAAGGTGAGGTTGTCATGCGACATATCCCTCGCACCCCGGCTGACCCAGGGCCATCCCTCTCGGTCTGGCCCTCCTCGGGAAGGGGGGGACCACGCGGTCCCCGACTCAACCCCGGTGTGGGGAGGCGCGTATCGTCCTACGATGCGTGCCGCCGCCGTGGCCTGCTTCTGCTAGGGTGACGGGCGGCTCCACCCGTCACCCTCAGGCCCGCGCTCATGGGGGGCGGAGGTCAGTTTGCGCCCTCCGACGCCCGAGCCGAATTCGGGCGCGTGCAGCGATGTCAGCGAGCCTATCTCGCTCATCGCGCCGCGCCCGCTCTGCTGTCTCCTTCGCGAGCATGACCTGCTCGCAGAAGGAGGCGCTGGCCGCCCACGCATCCGCGCAGCGGACCATCGCCGCGAGTAGGGTGGAGAGCGTGAGCACCCTCACCCCCAGGGCTGCCACAAGCTCCCGCCTCGGCTTCTCAAACGCCGGGCACTCGGTGAGCGTGTGCAGCCCCGAGTCCACGCTCGCGTCGCAGTGATGGCACTCGGGCGTTGGCTCTATACCCATCAGATGCAGATACCGCCCGAAGCTACCGTGCCCGGTGATAATCTGCGTCTGACGGTACGAGAGGCTACCGTGTGGCCTCTCTAGCCACTCCCCCATGATGGGCCTTACCGCCGCAATGACGGCGTGCCCTGCGCGTGGTTGCCCAGTCGCTCCCACTCGGCCACCATGACCTGGTGGAGCCGGGATTTCTCGGCCCGAATATCCTCGGGCTCGGGATCGAATCCCCGCTCCCGCGCCTCATTTCGGAACTGATATAGTGCCGAAAGGGCCCTCGCTTACAGGATCCACGGTGGCGATCCGGCCAGGAGACCCCCTGATGGCCCTGGAGGCCATCGTGCTCTGCGCCGTATGGAGCAGAGGCACGAATCTGGCCTCCAGGGTGTCCGCCCAGACGGGGCACCCGTATAGGGCCATGGACCGCACGACACCCGCGTAGAGTCTCCTGCAGGAGGCTTCTGGGCCCTTCAAGTTGGGCAACAACCGGCCCAAGGCATTCGCCGTGAGCACCAACTTGGGGCGCAGACTTCGGAAGTGCTGTCCGAAGTCTCATCGACCGTCAAGCACTAGCCCCAGGTATTTCAACCGGGGCTTGATGTCGATGGGAGTGCCTCCCACTGTTAGGCTGGCTCCCGGGCCTGGCCTGCGCCGAAGGCCATGAAAGAACATGGCCTCAGACTTGTGCAGAGCCACCTTGAGACCCAGCCGCCGGATCCTGTCGACGATCTGAGCAACCGCGGTCGTGGCCCTAAGGGTCGCTTCGCGGTGCGTAGCCCCGCTCACCGTCACCAGCGTGTCATCTGCGTAACACGTGACGGTGGCCCCGAAGTCACCGCGAAGCACCCAGTCGTAACCGATGCTCCACAGGAGCGGCCCCAGGACCGACCCCTGTGTAACACCGCCCGACATCTCACGCCTACCGACTCCCGTCGAACTTGGGTAGATGACGGCTCTCTCCGTCAGGTACGCCCCGACTATGTGGCGGAGGTAGAGAGGTACGTCGTGCTACACGAGTGCCTCCCTGATGCAACTCCAGGGCAAGGTGTTGAAGGCGTTGGAGATGTCCAAGGACACCGCCAACATCACCTCGCCCCGGGCAACCGCATCCCCCGCCAGAGTCCCCACGCGCATGATGGCATCCACAGTGGAACGCCACCGGCGGAACCCAAACTGGGTGTTCGCCAGGTCCGGCCCCACTCTAGAGAGATGCTCGACGAGGCGCTTGGCAATAACTCTTTCGAAGAGTTTGCCCACCTCGTCGAGCAGCACTATGGGCCGGAGAATAGGGATACCGTGAGTGTGTGACGGTACGTGGCGAAAAGAAAATATCAATAATAAATATGCGGGTAGATGAAGAACCTCATAAACTCGAAGACGGCGGGCATGCACCGCTGAGCCATTCAACCTGTAACCACGGCCGGTGTAACCTGGTCGAAACTTCAAGCAAATCTAAGGTATGTCTGTACTTATACCATGATCGCACTAGTTCACGTTATCATTATTGTCTATCATGGAACGCGAGAGTTTAAAAGTTAGTTGAGAATATTCACCAATACATCCTAATACACAAATAAAACATTAAACGTCCAGTGTCTATTATGTCTGACAGTTCATACCACCTTCTTCCAAACTTCACACACCCAAACAGTAGAACAAAGAGTGATGTGTCGCAAATAATTGTCGCATGTGTCGACGAGGCGTTTATTTAAGCGGCAGTTCCATCAATCTTCATCGGCGACGCACTCGATTGACAGCGAGAGCGCGCAATGAATACAAATGAACTTACCCTTAAATTTGTGGCGTAAATAATAAGATGCGAGGTGGGAAAAGTTTTAAATATTTATATTGTTTACGTGAGAGTCATATATAGTTCAGGGTCAGCCTGTGAAAAGGATAATAAATATAATGCTAGGACATATTTATATAGCTCCCAAAATACCTGCGACTTCTGCTGTAGGAGTTGATAAATCGCAAAACTCTTGGAGCTTCTTGTTTTGTGAAGATGTCACGGTAATCAATTACCATCATTTGCAACGTGTTCATTATCTGTACCTACATAAGTATCTACTGTTTTATGAGCAATTTAATACAAAGGGTGCAAAATGCGTGCGCTCGCTTTTGTTATAACATACCGCCTAGAAGCCATGTGACGCCATACCTGAACAATCACAACAAACTCAAAATGAAGTACAGGAGGGAGTTACATCTTGCAACTGTTCTTTTTGGCATTGTCAAGACAGGAAACCCTATTTACCTGTACTCTAAACTGAAATGGCTCAATGAAAACAGTAGGTATTTGACAAGAGCATCGCGTGCGAACCTGCATGTTCCGAAACATAGAACAGCGGCATTTCAGGGTGGTTTCAGATATCGAGCG
Organism: Eilema caniola; assembly: GCA_949126895.1. Lineage (NCBI taxonomy): Eukaryota > Metazoa > Arthropoda > Insecta > Lepidoptera > Erebidae > Eilema > Eilema caniola. The sequence goes on along the minus strand of OX421479.1, from coordinate 22,807,878 downwards.
AGCAAGATATGGAACAATATTCCCCCGCCTCTTAGAAGGCTTGCCGGCATACATGGTTTCCGAACTAGGTACAAGAATATCCTGCTTAATGTCCAAAAATCAGGCAGATAATGGGCTCTAGCCCTGAGGTTTTTGGATGATTTGTGGTCTGATTTCTCCCTGGTTGTGTAATGAAGGTATGTGCATGTGTGTGTGTGTATGTTTACATGCATATGTATTTGTATATGTGTGTACGTATGAATATAAATATATTTCTGTTTGGTGTGTGTGGTAATGGAAGGGAATGCGGCAGTTGCGGGTTAACTGAAGGTGCGAATAATTTTGTGTTAAATTTGTTAGTGGTTAAGCTTTGTTTTTTGTTGTTTTTTTTTTTTGTTTTTCTTCTGTGTTCCTTAGGTATCTTTGGTTTGTTGCTCGTTTGTTTCTTGGCTGTATGTGTAGAATAAAAAGCTCTTGAATTTAGGTTGAATGATCTATTCTACCTATCTATGTACATAATTATAAATACATCACAATTTGTGATAAGTGGAGATGAGGATCCTAATATAAATGTACAAATAAAATATATACCTGAAACTAATTATAACTGTATGTCTAACTATATGTACAAAACGGGTGTATGTTCACGAGTGGGTGTGTAATGTTCTTATTCCTTAATGATTTTGTTTAGTATAAAGCAAAACAGTGCCGATATTTACTCAGTGCTAATACAGAATGCAACCTGGTTGGATCGGACTGGGCTGCAGTTGAAAACCAGCGCTGCGGATTGTACCAATCTGTAAGCATTAGCTGAACTGCGGCCTTTTAGACACACACTCGAATTGTCTTCTATTCTATATCTTTAAATTATTAATTGACAGGCTTACTTGCAGTTAGCTCTGTAATTCTTTTTAATTCTTTTTTTTAAATGTGTGTGTTTAATAAATGAATTTTCTTTCTTTCTTTCTTCTTTCTTTCTTTCATCATCATCGTCACCGTCATAATGGTAGCGGTTTCCTAGTAACGTCCAACGCTCATATTTCGGAGATCGAGATCCACTTATTGTTTTTGATAGGTATGTCCGTTTTTGGGACTGACTTCCGCCTGACCTCCCAATCCTGAGAGGAAAATTACGTCAAAACAACAATGAATGATCATTGTTTAGCAAGAGAACTAACGAGCAGGTGACGTTAGTCTGGGTCTCGAAAATTTCGGTAGGACTATCGTGTACACCTGGGTGTGCGTGCAAATAATTATGGATTACAATTATAGTCAATATAGCTGTGCGCTTATAACTTGAAACACACACCCCGGTGTCGGTAACTCAGCTCGTAGAAATCAGTCTTGGATAGAAATTACACAGAATTTTCATTAGAATAGGCCCTTAACAGATAACATGCCATTTGTTTGGGCGAACTGGCGAATAATACATTACTGATACTGCTCTGTCGGAGCTTATCTCTCACAGATTTTTGCTTTGGTTCGTTGTTTATGTGCTCACATTTGTTTTACTACGGTTTTTTTAAAATATAATTAGGGGTTTTTATTAATAAAGGATATGCCAACCCCATCGTACTTTTAAATACGGTACATACATTATATAATATAAAAGAATTTAAAAATACACAACATGTATGACATGCATCAATTCACTGCTGAACCACCAGAGCCAAACGACATAGCTTCATAGCCTCCTCCGATTTTGGTCTTGCTAAGATCGTTTGAATGAAACCTATATCCAGTTTATTTAGACTAAGTTCGTTAAGCAGTAAATCGCGTTCATCTATATTCCGGACACATTTCAGCAGCAAATGTTGTGTGTCTTCAATTTTTGAAGTGAAAACTTTTTAAGCGGCGTTGGATGGGTGTAAAATGTTAAGGAAGCATCAGGATTAGTTGACCTTTGAACCGTAACCGACGACTGACGTCATACAAGATTAGGTACAGACTATCTATTTTGCAAGTTACGATAGATAGCGTCGTAGCTTAAACGGTAAGCACTTCGACTGTAAGTCCTTATAGTTTCAGATAGTATCTATCGGGTTCAAACTACCTGGCCTTCAGGGATTTTTTGTGATTGGTTTTTCTTATTATAATTTATTACTTTTGGTGATTATTTTTTCTTTTTGTAATTTATTAATTTCTTCTGACAAAACATTCGCAGAAAATTGGTGATAGGTTCTATGATTGGCGCTATACTATAGGTATGGCATACCATACCTATAGTATAGCGCCAATCATGGTATGATCTTTTTATCTTTTTCTATGTATATAAAAAAGAAAGAAAGAAAGAAAAAGTTTTCACTTCTGCCGGCACTCCCAGAGTGCAACCCGTCTTTTTTTACTAGGGTTAGGTAATCAATTAGCCATGTTGAGAGACTTTGTCCAACTGTATACACACCGGCCAGACAGTTTGGTACACGATTTTATTTCGAGTTTTCTTTCTCTCGCAATGATATTGTCCACATAGTTTTCCGTTAGTAGCCTCTTACGACACCCTTCAGATGAGATGGGGTGATGATACTTGTATTCATTCTCCGTCACCACACTGATTATAATTAATTAGTGAGTAGATTACTTGAGGTTTGGTGATAGTAAAGGACTTGAAGTGTGTGAGCCTAGAAGCAGATGGTGCGCTGTTGTAACTACCTATCCAGCAAGGGAAAAGCGTGAGCATTAAATATGATGGCAAATGAATATGACGTATTAAATAGATACTTACTATCTAAGACGTTGTGGTGCTTTTTCCTTCTTTACTTCGAGTTAAAACTGAAACTCCTTATAAATTATAAGATATAATAAGATGATCTAATAGAAAACAACGTCACAACTAAAGAATGCGGTTTTCTTTGCTCGTATAGAAATAAGAAGTAGATCGCTGAAAAATGTTGCTGGCTAGTTCACAGATAAGTAAACTGTTTAAAATAAGTTTGTGAAACTCAACACAACATAATTAATTTTTTTAAAAAAGGTATACTTTACTTTACGTCGTGCCAAACTACTACTATATTACAGGCAATTTTATGTATATTTCATGTAAGTGCTTATAAATGTATGTGTAGTACCTATTGATTCCTAAGGCCATTTAAAAATAATGTGTTAGTATTAAATAAAAACTTTCACCTAATTCTCAAGGAAGAAATACGAGGGTCATGCAAAAAATGACATACTCTTTACTCTTTGATTTATCATTGGCACATTAGAACTATATGTATAGGCCGGTTTTTGACTAATAATTTTGAAAATCTAACAATCATTGATTTAAATTTTTTTAATGCTTATTTTAGAGAATCTGGCGGGAAATCGTTCGTACATAAATATATAAACATAAAGGTTTATTAAGGCCTCAAGAGCATTTTGAACTTGGGTTCTTTTTGACGAATCTGCTTGTTCAGGGGCAGCAGTTATCAATTGACTTGCTGAATTTAGAAAAGGACCCCAAAACTTTTAAAATGAGTCGAAAACAGCGGTTACTAAAAAAAATTTTCGAGCAGTCCAAAAACTTGTTTTCGTGCATCTCGGTGGCTTACATATGTATAGCTCGAAGGAGTAGCGGGCATCGGATAATCAGCAAAGCAGACAGTCATACACGACCACCTCTCTCTGCATACGCGTTGTTCAAAATGAGTGCCGCACAAACTCACCGAAGAGCAGAAAGGTCAACGCGTGGATTGAAGTAAATTTATCATTAAAAAATTTAACGGCGGCGGCGAGAAAAACAAACTTTTTTGATATAGCGACTTGTGATGAAATATGGCCACGATCCTGAAATAAAGCGATAGTCAAAGCTAGTGTGCTTTGATGATGAGCCAACAATGCGAAAAATGTGCCTAGCCTACCTTACCTGCCTTTTTCCGCTGACACAAAAGCCTGCGTTTTTCACCTGATTTCAAAAATAAAAGGAAATTAAAAGTCAGCAACCTTTATATGTGCTCAGGGTGACTTCTTTAAGATGTTTCATATCTAGAGCAAAGAATACCTAAATAATGAAATTTTTGAATATCTAATGTCATTTGGCATGACCTTACCACATTTGTGTTTATACTCAAAGTATCAGCAGTGTGGGCGCCACAAGTCTACTAATAATACGTCTCCACCCACTTACGATACTGAATGTTTTATACAGAAAGTTTATTTTTAAGCACCTCGCTCGCACCCAGTGTGATTCTTTTCACGCTGCGACTTCAAGCCCCGGCATGATTATTTAATACCCAATGTCAAAGCTAGCACTAAAGCCTTAGACTGTCTGAGTGGTGTAAATAAAGTAGGTGGTACAACTTAACTCGGGTAAAGACGTACGTGTCAAGCGCGCACCGGATTATACATAGTACGATGTTGGAGGGTGGCTGTGGTACAGGTTGGACGATGAAGCGGTAATAATATCTCAGCAGACATGAAAAGATAAGTTGAGCGATTATTCTAAATTCCGGCTATCAACTGTGTTACAAAAAGCTAAATCTACTGTCTTATCAAGTAGTTCTGCCCCTCTAGACAAGTGGTAGTTCGTTGGACGGTGTTTGGTAGAATAGAATGAAAAATGTACACGATTTGACGTTTATGACATGCGTTAACGACTGTCAAATTCAGGAATAGTACTATGGAGTACAAAAGAGAGAACAGAATAAATGATCTTCATGAATTTTACTAAACAAATATCGGAGCATACTGACATATTATGTAGTAACGTTGTAGATGAAACAATACACTGTTGTTGGAATCTTGACTCTAGCAAAGAATTTTTAAGATTGTTATTTGATATAATATCCTTAGTAAGAACAGTATGTGACGGTGAATTGCAATAAGTTTATCCATACTGATATTATTATAAATGCGAAAGTAACTCTGTCTGTTATGCTTTCAGGCCTAAATCACTAACCGATTTTGATGAAATTTAGCATAGGGGTACATTACAAATTGATAAAGGACATAGGCTATATTTGGTGGCGATGACCGAAATCCACACGGGCGGGAATAAACTGTTCATGCACGTTTATATAAAAAGCCTTATATAGTTAGCGACAGATCAAGTACTTTACATCGAAATGATGCTCACTTTACATGCTCCGTGATGTTGATGCATGAGAAAAGTTACACTAAATGATCCTAATACCTAGGACTAAAGATTATTTTAGTACTTGCTGGTCAAGATCGATTTGATGCCAACTGTATAGTTATAATGAACTGTATAAATCAAAGCACAAAACGCTAAAACGCTTTCGCTAACGCTTATCACTTTTACCAACCATAAATAGAGACACTGGATTACTAACATCCTCACATATGTAGCAGCGAGTGAGACAAAATGCTCATTGAATTTCATAAGGCTAGGATTGCGAACCGGACGTGACGTAGTAGGTATATAGCTATAACACCCGGTAATGCAACTTTGTTTTAACCATAAACTTAGGCTTAGTTGCATCATACTACCTCTTGAAGTAAAAAGTTTACGTCAAATTTAACATTAACAGTAACTCTATGAGCGTTTTCACTTTTTGCCCGTGGTACGGTTTGTTTCTCCGGTGAACCGGACCACGGGAAGTTCTATTTTTCCATGGTACGGTTGGCCGGACCATAGAGAGAATTTAATTCTCTGTGGTCCTGTGAACCGGCGACGGAGTCTAAACAAAACTTTGAAGCAATAATCATATTTTGACTTTTGACTGGCCGTGTGCTAGTCTGTCACCTAAGTGGTAGGTCACTTGCGAATCTTGTATGATATAGGCGTGAATTTAGTGCTTGCCTGTAATGTAAGGGCGATTTTTACTGTGCGAGAAACTCTCCCCGTCTAAATGACGCTTTAGTAGTAGTTCTATTATATTATTTTTAAAAGTTGAACGTTTGGAATCGGGGTCACGTCCATAGTATTATAAATGGGCATGTTTGTGTGTCTTATTGTTTGTCCGTCTTTCACGGCTAAACGGAGCAACGTATTGACGCGATTTTTTTTAAGTGGACATAGTCTACATATGTCTCTTTCTAACCCTCCATTTCCATAAAATGGGGAGTGGACGGTTGTATGGAGTATTCCGCAATTTTTAAGGTAGAAAGCTAAAACTTGGTATGCGGACTATTTGCGAGTAACAAAAAAATTGTGCATCATTTTTTAACGTACCCCTTAAAAGAGGGGGTGAAATTTTATATGGAACCACAGAATCGATTTTGATTAAATTTGAAATAAGGGTGGATTAGACTTTGAGGAAGGACATAGGGTATGTTAGGTCGTGGTAACCGACATCCACGCGGGCGTAGCCGCGGGCAACCGCTAGTATTTAATATGTTACAAAAATGCATGCAGATTTTTCTGCTATAAAACTACTGATTCAAGCTTTATTGCCATTTCCAGTTGTTACACTTTATTTATAGCTTCTAGCGGGCCTTTGACTTTGTCCTGTTGGTTGCAGTTCCAACTAACGAATGTTAAAGGATCTACTCAAATACTAACATGTGAATTCGCTCTCTCTGTGCGCTTTTTTATATGTATGAAATTTCTAAATGAAAATGCATATTTCGCGCTGGTCTCTTTGTTTCTGTTTATAATACAAAAATACGTGACTGAAACCCACCTGACGTAAGAGAGAAAATCGAACTATATCATCCTTCGTTTGTACCTAACTAATAATTCACAGAAGTATTCTTAGAAGATTAGAAGAGTATTCTCAGAAGATTCACTGGTTTAATTCCGTAAAGTTTTTTGGGCGAACCTCTCGGGGGTAGGCAAACATTGTACAATCATAATTTGTAAAGATTACACAGGCCAGGTGCGTGGAACGATCCACCTTTGTGTTTGTTATATTTGCTTACCTACCCTGGGGCAAAGATCACAATTGGGTAGAGAGGAAACTTTCGGCCTGGTTGTGAAAGTTATTACCTGAAATTTGGGTAGTCTGGGAATATAAAATTAATATCTGTTATGCTGTTTTGATTTGGATTAAAAGATATAGTAGGCAAAAATTAATCCTAAAATTAATTAAAATGTATATATATTCTAGATTATGAAACATAATTAAATATATTATTATTTAGAGAAGTTATGGCCTGTTAATAAAGTAATATTCACTACAAAGTTTGAATTGGTTCACAAAATCTGTTAGTTTTCTGTCTGTGCCTGTATCTGTTAGTGCAACAATTGCAGTTAGATCATATTATAATTTGGAAAAAAACCGGTGGCACCTATAGTTAAGATGTTCAGGTCTTTATATAATATCTAGCTGTTGCCCGCGGCTGCGCTTGCGTGGTTTTTTTTTTTTTTTTTTTTTATATTGTATTTGTATCGGTTATCGCTTAATGTTGAGTAAACATAGTAGCTTTATGCATGCAAAGTCTCAGCCCGATCGATTTAAAATTGACAAAGTTTCATCCCCTTGTGGGTAGAATTATTCAAAATCCTTTCTTAACGGGTGCCTACGTCATAACAACTACCTGTATGCCAAATTTCAGCCTGATCCATCCAGTGGTTTGGGCTGTGCGTTGATAGATCACTATGTCAATCAGTCAGTCACCTTTGAGTTATATATATTAAGATAATTGTGAGGTACAAAAGTGCATAAACTATTATTCATCTAGAAAATAATACTTTTCGTTAGAGAAAAAATCTTAGTAAGAGCACTGCTTGAAGTATAAAAAGGCAAAGAGATACGAACTGCAACTGCATTGCAAGCATCCTTCTGCTATCTTTTTACAATGTTTCACTTTAACAGCTTCAAACAACTGTAACATCTGTATGTTGATCATATTTTATTCTATGACAATAAACATATAGGTACTATCACGGCATGTTAATACCTACACGGATGATTATACGTTCTCATTAAGCGTTATGCCAATTACCCAGGCCTGCCGTATAGGACCTTTTCACGCTTATACAATTTAAGGAAGCTTGGTCGAATATGTTTGTGTATCCTCTTTTATCAAAGTCAAATAGAATCTATAATACAGTACTACTGAGTATTTGATGCTGGCCCAATCACGTGTGTGTATTGTTGCCCACGGGTCGTTGGTTGTTACTTATCGCAACCAAAAATGGCATCTGTCCTTTCCCAAGATCAAATCTATTCCAATACCAAATTTCATCAAGATCCGTTAAGTAGTTTAGGCGTAAAAGCGTAACAGAATTACTTTCACATCCTATTAATATAAATGTAAAAGTTTGAGGAGATCTTAGGATATTTTTAAAACAATCACGCTCATATAAACTAAACGGATCTGGAATTTTGGTACAGGGATAGACATGAGCTATTTGACCACATAGACAACATTTTGCCCCTAGAATAGTTTCACATTTCTCACGTGTTTTTAGCTATGTTTCATAAACGCATGTTAGGTGCGAATATGTTTATATCCCTTCTAATCATGTGAAAAGTAATAGAAAACGAAGTAATAGACTCAACCCATTTTCGTGTAACACTGGTAGTCAAGTGTCATTCTCATTTCCATATACATGGGGCCTGTCGAGCACCATCATGGCTTATAAGTTTAATAATCGTATAAATTCAATATAGGGAAAGCGCCGTGTTCAACGAGTTTGGACACAGGCCAATAGTAATGATTTGAGTATGGTAACTATGGACTTGGCCAGTTACGAAATTTTTATTAAGTTTCTACTTTATTATTGAGCCTTTGATTTAATGTAGTAAGCATTAAAATGAGTGACTTTTTTGATGGTTTTCTTTTATTTTGTATACTAATAAATATGTCAAATAATAGATTTAAATCGGAAATAGTGAACATCAAAAGACGCACGACAAGTCCTTTACAGAGGGAATGCCCTGATCAACTGAGTCAATTAAAATTTTATTAAACATTAACCAATGTTTCTATTTAAGCTATTAGGATACTTTATGAAGTAATTTATTTGCTCGGAATAATGATAAAAAAACATATAAAGTTCTACACCAAGACTTTCATAGTTAGAGTATAACAAAAGGTAAAACGAGGAAAATATAAGAAAATGAATAAAAAGATGTTATCTTTTAAAATATAGGACACAGGAAAACTAAACCTTTTAATTTAATAAGCAATTTGTAGGGTTGCATTATCTTTGCTCCACTTCCACACAATGTTGATAGTCCTACATTTTTTCACCAAGTCTGAAGCTTTAGCAATCTTTTATCTAAAGCTACGCCATACGCCGGAACCGCAAACGAAAATACATATCCATTTGTTGTTATATCCCCGCTCCGTGCGATACATCGCCTTAGATTGAATATAAGACCTACAGAACACTGGCGCTGTGGAGCTATTGCTTTCGTAGTACATTTTTATATGAAATTTGTAAGTATATTGGGTACTTTGAGAGATGTTTAATTTTAGAATTGATCATCTACTATAGTCGTAGTAGATTACAAATTCGCGCGTTCATGACGTATTAGTACATGTGTGAAAATATGCGTGTGTTCGAACGGTACAAAAAATTAAATATCGAAACAGTCAACACAGGTATACGAATATTACGACTAAGGCAGGGGCGTGCTAGTGACAGCTAGCTAGGAACTTTAACTTGGATCAAAACGGAATGACCTGAAAGCACGAAAGTAACAAACTACGAAACCATGTAATTGTTGTGCAACCAATGACGTATTTATATTAATAGATGCATTATTCATAAAATAGACGGCATTTAAAAATGGCGCAGAACACTAAGTATAAAAAATATAGCTACGTGCTAATAATATATCAATGTTATTTATTTATATGTATTATATTATTATAATTTCAAAAATAAATTGTTAAAAGAAAGAATTTATTATTAAAGACGTGTTTTTGGTAAAGCTCTGTTGCGTCTCTGGTTGGTGCATAAAATGATGACTAAAGTCATAATTTTTTGGCCCCATTTTAGAGTGTGAACAACATATCTATAGTTTATAATATATCATTGCATGCAACAGATTTAGTTTCGTATTGCGCCTTTAATTCCGGTATAGGAGGAACAATCTAAAGATTTGCTAGTTTAGCATCGTAAAATATCACATGAATGCTAAAGGTTTCTCTATCATGGGTGCATAAGACCATGACCATGAAGTAGTGAAAAAACTGAAACGTGGATACCGGACTCCAAGATGAGAGTCTCAGATGCGATCAAGACTATTAGAAATATGATGATCTTCATTCTTACAAGTAATAGCTAGCGAACTTAACAATTACTATTTACTAGACAGTTTGCCGTGGTTAATATTATATTCACTTCTGGATAGAGAACATCTCCTATACCTTAATCTCCTTACGTAACACCCACAAGAACAGAAATTCCGCCCTCATATTCCACGTCATCATGAAACGAAAAATGTACAAACACATAAACCTATTTTCACCGACCCCGCAACAAAAACCTCACAAAATAAACCAAAGAAACGTCCCATCATAAGTATACACAAAACCGAAAGAAGGGCTAATATGTAAAACAGACACGGCACGATCCGGTGACCTGGAAAAGCCGACCGGGCCGGACATCCGGCCGCCGTCACACCGTACAAAATCAATAGCCGGGTGTAACACCGATCATCCTTATGAAATATGCATGGCTATACAATGCACGGCTGCACCGGTTTTTGTGTTTATTTAGTTAAGCGTCTGGCCCAGTTGCTCGTTTTCATTTTGACCTCACCTCGCCTGACGGTAAGCTAAAGGCAAAGTCTCGGAAACAGGGTCACCATTATAAACAGTTTGCCATGGTGGCACTCAGCTTGACGACCTCATAAGATGCTTTTTCACGCCCCGCTTAAAGGAACCGGGACTGTAGGACGAAGGAAACACGTGAACTGGCAGGGAATCCCATGTCTTAATGGTGCGGCATAGGTATGGGTCCCCGAACCGCTTGGTTCTTGACGAAATATTCTGCACCGTTTGCGTGTGACATCTAAGCCCTGCACGTGTTGTCCTGTATAGAAAAGATGAGGGTGGGACTAAATTGAAGAGCTTGTCAGAACATTTGCCATGATAGAGATGGTAAAATACTGCCAAGGAAGTAATATCTCTATGCATCTGCAAAGCTGTCTTTTCTATAGACGATGTTATTTGTCTTTGAAAATGACGCGTTATTATAGAGCTGAACGTGTTAGTCTCAAGAACTACGGGTACGAGTTGAACAAATCTTTGTGTTGAATGAAATGAAATGTTTATGGCGAAAGATATATTAACTGTGGCCTCTTTAAAGGTAACGGCATAACGTACGAAGCACTTACGTAGACTTTCCTGTTGGGGTTGGTAGTTTAGACAGCAGTCTCTCTTATAAAAGCCAACAAACCAACTCAAATGGAATCGAGGCTATAAATTTTTAAGTATAGACGCGACCAGGAAATCGCTATGAGTATGATAATCTGTGGATACAACAAACTTGAATTCTCAGCCACTAAAAGACGACTTTTTAATTGGAGAAAAGTGAAAAATTGTCAAGTATGAATGAGGCTTATAAAGTGAGATAACATACTTCAAGACATTCAGAGACTTTTATTAGGCTTGACAAGCCATAATGTAACTACATGGTTTCGTATTAGCCGACACATTTAAGGTGGTTTAGTTTTACACCAGTTCTATCTTCTATGTTAACCATCTGAAATCTACCGTCTAATCATGTTTCGCTTACGTTTAAACTCTTGTCAAGTAGAACAATGCTCCTGGTTGGTTTACATATTGTCTTCATAGTATAATGTCGCCTGACGTATATTTATGTGGTTCAGCTGGAGACACACGAACGATTTTTATAATTCAGAAGCGTAGTACGTGCAATTTACAAGTTAGACGCTTAAGTTTTACTCCAGTATATTTTTCTTGAAGAATAACATAACAAAGTTTGTAAGCCATCATACATTATATATTGCATTAAAGGCGTCAACTGTATGTACTGTATATATCATGCTGAATTATGACTAACTAACCGACGAGACTGGCGTAGATTTTCCTCTCGAGACTGGAAGATCAGACGCATGTTACTCTCAAAAAATTTGAGAGATAGAGAATGAAAATGTATTGGAACTCGCCTAACTGAGTTTTATTTGGTAGATAGGATAGCTAGAACTGTTACAACTGGACTCCAACAAGCTATCGATGCAACCGGGACTAAAACTTAGATGGTTATGACTTTGCAGTACGACATCTTAAGAATGAGGTGACTTCCCCGATCAATTTCTTGGCGTTTTTTAAACTTCAGCACGAATCAAAACGCCGACGATGCATACAATTCTAACCAACCATCAAACTTGTACAATAAACACACCCTTATCTCTACACCAAACTAAAAACCAAAAAATAGCGGTGAAAGAAACTTTTTTTAACAAAAACAACTATATATAAACCGACAGTTATAAGCCGTTGAGGGGACTGCTCTTGACGTTATTTAAACTTGCCATGCCAACCTTTGCACACACTCACATTCTTAACACACTGCAATCAAAGTTCAAATTTGGTCAACACAAATGTCGGAAGAAGGTTGTTTTGCCAGGGTCACAGCTGCGAATCCCTAGGTCTACTAGTTTGCGGTCGGGCTGCCTAAATATCCTGCAGCAACCATTGTAAAGTGCTTTATGTTAGTTATGTGCTGTATAGTTCTGTTTGTTTTGTGATAAGGCTGTGAGGCACAGCTAGCTATGAGATACTATACAGCAGTGTGTGAAATTGATAAGGTATCTGATAGCTCCTTGAGTAATATTGCTGTGTCTGCGGGCATTGAATGTTTAAGTTAGAATTCTATGGACTACCTTTCATTTTATTTACCATGTTTGTTACCGAGATTTGATCCTTACGATTTACACTATCAATTAATGCTTTTATAACATGGATATTATTTTTTAGGATTTTAGTCGGTTCGATTAATGGGAGTGGCGAGCGAATTTTCGAAAATCCTTGAATGTATTTGTGTTTCTTTTTCAAGATAAGGGAATGTTTCCCTTGAGTGAAATTCGCTTTTCACAGTATTGAGAGTACTTAGCTAAGCTCGAAATCCTCCAGCCTGTATGTATATGTCACTTTCAACTGTTACTAGAATTGGGAATAGTTAGTACAAGGTTTAAGCAGTCTATATAAGTGAACCAGAGGTGACGTAAAATTGGCCCCTAAAGTATTTGTGGAGCCCCATTTCATCGTGTACGGGTAACGTTGTATAATATTTCCAATTATCTAAAGACACATAAAGGAAGTTCTATGCACTCTGGGCTCTCTGCCAAGGAGAACTAGTTTTTTACATTTTGTATTTAATGTTACTGGTAGTTGGAGCCCTCAAACTAGTCTAACTATAGAACTTCGATATCACCAGCTGGTTGTGGAGGTCAAATAGCAGTTGATTTATGAAAAATATTGAAGATCAGCCGCATCACAGTAAGACTGAATAGTCAACTCCAACTGTGTCGGGAAAATGGCTCAGAGAATAATGTGTGAGTAGTGTGTTTATTTTTAATTTTTAAGTAGTTAATTGTAGCACAGTTCGTTCAAAATGTATGTTCATTTTTTCATTAAAATACTATTAAACGAAATGGCTTATATTCCCTTCCGCTGATCTAAATTGCTTGTGTTAGGAGTGGGGTCACGTCGATAGTGTCATTACACTGACTTCAGACATTGCCAGGGCTCAAAGCCGGACTTCTCGATCGTTAACATAAACTAATGTATTATTAGAGGTTACTGAATATCTCTGCAAGGTTATAGCATCATTTTGATAGGTGGACGCTACCCCGCATGATATGCGTGGGTTATTTCATTGGAAATCTACACAGTCTGTAGTTCACAGTAGTTGACTGCCTACTGTGTAAGTTAACTTCTGCTGAATTCGAATACAACCTTTCATGCCGTATCCTCATAGTTTTCTTTTTATTGGTTTTTCAAATAGTACAAATTCTTGGTATAGATACCAAGAATTTGTACTATTATTTGATATTAGACCAAAAGATACAACCAATGCATATAAATTACACCTAACTTTTTTATTCATATAATGATACTTAAATCTTCAAAGAGGCAGGTAGAGAGTTTGCTAGCTTGATTTAGGTCCTACATTATAGGAAACAAGTTTATTACATTACAGCGAAACTACAAAACTGTAAAACATACTTTTTTTAACAAAACAATACAAAAAATCGATTGAAAATAATTGCTTCAGACATAACATAAAATATCACTTAGGGAAATTGAGAAATTCTTTCCCTTTTAAAGTAGGTCATACCTAAATACACAATAAATGAATTACCTGTCTCAACCAGCGTATCAAAAGTTTTTATATTACTAGTTCGAGTTCCACAATGATCATATTAAAACAAAACTAATTATACGTAAACTTTCACGTTGATAAGAAAATATACGTGCATTGTTAGTGCATGCCATTCTTCTTTTCCACAATAGAGCGTGTAACAAACGTCTCGCTGTGCCCGAGTAGCGAGGAGCGGTGCTATTTATTAGCCAACTTTCACGATAAATCGAACTGCCCAAGTGTGACGAATCAAACGCTGGTGAATCCGAGCACAAAAGTGACTTGTTGAATTAAGAAAATTAAAAAAACATGGCTTTTATAACGAAAAAGAGGGAAAAAGGTGAGATTTTATAACGAGTGTCGCTAGGGACGATGTAAGGATGGTGATGTTACATACATTTAAATCTGTGATTGTTTTTCAAAGTTACAAGGGAATAAAAACATTGTACATATAGAACCCGAAAACATTACAATACTTTTAAGTTGTGGAAAAAATATTAGTGTCAATGTTGATATTCATACCAATGCCAACGTGTAAAAAGTGTAGTGGTTTCTTACGTGGGAAGCAAATACACGGAGACAGCACATGTCTGGTAAATATTTCAAGTCCAGCCAGTTAGAATAGTGCTGCCTTTTGATAATGTTCCTAAAGTTAATTTTGCACCATAAGCTAGTCATACCTTGGGTATAATAATTATTGATTCGGCGTAGAACATGTTACATTTCTGTTTGCAAAAATTCCAACATAGAGAAGAGAACAAACGTTAATGCCATCTAAACGATAGGATCAGTGTTCACTTCATTAACAGGCTTACGTAATCGTGAAACAATTCTGTTCTCGCCAGTACATGGACGTGTTCATCGCTTTATTCGGCGCACCTTATACCCTAATCCTTTCTTTCACCCACTGCGAGACACGTTTTCTACTCGCTCTCGGGTAGTCGACTACTTGGTTAGAATAATGCCTCAATTTCCTCTGATTTATATGAAATCTCTAAAACAGTGGAGTTTAACTTGAAGTGGGTATAAGTAGGGCCAGATGGATTACTTTAGAAAACAGTGTCCATTACTATTGCTTAGTTATCTGTCAATTTCACCTATTTATAAGTAGAAAAGCTTGACAAGCAAGCAATTCAGCGATCAAAAGAGTTAACGTAAATAACAAGTACCTAGTAAATTTTGGTTACTGAGAAATGAAAACCTTCAACAAGTTCAGATTTGATAAGCCAAACGTGTTTTTATTTACTTATGTATCAGAAACCAGCGACCAGAATTATCTTGTCAGTGCCTAGCAGCATGATTATGAAACTGAATTTAACGGATCAAATCAAGATTTATTATGTGTTTAGTCGGCTACACTCAAAGTACTCGATGCTTCAGTTGCTTCTTAGCAGCTAACATCTCGAACAGGAAATTAACTTTATTTCAATTTATAATATACGCGTAAACTTTCCACAGTATCACATCTAATTCCACAAAATTGTTGCCAACCGCAACAGTAACCTTTTTAGTGGAAAGAAAACTTCCAACTGAAATGGATCTCAGTAGTCGTCAGGCACTAGTGAGGTTTAAGCCGACGTTAGTGGCGCATAAATTTAGCACTAAAGTGAGGCTGTGTGGAGGAATGCTGAGCAGTCAACGGAGCATAAAATTCATTTATTGGGCTCTAAATACTTGGCTGCTGGACAGCTTACGTAGCTTGAAACAGTGGTATGTTTTTGATCAGTCGAGATCACTTTAAGACTACTCACAGTTTTTGATAGCCTCTGTGGCGTAACGCTAGAATGTTCTTCTGCTACCCAGGAGGCGCGGGTTCAGCGCGCAATTCCAGCTCCGTGAAACTATTTTATGTGTATTTGCATTGGTCTGGGTGTTTCTACGTATAATATGTACGTATTTACAAAAAAATGTAACTATGTTCATCCGTTTTCTAGTTTCCTTAACAAAAGCTAGTTAAGCTACCAGCTAGCCAAGCTTACCATGGGTCTGGATAGCGTTGTGTAGATTGTATAATATTTATTTATTTACACACTTTACTACACGCTCCCTTACTATGGGCCTCATAAGAAGGCTCAAGGTCACCCAAAGGGCGATGGAGCGTGCTATGCTCGGAGTTTCCCTGCGTGATCGAATCAGAAATGAGGAGATCCGCAGGAGAACTAAAGTAACCGACATAGCACACAGAATCGCCAAACTTAAGTGGCAGTGGGCGGGGCACATAGCTCGTAGAACAGATGGCCGTTGGGGCAAGAGAGTTCTCGAGTGGCGACCACGCGCCGGAAGACGCAGTGTAGGCAGGCCTCCCATACGGTGGACCGACGACCTGGTGAAGGTTGCGGGAAGGGCATGGATGCGGAAGGCGCAGGACCGGTCACTGTGGAAATCCTTGGGGGAGGCCTTTGTCCAGCAGTGGACGTCTTTCGGCTGAAATGATGATGATGATGACTACACGCTCCAAGCCTTGCGAGTGGTCTTTGTATTTTTAAGCTTTTATAGTAGGTCATCCCAATAAGCATGTTCGGGTATACAGGGCCCTGTCAACACATTTGGAAGCCAAGCCAACCATACTATTTAGTCGATGCACTTTCTAAACAATAGACAATGCTCAAGCGTAGGAGTTCCTCTTGTGGTTGGAAGGTCAGGGGGCAATCGGTCACGAAAAACGCGATTTATCAATCCAACCGAAAGCCCGTGGTAGTACTCCGGGTATATCGTACTATATATTGGCACCCAAAAATGCACGCGCTTGGCGCCATTTGTTTTTTTCTGAAGTTCTGTTTTTTTTATGAAATTATCGTTTCATTGAGCTTTCCTAATAAGGTGGAGAATAAATAAAGCTAAAAAAAATTAAATAAAAAAAAAATACGTTTTTTTCTCCAAATCGAAATTATTATTTATGTCCATATGTAGTATACGCGGTGTACTACTACGGGCTTTCGGCTTCGGGAGCGTTTCCCTAAAACCCAGTATAACCAATAAGCGGACCCCAGGCTCCAACGTGAAAACTTTGAATACAACTAGAAAATCATTACAACAATGATGATGTGAATGATTACAAAGTGGATGAGGTATGATACGGACTTCGCAATAGCTCTTCATCTTTATATGTTTCCAATTTGATTATGTAAAATATAAAAAGACATCAATACCTCGTCATCTTTCAATATACCAAAGAAATTTGTCAAAAACATTTTACCTTTTATGTAAAAAATCTAATTCCGTTTCCATTTAGGACTGCACGTAAAATTAAAGCTACCAAATTGGAGTGTGTACTGTCGTAAAAAATCTTAAGGAAAGTCGTTTGAACGGAACCCGACGGGAAATCGTTTCGCTGCAACCCATTCGCCATCGTGAAAAATACGGGAAGCCATTACGAAAGGAAGCGCAACACACAAGACGTGCGATTTTCTGCGAACAAACGAATATTATACAGTAACATATATTGCATTTGTTATATACGTCAGAAGAAATCTAAAGCGGGACAAGAAGTTAGGTTGAAATAGAAATAGTGTTGCTAAATATAATGATCAAATACATCACAAGACTATGGCCATAACTATTGTACCGCGCCTTGGAATAAGCGCGAAGTATCAACTAATCAACCGTAAACAAAACAACACAAAGGTATTATATTTTTGGTCAGTTGTTTTTGCATAAAAGCTTAACTTGTGCTATATCAGTGTATAATACCTACATACTGGCATATTATAGTTAAATTGGATTGGCGTGCTACGGAATAAGTCAACTTACAAAATATTCTCTCCTTGCCTCAAACTCGACACCAATGAATGGATAATATAGAAATTAAATTACGTTTGCATAACCTCGCGATGTACTCGTATATAGTCGAATTTGGGATGATTTGTAGCACTGTTTTTGATCAGTCAATCAATCGGTATTATTGTAGTTCACTGCACCTTCCCTATACAATGTATCTCAGCTACTTTTAAAATAATAACCAATACCAAAGAGCTACTTTCATACTACCTGAAAATTGTATTATTCTTTAGTCTATTGACAAAAAATTACAATTGGTACTTCTGATTTCATAGTGATCCAACAATACCTTTATGTAAGTTAGGATGGAATGAATTTTAAATGGGGCTTACCTACACTAAAACCTATAAAATTGGTCTAGAAGGAATCTATTTGTGGCGGGGTCTAAAAGTTTGAGTCGGTTCGTAAGGCCGATTACAGGCTGATTCAAGTTTTTCCTATTTTAATCGATTTGAATATTTATTATGCAAATTCCTTTAAAATTTCATTCAAAAGTAAAAAAAAAAATAACTAGTTGTCAGTTGGTGAAATGTGGTGCCTATACACAAATACACTTCGCCCGAATTTCGACACAGACACAGTAAGCATTTCAAATTAATTGAAGTGTATTATGTAATTTGAAATGTGTGTGCGTATTATCTATACATCCCTTTGTGTATATCCCATTCAGGCATGACTACATAATATGCATGGTACCCATAATATTCCATGCAGAACTTCCATAATTATTCATGGAGTTAATTATCCAATAATTATGGATCCTCTTTGAATAGCACGGCCCCGTATGAATCGCCGCTCCGTACATTAATCCAGCCGACCTGGCCGCGACATTTCAATGATATTTCGATCGGCCGATATGAAAACAGACCGTGATTGAATTGTGATTGAGGTTCAGCAATCGGAGATAGGTCTTTAAAATAATTCTGAAGCAGAATTCCTATTATTTTCCAATGGCTTGTATTGTTGGAACAGTGTATGAACCGTCTTTTGTCTGTTCGTTATGTTAACAGGTATGAATAATTTTTATATCTAATGGAACCTTTATTGCGGGGTAAATACTTCCGGATTTTTATTCAGGAATCATATTATTATGTTCAATTAAATTAAATGTTGTAGGCTTTGTTGACGATTTTATTTTACATTTTGAGTAGGAACATCTTCTTTTCTCGATTTTCATCAATGCTATCAACAAAGTGATATCTTCAAATTTTCATCTCTACGCAGATGATTTGCAGCTATATCGCCATTTTGGGACTGACGAAAGGAATGAGGCCATTACTGCCATCAATAATGACCTCAAAAGCATTGGTGCTTGGGCAAAATCGTTCGGACTGCTTGTCAATCCTGCTAAATCCCAGGCACTCATTGTAGGTGGCAGATACTTCTACAATAATCTTGACCATGCCTCTCTTTCTCCTGTCTACTTTAACAATACTGTGATACCGTATACCGCGGTTGTCAAAAATCTAGGGGTATATATTGATTGTAATCTGTCGTGGACTAGGCATATCACCGAGGTCAGCAGAAAAGTCTTCGGTACGCACCATTCTCTTAAGCGCCTTCAGAATTTTCTTCCTTTTAAGACAAGAATCTGTCTTGCTCAATCTCTTCTTCTTCCTCTTTTAGACTATGCTGATGTCACCTTTCTCGACGCAACTGAAGAACTCTGGAACAAGCTGGAGCGGTTGCAAAATTTATGTATCCGGTTCATATTTGGTCTAAGAAAGTATGATCACGTTTCAGAGTTCCGACAGAAACTGAAATGGTTACCGATTCGGCGGCGTCGAGATATTCACATTCTTTCCTTACTCTTTTCTGTTCTTCATAATCCTCACTCTCCTATTTATCTTCGTGAGCGATTTGAGTTTCTTGTCCCCAGGGGTAAACCCTGTCGTACTTTTTCTTCTCTATTACTTCGAACTCCCTCCCATAGTTCCTCTTACTATGACAATTCCTTTACGGTTTCTGCAGTGCGGCTGTGGAATTCTCTTCCTCATTCAATACGCGATAGCCCTTCTTTAAATATCTTTAAGGAACGAACAAGAGACTATTACCTTTCTCAACAATAACAGACATAATATGTATTTATATGTATGTAAATGTATGTATGCCTATATGTATGTATGCCTATATGTATGTATTTATATAGTCTTTATTATGTGTATACATGAGTATTTTATATATGTGAATGTAGTCTATAATGGTTATATATATATGTATATGTAATGCCTTCTGTCAGGGGTATACCTTTTGTATGCCTACTCATACTATTAAGTATTGACAAATGTACACAAGACTTTGCCTCTCTCATTGCATTGCGATTCCTCTGTGCACTCCCAGGTTTGCTGGAAGAGAACTCAATCTGAGTTAAGCTCGCCTTTGTACATAATATTTCACTTGTTTGTATAAATGCCATTTAAGTGTACATAAATAATAAATAAATAAATAAAAAAAAATGTGTGACGAGGGCAACTTTGTTCATTCTTTACACACAGAATATAGAATACTTATAACCGTACTCGTCCCAATTCCACAGTAAGCAGTATTGCTGTGCTTGTTTACAATGCTATTTGTATGATTAATTATATTTACAACGCCTCGAATTTGAAACGGAAAGCTTAAGAGTAAACAACATGAATCTTGACGAATGCGTCCAATTGAATAGTGTCAGTGAAGAGTACGTAGGCAATAAAACGATAAGAAATGTATACCTAAATAAATTTAATATGAACATACAAACAAAATAATCTAGTTAAAAATCTTGGCACAGATCTCGCAAGAATACAGCAAGAGAGCACGTAACACTAAGAAAAATGTGTGTGACCTAATTCATATTCGAGCATTTTAGCATATCTACCTACACTATAGAATACTTTTTACCTCCGTTTTATATAATATTACTATCTCAATGTAAGCACCAAAAGTTAGATTTATAACATTATATGTATTTCTTTTGTAAAAACTACATTAGTACTAACCGAAATTATTACTACTCCCCTTAACTCCTCTAGCTGAATTGCGTGAGTTAGGAATTTGTTTCTATCAGTCGGCATTATTAGGCAGAGGTGATTAAATAGCCCAATTTTAATTACTCCACCAAGAGGGTAAATAGCCTATGAAGTCCCATTTACAGTCGCTCATATTGGATCCAACCACAACGGTACAAAATTTCTATAAAATTTTCAAAATTAAATCTGTAATCAAGGTTTAATACGAGTATTAAGCAATTATCATAAACAGTGTTCTATCGACTATATTTTTCTAATTTCACTCGATAAGTGTTCCCAAGGTTGGAATAGCTTCGCAAATCCTGACTAATGAGGGTACTAGTCTGAACCCTTTCACATTAGGCTGCCTGTCCATTGGAGGTTGCTAGCGGGGCAGAGCGAGAAAGTAATGCGGAGCGGAGCGCAGTTGTGGACTGTGTTTTTAATAAGCCGAGCAAGGCCTCAACGCACGAGTTTTTAGAGTTAGTTTTTAGACAATTGGCTTAGTTATAAGCGAAATGTCACGGGCAGCGGACTCCTTCCCGCGTCCCCGCTTCGCTTCCCCACTCCAGGTTTGAAAACTGTATGAAATTTAAAACTAATTTGCAAATCCCTGTCCTTTGAAGCGGTGCGGAGATTTTATGCCATTCGGTTGCTTAATTTTGACACAGTTCCACTCCTCTCCTCTCCGCTCCAGTGGATAGGCAGCCTAACTGGGCAGACGAACAATAAAAGTTTATCGTACTGTGTGGGTAGCGAATAAAGTTTTTCAAATTGTATTATATTTCTGATACCCTTATACACGCACTTGGCTGTTAATGGATTAATTACTTTTTACCACTTTCTATAAGCTTTTATTTAACTTGCATTGTTAATGTTTCGTATTAGGAATGTTCTCCCAACAAATTGCCTTATCGGTTTAAAACAACTTATCTTCTTCTTTTTCATCTTAACGTTTATTCCATTCGCATCCGAAAATTTTACTTCGGAATCTGGGGTCCATGTTTTCCAGTCTAACTGCGGGATGAGCTGATATTCGATATTTGCCGTGAAGCGACTGCCATCTGACTAATGCAACCCATTGAAGTTAGACCAATTGTTGGACTTCTTAGATCACCGACTACTTAACGACTGCCATAGATGTGCATATGACAAAGTCAAAGTCAAAAATAATTTATTCTGCATAGACCATTAAAACGGCACTTACAAAACATCAAGTTAAAAAAATGTAGACTAGTCTAGCAAATGGACCACCGGTTCGAAACGCGGCCCCGACCTGAGAAGACTCCGGTAAGAAACTCAGCGGACATTTTTTTTTGGTCTATTTACAAACATTTGCTTAGTCCACTTAGTCTAAATACAATAGTTTGCTTGAGTAGCATAGTTGAACGAACAGCTTATTTCCAAGCTTATTTATCATCTAAATATTCTTGAATTTTATAATAGCCTTTTTGGCTTAGTTTAGTCTATACATACATACACATACTCATAGTCTGTACATACTCACTGGTTTCGGGTACTTTTGACGTGTAATACATAACATACACTAGAACTTGATCACGTTCATAACCTACACTTTATCTTCCATAGCAAATCTAAAGCTCCAATTACGTCATGTTTGAATTTAGATTACAAATGCAAACGTAATTTACCTATGAGACAATAGGCAAAGTAATAGGCAAATTAATATATATTTATGCCTTTCCCGTAATTATTAAACGTTTGTTTTCATTAATTTCTGTGGACTAAATCTAATTAATTAACCTATTCAACTCAACTATATATCCTAACTACTACTTTGATAAACACGGTTTAATTGTTACGTATATAATATGGAGCTTTTGAAATGTATTGTTTTAATATCGTAAAGCTTTATTTATTAAGCGTTTTATTGAATATTCCACTTAAATAATTATAAGTACTACGAAAATTCTTCAATTAAACCCGCCTAATCTATACCTATCTAGACCAATACATTCGCCTCCGCACCCACATAAACAATTTCAGTAAAAACTAGACGGTTCAGTACCTCTTTCCTTTATCTCCGCCAAAAGACCGCTCGCTGCCTCGTGCGTATTACAGCCCGTATGTAATACAAATCGTATGTATATTTTCCATATTTATTCCAAGTAAATTGCACGAAGTCACGGCTTATTTGCACAAAACAGGTGAGGTGCCCGCTTGTATGTGAACTCGCACGAGGCAGCGGACGCCCTATGCCTTTTTCTATATTACTTTTTTGGGCAGACATCTTGGAACCGTTGGAGTAATGTTGACAAAAAAAATTACACTAAAAAGCGCTTCAAATAACAAATAACCACCGCAATCTATAGTCTACACAAATTTGTTGATAATTTAAATAAAGTATGTACAGAAATTCACCGGTCTCGTACAAAGGCAAAGCAACTCGAAGTTGAATTCCCAGCGAATCATAAAGTGTAAATAAAAGCGGAGAGCAGAGCCAAGTGTACAACAAAACGGAAATGACAGACGGAACAAGAGAAAAATGTATGGTTTTAAATGAAGTTCATACATAGAAAAATATAGTGACTGGGTACGTATTTTTATTCTTTATAATCCATGCAAAACGATTGAGAGTATTTAACCAATACCAGACGGACGGACATTTGAAACATCTTGACAAATCTTAATATTTATAATATTATTTTAGTAGGATAGGATCTGATTACTCCCTTTATTCCTTTTAAATGATGCTTTAGTACAATTTGTTAAGCGAACGCAATACAATAGGAATGAAATTATTTGTTTCTGCGAACTACAATCCGGAAATTAATAAACTTTTGTGCTCGAATTACAGTGAAGAGATAATATTCTCTGTCTACATTGTTTCATCGTAGACTGGTGGAGCTCCACAGCATTTATAGCACTTATTACAACTTTTTTTTATATTATAAGTATATACTTTTATCAAATATTTACGGTATTAGTATTATGCATTTATTTTTTATTTATATTATTGTGGCATTTTTATACTTTGTACAATGGTGGGATTCACTTTACTTCTTATGGCAAAGTTTAAAAAATGTGTCTTAGTGTAGTCCACCTAGGTGAACCAGGGAAAGGAATAATCTACCGTAACCAACCCAGGTGGACTCCGCAACTGAACCTCAGGCAATTGTGTGTCGTTATAGTTATATAATTTTATACAATGTTCCTCAGCATGTGGATTAAGGGACATTGACCGATTCTTATTTAGAACCAAAGAAAACTTTGAAAAAATAAGAAATATTCGTATTTGACTCTTACTCGAGAACGTTGAACTAATCTGTGCATCAATACTTTTCATTAAAAATTAAGCAAGTAAATGTTTGAAAGTACTTAATGTACCTACTTATATTAAGTAATATCTACAGTTAGATTGTCTTTCCGAACTAACATAGCTGTTCGGTCTAGTACACGCGTTGACATAAATTTTACAGCATGTATAAATTTTCTTTAAAAAATACTGCATCGTTATGTGTATCATGAAAACAAATAGTATACATGACATAACAAATAAGAATCGGTGGGTTTCGCAACATTAGGCTCCGCGTTGTGTTAGCCTCACAAAAGCTTTCTGTATTAACCCAAGATTAATGGAACAACTTATAAGACTTTATCATAGTGAATGTGTATTGAGAATTTGGCAAAGTACTTTTTAAACAGTTTCTTGTTTTTGTTATCTTTTTTGTATTTTATTATTCGTAATTAAAGCGTCTTGAGCCATCTGTTTGTACTGTGAATATTCAAACATTTTCTCCGTCATTACTTTTCTTCTTTTTGTGGATATTTCTAGTTCTGTATATTAGTGGTATAAGCTTGCTTTGATCTTATAAACAAGCCTATGAATTTGGGTAGTGTCATGGAATTCATTATGTTAGAAAATTTTGATAGTAGGTATGGAGTGTGGGTAGTTTATTCACACCATATCTATTCTGTGGATGCTCCATGATGTGGAGTCTAAAAGGGGTGCATTTATCTCCTATCCTAGGACGTGCATCTGTGCGTGGGTATTGTACTGTATACCTACCAAGCATTGCGAAAATTTTCCTTGTATGGTTCAGGATCTGTAGTTTTGTAGTAGTTCAATATTAAATCGCTAGATGTCACTAAATATACGTGACGTCGCCACAGAGGCGCGTGTTCGTAAAAATAATATAAAACTTATATTATTGCGTGTAAAAGTTTTTATAGAGGAAAAATTCCGCATGATAGTACTTTCATTTATTGTATGGTACTTTGACCTCTGTGACTCGAACAAAGTCAGCAACAAACACCTAAAAATACCGAAACTATTCAAAAATAAACAGAGCACTTATAACCCTCATAAATTTGTTCCCAACTGTAGCACTTTATTCCACTACATAGTCGAGGAGCTGTAAGTACGTGCTTATAGTGGTTGAACACACAGCTCATAGGCTAGGAGCTGTTGGCAATAAATATATTGTATCCACCTACATCAAGTGTAATGGAACTTGGCCTTCATTTATCTCGGACCCACGCTCTTAATTATGGTAGGACTGGCTTATTTTTGTTGTTAAGAAGTCCTTAGGTGTTATTTGCTAATTAAAGAATTGTAAGGCCAGATTACTTATTTTAAACACGCCACAAACATACTAATAATTATTTACTATGATGTATACATTTGTTATTTCTTTATTTATTTATTCATTTAATAATTCATTGCATTGCAATTCATTGCATTCTAACTTTTATAAATGGCAGCAACATCAATTGAATACTTTTTAGAAACTTGAAATATTGTATAATACGCGGGTTATAAAAACTTTGTCCAAGAATACTTTCAAACAAAGAAACTGGTCTAATAGGATTTATCAAACAAGTGCTACAGCACAGACTATATCTTGCCTGTAATTGTATACATGCCCACACACTTATGGACGTCTCTGAAAACTCAATAAACAAGACGTGAATAAAATATAGATGGGGAACTAACGCGCTATCGACAGAAGTATCGATCGATAGAAAGGTAAAAATAGTGTATCGTCAGCTTAGGCTCTAGAGACAGGAGCCTCCTTAGCATGCGTGACGTGTCGGGGAAATCCCAATTTTGCATTAAACCCTCATTTAGGTATTATAATCAGGACTGCGGACTATTTTTCTCTCTGGGGTAAGCAGACAAAGTCATTCATTTAATTACGTCCTTATCTAAGGATGTTATGACCTCCAAATCTTACTCGAGCCCCACATAAAGGGATTGAGTTTCATTACAATTACACGAGTTTATTCACCTTCTATAATAATTATTTCATCTTCAGTCCGTGTATAACAAGTGACTCAAAAATTATAAATTGCTAGCTTTTGTTCGCCGCTCCGCCCGCGTGGATATCGGTTATAGCGACCAAACAAAGCCTTTGTCCTTTCTCGAGGTGTAATCTACCCCTATGTCAAATTTCATTAAAATCGGTTCAATGGTTTAGGCGTGAAAGCGTAACATACAGACAGACAGACAGAGTTACTTTCGCATTTATAATATTAGTATGGATTAATCACATTTTTGTTTTCTGATTGAACACTTATATTACATTCCTTGATTTTTAGATTTCAAAAACTTTATTACATATAGTACTTTTGTAGTTAATAGCTGGTGCACGCGGCTTCGCCCACGAGGTTGTCAGTTATCGCTTAGTGTAGAGTCAACGCTATTTTTCTAAAATAAAAGTAGCCTAAGTTACACCTTATTACATCAGCTACCTGCCAGTAAAAGCCCCGTCAAAATCGGTCCAGCCATTTCAGAGATTAGCCGGAACAAACAGACAGACAGATGGACAAAAGTTGTAAAAATGTTATTTTGGTGTATGTACCGTATTATATTCATATGCATGTAGTAAAAACGGTTATTTCAATATTATAAGGTGTAAAGATGTATAGATTTTTGGCACAAATGAAGAAAGGAAGATGAACCCGATAAGGTTGAGAATTGAAATAGTTTCGTAAAGTTTATGTTTATTTGGCAGCCTCCGTGGCGTGGCGATAGTGAACGCGGCCGCTACGCAGGAGGCGCGGGTTCGATCCCCGCTCAGTGCAAATGGTTGTATGCATGAATATGTATATTTGCATTGGTCTGGGTGGTTCTATGTATATATGTATGTATTTACAAAAAAAAAACGTATCTAAGTATGTTTATCCGCATTCTAGATTCCATAACACAAGCTAGTTAAGCTATGCTTACCATGGGTCTAGATAGCGTTGTGTGAAATGTTGTGGAATATTTATTATTTATTTATTTATTTATTTATATCAAATCATGCAATCGAATATAAGATTGTATTAGTTTAAAATTATAACAAGACTTGTTTGTATTTGCTTCAGTGGCATAGTAAGTAGCACTACAGTTTACAGTTCATGTTTCAGTACCTACCAATTGCTGGGTTGAGTTTGTCTGTAAGATTTTTTTATACAATTGTGGTGGCAGACAAGCACACGGCCAACCTGATGAAAAGTGGTTACCGTGGCCTAAGGACGTGAGCAACAGTAAAAAAAAAAAAAACGCAGAGATTTTCTGTCCCGTCAGTGTAGAAGGCAAAGCAGTTCTCACTGACAGCACCAAAAACTCTCCAGTGAGCTCTAGTTAACTCACTCACTGCCGAGAACACAACACGAGTTTATAATGGCCGCGGTATTCTGTAGGGTGGAAGTACTTCCACAGTCGGACTGCTCAATTGGACGAAAATACCGTCGTGTTCTATCTCCTTACCTGCTACTTCTTCACACTTTCCACTATGTAAGGGAAACTGTGTGGCTGTTAATATTTTGTCTACCATTTAGTGAAAAGTAAGTAAAGTAAAAAGTAAGTGTGGTTCCCGGAAAAGTAGAATTTGGGCCACCCCTTCTTTTCCCATGTGGTGTCGTACAAGGCGACTAAGGGATAGGGCTGATTAACTTTAACATCAGACAGATACGTACAGCCCAGACTCAGCCTCAGATGCCGGAATACGGCAATAGGCTCATTGGTGAAATGTAGGTGTTAATTCACCTCTGCCTAATCCTCCAGGGATAAAGGCGTGATTATATGTATGTATGTACAGATTTTAAAAGGTCAAAATGTGAACGTAACGACGATTACGTAACTAGTAATTTCTAGTTAATAATACACCAAGAAAATACTACCTGATGTTCTCGTAAATCAAACGTAATGGCTTTAATACTCTCCAATTTGTCTCGATTCTACTAGCAGTCTACTGGCCTGTCTTTAACCGACTTACAACAGAATTAAGTTAACTGCCGCATATTATACAATAGTTAAAAATGTAATAGTGACTCGATTAAGATAGGAAAAAGTGAATCGCTCAGGCGGGACTCGAACCCGCGATCTTTCCCATACAGGAGGAATGCTCCTGACCCACCGAGCCACGGCTGAAGCTATCCAAATTCTCCTATACTACCGTAAGGGAAAGATCGCGAGTTCGAGTCCCGCCTGAGCGATTCACTTTTTCCTATCTTAATTGATTTGAAAAGTTAGCATAGTAAATGCTTCAAAATTTCATTCAATGTAATAGTGACTGTAGGGCAAATTTTGGAACAGTAAGCTTTTAAAACGAGACACTACCAAAGGGTCTTTTTATGGTGCCTTAAGCTAAGCGTCCACCTACCGACAACGCATTCAATAGACGCAATGCATGTAATAGACACAACGCATTTAACAGACTGCAATATTCTTTGTATGAAAATTCAAATAATTGCATGCACATCGTACGGATCGCACGTATCTACTCATCGGCAATGCAACTTTTGCAGTGCGTGCCGATGACGTCATTCGGAATGCCGGCCAGGTGGATGCACGGTTGCTTCACTAAAATTTATCGAGTGGGGTATCAAAATGAAGGAATATATATACTCGTATTTCATGACTATAAAGTATTAAATAAAATAAAATAATAAAAATAAAAACCCGATTGATGCTGAAAAGATCGATCAACGGAAAGACTCATTTGCAAATGGTATAAAGCTTGTTTCGACCTTTTCGACATTGTCGGGTTTTTTACTTTTAATAATTTATTTATGTAAAGTTGTACGTTGTAAATATATTTGTTGGTTACTGTTTAAGTTCCGTATTACCTGAAACCTGAGAAACCCCTTATTGTAGGACATCATTTTATGTCGGATGAATATCACACTTTATCCCACTTATAATCGCACATTATAGCCGTTTAGTTTTATTAAAGTGCAACCTTATTTCGCTAGATGGCGTTGTATAAACGTGACGTACACTATCACCTCTAAAACCGTTCCCATTATTGCAACGGCCTTAATGGGCCGAAAAACGCTTAATGCTTAATCTTGCATTAATTAGTCCACAGGTAATTTACTTTGAGCGTTTTCGAGAGAAGATTTAGGAATTATTTTCTCTTTAAGGAATAACAGATCGTTAGGTGCTTCCAGTTAAATATTTTTCAGGCAAACAACTGAATATGGTTTTAAATCTTTTTTAAATGCTTTTCTCACTTCCGTGGGTAATATTTGTTTTACTGTAAACTAGCTTTCCGCCTGCTCCCCAACCCCGCGTGGATGGCGATTATCACAACCAAAAGTCTTTTATTTTTATTATAGCTTGATTAGAACTTCAATGACTTATCTTTTGATCATTTCTTCGACGGTCATTTTTTTAAAGACTAGTTCCAGCTAAGGCAGGAAGAGTTTTGATACCTTTTGACACGTTAACCGTATTGTATAGTATACCTCTTCTTGGCAATTGAATAAAAACATTTGTGAAATAAATTTTACCAAATCATATTTATAAAGTGCTTAATAAAGTAAAATTTGCTTTCATATGGAAATATATATAAGTGACTGTCGTTACCAAGCTAGACTTTAGTAAAAAACTGGTAAAAAAACCTTACAAAACCGTCAAATTAAATTCGCTCACTGCTTCTCATGAAATAAACACAGCCATTGCCAGAAAGACGGAAGAAGAAAATTTAATCCACATTTATTCTACATTTGATTGAACAGCCGCTCAAATATTAACTCTGCGAGGCGGAATAATGCCGACGCGAAAAACTGCGGGCCTCAGGAATTAAGTCTTTAAACGCAGCTCAACCACACCCTGCCTGACAGGGAAGGCTCTCGTTGTAACAGCACAGCCTTTGTTTTTATCATTTATAAATGACTATATAAACGCTTGAGGAAGACTTTTAAAATCAAAATTTGTTACAACCACAATTCGACAAAAAAATTGCGGATGGGCTTATGTCTAAATCATAATTTTATATTTCTGTTTATGTGGACAGTAAGCTGCCTGGGCGATACTATCTGAATCCTGAATCCATGATTCTTAGTGCGATTACTTACTCAGGTAAACTGTAATTCGATTGTCAGAAAATTGAATTACCGAAAATCGTATAATCCACACACATTACGTACAGTGCGTACGTAATGTGTGTGGCTTATACGATTTTCGTTACTTTGATTTTTACAATACCAAATTAAAAAAGAAACGCCCCACACGCTACTAAAAAAAATGCAATCAGACATTTTGTGTGTGTATGTGTGCTTGTTCTTTTTCGTTTTTCGTTTTAAATGGTATCTGTTATAGCATTCATGTTAATATTAGCTACCGAAATTGTTAATATATTCCCTCTAATCCTCCGGCTGGTGTTAGCAGTGAATTCACGTCGGTAGTGTAATGGCTATAACTCAAACCTCTTGGTCAAACCCTTGGACCTCTTGATCGCAAGGCCGACTCCTTATACTTTTTCATGCATAGTATAAAATCTAACACTACCAGCTAAACTAACTCCTAACATAAAAATATGACTTCATCATACTAAGCTGCTAGCATCATTGGATCGTTTAGCCAGAACAACATAGTGGACTTAACTAGAAAACTTCGTGATTGCCCACCCGAGTCCGCCTACAAGTAAACATCGATACAAGCAAGTCGCCTAAATAGCCTGCAAGTCGCCGACTCAGGTAACTTGCAAAGTTATATGATAAATAGATTTGTTGGATGAGGAAACTTCGAGTACTTATACGTTTGAATGGTAGAAAGTTTGGTTGACAATCACCTATGTTAATAAGGTAATTAGACATCAAAATAAAGTAGATACCTAAACATAGATATAGAGTGTGAACGCTACGTACATCTGCAGGTTGGTATTGGTACCTGGTGACTGGTGGCCGAGCTATTTGAAAATTAACATTATGGGTCTTAAGTGAGTTATATTCCTATTAAAATATATCGTTCACAACCTCGGAAGTTCAATATACATGACTGAATATTTTTTTTCCTTCTACCCAATGTTACCTTTGAACTATTTATCATTATTAATATGTTCATTGTAATCAAAATTAGATACGTTTGTAGGAGGTAGGACTCGACGGTATCACCGTCCAATTGAGCAGTCCGACTGATGAAGTACCTCCGCCCTACAGAATACCGCGGCCATAATCCTCGTGTTGTGTTCCCGGTGGTGAGTAGGGTAGGTAGAGCTCACTGGAGAGTTTTTATTGCAGGATGCCTTGGGCCGCAAGTGTATTACTTGCGGCCCAAGGCATCCTGCCCTGCCGGCCAGTGCTCCTGCCAAAAAGCGGACGATTCTCTGGTGAATAGACTTTTCTGGGAGCCAGAAAAGTCTATATACTAATGAAAAATAATAAGCAAGGCATACTTTATAATGCAACTAGATGCAGAAGGCAGAGGATCGTACGAAATGGCGCACATTGGCAGAGGCCTATGTCCAGCAGTGGACTGCAGTGGGCTAATTGATTAATTGAATGCAACTATTAGGAAAATTCTGATGTTGCAGTTTTTCACTTCATGCAGAACTTCAATTTAGCCAATTGGGTATTGTACTGAGTATTCAAAATAGTTACTTTTACTGAAAATCGAATCGGTAAGCTATAAGAAAAATTCTATGAAAAAATCATTTGTGACGTCATAATATTTAATAGTCAAATCATTTACTATTATAGGTTGGATGTGTTCGCGACAGACAGACAATTTTAATTTAACTATGTTCGCAAATTGTGATTATGTGTAGTTTAATCAAAATAAACATTGGTTTTGTGATTATCGGAATGAATAGTGTTAGAATAGTGTTCGCGACAGACAGACAATTTTAATTTAACTATGTTCGCAAATTGTGATTATGTGTAGTTTAATCAAAATAAACATTGGTTTTGTGATTATCGGAATGAATAGTGTTAGAATAGTATCAAAATAATGTCAAAACAGTGCAAACCGGCCTCTGATTGGCCACTGTGTGATTCAGTCGCGCCCTCTGGGATAGGCGTTGGAACTACCTAAATTTGTAAAACAATCTTTGTATTATCTGTACGTGATTAATTTGTTAATTTAGATAGTAAATGATAATAATACATAGATAAAAAATATATGTAATAGCAGTAAATATCAGTACCCAATATGTAACAGCATATCTGTAAACCATAATCTTATAAGAATTTAATAAATGCCAATTAAACCTCACACATAGCTACAAAACACTGTAATTTCTGCACACTTTTGTTAATTTTAAAGAAATTATGTAATTTTTGTGTACTATTCAATAAGAAATAAATAAATAATTGTGTTGCACACGTCTATAGATAATAGATATGTTAGAATTGTAAGAAATTGTATAGATAAGTGAAATATTTTGATATTGTCAAAGTGAAAATTGATTGTGCAAAATAAAGAAAATATCCACCGAAACTAGAGGCCCACATCAGGGTAAAAACTATTAATATAAAAGCGCAGGCGACTTTCTCGTCATTGCGATACTCTAGCCGGGTCGCCTAGCACGTCTTGGAGCTATAACGCTCAGACTTGCAACCTGAAATGGGCATCTAAGTTCAGGACAATTTTATTGTTAAAATAGGATTGTTTTATTTACTGGATCCCTTCAGATACAAATCGGAACCTGGCCTTTCTGGCTGGTTCAGCTGGTTGTCAGAGACACACGGGGAAACCTCGCTTTCCTGTCTCGCATACAACAGCTACAGTCCACCTTCTCCTCAGGGCAGGAAAGTGTGTAAACTGAATGAACCACCCCATGTACTTATGGGCGACAGCCGATCAAGAGGTGAACGAACTCGCGTTCTATAACCGGGTTCGCTCGTCCACGTGAGGCCCGTCCAGTACATTTTCTGGTCCGTTCGAGCCGGATTTGCTGTCCGTGTGGTCAGCGTCCAGCCGGACGTATCGCGTGGTCTAGTCCATCTGGACCCCTGTTTCGTTGCGAGCCGGCAGATAGTGTCGCTGTCCGTACGGTCAGCTTCCGGTCGGAAATATCGCTAACTATTGTTTTTTTATATTCCCCGTGTGTCTAATTAATCTAATTCATTTATTACAGCGTTACTTAAAGTATTTAGCATTCCAATTGGAATCCAATTGGAATATTTCTCAGTTTTACGTTAGTCCAATTGAATCCAATTGGATTCTTTCTGCTTGTCAGATTGAATCTTATTGGAATCCAATTGGAATATTTTAGAGTCAGTTTTTGTTAGTATTAGAGTCAGTGCAGTAATAGTCACATGTGCGCGTTTTATAACCGTAATACATAAGTAAAGTAAATAATATAGTATATAGTAAAGTCACGTGTGCGCGTTTTTTATCCGTTTATCAGTCAGTAGGTAACGTGTTTTTATATCCGTTCCGTTTTTTGCGAATTTTGAATTTAAATAAGTAAAATATATAACAGTAAATATAGATTTCGTGAGCGTTACGTTAAGCCCAGTAAATAAAAACAGATATAGTATAGTTAATCGGTATCGTTCGTATCAGTGTAACAGTGAATAGTGTGTTATTTTACAGTTGTGCGTTTTGACAGTACGTGTAATTTGTTTGAGTAAGTAAGTCTTTGTTTTTAACAGTCTTATTTCGATAGTATATAACAGTATATAAACAGTAATAGTAATAAAAATATTTTGTTAATAATAAATAATACACGTACTGTTGAATTCGCGTCAGATTTACGTTAGTGTATCAGTGTCAGTGTTGTCAATATGCCGAAAACGAGATCTCAAGGCAGAGCTGCAGAGCCGAGCCAGCCTGAGAAGGCTCTGACACGAGAGTCTATCCTCCGGCACGAGCAGCCACCACGTTCCCCATCAGTACCAGTTGGATCTGAGGTAAGTGCCCCATCATCCATGGCTCAACCCTCAACCAGTACACCTCGGCCTTCTAGCGCTAAGACGCAAATAGAGAAATCTATAAAGCCTTGGTCTCTGGAAGAGGATAGATCAGATAATACGTTACACCCAGTTGAACAGAATGTAATAGAAGGGGTACGTACTACTGAGCGAGTGAGCCGTGAACCGGGGGTTACTATAAGATCTAGATCCTCAATTCATAATAAATCGATGGCACGTAAACGAGCATTAAAGGCTCAGGAGGATATGCTCAAAATTAAATTACAGTTAGCTGAGGTTACACTGCGTAGGGCTGAGGAATCAGCCGAGGATACCGATTATGATGATGATGCCCATTCTAGGACAGAATATGTTCGTTCGTGGTTAAGAGAGGGATCGCCCTTGACACGACCCGGCACAGACGAACCACGCTTAGTAAGTGGACACCTCCAAAAGGAGACCCACGAGATAGAGCCTCGTAAAGAAGCTACCATGGTGCCCCAGTATGGGGGCACAAACCCTAATTTAGAAAATATTAAGCTCCAAAAGGAGACTAATCTCGTATCCCGGGTTGGGGATACATCCGCTTATGTTGAGCCTCATAAAGAGACTCCTCTCGTGCCCCAGTTTGGGGGCACAACCGATAATATTAATATAAATAAACCGGCATCCCGGGCTGGGGATGCATCCGTATATCTTGAACCTCGCAAAGAGAATCCTTCCGTGCGCCAGATTGGGGGCACAACTGATAGTATTAATAACGTAAATAAACCTTGTACTGAAACTGCCTCGGCAATAGATTATTTAGATAGAGAGCAGGCTGACAGTAAAAATATGTTAAAACCATTTATAACAGAACTCACTTCCGCTATAGCTGCACTCGCTGACAGAAAACCGATGGAGGCATCGTTTACCTCTGGCTATCCATCGACTTCGAAGGTCGTAATGACCTTACCGATTTTCAGCGGGTCGCATACTGAGTGGCTGTCGTTTAAAGCCATGTATGACACCACTAAGATATATTTTAACGATATAGAAAATACAGCCAGGCTCAGACGGAGCCTGAAAGGTAGAGCGCTAGAAATTGTAAGCTCTGAATTAATAGCTAATGCACAGCCGGAGCATATTATTAGGGAACTAGAGCTCCAATTCGGACGACCTGACTCTATAGCTCAGTCTGAGACAGATAAACTCAGAGCATTGCCGCGATGTACTGAAGCACCGAAAGACATATGTACATTCGCCAGTAGAATAAGGAGTAGTGTCGTCACACTTCAGGCTTTAAAGAAAAA
The DNA here is from genome assembly GCA_949126895.1 of Eilema caniola. NCBI lineage: Eukaryota > Metazoa > Arthropoda > Insecta > Lepidoptera > Erebidae > Eilema > Eilema caniola. The sequence continues at coordinate 22,772,581 of OX421479.1, read as the reverse complement.
TCACTATCTTATAAATGCCGAACTGTTACGTATATTAACAGAGAAACTTCCGAACTCATTGCGTGTACAATGGTATAGAATTTATACTGATAAATATAATTCCACACCCGATTTAACTTCGTTTAGCGAATATATATCTGAATGTGCCCGTTATTGTAGTGCCTTTGCCCCAGCTGAGACCGTTAAAGATTACCAGACAACTCGTCGTGTCCCTCAGAGAGCATTTACTGCCACTGAGAGACACACTGGGGAAAATAATAAATCTAGATGTCGAATATGCGACTCTGAGGGGCACTACGCGTCGAACTGTGAGACGTTTAGAAAGGGGAACTCCGACAAGAGATGGGAGCTCGCTAAGAAACATAGACTCTGTTTTCGTTGTCTCAAAACGCGTCTAAACGATCATAAATGCCCGATTAGAAAATGTGGAATTGATAATTGTATAGCTTCTCATAATAGATTGTTACACTATGTTAAGAAACCTCGTACAGAACCGAAACCAGACACGAATGAGGAAATAGTCGCCAGTTCGAGCTCAAAATCAACAAAGCAGGCTTTCCTGAAAATAGCGCCTGTTAGGCTTTCAGGACCGGCGGGAGAGGTGTTGACATACGCTCTCCTAGACGACGGGTCAACCATTTCATTGATAGATGAAGACATCGCTGCCAAGCTGGGAGCCAGAGGTAAGACAGACCCATTTACCATTAAGGCTATCGGGGACACAGCGATAGACCTACCGGACTCACGAAGAGTTGAAGTCTACATAGGTAACCCCGAAGGCACTAGCATACCACTGTCTGTTAGAACAGTTCCGAAGCTGCACCTATCATCACAGACAATCAGTGAGACAGACTTACAGGACTGTAAGCATCTCGAGGACATAAAAGATCAGCTTATGTACACAGCGGCAACCCCGAAGATACTCATAGGCCAAGACAACTGGCAATTATTGATATCCAGCTACATTAAACGGGGACACCGCCAACAACCAGTCGCCTCACTCACAGCATTAGGATGGGTGTTACACGGATGCCATGGTAGAATATTAGGTCAAACAGTACATTTTGTTAATCGTCTCTCAGCCGCTGATGACAGCATAGATACTCAACTGAAACAATATTTTTCACTTGAATCGCTCCTTTTAAACCCACGTCGACCGAGCTCCGACCCTGAAAAGCAAGCCGAGGATATATTAAATAAGAATACAGTACAGTTAACAGATGGTCGCATACAGACAGCCCTCTTATGGAGAAAAGGGGATGATGTGATGCCTGATAGCTATCAAAACGCTATGAGGAGGCTCACGTCAATAGAGAAGAAGCTTGACCGCACTCCAGATCTTAAAGCCGCATATACAGCACAGATGGAGTCTCTCATACAGAAGGGATATGCAGAGGAAGCTCCGAAGCAAGCCAGACCAGGTAGGACCTGGTACCTGCCTCACTTTGATGTTCACAATCCAAGTAAGCCTAACAAAATTCGTATAGTTCACGATGCTGCTGCCAAGTCAGGGGGGATGTCCCTGAACGACTTCCTGCTCACTGGACCAGACCTGCTGCAGTCACTGCCAGGTATAATGATGCGTTTCCGCCGTCACCGAGTCGCTGTCACAGCTGACATCACTGAGATGTTTATGCAGGTACAGGTACGTCCTGAAGATCGAGACGCCCTGAGGTACCTATGGAGAGGAGACCGGCGGGAGGGCGCACCTACTGAATACAGAATGAAATCGTTAATATTCGGAGCAGCCAGTTCACCGTGCACAGCGATCTTCGCTAAGAATTGGAACGCGAGACAGTACGCGTTACAGTATCCCGAAGCAGTAGCAGCCATAGTTGATAGTCACTATATGGATGACTACCTACATAGTTTCCCGAACGAGGCAGAGGCAGTTCGTATATCAGCACAGGTACGTGATATACATAGAAAAGCAAAATTCGAGCTCACCAAATGGGTCTCGAACTCCGCGTCGGTCGCCAGACAATTAGATAACAAGCCGGGCCGAGCGGAGATAGTCAACATAACACAAAAGGAACAGGACGAGAAAATCCTAGGTTTAATGTGGGATCCTTGTACCGACGAACTCAGTTTTAATTTAAAATTAGCCAGATTACCCGAAGATCTCATTCGAAGCACTACACCGACTAAAAGAGAGGCCTTAAAAATAGTAATGTCTCTATATGACCCACTCGGACTTGCGTCACCAGTAACAATTAAAGCCAAACAGATTTTACAGGAAGCGTGGCGCCTAGGTACAGACTGGGATCAAACATTGAACGACAAGCTCCTCACACAATGGAGGACTTGGACAGAACATTTACAGGCACTGAAAGACGTCAAGATACCCAGATGCTACCCCGGATACACCGACCCTCAGTCGCTACAGCTTCACGTGTTCACAGATGCCAGCGAAGCAGCCTACGCCGCGGCCTTGTACTGGAGAACCGTCAGCCACGAAGGACAGGTGAGTGTTAGTCTCGTCATAGCAAAGGCGAGGGTGACGCCACTGAAAATCACGTCCATACCCAGACTAGAGCTACAGGCCGCGGTGATGGGAACACGACTAGCGACTGCAGTGACAGAAAGCCACAGCGTCACACCTGACAGCATAACCTACTGGACCGATAGTAAGACCGTACTCACATGGGTAAGAAAAGGCTCCAGATCATATAAACCATTTGTTGCACATCGGATAGCTGACATAGAAGAAAATACGAAAATAGATGACTGGAAATGGCTGCCCTCTAGACTAAACATCGCGGACGCGGCCACTCGCGACGTTCCCGCTAACTTTAATTCACAGCACGAGTGGTACAGCGGACCGGCCAGAGGAATGGCCAACAGAGAAGCCTACAGCAACAGAGGCTACAGGAGAGGAGCGGGTCAACTCCATGTCACTCAAAATTAATGTAAGTGCAAGCATACCGAACATAAACAGATTCTCAAGATGGGAGAGACTCTTACGCACCACTGCTCGGGTGCTACAATTTATAGATCTGTTGAAGCCTAACAGAACACAGCAAGTGGCCTACAAAAGAACCACGAAAAACAGAGAGAAGGATCCCGACTGGCGCAACACCGATCGGCAGGTGAGAATAGATAAAGGGTCAGCATTGCCTAAAATAACTGTACCTACTGACAATTACAGAATCCTCACCGCTGACTACATTAGAGACGCCGAGCGCCTTTTAATCAAAAGTATACAGTCCGACTCGTTTGCACAAGAGATGCAACGACTAAACAAACAAGAAGAGATACAGACCGACAGCAGACTCCGAGGTCTCCGTGTTGAAATGCTGGATGGAGTGCTGGTACTACACAGCCGAATAGCAGCCGCCGAGGATGTGTCCGACGAGGTAAAACGGCCACCGATAATAGATGGTGAGCATAAAATTACCAAATTATACATAGACTGGACACATCGTAAGCTGCATCACAGTGGCACAGAGACCACCATCAACGAGATTCGCCAACATTACTGGGTGATTAAACTACGACCGACTACAAAGTCGGTGATTAACCAGTGTTTAAGTTGTAGAATCAGGAAAACGCAGCCGCCAGAGCCTGCCACTGGCGACCACCCGAGAACCCGCCTTGCGCACCACCGCAGGCCATTCACCTACACCGGGCTCGATTACTTCGGGCCAGTCAGCGTGACCGTTGGGCGACAGCACCAGAAGCGCTATGTCGCGCTATTCACCTGCCTGACTTCCCGGGCGGTCCACCTCGAGGTCGCCGCCAGCCTGAGCGCGGACTCCGCAATACTGGCTTTGCGGAGGTTCATCGCGCGCCGAGGCTGCCCCGCTGAGGTCTACTCAGACAACGGCACCAACATGCACGGTGCTGAGCGCGAGATGCGCGAGGCCGTGCCCCGCGAAGCCGCTGAACGAGGCATCGTGTGGCGCTTCATCACCCCCTCTGCTCCCTTTATGGGGGGTGTATGGGAGCGCCTCGTCCGCTGCGTTAAGACCGCTCTCATCACGGTCTTACACGAGCGCCATCCCCATGAAGAGGTGCTCTCCACTCTACTGTGTGAGGTGGAGTACACAGTCAACAGCCGCCCCCTCACACACGTCTCCGTTAGCCCCGAGGATGACGAGGCTATTACACCGAACCACATCTTGCTCGGTGGTTCGGGCCGACTACCATCGCTGGGCGAGTTCGACTCGTCCGATGCTGACACCGGGAAGCAGTGGCGACGCGCTCAGGCGCTCGCCGACATGTTCTGGCGCCGATGGGTGCGCGAGTACCTTCCCGAACTTCAATACCGGCGGGAGCCCCATGGATCGGGCCCACGCATCGAGGTCGGCGACCCAGTGCTGATCGCCGACGGACAGCTCCCTCGCAACACTTGGCCGAGGGGCCGAGTCACCGAAATATACCCAGGCGCCGACGGTCAGATCCGGACCGTTGAGGTGCGCACAGCCGGGGGCGTGCTCAAGCGCCCCACGAAGAAGATCGTCCCGCTGCCGAAGTAGTGTCGCTCACCGTAGATGCAGCATCACAAGCGGCCGAGCCTCACTCTGCTGCACGGCGGGAGAGATGTTCGCGACAGACAGACAATTTTAATTTAACTATGTTCGCAAATTGTGATTATGTGTAGTTTAATCAAAATAAACATTGGTTTTGTGATTATCGGAATGAATAGTGTTAGAATAGTGTTCGCGACAGACAGACAATTTTAATTTAACTATGTTCGCAAATTGTGATTATGTGTAGTTTAATCAAAATAAACATTGGTTTTGTGATTATCGGAATGAATAGTGTTAGAATAGTATCAAAATAATGTCAAAACAGTGCAAACCGGCCTCTGATTGGCCACTGTGTGATTCAGTCGCGCCCTCTGGGATAGGCGTTGGAACTACCTAAATTTGTAAAACAATCTTTGTATTATCTGTACGTGATTAATTTGTTAATTTAGATAGTAAATGATAATAATACATAGATAAAAAATATATGTAATAGCAGTAAATATCAGTACCCAATATGTAACAGCATATCTGTAAACCATAATCTTATAAGAATTTAATAAATGCCAATTAAACCTCACACATAGCTACAAAACACTGTAATTTCTGCACACTTTTGTTAATTTTAAAGAAATTATGTAATTTTTGTGTACTATTCAATAAGAAATAAATAAATAATTGTGTTGCACACGTCTATAGATAATAGATATGTTAGAATTGTAAGAAATTGTATAGATAAGTGAAATATTTTGATATTGTCAAAGTGAAAATTGATTGTGCAAAATAAAGAAAATATCCACCGAAACTAGAGGCCCACATCAGGGTAAAAACTATTAATATAAAAGCGCAGGCGACTTTCTCGTCATTGCGATACTCTAGCCGGGTCGCCTAGCACGTCTTGGAGCTATAACGCTCAGACTTGCAACCTGAAATGGGCATCTAAGTTCAGGACAATTTTATTGTTAAAATAGGATTGTTTTATTTACTGGATCCCTTCAGATACAAATCGGAACCTGGCCTTTCTGGCTGGTTCAGCTGGTTGTCAGAGACACACGGGGAAACCTCGCTTTCCTGTCTCGCATACAACAGCTACAGTCCACCTTCTCCTCAGGGCAGGAAAGTGTGTAAACTGAATGAACCACCCCATGTACTTATGGGCGACAGCCGATCAAGAGGTGAACGAACTCGCGTTCTATAACCGGGTTCGCTCGTCCACGTGAGGCCCGTCCAGTACAGGATGGATGATTAAAACTATATAAAAACGATCAAATAATAACAGACGCAACTGATATTACTCTTTTACCAATTTTAGTTGAATAAGTTCAGCTAACTATTTATTAACAACAAGAGAATATCCAATTATGAAGGTCAGATGGCACTAATTTCATAGAACATATCGCATTTAGACTGGACAAACCGACCCCAACCCGGGATGGAAAAGGCTCAAAAGCGAACAAGAAACTGTTAGTTCAGTTTGTCCTGGGCACGCCGTGATTGCGGCGGTAAGACCCATCATGGCGGAGTGGCTAGAGAGGCCACACGGTGGCCTCTCGTACCGTCAGACGCAGGTCATTACCGGACACGGTAACTTCGGGCGGTACCTGCATCTGATGGGCATAGAGCCAACGCCCGAGTGCCATCACTGCGACGCGAGCGTGGACTCGGGGCTGCACACGCTCACCGAGTGTCCGGCGTTTGAAGCGAGCTTGTGATGGCCCTGGGGGTGAGAGTGCTCACGCTTTCCACCCTGCTCGCGGCGATGGTCCGCTACGCGGATGCGTGGGCGGCCAGCGCCTCCTTCTGCGAGCAGGTCATGCTCGTGAAGGAGACAGCAGAGCGGGCGCGGCGCAGCGAGCGAGAAAGACTCGCGGACATCGCTGCACACCTCAACCTCCGGCCTAGCACATCGACCCACAGACGGCGTGCGGTTTAGTCGGTTCGAGTCCGACATAACCTACCCCTTCGGCTCCGGAGGGGTGGGTATACGTGGGGATTTCCCGCATGTAAAAAAAAAAAAGTCCAGTTTGTCCTTAAGTTACTTTGGCTGGTAAGAAATTGAGTGACAGAGTAATCCGTAAAATCCGATGCGTATATTTATCTATCTATTATAAATATTTATAGGATGATTTCTTTTTCCAGTGCGTTCCCAATGCATCACAGCTAGCCTCCCCTCTCGGCATACATAAGAAGCAATACATATTGCCTTGTCATACCATCATTGTACACGCACAACTTTATTCGAACACAAAAGTATAGAAGAATTACAGACTGTAAGCAGTCCAGGCATAAATCATTATATATTATCATAAATAAATATTCAATGGCGTACCGTATTAAATTTCATCTCGCTGTGTGCTTGGCGCGTTTCCAAAGGCCACGATTGCCGGTAAACACGGATGTAGGCAGTTTTGGATGATATTTATTGTACTTTGTATATTGTTATACCTTTTCTTTATTGTTTACAGGAATTGTATGGAATTTTAACTGAAATTTCAGGTTTTAAAAGTAAAAACACTCATATACCAGCATTTCCGGGGTAACCTCTGGATTACATATATCTTCGTTTATATTTAATCAGCTTTTTTGATTTTTCACTATTGGACGGGGCCTAAATAATATAGGGTACTTACGATGGTATTGCTTTAGGTAAATTTTATTACATTATATACATGCACATACTTCCCTTTGGGGTAAAACGAGACCCTGACGACAATTTTGCTACACAAGCTTTCTCTATTGAAGCATTTCACGTAAGTTCACTGGCTAAGTTCTTCTGAACTAACTTGTCACCAATTTTATACCTAATAGAAGAATTTGATTATTCACTAACAATAAAATTTTATTAATCGAATAATTTATGTTTTATTGTAAATATTTTGATTTGATGACTAACAATTAAATTTTGGGGTGCTGGTTGGGTAACCTCCACGTCGGCTTCTCCGTTTCTTCCCCCTTTGGACCGCGGTCCTGGGGAGCGGAAGCGGGGGGGCTGGTGCACCCTGGACAGCGGCTAACAGACTCCTACCTTGGGAGTTCTGTTGGCCGTTGACAAATAACCCGACGGCTGACCTCACGAGGAGGTCGTGGGATGGCGGGCCTTCAAGGCCCGCGGGAAGGGGTCCGTAGGACACCCTTCCATTCCAACAGCCCTTTTAAGGGCTAGCTGACCCCATTGCACGAGGGGGTCGTGGTATGGCGGGCCTGCAAGGCCCGCGGGGAGGGATCCGTAGGGTTCCTCCCACCTCAACAGCCCTTTTTAGGGCTAGCCGTCGCTCCCGGTACCCCTCTGCTTTAGCAGAGGAGACACGGGAGAGGCGATGGGATCGTTTGATCCGGGGACGGGTTGGCCTACTGCTCGCGCAGGGGCTGACGGGCATTCGTGCCGCCGTCGGCGTTGGGAGAGTTGGCTACTCCCCCGCATCGCGTAACCTCCGAGATATCGACAACGACCTGAGTGCTAGCCACACTCGGGAACGCCGATATCCTGGGGGCCGTGGGGCTTGCCTTAATTGGCCGGCCCGCGACAAGGAAAAGTCTGAAAACCCGACAGCGAAGTCGCTTAAAACCTGTGGATACCTGGGGACCTCCACAGTATGTACCCCGCTTCCTGGAATGGCCGTCACCCAGGAAGTGTGATTAGAGCGGTTCTACTCGTGGGACATGATGGAAGAACTTATTGAAAACAAAACCCCCCCCCTACCAAGCGAAACAGTCTGCGCGGAGGTCGCGCAGCACCAAGACGCGGAGGTCGCGTCCCAAGCGGTGTCAGACCACCTTGACACCGCCGCCCAGAGCAGGGCTAGCAGTCCGGGCGTAGCAACCCGGAGCTCAGCCGGAAAGAGGAACCAGGTTCCTCCCCTTCGGCCTTATGAGCCGGACCCGGAGGTCAGCATGACCGACGGGTCCACGTCCAGCAGCGGACAGGAGGGAGAATACCTTTCTCCCCCGCCCAAGTTTGCGGCGCTCGGTCGCCGAAAGACGCGGGGTGGCAAGAGGGCTGCCCCTCAAAAGCGTGCCCCAGCCCCAGTCCCGAAGGGTGTCATGGCGCCGCCGAGTTCCTCCTCCTCGGCGGCGCCCTTGCCTTGTGCCGGCGACACCACCTCTAACCAGGTGGTGGAGGCCCTTAAAGGCCTTGCCAAGGCCCGAACTGGGGCTATGACGCCGGAGGAGGACCGGCTCATGCGGTCGACGCTCCGCCTAGTGGAGCATTACAATCTGCTCAGGGCGGAGCTAGGCCGCGCGCAGCAGGAGCGGGCTGACCTCGGCAGGCGTCAGGAGGCCTTGCTCGGGGAAACCGAGCGGCAGGCGGCGGAATACCGCGGGGAGATGGCCGAGATGGCGGCTGAGTTGGCGGCGCTCCAAGACCGTGTGGCCCGCACAGAGAGGCGGAGGGTCGGAGCGCAGCCGGAACCGCCATCGCCACCATCTCGGTCCAGGTCGCCGGTGCGGCCGGGGACGCCGCCTTCTCCTCCGGTGCAGCCGGCGCCACCGGCGTCACCGGCACCACCGCGTTTGCCGCCGCCGCCGCTCCCGCCGCGCTTAGCGGTCCCGCGGCCGCCGCTGCCGGCGCAGCCGAGGCCGACGTTGCGGCTCGCCCAGCCGCAGCCCTGGCAGGCGCAGGCGCCTATGCCGGCGGGGTCCGCGAACGCACTGGAGGCCTGCGTGGCGGCAATGGCGGCACAACAGGCGCGGCACGAGGAGTGGACGCGGAGCTGTCTGGAGGCCATTATGGCCTCCATTCACCGTCCACCCTTGGCGCAGCCGAGTGGGGGATACGCCGGAGCGGTCAAGCGGGGCCCCATCCGCACGGTAGCGGCGGGGTCCCCGCAGGAGTCGGCCCGCGTCGCGCCCACTGCGCCGGCTGCCCCGGCCACCATCGCTGCGTCAGCCAGGGGTGCCCAAGCCAAGGGCAAGGGAAAGGGGAAGGGCAAGGGGAAGACGTCCCCAGTCCCAGCCCCGGCCCTGGCACCGGTTTCGGCCCCGACTGCCTCCAGTAGCTCTGCACCGGCAGGGGGCTGGGAGGTGGTCGGTGAGGCCAAAAAATCGCGGAACGCCCGTAAAAAGGCAGCAAAAAGGGCCAAGAAGGCCCTGGCTGCTGCGAAGGGAGCGCCGGGAAGGCTGCGCGTCCCCCGTACCACCGCTGTCGTCTTAACGATGACACCGGAGGCGACGGAGAGGGGCGTGCAGTACGTGGACCTGGTAAAACAGGCGAGGGGCCTCATTGACATGAGGGCCCTCGACGTGGCGGGGACCCTCCGAGTGACTCACACTCGGACGGGTGCCCGGCTCATCCACGTTCCTGGCGCTACAAGCGGTCCCAAGGCTGATGCCATAGCGGCTAAGCTTAGGGAGACGCTGAATGCAGCCGACGTCCGGGTGTCCAGGCCCACCAAGTGCGCAGAGTTGCGCATTTCGGACCTGGACGACTCCATCACGGCCGATGAAATTCGGATCACCGTGGCGGAGGCCGGGGGCTGCCCCCCTGAAGCGGTCAAGGTCGGAGCAATCCGCTACGGCCGTCGCGGACAGGGGGCAGTAGTTGTCGGCTGCCCCATTGCAGCAGCCCAAAAGGCTGCCGACATGCGGACCCTCGCGGTGGGCGGAGTTGTAGGGGTGCGGGTACGCCTCCTACAGGACCGACCGGCTAGGTGCTTTAGGTGCCTGTCGGTCGGCCACGTGGGAGTGCAGTGCACGGCGGAGGTAACGGTCGGCGACCGTTGCTTCCGCTGTAGCCAACCCGGTCATAGGGCCGGTGGTTGCGAAGCTCCGCCGCACTGTTTTAGGTGTGCGGCGGAGGGCAAGCCGGCCGACCACAGGGTTGGCAGCAAGGCCTGCACCCGCGGGGAGCCGAAGCCGCGAGGCGGGCGTTCCGCCAATGGTTCGGGGCGGGATGCGGAGATGGTTCCGTAATGGATTCCCAGCTCCGCATCCTGCAGGCGAACCTGGGCCACGGTGCCGATGCTCAGGCCCTTCTGCTCCAGAGCATGGCACAGTGGTCCATACACGTCGCCGCTGTCGCCGATCCATACACTCACCGGCCCCTCGGGCCCGCCTGGGTGGTCGACCTGGATGGATCGGCGGCACTGGTGCATAACGCCGCTGCGGGTGCCCCTCCCCTTGTAGTGATCGCAAGGGAGCATGGCATCGTAGCGGCGCGTGTAGGGGAGATTGCGGTCGTGGCCGTTTATCTCACGCCGGGGTCACACCGACTCATTGGGCAGTATCGGCGGTCGCTGGAGCGGCTGACCGACGTCGTCAATGCCTGTACGCCTCGTCAGGTTCTTGTGCTCGGGGACTTCAACGCCTGGTCTCAGGCTTGGGGTTCCCGGCGCACAAACGCGCGGGGCAGGGCTCTGGAGAGCTGGGCCGATTCTCTCGGCTTAGTTCTCCAGAATCGCGGGGCCGAAGCCACGTATGTGGGCACCTTTGTGGCGGGGGAGCGCAGGTCGATCATAGACCTTTCGTTCGCGAGCGCTTCCCTGTCACTCCGCGTGCGGGACTGGCGTGTCGCCGTGGAGGTGGAGACACTATCGGACCACCGATACGTTCGGTTCGATGTCTCCCCTCCTGCGGGTGATGCGCCGGTCATATCGGCCCAACGCGAGCCGCGCTGGGTGTTGGGGCGACTGAATCGGGAGGACCTCCTGGAGGCCGCCATCGTACAGGCCTGGGCCATTGCGCCGGACAGGCCTGTCGACATAGACGATGAAGCGGCCTGGTTCCGGGAGGCCATGACACGGGTCTGCGATGCGGGTATGCCTAGGGCTCCAGCCTATAATCCGAGGCGTCGGGTCTACTGGTGGAATGCGGAGATCGCGAGGCTGCGTCAAGCCTGCGTGATCACGCACCGCCGGTGGGCTCGACTCCGTAGGAGGCGTAGCCGTACCGCAGATTCGGAGCCCCGACTGGCGGAGCTTCACGAGGGATACAGGGAGGCCCGGAATGCCCTCCGAGCGGAGATCAAGCGGTCTAAGGCCGCTTGTTACCGGGAGCTCCTGGAGACGCTGGAGCGGGACCCATGGGGGCGGCCTTACCTTATGGTAAGAGAAAAGCTGCGCCCCCGGGCCCCTCCGCTGACCCAGGTGCTCGAACCGGCTCTGCTCGGAGGAGTGGTGGAATCCCTGTTCCCGGCGCGAGCGGAACATGTTCCGCCGCAGATGGCTCCGCCGCCTCGGTCGCCTACAGCGCCCAGTGCGGTGATTGACGACGACGTGCCCGAGGTCACTTGGGTAGAACTAGAGCTGGCGGTGCGAAGGCTGAGAGCCAAGAAAAACACCGCCCCGGGACCCGACGGCATTCCAGGCCGCGCGTGGGTCCTAGCTCTAGGGGAAGACGGTCTCGAACCCCGACTGAGAGGGTTCCTCAGCGCATGTTTGGAGCGGGGCCAGTTTCCGAAGATGTGGAGGACGGGGAAACTGGTCCTCATCCGCAAGAAGGGACGCCCGGCGGACGAGCCGTCCGGGTACCGGCCCATAGTGCTGCTCGACGAGGTAGGCAAGCTCTTCGAAAGAGTAATTGCCAAGCGCCTCGTCGAGCATCTCTCTAGAGTGGGGCCGGACCTGGCGAATACCCAGTTTGGGTTCCGCCGGTGGCGTTCCACTGTGGATGCCATCATGCGTGTGAGGACTCTGGCGGAGGATGCGGTTGCCCGGGGCGAGGTGATGTTGGCGGTGTCCTTGGACATCTCCAACGCCTTCAACACCTTGCCCTGGAGTTGCATCAGGGAGGCACTCGTGTACCACGGTGTGCCTCTCTACCTCCGCCGCATAGTCGGGGCTTACCTGACGGAGAGAGCCGTCGTCTACCCGAGTTCGACCGGAGTCGGTAGGCGTGAGATGTCGTGCGGTGTTCCACAGGGATCGGTCCTGGGACCGTTACTGTGGAACATCGGTTACGACTGGGTGCTTCGCGGTGACTTCGCGTACGGTGCCACCGTCACGTGTTATGCGGACGACACGCTGGTGACGGTGAGCGGGGCTACGCACCGCGAGGCAACCCTGAGGGCCACGACCGCGGTTGGCCAAGTCGTCGAGCGGATCCGGCGGCTGGGTCTCGAGGTGGCTCTGCACAAGTCCGAGGCCATGTTCTTTCATGGTCCTCGGCGCAGGCCAGGCCCGGGAGCCAGCCTTACAGTGGGAGGCACTCCCATCGACATCAAGCCCCAGCTGAAATACCTGGGGCTCGTGCTTGACGGTCGATGGGACTTCGGACAACATCTCCGAAGCCTGCGCCCCAAGTTGGTCACCACGGCGAATGCCCTGAGTCGGCTGTTGCCCAACTTGAAGGGCCCAGGGGCCTCCTGCAGGAGACTCTACGCGGGTGTCGTGCGGTCCATGGCCCTATATGGGTGCCCCGTGTGGGCGGACACCCTGGGGGCCAGATTCCTGCCTCTGCTCCGTACGGCGCAGAGGACGATGGCCTCCAGGGCCATCAGGGGATACCGCACGATATCCTTCGAAGCGGCGAGTCTCCTGGCCGGATCGCCACCGTGGATCCTGGAAGCGAGGGCCCTTTCGGCACTATACCAGTTCCGAAAGGAGGCGCGGGAGCGGGGATTCGATCCCGAGCCCGAGGACATTCGGGCCGAGAAATCCCGGCTCCACCAGGTCATGGTGGCCGAGTGGGAGCGACGACTTGGGCAACCACGCGCAGGGCACGCCGTCATTGCGGCGGTAAGGCCCATCATGGGGGAGTGGCTAGAGAGGCCACACGGGAGCCTCTCGTACCGTCAGACGCAGATGATAACCGGGCACGGTTACTTCGGGCGGTATCTGCATCTGATGGGTATTGAGCCAACGCCCGAGTGCCATCGCTGCGACGCGAGCGTGGACTCGGGGCTGCACACGCTCACCGAGTGTCCGGCGTTTGAGACGCCGAGGCGGGAGCTTGTGCAGGCCCTGGGGGTGAGAGTGCTCACGCTCTCCACCCTGCTCGCGGCGATGGTCCGCTGCGCGGATGCGTGGGCGGCCAGCGCCTCTTTCTGCGAGCAGGTCATGCTCGCGAAGGAGACAGCAGAGCGGGCGCGGCGCGGTGAGCGAGAGAGACTCGCTGACATCGCTGCTCGCGCCCGAAGGCGGCTCGGGCGTCGGAGGGCGCTTACAGACCTCCGCCCCCCATGAGCGCGGGCCTGAGGGTGACGGGTGGAGCCACCCGTCACCCTAGCAGAAGCAGGCCACGGCGGCGGCGCGCATCGTAGGACGATGCGCGCCTCCCCACACCGGGGTTGAGTCGGGGACGGCGTGGTCCCCACCTCCCGAGGAGGGCCAGACCGAAAGGGATGGCCCTGGGTCAGCCGGGGTGCGAGGGATATGTCGCAAGACAACCTCACCTCCGGCCTAGCACCACGACCCACAGACGGCGTGCGGTTTAGTCGGTTCAAGTCCGACATAACCCACCCCTCCGGCTCCGGAGGGGCGGGTATCCGTGGGGATTTCCCGCACGTAAAAAAAAAAAAAAAAAAAAAAAAAAAAAAAAAAAAAAAAAAAAAAAAAAACAATTAAATTTTATTTATCGATCAATTTATGTGTTACTGTAAGTATTTAGAAAAGTAAACCAATTTTCTTTGTCCACAAATAATCTAAATACTCAGCCGTCTAACATATAGCAGAATTACCTCTAAACATAATTTTCATTACCACATCCACTTTTCGTGCATCCACAACTATGACTATGCAAAATCCGATCCAATGTTTTCTCGGCGCACTTCACTTGCTATCCATTTTCTATCCATTAAGGATCTCCTTGATTCTTTCTCAAATTGTTTGTCCTTTGCCCGACTTCCTGTTTTTAGGCGACCCGACTAGCTCTTTGTTCGAAGTCAGTCGAAGTGATTTTCTTCGAAGTTGGAATTTTAGGGCGCTTTAGATGATTTAGGTCACTGTGTCGAATTAGTTTGCGCATAGCGTTATATACGAGTTAAAATATGTATTTGAGTGTTTGTGAGTTACAAACCACACTCCCAATGATGTCATTGTCAGGAAATGGTTAAGAATAGAGCAATAATCAACCTGTCTGGTTGGTGTTCTGTGAAATATGTTTGTTCACGTTCACGTAAACTATATTAGAGAATTTAAAACATATAATTAACCACTTACGATGCTATTACCGTAAAAATGTTGTATCGTGTCATGTAGCTTGCCAAAAACAAAGCCAGGAGGAGAACTGAGCGAACCCCGTCATTTAAAATACCGTATTAGTTGCAATTGAGACTAACAGTATCATGAGAATTATGATATCCAATAAACGCAATAAGGAAAAAATGGTAAAAAAAATTGTCACGCAACAAATTTCCTTAATTTTCTTAGACCTCCTTGAATAGCGCTCTCTACCGATTCATCACAAGTTCTCACTGGAGATGATAAAGGAGCACCTGTGGGCGCAGATTTACCGCGCCAGTCTAAAGCTGGCTATTAACACTGCGACTAATCGCATTAGCTCTGTTTTGTCGCGACACTGCATTGCAACGCGTCGACTCGACGGAACGGGGATTGCAACCGTTAGTAGTCTTGCGATTGAGGATTTGAACCTCATTATATAGAGCTTCTTTGGTGCAAGTCACTTGAATATATTTCAATGATTTGCTTAATAGAATTGAGTTGAAACGCTTTGAATACTAAGGACGTTATTGTACTGTTTCGGGAAAGCTTTTCAATACAATTTGTATCTTGTCACAAATAGGTGAGAATATTATTTATAGTGCAACTAGTAGTGCAATCATTAGAATATTTACATAAAAAGTATTTCACATAACGTTTAATTAACTATGTCAGCCAATTGCTGTCAACAGATAACATTTCTTTCACTATTCGTATGGTAAATAACACTCTATGCATCCCGATAACTAAACCATATAAACCTTAATCACTCAATGCTAATTTATCGCTTATTAGTCGCTTGATGTAGTGAGTGAAGATATTAATTAATACGCACATGAATGCCAGTAAAAAAAAGGGAATGCAGAGTCAATAAAGCTACTGAATTGTGCGACTTAATGTAATAAGATGCAAAAAGGCGATAAACTCATTAGTCGCTGATGTTTAAAGTAGTGACGTGTCAAGCCTTTTAATTACCAAAACTGATGGGTAACCAACGTTATAGATTATAATTATTAAAATTAATTAAGTTTAAAATGATAAAGTCAAAAGTAAAATATTGTTCATCGTAAATTTCAATGTGTAAATTAAATTTATTTGCGAGAGATTCAAATTGAAAGGAATCGTGCAATTAATTTTGGTTACAATGGTTGCTGCAGCTGTAGTGTGACAGGCAATTTAGAGGTTAGAGAAGCAATATATACGAACGAAATAATCAAAGGAATAGTGACAGTGTATGTGTAGCCGCCAACTAAATGAATCAGCCGTCCAATTAACTGCCTGGGAGTTAACTCAACGGCGCCGTTGTTAGAACACTGTCTGTGTTTTTGTTTGTTTTAAAATTATTCTTTTGACGTTGTAAATTCCAAATAGTTAATTATTATTTAAGCCCTCAAGTCTGTACAATGGTACAGACTTGAGGTAAATAAATTATTATACCTGTAAACCCCCGAGGGAGTAAATAGACGTGTATTCTTAGAAAATTAGTAATAGGTTTATTGAGATAGCTGCACAATCCGACTTGGTTAGGTTAGGTTAAGCCTTCGTGGTTATCATTTTTATAACCATGCAGAAATAAATCATTTTCTTAGCTGTTTCATTAAATGGCTAGGCAAGTAATTAAACGTTATCGATCCAAACCATTTGTCTAGCTATTTATTCAACTGACTGAACATCATTCCGCCCGCTAATTGATTGGTGTATTTCAGTAAAGAACCTAGGCAGTTAATTGAACGGCTGATTGAGTTTGTTGGCTGTGACATATCTATATCTTCAAATAACTATCAACAATATATCTCGTCCTAGATCATGGGACACAAACCTTAACAAAGCATATAGGTACGTATATGAATGGTGAGTTATGATGAAACCTTTATAAAGCTAATATATATATATATATATATATATATATATATATATATATATATATATATATATATATATATATATATATATTTTAATTTTCTTTAAAAAAGTGAAGTAGGTTCTAATACACGTAGGTACACTATTAAGTATTTAATAGTGTCAATACACCTCTGCCAACTCCTTTGGAAATTTTCAGGCGTAAGTATATGTATGTACTTATGTACTTGTAGTTAAATTTAATAAAACAAGAAAGAGAAACTATCAAATCCACCAAAAAATCCCGATAATAGCACCGAGCCATGAACAGCTCGCATTACACACAAGTTAATTATAATGAGTCGTATGCTGGCTAATCGCAGTTGCGCTTTGTGTGAACTGACAGAACAATGTGAGGCCCATTCACGGCCAGTCTTTTGTGAACACTCGCGTTAAATTTATTACAGCTCTCTTACCCAGGAGTTTCGAACGAGTTCGTGTAATAATTCTTCGTAATCATGCCCTCTATATCCTTAACTTTTTACAGATCTTGCAGACATTTTTTTTAGTGTCCGTGTTAGGTTTAAAGAACTAAAACGAGAATGAAGCGAAAAAGCAGCTCAGAACGAGCTGTTTTTTTTTTAGGGTTCCGTAGCCAAATGGCTAAAAACGGAACCCTTATAGATTCGTCATGTCTGTCTCTCGATCCGTCCGTATGTCACAGCCACTTTTTTCAGAAACTATAAGAACTATACTGTTGAAACTTGGTAAGTAGATGTATTCTTTGAACCGCATTACGATTTTCACACAAAAATAGAAAAAAAAAAACAATACATTTTGGGAGTCCCCCATGCTTAGAACTGAATAGTTGAACTGAATGGTTTCTTATATCATTTTATTTTTAAACTAAATAGTTAGAGACACTTCTAAAGTGGTAAAATGTGTGTCTTTTTTTTTTTTTTTTTTTTTTTTTTTTTTACGTGCGGGAAATCCCCACGGATACCCGCCCCTCCGGAGCCGGAGGGGTAGGTTATGTCGGACTCGAACCGACTAAACCGCACGCCGTCTGTGGGTCGTGGTGCTAGGCCGGAGGTGAGGTTGTCTTGCGACATATCCCTCGCACCCCGGCTGACCCAGGGCCATCCCTTTCGGTCTGGCCCTCCTCGGGAGGTGGGGGACCACGCCGTCCCCGACTCAACCCCGGTGTGGGGAGGCGCGCATCGTCCTACGATGCGCGCCGCCGCCGTGGCCTGCTTCTGCTAGGGTGACGGGTGGCTCCACCCGTCACCCTCAGGCCCGCGCTCATGGGGGGCGGAGGTCTGTAAGCGCCCTCCGACGCCCGAGCCGCCTTCGGGCGCGAGCAGCGATGTCAGCGAGTCTTTCTCGCTCACCGCGCCGCGCCCGCTCTGCTGTCTCCTTCGCGAGCATGACCTGCTCGCAGAAAGAGGCGCTGGCCGCCCACGCATCCGCGCAGCGGACCATCGCCGCGAGCAGGGTGGAGAGCGTGAGCACTCTCACCCCCAGGGCCTGCACAAGCTCCCGCCTCGGCGTCTCAAACGCCGGACACTCGGTGAGCGTGTGCAGCCCCGAGTCCACGCTCGCGTCGCAGTGATGGCACTCGGGCGTTGGCTCAATACCCATCAGATGCAGATACCGCCCGAAGTAACCGTGCCCGGTTATCATCTGCGTCTGACGGTACGAGAGGCTCCCGTGTGGCCTCTCTAGCCACTCCCCCATGATGGGCCTTACCGCCGCAATGACGGCGTGCCCTGCGCGTGGTTGCCCAAGTCGTCGCTCCCACTCGGCCACCATGACCTGGTGGAGCCGGGATTTCTCGGCCCGAATGTCCTCGGGCTCGGGATCGAATCCCCGCTCCCGCGCCTCCTTTCGGAACTGGTATAGTGCCGAAAGGGCCCTCGCTTCCAGGATCCACGGTGGCGATCCGGCCAGGAGACTCGCCGCTTCGAAGGATACCGTGCGGTATCCCCTGATGGCCCTGGAGGCCATCGTCCTCTGCGCCGTACGGAGCAGAGGCAGGAATCTGGCCCCCAGGGTGTCCGCCCACACGGGGCACCCATATAGGGCCATGGACCGCACGACACCCGCGTAGAGTCTCCTGCAGGAGGCCCCTGGGCCCTTCAAGTTGGGCAACAGCCGACTCAGGGCATTCGCCGTGGTGACCAACTTGGGGCGCAGGCTTCGGAGATGTTGTCCGAAGTCCCATCGACCGTCAAGCACGAGCCCCAGGTATTTCAGCTGGGGCTTGATGTCGATGGGAGTGCCTCCCACTGTAAGGCTGGCTCCCGGGCCTGGCCTGCGCCGAGGACCATGAAAGAACATGGCCTCGGACTTGTGCAGAGCCACCTCGAGACCCAGCCGCCGGATCCGTTCGACGACTTGACCAACCGCGGTCGTGGCCCTCAGGGTCGCCTCGCGGTGCGTAGCCCCGCTCACCGTCACCAGCGTGTCGTCCGCATAACACGTGACGGTGGCACCGTACGCGAAGTCACCGCGAAGCACCCAGTCGTAACCGATGTTCCACAGTAACGGCCCCAGGACCGATCCCTGTGGGACACCGCACGACATCTCACGCCTACCGACTCCGGTCGAACTCGGGTAGACGACGGCTCTCTCCGTTAGGTAAGCCCCGACTATGCGGCGGAGGTAGAGAGGCACACCGTGGTACACGAGTGCCTCCCTGATGCAACTCCAGGGCAAGGTGTTGAAGGCGTTGGAGATGTCCAAGGACACCGCCAACATCACCTCGCCCCGGGCGACCGCATCCTCCGCCAGAGTCCTCACACGCATGATGGCATCCACAGTGGAACGCCACCGGCGGAACCCAAACTGGGTATTCGCCAGGTCCGGCCCCACTCTAGAGAGATGCTCGACGAGGCGCTTGGCAATTACTCTTTCAAAGAGTTTGCCCACCTCGTCGAGCAGCACTATGGGCCGGTACCCGGACGGCTCGTCCGCCGGGCGTCCCTTCTTGCGGATGAGGACCAGCCTCCCCGTCTTCCACATCTTCGGAAACTGGCCCCGCTCCATGCATGCGCTGAGGAACCCTCTCAGTCGGGGTTCGAGACCGTCTTCCCCTAGAGCTAGGACCCACGCGCGGCCTGGAATGCCGTCGGGTCCCGGGGCGGTGTTCTTCTTGGCCCTCAGCCTTCGCACCGCCAGCTCTAGTTCTACCCAAGTGACCTCGGGCACGTCGTCGCCAATCACCGCACTGGGCGCCGTACTGGGTGCCGTAGGCGACCGAGGCGGCGGAGCCATCTGCGGCGGAACATGTTCCGCTCGCGCCGGGAACAGGGAGTCGACCACTCCTCCGAGCAGAGCCGGTTCGAGCACCTGGGTCAGCGGAGGGGCCCGGGGGCGCAGCTTTTCTCTTACCATAAGGTAAGGCCGCCCCCATGGGTCCCGCTCCAGCGTCTCCAGGAGCTCCCGGTAACAAGCGGCCTTAGACCGCTTGATCTCCGCTCGGAGGGCATTCCGGGCCTCCCTGTATCCCTCGTGAAGCTCCGCCAGTCGGGGCTCCGAATCTGCGGTACGGCTACGCCTCCTACGGAGTCGAGCCCACCGGCGGTGCGTGATCACGCAGGCTTGACGCAGCCTCGCGATCTCCGCATTCCACCAGTAGACCCGACGCCTCGGATTATAGGCTGGAGCCCTAGGCATACCCGCATCGCAGACCCGTGTCATGGCCTCCCGGAACCAGGCCGCTTCATCGTCTATGTCGACAGGCCTGTCCGGCGCAATGGCCCAGGCCTGTACGATGGCGGCCTCCAGGAGGTCCTCCCGATTCAGTCGCCCCAACACCCAGCGCGGCTCGCGTTGGGCCGATATGACCGGCGCATCACCCGCAGGAGGGGAGACATCGAACCGAACGTATCGGTGATCCGATAGTGTCTCCACCTCCACGGCGACACGCCAGTCCCGCACGCGGAGTGACAGGGAAGCGCTCGCGAACGAAAGGTCTATGATCGACCTGCGCTCCCCCGCCACAAAGGTGCCCACATACGTGGCTTCGGCCCCGCGATTCTGGAGAACTAAGCCGAGAGAATCGGCCCAGCTCTCCAGAGCCCTGCCCCGCGCGTTCGTGCGCCGGGAACCCCAAGCCTGAGACCAGGCGTTGAAGTCCCCGAGCACAAGAACCGGACGAGGCGTACAGGCATTGACGACGTCGGTCAGCCGCTCCAGCGACCGCCGATACTGCCCGATGAGTCGGTGTGACCCCGGCGTGAGATAAACGGCCACGACCGCAATCTCCCCGACACGCGCCGCTACGATGCCATGCTCCCTTGCGATCACTACAAGGGGAGGGGCACCCGCAGCGGCGTTATGCACCAGTGCCGCCGATCCATCCAGGTCGACCACCCAGGCGGGCCCGAGGGGCCGGTGAGTGTATGGATCGGCGACAGCGGCGACGTGTATGGACCACTGTGCCATGCTCTGGAGCAGAAGGGCCTGAGCATCGACACCGTGGCCCACGTTCGCCTGCAGGATGCGGAGCTGGGGATCCATTATGGAACCATCTCCGCATCCCGCACCGAACCGTTGGCGGAACGCCCGCCTCGCGGCAGCGGCTCCCCGCGGGTGCAGGCCTTGCTGCCAACCCTATGGTCGGCCGGCTTGCCCTCCGCCGCACACCTGAAGCAGTGCGGCGGAGCTTCGCAATTACCGGCCCTATGACCGGGTTGGCTGCAGCGGAAGCAACGGTCGCCGACCGTCACCTCCGCCTTGCACTGCACGCCTACGTGGCCGGCCGACAGGCACCTAAAGCACCTGTCCGGCCGAGCCTGCAGGAGCCGTACCCGGACTCCCACAACGCCGCCTACCGCGAGGACCCGTCTTTCGGCAGCCTTTGCAGCTGCTGCGATGGGGCAGCCGACAACTGCTGCCCCCTGTCCGCGACGGCCGTAGCGTATAGCTCCGACCTTAACCGCCTCCAGGGGGCAGCCTCCGGCCTCCGCCACGGTGACCCGAATCTCTTCGGCCGTGATGGAGTCGTCCAGGTCCGAAATGCGCAGTTCTGCGCATTTGGTGGGCCTGGACACCCGGACGTCGGCTGCATCCAGCGTCTCCCTCAGCTTAGCCGCTATGGCATCAGCCTTGGGACCGCTCGAAGCGCCAGGGACGTGGATAAGCCGGGCACCCGTCCGAGTGTGTGTCACTCGGAGGGTCCCCGCCACGTCGAGGGCCCTCATATCGATGAGGCCCCTCGCCTGCTTAACCAGTGCAGTGTACTGCACGCCCCTCTCCGCAGCCTCCGGTGTCATCGTTAAGACGACAGCGGTGGTGCGGGGGACGCGCAGCGCTCCTGGCGCTCCCCTCGCAGCAGCCTGGGCCTTCTTGGCCCTTTTGGCTGCTTTTTTGCGGGCGTTCCGCCTTTTTTTGGCTTCGCCCACTACCTCCCAGCCCCCTGCCGGTGCGGAGCTTGTGGAGGCAGCCGGACCCGCCGATGTTGATGCCGTGGCCAGAACCTTGGCTGGGGCTGGGGCTGGGGCTGGGGACGACTTCCCCTTGCCCTTCCCCTTTCCCTTGCCCTTGACCTGGGCGCCCCGCGCACTCTGGGCACCCCCGGCTGGCGCGGCGATAGGTGCCGGAGCAGCAGCAGGAGCAACGGCAGCCGCAGTGGTAGCACTGCGCGTGGTGCCCCTCTTTACAGCTCCGGCGTACCCTCCAGTAGTGGGCGGCGCCAGGGGCGGACGGCGGATGGAGTCCATGATGGCCTCCAGACAAATCCGCGTCCGCTCCTCGTGCGCCGCCTGCCGCGCTTCCATGGCGGCCATTGCCGCCATGCAGGCCTCCAGCGCGTTCGCGGACCCCGCCGGCACAGGCGCCTGCGCCTGCCAGGGCTGCGGCTGGGCGAGCCGCAACGTCGGCCTCGGCTGCGCCGGCAGCGCCGGCCGCGGGACCGCTAAGCGCGGCGGTAACGGCGGCGGTGGCAAACGCGGTGGTGCCGGTGACGTCGGTGGCGCCGGCTGCACCGGAGGAGAAGGCGGCGTCCCCGGCCGCACCGGCGACCTGGACCGAGATGGCGGCGATGGCGGTTCCGGCTGCGCTCCGACCCTCCGCCTCTCTGTGCGGGCCACACGGTCTTGGAGCGCCGCCAACTCAGCCGCCATCTTGGCCATCTCCCCGCGGTATTCCGCCGCCTGCCGCTCGGTTTCGCCGAGCAAGGCCTCCTGACGCCTGCCGAGGTCAGCCCGCTCCTGCTGCGCGCGGCCTAGCTCCGCCCTGAGCAGATTGTATTGCTCCACTAGGCGGAGCGTCGACCGCATGAGCCGGTCCTCCTCCGGCGTCATAGCCCCAGTTCGGGCCTCAGCAAGGCCTTTAAGGGCCTCCACCACCTGGTTAGAGGTGGTGTCGCCGGCACAAGGCAAGGGCGCCGCCGAGGAGGAGGAACTCGGCGGCGCCATGACACCCTTCGGGACTGGGGCTGGGGCACGCTTTTGAGGGGCAGCCCTCTTGCCACCCCGCGTCTTTCGGCGACCGAGCGCCGCAAACTTGGGCGGGGGAGAAAGATATTCTCCCTCCTGTCCGCTGCTGGACGTGGACCCGTCGGTCATGCTGACCTCCGGGTCCGGCTCATAAGGCCGAAGGGGAGGAACCTGGTCCCTCTTTCCGGCTGAGCTCCGGGTTGCTACGCCCGGACTGCTAGCCCTGCTCTGGGCGGCGGTGTCAGGGTGGTCCGACACCGCTTGGGACGCGACCTCCGCGTCTTGGTGCTGCACGACCTCCGTGCAGACTATTTCACTAGGTAATGGGTTTTTGTTTTTGTTTTGATTAGCAGACTCCATAAGTTCCCACGAGTAGAACCGTTCAGATTACACTTCCTGGGTGACGGCCATTCCAGGAAGCGGGGTACATACTGTGGAGGTCCCCCGGTATCCACAGGTTTTAAGCGACTTCGCTGTCGGGTTTTCAGACTTTTCCTTGTCGTGGGCCGGCCAATTAAGGCAAGCCCCGCGGCCTCCAGGATATCGGCGTTCCCGAGTGTGGCTAGCACTCAGGTCGTTGTCGATATCTCGGAGGTTACGCGATGCGGGGGAGTAGCCAACTCTCCCAACGCCGACGGCGGCACGAATGCCCGTCAGCCCCTGCGCGAGCAGTAGGCCAACCCGTCCCCGGATCAAACGATCCCATCGCCTCTCCCGTGTCTCCTCTGCTAAAGCAGAGGGGTACCGGGAGCGACGGCTAGCCCTAAAAAGGGCTGTTGAGGTGGGAGGAACCCTACGGATCCCTCCCCGCGGGCCTTGCAGGCCCGCCATACCACGACCCCCTCGTGCAATGGGGTCAGCTAGCCCTTAAAAGGGCTGTTGGAGTGGAAGGGTGTCCTACGGACCCCTTCCCGCGGGCCTTGAAGGCCCGCCATCCCACGACCTCCTCGTGAGGTCAGCCGTCGGGTTATTTGTCAACGGCCAACAGAACTCCCAAGGTAGGAGTCTGTTAGCCGTTGTCCAGGGTGCACCAGCCCCCCCGCTTCCGCTCCCCAGGACCGCGGTCCAAAGGGGGAAGAAACGGAGAAGCCGACGTGGAGGTTACCCAACCAGCACCCCTAAAATGTGTGTCATGTAACTTCTAAAATAACAGAATGATAAAACTAAAAAAATAAATGATGTACATTACCATGCATACTTCCACCGAAAATTGGTTTGAACGTGATCTAGTAAGTAGTTTTTTTTTTAATACGTCATAAATCGTGATACGTACACTATTATTAAAACATCGATCAAAGTAACAACGAACTACAATAATTTTTTTATATTATGTTACTTGCTGCTACGGAATCTTTCATGGGCGAGTCCGGCTCGCACTTGGCCGCTTTTTTCAAAACATGTTGTTACAATATTCGACGAGAACTCATTGAGAGCACCTTTTGGCGTAACTATGTTACAATATAGCAATAAAGACATTAAATCCGTTACCTGCGAAGTATCATTGAACGCTCTACCATAATGCTATTTTAAACTAGTTATCAATTTCCAAAACCAACGACTGCATTAATACCGCTCCAATACTAGCATACTCCAAGGAACCCTACAGAATACCGCGGTCATAATAACCTCGTGTTATGTTCCCGGCGGTGAGTAGGGTAGTCAGAGCTCACTGGAGAGGCTTTGTGCTGTCAGTGGGAAGACCAAAGGCTATTTCTTCTACACTGGCGGCACATAAAGTCTCTGTGTTTACAGGGTCGGCAGCACGATTGTGACTCCCCTGGTGTTGCACACGTCCATAGGCCACGGTAACCACTTACCATCAGGTGGGCCGTGTGCTTGTTTGTTACCTCAATAGTATAAAAAATAGCATACTCTAAGGAACCCGATAGAAATATACATATAATAAAACGACGCTCAGTTGTGAACTGACTCTCACAATGATATTAGAACTATCATTAAAAATACAATCTGTGCTCAGATCTAGTCATAAATCGCTGGAATAAGAGCCTGAATGCTTTCAATTACTTGCTCTAGAGCATGCTAGGCGTGAGATTAGATTGACTATATTATTCACCTTCATATTACAAAAAATAGTATATTTTATATGCAACTAAAGTCTATAAAGGCAAAGAATATTTTAGGTACATCACTTACGAAATCAATCCTGTACATTGAGTTCCTGAGTATGCAATCGCATAAAACCATATTAAGCTGGTAAAAGAGTTGGATTTGTATGTTAATAACAACATATTGGTTGATTAAGTTGATACTTTTATTTGATTTTTATATTATTTTATTTGTTAAACTTACAGCTAGTGTACTGTGTGCAATCTTAAATAATAAATATCTGAAGGCCATTAACAAGTTTTCACAGTTAAACATATTTCTTGGAATACGGCATAAAATAACAGTAGGTAGACAAAATGAAGTGCCTATCTATCCATCGATTAAAACCACTACAGATATAATTAACTCTTACCAAAGAACCTGTCCGCTAGTGAAAGAACTTGTGTGGTTGTTGTGGTGGTGTAAATAAAAAGCCTAATTGCTAAATGGCTTTGGGTAATCATCAAAGGTAAATGGTAAATAACAAAAAATATATGCTATAATGTCCATCATTTGAATTTTTATTACCTACCTTACAATACAATTATTAAATAAATCTGAATTTTTCACTCAAACAAAATTCGCAAAAATTATGAGCTCGATTCTCATTTACCGCCGAATCTGCAGTACAATATTATGTCATTACACACCACAATTTCTCGTTACAGTGTACGTTTATCCCAATCGAACACACCACTGGTCCGCAATCCCCCCGGACAGAATAAATACAGTGAAATTGTCTTCACTTTACTATAATTACTCTACAAGGAATAAAACGGGAGATTTGTTGCACTCACTGGACACAAATCTAAATTGAGGAATGGGTAGAGAGTAATTCGGGCGCAGGTATTTAGAGAGAGAGGAATTTATTCGTAGCTGTTGAAAGTGAAAAAGTGCGCCGATACTGTAAGAGAAATCTGTTCAGGACTACTGGAACAATATTTAGGCAGCTGGACAGTAGTTAGCATGTCTAAGGATAGACGCAATTGAGGATACTTAGTGGTGGAACCTCCATTACTTCAGACCTTATAGTAGGGGTAGACCCAAGAACTGGTGGCTGAACATCGTAAAAGATGATGAACGTGCCCATGGTCCCACAACGATGGAAGCTCAGGACCGTGTAAAGTAGACGAGGCAAGTAATTCCAGGACTCCAAAGTGAGAGCCTAAAATGCAACCACGACTAATACTAAGAAGATGAGGAGGAATATTCTCTCCAACTCGAGCATCAGTGTAAGTATCAAGTGCCGCTATTTGCCGATTTTGAACCCAAAACTACTCGTGTAATACTCGAATATATTCCAAACCTATTTCGAAATTCGGGAGATAATTACGTTGGCACACGGAATCTGGATATGTTAATAGCGAAGGTAATAATTAACGTAGTTATCATTAATTTTGATGAAGTAATTACTGTGTTTACTGTGATATCGTGTATCTGCAATGAGAATAAGAGGAATGGCAGGTTTTAAGTAATTTGGTGCTTAAAGTTGTTCAATAAAGGAAATCTCTCGTCATTGTAGTTGTATCCACGTACAATAATAAAATTGTAGCTTAGGAAGATGAGAAATGGTTGTAAAAATTTTCTGTATTCAAGTTGAATCATCGTTAGTTTGTGTCATATATTTTATTACCACAAAAAACTTAGCGCTTCCACTTTAATTTTTCATTAATATTATATATCATAAGAACATTTAAATGTTTATTCCATAATTCTTCTATTCAGAAAGAGACAGCATCTCTATGAAGAAACTTTCTAGCCAGTTCCTGGCAAATTGTAGGCACAATTAAATTACTGGTTAACCATTAATTGGGCTCTTGAGATGTCTGTAAGATGATCCCAGGTGTTAGCCAATATACCGCCTGACCCTCGTGTAGGTACTAACTGGTTTACCTTATTTCCATTGTGCCAGTTCCTCGTCTTTGGATAAGCAGGTATATTGACTTGCATGTGATTTTAACCCTTAGGTCTTGATGAGGCCCCCATACCTCCTAATACCTCATGATTATCAAAGTTACAACACCCGAAATAGTAATTGTATAATAGTAACAACAATTTTCATAATAATGTCGTACGTTCAATGTCAAATAAATTCTCTAAGTATAATAATTCTACCTGACAGATATTATTGTTTGGAATAGTAGAGTTCAGTTATATTGTTAGTAAGTAGCTACAATAAAACTACAGATACAGAGTTAGCAGGAAAGAATGTCACTCACATTTTATTTTTAATGTGCGTCACATTAAAAGAACCGTTTGAAAGCTTGATAGATAAAACGAGATAATCACGTTAACATCTTGAAGTAAAAAGCTACTGTTTTAATGTTTGTTACGCTTGTCTTGTTCAATTAGTAGCTCAGGTTCAGACGCATTACAGTTACAAGTTACAAGAGCTCCAGACCTCTGACATTATTCATCTTTACATTGTTAACTCATAACTCTTATGGTTTGCGATACTCGGATTTGCTATCCACTCCATCAATCATTGTGTGCCTTATATGAATACTTGAATACGTAGTGATTATGTCTTTTACATTTATGATAATCATCAGCATTTTAACTTACTTGCATCTAAACGAGCCCGTGATTCGCTTTTACCTTCTTCTCTTCTCAGTATGGCTTCTATGGAAGCGACTGCTGTCTGACCTCCTAATCCCGAGAGGCCTGAGCCTCATCCTTCGATTAGTAGGTGTACCGATTTGCAGGTGAGGTTAGCTTATTTGATGGATTCCTAAAAACTAACTATATTTTCAATTTATGATAGACTATCTGATTTAAGAGGGCATTATTTCCAGATAGTAACCATTCTAAAATGGTAATATTTTTATAGTTTGAATAAATGTCTCTTTACGGTCCGTTTAAAGAACCCGCGATTATTAGAGGAGTGAGGGAAGGGAAACGTCATAAAAGTGAAATACTGTAAAATGTTTCCTGTAACGAATTCCGTTCCAATATCAAAATGACAAAATAAATAGGTAATAAAAGCAAATTCAACGTAAATGAACGTTTCAATCCATTTCAACAGATAAATAAACAGACTCAAATCTCGTGTACAACACACGAAGTAAGATAGCAGCTCTTTACTGAAAACCCCCGAGGATATTTTTTTAAGGCTAACATTGTTAACTGAAGTAAAAACGCCAAGTATTTGAGGCTTTAGCAGATGGGCAACTTTTTTGTCGCCCGATTTATAAGTAGTTACATTCTTAATGTTTTCTTGCTTCATAATTCCCATCATGATGATGATGATGATGATTATACGATAAACTGGAATGATATGTTCCTTTCCCCTTACAATACTGTTCTTTTAGCTTAGTATTCACTAGATAAAACCGAACAATGTCAATCAATGAAGCAATAACTAGACCAGCGTCATTTTGCGTTTTACCGTACCAGGGGAATAATGCATATTAATGGTTGCCTGTCACCTCCCGTAAGTAAATTGTTTTACTTACTTTGTAGGGTTCAGTTTGAAATTACATTTTTTGCATTTTGTGTATGTTTCAATCAATACGGCAATGAAAAGTGGTTGGTTTGTTTGTCTGATGGAAAATGGAACAAATATAACGGCACTTCCTTTTTTAAATAATACAACACACACACACACACACACACACACACACACACACACACACACACACACACACACACACACACACACACACACACACACACACACACACACACACACACACACGCATGCACGCATGCAAGAATCGATATACGAACGATCCAAAGAAAAACATAGGTTTGAAACGTTGTTAGCTATATTTTAATGAAAATTCACAGGTGCCAGTTATTTTGACTGTACATTCTATAGTTTACATAAACGCTGTAAAAATATATACACTTTTTGGCTACGTCTTAAGATTTAATTTTGTTATGAACACATTAATGAACATAAAACTTTGCCTATCATTGGACTGCAGTTCCTCTGTGCACTTACAAAAACCAGTCCAATTTCAATGAATGTCATTACTGGTTCCACATTGCGATTTGAATTACGAAGTGGTATAACCCACTCGAGCGAAGCACTCCTCGCTTCTAGTAGTATTTGCTCAGGGGATAAGCTGCAGTGCTAGTAATTAGGTGCCACCAGTGGCTCGGTCTGTTTACGTACAATATTGCTGAATGTCGTCTTCAACGTTTACTGCAAAATCTGGGTTATTTAATTTTTATTACTCGTTCGACCATCGTAACTGTATTACTTAACTTATTGAGATCTAAGTCTTTTTCTTTCTTAGTTGTAATCAGTGCAAATAGAATAGGATGTTTTGACCTGTATGCTGGCTCTAAAAAATTGTTCTTTGAGAAGACATAATGTAGCAATGGAATGAACCGAAAGCACCTTGCAGTGCTTAAATAGTTCTATATCATTTTTACTTCATACTGTATTGTGTTGTGACATGATTGTTATAGTTGTAATATGCGATCAAGGTACATTTTAAAAGTTCTACCCTAACTAGTGATACCATATGTAATGATTGTTTCAGCAAGGGCGTTGTCAAGCATGAGCTTCACTTTCAGTGGTATCCAATTTTTGTACTTTTTGGCCAGAAATGCTCTCAGTTTTTCACACACTCTATTGACCTGAGGAAGCCAGTTATGCCATCGTCGTTCATTGGGAGAACACTCTCCCCGTCTTACTATAGAGCGAAACAGTTCACACAAATGTGAACGAGTTTGGTTTTACTAGCGTTAAGGACTAATCCGTAGTCGTGACACCCTTTGTTGATATTGTCTAGATCTGTAAATCTACACTACAATTATAGATAGGAAAGAGTTGTATGTTTGTAATGAATAAACTCAAAAACTACTGTGCCGATTTCAAAAATTCTTTCACCATTGGAAAATTACGTTCACCCTGAGTAACATAGGCTATTTTGGATACACACGGGAACGTTTTTACCACCCGTGCGAAGCCGGGGCGGTTCGCTAGTATTGTATAAGACTATAAAACGTATTACTATTTCTCTTCTGCTGAAGGTACGACTAAGATGGTAAGGTTTTCGAAACAAAAGAATCGACCCAACAGTAAAATATGTCTGTATTTGTCGTATGTTTTGAGCGTGTTTTGAATAAATATTTTCTTTTCTTTCTTTGTATCTCAAGAATAACTCGTGAGTAAGAAGATGCCTACAAATTCGTAAACCGCGTGAAGGCAAATAAACTCGTCTCGTATTCATGAATAGCAATCACTTCTACAGAAAACTTTATAAAATAACCACCTAAATTACCATTCCAATTTCGTATAGAATACCATCAATTTCTTTCCACCGGATCCGTCTACGCCACGTTCTTGATATACGGACCACAAATACGGATAGGTACAACCAAAACCCTACATTACGAGTTGGGAATTTGAATTTCAAACTAAGGCTAAAGATTAAACTTCCTTTAGCCTATTATTCCGTTCTGCTCCCAAATTTGCCGCGGCACGAACCTTCTAAGTTGCTTCAAATTGTTCATAAATGCTATGTTTTTTTATAAACTCTTTCATGATATAGCTGCAGTTTTTATGAATGATGGATAAAGGTCGATTTTTATGCATTTGTTTTCGTACAGTTGTTTTTATTTACAAACTCGTTTCCTTTGTGGTATTATTTGTGAGCATTTACAGTGTGTATAGTGCATAAAAAGGACTATTTAGATACCTGGTTCATCAATTGATTTTTCTGTTAGTAAATTATGTAATGCAAAAAAATAGTCTTAGATAAAATATTTTAACAATTCAATAATTTGATAGATTATCGGTTAAAAATGCTAAAATTCGACATTTTACACAGGTAATTTGAAGCCTAGTAGTCTAGTTCCGCTTTAACGGACGATCCCCACATCATAAATATACTATAAGCAGGTATTTCCAACATTAAACTGTGTGGAATGCGTGTAAATACCCACAGTGCGCACTGTGGGCCCGGCGAGGGATTGTCATAAATAACGGGGGCTTACACTTTTCACTCAACAGTGTTGCGCGGAGTTGCGAGGCATAACTTCGCTACATTCGTGTCTAAATGTACGGAACAAATTAAATTACTGTACAAATTTTAGGATTTAAATTTATAATGCTGTGTTAGATTTAATTAACTGGGACTGTATATATTATATTTCTTGTTTAGATATCAGAACCGAAACGGGAGAAATTGAATTATGCTGTATTCACTAATGCGAAGGTTGGGGAATGAAATTAAAGGAAATGAATGACACAAAACACACACATATTACGAACCCTTAACATACCTACATAGATACATTATAATCATGCCTGTGAATCCCAGGGTTAGGCAGAGGTGTATTGAACACCCACATTTCACCAACTATGATGTAATAGGCCACGAGCCTATCGTCGTCAAGCGGACATTTTGTCATAGGCTGTATATTTATACATATATTTTTATTATACATGTATATGTGTATATGTATATATATATATGTATATACATACATATATATATATATATATATATATATATATATATATATATATATATATATTATACGTGTATATATACATATAGGAACACGCGGTAGCCTAGTCGTATGGGTAATGGACTGCAGAGCTCTCGGGTTCGATCCCAGGTTTTACCATGGCACACACCAATGACATTTCGATGCTTTTCCAAGTTATGTGTGTATTTATCGCAGGTTTATAAGTGCCCGGTTAATGGCAATAGGCTCGCCACCTATTGGGACCTAATCAAAAACTGTCGAAATGTGGGTGCTAGCACCTCTGCTTACCCCTTCGGGGATACAGGCGTGAGTTTATGTTACGTTAACTATCAGTTGGAGAATAGCGCTATCCCTAAATTGTCTTTTACGACACCAACGAGTAGAGACGGGGTGGCCCTATTCCACTCCACCGGGAACCAAACGAGGTAAGGTGGCTGCTTAACGGAATTAGGCTCGCCCCAAATTACGTTGGATCGAAACTCATTGTTGGATGTAGAATATACTGCTTTGACCAAGGGCGGTAGTTGTCATATAGTTTGAAGTGCAAGATATCTTGCAGTACCCGAATCATGATGAATTGTTGGTGTTACTATTTACGAAGAATGAGCTCACTGTGCCGTTAAGTCTTGCTGTATTTTACTGTTTACTAGATTCGATTAAGTGAATGACTGGGTCCAAGGCTGCTGGTACGCTTCAACTATCTTCTCTATTAAAATTTGGGTGTTTTTAATTTCAATAGCCTCGCGGATCATTCTTGATTTATCTATGCTCTTTGGGGAGTATGTGTGGTTTATCAAAAAAAGGTACCCTATGTCCGTAATAATGGTTGGTACCTTATTTCGCTAGTTCACATACAGCTGACTTTGTTAAGCGTTGGTGTTTTATGTCAGATATGTGTTATTTGACGCGAGTGCCAATACTTTGCTTGGTTTGACCAATATATGAGAGCCCACAGTCACAGTCTATTTTATATACTCCTGCATCTTGTAGAGGTAGTTGGCACATGACAGATGGTAAGAACTGACTTATCTTCGTTGGCAGCTTGTAGTATGTGTTGATTGAAGCTCGCTGCAAGATGTAGCCAATCTTGTCAGTGACCCCTCGTACGTATGGTAGTACAGCGGGCTGGCGTCCGACCGTGGCTGGTTTTTCTCGGAATCTGTGACTGAAGCGCGGTTGTTTGAGCTTGTCGTCTTGCAGTACTTTCTTGACATGCTGAAGCTCAGCGTTCAGGTGTTTCTTGTCACAGATCAAACGGGCTCTCTGAAACAAAGACATTCCCACGGTAGCTAACTGTTTAGGATGGTGGTAAGATTCACCATTTAAGTACCTATCTGTATGAGTCTTTTTCCTATACACAATGTGGCTCAAAGTATTGTTAGGATTTCTGATAACAAGAACATCTAGGAAAGTTAATGAATTGTTTGCCTCTAATTCCATAGTGAATTAGAGGAATTTATTAATAATGGAATTAAGGTGGTTTAGGAATGCATTTACACTATCTGTTGGTAATATTGTAAAAGTGTCATCAACGTACCGTTTGTAAAATCGAGGTCTGATGGCTGCCGTCTGCAAGGCTCGGGCCTCAAAAGCCTCCATATATATATCAGCCACAACAGGTGAAACCGGTGAGCCCATTGCCACTCCATCGAATCGCATGGAGAACTTATTGTCCCATAAGATAGCCGGTTGTTAAGCAGTGCTTGAGTATGTCAGCATATTCCTCCGGTATGGTTTTCTCTATTGCCTGCCGACACTGGACATTCGTGCATTGTGCAGCCAGTGTTACTACTGGCAAGTTAGGTTGGCTTGGGCCCTAAATACAGGTACAAACTAATGACAAATTAACGACTTAGCGTAAAGGTGAATCCTTCAACTGCTACGCATCCGAGGAGGGCCAGACAAAAAGGGATGGCCCTGGGTCAGCTGGGGTATGAGGGATATGTCAAACACAACCTCACCTTCGGCCTAGCACAACGAGCCACAGAGGGCGTGCGGTTTAGTCGGTTCGAATCCGAAATAACCTCCCCCTCTGGCTCCGGCGGTTATCCGTGGAAATTTCCCGCACGTAAAAAAAAACTTTGAAGTTCGCAAATATTTGTATTCATTACATTGGTCTTGGTGTTTCTATGTATAACATGTATGTACATATATTTTAAAAATGATCTAAGTATGTTAATCAGCATTTTAGATCCCATAACAGAAGCTAGTTAAGCTATGCTCACTTTCTTACATTTGGTGTACAAAGTACTGTGTATAAAGTTGTAGAATATTTATTCATAAATTTATTTCAAATACCAAACACCAAATTTAAATATCCATGTAAAATACTTTCAAAAATTAAATATTTCAATAAAAAACTCGTGTAATTTTGTTTATTTCTGTTTTAATTTATTCGTCTCCCGTTTCGGATAATCCTGTAACTCAGAAATGGGATCAGAGCATAACCGTTTTAAGCTGTTTATTTTTGTTATTCTATTTTTGTTGTTGCCTGTGTATTGTAGTTGCATTAATATTAAGCTGGTAGGTACAACACATACACATACATACATATGTACTGTGGGAGTAGACCACTCGATTGTTACGTCGGAAAGACTGTTTTTTTCATACACATAAATTATACATGTATTAAAATCCTTATTGGTTTCTTGTCTGCCATGTTGGCGGTTTTAATCGAACCGTGTCCGAGTGGTTGTAATCACTGTGAACTGAAGGTTGTGGTATTCATGGTAATATGTCATAATATATTTCTGTGTTAGCATAAGTAGGTATTAGTATATTAACATCAGCATTACACAATATACTTGCGTTTATTCTTTAGAACCTTGGTTCATATTCGGATGTTCATTGATGTCCAGTAGATGTGCAGTCCTCATGATGGAAAGGGATGGACAAGTACACCCATATAGTTCCATCCCTCTCTATCTGGTATAGGGTCTGGCATGATCCTTTATAGCATGTTAGGCCCACTGTAGGTACATGTACAAAAAACTTTACTCTTGTAGGGTTTTCCCTGATGTCACATTTATCTAATCACTTCCTGACTAACACTTCATAACTGATTTATTTAACCCGATTAAAATAAAGTCATTATAATATAATGAAGACCGCGTAATAAACTGGCCCGTAAAACTCTTCAGGTTATGAAATACGGATTTTTATTTTAGATTAACATTTTGCTACCATTCAAAAATCCTGGTATATTTTGGAATAAATGGAAAGTTTCCTTAATTTTTATAAATATGGATCATTCATATTTCATTCACTTATTTATTCAATGGTGTTACGCAGTGTGGTCTAACATTCACAGCGAGTGTTGTTAGGCCTTGTACCGAACGTTTATGTACAGCATAATAGCCACGCGTGAGCTTAAAGTTAGTTTTTCAAACATGGTTCAAAGAAAATATTCTTCTTCTTCATCCTAGCGTTAATCCCAGTCGCATCCGAAGCTTTTAATTTGTGTGGCTGGGGTCCGCTTTAACAGTCTAACTGCAACTGAACTTCGAAATTTTCCGTGAAGCTATTGTGATTTGACCTCCACAACTCAAAGGCGATATCGAAGCATTGTAGTTAGACAGGTGCAATGCCTAGTACCATAGAGCAATCTCACGCGTATTCTCGATAGTCACTTCACTTCACTTGGCCTTGGTTTTATCTTGAGAATACCAAAATAATCACAAGCGAGTTGAGCATCGAAGTGAGAGTGACTTGCGAGAAGAGTTGCGAGATGACTTTCGAAGTGAGTTTATGTTTTTCGGAATAGCATGGCAGGTGCAATGCCTAGTACCATAGAGCAATCTCACGCGTATTCTCGATAGTCACTTCACTTCACTTGGCCTTGGTTTTATCTTGAGAATACCAAAATAATCACAAGCGAGTTGAGCATCGAAGTGAGAGTGACTTGCGAGATGAGTTGCGAGATGACTTTCGAAGTGAGTTTATGTTTTTCGGAATAGCATGGCAGGTGCAATGCCTAATACCATAGAGCAATCTCACGCGTATTCTCGATAGTCACTTCACTTCACTTGGCCTTGGTTTTATCTTGAGAATACCAAAATAATCACAAGCGAGTTGAGCATCGAAGTGAGAGTGACTTGCGAGATGAGTTGCGAGATGACTTTCGAAGTGAGTTTATGTTTTTCGGAATAGCACGGCAGTACCCCAAGCACGAATAATATTAGTAATTCGTAACGTAAACATCTCCAGAGAATAGAGCAATGCGATAGGCTGCCTGCCTACTGTGAACCAATCGCATTGCTCCATTCTTTCGATACGGTTACGTTACGAATTCGAATGTTATTCGTGCTCGGGGCAATGTTGTTGGATTTTTGAGGTCTCCAACTACCCTTAAAGATTGCCATAGATGTTCGTATGGCAACTGGGACCGACAGCTTAACGTGCTCTCGGAGGCACGACCAGACTAATGCAAATACCCATATTCATGCATACAAATATTTGTAGAGCGGGGATCGAACCTGCGCCCCCTGCGTAGCGGCCGCGTTCACTACCAGTACGCCACAGAGGCTAGTTCAAAGAACATATACTATAATTATGATAGACAATCTTATACGTCAAATGATAATATTTCATGCCGAAAAAACTCCACCCCTCCACAGATATAACAAGTTTTGATAAATTAAACTTAATATTAAAAATTTAGTTTACTTACAATGGAAAATACTTACAGTTTCTCAAAGATTAATGATTTCGTACTCCACCGCGTTAAGTGCATCAAAATTGTTTCTCCCCAAAATCTCGTGTCACAAACTCCATTGGAACATCACTGCGTCTACAATAACACGTCTGCACCATCAATCTCCCCTCCCCCCTTCCCCCAGGCTGGTACCTCCTCACTTAATCATCGGAGGTTCATCTGACCTAATTTTTATAAGTCTCTCTCGCAGATGTATAAGCAAGTATTTTCGTTCTGTTGATTTAAGAGGCCGTTCGTCATTCCTATCGAGGCATTTTTTCGTGTTCGTGAAGCATCGCTTATCTACGTTTGATTGTATTATAATGAATGTAAATGTAAGGCTAAAATAAAACCTTATAATGATCCTCCGTTTAAACACGGTAATATTACAAAATGTGAAATAAATTCTGTCGGGATTCTTTTGATTTGATTTGATTAAAAAATTTAGTTTACTATGTATTTAATAAACCACTTAATTCATACTAGATTCTCAGAGGCTTTAATTGACAGTTTTGAACATTCTATCTTATAACACGAAATTCTCACGTATTTTTAAATCCCCAAATCTACGCTCACAAAACTAGTATATAGGCATTATAAATAATATTTCTGTGATATAATTTTGTTTTTCGATTTTAATAATTATACATAGACTAATTAAAATAAATATACTATGATTTGGGGTTCCATCAATTTTGTGTTTTATATTTTTCAAAAGGGGTTTTAAAATATCCGTACTAATATTAAAAATTCGAAAGTAATCTGTCTGTCTGTCTGTTAAGCATCCAGTCTTACTCCGAAACCACTAAACCAATTTTAATGAAATTTGGTACAGAGATAGATAGACTTTAGAAAAGGAAGTAGGCTATTGTTGAACGCAATAAACGACATGCAGTTAGTACCTATACAATAAGTATCATAAAATATCACGACAAAATCTAATATATTGTAATATATAATTATATTGGTATCATTCAATCCAGTATGATAAGTAAGTTTAATCAGGAAGTCGGCTGCTTACGATGGTTGGTGGGTGCAATTTCCGTATTACATATTACGATATAAAGCTACATGTAAACTCGCCAAATAATTCTTGTCAGTTACCATACGATGGGTGGGTGAGGGCACACCGGGAGTCGAAGATGAGATTCTGACAGTTTAATTTATTTACTGAAGGAAAAAGGAAAAATATACGATAAAAGCAATTTACTTCTTATGGGATATATAATTCATGTTTGAAAATTTTATAGAATTTGCGTGTACTAGGTAAAGATTTATGTGTAGGTCATGCTCGCGAATAAGGCGGCGGGGCGGGAGCGGGAGAGAACTCTCCCACCCGAGTTCCGCAGTCGGCGGCTTGGGCGCCGCCGACGTGTCTTCGTCGAAGACCATCGGCCTCCATGACCGGGGTCCTGAGGACGGTGAGTGGGCTGCTCACCGTCCTTACAGAAGCAGGCCCATGACGGCAGCATGACGTGACAGATCACGCACGCCCCCCCCCCCCAAGAAGCGGGGTGACACCCGAACCCCCCCCCCATAGACATAGACGCGGGACAACACCCGAACCTCCCAGGTGAGGCCGCAGCCGTAGGTCTGTTGGTAGTCCTGGGACATCCTTCCGAGGGCTTACCCGGGGCTACCAACCGCAGGCTATTAGGCGGTACGTGAGGGTTTTTTAGTCGGTAGGAGTCCGGCATAGCATCCATGAAGGATTTTCCCTCACGTTAAAAAAAAAATTAAAAAAAAGGTATTTTTTATATTTAGCTTATCAAGTTACGCCTACTATTATACCGTAGGAAATTTCCTCCTTCCCTCTTTCGGATCTATTTTTACACCATCTTATTTACAATTGAATAAGTACAGAAAATTCTTACGTTTTTTTCACGTTATTTTATTTAGAATATTGATTGTAAAAGGTACTCAATTGAGAAGTTATCACAATCAGTTAATAAATGTCGAAGCAGCGAATATCTAATGCGAAAACACAAATCATCGATGTCTCCATACATTCTTAATACTATATAAAAACTCGTTAATTATAGATATATACGTCATAAAGAAATAACATGCGCGCGTCTAAACTGACTGACAAATAAAAACATATTTCGACCACTTCTAAATTAAGGTGTTTAAATAATAATAAATATAAAATAAAACAGAGGAATAAAAATGAGACTCTACAGAAAGAATAATATTTTTTTTTTTGTAATCAGCAAATATCGTTAATCTATGTCAATCCTACTTATATTATAAACGCGAAAGTTTGTATGTATGGATGGATGTATGGAAGTTTGTTACTGTTTCACGTGAAAACTACTGAATGGATTTTAATGAAACTTTACAATAATATAGCTTATACATCAGAATAACACATAGGCTACAATTTATAACGATAACCGTCATCCACGCAGGCTCGGACCGCGTGGATGCTAGTACAACATAAAAACATTAACTAATGTTTACCCATTGTGTTTAACATGCACATTTTTAGTAACAGAGTGAACGTCAGGTTCTGTGTAAACGGATTCTCGCGGTGTACCGCAGCCCTATTGTTGATGTGTTGTTTATCTGCGGTATCATTATTAGCCTCTGGGAGCCCTTTCATGTTTTAATGAAACGTTCATTGTTCAGCGTCTATTTATGTTCGTCTCGCAAACCCTTCCGACCTGTGGGAAACTGTTCATGAGTGAAATATTTGCAAGTCAAGCGAGACTTTTAAAAATATAAGTGGGTTGAAATGACCGGAACGTCTCATTCTGGTTGAAATTTTGCATTTGTTTAAAAGAGAATTAAATTTCTGTTCCGTCTCTTTGTGCCGTTCAATAACTCGGAACCAAACATAATATGTTATATCTTATGAATGTTTTCAAATAGGTTACTGGCCCATGGCTCCTCCCGCGTGGATGCATGTTATTGTGACATACATACATATACTCCACGCCTGTAAATTTTCAAAGGAACAGGCAGATTTTACCAACTATGATTTTATATGACCTATTGCCGTCTAGGAGGCACTTTATCTTCGGCTGTACGTTTACTGTTGGACGGAGAAGCCCTATCACTTAGTCGCTTTTTACGACACCCACAGGAAGAGCTCTGATGGTCCTATTCTACTCCATCAATCACGACATCGCGACCAAATATAGTTCATGTCCTTTTCCAAGGTCTGATCTACCCCTGTACCAAATTTCATAAAATGGTTGGTTCCGTGGTTTAAGCGTGAAAGCCCACAGACAGATAAACAGACTGACAGAGTTATTTTCACTTGTAAAACGTAAGTATCAATCAAAATAAAATGTAAAACTGTCCAAACAAAATTAAGTTAACATTGTAGGCGTGTAAACGAGACAGACAGATAAAGTTTTTATGATTAATAAATTACTGTTAGGAGATAGCTCATGTTATGAAGAACATAGAAAAGCAATTTCTCCCCACAAAAGGGAACCGCAGGCAGCACCTAGTAGACCATAAAATACAATAAGTACATTCTTATACACAAGTTCAGCCGGAGCTAGTATTTTACGACCTCAAATTTTCATTCTTCTTTATCATGCTCCAAGAAAAAAAAATAAAACGCAGATGACGTCAGACTTGCTTTCAGTAACGCCACTTACCCTTAAGGGTGTAACTTTTTAATTACACCACCCTCGAACATTTTTACCCTCAGTTTTAAGATATCTTGGTTATTTCTTAAGTTGAAAAGTTTAAATTGTTTGATTTTTATAGTTAAGATAAAATGTTAGATGCTTTGTTTATAAGTACAAGCGCCAACAGTTCTAGCCGATTGAATGACATTTTTAAAGCACTTAATAAGAATATCAGTAGATAATTCCCATCTTCGTCCCAAGACGGTCGTATACAAAGAAATATATTAGGATAGAACGGCCATGTGAGAGGAAAAAGCGTGGCAACTTTTTGGTCAATTCCTGTCCTGTGTGTGTGTGTCTAAGACTAGTTTGTAATAATACCGTGAATATACTATATTGTGCTATTTCCAACTGTAGAATAAGAATAGAGAAGTAAATGTGAAAATAAAGGTATTTCTTATCTCTCGTGAGTATTTATTTACGGTGAGTATGTCGCCACGCGCGACATGCAGGTGAACACTGCGGTATGGCCGTTCTATCCTTATATATTTCTGGAGTACTATAGGAGATTCTCTCGCTTCAGGTGAGGCGCAGTTGCTCAGTAGTCAGAGCATTCCTTCTGTAAGGGAGTGGTCTCAGGCTCAAGTCCCGTCTGAGCGATTCGCTTTTTCCTTTCTTAATCGAGTTCTAGCCGATATCTAAATACTGCATATGTGTGGTTTCATTGCAACAAATAATATTTAATAGCCAATATTTTTCTCCAAGAATTAAGCGAATATCTTCTGCTATTAATGTCCGGTTTCCGCCTTCCTGCTTCTTATCATTTTATTTAAAATGACACCGGATCCCCTAAGTCCCAAAAGAAAATCCGAGCCATCTGCATTAAAGAAATATCTCTATTAACCACTACATAATATATACGGTACATAATATGTAAGTATATATTTCGGGAAAGCCCGTCTATTTTCGGATACCACAGGGGCTTTTTATTTCGTGGGTACCCGAGATTTCCAACAACTTCCGGAACAAGATCAAATTATTCTAATTATCCCTATGGGACTATAGAAACAAAGAATGTACAGGAAGAAAATACCCCTCAGAAAAAAGCATATAGTTAATGTGAGTAAATCCCACCACTAATTATCCCATGGCAAAGACGTGTTGCCGTTTTGATGACCTCTGTTGCATGGCGGTAGTAAAACAGCAAGAAAACTTATTTCGACTGAAGGATCAAAGTGCGGGAGATACGAAGGATGAACGGCCATGTGCGATTCGAACTCCATCACGAAGGTTTCGCAACATTATCTAGCCCATCTAGTTTGTTGTATCAGAGCCCGCTAAATTTTTTTTTATATTGTTTATAGTATTTTTGTTGTTATAGTGGTAACTGAAATACATTATCTGAGTAAATTTCAAATGTCTAGCTATCACGGCGCACGAGATACAGTCTGGCAACAGACAGACATAGACGCACACTGGATTCCTAAATTTCCATTTTTATCCTTTGGGTACAAAAACTTAAAAAAATAAAAAAAGTACACAAACTTAACATATTAGTTTCATACGTCACAATCCTTATCGACACTCTATCGAGTCAATGTGATTTTCCATCGCGTCAGCCGCCACAAATCAACCATCCATTCTCAAGACGTGACAACATAAACATGATTGAAGTACACCAATATTTTCTAATAGCTGAAATGATTACCAATTAGAGAACGCTCCGAATCCTCCGAGGGCCGACACTGACAAATGAAAGAGATATATCAAGAGGGACCGCGTCACTGTAAAGGTATAGCAGTAAGAAAAAGATATTGAGCAGATGGTTTGGATAAGGAAAAAAGATTTAATATGTCCATTTAACTGAATCATTAATTTATTTTGATTAAGACACTGAATTTTGTATACTAAAACAGTGGAAGATTGACGAAACAAAATAAGGCGAGAGCGACTAGGCAATTTGATAAGGTAGACGTAGGTGCACATACAATGGGAGTTTGTTTTGAACATTTTTTATGAACACAATTGTGAAATGAGAAGAAGCCAAAGGCGTATTCCAGGATTATATCAAGTGGAAAAATATTTATTGTGCATAACACGATAGGAGAGCCGTGACTATATCTATGTATGTTTACATGTAATATTTCAATTAAAATAACCTCCTTTTCGATCAGATAGAAAATAGTTGTAACTTTATTAATTCCCTTTGAAATCTTTTACTTTTTCTATCTTGTTAATGGTTTGATGAACGGTTTAGATACCGGTCACTCTCTTGAAAGCCCAAATAACCCATCGGCCACAATCGGAATTGGTCTTAGATGATACCTAATGGGGAATTAATGAATTCAAAGCAATCTAAGTCGATTATATAAACTGTATATAACTGTATTATATTGTTCAAAACAGTTTTGTGAACCAATAGTAGATGCAACTTATAAATTGTATGCTTAGTAAATTAATAAAAAAAATAAAATAATGGTGTGATTTTCTAAATTTTGAATTTGTTTAATTCAAATCCAACCATATAACTCAACCAGCACTCGATCAACAAATACTCATGTGATTTTATTTTAAACGAGTTCTATTGAACTAAGTCCAACTACTCAGAACTACCTGTTTACAATTCCGATGTCGTTTCTCCCGTTCAATCTCCAAC
This sequence comes from Eilema caniola, assembly GCA_949126895.1. Classification (NCBI taxonomy): domain Eukaryota; kingdom Metazoa; phylum Arthropoda; class Insecta; order Lepidoptera; family Erebidae; genus Eilema; species Eilema caniola. The sequence goes on along the minus strand of OX421479.1, from coordinate 22,730,244 downwards.
TAAGTTTTTAACTACTGTTTGTTCTGCACTGTGAATATTGAGAGTGTTCTACGAGAGCCATTCTTAAACCTGTAAGGTAATTACTTACTCCAGCTTTTTACTCACTGGCCAACGTTTTTAGCTTCTTCAGACAGTCTTAATGTACTTTCTTATTAAGGTAAGCCACAAGGTTTAAAACACAAGTTACTCGAATACGCCGCATTTTATTTTCATTTGCTCTATGCTCTTACTTGTTACAGTCTGAGTGTTACTTTTCCGAAAAACATTAAATTAATAGCAACCAAACTTCATTATCAAAATAAAAATACTTTGCAAATAACTGAATGGTATGACCAAATGGTTTAAAACTGAAATCTATGATTTCAGGTTAAACTGCGAGTTATGCTGAATCGGCAATCTGCAGACATAGTGTGCTTTGTAGGTGTGTAGGTTTGTACACCAAAGATCACGGTGGGGTTCTATATCCCCCTTCTCTGGAGCTGCCTACCATTATAATACCAGACAATGCATACAATATTTATTACAGTTCTTAAACATCACAAATGAATACGGGCCAAGCGACATTAACAAAAAAAAGACGGGTTGCACTCTGGGAGTGCCGGCAGAAGTGAAAACATTTTCTTTTTTTCTTTCTTCGTTATATACATAGAAAAAGATAAAAAAGAACATACCATACCATACCTATAATATAGCGCTAATCATAGAACCTATCACTTATTTTCTGCTAATTTTCTGTCAGAAGAAATTAATAAATTATTAAAAGAAAAAATAATCACAAAAAATAATAAATTACAAAAAGAAAAAATTATCATAAAAAGTAATAAATTACAAAAAGAAAAAATAATCACCAAAAGTAATAAATTATAATACCTAAGAAAAAACAATCACAAAAAATCCCTGAAGGCCAGGTGGTTTGAACCCGATACTATCTGAAACTATAAGGACTTATAGTCGACGTGCTTACCGTTTAAGCTACGACGATATCTACTGTAAATTGCAAAATACATAGTCTGTACCTAATCTTGTATGACGTCAGTCGTCGGTTACGGTTCAAAGGTCAACTAATCCTGACGCTTTCTTAACATTTTACACCCATCCAACGCCGCTAAAGAAGTTTTCACTTCAAAAATTAATATATTTGACAGTTTTTGTAATCAAAAGTTTAGTGAAAATTTTGGCAGTTTAAAAAAATATTCGTCGCAAAAAGTTGCCACGCGAGTGTCACATGTGGCGCGACTGAGTTATGGTGCATAGTTTCATATTAAATTTTACGTAATTCCTGCAGCGGGTGTATCCACGGCTGTATCGCGAAACTCGCGAGTACTACTAATTATACAGTTAATTGTAAAAATTGTTCACGTTAATATTGAGTTATAATCCTATGTAATCTGGGGTAAAATATTGTAAATGTGACGTTGTAAACTATTTAACCCTAGTAAATTAGTCACAAAAGACTGGAAACTCTATCTCCTTTATCCCCTAAAGGTTTGCTTGAAGAAAACTCAATACTGAGTTAAGCTCGCCTTTGTACATCAAAATGTATTTATATCTGTTACTATAACTATGTGATGTGTGTGTACAATAAATAATTAAGAACTCAACGCAAACTTTAGTAGGCTGGTATTCAAGTACAGTGGAAGTAAAACCACCATCAAAAAACTGAAAAAATGGAGGGGTTTTGCCTACTCTAACCAGGAAAGCTGCGGTCCCTATCCACATCCACATGCGGTGTCTATTCAGGAAGAGCAAATGGGGAAGATAAGTTTAAGTGAAGAGGGCCCTACAAATACATTTGAGCTCATTTTAGGCTTACCAGCAAGTCAGCACAACTGCTGATTGACTGACTTGTCTCTGGTTCAGGTTTTATTCTCGGGGTTGGAACTGTTGGTGGATCAGACGTCAGTTACTCCTAATAAAGTCAAATCAGTAGGAGAAGAAGTAAACCGAGCTAGGACGCCGCGATGAAAGACTTGAATGCAACTGGGCGCCACGCCAAGACGACAATGACAATGCGAAACATTAATGACAGAGACAAAGAAAGAAAAAAGTGTTCCAATAAATTATTCAACAATTAAACCATTCAGTAATAAGCACCTAAGCAGTCGCTCGTTATGTAATAACCACCATAATATATCTCCATTTTCTCACTGTAAAGTGTTGGAAGCGGTTCAGTAAAACATCCTGCGGTTACGCGGCGAACTTGTGCAGCCGCGGTGTGTCGCGAGAAAGAACTTTCCATATTCCATGCTATTCTATTGAGACATAAAAGTTCCCGCCGTCTTCGTGTATTTACGAGCATAACCAACATCTGTATTGAAATTCTTCAGCGTATACTACTAGCTTGTCAATGAAGAACCGCCTTAATATTCACTTTAAGTGTGTTTACTTAGAATTTGTAAAAGTGTTAAATGATTCAAACCTTGAAGCTCGGGGTTCGGTTTTAGAGATCCCTGACATTAATACCGTGATAATATATACTTTTATTTAATAGTAGTAATTGTTATTTTAATAGGCTAGATGTTGCCCGCAACTCCGCCCTCTAGAAATTTAGAGCCTGTAGAAACCTATTTCAGGCATAAAAAGCAGTCAATTATTCCTACTAAATATCTGTACTAAATTTCAGTAAGATTAATTTAGTTGTTTAAGCGTGATTGAGAACAGACATCCAAACATATTTACTTTCAAATTTATGATATTAGTAGGATAGAATAAGTAAGATGTAACTGCAAATCATTAATGACAGGTTTATATATTTTTGTGTATACCCTCACTATGGTATAACGAAAAAATCTTTTCATTCCATTTCTGGAGTGAATTAAATTCGCAAAACCTTTTCCTTCGAGAGCATACAAAGTGTTATTGCAATAAGGTACGATATTTTGAGCTTTTCCACGCTCCGATTGAAATGCATTGACAGCGTATCCTCCCTACCTAATATAGTTACCTATAAAAATCACGTAAGTTAAAATTTTACTCCTGGCATACGAATCTCCGATTTCGTCTGGTATCCTTTCCAAGGTACACGTTCCGACCAGGTACACCAATCGAGAGATATTGAAAATAGATCGAAATTGGATTGAGTTGAAAATTGAAAATTTTGCATTGCCGCCCCCAAGGACTTCCGTCGTTGCATGCCGGCGGAATATATTTTTTCAAATTACTGGTCGTGTAAGGAAACTTTATAGTTGTTTGTGTGCAAAAGAAATTGGATTTCATTATTTGAAGGATAAGTTATGACTTTGTGTACCAGGTAATGAGACTGTTTGGTCTCTCTGATAGATTTTTCAAAAATTCGTCTAATGTTATTGATAGTTCATTGGTTTAACGATACATAATTAATGTAAATATTAAAATATTAAGTTAATAAAAAGCAAAAAGATAAAAATATTTTATACATATAATAAGATATAAATATGTTACAATGAAATAATCAAAAAGACATTATGTCTTTCGAAATTATGGGACAGAATGAATTTGTATTAAACTAGCTGTTGCCCGCGGCTCCGCCCGCGTGGATGTCAGTTATCGCTTAGTGTTGAGTCAACGCTATTTTTCTAAAATAAAAGTAGCCTAAGTTACTCCTTATTACATCAGCCACCTGCCAATAAAAGTCTCGCTGTAATCGGTCTAGCCATTTCAGAGATTAGCCGGAATAAACAGACAGACAGACAGACAGACAAAAATTGTAAAAATGTTATTTTGGTGATGTACCATATTAAATTCATATGCATAATATAGTAAAAACGGTTATTTCAATATTACAAAGCGATACTTCAATTTTATTTATATGTATAGTTGTATAGATGTAAGATGTAAGATGTACGATAAGATAAGATTAGATGGATAATAAATTCCGATGAATTAAGAACTTTCATGAGGTCTGTAAAAATAAAATAAAAGCGAAGTATTTAGACATCGAAGGTAGAACTAATGGTATAACGGTGTTAGAAGACAATGCTGTCAGCATGGCTTAGCATAGCATTTTAGAATAGGTTCATTGCAACTCTTCAAATTGCAAAATCTTCTTCTCCATTCCTTAATACATTTCCTCATCTTGAAACTAAACTTTCTCGTAATTTTATGCTTCTGTTTTAAAGTTGTACAAGCACGTACAATAGTGGTCTGTGTTTGTGAACGAGTATAATCGCGAGTCAGGTAGCCGCTGGAGGAGTGAAAGCAATTGTCCGTAGAACAAAGTTTGTAAAACTGCTCCTGCAATAATGAGACGTCCCAGTTGCTCGTGATTTTGCTGAACAATTCCTATTCACCCATTTATTGTAGATACATAATATTTTACTACCAGATTTAGAAGTGAAATTTAGAATGGAGTAAACAAAAAGCTATCTCACAAATTGTCAACACTTTAAGTAGCTTTAAAATTATAATAAGCTTGTGTGTTCCATGACAATTATTATTGTAAGGTCCTTAACAAACTATTTTCTTCTTTCTTAAAGTAACAAAATGAAAGGCTTGTGTTTTTGAAATTCAAATCATTCGAATCTATGTTCTTAACACATGTTACATATACATAGTATGTGCTCACCCGTGGCGAGGTGCTCCCATGACACGATTCCTGCCGGCTCGCTCCATAAAGGGAAGCCGTGGTTGATATGTTAACATCAGTACTGCAACATTTGCACCGGCCTGCTTTTTGAAAATTTTCACCTTTCACCACAAGTGCTCACGCCTATTTCCCTCCAGAGTGGGCAGAGACATCATGCTTAGACCCTTACATACATTACGAGCTTCTTCTCCTATAAGGGTAAGGATATAAAAGACTTGATTGCATGTCAAAAATTAGTCTGTAACAAAAAATAGAACTTCCAAAAATTTTCGTGTTCTTGATTTATCAATACTTGCTTTCTCGTTTTGTGTAAGGCCATATTTCCCGGGAATTCCCGCTTCCATAAGACTCGTCCAAAAACCCTAGTTAAAAAAGTTATGTCTCTCATCTTCCTGGAATAGCGTTCTATTGCAACCTCCTAGTAAATATAACATGTAACAGAATATATGGTAACAAATAACATACTAGCACAAAGTTAGAAAATATGAATTAAAAGTTGTTCCATTTGTTTTTGTAGCACGTTCATACATACATTTATGTATGATACATTATTGCTGTAAATAATGTGAGGCTGATACTTTATCGTCTATCTTAATGGGGATACAGTCATAGAAGTTATTAATGGCTCTCATAAATGGGAAACAGATATTAGTATTTAAGATATAGGCGTATTATTATACTACCCTTGAAACATTTACTTAATTGATGGTGTTATGCCTTTTTAAGACAATAAGAGTCCTAATCAGCTAGATATTCTCAGTGATAATAATAAATTGATACAGTATGAACCCCACTAAGATCTTTTACTTGAAAATCAGCTACAAACCGAAGCCTTATTTTGGCATAGGGGAGGATCAGTACCTCGAGCACGAATAAAATTCATATTCGTAACGTGGTAAACGTATCGAAAGAATGGCGCATTGCGATTGGTTTATAGGTAGGCAGGCGGCCAATCGCATTACTCTGTTACTGTACAGTGTTTACTCAGTAATCATCTGCGAGCTATTAGCAGAATGAGCAAGCTGAAGTGGCAATGGGCTGGCCACGTCTGTCGAAGGACCGATGGCCATTGGAGTAGACAAGTCTAAGACAAGGCAAACGAAAGGTGGGACGCCCCCTAGCCAGATGGACCGATGACTTGAAAAAGGGGGCTGGGACGGACTGGATGCGGTAGGCGGAGGATCGTACGAAATGGCGCACATTGGGAGAGGTCTGTGTCCATAGGTCAATTAGCCCACTGCAGAGGGCTAATTGATTGATTGATTGATTGATTGATTGATTGATTGATTGATTGATTGATTGATTGATTGATTGATTGATTGATTGACTGTCACCACCATCCCCAGCGTTCAATAAGTAATAATATTTCTTCATCAAGTAACTCATGAATATAATGATTAACAACAAATCTTGCAGAAAAAGGTTCGAAAGGGCTTATTTTAAAATGAAAGTCCCAGAAAGTCATCACTTTTCCTTTGGCCTTAAAAGAACATTCAGCAGTAATGTCACTTAGCAACGCCCTTTGCCATTCACTGTGCCTATTCATTTTAATTCACGTAGAAAAATATGAAGTGTAGTTTTTTCAGAAGTTTTCAGTCGAATTGTCAGCAAAAGGCTTTGCTCATTATGGTTGTATTCAACTGTAACCCTCGGTGCTAACGAAACTGGAGCTTCAGAATAAAATGTGCGAAGTTTATAAAACATGAAAAATTGTTTGTTCGTTTGAAAATGACATCTCTAGAACGTGTGAATAGTAAATCAAATCAAAGTTGGGATATGTGCTTTATATAGTGTTAAATAAAAATAAATAAATAAAATTCATTTATTTTCAGACCAATGATCCATAGTGTTAGTAACAATTTAACTTAAGAACTAATGTTAGTAATTATAAATAATAAACAACAAACAACATTCCACTACCTATGACACGTGTGGAGTGTCATCCAGTGCCGCAACAAGGGGGAGTCCCACCTTTCCTTGAATACATTCAGGAGACTGTTGGTGCTGCAGCGGAGTCGTGCCAAGGCAGAGGCCGAACGCTTTCTCATAATTGCATAGAAGTCGTCTGTGCGGGCCTCAGCGAACATTCCTGACGCACTGCACCTCCGCGTTAGCCCCAACAGCATCCTGAATGCGTTATTATACTGAACGCGCAGGTCGCTTTATGCTCGCAGAGTGTAACACGACCACAGGCTGCACGTGTAGAAGCACTGACAGAAGGCTTTAAAGAGAGTCACTTTGACTGTGTTAGTAAAACGTGCAAACTTCCGAACAACCATGTTACACCTGATAGCCAGCGACCTACGCTCCCTCTCAACATCTAGGTCATCGCTGAGCCCATTTGTTACCCAGTGGCCCAAGTACTTGAAAGACCTTACCCAGTTCAAGCCAAGCCCGCCAAGCAACACCTTCGGCACCAACGCATTAAATGCAATGTATGCGTTTTCTTTTACTTTATTAAGAAGTAATTAAAATCAAACCTGTATATAAAATGTATGAAAGTTTTATCCGTATTCCATCTGTGCAGACTACCATTTGTCTTTATACTTACATATTTTAAACTACCTCTACTTTTAGCTGATGAAAGGTGGGTGTTTATTACACTTCTGCCTAAACTTTCAGTGATAACAGGTGTGAATACATGTATGTTATCTGTATTCTAGAATCTATCTTACTACAAGCTATGTTCAAATTGGTTTTGGCGTACTAGGATCCCATATTTAACCCAATTTCTTCGCTATTCACCGTCACGAAATAAATTGCTCACAGCCGTCATAACGAAACGAAAACCAGTTTTTACCAAGGTTACCATTAAAATAGTGCAATGAACCATAACCACTAAGAATATACCTTTATAAAGCTCAAAGTCGAAATATGATTCGCAACGAATAAATCCGAACGAGAGTTTTCGATATAGCGCTAACCGTCAGCAACTTTGTAACAAAGTGGAATTCATTTTGTTATTTTTTTATTCTGGTAATTCTTATTACCATTCGCTGTTACTGTTCTGGAAGGAAATTTCAAATTTCAAAACTATTACATGATTTTTATTTAGATGTATCATAAAGGTCGGTAGCACGAGTGTGACGCCTCTGGTGTTGCATAAGTCCATATGCCTCGGTAACCATTTCCCATCAGGTGGGCTATGTGCTTGTCTACCAACTAATTGGTTAAAAAAACGATTTGATTCCCGTTGTTTTAATTTAGGTCTAATTGAACAATGCAAAGGTATACAAAGATTAAGCGATTATCCTATGAATAGACCTTTCCTGTACAACATTTCAGCCAGATCCGATCAGTCGCTTGAACATGATTGACTAAAAAAAACATATATTTTATACCACTTAAGTGGCAGAAAACCACACGACCCAGCTGATGGTAAGTGGCAACCGTGGCCTATCTTCACAATTTTTTATAATATTTATTTATTAGTAGGATTCTTTCCGACTTCAATATGATGACACATCCTTCAAATAAATGATAGGTCTACGTAACTGCAACATTTTATTCATAATAATAAATATTGTTGAGCAATTCAAAGTAATCAATGACAATTCTGCTGTATCATGCCGACTTGTTATAATTAACACATTTACTTGTTTGCTAAGCAATTCTCTAATAGAATTTTGTAAGGGTCATAGCAATCAATGGCGTGGGGTCCCTATAACTCGTTTAACGCTGGTTGCTCTTTACAGAAATGTTTAAATTAAAACTAGAAAATAGTAAAACTTGTAAGTAAAAGCAGAAACATCGGTGGGTTGAATGGCATGGTGCTTGACAAACAATTGCGGTTCGCGTACGAAGTACGGACAAAATATAGTTCAGTGACTCTTTCCTTTGTCGCACTATTAAGACCTAGAACTCCTTGACAGCCCACGTGTTTCCTTCTTCCTACATTACCGAGTCCTTTAAGCGGGGCGGTAAAAAATATTCGGGGCCAACGAAGTACGATCTCTCAATCATAAAAAGAAAACCTGCGCGAGAGCTTCATCCATAACTTAGCAAGTACACTTGCAGTTGAGCTTAACTCGAACCTAAAGAATTTTGAAGCTCCATTACATCTCGTAATTAGTCCGTAATCATAGTTGATATATAATTAATACGTATTAATACTTGTTATCTAATTATATTTTTGTAACTTAAAACTTAAAAATTCATTGTTATTTTCCCGTCTGATTTAAATTGACCCTTTCAAGTGAGGTTATAGATCATCTGTTTAAAGGAAAACTATCCAGTACAAAAATTGTAACACTTCAACAACTCCATTCACTTGTGAGTGGTCCATCAGTTTGCTACTATGTCTTAGCCACCTACTTTCGAGTCCATGTTATTGTTTACATGTCTACAGTGATATCGCTAGCCACTTCAAGATATCGGTGAGTAAGAGTACAGATAATATCAAATCATCCAGTCACGGTGAACCGAGTAGTTGTTATCAATAGATATAATGGATTATGAGTGCTTATCCAATTTACTAGTAATAAACAATAAACTGATATATCTTTATGTACACTTTACGTGGGTCTAGATAATATGAAATCCGAAATGACGCCGAATTTTTTTCCTGCAGGGCTAACATGCGCGCCACGAGATAGCTATCTCGAGGCATTTTGCCGTTTTATGTCGATATGTCGACTGTTGGTAACGTGCAGGGCTAACATGCGCGCCACAAGATAGCTATCTTGAGGCATTTTGCCGTTTTATGTCGATATCGACTGTTGGTAATATGGCAAATTTCGAGAGATGTCGACATAACTTGACTTCGACAAATCATCTCTACTTAGTGTCTGCAAATTGTAACATACGTGTCCTTATTTACTCGAATTTTAACATTTAAAATGTTTGGTCTCCCGTCTTTCATTTGGTCGACGAGAAGTTATCTCGTGTAAACTTTTTTTGTGTTTGGTTCATTTTGGATTAAAACAGCGACTGCAAGCCATTTTCGACCTTAATGACATTTCCTATGTTACGTGTCTTTTCGCGTTAATTGATGACGCTGATCACGAATATAAGAAAATAAATTTGGTTGCCTGTAAAGTCGGTATACGGGCGAAAGTTTTACGTGACAACGACTTTGAGTGGTAAAATAATTTTAATGTGAATATTCATTCGTATAGTAGGAAGAAGGATGAAATAATAGTAACAATTTAAAAATGTCTGTCTCTCTCGCTCTTAGGCGGGCTAACCATGCCCGAGTGGAAGGGACGCGTGTCTCTCACTCGCTCTCATTGTGAGCGCATAACGTGAGCGGAGCGTAACGCAGTTTCTTGAAGTGTCACCCGGCAAACCAATTTATAAGACGTTGTCACGTCAAAAATTCGATAGCATATCATGTCAATAAGGTCGAAAATTGTTTGCACTATTTTTTCTCTTTTTTTCATCCCCAGCATCTCTAACTAGTCTGTGCTTTCGAGGAAATGGCCGTATCGGCCCGATTTTATCGGATAAATGTGAAAACAGCACAAGATGTCGGCTATGGGACGTCGGCTATCGGCTATCGGCTATCGACTTATCCGATATCCGATATCGGTGTCGGACCACCGATATCGGATATCGGATAAGTATGAAAACGCTCTTACACTCTAGGGGTAGGGCAAACAAGACCACGTGAAGTCGGATTTGCAGAGATTCATTTCTGTCACTAACTTTTGACTACTCAAGACAATAATTGAAGGGTAAAACTTGTTTTTGCCAACTAACATGTTTAAAAAATGTGTATGCCATAGACAATAATTTAAAAAGTTTGACGTGACAAAATATGTCGACGTTACATCGCTCGAGAAGACTCGAGATGATATCTCATCTCGATTCGAGATAGTTGACGACGCGCGCATGTTAGCCCTGCTGGCCTAAGTTTATCTTTTTGTTTATCGAACAGAAAACATAAAGCCCATGACAATATATGTTTTTAAAGCAATATTAGCAACAGAAATTATCGAAATTATAAATATTCCCTCTAACCCCTCCAACTAAGCTAATTGCTTGTTCTAGGAGTGGGTTCACGTTGGTAGTGTAATAGTCAGGATTCGAATCCAACTCCTTAACCACTAAGCAACCGACGCTTATATGCTTGCCTTCTATTACGAGTGTTCGAAATTTGTTTCTTAATACACCTCTACCTACCCCTTCGGGGATTTACAGGTTCATTGTGATAAAACTTTTAGGTTACCTTGGGTTTGCCAATACATGACAACAAACCTGAGACTTATTTATCTCTATTACAACGTCATTCAACGTCTTGCCCATTCATTATTGGTCCAAGATCATTATGAGTGAAAGAAAAGATCATTATGGAAAGAAATTATCGTCAAAGATCATTTGGCTATTATGAACCTTGAAAAGATGTATAAAATAGCAGCTATTTTTGCCAAAAACATCAAGCGGATATTATATACTATCCACGTGTGTTATCAAGACAACCGAAGATGTTATCTAAGTGGACAGTTCGAATAGCTCCGTACACCCTATGGGACAATTCAGACTTTTTATAAATGACTTAAATCTGGCATTCACAATCTTCAAATTCGGTAATTTAAAATTTCTTCTATTCAGACTTTTTGAAGACAAAAGTTCAGACTTTTTATTAATGACTTAAATCTGGCATTCAGAATTTTCAAATTCGGAATTTTAAAATTTCTCTCTACTTTTAACCTCCTCAAATAAAGACTTTTATACTTGAACGAAATGTGTGGGGAATAAACAACATACCGCGTTAGGTAATCCCCGCCATTCGTAAGTGCCCACTGCATCTCTTTGGAATCTCTTAAGAAACACACATTCATACGCGTCTCGTTGAATCCCTTAACTGATGTCCGACACAGTCCTTTGGGCTTTTGTGTGGGCGCTCCGAACGAATGAAATGTGAAATTTATCGAAACACGATATTGATGCGTGATGAAAACGATATTGTAATGATAACTAGTTAGCTTTTTATTAATTCGCGTTTGATCACTGCCTCGATGTAAGAAGACTTGAGCCTTGAAAACTCTTAGTTTTATCGGAAATAGTTTAAGGCAAGGAGTTCGACGTCTAAGAAGTGCAAGCAATGAACGAGTTATGAACGAGAGTATTTGAGTGAAATTTCCACAACACGTAACTGGGGAAAGACTGTCAAAAGATTGATAATAATAAAATTAAGTTATGCCATTCCAGTGCGCACTCCACAATAGGCACCTGTGAACTTGACTTAATCTTAATTTAAGTTTACTAGTATAAGGATAGACGATTTTATTTATGTTGTAGTATTCATAGGTGAAGCTTAAATCTAGGATCAGTAGTTTTGAAACATGCAAACGAAAATACTTGGATCAGAGCATTATTATTTTGCGTTGTTCATGAAATTTTTTTTCATACGAAACCACTATTAATATAATTATATTAATATCGAATAGGTGTTTTTATACAGGTTGGCGAAATTGATTGAAATATTGTATCGACTGATATTTTTAGAATAATTTTGGTCATCTATCAACATTGTCACGATAATATAATAGGTAAGAGGTACTCATAGTATCATTGTCTAGAAATTCAACTTGTATTGAGATTTTATGTGACATCTTCAGCATCATCTTAGGGTTGTACTCAGCAGCATCCGAGGCTTATACTTCAGAGCAAAGTCTTTACCTTCTCCATTTCCACTTGTTGGTTTAGCTTATATATGTCACCTGACGTCCTAACCTCGAGGAAAAATCTCAGCCAGAGCCTAGTCCATCAATCTGCAGGAGTATCAGCTTCATCATCAGCCCTGAAGGTCTTTGTTGGGCTCCAAAAAATATTGTCCATTTGGAATCACAATGTTTTCAGAAAATATTAAAAAAAAAAAATTTCAGACAAAGATAGAACGGGGCCTAGATAGTTTACTTGCTCTCGTTTAAAGTTCGGCCAGCAGCACAGGCCTGTGCTCTCAATGTCAGACGATCATTGGATATACCGCTCAGCGATATTTGTCTGTGGAGAACCGCAGTTTGTCTCCGCTCTAACCATATTCGGCTTAACGAGTGCTCTGCAGTGCTCTGCTTGAACGTTCCGTTTGTAAGGGGACGAGCAGATATCGAAGGATCTGATTAGCTTTACGGGAGCTGCACTTTGGAGAAAAAATAAGAAAAGATATTGTTTTAATAAGATTGCGGACGTTCCGATTCTACTATCGAGAAATGTTTTGCTTGAGTTTGAACGGAAAATCTTCCTTCTAACTTCTGCCTATTTGGAAATCGCGATAGCTCGAAAAAGGTGACCCGTGCAAAAAAAAGAATGAGACAAATTTAGTAGGTGAATACATGATCTGCAACTTTGTCCAACCAAAATTTGCGATGAGAGTTGCTGTTTAAGAGAAATATGCAAGAATCCAATATTTTTGACCATTGCCTTGATTTAAAAAAATGCAGAATGGGGACTTTTGATTTTTTATTTTTTATTGTGGTGTATTTAAAACTTGTACCATGTTTTAGCTCTATGCGAATTCATGTAAGGTCAAATGTTTATTTGATCTGAATTAAATGCATTACAACAAGCGAGCGATAGACTGACTAATTATGCCGTTAACAAAATAAGAACCGTTTACAAAATATTGCTAAACTGTTTTATACTGGAATAATTAAGGGCAAAAGGCGCGCAAATATCCAGGTTGTGTCCGAATAGCTCAGTTAATCAGAGTTATTACCTCGAACGTGTCTTGTCACAGGTTCAAATCCCGTCTTGAACGTTCATTTTATCCAAAAAGACTTGTTATTTCAAGTATGTAACAATCGTTTTCAAATAGTAGTTTATGAGAGTGACCTATATTATCAATGACGCTGCTAGTAAGAATAACCGCTAACTGAATACAGGCGTCAGGGAATAGGGTCATCAATCCCTTTTCTTCATTCATGGGGTTTTTCACAATGCGAGTGAAATATTGGCAGTGATTTCGCATTTGAAAAAGAGTGGCTGTGAATTTGTTTTGAGTGCTCTTTTATAGTAAGCTCAATTAATGGCATGGCGGTAAGAATTAACGTGACATAAGTACGGATGAAAACGGAATCAGTTATTGCCGCCTCAGCGGGATGAAAACGGGATTAACATTATTCTTATAACTTGTGGGTTAAAAACGGAAATATCCAGTTACCAACTTTCTAGAATTTGCACTGAATCTGAACATTATTCAAGTATTTAATAGTATGTCATTTTAAGAAATCGATGATGGCATACGAATGTTTTACTTTACACCTGAAATATACGTAATAGAAAACATTTATATAGGTTTCACTTACATTGGTTCAGTAGTTTACCGAAAAAGCAAAATGATTGCTCTTCATGAGGGTGAGTTTCAAGTTAATGAAAATAATTGCAAGTTTTGAAATATAGATACAACTCCTACAAAATACCCTACTGCTACTTCGTACCTAACAATCCAATACAGGTGAATGAACTTTTGATAGGTTAGATACACACGTTTTATATATAAAACCTTCCTTATTCCTTTATTATAAGCACAAAACATACTTTCAATTCCATGAACATATTTCTGTGGAATAAATATAATAAACTTCATTGTTCTTTTCAAAACATTTTAATTATAAACAATGAAATTGCAGACTAACGACATCCATAAACATCTTAATTATAAACAGTTAAATTCGCTGACAAAAGACATCCATAAAATAAAAAGGTCTCTCAGAATATAAATAAAGACTATCCATTTTCCTTTAACATTTAGTCTTCAAGTCCCAAGACTATTCAATACCTCATCCATTTGCAAACACACACAGAGATCGCCTCGAAACATAAATTCAGTGTTAGGTACTCATCGAACACTAAAGGGGTGCCAAATAAAGAGTAGGCTGGTACCCACTTAAAAAAAACGAAAACATTCCTATTGTGCGCTGTACATTAATCTTGGGGACCTTACAAAGTATTCTTGTTGTTTACCGCCCGTATACAGATGTGAGATGGTCCAAATGTATGAATAAAAGGTGTACGGACGTAGTTGGGGAGTATGTTTCAGCGTGGTTGTAAGTTTTGGAGCGATAATCGTAATCCTAACACTACAAAAGTAATTCTTAGGCTGAAGTAGATGATTGTTTTAGGAGAGGAATAGCGTCAATAGTTAAACGATTTGAATAGTGTATTAATTCATCAATTCATCATCTAGTCTTCTTTTTTCTGCTCGATCAACAATAATTCATCTAGGTATGTTGTTGTTAAGCATTCTTTAAATGACTGTTTATACTGGAGATTGATGGCACTTCGTGGAATCTACTACACAAAAGTACAAGTGATGTCATTATTCAATATTCTTTAAATGCTTTAATTTGCCGCACTGTGGATGCTCCTTTAGTTTGGACCCAATTATTAATAATTTATTATTATTTACTCATCATTTTCAGAAGTATTGCAAACTCAATTTTGTTAGTGTTTTCCTGTGCATTGTTCAATCAGTCTTGTTTAACTTCTTATTTACTAGACTTATTTCATAAGAATTGCGTCTTTACTGAATTCATGGGATTTCAAGTATATTCATCCACATAGTTACTAATGAAATTATTAGTTTGTTCACGAAAATAAAGTGATATGCACGTAGATATCATGAAGTCTTATTTATAAACAATAGCTCTTCTAGATTCTCTATACATCTATTCCAATGGTCTCGAGACATTTCAGCCGGCCTCTAACGGCGTCTGCTTGAAGATAAATCGTTTCAAACGCTCTTTTCCTTCCTGTGTCGGGCTTTCGAGCTAACAACACCGTAAAATAGGTAAATACGTATTTTATTTAGTAAACTTCTGGTGAATTATAGGGAGGGAGGTCGCTCCCAACTTCAATGATCCGGCATAGTATTATATTTCCTTACGAATATTCTTGTGGCTTGAAATAGTGTGGTGTGATTGATAGAATTTTGAAGTAAAGTCAGCATGATCAATTCACAACTTATTCACAAGTTGGGTATTTATATTTTTAAATTCTAGACGTCCAGTAGTACCTAACTATTAAAAATTATGATAATTCACATGCGACACCTTTTTGAAATGAAAATGGACTATGAAATAAGATCCAAAGTAAATAGTTTAAAAAAATATCTTTTAGGTATTTTATTTATATGAGCTATATTCAGAAGCAAATAAAAGACATTTTAATCATTTATAAATTTTGATGCTAAAGCCTTTGAAAATAATTTTGGTCCTATACTGTGATAACAACAATTTCCTTCAATATAATACCTTTAACGACAAATATATTAAAAAAAATGGTAACGAAGTAAGTTCCAATTAAAAATTTCAAGTCAACCTTAATTATCTGCCCAAGGTTTCGCGACCTAGCCGTAATGTAGCATGAAAAGGTTTTTCTAACGATAACGATGTAATTTAAAAATGAAAATATACATTAATGTTATCAACAGCGCACAAAATAGCTACAACCCGTTATTCACTGACCGATAAAGAAGAGAAAATTACCAAATTTTCTACCAGCTGCTACAAAAATATTCTCCAGCAAATAAATGCCTCACAACGAACACACAATAAAACGTCCAACATCTGAACAAAATCGTCCATTTGACGAGAACTAAGCATCTGAGAAAAAATGTTCGCTGTAATCTTTAAGCAATTTGTTAGAGAAACGCAAAAAACTTCCACACAATGTTTTTCAAGTGTAAGACTAACTCTTTTTTATCCGATTATGTAGACAAAAGGGACGGTTATTATTTTCATTGTTTTTGTGAGGTTTCCTTCTCCCTGGAATGCGTAAATTTAGAGCATTTTTTCTAATATAAAATATGCAGTTTCATCTTACCCAAGGTCCAACGATATTAACTTGTTATGTTTCAAAGAAATTGGGATAGAGGTAGACATATGATGATGAATAATGTTTTAAAATGAAATAATAAAACTAAATGGGACGGTTGCGTTAAGACTAAAATTCTTGAGACTACGTGTACAACATCAAGTAAATGAAGTTATATAGAAAAAAAAATAAGAAAGAAATAGTTTCTTCAACTGATTAACTGACATGAAAAATTTAAGAACTCTTCTAAAGTCTATAACAGGTTTTATTATCTGGTGTCGAATGGGGTCTGAGTCAGCATTATGCTGGACTGATGAGTAACGCTGGTTTTCAACCAAGACTCTTATAACCCGTAGATGTTAATCAGACACCGGTACAAACATTTATCCACTTACATATTTACCCGTATTATCTCGCTTTTAATCAGCGGCATTACCATAAGTATTATTTACTATCTTCTACCAAACATTTTAGCAATTAAATTTTAAAGCATTTTAGGTTTGTGCAAGTTCGTTAACTTGCAAGAGAAATTCCATGTTGCAAGCTCTCAATTAATTTTGTAAATTGCCGGACGTCTTACGTTTCTTCCTTTGTTTTACTCAATTATTTCCTTCAGCCTCCCTTCACAGGTATGTGTAGTAAATATGCTTAGCCTGCGGTAATCACTTACCACCATTAAGTTCTTGCTTGTTTCCTTAATACTACATTTATATAAAGCTAAAAAGTAAATATATAAATCCAAACGAATCTTAAGCCCAAAAACTCAACCGAAATCTCACAATGCCCATTATTTTTCCTAAAGGCAAACGAAGGAGACTTATAAAATGGCCCATCAATTGTGTGAATCAATTATTCCCTCTTATTTACCTCTTGTCCCTCCCGGCATGTTTTGAACGGTCCTCTGGGAGATTTGAATAATTTCTGTCACTTTTAATAAATACTTTAGACTAAGCTTCGGGAATGTCAAAATACTTTGACTAATGACGCTCAGAAATGTTACACTGGAATTATTTAGAAAGCCTGTGCCTGCTGTTTTTGGAGACAGCTAAGGTACTTAGATTTTGTTCTAGTGCCGTAGAAAATTGAAAACATTTGTAGACATTTTACCATGTACCCTGTCACTGCTAAAGCTGGTTAAAAGTTATTTATGAAAACGGTCCCATCATGCTACATTGCCAATTTTTGATATTTATTTTCTTACACATGTAGAGTCGTCTTAAAATGTGATAATATTTATATCGTTATCCAGCTTATTTCAGCATATAATATTAGTAGGATATTAAGATTTTTAAGACGGGATTCATGCCAAGTCATTACTATAATGAACTAATAATATTCAATTACATGATGTTAAAATTATTATTTCATTTCTTGCTTATTCTTGAATAATTTTTTTTATTCACATATTAGTCCAGGGTCACGATAATGTTATCACTTACATATTTGGCCATTGTGTGGTCTTTGTACTCATTCTTATTTTGTTAATTATAAGTTTCAAATATTATAAAATAAACACTATAGAAATAGAAACAATCTTGTAGTTTGTGATAGTCCTTACCGTAAGATTAGTTTTTCATTCCAAGCCCCGTAATTAAATTATGAATTTACATCTTAGTAAATTAGGAAAAAAAAAAACATTATCAAAATGATAATTTGCCAAGTTCAAGGTTGTAATTGTAATGTTTACACAACCATATTCACGGATAAGATAATAGTTACTTCGTGTCACAACATCACTTCCATACAAGAGCGACAACTACCTCTAAACAGTCATTGCTGCAAGTAGAAATATGCCTTCCAATTGTGTTAGGAGAGTTGAGAACTCCGCTACTGCATCATCGAGCCAATGCATTGGTAGGGTTCATGATAATGCCTGCCTATTAGCAGTTGTAGCAGCACTGTGACCAGGCTAGAAGTCGGATTAGTAGATATTGAACAGGTTATATTCACAAAGGAATGCGTTGATTTGACAATACATTTAAGGACTTCAGCATAGAAGTGTGCAGATAATTTTTAATCGAAAAACGATGATTGTTTAAAATTTGTAGGTAAGGATTTATTCGCTCTTCATTCCATTTTGATGAAAACGTGCTATCAGCGTTGGAGCTATTAAAGATAAGACTAATTTTTCTCCAAGAATGCTTGCAACTTCTAAGTCTATCTAAGTCTACCAATATTTATAGCATTATATATTAGATCTGTTCAGGCTAAAAATTTAGCTACAATGATGACAATTATTATATTTTATTTATTTATTTCACTAATTTATTTTGTATATACGAAAAAATTACTACTAATATAGAGCTTGAACCATGGTTCTTAGGATCCAAAATAAATAGAAATATTGTTAAAATATTACTAAGGCTTAGGTCTGGGCACATTCCATCAAACAAGTTTGCATACATGATGAGAAAATCTGACACTCCAAACTGTACTTCATGTGATGTAGTCGAAGATGTTCAGCATGTTTTGATGGAATGTGTCCGTACCCAAAGGGAAAGAGAGACGCTTATGATGCAATTTGAGCTGAACAAATATGACGTAGATATGATATTGAGCATCCTAGCATAACCAACTACAGAGACGGCTGCATACCTATGTCGGATGGTCATGGAGCCCCCACAGTGACTCTCTTTCCCTTTAGAGATAAGTAGGATTAAGGGCACAATGGGGTTGGCATATTCTATCAAGAATAAAAACGCCTAATTAAAAAAATAATAATAAAAAAAAATTAAGCGTGAGAAAGCCACTTAAAAGTTTTATATATTAAATAAGACAATTAGTATTAATCATCAGTAAATAGTAATAGGAAATAAATACATGATATAGCGAAAGATAGAATAGATTAATACTGCATAACATAAACAAATAAAGAGACATTAATAAGAAAGACCCTAAGATCCAGTGCAACTGCACTGGTTCATTCTACGTTACTTTGTAACGTTTAATCTATCTCTCTTTCTCTTTGGTATTTGGTATAGGGGTAGATTAGAAAGGACATAGGCTATGTTTAGTCGCGATAACCGACATCCATGGGACGGACTGGATGCAGAAGGCAGAGGATCGTACGAAATGGCGCACATTGGCAGAGGCCTATGTCCAGCAGTGGACTGCAGTGGGCTAATTGATTGATTGATTGATTGAACCGACATCCACGCGTGGAGCCGCGGGCAAAGCTAGTACTCAATAATAATAAACATAATATATCAGCTGTCGCAGATACAGTCCTTATTCTGTTGTATGATATAAAAATTATCACTTTTACGACAATATCACACATGTCATAAGTGTAAAAAATAACACAACAATCGACTACAAAGCATGATATGACTGTTTTCGTAAGTTAAGCTTGACTCAATGCTTTACCTAACGAATTGAAAAAAATGTACAAGACTGTGCAACATGTTGACCTATGTATGTGGGCTTCAATTCATAACCTAAACGACAAAAAAATTATTATCCACTGACCTAATTTACTATCGGTAAACTTAAAGAAAGACCCTTTTTTGGACCTTTTCACTTTTGTTTCCTACCTTAATTGTTTAAATGATGGTTACTCTTCTGAATATATAGCTGGATTACACGTCTAAAGGACCACATTAAATTTAGCATTATGCGATACACATACATACATACATACATACAAAAAAACGTTGTATAATATGATCAACTGATGAACTAATATTTGTGTGAAGTATATATATAATACGTTGAACTACGATAGGTGAAGGTGTAGTCGATCAGTGTCGTGCTGTGCATAAACACAATGTTCCTTTATCTCGTTATAGCTTTGTTGATATTAGTGTATTATGTATCAACCAAAAAGTTTAACTACTTTAAGGATAAGAAAGTGCCTCATATTAAACCTACATTTCTCTTGGGCAACTATGGGGACGTTATTCTTCAGAAGAAGTCCTTAGCCGAAGTGGTGCAGGACCTTTGCAAGCAGTTTCCTGGTGAGCCATATATTGGAGCTTACTACTCTACAGAACCAGTTCTCATTCCAATGGACCCAGAAGTCATCAAGCTCATCATGACAAAGGACTTTTACTATTTCCATGGAAGAGAAATGTCAGATCATATGCATAGGGAACCGGCAACTACAAACCTTTTCATATCCTCAGGAGATACTTGGAAAGTATTACGGCAAAACATGACACCATTGTTTTCGTCAGGTAAAATGAAAAACATGTTCCACCTCATAAAAAAATGTGCATACGTGTATGAATCCATGTTGGATAAAGAGGTATCTATGTCTAGAGAGTTAGAAGTCAGAGGTCTGACCGCTAAGTTTACAATAGAATGCATTGCGGCATGTGCTTTTGGGGTAAATGCAAATACTATGACAGAGGATCCAAAAACTAATGTCTTTGCTAAAATAGCGGCTTCTTTATTTGATTCTCCAAGATTATTATACTATCTTAGATTTTTACGCACCACATGGCCTAGTATATTTTACGCTTTAAGACTTAAAGTATTTTCAGCTCAGTTCAAATTCTTCAACACTTTGATAACCTCTATAATGAGTAGCAGAAACTACAAACCCTCTGGCAAGCATGATTTTGTTGACCTTGTGTTAAGTTGGAAGCAAAGTAACCAGATAACTGGTGATAGTATCAAAATTTTTAAAAATGGTGAGGGACAGAAAATCACCTTGCCTGCTACTGATGATCTTCTGGTAGCTCAAGTTTTTGTTTTCTTTTTTGGTGGATTCGAAACTTCATCGACTACTTTAAGTTATACTCTCTATGAATTCGCTAAACATCCAGAAATCCAGAAGAAGGTTTTAGAAGAAATTGACGCTTATATGATTCGGCATAACAATAAACTTGATTACGACTGTCTTACTGAATTAACTTATCTCGACGCTTGTATTGATGAAACTCTTCGCATTTACCCCGTTCTTGGAGTTAACCTTCGCGAGCAGATGGAAAACTACACAATGCCTAATGGTGTTCGCCTTGACAAGGGCTTAAGAGTGCACATACCAGTATATTATTTACATCATAACCCGAAGTATTTCCCTGACCCTGAGAAGTATCGTCCAGAAAGGTTTTACGGTGAAGCAAAGAAGAATATCGTTCCTTACACATATATGCCCTTCGGTGAGGGCCCGAGGACCTGTATAGGTAAATCCTTTTTTATATTACACTATTTTTCAACTAAGGTGAAGCTTTTAATATCCAGCTGTCTGTAATAAATCTTACAAATTTGGTATAATTTAATTCACTTTCCGTTTTTGATTATGCTCAAACTTTACATACTTAGTTTAGATCAGAATATAATAGCCCCATCGATTAAGATAGGAAAAAGTGAATGCCCAGGTGGGACTCGAACCCACGATCTTTCCCTTACAGGGGGAATGCTCTGACCACTGAGCCACCGGGCCACACCTGAAGCTATCCAAATTCTCCTATACTACCGTCTTAGGGCGACGGTGGGAGGCATCTACCGACATTCATCCATGGTATCATCATCCATAGTAAATGCTTCAAAATTTCATTCAAATATTTGAGCGGAGTCATCAAAAAACAATGTTTAAAAATGATTGCAACATCATTCATTGTTTCCGATATTTCGTATGAATGTCGGTAGATGCCTCCCACCGTCGCCCTAAGACGGTAGTATAGGAGAATTTGGATAGCTTCAGGTGTGGCCCGGTGGCTCAGTGGTCAGAGCATTCCCCCTGTAAGGGAAAGATCGTGGGTTCGAGTCCCACCTGGGCATTCACTTTTTCCTATCTTAATCGATTTGAAAAGTTAGCATAGTAAATGCTTCAAAATTTCATTCAATTATTTGGGTGGAGTCATCAAAAAACAATGTTTAAAAATGATTGCAACATCATTCATTGTTTCCGATATTTCGTATGAATGTCGGTAGATGCCTCCCACCGTCGCCCTAAGACGGTAGTATAGGAGAATTTGGATAGCTTCAGGTGTGGCCCGGTGGCTCAGTGGTCAGAGCATTCCCCCTGTAAGGGAAAGATCGTGGGTTCGAGTCCCACCTGGGCATTCACTTTTTCCTATCTTAATCGATTTGAAAAGTTAGCATAGTAAATGCTTCAAAATTTCATTCAATTATTTGATCGGAGTCATCAAAAAACAATGTTTAAAAATGATTGCAACATCATTCATTGTTTCCGATATTTCGTATGAATGTCGGTAGATGCCTCCCACCGTCGCCCTAAGACGGTAGTATAGGAGAATTTGGATAGCTTCAGGTGTGGCCCGGTGGCTCAGTGGTCAGAGCATTCCCCCTGTAAGGGAAAGATCGTGGGTTCGAGTCCCACCTGGGCATTCATTTTTCCTATCTTAATCGATTTGAAAAGTTAGCCTAGTAAATGCTTCAAAATTTCATTCAATAATAGCCCCATGTCTTGAATGGGTCTGGTCAGATGGTGAATACACATAGCCTAGAATTTAGCTTACTATTTATTATTTTAATATGCCAAAACCATTATCATCGACAGGATAAAGAGGGACAATAAGCTCAATTTCTCATAAAACACAAGAATTCGACAATCATAGCGTAATAGCTATGATTGCCAAATTCTTGTGTGTGTGTGTGTGTGTGTGCGCTGTGTGTGTGTGTGTGTGTGTGTGTGTGTGTGTGTGTGCGCGTGTGTGTGTGTGTGTGTGTGTGTGTGTGTGTGTTTGTGTGCGTGTGTGTGTGTACGTGTGTGTGTGCGTGTGTGTAACCCTTTGAAAAGATTGCCAAAGTGTGATAATGGCGAAAAAAGGAAATAGTGATATTCCCGCAAACAAATATTTTCACTAAGAGGCAATCGAACCCGCGTCGGCTTCATAGCAGTGGCATTCACTACCACCACGTCACAGAGGCTGTCCATAGCTACTCTTTTTTTTAAACTCCAAATACTAATACCCTCTTATCTTGCTATAGGTATGCGATTTGCCAAGATGCAGATGATGGCTGGTTTCATCACTATGTTGAAGAAATATCGAGTGGAACTTGGAGATAGTATGCCGTTGAAGCTAACGTTCAAGCCAGAAACCTTTTTTACTCATCCTAAGGGAGGAATACATTTGACATTTATTGAGAGAGAAGGATGGGAGAGAAAAGTGTACGTGCAATAATTTGATGTACATTGCTCAAGTTTTCAAGACAATTAATATTCCATTTAATTATTTTATATTTTTATATCTACCATCGTAATTGTTTTCATACACATATTATTCTAGATAACGGTATCCTTAAAATAGTAATAAAATATAAACTAACTTAAAAACAATCTTGTAGTTTGTGGTAGTCTCCACAAGATTATTATAAGTGGTTCTTGCCAGGATAACTAATAGGGTTTCACAACAAGCGCCCTAATTTAATTAGAGTGTTTACTTCTGAATAAATAAATAAAAATAGTTTAATATATATACCACTCACTGGGATATTTATCATAATTGTTATATTTATCGACTATTTTACTATTGAATTATGCACTTGTACTTTACCATAGATTTTATTTTTATTTTCTAAGGTTTTCACAAACCTTTGAGAATGCCGCGAGGCGAGACCGGACTGGTTTAAAAATAATAGCATAATCGTGGAAAAGTAGTGAATGAATATGAATGAAAAAAGACAAGTGAATTATGCAATATGTGTAATTAGGTCCAACAAGCGCAACAAAATATATCGAGTATTCGATATTTCCGAAATCTTGGAAGTATCCAAAATTTTGTAAGAGTAATGTGGCATCTTCTGCACAAGAACACAGAACAAGAACACATCCTCTATCGAGTCCTTTTTACACTTATAGTCATCAGCTTTCAGCTATATAAACCACTGTTTACATACATACATACATACATAAATGAAAAGGAGATTGATAGTAAATTACATAAGTCCAGATGCCTAACTTACTTACAAACTTCGAATTCATTGTAACTTATATGGATTTGACAATTCAACACTTGTCATTATCCCTGAGCCTTTTTTACGGAGGACAATAAGATTTCCTTCTCCATAGCGATTTTCCCAACTGTAGCTGTGACGCGGCTGAATTTCGATATTTTCCTTAAAGCGAATGCCAATGCAACTGCTAACATCAAAATATAATAGGTAGTTGTAAATTATCCCGTGCCTACTGGAGCCACCCGGCCTCAGTAGATCCGATGGCAAAAGACCGGACGGTATGACTCTGATGCCGTGTAAGAATGGCAGATGCCTTTTGTGGGATGCCTCGTGCGTCAGCACGGTTGCTCCTAGCCATCAGAACCGTACCGTCTTGTCTCTAGCAGCCACTGCCGTAGATGCGGCGGAAAAAAAACGCGGCATCGTACCCTTTGCGGTCGAGGCGATGGGTAGTTGGGGCGCTACTGCCTAGAATCGAGTTAGTGAATTGGGACGTAGGTTGAGGAATTAAACCGATGACTCTCGCTCTGTCTCGTACCTGGGGCAAATGTTGGCCGTTGCTATCCAGCGGGGCAATGCGGCTAGCGTTGATTAATGCCGCTAGCGTCATGGGCACCTTTGCCCCTGGTACGGTGAGGGGCTGGTTAGGTGGTTAATTTTAATTTTGACAATGTAATTGGATTTAGGATTTAAGATAACACTTATAAATTAATAAATTATATCTTGTAAAAACATTGAGTAATATAAATCAATTGTACATTAAAATATTATCGTTTTTGTTGTCTAAGAATAAATAGAATACTCGTATTATAATGATACTTATGATTACAGAGAACTTTTACCTGTCATATTTTTATTGTTATTTAGTGTATCAATTAATTAATGGACGCATTGTAGTCCACTGATGGACATAAGCTTCTTTATTACGGTATAATTTAATATTATATTAAATTGCATTGATTTTTGAGCCTTTTTTATCCAGTTTCCATATGGTCTAAGATTCGATTCATCAATCTGTTTACCGAATGAAAAATATATTTTAACAAATAATATGTATTGCTGAACACATACCAATAGAGTTGCCCGAAAAATATGGTAAAAAAATTTAAAATTTGAAACGTGTTTTTTTGCAAATTCAGTGACATGTCTGCCAAAAATTGTATTGAGACAAGCCAGTAAATTAGAAAAGAAATCACAATCCAAAATTCGTTGAGGGTCTTAAGAGAGCTGAGGGCAGCGGCCACATGTGTATTATAGGAAATTTTTCAACATTATTTGTGACTAAAATAATGTTAAAAACTAAAATGTAAACATTAAAAACTTAAAAATAAAACTTTAATCGGACTTTACTTGTTTAATTTATTTTGTTCCTTTCGGAACAGGCTAAGGTGCTATGACCACGCTGCTTTGTCATTAGTGGATGATGGTCCTTACGCACAGACTTCTGCTGATTTTTTTCTACACATTCTGTGCACGCGGTGCAACACGCATTATATTAATTTATTTCATGAGATTAAATATGGTAACGTATGAAACTGCACATAATTTGATCTTAAAATACTCGTGTGCCACTATAAAAACTCGCCTACGGCTGATATTTTGTACGATTGATTAGTAAATGTTCAGTTAATAAAATATTTTTTTTATCTTTTTTGTATATAAACTTTTTTTCACAACTCAACCAAGAAATCAAATGATTTTTTTAAGCATTTGCATGCTAAATTTCGAGTTCAAGCGGGACTCGAACCCGCGGGTTCGAGTCCCGCTTTCCTATATGGAGGGACTACTCAAACAATAAACTATAGCCACTTTATGAGCAAATGTGTTGAAAATTTTTCATTCGGTAGCCTGATGGGTGAAGGTCGTTCTTACCTGGAATTCTATACAATATACCAATTACCGATTATTAATTATTTAGATATGATTTACACAAAGACATCTTGGTACGTTCTAGTCAAAACCTGGTAATAAATTGGTTAGTAGAATAGAATTCTATAACCAATATATGATTGACGACTATCATAAACGTAATAATAATACGTCACTCACATATATTGATTTTATTCCATTGTGTTGTACCAATCAAACCTTACAGATTGTGCCACTTGCTTAGGGGTGGGGGGAAGAGTCAAAATTTCTGCCGAACATCCGTTGACGGTTAGTGTATTTTATAAAGAAGAGATCTTCCGCAGGCATAACCACTGCTCCCCCCCCCCTCCACCTAGACAAATGGCCAGTGATGTATGTATGGAATTGTATGTATTTAGACCTTATAACTTTTATGATGGTTGTCAATGTTTGTCAATCCCATATATTGATTAATCTATTTTATTGTATTCTACTAACGTATTGCCACTTCTAGAGACCGATTGGCTATCTTTGAAGTCGGAAGCAAACATCAGAGTAGAACCAACATACGCAGAGAACGTTACTCAATATTTAATCAATTTCATCATGATGACACTCACATTTACCACTATTGATGACCATATTGTTATACTAGAATGATGCAAATGTATCTGCCAATTTCTGATATCTATTTTTGACATACTATGTTTCACGAAAGCGATAATAATTTCATCTTGCAGACAAAATCCACATCAGCGATAAGTAATATCTTTGTTTATTATTATTGTAAATACTTTAAACACCATGAGCAACGTAGTATGAACAATTTTACTCAAATTCAAATATAGTCCAAAACTTTGTACTCAACCTGTATCAAACTTTCAACTTGTTTTAAAAGCCTCTGCAGTATTCTAATAAGCAATGACATTAATATTGACAGTTTGAAACTCGTGCGCGTACATTACATGCTATTTATAGGCTACTCGTTTTATATTTTGCTTTTAACAGTTTAATGGAAGATTTAGATTTCGACAAAATTTGTTTTGATATTACGTGGGATCAAAGAGAGGCAGGCTTAACTAAATTATGTAAGAACATTCAAGTGTGAATAAACGGTATGAAAATTTTAAATAAGTAATAATTCCATATACATAGCGACATTTAAACCCACACTAAACATAGTTTGTTGAATAGATTTTAAAATAACATTTTTTCAAAAAAACATCCAGGCCTTTATCTAGATGTTTCTTTGCTTTCTTATCTGTTTCAAGATTTGGAACCTTTGTCAATTAAATATTTAAGCATTCATAATATTTTTCTGAGTAGGAATCGTATCTATAACCACCGACTTAGCTGTCAAACGCTCTACCGCTACGCATCACATAGTTTTATCTACATTTAGGTGCTAGTACACATTTCTATGACATTTTAATATTGAGGACTTTATCTTCGACGAGCGATGAGCCTGCCGTAGCCTGCCAACGGAGCCACCTAATCGTGTAGTTTCATCAAAATTGTTGTCCATTTGGGTCTAAGTAGATTTAGTTTAGGTACAGATTAATTTTCTGCTGTGAGTGAGTTTATCACAGGTTCAATACATGCATTTATTCATAACTCACTATTACACACAACTACATCTACGTCAATTTTGAAATAGATCACAATATTTTTCTTCTGCTGTCAGTACCCCACTCGTAATAAGAAGGTAGGTATAGTTTTTTTTTTTAAAGAAGATTAGCAACCAAAATTATCGAAATTACTAATATTCCCTCTAACCCCTCCAACTAAGCTAAATTGCTTGTGCTAGGAGTGGGTTCACGTCGGTAGTGTAATGGCCAGGATTCGAACCCGGGACCTCTCAATCGTAAGGCCGACTCCTTAACCACTAAGCTACCGACGCTCACTCGTATGAATGGGAGGTGAAGCAGAAAAATTGACGAAATTCAGCCAGTGGAGAAGCAAAATTTATAGACTTATTGTATATTCAAGTGGCACGATACTTGCTCATTTTTTTAAAACAATATTCGTCAAATGATTTTGAATAGTAAAAAATCGAATTCATCGAATTAAATTGAAATTGAATTGAATTAAAATACTTCATTTAATGAACATTTCAAAGTCCAAACTAGATAAATGCTGCTGTTTATACGACCGTTTTATGACCTTGGATCTCGACCCAATACTAATTTTATAATGTAGCAGACAAGCACACGTGCTTGTTTGATATATAATTAGCACAAAAATATTGTTCTGCTATTAAGTAATAAACTTAAGTACCACACATAGTCTAAAACCTGATGTCATTTATGATGACGCTGGAGGAGGTAAGTGAGGTTACGCATTATAAGCACGACTCAGAGTAGATAATGATACAGTCGCTCAGTGCCACGCCGTGAGTCAACACGATGTTCTTTTATCTCATAATAGTTTTATTAATATTAGTGTACTATGTATCAACCAGAAAGTTTAACTACTTTAAGGATAAGAAAGTGCCGCATATAAAACCCACATTCCTATTAGGCAATTATGGAGACGTCATTCTGCAAAAGAAGAACATGTCTGAAGTGGTGCAGGACATTTGCAAGCAGTTTCCTGATGAACCATTTATCGGGGCCTACTACGCCACGGAGCCTGTTCTTATTCCTACAGACCCAGAAATTATCAAGCTCATCATGACCAAGGACTTTTACTACTTCCATGGAAGAGAATTGTCTGAGCATATGTATAGGGAACCGGCAGCTCTGAATCTCTTCGGCACTTATGGAGATACTTGGAGAGTGTTACGGCAAAATATGACACCATTGTTTTCATCAGCTAAAATGAAAAACATGTTCCACCTCATTCAAAAATGTTCATATGTGTGTGAATCGATGTTGGATAAAGAGGTATCTGCGTCTAAGGAGTTAGAAGTCAGAAGTCTTACCGCCAAATATACAATAGAATGCATTGCGTCCTGTGCTTTCGGAATAGATGCAAATACTATGACAGATGATCCAAAAACAAATCCCTTTGCTAAGATAGCATCATCATTATTTGGATCTCCAAAATTGTTCTACTATCTTAGACTTTTGCGCACCACATGGCCAAGTGTCTTTTATGGTTTAGGACTTAAAGTATTATCATCCCAGTTTGGCTTCTTCAACAATTTGATAACCTCTGTAATGAGCAGCAGAGAGTACAAATCCTCTGGACGTCATGATTTTGTTGACCTTGTATTGAGTTGGAAGCAAACCAACCAAATAACTGGTGATAGCATCAAAAGTATTAAAACTGGTGAGGCACAAAAAGTTACATTGCCTGCTACTGATGATCTGCTAGTAGCTCAGTGCTTTGTATTCTTTTTTGCTGGATTCGAGACTTCGTCAACTACTATGAGTTATACTCTCTATGAACTCGCTAAATATCCAGAAATCCAGAAAAAAGTTTTAGAAGAAATTGACGCGTATTTGATTCGACATAATAATAAACTTGTTTACGAATGTATCACTGAATTAACTTATCTCGATGCTTGTATTGATGAGGCTCTTCGCCTTTATCCCGTTCTTGGAGTAAACCTTCGCCAGCAAATGGAAGATTACACAATGCCTAATGGTGTGCGCCTTGAAAAGGGCTTAAGAATACATCTGCCAGTATACTATTTGCAACATAACCCGAAGTACTTCCCCGAGCCTGAGGAGTTTCGTCCAGAAAGGTTTTATGGTGACGCAAAGCATAAAATCAATCCTTACACGTACATGCCCTTTGGAGAAGGACCGAGAACCTGTATTGGTAAGTATTTTTTAATAACTGCGATAGCATATTAATTTGTAACTTAGGCTACGGTTTTATTCGGGTTCACGTTTGCTAATGTCTATGATACAATTTTACAAGTTATCTGAGCTGATTTTACCTGAAATTTGTGTCTGTTTACAAAATAATATGGGGTTTTCAGATGGCACAATATAATAATAACACGAGGCTTGCCTTATGTTAAAGTCACCAGTCCCGTTAATTAGTAGAATATTATACTCTGCGATTATTATTGTCGAGCAGAAATATTTACATAAAAACGTAATTGTGCGATATTTTTTGTGGTTAGATAATACCAAATACACACAGTGTATAAAATTCTTTGCGAATTTTCGCAACTTTTTATGTAGTTTGAAGTATACTCCTTCATATAGTGCACAAAATATTCACGTGTATAAGTATAAATTATGCTGCTAGGATATTGGGTCTATGACATAACACAGATTTAGCTGAGGAATACTAACTTTTCTTGCAATGATGTGCCGTGAGTTTTGAATACATAAACCACACTATTATTATCAAGCTGAAGATTTAGTTTGTTTTTTGGTCGAACGCACTAATCTCAGAATTTACTGCTACTATCTAAATAGTCTATTTATTGAGGATGGCTATATCACACTGCTACTCAAGGGAGCAGAGTAGTATTCATATATGTCAACAAATTCAGTATATTCCGATACATCGTTTAGAAAATTTATACCTTACGGCCATATTATGGGTCAAAATGGTACATATATGGGTAAAACATGTTTAGTCATAATAGCCCACAAAGACACGGGTAGAGCCGCTGGCTTTATAAATTGTAAAAAGAACAAAGGTGCACAAATTGCGTATTTTCATGCATATTTTCCTTATGTTACGAGTCAGTGATCGATGGAACTATTCTCGTCCCATTATGTTAGTTTTTGCATAATTTAGTTGATAATTATAGTTCTTTTGATTACACTATTGAGTACAATTTGTAGAATCGGCGGTCAGTCGTTACACAGTTCTTCTATAGAAATATTGTCTCTCTAGAAATATGCCCAAAACACGATTAGAGGCTTCCTTTCTGATACAGAATATCAATAAGTATAGCAAGCGAAATGCAGGTGTACTATATGCCCAACGCCTTTAGGAACACAGATTCTCTTATAGATAAAAAAAAGTGGAAGTAGAACTCTTTGCAGTCAGCAACGAATACTATAGTGTGATTATTAGATGCTACCAAAATATAACATCAGCTTTCATTATTAAGTACCTCGAAAGTACTGAGTGACATTGGCTTATCTATCGTGTTCGAATATTAGTCATATTAGACCTAACCAAGTGATTTCAATCTTGTAGTCAAGACCTTTATTTTCTTACAGGTATGCGATTCGCGAAGATGCAGATGATGGCTGGCTTCATCACCATGCTGAAGAAATACCGGCTGGAACTCGCAGATGGTATGCCGAGGAAGTTAAAACTCAAACCAGAAGCCTTTATTACGCACCCTGTTGGAGGAATCCATTTGAAGTTCATTGAGAGAGAAGGGTGGGAAAAAAGAGTGTTCGTGCAGTGACTTGGTGTATGATGTAAGGCGTTTAAAGACTGGATTTGTCGTCAATTCTTGTCATTGTGAATATATTCCTGTCTTAAATAAGTTTAGTTAACTGAGAATACTAAATTTTCAGGCATAATATAGATTATAAAAAATTTGAATGTTTTTAAATAATACCTACATCATTTGGATCTAGTATTCAATATCATAATACTATTTTTCTTATTTGTGATATATCCTATCCAAGTTAGTTAGTATGTAGTAAGTTCGTTAATATGTTTGTATTTTTGAATGTACTATAGAGTATAATCTGACGTAACACATAGGCTATTGTTTATACGAGAAATAGATTGCGATTCACCATTCAGTCAGTGCCCAATCCACACAATCCAACGAAACTTCTTCCTTTCTTCGTACCAAAGGGAAGCACTTATTTAGTCTCTTGAAAGACTTCATTTATTCAAATCTGGATAATTAGCCCGTATTTCTTTCTTAAATGTGTTGAATACTGTAATATTTACCGCACTCAATAATGTAGCGATCATATGAAATATCCATAGATATAAGGTTTATTTAGAAAGAAAGTATATGAACACTAAGCATAAACCGCTTAAGGTCAATTCATGTGTTAACTAAATGTCAACCTAATTTCATTTAGAGAAGGCAAGAATGCAACATTTGAATGCAAAATATTTTAAATTTCATCTTAATGGAATAATCAAAAATGTTTCTTAATACACAAATAAATAAGGTTGATATCTAATTACCAATTGAAAATTGCTCAAATTCCCTTACAATGACTTTTATTTGACTCAAAACTATTGTTGTTATATAAAACAACAAATAATGTGAATGTCCCATTATCTGAAGTAGTATTTATCTTAAACTTTATCTTAAAAGTGCCAATATAATATTATCATCACTTTTAAGATTACCCGTCATTCTATATATACATGTATACTGTTCATCGATGGCACTTGATGGAATTTTTTCATTCATTATAGTATATTATTTGTATTACAAACTGATATGATGTTGGCATGTTTGACATACTTATCAGTATTGAAACTATAATATCACAGAGTACAGAAAATAATAATTGTGAAGACCTATTTATATTGTGATTGTATGCTTTTATTTGATCTGACTAACTTTCTGTAACAATGTAGAACCGTTACCTATTTATAGACTTATCATACTTAGAAGGCTACTATCACATATCTCTCAGGCCATTACTTTTAGTTACAGAAGAATGCTGTCATTTTCATTCTCTGAGCTTATTCTTAACTCAGTTTTAGTCGACTTTCCAGTCTGACTGTGCAGCTGGCTAAACTTGGATTTTTAAATCGAAAATGATCATAGATTTATTGTAAAATTAAAAATATATTAAACATTTATAAAAGTCAGATAGTAACACCCCAAGAAAAGCCACATATGCCAAACAAAAAAAAGAAGACTAAGACGAAATGAGTCATTTCCTCTGGCTAAATTATTGTTGTTTAATATTTCAAACTATCTTTATATATATAGATAGTAAAATGAAATTCCATCAAGAATTTTCAACAAATTCAATCAACTACATAATATTTCAAAGTCTACCTAAGCCATATAAATTCAGCTATATCATGCCGACTAGCAAGAGCTAACTTAATTGCAGGTTAATTATTTTCCTGTTTATAATTTGAATAAGTTACTTTATAGTACTATTCAGTAATATGTGAAAGAATCTTAGTACTCGTCCCACACTCACAATTGGGTATTTGACTGACTATTCAAATTAGTTAGTCAAAGCTCAAAGCAAAGGTTAAGTAATAAATAAACATAGTAACCTGGACCCTGATAACGCTAATTATTAAACACTATCATACCACTGACACCCTTAAAATTCAAATTTAGACTTCATGGTTTTAAAGTCCAAAATTAAATGAATCAGAGTACGTTTTAGACCTTAAAATCATAATGGTCAAGTCTAAAATGAAATTGCATTTTTTGCAGTGTTAGTGGTATTACATTGGTTGATCCTTATGACTTGATGACGCATGAGTAGGTATGAGACGTATTATAAGGACTACCCATTTATAAAATGGGTAGTCCTTATAATACGTCTCATATAATATATCAAAATATATCAAAGTCAGACGTAATACCACTAACACTGCACTACCAGTAAGAATAGTAACAATGTTATTCTACCTTATAATCGCAATAATAATATTAGTGTACTATGTATCAACTAAAAAAATTTACTACTTCAATGATAAGAAAGTGCCGCATATAAAACACACATTCCTGTTAGGCAACTATGGTGACTTCATTCTTCAAAAGAAGTCCATACCTGAAGTAGTGCAGAACCTTTGCAAGCAGTTTCCTGAGATACCATTTATCGTAGCCTATTACGCCCCAGAGCCTGTTCTTATTCCAGTAGACCCAGAAATCATCAAGCTCATCATGACCAAGGACTTTTACGAATTCCATGGAAGAGAAATGGGGGAACCGGTAGCTCTGAACCTCTTCGGCACTTATGGAGATACTTGGAAAGTGTTACGGCAAAATATGACACCCGTTGTTTTCATCAGCTAAAATGAAAAACATGTTCCATCTCCTTCAAAAATTTCACACGTGTCCAATCAGATTCATATCCGGGGACCATGCTGGCCACTCCATCACCTTAACACCATCATGGTTCAGATATGCCTGTACTGAGCGAGGGTTGTGAGCCCGAGCATTATTCTGCATTAAAATGAAGTCGCTACTAATAAACGAGGCAAATGGCATAATATGTACCTCTAAAATCTCCCTGATATACTGATCAGCAGTCAGACTACCACTAACTCCGTGCGAGCTCCTAAACATATCCCTCCCCGAATCATAATTTTGTGTTACGCTAATTCTGCCGGCGTGTGTACTTGAATTTTAGTTCTAAAAAAACACGACGATAGGTCACCATTAGGCACTTATTCGTGTGTTCGTGAGGATTATTATTAAAATCCTTTTAAGTTTATTATATTATTAAATAGAATTAAAATATGTCCATACTAAGGTTACCTGTAAGAAATCGCTTTTAATGATAAGACATATAATTTGTGTATTCTATACTTATGGTATACAATGAAGCTTATTATATTCTAGGTTTGGTTTTTTGCTACGGCCAAATGTTTACTGGATATTTTTTGTGTGTGTAAAATAAATCCACGTATACCCTTTGCAGACCGTGCAGTTGTGAACAAAAATGCCCACTTCTTTGAATTAAACACGTCATAACATGTTTATTCAAAATCTAAAAAGAGTTTGTAAGAGACTTTTTACTCAAGAGAAAAACTTGCAGGATAAACAGGGTTTGGCCCATTGTACGACAAGGCAACTTATTATAACAAAAACACGCATATTTTTAAGTTAGGCCTTTGTACATTCTTTTAAATTAGACCTTCACTAATGCTTATAATACACCTACTGTCTACCTCTTCGGAGCGTGGGTAGGTACTTTACTTACCTTTATTTACGTAACGTTCGTTACTCTTTATAAGGGCTCATTGTTATTTTCTCTACTATTGAACTTTTGAATATTTACACAAAAATGGATTAAATTTATGTGAAATTCTAAAATATTGATTGTAAACCATAGCCTTATAGAGTTATGACTCTGCTGAATACTAATACATATTTGCTGAATCCACGCCATTAGAGTGCCTTTTTCCTGACTGTTGGGATAAATATCTGTACGCATTTATGTGGCAATAGCTTGAATGGCGGAAGGTTTGCACCTATGCGATTTCAGTTTAACCTGCTCATTTTAATTACTTTTATAATCATTAATGGGCTTTTTACCATATTTATTTGGTTTATAACCTACCTAATTCAACTTCCCGACCTCAAATTGATTACATAAGCGTATGGTACCTATGTACCTCATAACATTTATGCTATAAATGTTAGGTAGGTATTTTCAAACTTCTGTCTGATCCTCGCAGGCATGAGCGTGATGTGTGCGTATGTAAGTAATATTTTAGGTGTAATATATTAAATGTCTAGAGTTTAATGAACGCTGCCAAGGTTAAACTAAATTAGTACCCCGGCTAGTATAGAAAAAATTAAAAAACACACAGTTAGCTATTGTTCTTCTGCCTTTCGTAAGCGATAGCGATTCATAGCAAAGCATAAAGAGGTGGCCCAAAATGACCCAACTGCAAGCCGGCACAACCTACTGATTGATGCACGAGGTTCTGGTGTAGGCTTCCTTCCTATCGAGATAGGGAGGTCAAACGGCAGTTGCTCTCATGAAACTCGGGACCTCCAAAGTGTGGTTTTGAATGCGATTGAGATTGGCAACATGTACATCATGTACATCTTTTTTTATTCAAAGTCCGATATTATTCATAAATAACAGGCAGGAATATCACTACAATTGACTATTTGGCTGACTGATTAATGATGTACATTCTCGTTCATTTCCAAATCAAGGCGATACATATCTGCGAGTATAAATATATAACTCCATCACTATTTATATAAGCTAATGATAAATAAAGCTTCCATGACGGGAGTACGGTCGGAAAAAGAATTCCTAATTAATTATATCTACGTATCATTCCGGCTTGGACTTGGCCGTGTGGCTGTTACAATAGCGATTTGGTGGATACTTGTTTCAAGAACCGTAAAAGAGATCATTTGAAAGTAATGGCCACAAGTGACCCCGAGATAATGATAATGATAAATGAAATGAAATTTAAACCGATCGTGAGATGTTGCAAGCTTGTAAACAAACCATAAAGTTTTCTATGGAGTGCAGTAATTACTGAAACCTCCATGCATCTTTTTTTTATTCCTCTTGGCCGTGTGCTTGCCTGCCACCTAGGCAAGCACACGGCCCTCCCGATGGAAAGTGGTTACCGTAGCCTATGGATGTGTGCAACACCAAGGCCGTCACACTTGCGCTGCCGACCCTGTTAGAACAGAGAGTTTCTGTGGCGCCAGTGTAGAAGATAAAGCAGGACAAGCCTTAGGTCTTTCCACTGACAGCACAAAAACTCTCCAGTGAGCTCTGGCTACCCCACTCACCGCCGGGAACACAACACGAGGTTATTATGACCGCGGTATATTGTAGGACGGAGGTACTTCCCCAGTCGGATTGCTCAATTGGACGGAAATACCGTCGTGTCATTGAATGAGAAACCACTAAAAAAAAAAAAAAAAAAAGGTCACCAAAAGATTTCCACCCGTCCCTCTCCTAAATCCGCTATAATTTGTCCGATACAATTAATTAACAATCATTGTAATAAGAAGCGATTAAGAAAGAGTAGTCAATGACTTTTTTTATACAGGTCTTCTTTCTCACAGGTTTTGTCTATTTCCTTCAGCGAATCTTTTTTTATTAAAAAAAAAATACTCAACGAATTAAGAACCTCCTTCTTTTTGGAAGTTGGTTAAAAAGTTGATAATGAGTAACATTTGCATGCTAGTACACCACTGGTATCGTGGGTGTGTTGTAAATCGATAGAATTAACTAAATAAAGATTTGATTTGATTCAAAATCAAAATAAAAACGCATTGATCTTGAAAGCTCCTAATGAACAAAGATATTGGATTATTATTTGTAATTTGTGAGTTACTGTGTTAAAATAATACATACCTTCAGAAAGATAATTGTTTTTCTCCATTTTTCTGGCCGAACATTAATAAATAGTCCACGTAACTCATCCCCCACTTAATTCCCAGTAGATTGAATAGAGCGGGATTTGACGCGTGAGACGCTTATACAAGTGCTTACCTGGCAGTTACTTCAACACTTTCTTTCTGGACATACAAGGGTTGTATAACGGTAAGTATTCAGTACAGACTGTATATTCAATGTCTAAATTATACATTTCTTTACGAAATTAGTTGTATAGTCTCACAATGAACTTTCTGTATTATACACTTCTAAGTATGTTAACTGAGCTGCACGATACTTTAAACTGATGCCAATAATATGGTGTCGTAGTGAATATGTGTCACTTTACTATTTTATTAGAGTTCGCTGGAGAGTTTTTGTGCTGTCAGTGGGAAGGCCTAGGGCTTGTCCTGCTTTATCTTCCTCTCTGTTCTAACAAGGTCGGCATCGCCCCCGTTTCCTCGTGGTTATACTAGTTTGTCACACCACCAAGACCACGAGGATATATATGTCCTCGTAGTCGTCGCAAGTGTAACACCCCTGGTGTTGCACACGTCCATAGGCCACGGCAACGACTTTCCATCAGGTGGGCCGTGTGCTTGTCTGCCATCTAAGTGGCATAAAGAAACTGATAGCCTCCTTTTTAAACGTCCAGTAATCCCCACAGATACTCCCCCACTGCGGTCAGCGGGCGTGGTTATGTCGCACTCGAACCGACAAAGCACGGCCGTCTCGGTTCAGCAGTTGCCAAGAGCATATCCCTCACTCCTCGGCTCCACAAATAGTCTCCTTCAAATCATCGACTTAGGGGTATATGAAAAAGCCAGCCAAGCCAACCTAGGCTTTGAGTTAGGTGTCCTTTTCGGGGTTTGGAGGTCAAGCTTTAATAAATGTATTAGGTATGCCAAATTAGCCAAAATTCTAAAGCATTTGATGACACTGGAATTTGATCCTTCCGAAATATTTGGAAACGTCGACGTACAACCTCAATAAATATCGTGTACGTCTGATTTGTTGTTGTATTTATTTATTACCTTAGTTGCAGTAGACTATGTCAGAATATGACTGCTCCTATTGAGATCCAATTTCTAACCACAAGAGTAATATTAAGATCCACGAGGCAGTGAACGCCAGATGTAGGTATACGTCATAACATACAAGCTGACATTTTTGCACTTAAATGCACCATGTCATATATTAAGAATCATGTATATTGGAGCACGTAATCTATCCATTTAATCCTATCCATAATTTAGTTCATGTTAACTTTTACTTAGCTGTCATTTGACCCCCGAGCCGTAGTGGTAGAGAACGGCTAGGCGAGTAGGTTATTTTGGGCCCTGAAAAAAGACCTTGGTGGAGCCTATATCCATTGTAACATTGTGGTTTTTTTTAAATCTCTTTGAAATAAATTCTCTAAAATAGTCGATAATTTAGTATTTTCGACACTAAATAACTAATTTGTCTATGGGTGTGCGAGCGAGATTGGACAACATTACCTAAGTGTCTATTCACGGCGCTAAAGTGGTCCCTTTCTTCGGCTACCCTTCGCCGAGGAAGGTCGCTTTGACCCCGGCGGCCAACTGCTGTCGGCACCGGGTAAGTTTTGAGATCAACATTTCCGACTTCTTCAACAGGTGAAGACTGCTAATATGCGTGGCTTAATATTATGTTATATTATAAATATTTATACTATGTGCTATTTCAGCCTACTATTTAGTGCCACGAGACCGATGACCTCTACGGTCAGAGGTCCCGTCACCAGCTTTCGCTGCTTAATTAATTCTTCCTTTTATAGCTTCTAGCTACGCTGTTCTACCGCTGGGGAGAATATTTTCACGGGTCACTGGACGTAGTTTCCATGTGACATACTGACCCGCACTCTTTCTTTTTCCAGGGTCTTCGCACCGGGCTTCACGCCATCATTCGGTCGTGAGGCATACCAGCGAGGACCCTGGCACGCCGGCAACATCAGCAGCCGCAGCAATACCATCTCTGCACAACGGATCAAACAACGCCTCGGCAGAATATTTATTGCGAATCCACCCTGAGATTCATTTCTATAATACCTATTCACAAATTCATGTAACGCTTTTTTATATTACAGTTGTTATAAATTGTTATTCAACCTTATTATTTATCTCTGTCTCACCAGTTAGCCGCTAGCCCAACATTATATTTATTAATTTTACAGTGCTCTCATAGCTCATTTAATTCTCTTTATTTAACTTTTATAAAACCCAAGCATCAAACTTATTTTCCGTTACACCATATTGTCCATGTCCAAAACAATAAAGTTCAGATTTTATATTACCTATTACGATAATTACAAATTGTATCAAATTACAAAAATACGTACTCATATTTTTTTTTACCACTTAGGTGGCAGATAAGCACATGGCCCACCTAATGGAAAGTGATTACCGTAGCCTATGGACGTGTGCAACACAAGGGGCGTTACACTCGCGCTGCCGACCCTGAAGAAACCTTCTTATTCCCTTGCCCTTCTTGAAGAATTGTAGCTGCGTGGGAAAACCACAGCAGGAAGTTCATGTTCATGTTCAATTGTGAACAGTACCTCTAAATAAACGAAAAATATTGTTTACATCTCATTTCAATCAGATCATAAAAAAAAGCAGGACAAGCCTTTGGTCTTCCCACTGCCAGCACAAAAACTCTTCATTGATCTCTGGCTACCCTACTCACCGGCGGGAACACAACACGAGGTTATTATGGCTGCGGTATTCTGTAGGGCGGAGGTACTTCCCCAGTCCAACTGCTCAATTGAACGGAAATACCGTCGTGTCCTACCTCCTACAGCACATAAATAAACATGGGACGATCTGTTAAAACTTCAAGTAAATCTATCGACAATTTTTCAAGCTTTGCATGCACAAACCTACGGATGCTGTATTTTTATATCAACAGATTTCATAGCAGTATACCGACCAGAACTGAAGCTTTTAGTGAGTATATAGTCTCTGAAGTGAAGTAATATACTATTATATATCTATATGCTGGTCAAATTGTTTTGAATGCGACACTCCTCGCCCACTATAGCATAAAAGCTGAATATAACCCTATTTCAAAACTAATAAAACCGGGTGGAATCCACTTAGATTTTACAAAGAACTTTGTGAATATCTTTCTCCTACTCGATTCAAACTTGCAGCGATTGGAAGGCTCTCAACGTGTACATTTTTATTTGAAAAGTTGTCGACGCCAAAATTGTTCAAGTGTCGCGCGAACGGAGACACTTTACAAGCAATGCTTGTTTACACTTCACACTGATTTTTACCTGCGCGGAACGTTGTTTGACTAGGTCCCTAGTACCTAGTCAAAAGATGATTATTAATCAATTAAATAATCATCTTGTAATCACAAGATGATTATTTTGATTGATTGTTATTCTTCAGAAGCCATAGAAAATGCAGTAAGTATGTCGCTACTCCGAACTGAGTTGCGAGAAATAATATATTTCTGGCTACCTCATGCTTCTGGAACTTTTCATCATTGACTCGCGGGTTATTTATATAATTCATACATTTTCATTATTCATACATAAAAATATTTCCACCACACCACACCACACGACTGTAATTCATAAACTGTCATCCTTCAATTCTATGCTGTCATCTATGGCACAATACCATATTTTCATTAATTTATGTTTACCGTAGGTAACTAACAAATTAAGAAAAAGTATAAAGTTTTCCACTCTCACATTCGAAACTGCGAAACAAAACCACATAGCGCGCTACAGATTAAATTTCTTAGTCAGACTTCCACAAAGAAGATATTTCGCGTTCCTGCCTAAACTCTCTATATTACAAACAATATATTTCTCCATGTATGTCTGTATTATGATCATTGCGATCGTAAAGAAAATCCGCCGTGCGTCGTAAACGCCTGCGGAAAAAATTGCCGGAATGCCAGCTGCTTGCTAAGTACTAACTCATCGTACGGCGCTTCGTAGCTCAAGAAATTCATGTACTGCAAATGAATATATTTTTTTATTTTACTTTTGAAGGAGAAGAATTCGTATACGGTTTTTAGGCGGGGATAAATTGTTGGTTATTATTGATCAATTTTGGACTAACTAATGAAAAAATTGATGTGTATACAATCCCCGATCTAGCCGGGGTATATGACATAACTATAAGTTTTCACAAATGACATTTGCCTTTCTGACGTAATTCGTAATGTAACCATACGACTCTGTGCCCGATACTCTCAAAACGTTTTAAGTTTGCATGAGTTTTTAATCGATTTGAATATGTATTGTAAAGAGCATTGGATTAAAGTTCTGATTAGAAAATTTAACTTTGATGTTGAAAGTATTTTAAAATAATACAATGTCACGAAAGTCAATTTTCTTTCATTTAATATTTTTGATACAATAACATCGTCACTTGTATTTAGAATTACTTGACCGCTTTGTTGCCATTATTTACGGCTTTGAGCTCCAAGCTTATACTTTTCAGATAAGATACACTGCACACCTTGTGAATAACCAAATTAAATTCGATAAATTCAAAACAGAAGTCGTTGTCAAGTCAAACAGGTAAAAGATATAGTTAAGTATGATAGGCCACCCCTAACTCATCAACTCATAACACCTAAATTGATGGCATTATAGCAGGTCAGACAGCAATTGGCACCAACTTCTAACAGATCAAAAATCTATAAATTCTCTCTCTAAATTCAATTATTTTAAACTTGTTGGTTTTTGAAGTGAAAACTTCTTAAGCGGTGTTGGATGGGTAAAAAATCTTAAACTCGCGTCAGGATCACTTGACCTTTGAACCGTAACCGACGACTGACGTCATGCAACATTAGCAACAGATTGTTTATTTTGTTAGATACGCTATGAAGCTTCCTAGCTTAGCGGTAAGCGCTTCTACTGTATGTCCTTATGGTTTCATGTAGTACCGGGTGCGAACCTGGGCTTCTGATACTTTTTGTGATTATTTTTTCTTTTTGTAATTCATTAATTTCTCCTGACAGAAAATTAGTAATAGGTTCTATGATTGGCGCTATATTATAGGTATGGTATGGTATGTTCTTTTATCTTTTCTCTGTATATTACGAAGAAAGAAAGAAAAAGTTTTCACTTCTGCCGGCACGCCCAGA
Organism: Eilema caniola; assembly: GCA_949126895.1. Classification (NCBI taxonomy): domain Eukaryota; kingdom Metazoa; phylum Arthropoda; class Insecta; order Lepidoptera; family Erebidae; genus Eilema; species Eilema caniola. The sequence goes on along the minus strand of OX421479.1, from coordinate 22,688,118 downwards.
GTGCAACCCATCTTTTTTTTAATTATTTATTTTTCCCATTTTAGTGGGCTAAGATTTGCCTTCGTAGCCCTAGTTTATTCCAGCCGATAGCATGCCTACGATATTTTCGACCGCTTTGCTAAAACCTAAAACTTGCAATTCACCTTCTTCAAATTGATTTCGTCGAAAAGCGGGCCTATTGATTTTTTAAATGTTGTCCATATTCTTTTTCTCTAAATCTTCACTGTTTTACTAAATGTTGTACCCTGGAGTTTGTGGATTATGACCGCCCATCATTGCTACACAACCGTCAATATCTTTTATTTAAGGCCAACAGTCACGATTCGGATCTGGCAATTCACCTTTTTGGTACATCAATAATTGCAATTCTACCCTCTTTCTGTTGACTGATTGAACTGATACCTTTAGTTTTATGTATACTCTGAGTCTGGTATGTACTTATTTGAAACACACCTTTTGTTCAGAAGACAACACAATTTAATCATTAAAACCGTTTCTTGATTCATTTATTTTTGCGTACAATTTGGGGATTACCCGCGAATTCCCCAAGATCCTGACTGTGATTTTAATAGAAAGCGCATATTGATTTTCTTTTTGATTAAGATGTATAGACAAATTCAGTTCACTAACTTCAGCAGAGACACTTATAACATATTTTTTTATGAAAACTGTGGCACGTTTATTGATTATTGCGTTTCAATAATATTTTGTGACAGCCTCCGTGGTTTAGCGTTAGTGAACGCGGCCGCTGCGCAGTAGGCGCGGGTTCGATTCCCGCTCAATGCAAATATTTGTATGCATGAATATGGGTATTTGCATTGGTCTGGTCGTGCCTCGGAGAGAAGGTTAGGTCGTCGGTCCCAGTTGTCATACAAACGTGTATGGCAGTCGTTACGGGTAGTTGGAGCCCTCAAAAATCCAACAACTGGTCTAGCTGCAATGCTTCGATATCACCTTTGGGTTGTGGAGGTCATATGGTAGTTGCTTCACGGTAAATATCGAAGTTTAGCCAAATCCACAGTTAGACTGGTTAAAAGCGGACCCCAGACTCAAAGTTGAAAAGCTTCGGATGCGACTGGGATTAACGATAGGATGAAGAATAAGAATATTTTGTATTTTGTTATTCACTAAACTATAATTTTATTCATAGACAGCAAACAATGGTTACTAACACTTAATAAATAGGCCTTTTTTCTGTATTTTAAGAGTTTCTCTTTGATTTTTCCTGGGTCGTAACTTAATTTATGGCCCTACTTACAACATACTTGCACCCACATAGATCCACATAGAACACGTATTAAAAGTGATGAAAGCCACTGTGTTAAATTGCTGTTGTTTCGTACAACGGCTTTCATAGACACAAAACAACATATATTAATTAATGCGTATGTGCTATAAAATATCATTACTAGGTTGTATTTTATAAATTTTCACTATACTTTAATTTTAAATTTAATAGGAAGCGCCTAGCCGTATATTTTCTGAAAACGAAACGACATTATACAAATGATTGCTAAAACAACTAAGTAGACGCGTAGGCGTATTTTCCTGTAATTTTGAGGTTTTTCCTCAATTACTCCAGAATCAGATACGGACTTCTGGGATATGGGACCACTCTAACAGTATACCCTATCTAACGCCTATTTGTTGTATTATCCATTATATATTATATTTTTTTATTATTTATATTATTCAAGAATAATGAAATTCCATCCATAACAAATATATACAAAAAAATATTTAAATAACCTCCTCATTTATTGAAGTCGGTTAAAAAATTGAGAACATCGTGGGCGTGAACTGTCAAAACGGATTTATTATTTTGTGGTGACTATGTAGTCAATACAAAATTGAATTTCAAAACATTTTTGGTATCGTGGTAAAGTTTTTTTTAATCCACCGTCATACCATTCTGCCGCCAAACTGGTTAGCCATGTCTGAACTTCTTCTTTGAGATTTTCTTCGTTTGCGAAGCGTCTTCCCCCAAGGAGTTCTTTACGCTGTGTGTGCGAGATCAGGGGAGTATGGTGGGTGTCCGAAAACACGATCGGTGTCAACGACTCTTCAGACATCTTCGACAATGTTCGGGGCCCGTGAAGTAGAGGGGCGGCCGCTTCGTTGTTTGTCGTGTGTTGTTGTCCTGCCTTCAATAAATGATTGGCGCCAACGAGAAACCATTGGCCTCGACATAACGTTCGCACCATACACACTGCACAACTCACGGTGAATTTCAGTTGCATTTTTATTTTTTGCCGTTAAAGAACTAATCACACTGCGTACTTCGCAATCGGCGGTAGGAGTAAGTGGTGGCTCTATAGTAGCTTGATCGCAACTGAAAAATGGGTCATGGCGGCCGCTTAGGAATTTTACAGTGCTGCCACCACACCAGGACGAAAGTTCCCTGCGAATCCCAGACGCTTCCTGCCTACCGCGCGGATATAAAAAAATAGTGTAACTTACTTTTGAGACAACCAGAGTAGATCCATTGCCCTCTTTATTTATTTTTTCAAAAAGAGAAAAACCACAGTCAAGCATTTTTTTCATTCCCAGTTCGCAAAAGGAGCCAAAAAAGAAACAAATTACCTTGACGTCGCGAGCTCACAAATTAGACAGGTACGTAATATGCCTGGCACTGACGTAACATCTTACTTTTAGTGCTCTATAATTTGGTCACGTTTAGGCTCACTGTATCATTTCATTACATTAAAAAAACTTCTTCTCATGTTTAATCAAACAATTAATCTCTTATATAAACTCTTTGTCCTGACTGATTGACTTACAGACAACGCATAGCCTAATCCGCTGGTCTTAGAGACTTGAAATTTGTAAAGAATGACGGTGGGCGGAGGTGTACTAAGAAAGATTTTTTGAAATTCAAACCCTAAGAGCCTAAAAAGAGTAAAAACGTAAATTCTTATAATTCGAGAACGGCATCGGTTCATGATCTTTGGTTTTTTAATTTGTCTGAAAAACAAATTATGAAAATTAAAATGTGGTTATACGAAATGATATAAAATAAATATTATTTATGAAAATACGATATTAAGGCGCTAAAATCGCTAATAAATTTTTTGTCATGACAACGGGAACTGAGTGAGTTTGTCAATTTGTCAACGTGTCAACGATCCAATGACGGCTGTCAAAATGGCTGGAGAGATATCAAAGTAGCCTCTTCTACCAGCTGGCGAGGTTGAGAGTGAGTACCTGCATCGTATAGGCTGTGAGACAACACTCGAGTGACACCACTGTCGGGACTGCTCCGCAGTCACACACCACTTCACAAGCTAGTAAAATACCCGGAGTAAATAGAGCGGTGCCGGATTCACAAAGCAGCTCCGTTGGGGTGGGACACCACTTGGCAGATCCTGGCGTTGGCCATGGTCGGCATTGATAGTGTGTGTGTGAAAAACATTGAATTGCAGTTTTATGAGACCTTTGTGTTTTCTCGCTAATTGATAAGTTACGAACATCTAAGTATGCCTGATTTAACGCTACCAGAAATCATCAGGGCAGATGAAATGAGAAGAAATGGTCAATCCTACAGTTCGATTGCCACAAGACTTCGTCGATCGTTATCAACGATTCATCTTAGCATCAAACGGTACAGATTGACGAATTCTCTTGTGAGGAGAATGAGACAAGGCAGGACAAGGTTTACTTCAAGGAGAGATGACCGTTTTCTACAACTTCAAGTTCGTCGGAACACGAAACTTACAGCGGTACAGGCCCGAAATGCACTGTACGAGGTTCGAGGAGTAGAGTGAGTGAGCGGACAGTTCGCAAAGTTTGTATAGGCTCATTTATACCCGCCAAAGCACCAGCACTTGAGAGACACCACCGCACAAACCGACTATACTTTTCTCGTGATCATCGTCATTGGGACTTTGACGAATGGGGACAGGTTCTCTTTACTGATGAATGCAGAATTCTGTTAAATCAGATAGATGAAAGGCAGTGAATATGGACACGCAAAGGAGAGTTTTATTCACAGTCTAATTTTGAAAATACAGTGGCATATGGCGGCGGCTCAATTATGGTCTGGGGAGGGATATAATTAGGAGTTCGCACGGAGTTAGTGGTAGTCGACGGCGGAAATCTGACTGCTGATCGATATATCAGGGAGATTTTAGAGAAACATGTTGTGTCATTGGCCCCATTTATTGGTAACGACTTCATTTTAATGCAGGATAACGCTTGGGCTCACAGTGTTCGCTCAGTACAGGCATACCTAAACCATGTTGGTGTTACGGTGATGGAGTGGCCAGCACGGTCCCCGTATATAAATCCGATTGAACATGTTTGGGACTTGCTAAAGAGGAGTGTAAATCAAGAATGCCACCTCCTAACAATCTGGGCGAGCTGCGAAACGCATTAATTGAAGAATGGCAGAGGCTGCCCCAAGAAATCATTGACAATATCATTCGCAGCATGCCCAGACGGATGAAATCGTTCATCAGGGCACGAGTAGGAAACACTCGTTATTAAACAATCATTTAATTAATTTCAAACCGTCGTAAAATGTAAAAAATTCAACCGTTTCTCTGTCACTACAAAATCTAAGAAAAATGCATTTTGTTTAGTTAAGTTTGGTTTTATTAAACTTTATATATGGTGTTGTAAATTAATGTTAAAATATGTTAATTTAACGGTTGTTTCATGTTTAATTATTATTTATTTAAAAATACAGCTAACTATTTTATACCCTCCTTTTTTTGTATTCCGCTAAATCTGCCGGTGTGTGTACTATACTGTTTAACATGTTAACTGAGTTTGTATTTATGGAGATGGTATGTATTAAACATAAAGAAAATAAAATTAATTTCGATTAATTATGTCTGTAATAGGTACTATATTGCTTGATAGCCTCTGAGGCGTGACAGTAGTAAACGCGGGTGCTATGCAGAGGTCGTGGATGAAGTACCTATAAATATTTGTATACATAAATGATGTATACGAGAGCAAAAAAGTTGACTCCGGACTACGTTAATGCCGATCGCATACAAAGCTTTCACTTCGGAGTCTGAGGTTTACTTTTTCCAGTCTAACATCGTGTTTGGCTGAACTTCGAGATTTTCCGTGAAGCGACTGCCATAATGACCTCCATATGGCAATGACGATATCGAAGCATTGCAGTTAGACCAGTTGTTGGACTTTTTAAGGCTCCAACTTTTCGTAACGACGATGTTCATAATATTTCAACCGGGACCGACGGCTTATTGTGTTCTTCGAGGCACTGAATAAGTATATAGCGGTTGCCATCATTCATTTCCAACAAAAAATGGCATAAAGTCACTTTGTTATATTTGGGAGTCCAGCTTAAATATTTATTTTATTCAGATTTTAGTATTTGTTACAATGGCAACAAAACTACATCATCTGTAAAAAAATCTACTGTCTAACTATCACGGTTCCTGATATACAGCTTGGTGATAGACGGACAGACTGACAGACAGACGAACAGTGAAGTCTTAGCAATAGGGTCCCATTCTCAGGTTGATTCTAAAAAAGGCTTTTGGTGGCGATAACTGCCATCCACGCGAGTGAAACTTCGGGGGAAGAGCTAGTATATCTATATGCGTCCAGCCCAAAACTTTGCAACATCGGCCGCATCCCCTGTCGCCTCATTCAGGTCGGTAATTGTGCAAGTATATGGCACAGCGGGCACGTTAGGAGGTAGTCCATCGACTGCAGAGGTGCATCACAGTCCCACCCACCACCCCCCGCGTCCAGGTAACCCTATTTTAGCGGGTTCTCATTTTTTTGTTTACAATACTATAAGGTCATCAGTTATTTACAGGTCACAGGTTACAGGTCAGGTCACATATGGTCTTAATTATCATCTTCATAAAGATTTTCTAGTTGCGTCCAAAGCCCACTTTTTAATTTAGTTCATGTATCGTATGTCGGTTTTTCTGGGAGCGTCAAAAAATGCTGGAAAAGTCTGTTTCCAGTATTAAAAAAAAATGTTTTGCTTGAGAAACATACGACAACAACATTTCCAAAGATTTCGCTCAACGAGCCTGTTAATATAATATGACTGTTTATACCATGTAAATCGATAACATCTGATTTCAAAATATTATCTGAATGTTTCATTGTAGCCAGCCTATTTGTGAAGACCTCACTTATGTTTTACGACCGGGGATAAATAATTTCACGAAGATTTCCGTTTACAACCAGGAGAGGTTTGAAGGACCTCTTTGAAGAGTTTATGATTATTATTATGATGTCAAGCCAAATTTGTGCCTTCAGTATTGCGTTAGGGGTGAAAAATGAGCCATTTACATTCTATGTTTATTAGTTACGGAATAGGTATGATGATACCAAAAATGACATTTATTTTATTACATTTCTTACTAATTTTATAACTGTAAAAGTTTGTGAAGGTAGATAGATTTGTTGTATGAATAGATGGAGCGATTCTTGATGATCTTTCATGCAAATGAATGGTGATCTGTATGAAATTTAGCACAAATATAGGTCATCTCTGAAATAACCCAGCTATTGGTCTCAAGAACGGTATTATTAATTCACACGAGGAAACTGCAGGTAACAACCATTCTAGATGCGGTTATAAAGTCGTAACACATATTTTAAAATTAAAATTAGAAATCATACAATGTAGAACCTCACATAACGTCGTAAAATAAATATCTGATAACTTTATTTACTATTTTGTAAAACCAACAAGGGATGAAATTTCTTGGCAAACTTGTCACTCGGTCTGAAGGCAAGGAATGGAAAGTTGTTCGTTTCCTTCCAAGACCTTTTGGAAGGGCATCCATATCCATTAAAACTTTGATTAGCGGCTGAGCCCTTGACCTTCACAAACATTACAACGTTATTTCAGTTCCAAAGATAAATGGATTTACAGCAGCCATGTTTTATACGTTGTAAAAATCATAAATGATAAACATTGCTGTTCATGGATTGAAAAAATATAGACATCGTCTGAGAGTAATTTGCTTTTATTGATTTCGTAATATTTGGAAAACATACTTTTATTTGTAAAACTTTATATGCCTACAATATTTCTAATGAGGAAGGAACTTCTGTGTTTGATGAAAGTAATATTTACTACATCAGTTTCATCAAGATCTTTACGATTGGTTTTCATTTTTTACAAGTTTTTATTTGATAACACCTGTCCCGTTGTTTGTAATCAAATCTTGCAAGACTTCCCGGTTTCCGATTGAGCTGAAATTTTGCATGGATGTATAAATCGGATGACAATACAATATTATTGTGACATACAGATGATCTAATGATGGACCTGGAAGCTGGCCATAGGAACTCCGTAATTAAACGACGCAACGCCTTTGAGTTTGGGCTCGTTTGATTCGTCTTGACGAGTATCTTGGTTGGTGTGAAAATGCAATTTAGTTCATTTTGTTAACAAATAATTAAAACTTGTTTTTAAAAAAGTTATTTTTTAAGTAAATGACTTGTTGTTAGATTCGCATATCAAATACCATAATATGTGCCTACTAGGATTTATTCAGATACCTCTTTTTCCTGTGCAATATTGTGTATTTTTTTTAACCTTCTCTTTGGCCTTCATCTACTCTTCTACCTATCCATCCACACGTTTTTTCCTTCTCTTTGGCCTTCATCTACTCTTCTACCTATCCACACGTGCATTAATAAATTGGTTTGGATTTTCATAAAATTCCTTGGATTCATTAGTTAAATATTTCATATCATCGTCTTTGTAATATCGTCTGCCTAAGGTATGTTGTCTTAATCTTCTTTTAAATACACACACCAATTTCTCGTTTCATCTAGTTTGTTTGCAAGCCTATGAACAAACTTTATCTATTAGTAAACAAATGATCGCCTATCCATATACAATTAAATTCAAATCAGGCCCGAGACGGTACAATGTGACGGACCACTGGCGCTGGTTCATTAAAAGTTAGATTGGGACCGCGGTCGAATGATTGGCAGGCCAACCGGAAAACTTCCAGAGTTGACTTTTTATACAATGTTATTTTTAAAATAGAAAAGGACCTTGTGCTATTAAGTATTGGCTAGGTACTATTGGCATTACTGCAGTGGAGTTTGGGGCGCAGGTTCTTTTCCACTAGCGCCTAGGAAACCGTGGCTTAACTCTGGTTAAGTAGAATTTTTTGGTTTTCCCAAGCGACTACAATATGGGGTTCTTCAAGAAGGGTATTAGAAGGTTACTACAGGGTCGGTAGCACGATTGTGATGCCCCTGGTATTGCATACGTCCTTAGGCCACGGTAACCACTTCCCATCAGGTGGTCCGTGTGCTTGTCTGCCACCTAAGTGGCATAAAGAAAATGACATCAGCAAGAAATAACTATGGTATTCTATGTTGAAAAAAGAAAGTAATATAAATAGGTTTATTAATATAGAAGGTTTGCCGCAAGAAACTGATGAGAGATAATTTCTTCGTTAATGAATTTCTGTCTCAGTACTGGTATTAAAATAAAAATAATTACAATTTTCCAACGCTGTAAGTACATAGATTGATTGATACCCATCTGATTTTTTATCTAAATGAAGAGCAACTTTGCAACAAAAATCATGACAACTTGATTTTCGTTATGTAGGGTTCACGAGATGACAAAGTTATTGCGTCGTCGTTTTATAAATTGAATGATCAATGTATGAGATTGACATATATTTTGACGTTTATAACATATGTTATATACCTTACAAAATTATGTAGAACAGAATAGTATTCTTAATAATATAAATAGTTCTTTACAATTTCTTTCTTATTACTTTAGTATCAATCAAATTTATTCGCACCTACTGATATTCGATTAATAAGTTCATGTATTTCTTTGAGAATAGTTCTTATAGTTTCACTTTCACTGACCCTTTGAGTACAAACCTGCTTGAAGATAAGCAGCTTAAGCCTAGACTTATAATAGGACGGTTGCTAAGCTCAGAGTGGATTTAACCTACGCACTCAACCCTAACCTTTTGTCTGGGTATGAGTTAATTCGCGGTGGATATCAGATAAACTGTTAACAAACATAAATTGAATATTTGTATATAGAAGTTTTAAGGTTGATTACACTAGATTGTAACATGAATTATGATATAATTCTTCTTCTTCATCGGCCTGCCAATCTCGGATTCAAAGCATATACTTTGGAATACAGGATCTGCGGTCGTCATCCTTCTTTCCATGATTTGGCCTGATTGACTTTTATGGGAGCTACTGCTGCCTACCCCACCCCAGAGCCCCATGCGTCTGTCAACAGAAGTAGCGCCTGGGCTTAAAAACAAATTCATCTAAAGTTTATTGGTTACAATTTTTTTGAAAATATCTGGAGTTTTTGTATAGTATTTTTTATTGGAATTTTCCCCTTTTTACCCGACTGCGCCAGAAGGACTGTTTTGTTTTTCGAGAGTATATATGTATGTATGTATAATTGTTTGGCACGCTTTGCAGCCTGAACTGGCTCAGTGGATTTTAGCTTGAGAGGTGTCGTTAGATTCTTATTTACTGTGAGAGTGACACTGGGAATATCAAAATAAAAAATCAAAATGGCGGATTTTGGGAAAAAATTCAAATTTATCGAGTGGGGAAAAGACGATTACAAAAATAACTAAAAAGTATAAAACAAAATAAAAAATTAAACATAAAAAAGCCCGACTGATGCTGAAAAGATTGATACAAGCTTTATAGCAGGCGGTACCCATTTGCACATCTCAAACCTGATGAAAATTAATATCGATATTATCAGCATCAGTCGGATTTTTTATTCTAATAATTTATTGCCATGGTGAAATAATTTTAGCTTTCATATTCAGATCGATTTTAGATTGATAACATGATCATTAACATGAGTTATTATAGTGATCTCTGTCGTACACTAGTAGATAAGGAAAGTAATCCTACAATGATTGTATGTATAGAGATGTTGTCAAGCTTGATGTACGCTTCAGTGAGCAGATTGTCTTACAGAATTAAAGTTATTAGCGAAGGTGCTCGAACTTTAAGATCAACTGTTAATAGGACCCTGTGCGATGCCGCTGGCAGATACCGAATTTCTCCAGATATTCATGTCCAATTTCTCCAACTATTGTTTAGGATCAGGGGACAAGATGAATTAGAAGATTATTAAGTGTTACAATATTTTTTATTCGTATTATTGTTGTAAAGAGTATTCATTTAATTAATATTAATAATTTTAGAAAGGGTTTGCCTTCACATTCACGATGTTTATCCAATTCAATTACTATTATATGAGCAAGTACATTATTAGTTAAGTACACATTGAAATAAAACAATATTTGATGTTCAATTTCCTGATTCCAATCTCCCCAAGGGTTTTCAGGGAGATCGGGCTGCTCTGAAGCAATCGAAACGTCAGGGTCAGTGTAAATAATAAAATAAACTGCGATAGAATTCACCAAAAATAATTTTATTTTAATTAGTAAGTGCATTTAAGTGTGTAATGGATTTAGAAGTCGTCTACTTTTGGTGTCTATAAAAGCTTTGATAGTTTCAAACTAGTGTTTGAATCATTTTAATATCTGTTTTAGAGTACTAACAAGATCTTTAAGCACAGAAGTGTACTTGTAGGCTAGAATTACAAGTACCTTCAACTTTATTTCACTTTTGGATATTCATTCCTCGGGACATTCTACGCGTAGTACACATTTCTTGGGTATCTTTTGAGGATAACTCAAATTCACTAAACACACATTATTACTATACAATCCGTGCGCCAGGTCAGGCCAGATGGCAGTCGCTTTACGAAAAATATCGAAGTTCAGCTAAATCCATACACTGGTAAAGCGTACCCCAGACTCCAAGTTGGATGCGCACCCAACGCTAGGATGAGGAAAAAGGGCCACGTTTGTCTCGCGACTTAGGTCCAAGGTATGTGTCCGGGTGGATAATATCATTTATAGACATGTTACAACATAAATTGTTGGCAACAAGAAAGCTAAAAAATTGCTGATGTATTAAAGGCACCTATAAAATTTAAGTATACAAATAAAGTTGAATGATGAGTGTGGGGCTATAAAGTAGGTAGTCTGGTCACGTGGTCACTTGCTCTCTTTATAACCTACAGTAATGACTGGGTAAAACTGAAATGGGCCGGTTTATTGTGGAGTTCTAAGGTCGGGGGTATATATTAAGATATATCTTTAGGTTTTTCTACACACATCAGGGCCGTGCCCGGGACGTGGACGGAACGTACCCCGTCACGAGCTCATAAAAATATCGTTGTGTACATTTTATATGAACTCGTTCACATACGTCGGTGCCCGGACCGGGGTCGGAGTTTCAGTGCCTTAGCACTGTACTTCATGGCCCAGGCACGGCCCTGATATGTGTGGATAACCCTCTACTGTGGTAGTATTATTCTTCCACTATGAGACGATATTCTTAGCAATCCATGGATTTAAGTCTTCAGAATGTCACGGCCGGCGTTGCATGTAGAATAAACTGCTCCCGGGCTGTTTGGCCGTGGTCTATGTGAAACTTGCGTTCCAGACGTTTCGTCGATCACTGCGGTCGACATCTTCAGTGGCGCAGGTCCGGGCGACGACGACTTCGGAGACCTTACCTCGTCTCGGCGGCTGAGTTGCGACTGAGGCAAAGTCTCCGAAGTCGTCGTCACCCGGACCCGCGCCACTGAAGATGTCGACCGCAGTGACTCTTTTATAATAGTAAGTGTAGACTTAGATAATAGTAGTGCAGGTAGTGTAAATGTAGATAGTGTAGATAATACATGTATTTAAACTAAATGAAAGTTCAAAAAGTACTGAGCGAATGATAGATAGTTAGATAGATATCAATCTAAGGACTATAATATTTAGGCATACAATCCGGTTGACCTCACAGGACATGCACTGATCATAATAACGATAATTTATTAAAACAGGTTAAAAGCACTTCAAACGGAGAGCTATCATGAAAGGATTTATGACAGTGTAGGTAGCTCTTGAAGGTTAGACGGAGGTGTTATCTCTACCCACTCTGGCGGGAAAATGGCGTGAAGGAATACACAGACCGGCAGAATTAGCGGAACACAAAAAAAGAAAGTATAAAATAGTTAGCTTTATTTTAAATAAAATAATAATTAAACATGAAACAACAGTTAAATTAACATGTTTTGACATTAATTTCCAACACCATACTTAAAGTTTAATAAAAAAAACCTTGACTAAACAAAATGCATTGAAACACTCGTTAATAAACGTTTTTCTCTGTCACTACAAAATCTACGGTTACGGTGATGGAGTTTGGGACTTGCTAAAGCGGAGTGTCAAATCAAGAATACCACCTCCTAACAACTAGGGCGAGTTGCGAAACACGTTAGTTGAAGAATGGCAGAGGTTGCCCCAAGAAATCTTTGAAAACATCATTCGGAGCATGCCCAGGGGCACGAGGGGTAACACTTATTATTAAAGATGTTGTTGTTGTTTCATGTTTAATTATTATTTGTTCAAAAATAAAGCTAACTATTTTATACTCTCCTTTTTTGTAGTCCGCTAATTCTGACGGTGTGTATATGTAAATGAAAATAATGTTAACAAATACTTTTTAAGTTAATATAGTGTAGTACATAGCTACAATGCTGGCAACATTACATATTAATGTCGTGCAACAGGAAAAGGCCATTGCCTGCTTCCGTTTCCCTAATGATGCTTGTTTTACTTTATTTTCGTAAACACCTACTTTGAATAGAAACAAACGATGGTGTTTAGGGTGCACAGTATGTACTTAGGTTAAGTATAAATTAATATCTAATCTCTACAGGTTAGGCAAAGGTAGCAAACTATCATTTTGTGTCTTTACACATTCTACTTCTCTTCGTTTTAATTGATAGGCTCCCAATTAACTACTATCTTACCTGTCAGACCGTCATCTGCCGACGATGAAGCACGCTTGCCTGGATGTAACCTATTCACTCTATTCTGGAAGAATCCCAGGTTATACCACTGCTTAGCAGTACTCATAATGAACTTGTCTCTATTTTACTTTTTTTATACCACTTAGGTTGCAGACAAGCACACAGCCCACCTGATGGAAAGTGTTTACCGTGGCATATGGACGTGTGCAACACCACAGCCGTCACACTCACGCTGCCGATCCTGTTAGAACAGGGAGTTTCATTGCCGTCAGTGTAGAAGATAAAGCAGGACAAGCCTTAGGTCTTCCCATTGACAGCACAAAAACTCTCGGGTGAGCTCTGGCTACCCTACTCACCGCCGGGAACATAACTCGAGGATATTATGACCGCGGTAATCTGTAAGGCGGAGGTACTTCTCCAGTTACACTACTCAATTTAATTTCATTTAAGCCTTTCATAGGTCTAAAGCGTGAGCATAGATAAAAGTACTTACCTAACTTAAACCAAGACCCACGGTTCCAAACCAACCGGCTTTCTTCAGGGTTGGAGTTCAAATATCATATGCCACCATTAAATCTGTAATAAGCCAAACCAAAGGGTACACCTGATCGAAATTGGTTACCGTGGACGTATGCAATATCAAGGGAGTAACACTCGCGTTGCCGACCCTGAAAAAACTTAATACCCTTGTTGAAAAACCTCGTTTATATAATATGGATTGTGATTAAAACAGTACACAAATTAATTGTTTTATTGTGTTACAGATAAAATGAGAGACGATATATCAAACTGCGTCGTGTGAAGTGTCGAAAAGGGCACACTTTCATCGTCAATTACTCTATAGGTACCTGCTGAGCACGTTACGTTCGTGATGTAATTATTCGCAGAGTTAGGTTATTGTTTTTTATCGCTGCTATGTCACAAATTTTCAACGGGAGTCACGTTTGATCACATAATTTTGCTAATATGCTACTACCATTTGGGGATAAGATACCAAATTCGGGGGGTATAATTACGTTCCAAAGAGCTTGCAAAGTGAATAGTTGACGGTCTCAGATACATACAGAATCAGAGGAAATCTCGACCTATCGGACCCTCTTCGGCACGTACAGTGGACTACAGTAGTCCGTATACAATTTTAAAACAAAATTGTATGAAGTGACGTATCACGCCATCTAGTAAGTAAGCAATACACTTAAAGCTGACCCCAGGCTCTAGGATGAAAGCCGGGAACAATGATGATAATGCAGCTGTTTAAAACGAGAATTGTGTCTTCACTGAACCGCAATGAGGCGAGAATGGGGAAGGTTACGGGACGTAAAACTATTATCTAATGAATTTGACGCTCATACAGATTAATAAGTTGCGGGTTAGTTGATTGCCATTACCATCAAGTAAGTAACCAAATCCAACTATACAATACAACAGCCGAAATCCGTTAAAACAATTTTATTTCATCAAGTAATTTTCTCATAACCTTCCAACAATATTGTGATTATTTCACCCAACTGTTTTTCTTAGCACAACAAACTGCCTTTAGATGAAATTACACGAAACATCTAGATATTTATTAACCGGGAATATTGGCAAAGTTTATCTCGAGAACATGTAGACAGTTAATTTCCGTTAGGTCGTTTGATTTTAATCATTTTATAGAAACATATACTTACGTACCGTTGTGATGTGACACATTTAATAAAAGTCTTTAGAAAATGTATGCTGGTTTAGATATATACTCGATCAACCAATGATTACGGAGTTATTTACATATTAGGTATAGGTATAAAGCTTTTTACCTGTCTTTATTATAATTATACAGATTACAGTGATACGCAGTGGGAATAATGTAAATATTTTAATATATTACTATAAAATTACCGTGACATATTTACTAGAAAAAAAATAGATCGGCATAATATATAATGTGAAACTTGACATATCGAATTCAAACCTATAGTTTTTATTGGTTGCCAGCGTTACACTTCCGATAGTCTTCTGTCTCTGTACTTTCTATTTTCTAAATCTTCTATCGTCTGTCTGTTCTTTCTCTCTCATAAACACACATGAAAAGAAGATTTGAAATCACTTACACTTCACTCACTCACACGCTAGAATAAAACGTATTTTCTTTTTTTTTCTAAGATTGTTCATCAAAAAATCAAATCTTGTAATTACAAAAGAATTTAAAATATTAATTGCTTTTCTGTATAAAAAGAGATTAAATCCTTGTTTACACTCATTCAGAAATCTGACCAACTTGATTCAAGCGTTTAATCTGACTTTTGAAGAATGAGTTCCTTCAAAAAAGTGCCGAGCGGATTATCAGAAGTTTGACGAGCAAAAATTGTTACTTTGGGGGAAGAGGGACATTTTACGAGAAAAATAGCACGCAGCGTGGCTGTATCTCAATCCTGTTAACCTCTCAATCCTGCTAACCTAATCCTGTTAACTGAAACACGTTACAGTAGTAGTTATCGTGGCGTGGATAACTTTGCTGATCGAGCTCATAGTGGTCGGCCAACTGTTTTTACTGCTGCTCAAAAGCGTTACATCAGATTGCTGACTGCCCGAGATCTAACAATTAATGCCGCTACAATAAAAGCTGAGGTTTGGGCTGCTACTGGACTAGAAATTAGTACTCAGACCATCAGAAATTGTTTACACCAGGTTGGATTACAAGTGACGAGAGCCTGGCAAGCACCCCTGATCTCACAGCTACGACAGCGGTGCACATTGCAGTGGGCTAGACTCCACCAAAATGAAGAAAACGACGAGGAAAACATTTAGTGGAATTGTGTCTTCATTGACGAGTTCAGAATTAGCACTCATTCAGACAACCGTCGTGTCCGTGTCTGGAGAAGACGTGGGAACGCTGAAAGATAAAGAACTGCTACCGAAACCGTTCAGCAAGGCGGAAAAACGGTATCCTTTTGTGGCAGTAATTTGATTGGTGCTAGAAAGCCGTTGATCCCGTATTGTTAAGACAAGTTATCGCAAGAAATGCTGGATAACTTAATTCTCAGTATGCCAAGAAGGATTGCCGCATGTGTTCGAGCCAGGGGAAGAATTATCTTGTCCTAATTAAAAACAATTTCTTAATAAATGTTGACAATATTTAGTTAAACCTCTTTTCTTTCAATTATTTATTAGTCGAAATTGCATTAGGACTGTCAAATTAAATTTTTGTTACCTGAAATTATTATTTTTTAATTTCACTAAGTGTATGTTTTTTATCAAAAAGATGTTACGTAAGTACCATTCCGTTGAAAAATAAAATTTATTAATATTCCATCTTTTGCTACTGATCTCAAACGTTTTTTGATGTGTGTATACTTCATTAGCTTCCTCTGCTATCTGCGTTTCATCTGACCATTTCAGATTCCTTATCACAAAAAATAAATAAAAAAAGGAACCCTTACAAGAGATCCTAGATATTTCCTCAATGTTGTCATGTTCTTAAACTAGCTAATAGAAAACCTCTTAACACAAAATACACGCAAGTCTAAGAAAATCTTCAGAAAACAACTTGGATAGTGTAAACTTATGAAATAATTCTGTGAAAAGCTAACAAAAACATGTTATTGCAGTTAGCACAAAGCGCCCGAGCTGGCCCAAACTTCGGACAGTGTAAAATACTTAGTAATACCAAGCAAAATGAATTTAACTTTACGCTTGGTGCATTCTTCTAAACTGTTTTTGTGGAACAAAATATTTGTGGAACTTAACTCAACTTTGTTTCACTTTCTGATTCCTGATGAAATATATAACGACACGTTTATGACAACAATATTGGAGATTTGACACTCATTCCGTTGAAATAAAACCAAGAATTCTGCGAAAAACACAACACAACAATGCATCATAGTTTGGGTACTTTGAGATAACTATGTGAGATATGCGAGAACTATGTAACAAATACCATCTTCAGTCACCCTGCGACCATGGGTGCTAAAAGTTAAACGAAACTTCGTGCTAACTGGAAATAATACCAGGTAAATCGCGATGGAATAAGTCAAAAAAGTGGTTTTATTTTAGTTAGTGAAATTCGCGTAAAATTCCGATAGTAACAGTCATTGCTTTTATTATGAGTATGGATGATTGTTACTTGCGTAATAACCTACATAAATCAAACTATGATTATGAGGAGCAGGACACACTCTGACATACTATGGCGCCGGGCTTCAAAGTACGAGCTTATGATGTTACTGAAATTACGCCCTTTAGAAATAGTAGGTATTAAAAATGCAAAACAAAGCAATAAAAAACAATGATTAAAGATTTTTTCGAATTTCGTTGTGTATTTCAGTTTCAGCCAATACAAGTAAAGCTGCCGGTTCGCACTAGTACGGGCGGCAGAGCAATTCCCAATAAATCATACTTGGTGCTTCATAGCGCGCAATATTTTTGGTGCAAAATCTCGCCAATATATTTCAGAAATACGAACTTTCCAATGAAATTGTACGTTATTTCTATTCTAATGTGGATGAAAGATATATATGTTATACTTGCTTATCTAAACTTTGCCCGGACATAAATTTCTTCGAAGAAATAAATATTCTTTTCAGAGGTACTGGAAACCGGCGGAAACCTACAATACGTTTAATGGGTTTGGAAAATGTGCGTAAGGTAAGTAAGTATATAAGATTCCTATTGAACCTGTCTGCCTCTAGGGTAAACAAAAGTAAACGTAAAGAAAAACGAAACGAAGAAAACTATACAATTCGCCAAGGATATATTTTGTATTAACATGCAATCACATTTTGAAGAATTAGTGATGGTACGCCTTCCTTTATATATTTTTTTGAATTCTATAGCCTGCTAATACGTTTTGCTAAAGGGAATTATTCTACAACTTAAGCTACTATCCTGGAGAGCTGACATTTAAATCACTGGCCTTTATATAGAAGATGTGTCGAACTGTTTGGTTCTAGATGAAAATTACCAACGTATGAGACTGACACCTTGGGTCTGTTGTTTTGTATTATGAAAAAAGTGATATGACTGTTAGCTAGGCAGGCTGCAAGTGTGTTGTGCGGGGTTACTTCCTGCTTGAGAAATGGGTGAAATCATATTTCTTTTTACCACAGAGGTGGCAGACAAGCACTTACCGTGGCCTATGGACAGTGTAGAGACAAAGCAGAAATAGCCTTTGGTCTTCCCACTGACAGTACAAGTGTACTCTCTCCAGTGAGCTGTGGCTACTCTACTCTCCGCCTGGAACACAACACGAAGTTATTATGGCCGCGGTATTTTGTAGGGTGGAGATACTTTCCCAGTCGGACTGCTCAATTCGACGGAAATACCGTCGTGTCCTACCTCCTATTAAATAGGTAAGAACTGAATACAATGTTAAATAGAAATACTTAGGTACCCTCAGAAAACTAAACGCAAAACTGATGGCTCCCTAAATACCAATATTGACTTGGTAATCCCGCGTTCACGCTCCCGGCTCACAGGATGTCTTCAACGGTAACTTTAAGTACTCACAACTTTCTAAGAATTTACATTTTCAATGAGAAATTATGTCCCTCAATGTCCCGGAATAAACGGTGATGGCACTTATGCAAAAATAACCAGCAACTAAGCACTTAAAGCGTCATTAGCAAGCGCTTTACTGATTGACTTGAAAAACAGTTGGCGCAATTCACAGCCACCGCTTGAAGCGCTAAAAGTTATTGAAAATTATTCCTTTCTAAATTGCCACTTTAGGAATGGACTATCTTATTCTCAGAATTTTTGTAACAAATGTTTTTAGACTTTTGGTGATAGGTTTGAATTCTAATGGAGTGTATTTAAGGATGACGAAACTGAAAATTCTCAGAAGACGGTTGTTGTGCTAGGCAGATAGTTAATTAAATGTTTTTTTTTTTCGGAAAACTTACAGCTAATTTTGACAATAGCAAGGTCAATAACATAATGATGGCCAATACAGCTAAAGAAACACTCCCACACACCCATACAAGATTAGTTGAGAAGACAGAAAAAAGAAAAGGAAGTTCTATTCCTTGTTTAATTCAAAATTAGCACAGAATCCTTTTCAATTTTATAGTGCTAGTTATAAATAGATCTATGGTAACGGTCCTGCAAATCATATTAAAGGTACGGCTTGCCCTTATTAAATATGAGTTTTGTCTATAAGTAGTCGTTGTTAGAAGAGTATGTAACAAATTTGCTGGACGTAAAAAGGTTGGCGATACGCACAAGCCTATTTTATTAACCAATAAAAATACTAAATATTTATATTTATAATTATATTGTCGATGTGCGAATCGAATATGAGTTTGGAATCAAAGGTAACTCCAAGATCCTTAACAGTATTAACTATGATTAAGGGTGTATTCTGTAGTTTGTATAGGTTGCGGTTTGCGGGTAAAAGGGCAAAAGGAGCATTTGGACACGTTTAAATCGAGTCTGTTCATTTAGCAATAATTTTGGAAGCGATTCAAGTCCTCCTGTAAAGACCAACGATCACCAACGGTGTTCACTTTATTTAGAAATTTCATGTCATCTGCGTACAATAAAATATTCGACCACCGAAAACAATCAGTAATATCGTTGACAAAAATGTTGAATAACAAAGGTCCAAGTAAGGATCCCTGAGGAACACCCGAAGGAACGAGCATTGCTCTCGATGAGTAACCATTTAAAACTACTGTCTGGCATCAATTTTCAACATAAGAAACGAACCACCTGTAGAGATTTCTCCTTATGCCTTAGCCAACAGTTTACGCATAAGTATTTTATGATTTATTATATCAAAACACCGGCTGTAGTCTGTATATATAACATCAACCTGAGATATTTGCGACATGGACTTAGAAATGAAATCAGTACATAAAATAAGATTCGTTGTAGTCGATCGACCCTTCAAAAAACCATGTTGGTGTTCGTTGAAACCTAATTTTGGTGCTGAGTAAACTTATTTGTTAAAAAAAAAATTCCAGTATTTTGGCAAACACACATAGCTTTGAAATAGGCCTATTTTTTTTCTTTTTTTTTAAATCGGTGTTATATACGCAGACTTCCAGATGGCAGGCATTACACCTGTATTGAGGGAACTTTGGAAAATAATCAAAAGTGGAAGGGTGAGACTTTCGGCGCAGATTGCTATTAGTACTGGCGGTATATTATCTGGTCCCTCAGTTTTATTCAAGTCAACCCGTTTTAACAACATGTTCAGTTCATCCTCGCCAACTTCCACCGAGTTAATATCTGAGCTGTTATGATCAGCATACCCAGAAAGGTCTTGCAAATTGTCTGATGACAAACTATTATCAGTTTGGAAACACGGCATAAGAAAGTTGTAGTGAAAATGGTCACTAAACATATTGCATATAACTTCACCGTCCTAAAATGAGCGTTGTCCGTATTGCAAGACCGCGGGGTAGCAATTATCATGTTTTTTAGACTTAACATAAGCCCAATAAGCTCGAGAAATTATAACTGATATTGGATTCTATTTTTGCTATATGTTCTTCAAACAATTCCTTTTCAAGATCCTTCGCCCGTTGTCTTAAAATGTCAAATGAATGATAATCCGAGCGATTGCTATACTTTCTAAACTTCGAGTGAAATTTGGCTTTTTCTTTACGACCTTTATCAATGAACTATTGTACCAAGCGGGATATTCAGACTGTGCAGTGACGCTCTTAGTGGGAATATAAGTATTACGTAACCGGTTAATAGTATCATAAAAGTAGGTCACTGCATCTTCAAGAGATCTGCTACTCAGTTGACAATAGCAGTTCACACTGTTCAGTTCACGTTTTATGGCATCGTAATCAGCCAGTCTATACACATATTGCGCACGGGGTCGAATAGGCAGGCTGTGTAACTGAACGAAGTCAGCTGAGACGTAAAGTGCTCTGCGATTCATATCCTCAGGTACAAGAGGGTCAATACAATGAGAAACAACCACTTCGTTGTTGGAAAGAACGATATCGAGTATCCTATCATTGTCGTTTCGCTGGCCATTGTTTTGGCCTCTAAGTTATATCATTCCGGACGCGCCTGCCGGTACTGCGGGCATCTGTTGGTTATATTTTTTATTCAAAGGTATACACATAACTGCACTGGTCAAACGTTTGCGTGTGGACCTGTGATGGGAGAGGTGGTGTTTTTATTTTATGTCGAATGTAGGTAACCATATAATATACGCCTATGCCCAGGATTACCTGTCTGTTTATACCCAAACATGAATGGTACCCAACAATATCTCTATTAAGTCTAAAATATTTAAGAAATTAACTTTGGTAGTGTTGTTGATGAGAATATAAGGCGATACTGCTTAACGACGTCAGGTGGCACTTACGGGCTTACACTGAAAATCAGTTCTGTGGTGGTTAATACCCACCTCAGTATAAGCTGAGTGTCTAGCCCTAATTGCGAAAAAAGTGTACATATCTTTTAATAAAATTGTAATTTAATACTTGTAAGCACATTTCTATGTACCACCGTGCCACGTAGTAGGGCCACGTAGGACATGACACGATGACAATGTCATTAATGTCAAACTTGTCACGTACATGTCACACGCGCCGCGTTATCTGCTCAGGCGGCGACCACAGATAAGTAATAAAAAAATATCTTTGCCGCAAAAGCGTAGAGAATGGATTATAGGAGAACCGTATTGGAGTTCGGACATGGTCGCCTCCTGAGTTGCTGCAGGTCCACCGATATTTTGGCATGGTGATTTTGTTATATATTTATTTAGCGATTTTCCTTTTAATGATGTGCTCCTTTTCGCAATAAAAACTAATTTTCTTCCTTTTTTTTTTCTTTCATTGTATTGTAATAAACTACAAACGTTTAAATTGTCAATTTAATTGGTCTGACAACCTCCCTGCAAATTACTCGGGTAGAGAAAAGAGTTATCACCTGATGGTTACCAGACAATATTGGATTAGTTAGTCACCTAGAATTAGAAACGTATTAGTTGGATTATTGATAACAATATCTGTTAAGTTATTGGCAAAGTTACTTAACTGCACTGCTAATATTTAACCCAGGTTCTGATCACAAGCATAAACAACACGGATATGTATTTTCTACTATAACTTGGGTTTACTATAACTTAGGGTTAGTGTGATCCATAGATCCTCCGCACTCGCTTTGCTGCTATCAAGACATCCCTTCCGAAACTCTGGCCGGTATTCTCATAGTCGCGGTCGCGTCTCCATATAAGATACCTGTCGTTGAACAATTCACTATCCGCAATACCATCTATAAGCCAGGTCTCAGTTATGCAAATAATATCAAAGCATTTACATTTCTAGAAAAAGTACTTGTTTTCGTTCGTAGTCCCCTGACATTCTGATAAAAAATACTAACAGGCAACATCGCATGTTTCAAAAGCCCTAGCAATAAAGTAGTAAGAAATTAAGGCACATTCAAAACACGGTGAAAACGTAAAGTGCATTGATAACGGAATACAAAGATGGATGCTAGTTCCAGTTATGTGTAAACCACTAAACGCGTAAATGCAAAAGTAGAAAGAATAATAACAATGTGCACATACAATACCAGTTACATGAATGACCACCATAAGAGTCATAAGTAAGCTTAAGCGATCCATAATACACAGCTATGTAAACATAACATCAGACGTATAAAAGTACTAATAACTATACGGAAATTACTTCCAGCACTACCTACATAAATTCTTAGGCGCATGAATGTGTTCCCATCTCAAGATTTACAATTAAGACGGTAGTAGCGATCCATATCACAAAGTTATTTAAACAAAACATCAAATGTATAAAAAAACTGATAAAAAGTAACATTTATAACATTAACAGACACAGAAAGATATTCTATAAGACAAATGTAGCAAATAGCGACTTCAAACTTAGCGTTATCGAACGTAAAATAATCAAAATTGAAGTGTACTTAGGTAAATTCTTTGCGATAAGTGAACAGCAGCCAAGTAACATGCATAGATATACGTTGACATCCTATCAACTGTTCTCAAACTTTTTACAAAGTTTACGACACGTTTGTTAATTACACTATTTTCTTTAAATCTAATTCCGATTTGATGACATGTGTTGCAGAAGTTGAGTTTTTACTTAAAATCTTGATTGACTAACTAAACTGAAACTATGACTTTTCATTATTTTTAATGCCCAAAATAGGTCAAAATATAAATAATCGAAATAAGGCAAAATTATTAACTTTTTAGATTCCTTATTAAAGTTTAAATCAATCTTTATATGCATTGTACATGTGTAAACGCAACGTGGACTGAAATAAATGCGATATTCTCTTGCACTGCATACATTTGCTCTACGTGCCAGCACACTGTGACGTCACAGTGTAATGGAGCGTTTTCGGGCAGCTCGAGAAATCAAATTTTCAAAATCAAATATCTTTAAAACTATTTGTCACAGGAATATTTCACTTTACCAGTTCATTATTATTGTACAATGTATAGTTTATTATAATAAAGATGAAAAATAGGACACAACCCTATTGTTTAAAGGTTTTCAGATGCGTGTACTGGAACTCCTTTTATTTCAATATTATTAAGTCGTTGTCTCTGCTCATTCTCACATATAGTCACATGCAGTCCTGCCAGTCTCTGTTCAAATCAAGACAAGCCTTCTTTCGTTTCCTGTAGTGACTTGATTTGTTGACCAACCTCAGTTAACTTACTGGTAAACTTTCGACCGAAGTGCGAACGTAGGTTAAAGAGGTTTTAACTTCAGACAGTTCATGTTTCTTAGACATCGCCAAGTTTGCGGGACTCTGCTTCTGTTATACCACCACATGAAAAATCAAACTTGTTAATGCACAATGTGCATTTTACCCCATCCCGAGCAAACATTATGAACACAGAGTTAGTTATAACTACGCGTGAACGAGATAAAAGTTTGAGAAACGCAGACTCGAAATGTAACGGCAGCGATAGGTATGTGTGCGTGCGCTCGGACCACAGCTGATCGCGTAACTGATTTCCTCTTCCTAAAAACCTTTCAGGTATGGCGGTTTTTGAACTGCCCGGGAGTGACCGCCGTTTGACTCCCCAACTCCCGAACCCTGAAAGGTAAACCGGTGCCAGAGGATTGTCTGTGATTCAGCAAGTGCACGTCCCGAAGATCTTGGTAGAATCCCAAACCACCCTCACTTTTACGCATCTGTTTCTATACTTACTTCTAAACCAAACAAAAAACCTTTTATGAAATAAATAGTGACACCATTTTCTTAATCTAAAGTCTTACTTACATTAATTTAATTAAATTTAAATTAAAATAAATTAATTATGTTTTTCGAGAGTATATATGTATAATTGTTTGGCACGCTCAGCAGTCTGAACGGCTCGATGGATTTAAGCTTGAAAAGTGTCGTTAGATTCGCATTTACTGTAAGAGTGATCAAAATTAAAAACCAAAATAGTGTATATATGAAAATATATCACTTAAATTTATGGAGTGAGGTAACAAAATGAAGGACATTAAAAGACGATTACAAAAATATATATTTCATAACTCTAAAAAGTATAAAATAGAATAAAATGATTAAAAACATAAAACCCGACGGATGCTGATGCACACCATTTGCAAATCGCAAACCAGATATAAATTAATGGGCGCCGCCTGCTATAAAGCTTGTTTCGATCTTTTCAGCATCAGACGGGTTTTTTGTTTTTAGTAATTTATTTTATTAATTATATAACCTCCTCATGGAATAAAATAATTCACACTGAACGAGAATTAATTGACTGACTTAGCACTTAAATGCTGTACCGCGTTATAAGGAATAAATGCAGATTCAATAGTAAGTACGAGTTTAAAAATATAAATTTAATGCTTTAACGGCTAAACGAATCTGAATAAAATTTGGCACATAGCAAAGTCTGGAATAGCACACGGACTACTTTTATGCCAGGAATAAATTCCCTAGATCAAGGAAAGGAAATTAGTATTCCGCTTGGGCGGAGCTGTGGGCAACAGCTAAGGTATCAAAACCATTTCATAAAGGATCAACGCGAGGGCGAAAATCGTAAAGGATTTTTTCGGTCATTGCCCTTTATGATATGGAATGTTAAATTTGGATACCATCTAATATTTAGGATAAGGATCGGTAGGCGTACCATGAAGCATTCGAATGAACTGAAGTTTCTTGCAATCGGTTTCATGGAAACACAATTGTCCCGAAATCGGATCCGAGGATGGTACGTACCCTAAGAAAACCAAGGTGATTTCATGGTACCACGAAACTTGGTTTTATCGTACCGACGTATAACCCACGGCAAGCCGGCGGGTGAGTATATTGGGCTTCAACCGTAAAGAATCACACACTATTCTCAGATGCCGGGGTGAATAATGGCCCCTAAAGCATTTCCCTCGGACCCTGGCTGATCCAGGACCTTCCCCGGTTTCGAGGCCCCCTAGGATATGGGAATGATGGTGTCCCCATCTTGCCCCGAAGACGAAAGACGAGGACCACGTCGCCCCAAGGCCTGCTTCTGCTATGGTGACCGGCGGCTCCACTGGTCACGACATCTTGGTAGGTACCTGACGTGCAAGGTTGTATGTTACGACTTTTGTTAATGTTTAGGTTTAAGTTTCACATGTTTGATGGTAGCCCCCAGCCCAGGTCTGCTATTCGCATACCAATTTCGAACACTCAACAAAGCTTGTCCATTTATAATATATTAAACACATTTTGGTTCTATAAATTACGCCGTGAGAGGATATCGTAATAAATACAAAAGTTGAAATTAATTCGGTGATTGTACTTATGGTTTATTTTCTTAGCAGACAGGCCGCAAGATAAGTTCCAAACCAAAGTGACTAACAAGCATTTGGTCTATGGATTTTACTTGCATATCACCACCTGAACAGAAAGAGGAGTGTAGAAGAGAATAGAAAAATAAATGAAAAGTATGAGTAACTTTTTGAATGAAATTTTAAAACATTTTGCATGCGAAATATTCAAATCAATTAAAATAGGAAAAGCTGTGGCCTCAAAGACAAATAGAAAAGGAGAAATTTGGATTGTTTCGGGCGAGGTCTGGTAGCTTGGTGGTCAAAACATTGCCCCTGTAAGGCAAAGATCGCGGGTTCGAACCCCACCTAGACCGGTTCAAACTCTTTGTATTTTAATCGAGTATGAGTAACTATTAATTTAATGCTGAGGGTCTTGATAGATCAAGTGAACCTCACCTACAAGCTGCTAATTAACCGATGGGGATAAGGTTGGGAGGTGAGATGACAGTCGCTGTCATAAACCCCACATAAATCAAAAGGAGAAAAAGGAGTGAACAGTACCCATGTTATAAGCTATACGCCGTGTCAACCATTATAAAAAGAAAAACGGATTTGAAATCTAACTATCAATGAATCAATTAGCCTATTTCAGTCCACTGCTTGGACATAGGCCTTTCCAAAGAGGCGTTATATTTTTAGATCCTTCGCCTTCCGCATCCAGTCTTTTACTAGCCAATGCCTAACATGATATGGAAAAATGTAAGTAATCTGAGAACACTGTTCTGTTCTTACCTGTCCACATAACTACATTCCAGGTAAAACATACAAGATATACAATACGTACCCTTTTTTATTTACGTGCGGGAAATCCTCACGGATACCCCACCCCTCCTGAGCCGGAGGGGGAGGTTATGTCGAACTCGAACCGACTAAACCGCACGCAGTCTCTGGGTCGTAGTGCTAGGCCGAAGGTGAGGTTGTCATGCGACATATCCCTCGCACCCCGGCTGACCCAGGGCCATCCCTCTCGATCTGGCCCTCCTCGGGAGGAGGGACCGCGCGGTCCCCGGTGTGGGGTGGCACGCATCTTCCTACGATGCGCGGCCGCCGTGGCTTGCTTCTGCTAGGGTGTCGGGCGGCTCCACCTGTCACCCTCAGACCCGCGCTCATGGGGGCGGAGGTCGGTCTGCGCCCTCCGAAGCCCGAGCCGCCTACGAACGCGTGCAGCGATGTCAACGAATCTCTCTCGCTCATCGCGCCGCGCCCGCTCTGCTGTCTCCAAGAGCATGACCTGCTCGAAGAAGGAAGCGCTGGCCGCCCACGCATCCGCGTAGCGGACCATCACCACGAGTAGGGTGGAGAGCGTGAGCACTCCCGCCTCGGTGTCTCAAGCGCCGGGCACTCGGTGAGCGTGTGCAGCCCCGAGTCCACGCTCGTGTAGCAGTGATGGCACTCGGACGTTGGCTCTATGCCCCTCAGATGCAGATACCGCCCGAAACTACCGTATCCGGTGATGATCTGCGTCTGACGGTACGAGAGGCTACCGTGTGGCCTCTCTAGCCACTCCCCCATGATAGATCTTACCGCTGCAATCACGGCGTGCCCTGTGCGTGGTTGCCCAAGTCGTCGCTCCTACTCGGCCACCATATCCCATTGGAGCCGGGATTTCTCGGCCCAAACATCCTCGGGCTCGGGATCGAATTCCCCCTCCCGCGCCTCCTTTCGGAACTGAGATACGTACCCGTACTACGTGTTCTAATTACGTAATCAAGACCGCCCACTCGGGGCGAGAAACAAATGACTTTGTTTACTCCTCGAGGCACCCAATGCTTTGGATTAATAGCCAATTACTTAGAGGGTAAAAAGATACAGGGCAATGTTGCCGTCGACTTCGCGTTCGTCGACCTCTGTGATTGTTAATATGTGTTGAGGATTGATAGAAGTGAATCTAGGATTCTAAGATGGTGCAGCCACCTCCTAAAATTCTGTACTTTTTTGCCATATTTTAACTTTGGTTGTTTATTTTATTATAAAGTTTTTTTTATACTTTTCTTCATTCAGACACGGTACGTCAGCGCCTTGGAAGCGGTGGTAAACTTAGGTTAAGAGGAATTGTTTTTAAGTCAATAAGAAACAACCATATTGTTCTAGATTTAATAAAAATCTTTGACTTTGACTTTGAAAGAAGCTAGTAGACAAGCATAGGACAATCGCAGTGTGATGGTACACAAGTTACTCAACAATGGGAAATTAATAAGCCTTAAAATTTACATCTTCAATACGTTGGTATTTTGATATTTAATAGCGGGCGTCCACTTGCAAGCATCTGGCTCGCATCGTTGCTATTTGACCCTCCACAGATCAGGTAAAGCAAGACCTTTTGTGTTGGCTCCTGAAACGATGGTTATTGTTTTTGTGATACTTTAAAGAAACTATTAGGACGTTAGTTTTTTACGAGAGAGGTTGGGAGTACACGTGCAGGTTTTGTAAAGACAAGGCGTGGGAGCGTTTTGGAGAGATTTTTTATGAGGTTGGAGAGAGCGTAGGTTCGGGGCATTCGTTTGGCATCCGGGGAGGAGAGCGGTCGAGCAGAGATCGTGAAGGAGTAGGAACATAGGCGTCACTCGAGTAAGTTACGGTGCTACACTGTCAAGTGAAACACTATTAATAACCTACAGACGTGGTGAGTTACTTTCATACCATTACGATTAGTTATAGGTATTATTGTATTTATATGTTTTCTGAGTAATTTTATTCTTAGCTGAGTGACGTGGCGCTTAGAGTATTTAATTGTGTACATTTAACATTATTCTTATGATCGCGGGATTCGTTGATGAATGTTACGCGGTACCTTTGCCCTCGACGCGTATTAGAATGTCCCACGTAACGAGTCATGGCTTTCAGACCAGGAACTTGGCGATCATATGCTTTGGCGGAGGCCGAAGCTATCCTTGTGTGTGCCTAGGCCGAAGACGCCCCTGAGCCTGTAATCTGCTAGCGAGGCGGCGCTACGCGAGGACGAATGTATGGTGAAAATTGTATGGATGAGTTAGGAGCAACTTATCGCATTGAGACCGTATTCAGCCGTAGTATAAATTCTATTACACCAGTCCTGTAATACCTGGAGGGGCTGAGGTTAAAGTCCCAGATGAGTACAGCATGCAAGAGCTGGCTTAAAGTTCAGATTGACGGAACACTAGTTATTACACGCTGGAGATTGAGGACGTTGAGCCTCTCGGGGGTCTATGTGTTGGAAGTGCGGTATAATGTAAGCCTAACTCAGAAGTACGATCGAATGGATGTGAGTCAAGTAACTGCTATCAACGTATTTAATCGTTTGTTGTACTTCATTTCCACTTCTTTTTATTCGCGGTTAATTCCTTTATCTATTGCAACGACTGAGACCAGTGGGGGAATTATTGTCTCTGGATGAATTCCACAATATCTGTGCGGTTGGCGGAGCACTCATATCTCCCGCCAAAGGGCGGGGCTGGCACTTTTGACTTAATATTCAAATCAAATACGTAAAAACGAAGTTCACTCAGCTTTGATAAGACGACGTACCGTCACAGCAGTGTATAATGCTTTTGACCAAATTCATGCCTCGGAGAGCATGTGAAGCAGTCGCGTTGGTCTCATTTATCATACGGATGTAGTGTGGCGTTCGTTTTAGAGCTGTTCGCTAAAACGAACGCCACACTACATCCGTATGGTAATTTTGGAGTTTTGCGTCAACTTAACCCAAATACAGAACTACGATATCGTTATTGGTTTGTGGAGGTCAATCAATCAATTGACAGTCGCTAGAAACCAATCAAAAATAATAAACGGACTCCGTGCATCAAAATGTAAAGTTTGTATGCAACTGGGAAAAAATCGTCATGATACTGAATTGGGATGATCTGTATGATAGCAACAAAAGGTTGTGCTTTGTACATTCGTGATCTATTGCAGTGCTAATTTTTATTACTTGCAGGCAATCTAGTAGTGTACAGTGGGCAGCAGAAGTCCACGGACAACTAGATTACCAATCTTATTTAACAGAATCAAACATAGATGACGTTACCTTTGTTAACTAAAATAACAAGGACATATTACACACAGTTAAAATAGAAAAAAGAAAGAAATGCATTAAGTCACATTTAGTAATAAATAAACAATGGAATTATTATTTCATTGATAAATTACTTACTTACTAGATGGCGAAACGGCAGAGAAGAAGCAGTAGAAGGCATTACTAGAAAACAAACAGTCTCGTCCAAGAAAATCTTTGGAGGAATGATCCACCCAACCGGTACATGTCACACTTCTACTCGTACCTGTAAGAAATGCCTTTTCTTTTACTTTTAATTCAAAGATGGCGAAGACGTAATCTCGACTGCCAACGGAAATTGATTTTATGCTTTCGTACGCAACATTCTGTGTTAAGGTCGATTTGGGTCAAGCGAAGGGAATGCGGCAGATTGTGATCTTCATAAAATACATTTGTAAGCGAGTGCTGCAGTGAGAAAGTGATTGTGTGTGAGTCTTTTGATTTCCGGGTCTCCGTTTGGTGTTGGAAATTGTCAATACCAAGAGAAGCTATGTATTTCACTACAGGGGGGCTGTTTAGAATAACAATTATGCTCCTGGTTGCGGCGGAACTGAATTTTGAATTTAGACGTAGAAACTAGATAATGAATTAAACAATTTTGACACCTCTGTATTGACAAATCTCTGTGTTATACCCTTTGAAATGTTATCTGTACTGTACAAATAGTTGCGCGTTGATGCTAGTCTATTTGAGCCATTTCTTTTTGTTCCAAACAGCCAATCTATTTTTAATATAAGATACGTCAATAAGTCTTCACCTTGCTTAGGTAGATAAACTGAAGGCAAAGTCCAGGAAAGAAGAAACAAATAAATTCAAATATTTCTTTGCAGAAATATAGTAGGTGTACAAAAGTTATAAATTATGTAAGAAGAAGTATGAAGTCATTGGGCTTACGCCATCTCTTCCTGTGAATGGTGGCCGCGTATGACTAATAATTATAAGGGGCTGGACTGATTTCTACCCAAAAATAAATAGTTCAGGAAGTGGAAGAAATATATTTTATGACAGGAAATCATTATTTCTTACACTCAATTAATTTCAAATATAAGGAAATAACAAAGAAAAATCTTTGGTGTGTGTTCACTATTCATTCATTACGTTATTAAGGTTGTAAGGCTTACATAAACACGTACCTACATATTATAAGTACCCACAAATGTACTTAAATTTGATTTAAAAAAAAGGGTGATATTTAAACGCTTAACTAATAAATACCATTTTTTAAAACAAATATACTGAATGCGCCACAAAATTTGTATACCAAAAAATATAAATTTTGCACACTTTTTATTTCCGAATACAAACTTTTATTCTACGTGCTTAACTTAACTTATAATTCACATGTATGACTAATATTTTTTTATTACCACAAAAATTGTAACCCTAATCTATTAGAATCAAGCAACTAATGAACTTATTATTATAACTGTTTTTATAAATAAAACAAAAAAAAATAACCACGAAGGCTTAATGCGGGAGCTACGTTCCGCTCCGCTCCCGCATTAGCCTTCTAACCTAACCTAACCAAGTCGGATTGCGCAGCTATATGAAATTCCGTTGTAAGATTGTACAATTTAGAGTGCAAGTTAGTATTTTTGATAATTTTGTGTGCAAATCAGTATTTTTGGTGTGTCACGGGATTATTTGTATTGAAGATAGTATTTCAGTGTTGTTAGATATATTTTAGGTGCACACTCAGTTAAAAAAATCATCAACTTTTGATAAGAGTTAATATATTTTTAGTTATGCTTGATATGAGTAGTAAATGGTTTTTTTGAAGTGCAACCATTTAAAAGTTATGCGCATGGTTTATTAATTAGTGTCAAAATTTTGTTAGCATTATTTTATTTAGAGGTGCAAATAAAGATTCCCCTAAAAAAAGTGCAAGAAAAACATTTGGATGGTCTTTGTTCTGTTTATAATTTTTAAGGTCAGGTTTAGGATCAAGAAATAATTACTTTTTTAGGATTCTGTACTACTATGGTATAATAGGAACACTGTTACTATTAATACTCCGCTGTTTGTCTGTCTCTCTGTTTGTCTGTTACCAGACTATTTTTTATGAATTGCAATAGCTAGACAGTTGAAATTTTCACAGAGAGATCTCTGTTGCCGCTATTATAAAAAATAACAAAGATTGAAAAACAAAAACCAACATAATGGTACGGAATCCTTTTTGCGTGAGTCTGGCTCGCACTTGGCCTATTTTTTTATACGTTTTATAATTAAGCACCGTGTAATGCCTAAAAACCGTTCTTTCGACAAACACACACATCGAACCTACTGTCAAATAATTAATAAGTGAAAAGTTATCTGACAAAAGGCAAATCATTGAATATCTCCCCGAACAAAGTAATGTAATTAAACGTCGCCATTGGAGATATTACCGCATAAATAATTAGTAATTGGGCCATATTGCAGATTCAGTGTCCGCATTATGCATTTTACGGAGCGTTCATTATGAGAGTAGATCGATAAATTTGACTGTACTTCCTGGTGTATGTTTTAATTGATTTTAAATCTTTACCTTAATTATTTATTTGATCAGACTATAGTTATTATCACTTACATCATCATGAAGACGTGTTTTCCTGATTATTTCGATGCCAATGTGAGCTCGGAGATCAGGGTCCGCCTTCCTGCTCTCCACTTCGAACGGTCTTGTAAGTTCATGGTAGTGAGCCTATAATGACGCTATAAGTTGCTTAAACAAGCCACCAATGGATATTTTTCATCCAGATATTTTCACATAGAAAGTATCAATAGACCTATATTTGTTTCCTTCTAGACAACACTCAACCTACCTGTAGGCACAAAAATATTTTTTTAGAATAAAAAGGGCACACTTTAAAGCAAGACAATATTATGAGATATAAATGCAATTACTTGACATAAATCAAATTATTCATGTAATTCATTTTTCTTTTCTTACTCTAAAAATGTACACACCTCATGTAATACTCATTGAATAACGTAAACACGATCCAATACCCCATCAAGTCTCCCTGACAAGCCCACAATGACATTTCACGACGCTACTTAATATTCCCGGGCCGAATCGCGAGTCTTTCTTGTTAAAGACTTTCATATTTTAGCATAAATAACTTGATTCATTAACATCTTTGTGATTAACTGTACAAAATTACAACTCGTCACTTGGGATAATTAATTCATATTATACGAAAAGAAAATTAAGGGCTCTTTACATTTTGGATGTTTACCGAAGCTTCGTTGCAATTCACGCCGTTTATTACGATGGTAAGTAATCATAAACCAATGCATTTACGTTTTACTACCGAATAAAATTGTTAAATTTTCACTTTATTTACTTTGTGTGGGTGGTTTTTTTTAAAGCATAACAAGCAAATAAAAGTGATCATAGTGCCTCATCACAGTAACCTCACCTGGGCTCAGATGGCAATAGCTTTCATAAAAAAGGGCAGAAGGTTCGATAGCACGAGCATGGAGCCTTTCATCAGGTGTTTCGTCTGGTAGTCGGCTCTCTAAATGGTATACATGTCGCCGCCAAGGCAGTTAACTAAACGGCGCCATTCAATTAACGGCCTGAATGATATTCAGACGTCTCGTTTATTAAATCATTTAATAACCTAGCTGGCTCATGCTTAGACAAATAACATGCATACATACATGTAACTGAGGTGTATTCACAGAAAATTAGTGATAGGTTTATTGTGATAGCTGCGCAATCCGACTTGGTTAGGCTAGGTTAGAAGGCTAAAGCTTTCGTGGTTATTTTTTTTATAACCATACAGAAATAAGTCATTTTTCTGTTTAATTAAATGCCTAGGCAAGTAGTTAAACGTCATCGATCCAAGCTATTTGCCTAGCCGTTTAATTAAATGGCTGAACACCTTTCAGGCCTGATTGCTGATTATGCTAGTTGGCGGCGACATAAATATATTAGAGAAAATACACGGGATACAGCAATCAGTAATCTCATGATCTTACACAAAATTAGTCAGCCAAGTCAACTTATAATAACACGATACAGTCCAATTATGTATATTCAAATAACTTCAAATTACATTGCTCCATATATACTATAAAGATTAGATACCGAAGTCCTATCAACAGTCAATGGAGTGTGAAATTAATGCTATATTCAATATTTATAGCACTCTCAATTTTTATAGTTCACTAAACGCATTCAATGGGAATTAGATCTGTACCGAACCGTTGAAGTTTGAGCAGACGAGGGGACATTATGGAAAGTGAATTACACCTTTGTAGTAATATTCTGAATACTATTTCTCTTTGAAATAAGAATATTAATTACCGATATCACTAACCCTGATGTCATATAAGTTATTAACTAGTGTGAGAAAGGGCAACAAATCGAAGACGCGAGAACTAAAAAAATGCATCTAAGTATTTCTATCGGCACACAAGCTAGTTTACTATGCTTAATTTAGTTCTAAAAGGTAAAATTATCTTTTGAAGCGGTGAGTCTCCTGGCCGGATCGCCACCGTGGATCCTGGAAGCGAGGACCCTTTCGGCACTGTATCGGTTCCAAAGGGAGGCGCGGGAGCGGGGATTCGATCCCAAACCCGAAGAAATTCAAGCCGAGAAATCCCGGCTCCACAGGGAGCGACGACTTGAGCAACTACGCGCAGGGCACGCCATGATTGCGGTGGTAGAACCCATACTGGGGGAGTGACTAGAGAGGCCACACGGTGGCCTCTCGTACCATCAGACGCAGGTCATTACCGGACACGGTAACTTCGGGCGGTACCTGCATCTGATGGGCATAGAGCCAACGCCCGAGTGCCATTACTGCGATGCGAGCGTGGACTCCGAGCTTAACACTCTCACCGAGTGTCCGGCGTTCGAGACGCCGAGGTGGGAGCTTGTGGCGGCCCTGGGGGTGGGAGTGCTCACGTTTTCACCCTGCTCGCGGCGATGGTCCGCTGCGTGGATGCGTGGGCGACCAGCGCCTTCTTCTGCGAGAAGGTCATGTTCGTGATGGAGACAGCAGAGTGGGCGCAGCGCGATGAGCGAGAGAGACTCGCGGACATCGCTGCCCGCGTTCGTAGGCAGCTCGGGCGTCGGAGGGCGCAGACTGACCTCCACCCCTGTAACGTGATATTTTTCACTGTTGCTTATTGTTTTCTAATATAGATTTCTTTGTTCCAGAGCCACCTAGAGTGTCTCACGGGAACTAGGCATAATTGTTTGACAGTGAAACTTCTAATCTTCGATTAGGTGTGTTCTAGTTCTCACCCACGACCGGTGGATGGCGCTGGGTGTCCCACAGCGTATATTGTATTTGATTATTCCATTTATTTATTGTTTTATTTACAATTTAACAATAATAAATAAATGGGACTTACTTTCTCAGAAATTGTGACATATTCGTGAACAAGTCATAATTATAATAAATGTTTGTCATATTTGGTCTGGTCGTGTCTGTGGCCATCAGCGGCTGATTAGTTTGCTTGTCTATTGGCCGCTAATGAGTCAGGTCGTGACCAGCAGAATTTTGAGGTTTGTTCACGAATAGTCGATGGATTCGGGTATAAATAGGCCTGCGCCGATCCTCAAGCGAACTTCTATATCAATCTTCGTAGCTGTCTCTGAGTAAATAAAATCTGTGTCTATTTCTCGTAATAAAATTGTTTGGTGAAAACTTCGTTCCCAGATATTCTGGTAAGTCGTATTCCTCTGTTTATTTGGACACATTACGGGCCTGTATGTATATTCACGGCTTAAGAGTGGTCTGTTTTATACAGGGTCGCTGGTCTGAGCTCGTGTGCCCCTCTGAATCCACCCTGTCTTACATTTATCTACTGCGTGCTTCGTGGTACATCGGCTGCTGTGAGCTGCATATAGCGGAGAAAGGTCTACTCCGAACATCCCTGAGGCCATCCAGCAATCACCTAAGGCCAGTACACTGCCGCTGTGTGCCTATTACCTGTGTAGCCGTAGCCGTGTAGTACCATTAGTAAAACTTAGTACGCCTAGTAGCCTGTGCTAGATTTCACGTACCTGTTAATGTGTAGCTAGTGCTAAAATTCGTATGCAAATTGTGTGTTCATCTGCCTATTATCTGTGCCTGCTGTGTGTGTTCTTCCTGTCTCACACTTCTGTATTCTTTACCTGTCTGTCTACCTACTTATCACTACGCATCTTCTGTATTCTGTGCCTGTCTGTCTACCTACTTGTCTGTACATATTCTTCTGTCACCTGTATCTACCTACTTCACTACTATATATTTCTCTGTGTGTAACTCTGTGTTCTATTCTATCAAATATATGTGTGTACACCTAAACTACCAGCTGTTTTCATTGGAGCCCTAGCTTCCCTGTGCACGCACCTCTCTAGCTCTGTGGAGAAGGCGCCCTGGGTAAGAGTTCTGCATCAGCCCCTGAGCGAGCCGGTGAGTATCCACCTGACTAGGTCAGTGGTTACAAATTGGCTCCCAACGTAGTGGCAAGACTCTGGTACTACTCTGCGGTAGTCTCAGTCTAGTGTGTGTGCATAGGAGGCTAACTCTGATGAAAACAACCTGGGAATCCGTCTGAGACTTCCCAAGACGTTAATTGGTTGTGTTAGCAGCTGAACACGTAATTAATCTTCTTGTCTTTTTCCAGCTACCTACACCTGGGGTGGGAAAAGACACCCAAATTTCCAAATTTCAAAATTAAAAAACAGCTGTGATTTTGGTAAGATTTTCTGATTTTATTCGGCATACCCACTTTTTTTCTTTTTTTGTTTTTTTTTCTTTTTTCTTTTTTCTCCTCTTTTCTAGCCTGTTTCTAGTCTTTCTTGCAGATGTGCACATATATATTTGGACTGTAATATAATTTTTTTTTCTGTGTAATAAAACCTAATAAGATTTTCTGTGTAACTACAAACTTTATAGAAAGTGTGTAGGTACCTTGCATTTTGAAAATTAACTTGAACTTTGTTCTCATAAATGATAGAAACTTTTAATTCTAGTAGACAGCCTCTATTTGTATTAAATTATAGCAATCAATTTAAAACTTTAGTTAAATATCAAGCACCTTGTTGATATCTACTTATGAACCTCTGTTTTACATCTTGTATTTAAACCTTGTCTGTTTGACCTACATTGCCAGTTGTGTAACTGACTTTGCATTTGAGTCTAGACTTTAACTTTAGTGTATTAATAATAGACACCTGTAACTCTATTATAAATATAAATCATATAATTTAATTTGAAACCATTGTTAGATATCATACACTTTGGTGGAACTTACTTGTTATTTCTGTTTAATACTTTGTGATTGAACCCTGTCTGTGTCATCTACATTGTTACTTATTTAATTGTCGTAATTAAACTTTTACATCATGGCACAGATGCAAAAATATATAAACTATCTGAGAAAAGATGAACTCTCTAACGAGCTGGTTCACATAGGCATTTCAGTGGCACCTGATGCGACGGTGGCTGGCCTTCGGAGTGAGCTGAGGACGGCACACCGACTTGTCCGTCGGGGTAGCATCAAGCTGAAGGCGGTGGTCCCCACTGATGCGGCGGCGGAGCTTTCCATCTGTACGCCTAAGGTCTCGGAACTAAGTGAGGCCCTCCAGTCAGGTGACTTTGTTTCTGATAAGAATTGTCGCATAAGAGTAGCCTTCAGGGCGAACTATCTGCTAACTAGGCTGGCTCGTTGTGGTCTAGATTGTCCTGAACTGGCCGAACTTCGTGATAGGCTTGTGAAGATCGTCGCTGTGGCTGAACCCAGCACTGATTCTGAATCTGACGGGTCAGATGAAGGTGATGATGATTCGGGTCGTGACCGGGTAGAGTACACTTCACCTGCAGTGAGAGAGGACCGTTCGGTACGAGCTAGTTCTAGTAAATCTTGTTCCACGTCTGACAACATAGTGTATAGGGAACGTCCCGTTAACCTATGTTCTTTTAACTTAAAATATGATGGTTCCTCTTGTGTGCGCGTGTTTTTAGAGAGATTAGAAGAGCTTAGATGTGCACGGGAGGTCTCTAAGTCTAAACTCCTTCTGGCTTTCTCTGACCTGTTGGACGGACCAGCTTTATCTTGGTTCCGTACAAATAGATCTAATTTCATCTCATATGAGGACCTTATTAGTGAGCTTAGAGATACATTCGATATTCCTGACTATGATTATCGTCTCAGAAATGAGATTAGACAGCGTAGCCAATCCCGCTCCGAGTCCTTGGTTAGCTACTTATGTACAATGCAGGCTATGTTCTCAAGGTTGTCGTGTAAAATGCCCAGTGAGGAACAGCTGGACATTCTCATGCACAATATTAGACCAGACTACATGAAGGAATTGGCCTTGCATGATGTCAACTCTATTGATGATCTGAGACGTCTAGGTAAGCATCTGGAGCTTGCGCGTACAAGGGCGGACGCTTTCCGTGAGCCTATTCTGGACAAATTTGAGATTTCGTCTGATTTACACCAGCACAAGACCAAAGGCGTGCAAAAGCCCCCTAAGCAGGTGTCTGCAGTCGAGACGCCATCTACCTCCAACGAACGCAAATGCTTCCGGTGTGGCGAAAGCGGGCACGCTGCATACAACTGCACCCAGTCGAGAGAGTTGGTGTGCTTCCGGTGCGGTCTCAAAGGAGTCAAGACACCAGACTGCTCAAAATGTACTGGTAAGTCAAAAAACGCGTAAGCCAGGGCCTTATTGTGAACTCTATACATCACTCTGTATCTGAGTCTATTTCTGATAGGGTCCTGTTTACTAAACGGGATAACGATGTTAGACCGTATCTAGTTGTTAAAGTATTAAATTTAAATGTCTTAGGCCTTCTGGATTCCGGTGCCTCTTGCTCCATACTAGGAAAGGGAGCGCACCGTATCTTCTTGGAACTGGGTTTTGATCTTGAAAGTATCAACCCTGCCTTTCGCATTACAACTGCCGACAGCTCATATGTGCAATGTCTGGGTTGTATTTCTCTACCTATTGAGTATAATTCGGTTATCCGAGTTATCAAATTCTATGTTGTTCCGGGAATCACCACCTCCATGATATTTGGAGTGGATTTTTGGCAGCAATTTAAGCTAGGTGATAAACTAATTTCACAAAATATTAGTCTTGATGGTTTTAGTGACAATAATCCTATCGAGTCTGTGTCTCTTAACAGTGGCCTCGAGGATTACAGCAACCTGACCACTAAACAAAGGGGTGTAATCAACGAGATCATTGAAAAGTTTGACTCTTTGAACACGGATAAGGTGGGTTTAGGTCGGACTACACTTGAACATCATGTCATTGACACTGGTGACAGTAAGCCGATCAAACAGCGTTACTACCCGCTCTCTCCTCTCAAACAGAAAGCCCTGGAAGCCGAGTTGGACCGAATGCTAGAGATGGGAGTAGTGTCCCCGTCTCAGTCCGCATGGAATTCTCCAGTGGTCATGGTGGAGAAGGCGAACGGCGAACTCAGGTTGTGCTTGGACTCTCGCAAGCTCAACTCTGTGTCAAAAAGTGACGCCTATCCCTTACCGTACATTAATCAAATCTTGGACCATCTGAATAATGCTAAATATTTATCCTCTGTAGATCTGAGTGCGGCCTACTGGCAGATTCCGTTCGACTCTCTGCAGTCCGCCGAGAAGACTGCCTTTACAGTTCCCCGTAGGGGGCTGTTTCATTACAATACCATGTGTTTTGGACTCGTTGGAGCTGCCGCCACGATGCAGCGCCTAATGGACCGTCTGTTTGGTCCTGAGTTCGACAATAGGGTATTTGCGTTTCAGGACGACATAGTCTGTGTGTCCAGTACCTTTGAGGAGCATGTAGAGCTCTTACATAGAGTCTATCAGCGACTCAAGGATGCTGGCCTAACTATTAACATGAAAAAGTCTCACTTTTGTCGGAGTGAACTCAAATACCTGGGGTATTATGTGGACAAACACGGCCTTCGGACTGACCCTGGTAAAGTTGAGGTTATTCTCAACTATCCTACACCTACTAACCCAAAGGAGGTTAAGAGGTTTCTGGGAATGGCCGGCTGGTATCGTCGTTTTGTCAATAATTTCTCTAAGATTAGTAAACCTCTGTGTAAACTAACGTCTAAGAATGTTAAGTTCGAATGGACACCTGAAGCGGAACAGTCCTTCAATCTCCTCAAGTCAGCTTTGGTCTCTGCCCCTATATTGAAGATGCCTAATTTTGAGTTGCCTTTCCGTATTCTCAGTGATGCGTCCGCATTTTCAGTTGCTGCTGTGCTGACACAAACTCACGATGGAGTTGAACACCCTATCGCCTACTGCAGCCGTTCTCTCAACAAGAACGAGGTGAACTACAGCACAACTGAGCGGGAACTTCTGGCCGTGATTTTCGCCTTAGAACAATTCAGACAGTACGTCGAGGGCCAGAAGTGTACAGTCGTCACGGATCACTCCTCTTTACTGTGGTTCCATAAGCTGAAAAACCCTACGGGTCGTTTAGCGCGTTGGAGCATGAGGCTAAGTCAATTCGATTTTGACATTGAACATCGGAAGGGTAAAGATCACGTTGTACCTGACGCTCTGTCTCGTATAACGATTGATTCGCTAGATGCTGCCTCCTCTAAAGACCCTTGGTATATCCACACCATGAACAGTGTGCGGAAGAACCCTAGGAAGTTGCCGAATTTTGACATTCGTGACAACCTTTTATATAGATTTTCTAAGAATAAATACTCTCTGACTTCAGATTTCGACTGGAAGTTGGTGGTACCCCAGGAGGATCGCCTGTCCCTGCTCTCTAAGTACCATGATGACACACTTAGTGCTCATGGTGGTGTTTGGAAGACACACAAAAGGTTAGCCCTAAATTATTATTGGCCCAAAATGTACGAGGACGTCAAACAATATGTCGGGAAGTGTGAAGTCTGTAAGCAGTACAAACCCGTAAACACGTCTCGTCCTGGCCTCATGGGTAGCCCGAAGCGGGTGTCGAAGCCTTTCGAAGCTATCTCTGTCGATCTACTTGGTCCCTTTCCTACTTCAAGTAATAGAAACGTGCACCTGATCGTGGTCTCCGACTATTTTAGTAAATACGTCATGTTGTGCCCTATTCGGGTTGCCACAGGCGCTGTGGTCGCGAGATTCATAGAGAAGAGTGTATTTCTTGTTCATGGAGTATGTAAAACTATTTACATGGATAATGGTCCTCAGTTCGTAAGTAAGCCTTTTAAGGATCTACTAACTAAATATAATGTACCCAATATATACTATAACCCTAGGTATCATGCCCAGACTAATCAGGCGGAAAGAGCTATTCGCAATGTTGTCCAAGCGATCTCGTGCTATGTGAAGTCACAACACAAAGCATGGGACTCGTTCTTGGTTGAAGTACAGTGCGCTCTGAACACTGCGGTTAGCGAAGCAACTCGCTTCACCCCATACTTTCTGGTGCATGGTAGGGAGTTCATTGGAGATGGAGTTCTATACAGGCAGTCAGACATTGCGTGCCACCCGGCTTCTGTCGCTGTGGACGATCCATCAGCCTTTGGTGTCAAACTGAGAGAAATACAACGCATCTACGACCAGGTGAGGAAACATTTGAACGTTGCCCACCAGCGTAATGAAAAGTATTACAACCTCAGAAAAAGGCATGTGGAGCTGAAAGTAGGACAAATCGTGTACAAACGCACGTTCTACCTGTCAAACAAAGCAAAGAACTTCACTTCCAAGTTAGCCCCTAAGTTCCTTAAATGTGTGGTAACCGCCAAGCAATCCCCTCTGGTATATCGGCTGTCAGATTTAGACGGTAAGGATCTTGGTGAGTACCATATCAAAGACATCCTGAAGTATAAGGAGGAGCCGTCTCCAGTACCTAATGTCAGCGATGTTGCCACTACATAGCACTGTTTATCTAGTCTATAAAACCAGCGCTATGTTATGCTTAATCTGTATAATATCTGTTTTCTCTCTGAGTATCTACGTGACTATAATTTGTCACATTGTAGGTTCCACCATACACCGTACCGAGTGTTTCTCTCTCATTTCGCCTCTCAATTCTCCACAGCTCCTTGTAGTTGTTGGTAGTGTTGGTGTATCTGCAGCGAATAAAGGGAACATTCATTTTCTTTGTAGGACATTTGACTCTAGCTATGTAACCTAACCATTGCGCAAGTCAGTGTATAATTAGGTGTGTGGGAGGAATGTTCTTTAGTTTTGTAATTATAGTTGTCAGTTTGTGTTTGAAATACCCAGCTGTTTATCTATATCTATTGTAAGCATTTTCTGTTTTCTTTGTTGTGTATTTCCAGCGTATCGTGTCCGCAGGAAATACTATTAAGGGGGGGGGTGGTGTAACGTGATATTTTTCACTGTTGCTTATTGTTTTCTAATATAGATTTCTTTGTTCCAGAGCCACCTAGAGTGTCTCACGGGAACTAGGCATAATTGTTTGACAGTGAAACTTCTAATCTTCGATTAGGTGTGTTCTAGTTCTCACCCACGACCGGTGGATGGCGCTGGGTGTCCCACAGCGTATATTGTATTTGATTATTCCATTTATTTATTGTTTTATTTACAATTTAACAATAATAAATAAATGGGACTTACTTTCTCAGAAATTGTGACATATTCGTGAACAAGTCATAATTATAATAAATGTTTGTCATATTTGGTCTGGTCGTGTCTGTGGCCATCAGCGGCTGATTAGTTTGCTTGTCTATTGGCCGCTAATGAGTCAGGTCGTGACCAGCAGAATTTTGAGGTTTGTTCACGAATAGTCGATGGATTCGGGTATAAATAGGCCTGCGCCGATCCTCAAGCGAACTTCTATATCAATCTTCGTAGCTGTCTCTGAGTAAATAAAATCTGTGTCTATTTCTCGTAATAAAATTGTTTGGTGAAAACTTCGTTCCCAGATATTCTGGTAAGTCGTATTCCTCTGTTTATTTGGACACATTACGGGCCTGTATGTATATTCACGGCTTAAGAGTGGTCTGTTTTATACAGGGTCGCTGGTCTGAGCTCGTGTGCCCCTCTGAATCCACCCTGTCTTACATTTATCTACTGCGTGCTTCGTGGTACATCGGCTGCTGTGAGCTGCATATAGCGGAGAAAGGTCTACTCCGAACATCCCTGAGGCCATCCAGCAATCACCTAAGGCCAGTACACTGCCGCTGTGTG
Organism: Eilema caniola; assembly: GCA_949126895.1. Lineage (NCBI taxonomy): Eukaryota > Metazoa > Arthropoda > Insecta > Lepidoptera > Erebidae > Eilema > Eilema caniola. The sequence goes on along the minus strand of OX421479.1, from coordinate 22,645,352 downwards.
CCTATTACCTGTGTAGCCGTAGCCGTGTAGTACCATTAGTAAAACTTAGTACGCCTAGTAGCCTGTGCTAGATTTCACGTACCTGTTAATGTGTAGCTAGTGCTAAAATTCGTATGCAAATTGTGTGTTCATCTGCCTATTATCTGTGCCTGCTGTGTGTGTTCTTCCTGTCTCACACTTCTGTATTCTTTACCTGTCTGTCTACCTACTTATCACTACGCATCTTCTGTATTCTGTGCCTGTCTGTCTACCTACTTGTCTGTACATATTCTTCTGTCACCTGTATCTACCTACTTCACTACTATATATTTCTCTGTGTGTAACTCTGTGTTCTATTCTATCAAATATATGTGTGTACACCTAAACTACCAGCTGTTTTCATTGGAGCCCTAGCTTCCCTGTGCACGCACCTCTCTAGCTCTGTGGAGAAGGCGCCCTGGGTAAGAGTTCTGCATCAGCCCCTGAGCGAGCCGGTGAGTATCCACCTGACTAGGTCAGTGGTTACACCCCCCATGAGCGCGGGCCTGAGGCTGAGGGGTGGAGCCGCTTGTCACCCTAGCAGAAACAGGCCATGGCGGTCCCGGTATGGCCTGTTTCGCGGGCCGATGCGCGCCCCCCCCCCATACCGGGAGCGAGTCTGGGACCGCGTGGTCCCGAGGAGGGCCAGACCGAGAGGAATGGCCCTGGGGCAGCCGGGGTGCGAGGAATATCTTGCGAGACCACCTCACCTCCGGCCTAGCACAACGACCCACAGACGGCGTGCGGTTTAATCGTTTCGAGTCCGACATGACCTCCCCCTCCGGCTCCATGGGGATTACCCGCACGTAAAAAAAAAGGTTCTGTATAAAATGTCGTAGAATATTCATATATTTGTATACCTCTACCACACCTCTACTGATGTAACTTTATATGCAACTTTCAGCAGCCATCTTCGCGGTGATCTTCAGTGACTTCGGTGACAAACAGCGATCATGGCTGCCGAAAGGTAACCGAAACGTCAGTCTAAAAGTAAATAGTAACAAATAAATCGCGATGGAATCCGTAAAAAAGTGGTTTTATTTCAATGAGTGATATTCGCGTAAACTTTAGAAAATATCATTAAAAATAATCGTACAGAGATGATCGCAATTGCTAAACGTAGAGTTGTAAGATGCTGGCAGTCATTTTATTCTATATGTGCTTCTTTATAAAAATCTAATATCTACAAAATCCTATATTCACAAAGTTTGTACATATTTCGATCCGTAATCCACAACAAGTACGGTGAGCTAATGAAGTGAAAAATAAACGTACACGAATTCACAACCCAGCTTTTCAAAATAAAAACTAAATCACCATTGTTCGAATTCAAATCAAACTCAAGCGTTCTTCAAAGTGATGAAAACTAGAACAAATATATCTCTTCAAACACCTGGTTAGCAAAACTTAACCCGATTTAAGCCTGCACCGATTGAATTTTAGTTTGCTTTCCACGGAAATTGAATAATTTCACCCTGCCAACTCAGTTTCCCCCTCTCGTACCCCCAGCTCACCCCCGAGACTTAGTGACCACTAATTTGATTCTATTCCCGGCGACCTGGAGTCTTGATGTATCCGTTTTTTATTGGAAACTTATTCAATGTATTAGTTAACTTACATTTTTAATTTAAAAGATCAACTAAGGGTTTATATTTTATGGTTTTCAGAGATTGATTTCAATTTTAGTTGAAAAAAATTTTGTTCGGAATCAATATTGTTTTGTTATTAAGGTATAAGTGAGGATGTCTGGGCCCGAAAATCTTGCTGGAACACCAAATAAACCCAAAAATTATAACAGTCTATTTGAGATTATGTAATAGAAACATAACTAGATAATCGGTAAGTTCATACATAAATGTATTAGTAGTATTTTTAAGCAGTATTTTTAGACAGTATTCCTTAGAGTGTAACCATACTATAAAAATACTGCCGAGTAACTTATTTGCTTTCACATTAAAATGTAACTTTAAATATTAAAATCAAAATAAGGCTCTCAACAGAATAACCATTTAGACAAAGTTTCGACACAATATAGCCTGCCCAATTCCACAGTAAAGGGCTGTACTCAAAATCTAAATAAACTCCAAATTATTCGGTAAAAATTCAATTACCATTTTTTTCCTTCGGTCCGCAGCGGTGCCCTAAGGGTATATTAGAGTGTCATGAATATTCAATATATTTTCCGCTCTTTCAAAGGGATTTTTATACTATATTGCTTTTTATGTACCGTGGCTTAATGATGTTTAATAATTTTGAACTTGTTGAAGTAATTTTTGGTGGAGAGCTCCATTTGGTAGGTGCTGGCATGATATTACTTTAGGTAGGTACAAGTACAAAAGATCAATGAACTGTCTTTGTTAAAATCGCCCTCTATTTCGTAATTTTTTGTCTCGCCAGCTGAAACCTGACACGTTTGATGGAGAAAAATAAGAACATTTTTCGGTCACAATGGCACATAAATATCTGGGAAAAATACTTAGCGTGTATAGTTTTTTTTTTGTACTGGATAACGCAGTCATTTTTGTATGATATAAATAACAATTCTACTAACAATCTAGTAAATTATACATAGCTCTTTCGTCGTAGCGCAGTGGTCTCCTAAAAAGTCTCCTCTTCAATCCAAACTACCTAAAGGGGGGATTCGCCACAATCGCGGCCGTCAGACCGATCATGGACGAGTGGCTGGAGAGGACACATGGTGCTCTCTCCTACCGGTTGTCAAAAATACTTACTTACCGGGCACGGTAGCTTCAGTAAGTATCAGTGGCGAAGACACCGGGAAACCACGGCCGAGTATCAGCACTGCGAGAACCGCAGCGATGATACAGCGCTCCACACCCTGGTGGAGTGCACGGCGTGGGCGAAACAACGCCAGGTCCTCGTGGTGGGTCTGGACATGGACACTCTCTCGCTCGAGACAGATCTCCAGAGGTCGTCTCCAAAGAATACGGCTAGACTACGGCCTCCATGACCGAGAGCCTGAGGACGGTGAGTGGGCTCTCATGATGGGCATGCATGGCACCCGAAACCTCCCCATCCCTCCTCCATAGACGCGGGATAACACACGAATCACCCCCTAGGCGAGGCCGCAGCCGTAGGTCTGTTGGTAGTCCTGGGACATCCTTCCGAGGCCTTATCCGGGGCTCCCAACCATAGGCTGTTCGGCGGTACGCGAGGGTTTTTTAATCGGTAGGAGTCCGGCATAGCATCCATGAAGGAATTCCCTCAAGGTAAAAAGACAAAAAATATATTGCTTATCTAACGTATATAATTCATTTTAGCATACGGGTAAACCAAATATAGATACACTTTTTAGTACAGAAACAGTCATGCAATAATATATAGATTCATGCTTACAAATATTTACACTGAACGGGAATTATAAACACGATTTCACAATTAGCAGTTGAATACTCTACCGCTACGTTACAGCGGTTATCAATATAAAGTGTATACTTATTTAAAAATGTATTTTAATAAGACCTTTTTTCTTTCTCTTACAGTTTGCAACTGCATATCACCAAGCGGATACCAAAGTTGTTTCCCAGTTCGCAGTTTGTAATATACTTTTGTACACTATCTTGAAGAAAATACATGCTGGGAACCTCATCACAATCTAAGCCGAGTGCCCTGTAAAAAAAGTTTTCCGAGATCACTTGGCTGTTCTTAAATGTATCACGTGGTGATAGCAAGTGTTATAGTAATATAAGTAACTAGTAGATGCCCGTCGTTCTGCCCGCATGGATGACGGTTACCGCGACTTTTGGTTATATCTCCAGAGTTAAGCTATTCTTGCCGTGGAGCTTGGATAGCGTTGTGTGAAATTGTATGGCATATTTATTTATTTATTATTAAATAAAATAGTTTCGAATCAAATTGTTCTAATATAAATTACGTGAGTAACAAATGTCTAACAACGCTGAGTCCTGGTAGGAGGGGAAGACCCAATAAGTGCTGACTTGACGTCGTAGAAGGTGATATGTGTCGCAATAGTCTCACTACCACGGATCTCCAAAACCCTGCGAAGTGGAGAAGTCGACGCCAAATGCGATCCCTAGACTTTAGAGTAGGAGGTAGGACATAGGGGACATGAATCCAAGTGCGCCATGAACTGCACGGGGGCCTCGTATGTGATCAGAACTAAAATACCATAACCAAATATTTTTTTTAAATCTTCAATGAAAGAAAGAAAGATTGATTTTAATTGCGGATAAAACACATGCACATATGTCATTAAAGGAAAATCGAAATAAGTATATACAAAATATAATAATAGCAATATCACCCGTAATGCATAATATTCAACGCTAATCAAAATATCGGTGGACCTGCAGCTACTCAGGCGGCGACCATGTCCGAACTCCAAAACAGTATGGAGTTTTGCGGCAAAGATATTTTCAATAGGGTTTCAATATTATGTACAGTCGACAAAGAATATAAGTATATACCTCTTCATACAACTTTTAAATGAAAAGGTGTACACTTATATCCTTTGTTGACTGTACCTACATGTACAAATTCTACAGTAGTGTAGAAGAATCTTTCTAAATCACTGTTCAAAGTTATTTGTGTTTGCTATAAACAACTCGAGTGTAAGCAGAGCTCACGAGTGCGAATCTATTGTGTTCACCCGCCGTATTCATGGTACGGGGAATTGCATTATAAAATTTAGTAGTATAATTTCTAGCTGTATGTTATATGAGCTTATATTCAAGTTGTCTTGTCAGTACGGGTTAAATCTTAAAATGATGATGTGAAACCTTGTAAATATGTGAAATTTGTAAATATATGAAACTTGTGAAAATGTGATATTTATAAATAAATCATATTTTATATCATATATATATATATCATATGGCAAATTAATAGCGTGGAAAAAAATAAAGACTGTGCAGTTTTGTCACTATAAAGTGTCACGCATGGATTTCATGTTGATATACATAGTTGCAAGCATTTCTGGCAGATGTAAAGCGCTGACCATTAGGTATACGATGTGTTTATGTGCTGCCTTAATGCCTTATTTGTCACAACCACATTTATAACGTACAGAGTTCTATTTCTGTCCTTTATCCAGTTTTTATCGATAAAATTTCTAAAAGAAAAAGCGTCTTGAAAGACTACACGACGACTTTTCTTTTAGAAATTTTACATATTTTTTTCACAGCAGTATTTTACATAATTTGACCTTTTCTTTGTAAATAAGCCAGTTACCAACTTTGAAAGTAAACATAATAACTTTAAATTATTTCCTCAATACTGCCAATAGCAAGCCTTCAAAAAACTTGACGAAAAATTTCGAGAAACATTAAATGTTACTTAATTAACTTTTATATTTAAAAGAACTCTGTTATTTATCACGAAAGGCTATTAATAAATTAATAAATTCAAAGAACAAGAGTTTCGTAGAAAAATGTTAATTATTTAATTAAGGAGCTGGTCAAAGATATTTGAGTTGAAGGGGGAAAATTGTAACACTGCTTTGTATGTTGGATTCGTGAGTTAACATTTTTGGGCAAAAAAATGTAACATAATGACAAGTATATCTATGCCGATATTTTGTTACAAGAACTAATATAGAGAATATAGGGTGTATCTGAGGTCCCACCTCGCAAGCCGGTGGACCTGCTGATTGATAGACGAGAGTCTGACTAGCTCTTCGAGGTTGGAGGGTCGGACGGGAGATGTTCCCGGAACCAAATCCGCCAAATAAAAATATACATAGAGTGGGTTTTTTTAGACAGCCTCCGTGGCGTATGGCGTGGAGATGTTTGTATGCATGAATATGGATATTTGCATTGGTCTGGTCTGCCTCGGAGAGCACGTTAAGCCGTCGGTCCCAGTTGCCAAACAATCATCTATGGTGGTCATTACGGGTAGTTGGAGCCCTCAAAAGTCCAACAACAGGTCTAACTGCAATGCTTAGATATCACCTTTGTTTTGTGGAGGTCAGGTGGCAGTCGCTTCATCGAAAATGTCAAAGTTTAGCCAAACCCGCAGTTGGACTGGTAAAAAAATTGATAACTTCGGATGCGATTGGGATTAATATAATGTGGCTTTTTTATTTTGTTACCATTTATTGTGTAGTTGTGCATTTGTATTATATTAATATTATTATTTCTTTTTGTGGGATAGCTGATTGACATCCTTGAGTCACAAAGGCACCAGTTTGGCATATGCTGAACCAGGCTCTCTTCAGCATGCCTGCGAGACACCTACATGCCTGTCTATGAATACTGATGGTTCGGGCTTATTTATTGCTAGACCAACCATCAGCAGTTCATATCAACGAAACTTTATGTTTTGTTGTGTGTTTTTTCTTCTCTTTCTGTATCTCGTAGGTTTATGTTTGAATAAATATTGTATTATTTTCTATTTCTAATTAATAAGATACATAGATAACGTGGTACTGGAGTAAGGAAGTACTTGGTAAGTGATGTATATTATCATCATCATGCTCAAAGTGATCACTCATTTTTGTCACTGTGGAGCTTTTTTTGATGGGTACCCGAAGTAACTATCGTCCGAACACCCAACCTCTTAAGGCAAACTTGCGTCAGAGGTTTCATAAATATCTCTCCCATAAAATTGCTGGTTCACTTTCATTTTGCCATCCCTATGAAATGACGAAACAATTATAGCACACAACACTATTAACTGAAGAGCTAGTAGTGTAGCCATATTGAATTAAACCCGTAAGGCGGGAAAGCCTCACGAAGCGTTTGCTCCAGCTAATAATTTGTTATTGAATCGCTGGCTGGTGCCCAACTGGCGTAGTAGGCCGATAACAACATACAACTCACTTAGGGGGGCCACATATGATATGGTATCAGCGTTTGCACGTAAATTGCTAAGAAAATTGCTGCGTAAATATACGGCAATAAAGCATTATTTACTGTGTGCGTAGCAATTACTGTTTTCAGTGTTGCTGCCCTGCTTACGTACTCTAGTTGTCACTTGCTGTGCTTTACGGGTCCCGTTGAGCCAAAATAAATAATTAATGAAATAACGCAAAGAGTCTCACGAAGAGTGGTGACCCCATTGCAGACACCAACAATGTCGCAATGGTGGCTCTCAGCATTAGGCCCCAATAGGGTAGTACCCTGAGTCAACGGATCATCACCAATACTGCTTAATGTCGTAGTTTATTTTCAACAAATATGCATAGTAAACTAAGATGTTGCCTCCCGAGGAGGGCCAGACCGAAAGGTATAGCCCGGGGTCAGCCGCGGTGTGAGGGATATGTCGCGACACAACCTCACCTTCGGCCTAGCACAACGAACTACAGACGGCGTGCGGTTTAGTCGGTTCGAGTGCGACATAACCTCCGGCACCGGAGGGAGGGGTATCCGTGGGGATTTCCCGCACGTAAAAAAAACTAAGATGTTGCCTTACTGAACTAAAATATTGACTTTTCGTTTTTTTTTTAAATATCTCCCAACTACGAGCGGTCGTTCGTCAAGCAGCAGGTGTACCGGATTGTAGGTGCAGTTGATAGATAGTGTTAACGAGGGTTCTTGAATGAGTAGGCACGATGTATGGTTGAATTATATATTATTGGTTACAAATGGTTCAGCGCGCGGGTTGTTAATCCCAGTCGCATGCGAAGCTCTCACCTTGGAGTCTGGGGTCCACTTTTATCAGTCCAACTGTGGATTTGATTAAACTTTGACATTTTCCGTGAAACGACTGCCATCTGACCTCCACGGGTGGAGCCGCCCGGCACCCTAGCAGAAGCAGGCCACGGCGGCGGCGCGCATCGTAAGACGATGCGCGTCCCCCCACACCGGGGTTGAGTCGGGTACCGCGTGGTCCCCACCTCCCGAGGAGGGCCAGACCGAGAGGGATGGCCCTGGGTCAGCCGGGGTGCGAGGGATATGTCGCATGACAACCTCACCGTCGGCCTAGCACTACGAACCAGAGACGGCGTGCGGTTTAGTCGGTTCGAGTCCGACATAACCTACCCCTCCGGCTCCGGAGGGGTGGGCATCCGTGGGGATTTCCCGCACGTAAAAAAAAAGCCATCTGACCTCCACAATCCAAAGGCGACATCGAAGTATTGCAGTTAGATCAGTTGTTGGACTTTTGAGGGCTTCAACTACCCGTAACGACTGCCATAGATGTTTGTATGGCAACCGGGACCGACGGGTTAACGTGCTCTCCGAGGCACGACGATACCAATGCAAATACCCATATTCATGCATACAAATATTTGTACTGAACGGGGATCGAACCCGTGCCTCCTGCGCAGCGGCTGCGATCACTACCGCTACGCCAAAGTGCACTCTCCAATCCCTTAATGTAGGATTGCTAAAAACCTTCACTATGAAGATTTGATCGATGCACTACACAAATGTTAGCCAAACCAACAAGCATTGGCCGAGCATGTTTACCACCAACATTCACTGCAGTTCAGTGACTGTTAAACGTTGCTTATTCAATCGTAACAAGGGGATTTGACCAGCTTTGGTTAGCGGTGTTACCGGGCCAGGCCTAGCCACAAAGTCCAGCATATGTCTATAGTTTAATTAATTTTACCGTTCAAATACAATTTCGATAGGTCGGTAATCCGATAACAGAGATCTAGCGATAAATTGCTGTTCCAATTAAAGCAGCCCAGTTTGGGTAAGCTGGCAGACGGGCGGCTGTGAGGCGGCACGAATTATACTTACTTATACAAAGTAACTGTGTATTTTTTTATAGGATACGTCATGACTTCAGTCACCATTACAGACACAAACAATGTTACAACGGTAGTTTTCAGCTTGATGGTCTCATCAGATGCTTTTTTAGGCCCGGCTTAAAGGACACGGGACTGTCTCATGAAGAAAAGAATTCCAAGAATTTTCTATTTTGTAAGTGTACCAGCAGAGATAGAGTAGAGTAGACAAGAGAGCCTATCTTTATGGATGTCCTCGCTGGGTCAAGCTGGTGCAGTCATGAACGGCAAGCCGAATCCTAGTTGAAAAGCAGAATCTCGTTGGCTCTCGTAACAGTACGTTTCTCAAAATTGAAAACCTAGCAAGCTAAAAAGTTGGGTTTCAATCATCGGTCACGCTGACTAAGAAAAACCCATCAATAGACCAATAGGTAAGCGGAGACATCTTTTCGAGGTGAAATAGACTTTAAGACAACAACAAAGATCACATTTTACATTCCTTTAATTGAAACCGCCTCATTCGATCCGCCCGTCTGCCGAAAGTCCCAGCGGAGAAAATTTTCATATCCCGCCACCATATGTATGTACAGTCAGAAAATAAATTAACGTTCTTACAGCGGCGACACCGTCACGTGTTCTCGGCCAATACACCCTGTATAATATGATTTACTGTTTCATTTTCATACACATTTTTTGTTGCTATCCTCGTATTAAAATGCTCACGGTTTGTTGTGTTTTCAACAAACTCGGAGCAAACTGTGCAAAATTTTGATTGCAGTTCTCGACTTTGTTTTGCGAGCGGGTATAATGTTTTGGAAAATTTAATTTTAGTATGTCTGTTTACCTTATCTTTATTGAAGTAAAAAGAAAGACACAGGTGCTTTTTGTATAAAGATACTGAGTTGTTAGACTGATACATTATCTTTATTTAGCTAATGTAGCTAAACTACTGATCTTGATGATCTATGGCCTATGAATATTACCATATTTTGTTACCTTAAGGAAAAAAGAGCACGGAAGTGAATAAACAGAAGAAAGAGAGAGAAGCGTTTAGGAGGCAAGTCAGGTAGCTGTTGGGGCTGGACGTTATTTCATAAAATTGATTATTACTAAGAATGAAATTGCTTACTTGCATACCGTAATGTGCAAAAAAAACTATTTTACAGCCAGTCAGGCATTACGTGTAGCATAGTAGTAAGTTTGCCGTACTTTCGTAAGACATAACTCTGTTGTCCCAAAATAACCCTAGAAAATAGGTAATTATTGTATCAATAGGGCAAATCTGGGACCGCAGTCCTGTCCCTTATTACTCCTGAGATGATAGAGAGCCATAATAATTCAGACAAAATAAACGAAATAAAATGGTAAGCTTGCATAAATTCCTATAGAGCTGGAAATTGGTGGGCGGTTTTAAATACACCATAATGAAAGAAACATCAAAAGTCCCCATCGATTGGATATAAAAAAATCACTTGTTCCAATAGAATGATTCATCAATGCAGAGGCTAAACAGCTGGTCCTGTAAACTTGATATTTGGACAATAGATGCTTTTCATCCTGCTATGCTTTGCATCTAACAAGAAGGGATTTTCGAAAATGTTGTTGCTATGAACGCTTGTATAGAACTTCATTCCCGCTTATGTCTTATTTCAGACCCTTAGTAACGTAATTTCCAGAAATCCTTTCTTAGAGGACGTTAGCAAGAGGAAAGTATCTACTACTATTTCAAGTTTACAGGACCAGTGGCTTAGACTCTGCATTAATGAATCATTCTATGGGGACAAGTGATTTGTTTATGATAGATATCATTTCTTCCTATTTTGAAATCACGATAGCTCTAAAATTGTGATCCATACAAAAAAAAACAGTTTGGTACACGGTTATCTACAACTTTGTTTTACCAACTTTTGCGATAAGTGTTGCTGACAGCCTCCGTGGCGTAGCGGTTCGATCCCCGCTCTGTGCAAATATTTGTATGCATGAATATGGGTATGCATTAGTCTGGTCGTGCCTCGGAGAGCATGTTAAGCCGTTGGTCTCGGTTGTCATACAAACATCCATGGCAGTCGTTACGGTTAGTGGTAGCCCGTAATGGTAACTGGTCTAGCTGCAATACTTCGATATCGCCTTTGTGTTGTGGAAGTCAGATGGCAGTCGCTTCACGGAAAATATCGAAGTTTAGCCAAATCCGCAGTTAGACTGGTAAAAAGCGGACCCCAGACTCCAAGTTGAAAAGCTTCGGATGCAACTGGGATTAACGCTAGGATGAAGAAGTTGCTGCTTACGAGAAAAATGCAAGAGTCCAATATTTTTGAACTTTGACCTTGAATAAAAATACGCAGTATCGATGATGAGTGATGACATATGATATTTCTTTTATTATGGTGTATTTATGAATTTCATGCAAGCTCAAATGTTTATTTTGTCTGGATATTAATCACCATATAATTTTTATTGCAATATTTTTTTTTATGTAAAGGATCAGAATCAATTAAAAGTGACCTACATACTTACCCAAGATAATATCGAAGCGGTACTAAGTATGGGCGGGGCTGGGGAGCTCGGAGCGCCGCACCAGCACCGTAGACTACAAATACTGTTGTATTCCGTTGTAACAAGTTCCGCTTCACCAATACAAAACTAAGAACATATTTGATGCAAGAAAGGGATTAACAAAGGGAAAAACAGGAGGTTGGACACCACGTTATTTCCGTCCAAATGAGCAGTCCGACTGAGAAAGTACCTGTGCGCTACAGAACACTGCGGCCATAATAACCTTGTGCTGTATTTCCGGCGGTGAGTGGGGTAGCCAGAGCTCTCTGGAGAGTTTTTGTGCTGTCAGTAGAAAGACCAAAGGCTACTCTTGCTTTGTCTTCTAGACTGATGGCACAGAAACTATCTGTATTTACGGGGTCGGCAGCACGAATCTGACTCCCCTGGTGTTGCACACGTCCATAGGCTACGGTAACCACTTTCTTGTGGAGCGTGTCCTTGTCCTCAGGTGTATAAAAAGAAAAAAAAGAAAAAAAAAGAAAAAGTTGTAAAGGAATTTTAAACTGATAGAAATATGCTTTTGGTGTTATAAGCGTTCATAGGCTACGGTGACACCTAATTATCAGGTAGAGGCTGTATTGTGAAATTGAAAATACGAAACTAATAAAAGGTTTTATGAAAAAACTTGGAGTTTTAGTAAGTTTCTACTTAAGTTTACGCAAATGTTACACATTGAAATATAACAATTTTTTGCCGGATTACAAATTCTATCGTGTTTTGCTGTCCGTCCGGTACCTAAATCACCACCGAAATGTCGAAATGGGCGTAAATAATGAAATATCAACAAAATCCGCTCAAATAGGTTGGTTTCAATGTCTGTTTATTGATTAAGAACACCGGAAACCACAGACATGAGTCATGATATTATTATTGAAATAAAATTATTTTCAAAATATTATATTGCGACTTATTTTATTATTTTCACTGTTCAAGTTTCAGTTGCTATTCAACAACCATAAACGCGGGTGTTGCGCATGGCCATGGTAGTTAAAATATTTTTTGGCTTTACTCCAAAAACACATAGGTAATGTAACGTTGAAGATTTTTTTATAAATCGAATTAATATAATTTCTCTAAAATAGTCGATATTTTAGTAATTTTCGATACTATATTACTATTTTGTCTATGGTTGTGCGAGTGAGATTATACATCACCAATCAAACTGTCAAATTCTGACGTTCATATCGGACCTTTTCTTGCCAACCTCCGTCAGGGAAGGTCGCTTTTGACCCTGGCGGCCAACTGCTGTCGGCACCGGGTAAGTTTTGACATCAGAATTTCCTACTTCTTTTTATAGGTGAGGATTCCTCGGTGACTTATTTCCTGCTAAGCATGGCCTAATCATATTTTTATATCTGCTATTTCAGCCTTATATTTAGTGCAACGAGACCGATGACCTCTACGGTCAGAGGTCACGTCACCAGCTTGCACTGCTAAATAATTCCTTTTTAATTATAACTTCTAGCTTTGCTGTTCTGCCCCTGGGGAGATTATCTTCACCTGCTATTATTTAGCGGGCCACTGGACCTAGTTTCTTTGTGACATACTGACCCGCACTCTTTCTTTTTCCAGGGCTTTCGCCCTGGGCTTCACGCCATCATTCGGTAATGATGCGCACCAGTAAGACCCGGGCACGCCAGCAACATCAGCAGCCAGGAGTCAACAAGCTAAGTGCTTTTACCATCTCAGCTCTACGGATCAAAACAACGCCTCGGTAGTATATTTATTGCGAATCCTCCCCTGAGATTCATAACTTACTACATACCTTAAATTATAAATTTATGTAACGCCTTCTTATTATAATTGTCATCTTGTAGCCAGAACTTTTATTTATCTTTGCTTATACCCCTAGCCGGTATAGACTTTACATTCGTTTTTACATTTATTAATTACCCTTTGTTTAGTACTATCATAGCCATTTGATAGCACTCAATTAACTTCACATGAATCCCTAGTATCAAACTTTATTTTCGTTACATTGGCGCCCAACGTGTGACACTACTAGTTTAGCTACTTCAAGTTTTATCATACAATCATTTATTAGTTTCACATTGCCAATTTCACTATGCACCCGCTACCAATACAAATACAATTTCCATCAAGAACTTTGAAAACTAAGTTCGGACAGAGTTTTCTGAAAGTCCTATAAGTCACTGCGAGTAAAGCTAGTTTGTAAACTTATATCTTGGAATTTTCGCACAAAATCTCCAAGTAGGGAGGTACTAGTTTTGTTTTGAACTGAGTGGACAGGTAAAACTCCGTTACTTTTTGTACTATTAGATAGAAAACCTACACACATATAAGGCTTAGTTAGAATTTACTTCATTTCCAGAAAATCGATTAAGTTCAATGTAACAAAAATCATTTTGAGATGTACAGGTTTTAGTCCTTCGGACCGGATCATTCTGTTGGGAATATTAGATTGATCTTTGCTTGTACGCATTATATTATGATGTCTTGAATAAGAGAACACGGACGAATGTTTATTAAAATATAAACACACTGGCAGAATTAGCGAAACAGAAAAAAGGAGAGTATAAAATAGTTAGCTTCATACATACAAACATTTAATCACGCCTTTATCCCCGGAGGGTTAGGCAAAGGAGAATTAACACCCATATTTCACCAATCTGTTTTCGGTCCCACGTAATAGGGGTGAGCCCATTGCTGTATTCCGGGCACTATTGTTAACTCGAGCCATGCACCTGAGGCTGAGTCTGGGCTGTACATATCTGTCTGATATTAATCAGCCCTATCCCTTAGTCGCCTTGTACGACACCACATGGGAAGAGAAGGGGTGGCCCAAATTCTACTCTGCCGGGAACCACGCGAATTTAAACATAAAACTAAAGTTAAATTAACATGTTTTGACATTAATATGTAACACCATGCTTAAAGTTTAATAAAAAAAAATACTTAACTAAACAAAATGCATTTTTCTTAGATTTAACATGCAGCATCCCCAGACGGATGGAAATCTTTATCAGGTCACGAGGGGGAACCACTCGTTATTAAACATTTATTTAATTAATCTTAAACCGTCATATCTAGTAGGAAGGTCATTTATGCCTTTGCGATAGAACTCTGGTGATCTAGATTCGACAAACTGTGTGAAAGCATTTTGTACTGCCTCCTGAGAAGAAAACTTTTTATCACATAGAAAATTGTCCAAATCACGAAAAAAATGGTAGTCTGTTGGAGCAAGGTCTGGCGAATACGGAGGGTGACGGATAGTTTCTAATTGCAGTTACTGTAGAGTTAAAACGGTTTCTCGTGCTGTATGAGGTCTCGCGTTATCATGGAGCAATAATGGTGAAGATCGATTCGTGAGTCGGGGCTGTTTCACTGCTAGTTTTGCTATCATTGCTCGGAGTTCGGCACAGTAGACATCTGCCGTTATTGCTTGACCAGATCGTAGAAAGCTATAGTGAATAACACCATGCTGAGACCACCAAACAGTTACCATTACCTTTTTATTGGTAAGCTTTGCTTTAGGACACTGTTGTGGCGTTTCACCTGGGGTCAGCCATTGCATTTTTCGCTTACGGTTATCGTAAAGAATCCACTTTTCATCACATGTCACAATTCGATCCAATATTCCTTCATTTTTGTATCGATTCAATAAGGCAACACAAGTTTCAACACGCATTTCTTTCTGCAGATCAATCAAATCATGAGGTACCCATTTTTCACATTTTTTTATTTTATTGATTTGACGCAAATGAGTCAATATTGTTGGTAAGGTAACGTTAAACCATGCAGCTAATTCCTGGGTAGTTTGGCTCGGATCGGCTTCCACCATGTCTTTCAATTCATTGTTATTCACCTGTGTGGACGGCCTTCCTCGTGGTTCGTTCTTCAAATCAAAGTTTCCATCACGAAAGCGTTTAAACCAAAATCGCACGGTGCGTTCATTAGCAGCCCCCTCTCCAAACGCAACATTGATATTGCGAGCTGTTTCTGCCGCGTTAGTTCCGCGTCGGAACTCGTATTCAAAAATCACTCGAATTTTCGAAGTATCCATCTTTCTTGTCTAAGCTGAATAAAAAAAACAACTGAAAGTCGATAATCGAATGTTGCACATTTTTAAATGAAGAACTACATAGGTACCATGTGGAAAAAGTTTCACTCAAAAATCTCAAACCATGAAGGTTCTATGTCAATTCGAAGTACCTATTACAATGAAACGGCAATTTCATACTTTAACCCCTATCATTTCACTGTTTCTGTCACTAAGAAATCTAAGAAAAATGCATTTTGCTTAGTTAAGTTTTTTTTTTGTTAAATTTTAAGTATGGTGTTGCAAATTAATGTCAAAACATGTTAATTTAACTATTGTTTCATGTTTAATCATGTAACATTTGTTTAAAAATAAAGCTAACTATTTTATACTTACCTTTTTTTGTATTCCGCTTATTCTGCCGGTGTGTGTATTTAAATCAACTTAAACATAGATTTATTAATACCATTTATTATCGTGATGAATGAATGAATGAACCAAGCAGGTTTAAAGTTCAAAAACCCCTGATATACTTTTGTATTTAATTTTAAGTATAAAGCATATTAAGTTTTACGTTTTTTTTACTATCGTAATTATTCATTCCTTATTATACTCCCTCTAGGGGTAGAATTTCAAAAACCCTGTCTTTACATATTAGAATACAATACATAATATGCTTACAACATAAAATGCATTCTCTGTCAAAATTTCAAGTTTGCACACCCTACACTGCTGAAAAACCATTGTTACTCAAGATGATCTCAAGATACCGATATGGTGAAGGAAACTCGTTTACATATATGCCCCATAAAACATTACACTTCAGATTTAGACGATCGTATAATAAAAACCGGTCCCAAATAATATTATACATTTTAGAAATACCAAAAATGCTCAACACAGAAATATTTGAGTAGAGAATTAGACTGAACAGACGGAATTATACTTAAGAAAGTTAAATGAAACCTAATTAGACCGTAAATTTAAAGCCAATAGAGTTTCTCAAGTGTTTAATCCCAAAACGTCCAGGCGTAATTAATCTTAGAACAGCTACGGACTCGAGATGTGGCCTTTTGATGAAAATGAGGGAACTTACTTCTTGAGCACATCTGTCATATAGATGATAAAAAGATTTAACACACATCATCAAGAGTTGGCATGTAAGAACACTATGTTTCCTCAACTTGTTTAAATGCATATATTTTATAAACATATTTTTATGTATGTAGTTTCTTTATGATGAGATGTTGTATTCTAATGTAATGTGCTCTTAAAATCTCTGTAAATTCTGACAGCTCTTTTCATAGTATCCACAAAAGATTTTCACAGAATGATAATTTCACCACTTGTGGCATTTAACCTACATTTTACTACATATTTTTCAGTAAATCATTATTATTGTTATTTTCAAATCGGCAATCTATTCACCACTCGTTAATCGCGTTACAATATTTGTTTAAAATAAGACTGCTTAAAATAAAAGTTAATCTTTTTGCCAGTTCAAGTTCGGCCCTGTCTTTCTGTATAATTTGGTACAGCAGTTTTTGTTAAGGTCGGCTCAATAATTGTACGCGTGCTGACTATGATGGGATTACTACTGTTTTAGTAATACTAGCTGAATATTCAGACACCGCCTGACGCGCTTATATCCCGCAAGGAGAAGTTCAATAACACTTTACTGTTTTTCTGTCCCACGTTATTGTAAGGGAGCCTATTACCGGCAGCCGGATACTTTTTATGGACTATTATCTTGACATTTGCATGGAGGAAAGCCCTAAGTATCCTTTGGAAACCTTAGTGTATGTATGTTTGTATGAGAGCCGGGATAGACGGCTTATAGTGCTTGCCGACGCTCGGAGGGCACACGGGACACACTGAGTGTGTTATGGACTCAACTGGCCTGTGTTGTGTAGCAAGGTAATAACCTGGTCGGTTTTCTCTTGGTTACAATCTCATCGTGACCCGAACTAAATACAGCTTGTAATTTGAATAACTCATTCAATACTATTTAATCCAGATCAGCTATAAATATTTGTACTGATCGAGAATACACACTATAAGCCGTGCGAGTATTCCAACTATCAATCACCAAGCCCCACAAAACATCTAGTAAACTATGAGTTATTCTTTGTCGAATAAAATCCAGCAAAACCTCAAGCTCCTAGCTGATCTCTCTCTGCGAACACCGAACGCAAATCCTTGGCTGTAAGTCGTGATCCTCATTGAATTTCATAAGCCACGCACTCAACACTATGTAAAACCTGAGTGCTCTAACTTGTAAAGTGTGAATACATTTGTCCGTATCTGTGGATCGTTCGTTTTTGTGATCCAAAACTTATATGTTTGAATTTGTTAGGTTTGGTTGGAGCAAGCTTTTCATCTTATAAGGTTAAGGGTCTGAGGTTTCTATGTCTATTATGTTTGTACATACAAAAATGTATATAAGTATGTATATCTGTACCCCTGGCACGAATATAACTATCGTAATCGTATCGTTGTCGTATTGAGAAAACGGAGCAATGCGATTGGCCGCCTGCCTACTGTGAACCTGTGTGTATGCGATGTAACGAAAGAGAAAGTTTGATGCTAGGGTTTTAATGCAAATAAATAAAAGTTGCTATGAAAGCTGTAAAGGCGCCCACTCACTAACAGTTTACCGTACGACGGCCGGACGATATAAATCTGTCAGTTAATCGCAATAACCCACACACTAACAGTTTCGTTAACGATTTTGGACTGACGACTACTACGATCCGATAGTGTATGGCCGCCGAACGATTCCGGACAGTTCTAAGCCGGACAGTCCTAGGCCGTCAGGGCGAACGAGCACACGTCGGCCGGCGTGAATTAATTTTATTCTTTTGTCTGAAGTAATAACATTATGATGGCACGTATCTACTCACTATTCTTTACTAAGATTTTATTCATTTTTTGTACATAATCGTCTATATGTCTTATGCACATAGTCCATAAGATTCAAAATAGCTAACACCTATTTCTCACAATGATTAGCACGTACTTATACATATAAGAATAACGTAGTGCAAGCTATTTTCAACCTTATTGACATCACAACAAATCTAGTTTTTTGTCTTTTATTCGTGATCAGCAGCATTTATTTATGCGAAAAAACATGTAATTAAGAAAATGTCAATAAGGTCGAAAATCGCTTGCAGCTTTCGTAGTCATTATGTAACTGATATCAGACCATTACCGGCAGGCGATCTTACGACCTAAAACTGACGACTCACAACTGCTAGTGTGTGGTCGCAAAACTGACAACGGAATTGCCGGCAGGCCAAAATCGCTTTAGTGTGTGGGCGCTATCGGCTTAGGACTGCAGGCCGCCGGACATATCAGGAACTGCAGGCGGACTGCAGGCGGACTGTTAGTGAGTGGGCGCCTTAAAGGCAATTATATAAATATTTGTCTACCTAGCTAGCTGGTAAGCAGAGATAAATAATAAAATGGATTAACAATTTAGAACAGTTGTAATCGATATAAAGAGTCGTTACATAAATTTTATAATAAGGTATTTTAGAAATGAATCTCGGGGCGGATTCGCAATAAAGATTCTGCCGAGGCGTTGTTTGGTCCGTTGTGCAGAGATAGAAGTACCTATGCACTTAGCTCGTTCACTTCCGGCTGCTGATGTTCCGGCGTGCGAGGGTCCTCGCTGGTGTGCCTCACGGACGAATGATAGCGTGAAGCCCGGTGCGAAGACCCTGGTAAAAGAAAGAGTACGGGTCAGTATGCCACATAGGAACAACGTTCAGTGAACCGCTAAAATAATAGCAGGTGAAGATAATCTCCCCAGCGGCAGAAGGGCGTAGCTAGAAGCTATAAGAAAAAAATATAATTAAGCAGTGCAAGCTGACGACGTGACCTTTGACCGTAGGGGTCATCGGCCTCGTGGAACTAAGGGTAGGCTGAAATAGCACATAAATAGAACTAGTAAGATAAAATATAAATAAGCCTTGCATATTAACAGGCATAAAACTGTGCCGCTGATAAATCATCACCTGTTGAAAGAGGTAGGACATGTTGATCTCAAAACTTACCCGGTGCCGACAGCAATTGGCCGCTGGGGTCAAAGTGACCTTCCTCGGCAAAAGGTAGCCGAAGAAAGGGACCACTTCAGCGCCGTGAATAGACACTTTGCTGTCCAATGTTGCTCGCACAACCATAGACAAATTAGTATGTTTAGTGTCGAAAATTACTAAAATATCTACTATATTAGAGAAATTATTTAAAAAAGATTTATAAAAAATCCACAACGTTACAGAGAAGCTGGCCAATCGCATTGCTCCGTTTTCTCAATACTTTTACGATACGATAACGATAGTTGTTCGCGCTAGGGGTACTGCTATGTTGCTTGTACCTAGTTAAAATAAGCTCACTTCGGTTCTACATATCGTTGTATAAAACACACGTATATAGGCCAAACTAACAACTTCCGTTAACCGTGTGCTGGTCTGTCACCTATTATGAAAACAGTCACTTAATATAAACAAATTTTAACACACACATTTTACAATTTAATTCAAGTTACGTTTGCTTTTTTTTTTAAGTCATCATCTTTATAATATAATGAAAATCATCATCATCGACATTTAGACGTTATTCTGATTGTATCCGAGGCCGAGAAGCCCTCGGAGCTCAGAGTTCGTCTTCCGGAATGCCCGCCTATGGAATATAAAATAAGGAGGCAAAATTATTTGTGGAGGATCAGGGTGAAGTCCCGTGCTGGATCGTACCTGGTTGAGAGAGCCAGCGTAATGGGCACTTTTGCGACAGGTACTTCTAGGTCTGGGCCACGGAGGACAGAATATGATGTCTGGGCGCACTCTTTTTTAAGGACGAGCGCGGATGCGTGTGTCACTTTGGGTCTTGATGTATTAACCTTATTGAAATATTTGATATAAATCTATTTGTTGATAAAAATATTGTGTGGATAAATTTATATAAAATTTACATAAATGTTTAAACGGACTCCATTAACTAATAACAGTAATAACCTTACAATAAGATATATTCGAAAAACCTTTTTAAAAACAATCTTTTTTTTTTTCTTGCATTGTCATCCGAACTGAACGTGCATACCAAATTTCAGCTCAATCGGTTGAGGGCAAGTGCCTTAAAATTGAGTTGTAAGATTCCACCCGAACAAACATACATTGCAAGTTAAATAAAAGCTTGTAAAAAGAAGTTTCTTAAATAAATCTGACCCTTGTAAATTTAAAATAGCAATCTGTAATTTTGTGTATAATAGCCAAATATTGGCACTGTGACCTCTTGCCAAAATCTCAATTCAACCCGCAATTATACATAACACTCAATAACAGTTAAGTCAAAGCGTAATGACACCTATAAAACGCCGCCCGTCAGCAAAGTCAGGGTTAAACTTAATTCCCACCCCCGGGAACAATGACCCCGTCTACTCCAGTCATAACTTCCCAGCGTGTACTACAAACACGACTCTAATCCCTACTAAACTCTTATTCTGAACACTCTCTCGAACTTGTCACTTTGTTCATGGGAACTGGAAAGTCATAAGGAGGAGTTCACATCAAACTCCAAATTCCTTCATTCAATTACCCACTTCAAGAGAATAATGAATTCTAGAAGTCGCTTCCATTTTATTTAAAATTCGTAAATTTCATTTTGTGGGGTCGTAAAAGGTTGACGACTTAGGCTGATCTCATAGGTCGCAATTGAGTTATGAATTTCTTCAAGTTCATTCAGGATAACTTACATCAATATTACAATAGGTTGATATGGCAGATTGCACGATCAGAAGAGAAGTTTTACATATTATTACATAAATGAGATTCAGCAGCACATCGTTATCTTATCGTGCAATATGAGTGAATTCGCAAGGGTTCTTTTATATATAGTTGCCTATAAATTTTAATTATATGATATTTTGCTAAGTTATATTAGAAGTGTTAATTTTTTACTGTGTATATGTAAAGTACAAAATGTTTAGTCAGGTATGTTATGTTTTCCTTGTTGATTATATGTATAAAATTTTATAAGTAATAAAACTAGTATTGTCGCACTATCGAATTAGGAGAATATCCTGTAATGTTAGTGTTAAGGTGAATAAATAAATAAATAAATAAATAAATATTATAGTTTTTGAAGAATCAGTTGTTCAGCGGACTGGGCCTAGGGTTTTAAGATCAAGAGCTCTCGGGTTCGAATCCTGGCCATATTCATTTCTTTCAAAAAAATTATGAAGATGTGGATGTAGTTACAGCTGTTGTAGATTATGTGTATTCCCTGTCCCGTAGCGAAGAACGTTCAACTGCTACGTTGGAGATCACCAGTTCTACACCCGCTCAGTGCAATTTGGGTATTTCTATGTATTATATATGTCGCCGCCAAGTGGCTTAAACAGCCGTTCAATTAACTGCCTAGGCGGTTAACTAAACGGCGCCATGTAATTAACGTCCTGTATAGTGTTCAGCCATTTAATTAAACGGCTAGGCAAATAGCTTGGTTCAATGACGTTTAACTACTTGCCTAGCCATTTAATGAAACAGTTAGAAAAATGACTTATTTCTGCATAGTCAAAAAAAATTTTTTCTGTAAATACACCTCTGTCTAAACCCTTGGGCGTTTACAGGTGTAAGTATATGTATGTAATTTTCTACCTTATTTTGAGGTTGTGCCCCATCTTACGATTGGCCCAAGCATTGGCCAGCCAGGTTATTAAATGATGTAATAAACGAGTCGGCTGCATATCATTCTGGCCGTCAATTGAATGGCGATTAAGCTGGCGACGACATATACATGGATTTATTTAAAAAACTTATCTAAATTATTTTATTCGCCTTCTAGAACACATAATGCAAGTATTGTTACATTGTGTGGAATGTCCAAAAATAATTACCTAATGGTAATCGGTTACAGTAGCCTATGGTCGTGTATCGTTGTGTGGCGCTACGATTAAAAATCTTAGATATTCAAGTGCCCTAAAACAAATGATACCGTTTCATTGGCACATGGCTGAGGCCGTGTCACACTTATTTCACTGTCAAGATGTCAGGGAAATAATTAATGGCGGCTGTTAAGTAACAGAGCTTCATTCATTTACTGATAAAGAAGTACGCGGAAATTAGGACAAGTACAATTAAAGATTTTTTAATTGTGAAGCTTAAGGTTTCTTCGTTAAAAATATAATATCCATTCACCCTGTCGAGGTTGAGATATGAATATAATATGGAATATCAATGTATGGTATCCATCCTAGACCTCCAGGGCTTATACTAACCCTATACTCCAAGTCGGTATACCTAACGGGCGAAGGTCTAGCGTAGGTTACCTCTCGGGGATTTGAGGTAATAAGGTACACTCTGATAAACACCAAGCTTAGTTAAATGGAGCTCTGAGGTAATTTTTTGACCGTCTACCGTGGTGCGAAAATATAAATAAGATACTTTTTCTAAACATCAAACAGATATACCCAGACTCAGCCTCAGATATATGGCTCGAGTTAACAATTTTTACATGATTGGTGAAATGTGGGTGTCAATTCACCTCTGCCTAACCCTCTAAAGGCGTGATTATACGTATTTATGTATGTATAATTAAACTTCCGCTTCAATATTCTACTATTCTAACCTATAGAACCATCCAACAACATAGGTATAAAACAATTATCTACCGCACCAATCAAATCTAATTCACAAGTTACAAACCGCAGCTAAGTTTCCTTCGCAATTCATAAATGGTACCAGCAGTTCCAGCCCAAACTTTTGGTCCGACCACTTTTCAATCTGATATGTCGTGAACAATCAAAAACGGAAATTATCGCTCAAATTCTAAATCTGAAAAAAAATTAAACGGTTTTAACGCAATTTGATGGTTTTGGAAACATATGCGACTGCAATAGCGGCGGTAATGCCCTGTTGTTTTAAAAGGGCAGATTTTATACAAATGCAAAAAAGTATACATGAGAAATGTGTTTGTGTGTACGTAGCTCCACCGAGATTGTAGGAACCCACGGCAATCTTAGACAATCAGCTTTACCTCATGATTGACAAACGAGACTAACTCTGGCATATAAGATTACCACCCTTGGCAATGAATGCAAAGAGAAACTCATATCACCTTTTCAGACAAAAATGTATTATCTAGAATAATAGGGTTAATGAATTAATCTGAAATTAATTAATTTTACTTATTAATATAATTTTCATTTCATTCTGATGCTTGATGGAAGGTCTCCATTGGTACCAAATTCATTAATTAATAAATCCTTTGAGTTAGAAGACCGGCTGTATAACGTTATATAAACTTTATAATTGTAATTCAGGTGACCTACAAAGTCTATCAGCTGTTGCCGACTCAATTGGAATTGTAAGTCAATTAATTAAATTGCCAAGTGTACCATCTAGAAACTCTGGAATATTACAACTTTAGCGTTGAGGTGTAACAAGATGAAATCTATTTTATTATCTTAATTTTGGTGGCGGTGTACAGGTCCATTTGAAGCTCAAGTCAACATCATCTGCAAGTTCATGCACCTGAAAAATTCCAGACTGCTGTCGCTCCCAGAAAAATCGCCATACCAATAAAAAACTATAAGCGAGAAACCATGCTCCAAAGTGCAAATTCAAACTAGACACAACTGGGAAATCGCTCTGAAGATGATGATCATAATTCTGGTAGCTGATCTTAGGTTCCGAGATGACAGCCCCGGATGCGACCGAGAACAATACTTTAATGATTATTATGATGATGATCATGACTCTGGCAGCAGAGGAGTAGAAAACGAAAAGCGGACTTTGAGGTGACACCTCAAATGCGAACGGGACTAGCGCTAAGATGGGCATAAAAATATTAGCTCTGTGAGGTAATCGAACCTGCAAACTCTCATTCAACAGTCGAACGCTCTGCCGACACAGTAAGAGCGTTTTCACACTCATCCGATATCCGATATCCGATATCCGACATCCGACATCCGACATCCGATATCCGATATCCGACATCCGATATCGGTTATCGGAGCCAAAACAGTGGTGTTGGCTCCGATAACCGATATCGGGCCGGACAATGTGAAAGAAAGATACATATCTCATACATTTGACTTCCTCCGATATCGGATGTCGGATATCGGATATCGGATATCGGATATCGGATATCGGATGTCGGATATCGGATGTCGGATATCGGATATCGGATATCGGATGAGTGTGAAAACGCTCTAAGGCTAGTATAATCCTTCTCCCCCCATATTTCATATTTAACAAGCTCTCTTAGTCAGTATATCACCATATTCTAGATTTTAGTTATTCCGTAGCAGAATCTCGTGAATCTGCATCTTAAAATTCCCTCAACAGTTTTGGAGTCTAACCTAACGAAGCAAGAAATTGAGAAAAGACATTTTACGGCAAGTGCAGTTTCTACAAACTATATTGCTCCTTTACTGTATGAAAATAGAATGGACATTTCAGAAACAAGTTTTTTAAATGTTCAATTAAATATCTGTTTGACTTAAGAGACACTAACAGACATTAAGAATTCAATTCCTTAAGAAAGTTATCGTGAGATTAAAATATTGGTAGCGAGTACACTGTAGTACACAGTATACCTATTAAATATATAAATTTATGAAATTAATAGATGGATGGATGGTTGTGTCGACGCTCAAATGAGCCTGAACTGCTGAACAGATCTTGAAGTAATTTTAGCACGTAGGCTTTTTTCTTGAAATATGTTGAAATGGAACAAAAAAGTTCATTACACATGTATACAATTAATCAATCAACTGGCCTATTGCAATCCATTGCTGGGGATACGCCTCTCCCAACATGTGCCATTGCTACCGATTCTCCGCTATCCGCAAACAGTCTGACCCAGTTACGTTTTACATGTCTTCAGTCCACCTGGTAAGGAGGCGTACCACTTTCCATTGGCCTTCTCTCGGTCTCCACTCTAGGACTCGTTAGTTTCATAAATACGAATCAAATATATCTTTACCGTAGTCAGATAAAACGCATTTGAAACAAATTTACTTCCAGCATTAACTTCCAGCGGGTAGTCGAACATAAAATCTTCTAAAATTACTTATTCATAACCGGAGAGTGCACGTCTAAGCCCACGTCTGCCGTATACCACCGATCGCGTGCTCCTACAAGCCGGAACCTCGCACCTCGCGCCCGACGGCCCAGTAATTGAAAGCCCGCAGACACCTTAGCGAGCTGCGGCGATACCGCGTGATTGACTGACTTACCACACTCAATGTTTTGCTGATTCTACATTCATTATCTAGAAGTTTTCCTGGAAGTTGAAAGATAAAATAAAACTGGAAAACCTATCTATTATCTTATATAGAGCATTCGTTGGTATCTCTAATAAAGGTTTATTACTAAACATGTAATGATTATAAGTTTGTTTCTGTATAGGCATAGAGTACGGTTTAATTTTTATAATGTTTACCATAAAATCAATGGACCGTGGCATAAATTAGTTATTTAAACCGAAAGCTACTATTGTAAGGAAGTGGAGTACTCTAACTGCACACGTGGATAGTCAGTATCTGGAACGATGACTGATATCATCTGGGCTAACCCTGTTAGAAGTAGGTTCACATCAGAATCGAACCCAGAGATTTCGAACCAGGGTCCTAAGTTCTAGGTCCTAGACCACCGACTCCTTAACCGCTAAGATAACATACTTTAATGTTACGCTTGTTATTAGAAAAAAAACCAATAAATTTTGTATCTGACATAAACAAGACATAGGTATCGTTTAAAGTGAATTTCAAATACTTTAAAACCTTAACCGTACCTTTATTTTAACACACAACTAGAAACATAACGCATGGCCAAATTAAAACTCAAAAGCTAGTAATTAGATTGCATCACTTAACTGTCTCTCACAGCACCAAGCTTTGAAATGTCAGCTAATTACACCAAAAATCAAATTAATTCTACTAAGTACAAACAGTCTTACGTCAGATATTAGAACAATGTCAATAGAGATTCGTGGAACGACAAAAGTTATGTGATTTTGTGAAAGAGAGACGGAGGACAAAGACGGAAGCCTTTTGTGTGCCTATAATTAAGTTCCGCTGGAGTTTAATTGATTCGCATGGGCCAGATGACGGGTAACCATCAATTTTAAGGCCCCCAGTTATAGTTTTACGATTAAACCCTTGTTTGCTGAGTTATGGTTGGTTCGGCTCTTTGAAAGCTATAAAATAGGCTTTGTTGAGGTATTTGGTACTTTTTTTTTTGTAAGTACTAGTAGTTATAGTAGCGAAGAGTTGTGAAAAAAATACTTATGAGAAGTGACAGATTAACTCTGCAGAAAGTGTCAAATGAATTACACTACGTTGTTAAGTGATGTCCTCTTTTATGGGTGCAAAAGTCACCAGCTTTTTTGGAAGGAGAATAGTTTTTTATGCCACTTAGCTGGCAGATAAGCACACGGCCCACTTGTTGGGAAGTGGTTATCGTGGTCTATGGACGTGTGCAGGTTGCGCAATGAACTTTTGGATCAGATATGCAGGCAATGTGATTTTTGAATAACGGTAAGAGTTGGAAATGTGCACTGGTAATATCTCTAATGCTAGAATCGCTTACGGAAATGGTACATATAGTAACGAAATTACATGAGTCGTAATAAATTAGCCTCCAGTGCAGCCATTGCTTAATCCATGGACCACAGTGAAGACAATAATAATAAATGAGAAACCGCAGAAATTCACAGTTCAAACTACTGAGTGTATTTATAGGTCTCAAGCGTACGAAGGTGCGGTATAGCGGAAAATTCAAAATGTGTTTTGTTTAAAAGTGACAAAAAATTTCAACAGTTCTGCACAGACAATAATTACAAGCCAGCGACTAAACTGTTACTCTGTGTATTCTGTTTTCAACCTTATTCTTTGGGTATTATCTTCTAATTTTGATGGTAGGAAGTATTACAACATAGCAGAAAATTGTAACGGCATTTTTCAGGGGTGTCATCTAGATTAAGATTTTTAATAGCTAAAATATCCAGAGACGAAAAAGAAAAATACTTTTCTAAGATGTCATAAACGGTAAAAGTCATGAAACCAGTTTATCGTTGTCCCTGCGGTTTCATCGGACAGTATGTAGTCATTATGACGTTCGTGTAAAACCACCATTCTGTCTGTTCGTATTTCTATAAGGCTGACCCTACTTATGCAAATCAAACGGCGCAGATTGCAAGGGTAAAAGAAACTAACACATATTTCTTTTATTCAGTAAGGGCGTAATTCGCTATTTGTACAGTGCATTCGCAGCATTGTACCCATGAATAGAATTACCCGGCCAGCGACGGGTGTCTGCTCATTATCATAGCAAATGTCCAGTGCGGGGGAACTCCCTCACTCGGCCGTATTTGCACTTAAATCGACTGAGCGCCAGTTTTGTTAGACGCTTCCAAATTTGAATTTTAAACTAACCGTTCCGTTTTATGTTGAAGGTAAATTCTGGTGCGGTTTTTTACACACTCCAGGGTAATTTGGGTGGTGAATAATTTATAGGGCTAAGGTATAAGCTCCTTGTGTAGTGTTTTGTTGCCTGGAAATGGACTGAGCGGATTTCTGACGGTCAGAGCTTCGCTTTGGGGCAGCGGATCTCTGTTTAGGATTATTTTACGACTAAATCTTCTTGTCGTTACTCAGACATGTCGGTGAGACTGTAATGTGTATTACTCTCTTGAGTACAGTCTGTTTATTTAACCAATTTTTTAGAATAGTACCGATTTAAAATTTTATTGGTGCTGAAACACCTACATGACATACTTTTTTATTATTGCTCGGAAAATCCCCACGGATACCGGAGCCGGAGGGGGAGGTTATGTCGGACTCGAACCGATCAAATCGCACGCCGTCTGTGGATCGCAGTGCAAGGTCGAAGGTGAGGTTGTCGACAACATATTCCTCGCACACCGGCTGACCCAGGACCATCCCTCTCGGTCTGACCCTCCTTGGGGAAACACCAGACAGTAGGATGCGGTCGCTCGGGGCGAGGTAATGCTGGCGGTGTCCTACATGACATACCTACCTAGGTAACCCGGATGGCAACATTTTGGTAATGTAACCAAGACATGGGTAGAACAACGTAGAACCCTTCCACAGCTACTAGCAAAACCTCCGACCTTTTAAGCACCCACTACTATTCGAATTGGATCCAACTTTGTTTGTTATAACGAATCCCATAAATAACTTCTGGCACCAAGTGTGTTCAGATTCTTTAATTATATTTTTGAAATAACCAAATTACTCATTTTTATAGGGCACCATTCATTTGTATGACAAAGTGACTTATTGACTTACTGACTTACCGAACCAACAGAGGCTTAATGACTTTATTGTTATTAAAGAAAATTATGATAATGGTTGTCCATTTATTGAACGGTGGACTACAGGAAATGTTTTATGACAGTAGACGAAAAACACACAGGAATAAAAGGAACTTCATCTCGTCCACGCTCAAGCTGAGGAATGAACTCTCACTGTGGCATTGCCAAGCGAGTACAATATGGGATTCTTCAAGAAGGGCATTAGAAGGCTCTTATAAAGTCGGTAGTACGAGTGTGACGCCATTGGTTCGGACATGTCTATTGTTCACAGTGATCACTTCTCATCTCCATTACGATCATCTCAATGGAAGCTAGAGAAGCATCTAAGGACAGAAGCCTACTGTATATTGTCACTGCTAACTTTGTGGAACATAAGTACTTTTGACACCCCACATCTTCTAGTGGTTTTGATTATGTAGCACTCCAAACGAATAAAAGCACACACCATCTTGAGTCTTCGGACGCAGGGGTGTGGGATTGCCTAGGGGATATCCCTCGCATCCCGGCTTACCTAGAGCTATAATCTCCGGTTTCAAGATCGCCTCCTGTATGAGAACCACTGTGTCATCATCTCATCCCCGGAAAGGGTGGGGGCATCGTACCACCCGCAGTACCTAATGTATCCTATGTACCCATATCATCGAAAATTCTCAACACAACGACCAAATTCAGGAGCATGCCCGCTAGTAAAATAATGTTCTGAATTTAAGAATATCTTAAACATGGCAACGTTCGAAGCACGCCGTACATCACGCGAGCTATCGACGGGCAGCGAGATGAAATATGCGCGGCTCGCCTGAAGCCTTTGAATATAATAACGTGCCAGGAGTGAACCTCCCGGGTGTACTGGCCTTTATTTATAACCTATTTTCAATCATATTTTTCTATAATATTCGTGTTGTGATTCGGGAATATGTTTTCTAGATTTATTTTTCTTAATTAACCGATTGTGCGAAGCGAGCGCGAGTCTCTGTTTTGACAAGGTTTTCACTAAACTTGGTCCCACATATTTTCTTTGATTTAAAACTCAACTTTTGTCGAGAGCTTTTTTATAGAACATATGCCTTTTTTATATAAGAAACGTAAATTTGACTTCACCTCGCTCGATGGTAAGCTGAAGTCTTAGGGAAAAGGGTCGCCATTACATACACGCACCATATTAACAATGGCAAGGAGAATTGTCGTCGCAGCACCGCTAGACACCCACCGGTCACACTGCTGCTGCGACCACAATCCCCCCTGCCCAGCTATGCACTTGCTGACCCCTTAACGCAATCCAACCGAGATTGGATTATTATGTAGGGTTTTTCCCAATAGGGCACGGTAGTACCCACCCGGCTGAAATTATGTATAGTTAAAGTCAAGCCTATCATAATTATATATTTTATAATTGTAGTTTATGCCTATTAGTCGCTATAACCGATATTAACGCGGACAGTACTACAGGCATAAGCTAGTGTTCTATGTATTTCACTTCTACAGACCCCTAAAAGCTAACAGAACCGAACACCAATTTATGCCTGCTACGGTATCGCGAATCGATCCTTTTTTGTTTCAACGCTGATTTACAGATTTTTCCTGAACTCTGTGCTCCCCAAAAATTTACTCCACGGAAAAATCATGTACTGAATTGGGATTTTATTTTCATCTTGCCGCTCAATAGTTATAAGAGTTATAAGAGGAGAGCCAAAATGGTCTAAGGATAGGTTACCATTCTTAAGATAACCCCCTTCCGTGCTCCGGAGGAAAACGTTAAGCCATCAGTCCTGGTTGCAGTGCCAACATCTATGGCAGTCGTTACGAGAAGTTAGAACTTCGATATCGTCAATCGATTGAAGACCGTCGGTAGCTCAGTCATTAAAGAGTCGGCCTTACGATCGAGTGGTCCCGGGGTTCGAATCCTGGCCATTACAGTACCGACGTGAACCCACTTCTCGCTCAAGCAATTAAGCTTATTTGAAGGGGTTACAGGTTATATTAGTAATTTCAGTTGCTAAAATCCTTAATATAAAAAGCGAGCAAGACCATCGCGAGGCCTATGATAAGTATATTACAAAAAACACAGTACAGTATTTTTAAGTGAATATAGCAATAGAGCGTGAAAGCAAATTTATTTTCACGACCAGTAACCACTCTTACCGTAAAAAAACTTTCTTTATGTAGTTATTATAAGCAATAACAGTTTTCCGAATGTATGTCTCAAAATTAGTCGCGGTGTAAGGAGAAAAGCGGAAGGGAAAATTAAACAGGATATTTAAGAGGAAATACTGCGTCACAAATGCTATAACCTCTCGAAAATACACCGGGTTATGACGGCAGGGTTATAAGGAGGAAGACTTTGTTTTGGTTTAAGAATAGCAATTATGTTGCGTTAATAAAAAAACACTCGATAATTAAAATAGATATGGACACGCATACATATTATTAATATAGTTAAACCAGTAACAATGAAGCTGAAGACTTTGTTTCTGAATCTGATCTCGAGAAATGACAGTGCGATTTGACTTTTTTGCATTTGATAGCCCAGTTCGCCAGAGTTTTGAGATATTTAATCATCAGATTATGGCTCTTAGGAGCCGAGCAGTAAGTGGATAAAACCAACAGACACAGCTGTTTGTAGAAATGTTTTCATCTGAGGACCAGTGGCTAAGGGTGAAAATTTCTACAAGGGAAGCCGGTGGAAAGAGATTCTAGTTTGTCATGTAGATGTCGTGCAACCCATTTTAAGAGCGTTTTCATATTCATCCAATATCCGATATCAGATATCGATGTCGGATGCCGATAGCCGACACCTTGTGCTGTTTTCACATTTATCCTATAAAATCGGCCCGATATGGCCATTTGCTCGAAAGCACAGACTAGTTAGTTAGATAGGACCTTATTGACATGATATGGTATAGAGTTCTCTTATATTCGTGATCAGCGTCATCAATTGAAGCAAAAAGACACGCATCTAAAAAATAAAGATATATATGTATGTTATACATTTGTCTTTCTCCGATATCGGATATTGGACAATGTGAAAACGCTCTAAAGCCGGTAGAAATCGGGTTGTGCCGACCCCTCGCCACAGCTGAGAACTAAGTTGCATTTTGGAGCCAAAATTCCAGGCTCCTTCTTATAATTTGATGTATCCTGACTTTTACAGGAGTATCTATTGGCTAACCTTCCAACGCCGCTAGGAAACCTTGCACCAGTCTCACTTGTGACAGGTGAACAGGCGACTTGGGTCCCAAACATCTTTGTGGGGGCCCGAAAAACTCAGAATAAAAACGTAATCAATATTTTTACAGAAAAATATAAACATAATTATATAAATACGTCTTTATTTCTGAAGGGTTAGCCAGAGGTGAATGTTCACCCACATTTTACCAACATTGTATTCGGTCCCACCTAATACGGGTACACAGTGGGTTCTTAGAAAAATGTCCATAAAGACCAAACTTGTGTATTCTCGCTCCGTCGTCCAACTTGCACTAATCAGAGCCATTAGGCTACCCTCGCTTAGTAACTTGTTAAAACTTGTGGCAACATCAAAAAATGTGGGGTAGTTATATCGACCCAGACTGCGGCTAAAGTTGAGCACTTTGTGAAACAGTAGATTTACAAGTCTCGTTGCCATGATATGCGACGCCCGTTTAGTTCAGCTAATCACTTTGGCATAAGATAATTAGGCTTTGCTCTATGTTATTGTATCAATATAGGACCTTCATTATAAGCACATTTATTGTTTTTGAAGTGAAAACTTCTTTAGCGGCGTTGGATGGGTGTAAAATGTTAAGGAAACGTCAGGATTAGTTGACCTTTGAACCGAAACCGACGACTGACGTCATTCAAAATTAGGTACAGACTATCTATTTTGCAAGTTACGATAGAAAGCGTCGTAACTTAAACGGTAAGCACTTCGACTGTAAGTCCTTATAGTTTCAGATAGTATCGGATTCAAACCACCTGACCTTCAGGGATTTTTTGTGATTGTTTTTTTCTTTTTGTAATTTATTACTTATTGTGATTATCTTTTCTTTTTGTAATTTATTAATTTCTTCTGACAGAAAATTAGCAGAAAATTAATGATAGGTTCTATGATTGGCGCTATATTATAGATATGGTATGGTATGTTCTTTTTATCTTTTTCTATGTATATAACGAAGAAAGAAATTAAGAAAAAGTTTTCACTTCTGCCGGCACTCCCAGAGTGCAACCCGTCTTTTTTTTATACCACTTAGGTGGCAGACAAACGCACGGCCCACCTGATGGAAAGTGGTTACCGTTACCGTTAATTATACATTTGTAATATTCAGAAACATTCGTAGCTGATTGTATAGAGTCAAAAATCAAATCAAATCATTTTATTGCTGAACATGTAACATTAATTGTACATCTGAGGTATTGTGTGATGTTAAAGAAATATATGTTCTACCAATTTCGGCATGCAATATTGGAACATTGGCAGTAGGTACATAAATATTAAAATTAAAGATCCAAAATAATAGTGTCACAAAATACCACAATAATTAAGAAATAAAAAACAAATGAAATAGTAATTCAATGTCAAATAATAATAATGTCACTAATTACCATACATAATAAAAAAGAAAAAATGAGAGTAGTGCCAAAGTTTCGAGTTAACGTGCATTTTGATTCCATTCCCGCATCTGAACCTTTGAAAAATAGCCTATAATCTAATACGTAGGTAATATATCGAACTAAGTACAATACCGAACACTTGTACCAAATTTCAGCCAAATCCTTTCAGCTGTTTCGGTGATTAGATTGACTAACCAACATCCACACACAAGCGTCCGTAGCTTAGTGGTTACGGAGTCGACCTTATGATCGAAAGGTCCCGGGTTCGAATCCTGGCCATTACACTACCGACGTAAACTCACTCCTAGCACAAGCAATTTAGCTTAGCTGGAGGGGTTAAAGAGGAATATTAGTAATTTCGATTCTAATATTCATTTTAAAATATAAAACTTTGAAAACTTTCACATTTATAGCTAAGACTGGTAAGAAATAGGATAGGTTAAATAGAATTACTAGTTATAATAATAAAATGACATTAAAGAACATCGAAAAAATAATATAATGAGCCATCATGCCCAACAAAAGGAGTTAAATTATTACACAAAATTGAATAATTAAGATTTCCAACCGATATCATTTCATGATAAGCTATAGGAGGTAGCATCAGCAATATCATTTCAGCCCATTGTTCCAAATAATTGGCGTTGAGAATCGTACCCGTGACCCCGCTAATTGAATTACAATAACGTTATTATTCAGCCGGATCATTGGATCCCTGACAGACAAAGGAGTTCCTTAATGGCGGCTGATTCTATCTTTGAAATTTTAATTTTTAATGGATTTATATTCAATTCAAAGGATCTTAAATTTGTAGTTCGTTTTAGTCTGTTTTGATTACATTATACGAATTTTCCCTTCGTTTTAACCGTTACCATTTTTATCGTTTTGAATGTTCAATGATAGAAAATTATTATTAATTGACATCGGTAAGATGGCCCCAGCGTCCGTGGCGTAGCAGTATAGGTTTTCATAAGTCACGGGCTAGTCACGGGAAAGAAATTAGTATTTTCGTGAGTCTAATACTTTTCGCATGAAGTACCAGGCTCACAGAAACTTCAAAGAGAACGTGCTTGTGTTGCATTTGTGTCAGTCGTGAACAATAAATAGTCCACGACTGACACAAATGTACTAGGCTAACTTATAAAGCGCAGCGGATCCGTAGGAGACCCAAACCCGAAGGGTTTGCCAGCTTGAAGAAGATGGCCCCTCTAGACAAGTGGTAATTGTGTATTTGACTGACTAGTCAAATTAGGTACTTTTTTCTAAACGTCAAAACGGTAACTTATAAAGAAAATTGTATGAAAAATGTATTTTTGACGTCATAATATTTAGTAGTCAAATAATGTACTATTAAAGGTTGGGTGGATGATTAAAAATAAATAAGAACGATAAAATAAGAACCGACGCAACAGTTTAATTTTTTTTTACTATTCTTAATTTAGTACGTTCAGCTAAATAATTTATTTTAACTACAGGAGAATACCCAATTCGATAGCTGGCGTTTGGTGGAATAGAATGACGAATATATAGAATTTGACGTATATGACAGTCGTTAACGCATGTCAAATACGTCAAATCCCATACATTCGTCATTCTATTCCATAAAACGCCGGTTAGCGAATTGCCACTTGTCTAGAGGGACAGATTATTTGGATTGGGTATTTTATAAGTATACTAGCTGTTGCCCGCGGCTCCGCCTGCGTGGAATTCGGATTGCGGCTATAAAATGAGATGTTAGCTATCCTATCTTTTAAGTTAGACCATGTTATAAATGGTTACAAAATTTTATCAAATCCGTTCAGTAGTTTCGAAGTTTATCGCGAACATACATCGTGACACGAATTTTTTTTTATAAATATATAAGATTATAATCAAATTACTAATATTCCCTCTAACCCCTCCAGCTAAGCTAAATTGGTTGTGTTAGGAGTGGGTTTACGTCGGTAGTGTTATGGCCAGGATCGAACCCGGGATCTTTCAATAATACTTAACAAGGTCGACTCCTTAACCACTAAGCTACCGACGCGACGAGAGATGTCTCTCTGTCAGTCTTACGTCTACAGACGTCGTAAGTATTAGTCAGTTCGAATCCAAGATAATCACCCCGCCGGCTCCAGCAGCGTGGGGTACTCTACAGTGGTAGGTGTGAATTTTACGCACGATAAAAAAGGGCTAAATTTAAAAAAAAAAATCATCCACGCGTCACTTTTCGTTCAACGTTTAAATAAGACTAATTTCGTGGAAAGTTATCAATTCCGTAAGTTCCCGCTAAGCTCCGGAGCCTGGAACGTTTTGAGAGGCTCTTAAACAGTTCTTAATGACTGTCGCTCGTTAAGGGGAAAGGTTTTGGCTGTTCTTCGGAATTAACAGTTACAACGCTTCGAACTACCGCTCTAGCCTGACCTCTCAGACGGCCCATCAATTTTGAACATTTAACAAAATCTGAGCAGACTTGGCCTTATTCTGCTTGACTAACAGTACCGTAACTACGATGTCATTCGTTATCGATGCGGTGAACATCTGCATCACTCTGAATCCTAATTTTTCTAAAAGTTGTTTAAAATTCAGTCTCCATTTAATCTTAAACTCTCAAAAATCATTTCATTGGAAAGATGGCCAGTTCTCTTAAAAACAATATTTTCAAAATTAAGCCTCGATCTAATGTTAAAAACGCTCATAAAGTAAATATTATTTCTAGCAAATTGTGTTACAAAAAAGCCGTTTTTGATATTTCATTGGATGTTAACATATCAAGATTTAATTTTTAATTATTTTTTTTTTATCATGAGATTTGGTCTCTTGATTATGACTGTTTTTAAATGTAAGAAAGTGATAGAAATACCAAATGATTATAATAAAAAATATATTTGCCACATATTAAAGTTGACTTAGTGTCACGCCAGTTCTATCTTTGATTTCAACCAATTGAAATCCAATGTCTACCCACGCTACGCCTGCGATTAAAACTAATTGTCAAGTGCAATAATACCTCGGCTTCGATTTTAGGGTTCTAAATATACTGGTAGCTGCTTTTGCGGCACGGGTGTAAAGTTTTATGCATTCGAAATAGCCCGAAAATTGCTCGTCTGATGTTTCAGAGCGTAGGTAGATGGGGTTTTATTTTAAAATAGTGATTCTTGATAAAGGACGAATATGAAACGTGTGCAGGTATGTAATGATCATCGAGATATGGTGGGAATTGGAAATAAACGATGTTTCTTAACTGTGGGTGTTACGAGTAGCAGTCATGACCTGAATGGGTTTTAGGAGAAAACTTCTGCAGTTAAAACATAGATGTTTGGTGAATTACTAATCAGAATTCTACTGATCTTTACATCAAATAGTACGTCTAATTGTATGTAATCTTGTTAAAAAAATATTGTGTAGACTTATATTTCACTAGCTGTTGCCTGCGGCTTTTCCCTCGTAAATACCGATCTTATGCCCACGACTTACTGAAACATCATCATCATCATCATATCAGTCACACATTGTCCACTGCTGAACATAGGCCTCTCCTATACTTCCAGAAGCAACTAAAATAACTTAGTTGTGGAATATTTAAAAAACATTAGGTACTTGGTAGAAGCTATAACTTATACATACATACATACATATAATCACGCCTTTATCCCCATAGGGTTAGGCAGAGGTGAATTAACACCCACATTTCACCAATCTATATTTGGTCCAGCGTAATAGGGGATGAGCCTATTGCCGTATTTCGGGCACTATTATTGACTTGAGCCATGTATCTGAAGCTGAGTCTGGGCTGTACATATCTGTCTGATGTTAAAGTTAATCAGCCCTATCCCTTAGTCGCCTTGTACGACACCACATGGGAAGAGAAGAGGTGGCCCAAATTCTACTCTGCCGGGAACTTAAATGCATGCCAAATTGCATCCCAAAGTAAGCAAATAGAATAGAATAAAATGACAGCCTGAATAAAAAGACAGCCTGAATAAAAAGACAGCCTCCGTGGCGTAGTGGTAGTGAACGCGGTCGATACGCAGAAGGCGCGGATTCGATCCCCGCTCAATGCAAACATTTGTATGCATGAATATGGGTATTTGCATTGGTCTGGCCGTGCCTCGGCAAGCACGTTAAGCCGTCGGTCCCGGTTCCAATGCGAACATCTATGGCAGTCGTTACGGGTAGTTGGAGCCCTCAAAAATAAAACAACTGGTCTAACTGCAATGCTTCGATATCGCCTTTAGGTTGTGGAGGTCAAATGGCAGTTGTTTCACGGAAAATATCGAAGTTCAGCCAAATCCGCAGTTGGACTGGTAAAGCGGTCCCCACACTCCAAATTAAAGCTTCGAATGCGACTGGAATTAACCTTAGGATGATGAAGAAGAAATAAAAATCTTTGGATTTAGAGCCCATTCTGTAAGTAATTGCATTCTGGAATGTGAATAAACATAGGTACCTAACCTACCTAGGTTTCTACATTTACAATTTTTGTAACTGCCCAGTGCCCATATAATACGTGTACAGAATAGGTTTTTTTTTTAAAAAGAATATTAGCAACCGAAATTATCGAAATTACTAATATGCCCTCTAATCCCTCCAACTAAGCTAAATTGCTTGTGCTAGGAGTGGGTTTTTTTTTTTAATTTTTTTATTTGGAAACTTAACAGCATATATAACATGATGCATGAGTAAACTTAAAAATACATTGGACACTTAGCCAATAACAAAGTTTCCCGACAAGAAAAATTGCGTTCACAACTTAATACTTATTTATGTAATTATACATTTCCAATATTGTAGACAGGTATTTTAATTTTATCAAGATATGAGTCAAGTGCAAGTAACTTATATTATTATACAATACAATACAATCTTCATTCTTGTAGTTATAAGAATGATCGTAACTTTTTAGCAAAGGGTTCACGTCGATAGTGTAATGGCCAGGATTCGAACCCGGGACCTCTCGATCGTAAGGCCGACCGGTGATACATATCACTGAAGCTTTAATGTATATAAAACTAATACCAATATTTTGCATACTTTTCTTACAGCTACTGTTTGGGCCAAAGGACTAGTGTCCAAACTATTAGTTATAAGTTTCGATGACAGCTGAATGACAGTTAAGTGTCATCCACTGTCAGTTGCGACTCGCTTGGATATTTTTCGCGGGGTCGAACAAGGTTTCTTTATCTGGGGAGATTATATTTCTTATTTTAATTAGATACTTTAGAATAATTTGAGTAAACGGTGAAATCTATATACCATCCGCGGGGGGAAGTGGATATCTAACAGTTTCGGATAAAAATACGTCTTGGGACGCTAAACAGTCGACACGTGTCTTGTGTGCGTCAGCAAGTGTTCTTCAGGGAAGACCAGTTGGGGTTGGCTGGAGACCACGCCACCGTACCGCGCAGGGGAGCCGCATCAGGCAAGTCTACACTTGACAAACTCATGACACACAACCAGTTACACATCACACGATACAGTCACGCCTGAGAGGGTTCTACAGGAGCGACAGGAACGTGGTGTGCTTGGACAGTTCGGTAAGTGATAATTTATGTAGGACATTGTTTAGTTGTAAGTAACATTTAAGCGCTGCGGTACTTGGCAGCCAGTCGGAGATAGAAGAGGGCTATTATCTTCGACATTTTCTGGTAGCAGAGCGTGGTTATTTATATTATAGAACCCATAATAAGTCTTCCACTGCATACAAATAAGTTTATGCAGTAATAAAATAAGATTTATATAAAAATAATTTACTTTTTTTAAAAGTGGGTACTTGGATGTGCATATTTTATACTGCATATTTTATTGTAAATTTAAGATTTACTTGTTAATTTAAGTTTATTGTGTATCAATCTGATTGTATTTGATACCAAGACAAATACATATGTAATTGTTGTCATGGTACAACATTAGTTTTAATATTTAACTTTAAGTGTATAAGTAGGTTCCGAACGCTATACCTGTTGTTTGCACATTGTGTTGGGTTTCACAATTTGACTTCAATTGTATACAGTGTTGTATTAGTGAGTAGGCTCGGTTAGTGAGTAGGTATCAGGATATCTATTGTCTAGCTTGTAGTAAGAATATTTCTTAATAGTGTTGTATTGTATTCACAATGTCGACTCCTCGCACCAAGTTGTCTGCACAGTTGCGGTGGTTTGCATCCGCGGGAGCCTTGGTGGATAGGCAGGACAGACAGGACGCCCTGCTCCTGAGGGCCACGGAGGTCAAGGAGCGTCTCGAGGTGGTGTTTGACCTTTATGGTCAGTTAAGGGAGTCGTCGACCGATGAAAAATTACTACAGGGCATCGAGGCCGATGTCAATCAGTGTTCGGAGTTGGGTGATGCAGTGCAGCAGCGGGCTGAGGAACTCAAACACCAGAGGGCTGGGGGCAGTGGGGGTATACAGGGGCCAAACCAGGGGGTTGTGTCACGGCTCCCAAACATTGAACTGCCCACGTTCAACGGGGACCTCACCCAATGGCCCCACTACATCAATTTATTTGATAGTTTGGTGCACCTGCGTACAGACCTACCAGGGGCATATAAGATGGCCCAGTTGGTATCTTCGCTCCGGGGGGAGCCTAGAGATCTGCTGGCCCACCTTCCAGTCACGGAGGCCTCATATGAGACTGCGAGGGCGCTACTCCACGACCGGTATCAGAACCAGCGTCGGTTGGTGGACGCTCAATTGGGCCGCCTATTTGGTTTGCCACGGGTGGCAAGAGTGGCACAGCTGCGAGGGCAGCTGCTCAACCCTCTCACCGCGGCC
The DNA here is from genome assembly GCA_949126895.1 of Eilema caniola. Taxonomy (NCBI): domain Eukaryota; kingdom Metazoa; phylum Arthropoda; class Insecta; order Lepidoptera; family Erebidae; genus Eilema; species Eilema caniola. The sequence goes on along the minus strand of OX421479.1, from coordinate 22,605,443 downwards.
GTAAGGGCTTTGGGCAATCTGGGCCTGCCGGTGGACCACTGGTCCTATATGTTGGTCTATTGGACCATTTCCCGCCTGCCGGTAGATGTCCACACCCGGTTCGAAATGCAGGTCGGTGGGAGCCGAGAACTGCCAACCTTCACTGCGTTGCAGGACTTCCTGGAGGCGGAATGCACGAGGGCCGAAGCGCTTGGCACGGGTCCAGCGGCTTCCTCCTCACACCCGTCACCCGCGCGGAACAGCGACGGGAACGCGACGCGTCGGCGTGACCGGGCCAGACTCACGGTAGCCCACGTGTCAGGGTCGGCACGGGGTTGTGCCTACTGTGAGAGTCCTCGACATACCGTGGGGGAATGTCGGGACTTTGCCTCCCGGGACAAGGACGAACGCAGGCGGGCAGCATGGAAGCAGGGTTGGTGCTTCTTTTGCTTGGGGCCCCATTTCTCAACGCACTGCCCACAGCCAGTCCGTTGCCGGGATTGCTCCGGCGACCATCACGAACTGCTGTGCACCGGCCAGGGGCGGACTCAGGGGGGTCCAGGGTCGGATTCGGGCAGGGGGGCCAAGAGTGTTCGGGGTGAACGTGGGGGCACCAGGACTGACCGTGGTCAGGGGGGGGCTACCCGGGGGGGCCAAGCCCAGTCTGACCTCGCGTACCGTGGGGATCGCGGGCACGTGGGGCACGCGCAGAGAGGGGTGCCGCGGGGCACGGGCGGGTGGACGGCGTCGGGGGTTCCGAGTTCGTCACAGCCGCCCTCCCCCCCCTCTAAGGTTTCAACCAGGGGGACTGGTAGTAACCCCTTCGGGGGTTCGGGGGGTCCAGGGGGACCATGTAACGCGCAGCATGGGGACAGTCTGCTGACCCAAGAGTGGGGGCATGGGGGCACGGGCGGGTGTCGCCCGTCGGTGACGGAAGCGCCACCGCAACCTCGGCACTCCGGGTCGGCTCGACTCTCTCCCCCTCTATTGGAGTTTCCTAGGGTGTTGCCCTTCACCCCATCGCCTCGTCTACCGCCGGGGGCAACTTATGAGACGAGGTACGGGAGACATCCGGGTCAGCGCGCGCCATACCAGCAGCAGTGGGACCCGTTGGCCTATACGGACCCTGCTCGCCAGGCCCACCATGGGGATTGGACCCAGGGGGGCCAACGCTAGGACGGGTCGGCCCAACCACCTATTGCCACCAACCCAGAGACAGTGCTGTTGCCCACAGCTTCGGTCTGTGTTTGGGACTGGCAGGGCAACATGATACGCGTCCGCGCACTACTGGACTCGGGAGCCCAGGGCTGCATTATTTCGAGCGGACTTGCGAAACGGTTGGGCCATAACATACAACATTTTCCACACACCCTATATGGCATAGGGAACAACCCGGTGACGGACCGGGTTGGGGCAACAGAGTTCACCTTTGGGAACTCGTCTTCGTGTGGTGCTTCATGGGGCATGAAGACTGTGGCCTTGGTCATGGACCAGGTGATGGGCCATCATCCACTGACCAGGCTGAGCCCTTCGGTAAGGGCTATGACCACGGGCCTAAGGCTGGCGGATCCTGCCTTCGATACCCCAGGTCGGGTGGACATCCTGTTTGGTACGGATGTCCTGGGACAGCTGTTGCTGACAGGGAAACGGGTGCTACAGCCAGGGGGGCTGGTAGCAATCGACACCAAGTTTGGTTTCGCACTCATGGGACCGGTCCTGCCGGTGGAAGGTCCGAAGGAGTGTCAAGGTGTCATGGCGAACTCTGCCTTAGCCAAGGTCATGCAGAAGTTCTGGGAAACCGAAGAACCGCCGATGGCTCGGCGGGAGGACCCGGATGAGAGGGAGTGCGAGTTGTTCTACCAGAACAATACTGGGCGCCTCCGCTCTGGTCGGTTCGTGACGCGGCTGCCTTTTAGGGCTAATAGGCCGCCGTTGGGGAGATCTCAACATGCAGCTGAGACTCGATTGATCTCAATGGAGCGTCGGATGCGACGCGATCCGGTACTTCGACAGAAGTACATTGAGTTCATGCGTGAGTACGAGTCTTTGGGACACATGTCGGTGTCCGGGGTGGACTGGAGAACGGAAGACCATTGCTTCCTTCCCCACCATGCTGTCCTGAAGACTCCATCGGGAAAGATACGTGTGGTGTTCGATGGATCGGCACCCACGTCGAACGGGGCTTCACTTAACCAATGTCTTCACTCGGGTCCGAAGCTCAATCGGGACATTTCGGATATCCTCACTGGCTTCAGGAGACACCAGGTGGTGTTTGTGGCTGACATCAAGATGATGTTCCGTCAGACAGTGATACACCCGGAGGACAGGAGGTATCAGCTGATCTTGTGGCGCGAGAGTCCAGAAGAGCCAGTGAAGGTTTACGAGCTGAACACGAATACCTACGGCTTGAGGTCAAGTCCGTACATAGCCATCCGCACACTACGGGAGTTGGCGGAACGGGAACGTTTACATTTCCCACGGGCAGCAACGATCCTGGAACAGGATCTTTATGTCGACGACGCCTGCTCTGGGGCAGACAGCGTCGATGAGGCTCTAGCCCTACGGGATGAGCTCATAGAGCTATTGGGAAGGGGTGGGTATGAGTTGAGGAAGTGGGTTTCCAACTCACCGGAACTATTGGCGGGGTTGCCAGACGAGTTCCAGCAAGACCCACACCTATTTGAGGATTCGGGCAATCCAGATTTACTGTCGGTCTTAGGGGTACAGTACCGACCCGTCCAGGACGTGTTCACCTATCAGGTGGAGTTGGAGACTCCCAAGGTCTGGACCAAACGGACGGTACTATCTACGGTCGCACGGACTTTTGATCCAAACGGATGGATCACACCAGTCATCTTCTCCATGAAGTACCTCATGCAGAAGCTGTGGGCGGCACAGCTGGGCTGGGACGAGCCCATCCAGGGGGATCTGCTGAGGGACTGGCTGGACCTTTTCTCGGCACTGCCCGCGATCAATCGGGTTGCCATGCCTCGGAAGTTGCTTCCTGCAGGGAAATGCAGAGCAACGCTCCATGGGTTTTGCGATGCTTCCGAGAAGGGCTATGCAGCGGCAGTGTACTTGCGTACGGTATCGTCTTCCGGGGAGGTAGACGTGCGGCTAGTGGTAGCCAAAAGCAAGGTCGCGCCACTGCGGTCTAAGATGACCATTCCAAAATTGGAGTTGTCGGGAGCAGTCCTCCTAACACGACTGCTGGTCCATACGACATCGGTTCTGCGTGGGACGATGGATCTCAGTGAGACGGTGTATGCTTGGACTGACAGCCAGATTGTGTTATGCTGGCTTCGGGCGTCAGTTCACACCCTCGAGATCTTCGTGGCGAACCGAGTATCTCAGATACGGGATTCTGAGGTTACTCTCACATGGAGGCATGTACCGGGTGAAATGAATCCAGCGGATTGTGCATCACGGGGATGCAAGGCCCACGAAATCGTGGACCACCCGTTATGGTGGGGACCAAGGTGGTTGACCCGAGAGGCCTCGGAGTGGCCACTCAACCCAGTAGTGGCGACAGCCCAGCTGGAAGACCGGACTTACGTCAACGTCACGGTCAGTGAGCCGGAGTTGAACGCGGAGTTCCTCCTGGGTAGGTACAGCTCACTGGACAAACTGATCAATGTGACCGCGTGGATGCGGAGGTTCGCTCAAAATTGTCGAGCTCCCAGGTCACAGCGGACGAGGGCGTCCATACTATCTCCTGTCGAACGCCAAGGTGCGTTAACCTGCCTGGTTAAGGCAGTACAGACGCAGCATTTCGGGAAGGAAATGTCAACCATGGTGACGGGTCGTGCCAGGCTGAAGGGTGCTCTAGCGCACCTCACCCCCTTCATTGACTGCCAGGGCTTACTGCGAGTCGGGGGACGTCTGCGGAATGCGGACCTGCCGTATGCGGCACGTCATCCGCTTTTACTCCCTAAGGGAGGGCCCTTAGTGGAGCTATTGGTGATGGACCGCCATGTGAAAAATGCGCATGCAGGATGCAACGCGCTGATGGCCACGCTACAGCGTGAGTATTGGATACTGTCTGGGCGACGTATTATTCGGAGCGTCGTGTTTCGATGCCTACCATGTTACAGGACGAGGGCATCCATGATGCAGCCTCAAATGGGGGATCTGCCTCCCGATCGGGTGATGGAGGCTAGACCATTTATGGGAGTGGGCACGGACTTCGCTGGGCCGTTTATGATACGGAATTCACGTCTTCGGAATGCGAAGGTGTTCAAGGCGTATCTTTGCGTGTTTGTCTGTCTGTCCACCAAGGCCGTTCATTTTGAGGTAGTCGCTGACCTTACGACGGAAGCATTCATTGCTTGTTTAGACCGGTTTGTTTCCCGGAGGGGTCTTCCGTCTCTGGTCCGGTCCGACAATGGGACCAACTTCGTTGGTGCGGAGCGTCAACTTAAGGAAATTAGGGAATTTCTCGATGTAAATAGGGATGACATCGGAACGGCCTTCTCCCGTCGGGGCATCGAGTGGACCTTCAGTCCCCCGGGATGTCCCCACTGGGGTGGGATTTTCGAGGCTGCAGTCAAGTCTGCTAAGGTCCATTTGTTACGCGTGATAGGGCAAACCGTGTTAACATTTGAAGAACTCGTCACTGTATTCTGTAAAATAGAGGCAGTTCTTAATTCACGACCATTGTGTAAGATTAGTTCAGATCCGAATGACTTGGAAGTGTTGACTCCGGGTCATTTTCTGATAGGGAGGCCACTTAACGCGCTGCCTGAATACCCATTCGCGGGGGTGAAGCTCCATAGGTTGAGCAGGTATCAAATGTTACAACAGATGTCGCAAGATTTTTGGAAGCGGTGGTCGCTCGAGTACCTCCATCTGTTGCAGCAGCGCCTTAAGTGGACTGACAAGACTACCCCTCCTCGTGTTGGAGACTTAGTGCTGGTTAAGGATGTTAACCTACCGCCACTGCGATGGCGCCGGGGGCGCATCGTTAACTTGTTCCCCGGAAAGGATGGGACCCCGCGGTCCGCGGAAGTCAGAGTTGGGGAGTCAGTTCTAAAGCGAGCGGTAGCAACACTGTCTCGTTTACCAGTGGTCTGAAGGAACAGGTTGGGACCTGTTCGGGCGGGTGACTGTTTGGGCCAAAGGACTAGTGTCCAAACTATTAGTTATAAGTTTCGATGACAGCTGAATGACAGTTAAGTGTCATCCACTGTCAGTTGCGACTCGCTTGGATATTTTTCGCGGGGTCGAACAAGGTTTCTTTATCTGGGGAGATTATATTTCTTATTTTAATTAGATACTTTAGAATAATTTGAGTAAACGGTGAAATCTATATACCATCCGCGGGGGGAAGTGGATATCTAACAGTTTCGGATAAAAATACGTCTTGGGACGCTAAACAGTCGACACGTGTCTTGTGTGCGTCAGCAAGTGTTCTTCAGGGAAGACCAGTTGGGGTTGGCTGGAGACCACGCCACCGTACCGCGCAGGGGAGCCGCATCAGGCAAGTCTACACTTGACAAACTCATGACACACAACCAGTTACACATCACACGATACAGTCACGCCTGAGAGGGTTCTACAGGAGCGACAGGAACGTGGTGTGCTTGGACAGTTCGGTAAGTGATGATTTATGTAGGACATTGTTTAGTTGTAAGTAACATTTAAGCGCTGCGGTACTTGGCAGCCAGTCGGAGATAGAAGAGGGCTATTATCTTCGACAGCTACTATAGTCTACAAGTACAAAAGCTATTGTGTGACGTCATTCAGTCCCACGTTTAGGTCCCGGGAGCGTCGTGGAGCCATATCGGCAGGCTACACGCTTTCTAATTAACATCTGTTACGATCATTCTGATTACTCCCTAACAAGACTTTACCGTTACAGTGCGTAGTTATATCACAGGCACCGCATTAATGGTCGTGTACTTCGATTCTGTGTGTAGTATATACGTTTATATACTTGTATATGTAGAGCGTTAGTCAGAATTTAAAAGAAGGATTCCGGCTTTATGTATAATTGGTAGGTATATAATGTGAATATCTGTCTATGCTAGGACCAAGCTAACCTCATTTGATAACCAGTATCCCTACTGCTCCGCTGACGAGGCTCTGCTTCCCCTTGGAGGCACACTACAGTATTTTCAGTAAAAGCTAGATTAGTCTTAGAAAATGAGTTAGCAGGAAAGTAAGGCCCGGACAAGAACAAGTCAATGCTTGCACTTGCAATCGAATGATACAATTGGGACCAACTTTATTATGATGACAATGACTGATTTGCATATACTCACGCTTAATTCCATCCGGGGTTGACAGAGACACTTATCGCCCAACATCTGCTCTTTCCTACATACATCACAAATATAGAATAAAACTTTCTTAAAATAAATTAACATTCCAAAACAACCTTTTGTTTTTCAGTATCCCAGCTAGTCTACCCGTATAGATAACTAGATTATTGTAACAAGACAAACAGACAATTTACTAAGCGCCCTTCGCGCTAATTAATAATTCTCCGCGGGGGACAGTAGAGAGACATCGAAAGAATACTGATTTTCATTGATTCTACTGTTTATTTAATTTATATATTAAATTACCATGAAATAAAAGGTCTTGGCGCTGATTATAAGGACAGTTTGATTGTGCACCAGAATTTTTGTTCAAGTGAAGTAAGAAAAAAGGCACTTAGAAAATGACAATGATTAAAATACTTATAGATTTAGAATGAAATGTATAATAAACTGAACATGTCACGAGAAGACAAAAAACAAATTTGACTGTGAAACAATTAAATTAAGAACTTGGTTCTGCGACTCTTTTCTTTGCCGCACCATAGAGTATTGGAAATATTTCCCAGCACATGTGTTTCTTTCTTCCTACAGTCCCTAGACCACAGAATAGATAATAGTACTAGCGTACCCTAGACAACCAAATCAATATAATCTTCATATCCATATACTTGCCATAAACTAAAAAAAACACATGCCATAGCCGTAATTACTGCTACGGCATGCGTGGTGCAAATAGTGGAATCGGGTCTCCTAGTACTTCTCATAATAAACTGAAATAAACCTACAATCTGTAGTGAATATAGGCCACGAACACAATCTCCAAACTGCAGTGAATAAGTCACCTACATCCCGATTATTCCCTCCGCCTGTCGCAGTGCAATTTGCTCTGAATATACGACGTCGCAATCCCCAAAATATGTGTCGGCTGAGTTTGTCCGGCAATTAATCAGTATTAACGGGTGCCATCTGTCTGAGGGGCTTAGAGCAGCGCCTCGCCTTGGAGCCGCCTCCGCATTAAGACCCGTGTATGCTAGCCTAGAATCAACGACGATCTGAATTATTCAGACAGAACCATCCTGAGATTAAATGATTGGAGAAGAGTGAAGATAGTGTGTTCGATTTTTAAATTTTCAAATTGTTAGGTGTTCTGTGGGGGATATTTGGATGTGCTATATTCATAGCTAGGTATATTCAGAAGCGACACGGTGGGGTCTTAAAATGTGCCCCTCTAGCCCACATTCCATTTGAAATAAATTTATTACTATATCTCTTCAATGAATAGTACAAGTGTTTTCATTGAAGATGTGTAGCAAGTTCCACCAAGTGCCATCAATCAACTGTATAAGCAGTTATTACTATATCTGTCTGTTCTTCATCCGAGACCCTAATTCCGGTTGGCACGACGGCCGGATTCCTATCTCCTACTCCACTATTAGTAGTCTGGTTGGCTTTCATGAGCGACTGTCGTCTAACCACTAGAGGAAAGTGTGTGCCATAGTCTTGTCGATCGATCAGCAAGTGAGGTTGGCATTTTGGTAGGCTCATCATTGGTACACCTCATTTTATATACATATTTCTATATTTGAAGTGAAAACTTCTTTAGCGGCGTTGGATGGGTAAAAAGTGTTAAACTCGCGTCAGGATTATTTGACCTTTGAACCGTAACCGACGACTGACGTCATACAACATTACAACAGCTACAGATTGTTTATTTTGTTAGATGCGTTAAGAAGCTTCGTAGCTTCGCGGTAAACGCTTCGACTATAAGTCCTTATGGTTTCAGATAGTACCGGGTTCGAACCTAGGCATCTAACACTATTTTTTCTTTTTGTAATTTATTTCCTTTTGTGATTATTTTTTTATTTTGTAATTTATTACCTTTTGTGATTATTTTTTCTTTTTGTAATTTATTACTTTTGTGATTATTTTTCTTTTTGTAATTTATTACTTTTGTGATTATTTTTCTTTTTGTAATTCATTAATTTCTTCTGACAGAAAATGAGTGATAGGTTTTATGATTGGCACTATATTATACGTATGGTATGGTATGGTGTGTTCTTTTTATCTTTTTCTATGTATATAACGAAGAAAGAAAGAAAAAAAAAGTTTTCACTTCTGCCGGCACTCCCGGGGTGCGACCCTTCTTTTTTTAATATTTAGGACACGTCAATTTGACTTTCGCCTGATGGTAAGCTGAAGGCAAACTCTCAGGAAAGAGGGCCACCATTATATACATGTGCCATGTTAACAAAGGTGGCACTGAGCTTGATGGCCTCATCAGATGCTTTTTCACGCCCCATTTTAAGGACCCGGGACTGTAGGAAGAGGGAAACATGTTAGCTGGCAAGGAACTCCTATATAATAAAATTCAAAATTCAACTATTTTTCGATAAAAAAAATATTGAATCGGCCTAGATGGGGTTTATACCAACGATCTTGGCCTTACAGGGGCAATGCTCAGAGCACTTAGCTACCAGACCTCCCCCAAATCATTCCAAATTTCTCCTTTATATTTATGTTTGAGGCGACAGTAGAGGCGTCTACCGATATTGTCCCTGTAAGGCAAAGATCGCGGGTTCAAAGCCGCCTAGACCGTTTCAATATTTTTCTATCTTAATCGATTTCAAAATGCTTTAAAATTTCAGTCAAATTCACTATTTATCATTCAGCTGATACACTTTCTTAAGGTGTATGCTAGAGGCAACCTCATCCTCGGACGACCCAAAACGGCGTGGCGTACGGTTTTAGTTCGTCCGAGTCCGACATTACCATCCCCTGCGGCTCCGGCGGGGGGTATTCGGGGGGATAATTCGCAATATTAAATAACCATAATACACTTGTCATTTAGCTACCATAGTACCCATCTAAAATATTTTTAAGTAAATATTCTTTATGCAGCAATACTTGTTTAAAAGTACCTCTTATATTTACCACATAAATAGCTAAGATTATCGACAAACTTTTTTTAAGAAAAACTAAGCACCAAACCTTCCCTTTATCGAAGATCTGCTGGCTTCACATTTCCCCCTCCCCAATAGATTAACTCCTCAGTTTATATATCATTACTGGGTATCGATGTCCCCACATATTCTCATTAGCGATAGTGTTGGGAAAAACAGATAACCGTTATTTATTTTGTCGATATATCTTTACGTTTTTACGTTGCGCTAAGCGTTCTATATTCACATGTTTCAGCTGATAAATAATACACAATATGATTTCAAAGTTTAATGTAAATAACTAAATAACTTGCAAGGTCTTAAGTAAGGTCACAAAGTAGACAATAGTACTGGTTAGGTACTGTGCCTACCACTTCAAGTAGTATAGAACTATCCTACTTATATTATAAACGCAAAAATTTGTATGTATGGATGAATGGACGGATGGATATTTGTTACTTTTTCACGTAAACCTACGAAATGGATTTTAATGAAACTTTACAATTTATAGCTTATGTACATCAAAATAACACATAGGCTATAAATTATAACGATAACCGATATTATAGCGATAACCTACTTCATGTAACATAAATATTAAGCTAGTTTTATAGAAAGCATAATGGCCGGCTTCACTAGACATTATGACAAATTTAGCATAGAAGATGCTACCTTGAAGTAGTAGTAAATATGAAGTTGGGTATTCGAAAATGTATTTAAAAAACTGTTGTTATTCAGCATATAATAACTGCTATTTGTGTCCCATGCCTAACCATTTTCAGCTTAATCACTGCGATAAAGGAATGGCTTCTTTTTATGATCCCCAAAGGCTTTATGTCTTAGATAATGATACTTTCATATTCTATTAACGATAGGTTACTATGTTATATAACTGTATACTTAGGTATATAGTATCTGATAAGTTTACCCTAAATAACCTATTTACCCAAGAAAACAGTCATTTTAAATTATTTTAAACGATGTTAAATAAGTTCTAGATTTTTCTTATACCACTAAGGCAGACAAGCATGCAGCCCAACTGATGGAAAGTGGCTATCGAGGCCTGGTGAGTCACACTCACGCTGCCGACCCTGTACGAAAAGAGTGAAGAATGTGCCGTCATTGCAGAAGATAAGGCAGTACAAGCCTAGAACTCTCCAGCTAGCTCCATGGCTAGATAGTAGGGCATTGTAATAATGATGATGAGTGGGGAAATAATAGTAAACGTAGCTAAGACCTTAATCGAACAAATACGTCACTCAATAATAGAAACAAAGAATATTATTCCTTCTGTCTGTCTGTAGAAATACGGAATATTTGCCGGGATACGTGCTCGGCGTCCTGGGACCGTGTCTCATCCACTGTCAGATTACGGGTAAGAAGACTTTTAGCACGCCCGTCAAATATTCCTGCTTATAATATTTGTCGCTTCCCAGGGGAATATATCTAGTATTACGATTATTTCTCCCCCGTAAATAATATAGTGATGTAACTATGTTACATTTTTATCAAAAACAAAAAATATTTACGGGTCATTCTAAAGAAATTATTGAGTTAGTACTCTTAATAATTCAATTACCTGTTTCTGGATAACAAATAAATGATCTTTTGGTGTAATTGAAGCTGTCGCCGATAGTAGTCTATTTTTGAATTGTAATTCTAAAAATAATGTATGTTAGGAAAAAATATTTAAAAAAATTCAGGAAATTGTGACAAGCATAATAGAATTACCAGACAAAAATAATCTTGTGATAGTTGACTCCATAAAATTAATGATTCTTTCCAGGCAACTGTTTTTTTTATGTGCGGGAAACCCCCACGGATATCCCCCCCTCCCCTCCGGAGCCAAAGGGGGAGGTTATGTCGGTCTCGAATGAAACCGCATGCCGTCTATGGGTCGTAGTGCTAGGCCGAAGGTGAGGTTGTCAACCACATATCCCTCGCACCCTGGCTGACCACGCGGTCCCAACCCGTCTCAACTCCCCAACTGCGGCCTGCTTCTGCTAGGGTGACAGGCAGCTCCACCAGTCACCCTCAGGCCAGCGCTCATGGGGGGGGCGAAGGTCGTTCTACGCTCTCCGACGCCCGAGCTGCCTACGCATGCGGGCAGCGATTTTCGCGAGTCTGTCTCGCTCATTGCGGTGCGCCCGGTCTGCTGTCCCTTCTCGAGCATTACTTGCACGCAAAAGGAGGTGCTGGCCGCCTATGCATCTGTGCAGGGGACAATCGCCGGTAGAGAGTGTGAGCACTGTCACCCCCAGGGCCGCCACTAGCTCCCGCCTTGGCTTCTACGACGCCGGACACTTGGTGAGCGTGTGCAGCCCCAAGTCTTCGCCCGCGTCGCAGTGATGGCACTTGGGCGTTGGCTCCTCGCCCGTCAGACGCAGACACTGCCCGTAGCCCCCGCGTCCGACAATGATCTACGTCTGACGGTACGAGAGGCTACCGTGTGGCCTCTCTAGCTACTAAGGCGCAATTACGGCGTTCCCTGCGCGTGGTTGCTCAGGTCGTCGCTCCAACTCGGCCACCATGTCCCTGTAGAGCCGGGATTTCTCGGCCTGAATGTCTTCAGGCTCGGGATCGAATCCCCACTCCAGCACCTCCCTTTGAAACCGATACAGTGTCGAAAGGGTCCTCGCTTCCAGGATCCACGGTGGCAATCCGGCTAGGAGGCTCGTCGCTTCGAAGGACTTAGACTAAACTGTGCCAAAAAGGCTATTATAAAATCTTTGTAAATAGACCAAAAAAAAATACCCGCTGAGTATCTTTCCGAAGCCTTTTTAGGACGGGGCCGCATTTCGAACCGGTGGACCGGTTGCTAAACTAGTCTAGATTTTATTTTTGAATTCGACGTTTTGTAAGTTTCGTTTAAATGGTCTATACAGAATACATGATTTTTGACTTTGACTATGACTTCGAAAAGATCTAATATTCTGCTGACAAACTCTATGTAGTCTCGAGGGACGTTGACAGGGTCCGTGCATTATCATAAGTAACCTAACACGAAGAACTTGCAGAGACCTCCAACAATCTCTTCTAACCTATATCTACCCTTGTTGGGACACATTTATGATGACATATCTGCCACATTTAGCAAATGATGAATCTAATCCCGTTCTGTTGACGCGTGAGGTACCTACACAAATAATAAATTGTATGTTTGCATTTCATTATTTATTTTTGTAACTTACATCTTTTAAGATTCATTAACTTATATTTAACACAACCTTTATTTATATTTTACAAACCATTACTTAAGTAACTTATTCATAGGTACTAACAAATCTCCTCAAATTTTGCTATTTACAGACCGTTGTTAGTAATAAGACCACACATTATAGCAAAACTGAATTATGAATATAGATAATGTTTAAAATATAATAATCGTGTAAAATGAACTGCTTGAATGTAAAGTCTAAAGTTGTATCTATTCACATACATACATTCGTATTATGCAATCACACAACTTGCTATTTTTTTTTTTAATGTTATCGAATTATTTGGTACACGTACCAAAAGGACAGATATTGGATTCTGAGCGTTTTCTTATATCCATTAAGAAATTCCTATCATTATAGGTACATTATCCCAAAAGTTTGCACATGACAGCATTTTAAACGGATATGATATCTTTCGAAAGGCAATCCTGAAATATTTTGTGTAATTATATTACCCTTGCCAGTACACACTCGTACATTTATTTAGGATATTCGATTTGACTTTTGTTTTTGCTCTTTATAACAATTCGTGGCGGAATTTCTTCAGATCACTATATTAAATCAGCAGGCATGATTCGAGTGATTGCTCCTCCACTATTCTTTATTAATTACATGCTGCTACAATCATTTTCGACAAAGTACGGCAAGAGGCTCTCAGAACATGAAAGAAAATTGGGATTAGGAACCATTTGGGAGAGGACCAGCATTGCCTTCGTTGAACCACATACAAATATTCTGAAGAAATTTCTTAAAGAAATAAGCAGTGCCATTGTACTATACTTTCCATGTACCTATTGTAATAATTTTATTGTGTGTGCATAAATTTTTTAAATAAATAAATAAATATCTTCACAAACTTTCACATTTCTAATATTGGTAGGATCGTATATAAAATGTATAGGTAAGTACCTAATTTATTAGTGTTACCGACTTAATTCACTAAGTACAAAATAACCTAACAAAATTATTAGATTAAGCAGTTTTGTAACCTTAATAATCATGCATGCAACTTTATACATACATTGTTATTCGTCGAACAAACAAGAAGAATCTTTTTCGAGAACAGTTAGTCTTCACGATAAGTATTGTTTTTACTAAATCTTGTTGCCATGCGTATTGCAAAAACATGTTATGCCGTTGACAAATTACAATCTTAAATAAAATACAAAAATAAATCTTTAACCTTTACAAAAATATTATTGAAATTCTTGAGGAACACAATCGTCATAACAAAATAAAATAACAAATTTAATTTAATGTTGCTATCTGCAACACATGATAATTATAATATAATAAGTATAATTCACATTAATAATATCAGTAAGATAAGTGAGCTACGTGCTAAGTAGGAAAATAAATAAGAGCTCGTAACTATGGCTATTCCACGACATCTTAACTAATCTCTCTGCAAGAACATTATTTACATATAACTAGAAGTCCCGACAGAGAAGAGGTGCATATGTCGGAGCCTACTAGCTAAATCAGCCGTTCAATTAACTGCCTAGGCTAGTAACTAAACGGCACCGTTCAATTAGCGGCCTGAATGATGTTGAGCCAGTTGATTAAACGGCTAGGCAAATGGCTTGGATCGATGAACAGCTCAGAAAATGACTTATTTTTTATTGAAATGACAAGTCGGATTGCGCAGCTAAACTTCAATAAACCTATCACAAATTTTCTGTGAATACACCTCTATATAACTTACTCGGGGATTTACAGGCGTGAGTATATGTATGTATAATGTATGTAATTACCTATCTTTTAGGTAGTGTTCCATCTTACGAATGGCCTAAGCATTAGGCAGCCAGTTTTTTTAATGTTGTAATAAATGTTACGGCTGAATATCGTTTAGGTCGTTAATTGAATAGTGCCGTTTAGTTACTAGCCTAGGCAGTTAATTGAACGGTGGTAACACTTATACCGGAAGCAGCATCACCTACCGGATCCAGTTGTGGTTCCAACCATTGAATTTTACATACAAAATTTGATCCTAATCTGTAGATGCGCTTAGAAGGAGTTAGATGACAAATACATCTACATTAATGGACTAGTGACTGAACTGAACTATCTAATCGTTTTCTGGGCAAAAATTCAACCATCATCCTATCATCCAATGGCATATAAAACATGCCCCTGTTCTCGACGTGTACTTCGGTTGGTTTGGGAGTGTTGGGCAGCGCTCGGATCTCGAAATTATAGACTAATGATGATAATGTCTGTCTTATAACGTGATAAGCGAAACGCATACCTGTGAGTAAGTGAAAAATAGGATTAAAAAAGAGCAGAAGGTAATCAAGGCAAATATGGATATACAATGGGTCCCAAAACTCAACGATAAAATGGCACCAGAGCGTGGACCTGCTCATAACTACTCAATAATAATACATAAAGATAATTATCTATTTTTTTAAATTGCACTGTCTTTTTTAATATCCTTCTATATTCAATACAGGGGGTATTATGATATTTTCAACTATTTTTTTAATTCTTTTCTGTATGAGCAAGCTAAGAAACTATAGTCTAAATATTTATCATTCGTAAAATTCCATTTCGTCTATCAAAATTTAACTCACCTATGCAAACCCTTGGTCCTTCCCCAAAAGGGAGGAATGTAAAAGGCTGAATATTCTTCTCATTTTCAGGTAAAAATCTATCAGGTTTGAAGACCATAGGATCAGGGAAGTACTGTGGATCCACTTGAATAGCCACACCGTTCACGTAAACTGGAGTCCCCGCGGGAATGGTGAGATTTTCATCGATCTTGTAATCATTTGCAGCAACGCGATCCAACCAGCCCATAGGTGGAAAGATTCTAAGAGTTTCTGCAATGGAAAATATCATTGTTAAATAAATAATACACAATTCATCAAAGCGTAGGTTATATCTCAGTGACGCAGGGGTAGCGAATGACATTGCATTGTCTCAGGTTCAACTTTGGATCGGGCAAGCAGCTTCAGTTTTTTTGGTTAGGAATTTCTCAGCAGCAACATATTGTCACGTAAAAGGGCCAAATTTAGAGTAATAGGCTCGCTCTCTGTAACGTGAGACTGAAAACGTACTAGTTTGCTTACTTCATCTATTATAAAAGTGAAAATTATTTCTATACATTGGAGATATGAAAAAGGTTGCATTAAATTGACGATTCTGAACACAATTTTTTTATTCTTGTCTGTTTGTCCATGATGGACGCAAAAACTACCGCACGGAAAAATTTGTTTGATCGCAATTGGTTAAATAACATCGGAAGTCGATGCTCTCATTAATCAGAAGCTATTCACTATGGGCGAATTCGATCCGGAAAGCGTCAGCGGAACCAGAGATATGACCAACAACATAATCTATAACCAAAATACACCGAGGTTATCCTGTGACATTGTTACTATACCCGTATCCGTAATTATATTGGCACGAGTATATATACAATGTGTCGTAGAAAAACATATTAAGACAGACATTATCAGAGGTCAAATAGATAATAAAGAGTACGAAATTTATAAATATTTTTAAACAATGTCTACTATAATTATTGCAAGACATTGATGATGACTATAGGCTATCAAAAAGATTGTTTACGAGCAGTAGACGGAAGTTTTGATTCAAGAACATTAGGCAAAAATTTATATTGAAAACACAAAATAAGTGCGGCAATTTAAGTCACCACAGTAGAATGTTCTGTTATCATATCTGTCCATTAATAAGGTAATGGACAATGGAAGAGTAGGGATAGCCATTGTCGATGTCGAAGTTTTGTAATTCAACCCATTATCGGACTTCTTAGGGTTCAAACTTCTCCGTACCGACTACCATAGTTTGTATAACCGTGACCGACGGCTTTCGCACTTTAGGACACGGATGTCGTATATATCAGGTATCATAGTGTTGGTAAATTGGATCATCGCATTTTCATTCTCTCTGAATAGCAGACTACGTCAAATAAAGGTCCCTAATCATCCTGTGGTAATATTATTGTTGCAAAAACGTAATTTTAAGGAATTTTAGTGGAAATCTAATCGAGTAATTCAGAAAATTTTAAAAATAGTACCTTTGATGACACAGTTGCAGTAAGTGATCTCACCCGGTGCGTTAGGATCGAAATCATTGTCCACTTCCTTCTCTTTGGCGTTTAGAATCTCCTCATACAATTTTTGCTGAAACAACATAATTCAATCATGGAGTACGTTGGGCCTGGCGAGATGATACACTGGTCTGAAACTCCGTGAACTCTAAGGAATGAAATCCATCTTACCTGATACTCTGGGTGCCAGGCCAGCTCATAAATAATCCAGCTCAAAGTTGACGCTGTGGTATCAAAGCCACCTAGCAGTAGTATCGACGCTTGAGCAAGCAAGAAGTCTTCACTAATTTCTGAAATGAATGTAAATGAAAGAGACATATTTAAAGGGAGTATATAAATGCTTTAAAAATACTCCTTGGAAAGATTTTGATGTTTTTACTCAAACAAATATGAAATTTTAAAAGTTTGTGAAGATGTTTAAATGTTTGTTATTAGATCACGCTCTAATGGCAGAACGATATGGTTGAAATTTGGTACAGTGATAGATGGTAAAGGCACCTGAATTTCATATAACTGGATTCGGGGGCATCAGCTACTATATAAATAACAATCATACAGACATAAGAACAATCTATCCTAAGTTCTTGATTGGTTCTACTTGGTTGATTTACCGATCTCACCTACTAACCGTAGGAAAAACGGACTCCCTAAAAAAGAGTTTATCTGATTCGGTCAACTGTACACAAATTACACAATAATTTAAATTGCAGTAATCAACGTGTAATAAAACTGATAAATTCGTCGTTTTTTACCTTCACCTTCTGAAGTAGCTGCTTCTTTCATCTTAATCAATGTATCCAGGAGATTCTTAGGGTTTCGAATTTCATTTTCATTTTGTCTCTGCTCCATGACGGAGCGACAAATCACTCGCAATCTTTCGGTCGTACCTTTAGGGAAGAGGGAGAATCTGTAAAAGCAGAGACAAAGTTAGCCTTAGAAATAAAAAGTTAAATCAGTAAGCACATGTCAAGTAGGTACTTTGACCTCTTCGAAAAAGGTATAGGTGACGGGACTTTGAAGTGTCAAAGTTTCGTGTATCACAACCTGCGATCTACTTGAACAATTACACAACTCAAGCAATAATATTTGAAAATCGCAGTATAGTCTACGAAATTTAATACATACTATTTATTTGTAAATATTTATTTCTTGCAGTAACTTTTGTTTATTTCGTTACATTATCGACCTTTTGATTTGACTTTTATAACTCATAGGATTTTAGAATATTCTAAATCATTCTTAGATGGTACAATTTAGAAATAAACCAAGCGTAATTTACATAAGAAGTGGATAAACTTAGTCATGCACATTCATTTGTACATACGTATATAATGTACATGGGAATACGCGTATATCGAACCATAGTGGAAAATACTACGGCCACGCCACGGAGGTGGGCAATAAAACATGATCTCTAGTAAAGTTGATGAAGGAAATATATAATGGCATTGGCATTAGGGTCGGATGATGCCTTCAGGTCAAGTATAAATCTTGAATGAAGGACAGCAGGAAGTGGGTCAGAGTTTATATGTTATGTTAGTTAGCTAAGATAATTCTCAAGTATTTGCAGCAACCACTTCCACACTGTGACGCCTTTAGCACATGTCCGTTTGTTTTTATTTAAGGCATATTAACGGCAATTGCACTGTTATATGTATTAAACAGAATTAACAACTCGTGAATCTATAAACACATAATTATTCAGAAGTTCAAAAGATTTCCAACTTGTCCATTTAAATAGTTTTAGTTTTTGAGGTCCAAAAGGTACATAACCAGAGTGGTCCAACGGAGAAATTGATTACGTATTACTTATTGAATGAAATTTAAAAGCAATTAATATGCTAACTTTTTAAATCGATTAAGATAAAAGTGAATCGCTCAGGCGGGAATCTTACCCGCGATCTTTCCCTTACAGGGGGAATGCTCTGACCACTGAGCCACCGAATATCACCCCTGTAAGGGAAAGATCCCGGGTACGATTCACTTTGTCCTATCTTAAACGTATTACTTATATTTTGAAGGCAATCCGAAAGGGATTAAAAATGAGGTTGTCTGGGTATTTTTGTTCTAGAGTTCAAACTAGAAGATCATGAGAGTACGTGGTCTATTTTATTGTTAATATGCATATAAAATACTATATTTACAGATTTTTCATACATTACTGTCAGTAGGATGGTCATTAATCACGCGTCTTTTTCATACATTTGAAGCTCAAACTTTTCTATTTAACTCATCTCATTCAAGATAATTACACTAATTGCATGCAGTTGTTATGTTTTAAAGGTACTTAGCTCACCTAAATATATCAACGAGTTCTGGAAAGAAGAATATGCTCGACCAACTCAGTCCTCTGAACATGTTGAACACCATAAAATCTCTGGCAACCCCCTTCATGATGCTATCGCCAGTCTTCACGGAATCACTCATGATACCAAATGCTGACTCCCCTATTATATCACTCGTGTAGTCTGCCAATAATTTCTATGGAAAGAAAGATATGTTTGATAAGAGAATAGTGAATTTGTTTTCCAAAATGCAAATTGTAAAGTAATTTTGTACATATCTGTAGAAAAAGCTCATAAATGCAACAGGTATCATCTCACGTCTTGTTCACGGTTGCATCCCAGGCTTTCACCTCAAAGCCCGGGAGCTGCTTAACATAACTCACAAATAGATTAAAAATCCACCGTACTCACTCTAAGATGTATTCCGTTATTTTTTGCTGCGTCTTCTCTGATACGCTGCACAAGATCTCTGGTCTTAATTTGTGTGATGCGGCTCACAATCTTCAGTTTTGAAGCCGTGAATATTCCCGTGAGACGTCGCCTTAATGTAGTCCAGCTTGGATCCTAGAAACGAAATATTTAAATCATCAAAAAAAGATCTTAAATTGTCCAGTCTTATGTAAGTATACATTATATACTTGAGTGTTTGATATATACTGCTATAGAACATAACCCCTCTTGGCAGTCGGGTAAAAATATCAAATTAGTTGTGCCTGTACAACATTCGAGATATTTAAAAATGCTTGCTTAATAATGATTTTTAACCTAATTATTTTATAATAGGGCAATTTTTTAGAATCGTTATTAATGGATTTTTGGAATTAACTACTGGGTGATTTTTGACATTATCAAATGAAAAACTGCCGACTGTTTGATTGCAATTGGTTGAGTAAAACCGGATATGTGACCGAAAATAAAATCATCAAGGTTCCTTTTGGCAACGATAAACGAAATTGATAAGATCGAAAATAAACAATGCCTAACGAAGGTTAAATTGATATAAAAAGTCATTGCTAGAACTTTCGCGAGAGAATGAGTGGTTTCAACAATGAATACCTACTTCGATCTAGAAGTAACAGAAAAGTTTGACTAGATCAAGCACACTACTTCAATCAATCAATTAGCCCACTGCAGTCCACTGCTGGACATATGCCTCTCCCAATGTACGCCATTTTGTCCGATCCTGCGCCTTCCGCATCCAGGTTACTACTACTAGTTATTTAAATAATTCTAATTTAATCGTAAATAATACTTACTTTAATAGTGAACAAATTCAAAGATCCTATAGGGTCACTCTTGCCCGAAGAAACAAAATGGTTTCTGAAGTTCTCAGAATCCTTGACGAGGATTCTCTTCGATATTTCAGGACTGTTGATCAGTAGAGCTGGACGCCAGAACAACCACATTCCTATATATGGAGATTTAAAGTCGTTGTATGCTTTCCGCATCCAAATTGCCTGGAGAAAAAAAAAAACATAATCAATATTCAGATCATTTTAGAATGTTGTCTTTTTTGGATTCCATACCAAACGGACCCCTATTACTAAGACTGTCCTATCTGTCTGACATCAAACCATATCTCATGAACTGTGATAGCTATACATTTGAAATTTTCACGGATGATTTGAGATGATATATAATTTCTATTACCAAAAACCAAATACAAAAAAATGTAATGGTAGAGAACCCTTACGCGAGTTCAACTCGCACTTAGCCGGATTTTTTTCCGGAGGGTTACCATTGCATACACGTACCATGGTAACAATGGTGGCTCAGCTAGATGGCCTCATTAAGAGAGGATTCAAAGTCAAAGATTTTTATTCAACATGATTGTTTCTGATTGACGTCAATTATAATTCTACATATAACTACGTTTACCGTCGATTGTCGTTGCAGCAACGCGTAACACTGCCCGGCTATGCACTTGCTGACCCCTGAACGCAATCCAACCGAGATTGGAGTACTATGGAAGGTCTTTAGAAATCGTGATCGGTGGTACCCACCTGGCCAAAATTTGTGACAAATTTTTGCCATCAAATTTCTACCACGTACCGACTTACAACCGCAAGTTTAGCGTTCATGTCATGTTAAAATTCTTTTATTTTACCACCATTATCTCCGTTGCATGGCTATCTAAAGATTCTAACTCCTGTCTTCTAGAACGATACTCAGTCCTAAAGCTCGATTTATCGGAGGACAGATTATATAGACAGACTAACAGATTTTGGAAGATTGTCTTTACAACCTCAATCAAACCTCAATTTATCTGAGGAATTGTATACACATTAACAAATTTGACAGGTTGTCTGGCAGATTGTCTATACATGTTTTCATATAAGTCTTCAGGCTTTCACGGCCGGCGTTGCATGTAGAATATACTGCTTCCGGGCTGGTTGGCCGTGGTCCATGTGAAACTTGCGTTCCAGACGTTTCGTCGATCACTGCGGTCGACATCTTCAGTGGCGCAGGGCCGGGCGACGACAACTTCGGAGACCTTGCCTCGCCGGCGGCTGACGTGCGAGTGGCGCGATGGCTTGAGTCACGGCTGTATTTATAGGCACGGTCGGAGCGGGGAATCGACTCACTTGATTCTGATTGGCCAAGCGCTGTGGCGCGGACGTTCTCGATCCTGATTGGTTGTTTGCACTGTGATACCGAGTGGCTCTCAGTGCTGGGTACCAATCTTTTTGGAGCTGAAATCCCTCGTTTTTTCGATTAAAGTTGTTGGGATGCTTGAATATTTCGATGGCTTCTCGAAGCATACGTGGGAAAAAATGTGTTGTGGTAGCTAGAACTTTCGTGTTCTGAAATTCGATGGTATGATTCCCATCCTCTTGGGTGTGTTCTGCAACCGCTGACTTGTCGAAGTGGCAGAGGCGGCAATTACGTTCATGTTCCGACAGGCGGGTCTTAATGCTTCTTTGGGTGGTGCCCACGTATACCGAGCCACATGAGCAGGGGATTCTGTAAACTCCAGCTGACGATAGTGGATCACGTGGGTCCTTGACCGACCGGTGAAAATTCCGTAGCTGCGTCGTGGGCTTGAATATCGGCTTGATGTTACAAGCTTCTAGCAGTCTTCCGATACGATCCGTAATGCCACGAATGTATGGCAAGAAAGCCTTCCCTATCGGAGCTGGTTTTTCCTCATCCTGGTTTGTCTGCGAAGCTTTCTTTGGGTGAAGAGCTCTCCGTATCTCATGTGCAGAGAATCCATTAGCTTGGAAGGCCGAGTCCAAGTGGCGTAACTCGTTTTGTAGGTGTTGAGGTTCACAGATGGTCTTAGCTCGGTGGACCAGTGTCTTGATAACTGACATTTTTTGTCTGGGATGGTGGTTGGAGTCCTTGTGTAGGTAACGGTCTGTGTGTGTCGGCTTTCGATAGACTCGGTGACCAAGACTGCCATCTTCTTTCTTGGATACTAGGACATCTAGGGATTTCAGCTCCAAAAAGATTGGTACCCAGCACTGAGAGCCACTCGGTATCACAGTGCAAACAACCAATCAGGATCGAGAACGTCCGCGCCACAGCGCTTGGCCAATCAGAATCAAGTGAGTCGATTCCCCGCTCCGACCGTGCCTATAAATACAGCCGTGACTCAAGCCATCGCGCCACTCGCACGTCAGCCGCCGGCGAGGCAAGGTCTCCGAAGTTGTCGTCGCCCGGCCCTGCGCCACTGAAGATGTCGACCGCAGTGATCGACGAAACGTCTGGAACGCAAGTTTCACATGGACCACGGCCAACCAGCCCGGAAGCAGTATATTCTACATGCAACGCCGGCCGTGAAAGCCTGAAGACTTATATTCAACGCCTCTACGGGGAGGAAGTTCACCAGCGAGTTCGCCGCCTTGAGTCACTTAGAAAAAGAAAAGCCCATCTTTTATCTTCATTGGCATTTCTACTCCGCTGTCGGGATAGCAACGTCGTGCCCCACTTTCTGCGCCAGAAGAGGATCATTCAGAGTCCCGCTTCGCACCGAATCTACGATCGCACAGAGAAAGCTCTTCTCCGAGAACGTATTCACAGTACACGTCGGACCCTGGCACTACTCAGTCAGGATCTTCTCAGAGTCCACCTTCAAGTCGCCCATGAGCTTTCACCGAATGATTGGGACCGCCTGGAAAAACTAACCTTCAACACCATGACCTGGGAAAGCGAGCAGGCTACTACACGTCAGATGAGGAAGTTTAACAGGCTCCCAAGAGCACAAGAGTCTGGTCCAAGTCTGGATAAACGACTTGTAGTTGTGAACCTGTCAGACCACCAACTATCCGAGGAGGAGATGTCAGTCTTAAGCAAAGGTGAGAACTTTGCCATTGCCCCAAGATCAGTTCCGGTGGAAGATATTATCGCAAACGTCGAAGCAAGCCTACGGAAACTCCCCCAAGAACTGGCTGAGAGGGTCCGCCAAGAGTCCTGTAGAGTTCTACAGCGGGCCAAGCCACCGAGGAGCAATATCACAGAGAAAGAACGGAAAGCCTTAAAGTACCTAAGAGCGAACAAGGATATTGTTATCCTGAAAGCTGATAAGGGCAATGCCACAGCGGTTCTTAACACCAAGGATTATGAGACCAAGATCAAGGATCTTCTCGACCCAGCTACCTACAAGGAGATTCCAAAAGACCCAACGGCAAGAATCTTGAGACAGGTAAACAACCTGATCAAGGGTTCATCTATCCCAGAAGAAACGCAAAGCTTCATCAAGAAGTCTGAAGCTCTTCCACCTAGGTTGTATGGGTTACCAAAGATCCATAAGCCTTCAGTACCGCTCCGGCCCATCGTGAGTACTATCGGCTCACCCACTCATCCAGTCTCGAAGTATCTCACCGGACTGCTTCAACAACATGTCGGATCATCCTCGTCATACATCAAAGACTCTCGCCACTTCGTGGAGAAACTCAAGAACCTAAAACTACATCCGGACGATCGTCTAGTCAGCTTCGACGTTGTCTCTCTGTTCACGAGAGTTCCGGTCAGGGAGGCAATGTCGCGTATCCGACCACTCTTCTCCAAGGACATCGCTGATCTGTTCGAGTTCGTGTTGACGACTTCCTACTTCCAGTGGAACGGCACGTTCTATGAGCAAGTGGACGGTTTAGCCATGGGTAACCCCATCAGCCCGGTAGTCGCGAACTTTTACATGGAATCATTTGAGGAAGATGCTCTGGATAGAGCTCCCAAGAAGCCTAAGGTCTGGTTCCGCTACGTGGACGATACCTTCGTGGTTTGGACTCATGGGGACTCGGAGCTGACTAAGTTCCTGGATCACCTAAACAGCATCCATCCGAACATCCAATTCACCATGGAAGTTGAGAAGAACGGGGAGCTACCATTCCTAGATGTCCTAGTATCCAAGAAAGAAGATGGCAGTCTTGGTCACCGAGTCTATCGAAAGCCGACACACACAGACCGTTACCTACACAAGGACTCCAACCACCATCCCAGACAAAAAATGTCAGTTATCAAGACACTGGTCCACCGAGCTAAGACCATCTGTGAACCTCAACACCTACAAAACGAGTTACGCCACTTGGACTCGGCCTTCCAAGCTAATGGATTCTCTGCACATGAGATACGGAGAGCTCTTCACCCAAAGAAAGCTTCGCAGACAAACCAGGATGAGGAAAAACCAGCTCCGATAGGGAAGGCTTTCTTGCCATACATTCGTGGCATTACGGATCGTATCGGAAGACTGCTAGAAGCTTGTAACATCAAGCCGATATTCAAGCCCACGACGCAGCTACGGAATTTTCACCGGTCGGTCAAGGACCCACGTGATCCACTATCGTCAGCTGGAGTTTACAGAATCCCCTGCTCATGTGGCTCGGTATACGTGGGCACCACCCAAAGAAGCATTAAGACCCGCCTGTCGGAACATGAACGTAATTGCCGCCTCTGCCACTTCGACAAGTCAGCGGTTGCAGAACACACCCAAGAGGATGGGAATCATACCATCGAATTTCAGAACACGAAAGTTCTAGCTACCACAACACATTTTTTCCCACGTATGCTTCGAGAAGCCATCGAAATATTCAAGCATCCCAACAACTTTAATCGAAAAAACGAGGGATTTCAGCTCCAAAAAGATTGGTACCCAGCACTGAGAGCCACTCGGTATCACAGTGCAAACAACCAATCAGGATCGAGAACGTCCGCGCCACAGCGCTTGGCCAATCAGAATCAAGTGAGTCGATTCCCCGCTCCGACCGTGCCTATAAATACAGCCGTGACTCAAGCCATCGCGCCACTCGCACGTCAGCCGCCGGCGAGGCAAGGTCTCCGAAGTTGTCGTCGCCCGGCCCTGCGCCACTGAAGATGTCGACCGCAGTGATCGACGAAACGTCTGGAACGCAAGTTTCACATGGACCACGGCCAACCAGCCCGGAAGCAGTATATTCTACATATACATGTTTTCGTTACATAAATCGAGAATATGGGCCTAAAATACGCGCCTAAATCATTATTCATTAGGTCTCTTTCCCTCTCTCTATCTCTCTTGTAAAAATAATGCTTTTTCTAAACATACATATCATATCATATCTATCTTACCACAAAATATAATGTCTGCACTGAACATTATCTGCAGCCTGACAGACAGAAATACAAACAGATGGAAAATAGAGTCTGATTAATAGGGCTCGGTACCTACGTTTTTAGGGTAAAAAAAAACTAAAAACGTAGGTTTTACTCGAGTGGTTATTCAATTGATAGTTTATGTTTTTTTCAACATTATTTACATATTGTAATTGGTGCAAAATCTATTAATAGATACTCACTGGATTTTGTCGCTGCAAAAATGTTAAACTACCCATGATCGGATGTGGTGGGTAGTGAGGCACCCCCCTGTCCCGCCAATAGTTCTTCACCTTACTCCATTGTATGTACAAATATAACCATAAGAAAATTACCACCAAAATCATAAAAAACAGGAACATTTTTAGGTTATTTATAGAAATAAAATAATTATTTTATTTTATTTTTTGTTAAGAAATACTATTTACGTTAAAATTCAAGAAATAAATAAATATTGTTTAGTGAAGTAGGAACCTATATATTTGTAATCAAATCGTCGCACACTGTATGAAGCTAGATCGAAACTGAATGTGGAACTGGATGTGCCTTATCTACAAGTTTGATTAAAACCTAATCATAATTTAATTATCCTAATTATTTCATTGACAACTAAAAATAACTTATTTAACTGAATCACATTTCAAAGCAATAAAATATCTCGATACGGCTTTTTACATTGCTTTTAAGATAAGATTGATTCCCGGTGCAGTAGAATTGGATGACCCCATTTCTCCCCTAAGTGTCGTAGAAGGCAACTAAGAGACAGGGCTGTTTCCCAACCGACAGTAAAGAAACAAAAATACGACTGCCTTTCCACCGGAGATGTGTAATGCTACGTTGCTATGGATGCGCTTGATATACCACCAACTGCGACGGATATGTCGTGCGAGGGATAATAATATGTCACATGACAATCTCACCTTCGGCCTAGCACTACGACCCAGAGACGGCGTGCGGTTTAGTCGGTTTGAGTCCGAAATAACCTCCCCCCCCCCCCCTCCGGAGGGGTGGGTATCCATGGGGATTTCCCGCACGTAAAAAAAAAGATATACCACCGATAATGATCGTTGGTCTACATAACATACAGCTATTATAAGCTAGTAGTAAGTTTTTTTTTATATGCGTGCTATAGATTCATGCTATGGATATGAGCTATGAATGTGTGCTATGGATGTCTATTAGAATAGATTCGAATTTTAAAAATTTGTAGGAGAAATATCTTACTCGCTTAGCTACATAGTCTAGCGACAGTCTAACGATTCATACAGCCTGTCGGCGAACCCGTCTAGACAGAGCAATCGTGCGGGGTGAGCGGAATGGCGGGCGAAGGGGTACCGTACCGAGTAGCCATACATCTTACTCGGTACTAAGGATTCAGGGCTGTCTTATTTGTAATCGCGGTTTTTCATATTATTATTTTTTATTGACTCGTTTTGTTTCTTAAAAATTTTCGTAATTTCGATTACGATAATTCATTTAGCGATCAAAGATGGTGGTGGACTCGAAGTTTTTAACAAAATGAATATGGGTATCGTTTTCAGGGTTTTTGGGATTACTGATCACGAATATATTATCCATTTAGCGATACAAGATAGCCGACTTGACATTTTCAATAAGATCAAATTCAAATGCAGATTCAGGTTCAGATTCACATTCAAATTCGAGCTTAAAGTATTTCGTTGGTTTGATCATAACTGTTTGAGTAAAACCAACTTACCGAACCAGAGAAAGAATCATTTTCAAATTATTTATTTACTCAAATTATTAAATAATATTATTTTAATTATTTCTTCTGTAAAATTTTAACGTTCGTATGTGCTCTTTAAGTGACATAACATCAATTGCCGACATACACACGAGCGGAGCCGCGGGCGTCAGCTAATTATTTAATTTATCGTGCCTTGAGAGAACAAAGACACTAAATAGGGTTTAATAAATATTGCAGATGAAAAACACTGTAGTGACAATCCTGACAAAACTGCGAAAAGCGTCATTTCCGCAAAAATTAAAGGCTACGACATACTGTAAGACTCGTTATACTGTGGTACAGCACAGTGGAAATTGTCACATAGTTTCATATAGGGAATGCAATCTCGAATTTGGCGAGATCTCTTTCTCGCGAGATCTTGGCCTTTTTTAACAAGAGTTTCTCGTCCGAGCAATGGGCGAAATGACGCGAGATTAATGAGATTGCACTCCAACATAAAAAGTATTATTTGAAGCTGAAAGAGGAAAGAGAAGAAGAGTCCGCAAGCAAAAGGTATATATTATTTTTAGTTGGCGAATGACTGCCTGAGGTCTGTACAGTAGTCCCAACTAGTTTTGAATCCGGACGGGATTTTAAGCGATTGGTTTTCTGAACAGAAGTTTGAGCTACATAAGAAGCTATTTGCTAAATAATATGTAATAATGGATTGGTTTATTTCGTTAATTCATCTCTAATTCTAATAGATCTCTGAATAGATTTCTTCGATTGATAATAATATCTCAGTTTAATAGTCAACTCTACTTGGTTAATGACTTTCATTTCTTCTTCATATTGTTGTTTTATATAAAAAGAACTGTTGGATTATAAAAAAAAATTGTTGGATATTAGAAAAGAAGACTGGTTTTTTATATCATTTCTTATTTGTGCGTCAAAGTCTTAAGTAGTGAACGTACGTTAATAAGTTTATTAAAAAATATGGATAAGTTCGTAAAACGATGTTTAAATATGAAAGATAATCGAAATTATTCAAAAAAAAATATGGTTCATTTCCTAGTACATATTTTATTATTATTTTCCTAATTTATTCAAATATTTTAATTATTTGCACCAATAAACACACAAAACTAGCTATCTCGCGATATTTTGGAATTGGCTAAATCTTGCGAGATTGTTATTCATAAACTTGCAAGATCTCGCCTGAGCCCCAAATCTCGCGAGATTGCATTCCCTAGTTTCATAGCTTAGCTTTTACGTCTTCGTGGTTATAGCTACATAATAAATCTCCCGTGAAAATGCAACCTATATATGCAACGAATAGCCTAATGACATCAAGCATACGGACATTATGAACATTTACAAATGGAAACTAAAAGAAAACATACGTAATGTATTCAAAACTGCATCACTATTAATATTACATTTGTAAATATCTAATGTGAAACCTCACAGGCGACAATGCTTTTGCTTGTTATTGATAAGCATAATTTTATGTATTTTTACCTACTTATCTAATTATTTAGTACCTATATATTTTTAAGAGAAATTAAACATTCATCTCTAATTCTAACAGAGGTAGCACACGGCGGTATTTCCATCCAATTGAGCAGTCCGACTGGGGAAGTACCTCCTCCCAACAGAAAACCGCGGCCATAGTAACCTCGTGTTGTGTTTCCGGCGGTGAGTAGGGTAGCTAGGGCTCACTAGAGTTTTTGTGCTGTCAGTGGGAAGACCTAAGGCTTGTCCTGCTTTATCATCTACACTGATGGCACGAAAACTCTCAGTTCTCACAATGTAACGTCCTGGGCTGTGATTCTGCTTTTTTTTCATGGCCAAACCACTGCGGTACCATAGACACTCTCACGAATGCCATTTAACTTTAGACTTTACTGCAATACAGTTAAGGTCTAAAATTAAATGACAATCTTGTAGAGTGAATGAAAACTGTTATAAACTTTACTCTGTTCATTTTGAACCTTAAAACTTCTAACATTAAGTCTAAAATATAATGACATTTTATGCAATGTCAGAGGTATGATTTTGTTGTCATGACGTGACTATGGTTTTGTTGTCATAAAATTAGCAGAATCGGGGGCCTGGTGTTGCACACATCCATAAGCCACGGTAACCATTTTCTATCAGGTGGGCCGTGTGCTTGTCTGCCAGCTTGGTGGTATAAAAAAACCGGACCATGAACATTCAGACTATAATAACACGTGGGACCGTTTGTTTATAGTACATTATGGTATAAGTGTGTAAAGTTAGCTCGGCTCTCATAAAACCCTCACCAAACGACTCGGGTCACAATGATGACTCAGTGGTAATCATCAATACACACGTGTATCATACGATGTTTTTCAACATTCTTATAAATAAAATAATACTATCTTAATTATCTCATCTTTTTTCCTATCTTAATCGATTTGAAAAGTTAGCATAGTAAATGCTTCAAAATTTCATTCAATTATTTGGGCGGAGTCATCAAAAAACAATGTTTAAAAATGATTGCAACATCATTCATTGTTTCCGATATTTCGTATGAATGTCGGTAGATGCCTCCCATCGTCGCCCTAAGACGGTAGTATAGGAGAATTTGGATAGCTTCAGGTGTGACCCGGTGGCTCAGTGGTCAGAGCATTCCCCCTGTTAGGGAAAGATCGTGGGTTCGAGTCCCACCTGGGCATTCTTTTTTCCTATCTTAATCGATTTGAAAAGTTAGCATAGTAAATGCTTCAAAATTTCATTCAATTTACCCTTGTAGTTTTCAGGTAGTAAACTTTCCATGACGGTAAAGGGCAAGTCAATCACATCATAATAGTATATCGGACTTTATATAACATAAATCATTATTTTAATTAATTAATAACTTTAATCTCAAAAGTGAAAATGAGTTGTGAAGTTTTATTTCGCAATAGTGTAAAAATATTTCCTATGCACGCGCATTTCGTTCGGCCAATGACTAAAAGAGGTTACTTTTTTATTTGTCGCGGTCTTAATGGGTAATTTAAAGTTTTTACAGAGAAACCAAAAGTTATCCATAAAATAGCGAAAGTTTTGTTTAGTTAACACGTACAAATTGAAATTATCTATTTAAATACGATGTTGCATGCAATGAGCAAGTAATAGGTAGGTATATTATTATTTTTTTACTTTTGAACACGATCATTTTCGTATCGAATTTTTTTTAAGAAAAAAGAAAACATCTATAACTCACTAGTGAATTATAGCAATGAAAAGTCACAATTTGATTAGAGGTGTCATTATGTGGCTTATTACAGTGAAAATAAACCTACTACTTTATAAGCAAGTGTGTCGAAAATAAAAATAACAAGAATTCATTGAAAAAAACATGTTAGAAAATAAAGTACATTGTAACGTTGTGGATTTTTTATAAATCTAATTGTAATAAATTCTCTAATATAGTCGATATTTTAGTATTTTTCGGCACTAAATAACTAATTTGTCTATGGCTGTGCGAGCGAGATTGGACAACATTACCTAAGTGTCTATTCACGGCGCTAAAGTGGGCCCTTTCTTCGGCTATCCTTTGCCGTGGGAGGTCACTCTTGACCCCGGCGGCCAACTGCTGTCGGCACCGGGTAAGTTTTGAGATCAACATTTCCTACTTCTTTCAACAGGTGAAGACTTCTCAGCGGCGCAGCTTTATGCCTGCTAATATGCATGGCTTATTTATGTTTTATTTTAATATGTATATTTTGTGCTATTTCAGCCTACCCATTAGTGACACGAGGCCGATGACCCCTATGGTCAGAGGTCACGTCATCAGCTTGCACTACTTTTAATATTTTTTCTTATAGCTTCTAGCTACGCTGTTCTGCCGCTGGGGAGATTATCTTCACCTGCTATTATTTTTAGCGGGTCACTGGACGTAGTTCCCATGTGACATACTGACCCGCACTCTTTCTTTTTCCAGGGTCTTCGCACCGGGCTTCACGCTATCATTCGGTCGTGAGGCACACCAGCGAGGACCCTGGCACGCCGGCAACATCAGCAGCCGGGAGTGAACTAGCTAAGTGCATACCACCATCTCTGCACAACGGATCAAACAACGCCTCGGCAGAATATTTATTGCGAATCCACCCTGAGATTCATTTCTATAATACCTATCTAAAGATAAATTCATGTAACGTTCTATTACTTCGATTATAATTGTTATTAATTATAATTCAATCTTTCAATTATCTGTCTCACTAGCTAGCCAGCCAAACATTATATTTATTACTTTTACAGTTCTCATAGCCACATTTTATTTACATATTTAACTTGCTCATTAAAACACCAACACAAAAATTTTCATTCGTTACAACATGCTTAGTGCTCAGCTTAGGTGAGCAGATATAATATATATCGTTTCTATCAATCAATTAGCTTGCTGCAGCCCACCGCTCGACATAGGGCTCTCCCAAAGTGCGCCATTTTTGCCGAGCACCCGCCTTCCGCATCCAGTTTAAACATTAAAAAAATAACACACGGCAAAAAAAAATGTTAAGGAAGTGCCCAGGTTCTGTAACGTAAGTGTTATAAATATCTAAGCGTTATATCCTGAGTGTTATAAGTACCTACCTAATTTGTTATAACTTATAACTTGAGTGTCATATACAGGGGGTTCAGGTGAGGTAGGGGGAGGGGGGAGGTTTAAACACTGCTATAAAAAATAAACTACAAAAAATATTTCAAAATTAATTATTATATTTAAAAAGAGTAATAAATGAAGAGTTTTTTCTTAAAAATAATGTTATCTTGATGTCTTCCCTCACGCTGCAGGAACTCCTCACACCGTGTCCAACAATATCATTTCAATATAAGCTTGTGAGTTTCATAGCTTATGAGTTTTTGGACCGGCAGGTGTTCGTCAGGATATTTGACCCAGTTTGAGTTTAACATATTCTGTGGTAGGTAGATTTATGTATATATTATTTAGTTTGTAAGATTTACAAGTCACAGAATATAAATATCCAGACGGACGACAGCGATCCGAGTCCGCTTCACAATATAAAAGTTAAAGAAAGATTTATATAATGTTACTTGGAGAGAAGACAGTAGGCCACCAACTCGGTTACATATAAATTCCTCGAGCCCTTAACCTAATATTCCTATATATGAGCTATATCTTTGTAATTAAAAACCTCTGAATAACTAAGAAGCATTATTTGAAATCGAAGGTCAAGGTACATTAATGTTTTCGAGGTACAAAATCTACAACCATTCTATCATCCAAGGGCATATAGAACATGCCCTTATGCTCCGCCTGTACTTCGGAGGGCTTAGGCGTGTTGGGCCGCACGCGAAACTCGAAATTGTATACTAATGCTGATAAGCCTTGCCTCATAACACGGTAAGCTAAACGCATGCCTGAAAACAAAACATATTAATAAATAAGATGACCAATCAATAAATTGGTCTATCGCAGTGGGAGCCCCTTATTTCGTAGAAAGAAATTTCATAGAATTTCGTTGCACAGAAAATGTTTCATATAACATTTGGTTCTTATATTTTTATTTCGAATATTATTGTTTCAAAAACAATTTACTACAATGAAACATATTTCACAGAAACACAATTGAACGAATTTTTAATCACATTTTTTTGTTTAACAAACTTATCAAACTGTAGAATTATTTTTTAAAGAATATTAAACCACCTTTATAATATTCCAAATCACATTTATTTTTAACTGTAACATTTACAATATAGTTAACACCCCGACTCGGATAGGTTAGGTTCGTGGTTATTTTTTTATAAACCACCCAGAAGTAGGAGCCCCGCTTAGCGGGGCTCCGTCGACCTTGTAGACGCATCAATTGTTTAGTTTATAAAAAAAATTGTCCCATTTAAATGAGGGTATGCATTTTATGAATTGAAACGTTTAGAAACTGTCACTTTGACAATATATGTTATTCTTTGACGGAGCCCCGCTAAGCGGGGCTCCGTCGACCTTGTAGACGCATCAATTGTTTAGTTTATAAAAAAAATTGTTCCATTTAAATGAGGGTATGCATTTTATGAATTGAAACGTTTAGAAACTGTCACTTTGATAATATGTTATTCTTTGTAATAAGTTTTCTATTAAATAAACGATATTATGATTAAGAATATTTGATTTGATATTCTATGAAATGATTATTCTAATGTTTAACTTTATATGAAACAAAATTCAATGATTTCAAATTCTTTAAAGTAAGTATTCTGTATATTGATTATTCTATGAAACGAAATTTTGCGAAACATTTTCTGTAATACGAAATTATATTAAACAATTGTCTATAAAACAACGCACACCCCTATCGCAGTACATTGCTGGTCATAGGTCCCTCCCAATGTTGTGAGGCTTTGGCAAACTGTTTCCACACTGCCCCTCTAGACAAGTGGCAATTCGCTAGCTGGCGTTTGGTAGAATAGAATGACGAATATATAGGATTTGACGTATATGGGAGTCGATAACGCATGTCAAATACGTCAAATCCCGTACATTCGTCATTCTATTCCATAAAACGCCGGTTAGCGAATTGCCACTTGTCTAGAGGGGCTGGCCAGACAGGTTGGTACAGGGTTTTCGTACGCTCGCAGTGATATCGTGCGTATTTTTCCGTTAGTCACCTCTCACGACAGCCTTTGAATGAGATGGGTTAATAATAGTAAGATGAATATGGTTCATCCTATTTCTTTCCAAGCTAGTACAATATGGGATTCTTCAAGATGGGTATTATAAGGTTTCTACAGGGTCGGCAGCCGCCTTCCTGGTGTTGCACATGTTCATAGGAAATATTCTCTCAGTTTATGTGTTGTTCAATTTTTTATATTAAATTTGATACGAGTATGTAGATTGAAAAATTTAGACAGAAATTTCATTTTAAATTTCAGAATAGATAATATAAAAACTAACCTATGCAAATCCTTGGTCCTTCTCCAAAAGGCATGTAAGTAAACGGTATGATGTTTTTCTCGTTTTCTGGCAAAAATCTGTCAGGGTTGAAGGTCAAGGGATCAGGAAAGTACTCTGGGTCCATTTGCATGCCCACGGCGTTCAAATAGACAGGTGTTCCAGCGGGAATGGTGAGATTATCATCGATCTTATAATCGTTGGCAGCGACGCGATCCACCCAGCCGAATGGTGGATACAATCTAAGAACTTCTGCAATTAAGAATGAAAACGCTATGTGAAATACATAAAAGGTGGGCTGAAAAGTTTTGGACACGGAAGCAATTCGAAGCCTAATCGAAGCCATCGTTATCATTTATTTGTGACATAGTTCTTTTGATCAACTGTGAGCTCGCGCAGCACCCATTTGAACAGAGTTTTCCCATACCCAAATACTCATACACGTTATATCCAATACCGTCCTTAGATATCTTTAGCATTTTATGAAATTATTTTTTAGACTATTTTTATATTTTCCAGTCGGTAACCGCTACTGCAGTCGCTTTAGGGCGTCTACTGCGTGCATCATCCTCGGTGCTCATTGTCGCCTCGTTTGAACTTAGCAAATCACATCCCAACGGTTGTTTTAACTGGAGCAAAGTGCGAGTAATGTTTACATCAGGCCAAACATTAGCTTCAGCAGTATTTCTTCTTCTTCTTCTTTTTGTGTCAGCCTACGAACTATTCAGCCCACTTTGGTACATGTTATACATAGAAACACCCAATATACATTCATGCATATAAATATTTACACTAAGCGGGAATCAAACCCATGCTCCCTGCTAACGCTTTACCGCTACACTACAGACACTACCTCTTCTTACCGGGGACGGGTTGGTCCGTGCCCACACCCAAGGAGGGTCAGATCGAGAAAGATGGCCCTGGGTCCGCCGAGGTGTGAGATATATGCGTTGCCAACCTAACCTTCGGCTTTACGCCGTAGTGCAAAGTCGAAGGTGTGGTTGGCAGACGCATTAGTCGGTTCAAGTACGACATAACCTCCTCCTTCGGCTCCGGTGGGAGAGACGTGGGGATGATGAGCACGTAAAAAAAGTCATTAGTCTAATCTAATTTCAGTCTTGGAAGACAAACCTTTAATAACACAATCCAAATAGGTATACTTTGACAGGGAGCTGGAATCGTAATCGTTGTCAGTTTCATTCTGCTTGGCATTCATGATGACGTCATACAGTTTTTGCTGTAAAACATAAACGTCACAATTAATATACTCGTAAGGTACATGTAGCTAGCACAGATTTAGCAAAATATCAAAGACTCACTAATTTAATAATAAAAGGCGACAGCGGAGAGCGCTTTGAAATTTGGGCCTGTATTTTTTTTCAGTTTTTTGCCGTTTTCAATAATAGTCAAGAGAAATGGTATAATTTATGCCTAATTTATGTACAATGTAATAAAACGGAAAACTATATTTCAAATATTGTATTTTACAGCTGTTGTATATATTTTTTTGTTGTTAATTTTTCTTGTGTAATTTTTTTTTTATAATGTCGGAGTGTGTATGTTGGTACGGATCAGATGTCCTCTAGGAGCCAGCTGGAAACCAGCGGCGGGTACTTGTGCCCGGCATCAAGCTGAACTGGCTCCTTTCTTCGTGCCACATACATATGAAGTATGTTCCTACCTAAATGTTATACTAGTAATTCATGCATGCATTCTTTATTTTGTGTTGCACTTAAATAAATAAATTATTCTTTCTTTCTTTCTAAGGTATAATACAGACAAATACATGAAAGTAATTATAAATACTGTCATAACTCAGGCTAGTAGGTCTCACGGCAGTCCTTCCTAATATAGCCATTTGATAATTAAGAGTACCCTGGACTCCTAGACTGAGGCCATGGATGCGTCCTTGATGACCAATGTAAATGATAATGACTAACAACTAACTAAATAACAACCATGGAAAGCCTAACACCTATTTTACATTACATATCTTAAGGACCTCATTGAAGAAGCAGTCGTGGATTTGGTGTGAGAAGGTTCGTGGAGCCTCGTAAATCTTCCCTTCTTCACCTTCAAATAATTATAAACGCTTTCTCCCGTAGATAAGATTGAAAATAGCTCAAAAAGCTGGCCGCTTATTTTCCATTGGAAATTGACCCTTTTTTACATTCTACACAGCGCTTTCTAAACCCAAAATAAGCAAAGCTTAACTGACTTGCGTTTATAAAATCTAGAACCCGTATTCAAATACGTTTTTTGTAAATATTATATTATACAAAGTAAATAAGTAAAATAAGTAAATATTATACAAAGAAACACCCAGACTAACACGACTAGTAACTAACTACTCAACCTTGCGTGGCATTTAATCGACACCAGAGCAACCTAAAACTACAGCTATTTAGTCCACAATGATGTAACTAACATTCTCCGTTTCCCAATATTATACCTATGTGACCGAAAGAAACCAAGATCCGAAATTTATAAAGGATAGGTTAGGTTAATTTACAAATTTCCTAGATAATTTATAAACTTGTGGATCTTGTTTTCTGTCGGTAAAATATACATTTTAATATCGTGCGCAAAATCGCAATAAACAAGTGATAACCTTTTTGGCTTTAGCATGAATCAACCTATCTATACATCTATACTCCATACATATAAATAAAATTGAAGTATCTGTGTAAAATATTGAAATAACCGTTATTTACTACATGCATATGAATATAATACGGGTACATACACCAAAATATATTTTTTTCCATTTTTGTCTGTCTGTCTGTTTGTTCTGGCTAATCTCTGAAATGGCTGGACCGATTTTGAAGGGACTTTTATTAGCAGGTAGCTGATGTAATAAGGCATAATTAAGGCTACTTAGAAAAATTTAATGCTCAATTGACTCAACACTAAGCGATAACCGACATCCACGCGGGCTGACTAGATGTCCCAATTGAGCATCTTCAAACTTAAAGTAAAATATTTTTTGAAAATTGAAAGCAATAGTGTGCCAAATATTCACATCCATTAAGATTGGAAAAAGTAAAATGTTTAGACGTCATCCCAAGATGGTTGAAAAGGAGAATTTGGAATGTTCAAGACATGGCTCGATAGCTCAGTCGTCAGAGCATGCTTCTGTACCGTGTTGGATACATTTTAATTTCAATTAAACTTGCGAGCCGTCAAGCTTGGAACTCCTTGTCGGCTCACGTGTTTCCTTCTTCCTTCCCAGGTCCTTTAAGTGGGGGTCTTTTAACCGGGGCGGGAAAAAGCATCTGATGAGGCCGTCAAGCTGAGTGCCACCATTGTTGACATCGTACATGTTTGTAATAGTGACCCACTTTCCAGAGACATTGCCTTTAGCTTAACATCAGGCGAAGTAAAGTCAAATTGGTGTGTCCTATATAAAAAAAAACCAGCGGCCGCCTAAAAGACCGAAACTAGTTTGAAAGAAGGCGGCACCCATTAATTTTTCTCTCGGTTTATGATTAGCAATAGGATAGAGCCTGTTGTCATACTTGTTCGATCTTTTAGACATCAATAAGGTTTACTTATTTCGATCTTTTAAACAGCAGTCGGGCATGGGATTGCAATTAACATTTAGTTTCAGTAACTGGTCGTGAGTTCAAGTCCCATCTGAATATTTCAATTTTTATAGTCTTAATCGATTAAACTTAAGGATATCTTCTTACATTTTAAAAGCATAAAACTTAAGATCAAACTAGCGGAATGTGTCCTTACTTGGTGCTCTGGATTCCAGGCCAGCTCATAGACTGCCCAGCTCAAAGCGGAGGCTGACGTATCGAAGCCTCCGAGCACAAATATCGCCGCTTGAGCAAGTAAAAAGTCTTCACTAATTTCTGTTGGGAAAAAAATGTTTCTGATATGTGTGTCGAAAAGTTATTGAAGAACACTCAACGCTTTGAATTAAATACTTCATACAAACACACTAAACGTCAATATTTTGACTTGTGCTCCGTGTTTGCACTCGGAACTCTGGGTCCGCCTTCTGGCTTTTCCTCCTCCACTTGGCGCCCATGGTGGAAGAGGAAAGAAATCAAGAGTTAAATAGCCTATTATTATAATAATTAACTGGCGATTCATACCACAAAGGATATCTTCAATTTTCACCTGCTGTTTTTCTTCATTGCACTAATTTGTAAGTATTTTTTGTGTCATCATTACAATTGCAATAAAACTAATAATTCCTGCAATTTTACCTTCCCCTTCCAGAGCAGCCATTTGTTTCATCTTAATCAAGGCATCCAGGAGGTCCTTAGGGTCATCGATATCCTTTTCCAAGCCTCCTCTCTGCCGGATGACGGATCGACAAATATGTCGCAGTCTTTCTATTGTATGTTTAGGAAACAATGAAAACCTGCCGAAGAAAACCACATATCTTATGACGAATATCTCTTACTATATTATTTCTTTCTTTGACGTAAGGCAAAGATGTGCAATTATTGCCCGCATTGACGTGCCTCTCCTTACAATCTCGGGTGCTTTAAGTGGAACGTGAAATGCATCTGTTAAGGTCGTCAAGTTGAGGACCATTATTTTGGATTTCTCACCCACTGAAATGGTGGTCCTTATCAACTGGACTTCAACCAAGCTTTTACTGTCCAGCAGGGCGTAGTCAATTGAGAGGCTGTTTAAAAAAATAACAAAAGACTCTTCAAGCATAAAGGAACAATTTAGTCAATTGACTGTTAAGAAATTTAATATCCTTTTATGTTCAAGGATTCGCAAAAAAATAATTCATTGAAACATTTAGATTTTTTTATTAAGAGTACTGAAAATCCCTTTTTAAATGCTTGAAACGTCTCCTCAAACAATGCTTAAGCTTTTCTGTTCACCTAAATACGTCTACCAGTTCTGGCAAGAAGAATATGCTGGACCAACTTAATCCTCTGAACAAGTTGAACTCCATAAATTCATTAGTAACCTGCTTCATCACACTCTTTCCTGTCTTCACGGACTCGCTTGAGACGCCAAACGCGGACTCCCCGATTATATCAGTCGTATATTCTGTAAATGTCTTCTGGAAAGGGAGAAAATAATGACGTGGATAAAATAATTATTACTAATAAATAATATATTAACAGAAACATATTATAGCTCGACATATTTTAAACTAGAGTTAACAAATGGTACAGAGGATACGAGGGCCTTATAAGACCACCTTATATGCTCAGGAAAATGAAGCCTCCCAACATTGGGAGAGGACTATGTCCAGTAGTGGACAGTTATAGGCTAATTGATTGGTTGATATATTCTGGAATTTGATATTCGAGACGGCAGCGTGTAGTTTGAGTCGGTTCAAGTCCAACCTAACAGCCATACTGGACAGCTGGGGGTATATTATTAATTACTAGATGATACCTTCAGTGTAATTTTCCTTTCCACAGGAACGTGTTCTTAAGATGAGAGGAACACATTCGAAAGAATTCATAAGTAATGAATTAGGAAGGCTGAGCAATAAAATAATTAATCTCAGCAGGGACAAAATCCGAAAAATAATAGGAGCGTTTACTGGCCACTACTGCACAAAGTACACCTTGAGGAAGATTAGTATCACGAACGACGCAAAATGCAGACACTGCGGGGAGGGCGATGAAACGATGAAACACATACTGTGCGAGTACCACGCCTTAGGAAGACATCGTATGGATCTTAGCGGGAAGGGCTATCCAAAACCAGAGGATTACAGGCATCTACAAATAAGAGGAATAACCACCCTAATAGAGAGGGCTATTGGGCTCCTCAAACGTAGGGACCAGGTTGGGGTTGACACAAAGGATCCAATAGGGTCGAACTGTCCGCGATAGCTCCAAAGCACGCACCCCAGTAACATAAGATAAGATAAGATGAGAAGTACCGTAAGGTGTTAATCCAGGAATATGGCCTGTGTTTGAGTTAATTTATTCACAAGTTTTCAAAGTTATGATATCAATAAGACTAAAATTCCTCATACTTACTCTAAGATGTAATATTTTATTATTAGCTATTTCCTCTTTGATACGCGTCATAAGATCGTCCGTTTTAACTTGCGTGATTTGACTGATTTTTTTCAATTTTGAAGTTGCGAACACTCGTACGAGTCGTCTTCTCAATGGTGCCCAGATTGGATTCTAAAGACAAACAATATATGAGCATTTTATTAAAATATTTCACTGGCAAGGAATAGGAATAGGAAAGACAGAAGAGAGCAGATATTCGAGGACACGAATGAGAAATGCTTAAAAATCTTTATCTAAGAGTGAACATGCATTGCGAATAATAAGTTAGCTCAATTTTTTTACATTTGACCAAGCTGTACATTACGTAAACCGTAGTTTTAGATAGTATAATGAAAACTTATGATAACATGAGATGGCATCAAGTAGTTTGGGGTTCATTCAGTGTATTGTTTAAGGCCTTTGCACACTACGTTTTTTTATGTGGTGGGACGTACGATTGGATTTGCGCTTCCTCTGCACGTTGTCAACATGGATCGTGTGCAAAGGGAACTAAGTAATTCCAGTTTGGCGTTTACTGAACGTCTTGATAGTTCTACACGCGTCGTCAGTTCATTTAATAATATCGTGTGCAAAGGCCCTACGATAGGAACATCTTAAACCTCACTGATAATGTTAATTACTATGACTCCATATCTAATCCAATTTATCTTTCAATCCCATTTTTATATCCAATCTAGACCAATTTATGTTAATTGCAAATAATACTTACTTTTACGGAAAACAAATTCAGATATCCTATAGGATCTGTCTTGCCAGAAGCAAGAAAATGATTGCTGAAGTTGTCAAAATCCTTTACTAGGATTCTTTTCGCTATTTGGGGGCAGTTGATCACCAAGGCGGGACGCCAGAATAACCACATGCCCATGTATGGAGACTTGAAGTCGTTGTACGCTTGCTTCATCCAAATTGCCTGATGAAGAAACACATTTACCAGTTTAGTATTTACACGCCATACAAGCTTATCAGCTGTTGCCTGCTGGCTCCACCCGTGCGCAACACCCGTGTGCAAAACTGATTTGGAAGTGCAAGGTTATCTATAATAATCCTCGAAGAACACGTTAAGTTCAGAAGCGTTCTTGACCATGTAGCGCCCATGTGCAATTATTACTGTAGCGACCACTAGAAAGCGCATGAACAAACTGGACCAACCCCCCCCCCTTTACGGTACCCCTCGGATACCACCCCCACCCAGCCAAGGGTGTACATGTGGTACTCGATACGAATATATCCGACAGCCTCCGTGGCGTGGCGGTAGTGAACGCGGCCGCTACGCAGGAGGCGCAGGTTCGATCCCCGCTCAGTGCAAATACTTGTATGCATGAATATGTATATTTGCATTGGTCTGGGTGTTTCTATGTATAATATACAGGGTGTATTTTTGAAACGGGGCAGTAAGGGCAAGTACCTTAACCGTTGCAGTTACAGCAAAACGTTCTTAGAAGACCTTCCCTAACTTTTTGACATATTTTGAACTGCATTCACAGATTTTGTAAAAAACTTACAGTTGGCAAAAAAAAATGCAAAACGTCCAAAAATTTTTTTTATGCCAATCGATTCTATTTCTTGTGGGGATCAAAAAACTCTATGAGACCATTTTAGCTTTCAGTACTAGGAAAGACAGAAATCGCCAAAAACGTTTCCCATACATTTCGGCAACAGAAACAAATTTCTACGATGGTCTAACTTTTTGTTATGGCCAGGAAGTGGGTAGAATTGACTGTAAAGTAAATAAAAAGAATTTTTACCCTCAAATTTCGAATTTGATTCGAAAATCTGTGTGTTATTCTTAGTTTCAGCTGAGAAACTTCGTATGAGTTATTAATTAAGGATTTTCGCTAAAATGTCTTCTAATCGTGAAAAAATTGACTTAATAGAAGCGTATTTTGTCAATAATCGAAATGCGGGAGCTGCATTAGTGTGGTACCGCAATAAGTATCCGTTGCGGCATGTGCCAACAAGAAAGGTTATTACAAATCTTTTGAAAAACCTGGAATTGCAGGGTTCTTTCAAAAGAAAGCGGCAGCCTCGTGTGGACATGGACACGGAGATTGCGGTTCTAACTTATGTCGAAGCATATCCAGAGGTATCGTCCAGGCAAGTCGCCCTTGAAGTAGGTGTATCCCACTCCCTTGTGATAAAGATATGGAAGAAATACGGCTACAAGTGCTATCGATATGGGCGCATAGTTCAAGTGTTACATCCGGGTGATGATGTTCGAAGGCTTACTTTTTGCAGATGGCTAAGAGGAAAAATAAGCAGAGATCATGAATTTTTAAATTACATACTGTGGTCAGACGAAACGAATTTTTCCAATAACGGTATGTACAACAGAAAAAATCACCACTATTGGTCCAAAGAAAATCCACTAAGAGTTACGGCAAGTCATAATCAGGTTCGCTTCTCATTCAACTGTTGGTGTGGTATAATGTCCAATCGAGTCATAATGGTGGAATTTTATGAAGGGAAACTGAATTCTGCCATGTATAATGAAGTCATTTTACACCATCTTGAAAACGAGATGGACGAATGGCCCCTGTCGGAATTGCGAAAAGTTCATTTTCAACAAGATGGTGCTCCGCCACATAACAGTCACCTTTCACGTTCCAATTTGATTCGCCTATTCGGTACACAGTGGATAGGTACACATGGTCCAACACAGTGGCCACCTCGTAGCCCCGATCTAACACCACTTGATTTTTTTTGTGGGGCTTCGTGAAAAACGAGGTGTATAAGACGACGTACGCCAGCCTTCAAGAGCTCAAGGATGCATTAATGACCATTTTACGTAATATTCATCCCAGAACATTATTAGCCGCCATTCGTTCAATGCAAAAAAGGATAGACTTATGTATTCGTGAAAATGGAAATCATTTTGAGCAATTTATTTCATAAACCAATTTCTTAAATGTTTAAATGATTTTTTTTATTTAAAAAAGTTCAAAATTTTACCTGACCTATGAGTTTCGAGTTGATTTATCATATTTCCGTACGAAATGTATGGGAAAGGTCTTTGGCGATTTCTGTCTTTTCTAGTACTGAAAGCTAAAATGGTCCCATAGAGTTTTTTGAAATAGAATCGATAGGCATAAAAAAAAATTTGAACATTTTGCATTTTTTTTGCTAACTGTACGTTTTTTACAAAATCTGTGAATGCAGTTCAAAATGTCTCAAAAAGTTAGGGAAGGTCTTTTAAGAACGTTTTGCTGTAACTGCAACGGTTAAGGTACTTGCCCTTACTGCCCCGTTTCAAAAATACACCCTGTATATGTATTTACAAAAAAAAACGTATCTAAGTATGTTTATCCGCATTCTAGATTCCATAACACAAGCTAGTTAAGCTATGCTTACCATGGGTCTAGATAGCGTTGTGTGAAATGTTGTGGAATATTTATTTAATTTTATTTTTATTTATTTATCCGCATGCCGTCCCAGCCCTCCGGTCTTCAGATGCCGCAGATGCAGAGTGTAAGGTTGCCCATCAAGAATTTCCCTTGCACCCTGACTAACCCAAAGCTCTCTCTGGTTTCCAGATGACCACCCGTCGGTGGTTACGTCACCTCGACCCAAGCAACAGCATCCATCGCTGGAGCCCTCACGTACATGAAGCATTCACGGTGGAGATCCACTGGCGGAAGCCATATTGGCCAGATCCGATGCCACTCTGGAGATACTCGACGAGGATCTTAACTGTGGTTTTTTAAAAGAGTTTGCACACCACGTCTCGGCTAGTAGGCGGACAGCGAGTGGGCACCGCACACCCTGCACCATAAGTATGGACGCCTCTGGTCAAGACGTCAGCCCCGGTTGCCAAACAAATATCTATACTATAGACTATACTGCTTCCGAGCTGTTTGGTCGTCAATAGCAGTCGTAACAGGTAGTTGGAACCCACAAAAGTCCGACTATTCTAAGTACAGAATTGGT
This sequence comes from Eilema caniola, assembly GCA_949126895.1. Taxonomy (NCBI): domain Eukaryota; kingdom Metazoa; phylum Arthropoda; class Insecta; order Lepidoptera; family Erebidae; genus Eilema; species Eilema caniola. Next base: position 22,561,561 of record OX421479.1, on the reverse strand, counting down.
TGTGGAAATCAGATGGCAGTCGCTTCAAGGAAAATATCGAAGTTCAACCGCATCACAGACCGGAAAGCCGACCCCAACCCAGTTTTAAAAAGGTTCATTATTATAAACAATTTATCAATTATTATTTTTTAATATTGAGTGGTTATTTAATAAACACATATTTATGTCAAAATTGCAATAAAAATGTAAACTTACAGGATTCTGTCGCTGCAAAAATGTTAAACTTCCCCAGACTGGATGTGGGGGGTAGTGGGGCACCCCCTTGTCTCGCCAGTAGTTTTTCACCTTGTTCCATCTTATATACGACCATATGCTTAGTAAAATTACCACCACAAGAAAAATAAGCAGAGACATTGTTACGTTTTTTTGAAAAAATATCCAGAAAAAATTGAAGGCAATTTATATTCTTTTAATCTGGTGGTGACTGCAGCAGTGTTTAGCTATATTCAAACTGAGTATTTCAGTCAAAATCGACGATAAACATACCTTATCTGCTTTATTCATATTATGTATATTAAATAATCATGTAACAGGTCATAACATACAATTTGATAAACCAGATAGTCGCTGTAGTAAGGGAGGCGACGATGCTAAATGTGTAGTTACTCGCCTGTCGGAACATGAACGTAATTGACGCCTCTGCCACTTCGACAAGTCAGCGGTTGCAGAACACACCCAAAAGGATTGGAATCATACCATCGAATTTCAGAACACGAAAGTTCTAGCTACCACAACACATTTTTTCCCACGTATACTTCGAGAAGCCATCGAAATATTCAAGCATCCCAACAACTTCAACCGAAAAAACGAGGGATTTCAGCTCCAAAAAGATTGGTACCCAGCACTGAGAGCCACTCGGTATCACAGTGCAAACAACCAATCAGGATCGAGTACGTCCGCGCCACGGCGCTCGACCAATCAGAATCGAGTGAGTCGATTCCCCGCTCCGACCGTGCCTATAAATACGGCCGTGATTCAAGGCTTCGCCTCAGTCGCACGTCAGCCGCCGGCGAGGCAAAGTCTCCGAAGTTGTCGTCGCCCGGCCCTGCGCCACTGAAGATGTCGACCGCAGTGATCGACGAAACGTCTGGAACGCAAGTTTCACATCGACCACGGCCAGTCAGCCCGGAAGCAGTATATTCTACATGCAACGCCGGCAGTGAAAGCCTGGAAACTTATAAACTTCGACAATGTTTAGAAATAAGTGACATCACAGCGGGCGTTTGACAGGTATCCACGTTTTGGCGCGAAATATTGAAATGTAATTTTTTCATAACTTATTTTAAAAGTAGTTAGTTGTATTAGTAGTTGTATTTAAAAAATAATAATAAATAGTTTAGGCTATATTTGGTCCTTATGCATGGGTTTAAACACTTTCCCAGAAATAGTCCTCATCCCTATCGGTAGAGTAGATAATAGAAAGAATAATAGTATATAATGTTCTCACTTTTAGTGTTGGGGAAAGTGTCTACATAAATTTATAACAAATAAATACATATATCGTACATCTTAAATAATGTTTTGTATTATTTTGATCTTATTTAATATTCGTCAGTTATTCTTTTATATTTAAGTCTAAAATGAAAATTGAAAAAACGACTGCGCCTACAGTTTTTACAACTTTCCCACACTTAAATCGCCAGATTTTCAAAATAGACACATGTTAGTTAGTAACTATCCTACCTTATCTTAATCTGACGCGCACGTGTAAATTCCTTATCCATATTTTTTTGCATTTTGCGTACCCACCCATGTTAATGACTCTTATTGGCTGGAGGTACAATATATAACTAACCTCACCTAACTTAATCCGACAAGCTCGAGTAACTACCGGATTTCCTTCGACGCCTCCCCCACTGCTGAACCTGTTGAGGCCAGGACATGATTGGTTCAATCAAAACTAGTATCGACCGCGTTTGTTTTGCTACCCAGTCCCAGTCGCATCCGAAGCTCCTCGTACTCTGAGGTCCGCTCCTTCCAGCCTAACCGCGTGTTTGGCCGATTTTCGATATTTTGTTTTGCCATACAAAATGATGTTAATTAAAGGGATGCTGACAGAGGAACCTGATGCCGACGTTCCTCACGGGGTCGAAGGAAGTCAGACATTAGTCTAGCCCATAAAGTCACAAATTGTTCACACTTACTTTATCGCTATAAAATTTGTTAAATTTTTCATAATGGGATGTAAGGGGTAGTATATCCCTATCTCGCCCATAATAGGAGAATTGTCACCACAAATATAAAAACAGCATTTCTACGTTTGATGAAATAATCGAACATATGTATATGAATAAAATATTGAAACATTCTATTCAAATGGATTGAGATTGAACAATCGACAACGAGGAAACTCGCAACCCGCTTACAGGGTGAATGTCTAATAATAATGTGCACTTATGAAAATGTGTAATTTATTGTTCGTGTTCATGTAGCTCAGTTGGTCAAAGCATTCTCCCTATAAGGGACTCTTCACGGGCTCAAGTCCAGTCTTGAGCATTTCTTTTGTTTATTTTTTAATACTACTGAGGTGGCAGACTAGCACACGGTCCACCTGATGGAAAGTGATTACCGTAGCCTATGGACGTGTGCAACACCAGGGGAGTCACACTTGTGCTGCCAACCCTGTAAACACAGATAGTTTCTGTACTGTCATTGTAGAAGACAAAGCAGGAATAGCCTTCGGACTTCCCGCTGACAGCACAAAAACTCTCTAGTGAGCTCTGGCTACCCTACTCACCGCCGGGAACACAACACGAGATAAGTGTGGCTGCGGTATTATTTAGTGAATCACAGAATGCAGAAATAGTGCTTTATCTGCGTTCTACACCGTCAAACTGATCACAAATCACAACGCTGTCTAATATATCGTTCACCGCACCGTCAGCGCACAAGGCAATTATCTAGGGACTTGATGTTATTGGTAATCAGAACTAGTGTCGATTGCTTTTGCCGTAACTATGAATATTAGTAAATATAATAAATAGATTTCGGACGCAGGCCGACCGAGGTAACGAAAACCGGGTTAAGTGAGATTTTTTATTTTTTTTTATTTATTTATTTAGGCTCACAAAACACATTACAATCATTGAAAACCAATAATACTAAAATACAGTTCCGTTCTGGATCGTAACATAACCACATGTGCACACAGCTAAAACAATATGTTAAAAACAGGAAAAGCTCTAAATTTTAAAAATTATAATAATAATAGTAATGACGTGTTTAAACATTTTTCATGGCCGAACCGCTATGGAGGATGTCTTTCAGAATTTTAATGAATCTATTAAAATTGGAATCAAATATGTCTAAGAGTTTGATCTTCCTTGCCACCTCGTTATACTGGCGGGGTTTGTAAACCTGAAGGGAAAATAGATTTGACTCATTAGACCTACGTGCACTAAATTTAATATTAAAAGTGAGTTGAGAAAATAGTCCTGATGAATCTATATGACAATGTGTAATCTTGTACAAATAAACCAGATCAAAATATATGCGTCGAATTTCCAATCGCTGTGCTCTGAATTTGCAAAGTCTACCTTGGTAATCAATACTTGAACGCCCAGGGTGTTGACGATAACCTAAGATTCTTAGAGCTTTCCTCTGGATACGCTCAATTTCATCAAAATGTACCCTGTAGTTTGGCGACCATACGGGACTGGCATATTCTAAGATACTTCTCACTAGAGCATAGTACAGGTACAAACCACTCACAGGCTTTCTGAATTCTTTGGTAGATCTTAAAACAAACCCTAGAAGTTGATTGGCTTTTAGATACGATGCCAGTATAATGAGCACGAAATGAGAGTTTGTCATCAAATATAACACCCAGATCCTTGGCAACACTCGACCGATTAAGAAAATGACCGTCAATATCATAGTTCCACGTAATTTTGTTGTGTTTATTGGTGAATGATATAACGAAACATTTCCCAGTGTTCAAGTACATGTTATTAGTTTGACACCACTGTGATAATGTATTAATGTCCTCTTGAAGGGCCAGGCAGTCCTCTGGTTTAGTGATCAATGTGAAGATCTTCAAATCGTCGGCATATAACAGGCAGTTACATGACAGTTGCTGAATGAGGTCGTTAATAAAAATAACGAAGAATAAGGGCCCTAAATGAGAGCCTTGAGGGAAGAGATTTTCCAAATGGGGTGGAACCGCGTCGTGCATGCGGAGCTAAGCCGCAAACTATGACCCACCTGTTAACGTATGCTGATTGTCCACACGTTCATGAACTAATATAGCCTCTGAGATTTTTTCTGCGTACGAAGCGTTGTTGTATCTATTGATAGTATACGATATACGAACATACGGCTGATACCAAGTTTTTAAAGTACGACTCCATACCCACTTTGTGCAAGGCGATCACTGCGATCGTATTTTATTTAACATCCCATTCCATTGTATAATTCGATAATGAATCCAAAAAATTATGTTAAATGGCGCGCAATCGAAAGAAGTTTTTAAAATAATATACGTGTTTCAAATTCAAAATAATTAAAAAGTTGAAAAAAATAAAAGTTTTAATGTACTTCAACGTGCCCTCCGAAGCACAGAAGCGCTCAGATATAACACCACTAAACGGTTACCTATACCAATGGTAACCTTCGCGCCTTCGCCTAGGTAACTTAACCCACAGATCGTTTACCAAACAGTGAGCGCACCTGGTCACGAGCGCTTCACTCGAGAGTAATGAATTCGGGTCACTTAAAGAATCTTAAAAATCTAGTTTGTGAGATTTAAGTGATTGTACATTTCAATAATTATTCCTAGAAAACCAACCCAACACTTCGCAAAAGAAGAACATTCTTCGTCGGTGACGATAATAAATCCATATTATAGATGTTAAAGTCATGATGGTATTGAATCTAATTTTCTCTAGGCAGAAACTCAACGACCTTCCTAGCGTCCGAGAGCAAAAGGAACATGCTATTATTCTCTACTTGCACATCGGTGGGTTTGGACGTATTGAGCAGCGCCTGGAACTCGTAATTGAAGACTAACGATATGCCTGAAAACAAATGTCAAGGTCAATATTTATTCTGTGTGAACCTTTTCAGTTACGATATGACTTGGAAATATATGAAAAACTGCGGGTGAATATTTGTCACTTTGATTGAGAGCATGCACTACATTGATTTGTAGGATTATATCACGTGATAGGTTACAGCTGTGAGAACAGTTCAGATTCCTTCATTCTATAGCTCATCAAATGGGTCATTTGAGAGTTATAAAAATTAAATCCATCACATCTTACACACCTATTCTACCATTTATCCTTAAGTAATGTAGGTATATAAGTGATAATAAACCTTTGAAAATGCCGTAGGTAATGCCGTAGGAATGGTAGGATCAATAATAAATACCTACTGTGGAAAAAGTACAAGTTTTCTCAATTTCTGTACTCACTTTAACCGTAAACAAAGTAAAAGCTCCTACAGGACCTGTAATATCAGACGCAAGACAGCGGTTTCCGAAGTTTTCAAAATCCTTTACAAGGATTCTTTTTGCTATTTCAGAGCTGTTGATCACCAAGGCGGGGCGCCAGAACAGCCACTTGCCCATATATGCAGACTTGAAGGCTTTAAACGCTCGCTTCATCCAAGTTGCCCGATGAAGAAATATATTTAGTTAGAGATTTATAGTTCTCATACACTATTTAGCTTCGGTGGCATGGCGGGTTCGATTCCCGCTCAGTCCAAATTTTTGTATACATGAATATATCTTTTTGTATCAGTCTGGGTATTTCCGTGGTTTGGAGAGCGTGTTATATCGACGGTCATTGCCTTATAAACATCTATGACAGTCGTTACGGATAGTTGGAGCCCTAAAAAGTCTGATAAACCTAACTATAGAACTTCGATATCGCCTATTGGTTGTGGAGGTCAAATGGCAGTCGCTTCACGGAAAATATTGAAGTTCAGCCGTATCACAGTTAGAGTGGAAAGCGGGTTGGCTTTCCAGTGCCAACTGAGATAGGAAAAGGTGTAGACAATAATAATACACTATTTACCACTGCTTGTATATGGCAACACTGTCTATTCTTTTTCTCTCAAATAAAATCTGCTACAAGTGCTCCTGAGCAATAATTGTTTAATTTAAATAAATAGGAAATCCCTAAACAACAGGATTCTTGGATTCTTAAACTTCCCATGATCGGATGCGGGGGATAGTGGGGAACCCTCCTTGTCTCGCCACTACTTAGACTAATAACGCATAGACGGATAGTCTCTTACGATATGAACGACGCGAGTGAAGCCAAACTAATATCTATGTAGGCGTAACCTATATGTTCTTACACTCAGTGACACTCACACAAGCGCACCAATATACAATGGCGTTTGACAAATGTTTTACGTAAAAATATAATAGGTTTTGAAATACTTACAAGTGAAATATGATCTTCAAATGATTTTGGTTATTATGAGATGAACTGTAGCACCCTTTCACTGTACAAACCGTCATATTTTAAATAAAAATGTGTGAGCTAGGCCTAGGCTTAGTTGAAATAGCTTCACTTCAGTCGCGTATTGCGTTTCTATGCGTTATTATTCTAAGCGCCACTAGTGTTTCACATTGTTCCATTTTAAGTACAAATGTAAGGGGTGCGCATTGTCTTACATAACTTTTGAACTCCAATCATCGGATCTCCAAACATCCGAAAATGTTTCGCATACCATTTAAAATTAAAATGATCGTTATTCATAAAAAAAAATTAAACAAAATATTGAAAAACATATGTAATCATTTAAATTCATAATATCACAAATCATACACTTAGTTTTTACTAAATTTTTTTTTTAAATATATTTGTTTATACTAATGATCGAAACTCATAATCATTCGAATAAATAACTATAATATTCATAAATGTGTTTTATTCTAATATTTGTTTTTAGAAATTTCATAATCATTATTGCTACCAGAAACGAGACAAGTAGGTTAGGTTAGGTTAGAACTGTGACCACAACAACACGCGAGCCGAGCGAGCGAAGCGAGCGTTCCGCGGCAGCGGCCGGCGAAGCGCCAGAAACTATTTTTTTTTTAGAAAAGTAGACAGAATGTATGCAACAATTTTTTTTAAATTGGTCCAGCCATTTTTTTTTTTTTTTTATAAATAGGACACGTCAATTTGACTTTACCTCGCCTGATGGTAAGCTGAAGGTAAAGTCTCAAGAAAGAGGGCCACCATTATATACACGTGCCATGTAAACAATGGTGGAACTCAGCTTGACGGCCTCATCAGATGCTTTTTCACGCCCCGCTTAAAGGACCCGGGACTGTAGGAAGAGGGAAACACGTGAGCTGGCAAGGAATTCCAGGTCTTAATGGTGCGACAAAGGAAAGAGTCACCGAACCGCTTGGTTCTTGAAGGAATGTTCTGCACCGTATAGGGGTGACATCTAAGTCCTGCACGTGTCGTCCTGTATAGGAAGGGGGAGGGTGGGACTAATTGGAATAGCTCTTCAGAACATTCACCATGGTAGAGACGGTAAAAAACTGCCAAGGAAGCAACATCTCTACGCATCTGCAGAGACTCGAGGGTACTCGTGACCTCAGGATTTCCGATAATGCGGACCGCACGTCGCTGGAACCTGTCGAGAGCATCTAATAAGTACTTTGCGGATCCATCCCAGAGATGTGAGCAGTACTCCACGCAGGAACGAATTTGTGTCTTGTAAAGAAGACACCGTTGCTCCGGCGTGAAAAACCGTCTCACTCTGTTCAGGACTCCGAGTTTACGCGAGGCTGCTTTGATGATACTCTCGATGTAGTTTTTGTTGTTCAGTTTGCAGCGAACATCCATACCGAGGAAATTGAGGTTGTCCTGCAGTGGCAGTGGCGTGCTCTGAAGAGTGGGAAGGGGAAGGAAAGAAGATACCTTTGCTGTAAACGCACATGCCTGCGTCTTCTTGGCATTGAACTCGACCAAGTTCTCAGAGCCCCATTGGGAAATGTGATTCAGGATCCGGTCAAGCTCAGTGACAAGAAGCTGCCTTTTTTCCGCGATATGCGTCTGCTTATCCGCAGGACGTCCATGATAACTCCCGTGTAGGGTGCTATCATCCGCATAGCAATGAATGCTGCCGGTCGACAGCATGTCATTGATATGCAGAAGAAAGAGAGTTGGCGATAGGACAGATCCCTGCGGTACGCCGGCATTTACCTGCAAGAACTCCGAGGCTCGTCCATCACAAAGGACGCGAATACGGCGCTCCTGCAAGAAGCCGGCAACCCAGTCGCACAGACTAGGAGGCAGACCAAAGGCTGGTAACTTGGAAAGAAGCGACTTGTGCCAAACTCTATCGAAAGCTTTGGCGATGTCAAGGCTAATTGCCAAAGACTCGCCGTGCTTGTCCATAGCCTCACCCCAAATATGGTTAACATACGCCAGAAGATCACCCGCTGACCGTTTCGGCCTGAAGCCATATTGCCGGTCATTAATTAGGGAGTGATCTTCAAGGTGACGCATGAGCTGTTTGTTAATAATGTGCTCGAACACCTTGCACAGCACTGAGGTGACTGCTATGGGTCGATAGTTGTTTGGGTCTGAGCGATCCCCCTTCTTGGGGATCGGCTGTACATTCGCCTCTTTCCAAGCCGAAAGCACTGTACCAGAGCTGTAGGACAGCCGGTACAGCCGCGCAAGCATTGGAGACAACTCCGCTGCACATTTTTGCAGAACCACCGCCGGAATACCGTCCGGACCACTGGCTTTCCGGACATCGAGTGACTGCAACACTGCTCGGATATCGCGTTGCCTGATACGAATATCAGGCATTGCATGGTCACTGACGGGCAGTGTCGGCGGCTCCATACCACAATCATCGACTCGGGAGTTGGCCGCAAAGAGATTAACCAGCAAATTTGCTTTCTCTTGCGGCTCATGGGCCAGGGATCCATCGGGATTGCGCAGCGGGGGCAGCGAAGGCTGGCAGAAGTTGGCTTGCACGGCTTTGGCCAGTCGCCAGTAGCCACGGCTGCCCGTGGGATGCTCTACTAGCTCCTGACCAAGCCGCGCTATGCGCTGGGCATCCGCTCTGACATAAGCCCTCTTGCAGGCCTTTGTGGCTCTGTTGTACGCCACCTTGAAGTGGCCCACGTTGGGATCGCACGTAGCGCGCGCCCTGATCCAAGCGCGGTACGCAGACTGTTTATGATTAACAGCCTCCGCGCACTCGCGCCCGAACCAGGGGCGTGCCCTGCGGACACCGGCGACATCAGTGTAGGGGATATAATATTCCATGCCCAGACTGATCTCACCGGCGACAGCAGTTGCGGCCTCAGATGGGTTCTTACCTTCAAAGCAGCGTTCAACCCACGGGATGGACGCAAAATAATCACGCAGTCCATCCCAGTCCGCTGACGAGTAGTGCCAGAGACGCCGCTTCCCCTGCACGGGACGTGGGGGCGCTAAAATGGGCACCTCGGAACGGACCAGACAATGGTCGGATTCACCTAAAGCGGCGCTCACCGAAACACTGTACTGGTCCGGGCGACTCGTCAGCAGAAGGTCTAGCAGAGAGGGCTCATGGTCCGACCTTTTTGGTATCCTAGTGACCTCGTGTACCAATTGGGTCAGGCCATGCGCCAGAGCAAATGCATGGGCGGCTCTTCCCGCGTGGGTTGTTTTGGCGGAGCCCAACCAGATCTCGTGGTGGGCGTTAAAATCCCCCAAAAACACCAGTTCAGCGTTCGGAAACCGCTCCTGCGCATCATCTGCCGCCTGACTCAGGTATTCAAAGAGTCGAGTTGTCTCGGCATCTCCTGTATGGGAGCGGTAGAGGCACACATAGATCTGACTCGTAGAGCCATGGTCTATGTGTACCCAAAGGGTGGAAAAGGATGGGTCCTCTAGGCAGCGCAAACGGCGACAACAAACATCCGCCCTAACAAACACGCACACCCCGGCTTTTGCGCGGAAATTCTCCTCAAGGACATAGCCGGGGTAGAGTAAGTAGGTCGTGTCATCAGGGCGGCGTATTTGTGTCTCCGTAAGAAACAGCATTGCTGGTTTCGCCGTCTCCAGGTGTTGGTGGACGGCGTTGAGGTTTGTATGGAGCCCACAGATGTTCGTGGACTCCACCTCAAATAGCGAGCTCGAGGGAGAGTTTCTTGCCGCTGTGTAGACCAATCTACTGTTATTATGCGCTGCCATGAGAATGAAGAGGAGGGAAGGCGTGAAAAAAGAGGCGATTGTTGTCGCAGCACAGCGTGACAAAGCGTGGGATATTGGTTTTATCTATGAATGTGAGGTATGGCGAGAGCCGACGCGCCGAATGGAAGGGCCCCCGTACCCCCCCGAGTATGGTCGCCGGGCTCCACATAAACACATGTAACAGAAGGACACAAGGAATTTATAGAACGCAATATGATATATATCTGTTATAAAGTAAGCTATTCTGAACAACGACGTTATGAGTTGAAGTATGTTCGTAGTAACAACATTATTAATTAAAGCAATCTGATAATAGAATTTTATGAAGAAAAAGATCTGAAAAAAAAAAGACGGGTTGCACTCTGGGAGTGCCGGCAGAAGTGAAAACATTTTTTTTTCTTTCTTCGTTATATAGGTACATAGAAAAATATAAAAAAGAACATACCATACCATACCTATAATATAGCGCTAATCATAGAACCTATCACTTATTTTCTGCTAATTTTCTGTCAGAAGAAATTAATAAATTATGAAAAGAAAAAATAATCACCAAAAGTAATAAATTACAGAAAGAAAAAATAATCATAAAAAGTAATAAATTACAAAAAGAAAAAATAATCACAAAAAGTTTCGGAAGGTCAGGTGGTTTGAACCCGATACTATCTGAAACTATAAGGACTTACAGTCGAAGTGCTTACCGTTTAAGCTACGACGCCATCTCTTTTAAATTGCAAAATAGATAGTCTCTACCTATTCTTGTATGACGTCAGTCGTCGGTTACGGTGCAAAGGTCAACTAATCCTGACGCTTCCTTAAAATTTTACACCCATCCAACGTCGCTAAAGAAGTTTTCACTTCAAAAAGTCATGCATTTAAACTGGTTCTTGGTAGTAACAGTATTAGTAAAAAAAATATAATCACTAACTGTTATGAGTTCCGACGATAGTAATAAAAATGTATGAATAAAGAAAGTATGAAAAAAAATTACAAAGAGTGATGATTATGAACACAAATCGGTAGTAAGAAAAAGAATAGGATTAAAAATTTTATTTGAGCCAATATGAACCCAAATATAAGCATAGGAGAATTACCACCGCGCGCAGATATAAAAGATAGATACATAATTATCTACTTAAAATACATTAAAACGTCTAATGAAAGAAATTAAATGTCTAATTTTATTTTATTAATATAATAATATGGTGACAGACGCATGGAGCCACAATTGTGAGTTAAAAGTATTAAAAAATCCAGTATCTTATCTAGTTACTCCGCAGTTATGACATAAGACAAACTGATAGCAAAATTCTTGACGTTGAACAAATCTGAGACATTGAATTCAATTAATAAAAAAATAGATATGATTGCCATGTAATAACTTTTAAAAAATAAGACAATACAAAACAATTAATAATTATATTTACGCCTATAAATTCCCCAGGCGGTAGGCAGAGGTGTGATAACCACCCACACTTTTCTACGTCAGAACGAAAATCCTATTGCTATATGCCTTTGCCTATTGCTTTGCCGCGGGCTGTTTTGTTGGATGAAAAACAACCCTGTCCCTTAGTTCAATTCTACGATGCCCACGTGAAGAGATGTGATGACTCACTTCTTGGTACGCCCGAAACGTGCTATCCAAGGCACCTAAACACGTAGACCTATGCAAATAGACATATTACTGGTGACAGTAATTTGATGGCACAAATTTGTCCCAAAATTCGGACGGGTGGGTACCACCGGGCACTATTGTGAAACACGCTCCATAGTAATTTAATCTCCGTTGGATTGCGTTCAAGGGTCAGCAAGTGCATAGTAGTCGGGCAGGGGGTATTGTGGTCGCAGCACTAGTGCGACCGGTGGGTGTCACGCGGTGCGCAGACGACATTCCTCTTTTGATGCCTTCAAGCTGAGTGCCACCATTGTTTACATGGTACGTGACCCTCTTGCCTGTAACTTTTCCTTCAGCTTTCCATCAGGTGAGGTGGCGTAAAAAGAACATACCATACCATATCTATAATATAGCGCCAATCATAGAACCTGTCACTAATTTTCTGCTAATTTTCTGTCAGAAGAAATTAATAAATTACAAAAAGAAAAAATAATTACAAGAAGTAAAAAGTAATAAATTACAAAAAGAAAAAATAATCACAAAAAGTGTCAGTAGCCCAGGTTCGAACCCAGTACTATCTAAATCATAAGGACTTACAGTCGAAGCGGTTACCGCTAAGCTACGAAGCTTCTTAGCGTACCTAGAAAAATAAACACTGTGTAGCTAGGAATGTTGTATGACGTCATGTCGTCCTACAAAGACGTCGGTTACGGGTCTAAGGTCACGTGATCCTGACGCGAATAGGTCACGTGATCCTGACGCGAGTTTAACACTTTTTACCCATCCAACGCCGCTAAAGAAGTTTTCACTTCAAAAAACATTAAAACATACAAATATTTGTACTGATCGGGAATCGATTGCACCACTGCCACGCCACTGTCAGGTAGGTAACTATCAGTTATATTATCTAGTCTATGCTATAAGTAATATAGGTTACCATCATTCTATTATTAAACACCTTCAGTTCGCGCCGCGCCGGCGCATCACTGCGTCGGCGCTGCCGGATAGCGACCGCGTCTCACTCACTTCCATCAGCGACGGCGACGCACCATAGCCAAGCATTTACCTACATTCTTGTATCTGTATTCAATAGTAAACCAGCATACAGTCCACCCTTTTATTCAGTAACCCGATTAGGGCCTAATCATGTCCAATAAATGTAAGTAAGATTGACGAGGGATAAATTCAGAACTCCGGTATAGTTTTATAATGCCGTGTCCTGTCCCACACACCTATTATGGGGTGCTATAGATTCTTTGTGATTCTCTCTCCGGAATATTCCACAATCATCATCATCTTAGTGTTGTTACCGGTTGCATCCTTCGGTTTTCAGCTTGTTTTTCTCCTTCATTTGGTTTTGCTTTTATGGTTTTTATGAGAGCAACTATCATTGATCGGCAGGTAGATACCAATACAGGCTAGCTTGGCTCCAAAACTCTAGGCCACACACTAGCAGTCGAGTAACAAGTCTCTCCTACTTGACGTAAATTCGGAGTCCTGAAAAAAGTGAAACGTTTTTTAACGCTGAAGCAGCGGTGTCTTCTATTCTATACAAGGCACAAATTCGGTCCTGCGTTGATTACTGCTTGCTTCTTTAGAATGGCTCCACAGAGATGGTACTATATTTACGAAGAATTATAAGTACGGGTTAAATTTATCATTGAACTTAAGTCATCATTACGATCACGAAAATTCAGCCCGCACTGAGAACACCTTAGAAGACCGTATAATGTGCGAAGGTGTGCGTGGCAGCGCGTTCGTACACGGCGCCCGGAGCGCACTGTTACACTGGCAACCCTAAGCCTTTCTGCTAATTCAGCCCATCTTTACGCCTTAGTCAGCGTCTTTCACGCATCCGACGACATCACCCCACACCTGCAGGTTAGACCTCCCGTGACATCCAGAGCAATCGGTTGTGCTACCAGTTCCGTGCTAAATATTCATTTTTTCTGTACCAAATTAATTAAAATTAATTCAAGGTTACTCGCATCTTTTTTTTAAAACCCAAATTCGGTGGGCCCGCGTAATATTTGGTGGCAGCTGAAAGGGATCGTAAGGGGTCCCTCGGGAACGTCTCCGCTCAATTTCGCCGAAACTAGTGCTCGCGCGTGGCCTTGTGAGTGAACCTTCCAGTGAAACTGTAAAAGTGAGTGCAAAACCGCTGAAAAACGAACCGTGTACCCTGACCATTACTGTGACTTTTGTGCTACTTTACTGCAAATTCCTGTCTACCACTGTATTCTACACCTACGGCCAGAATAATCTTCAGGTGTGACACCCTGAATCTGCGACGAATATCTCCTGAATACTTTCGTAAACGCTACAAACCGGCACTTCGAATTCTCGACCTTCAGCGCCTTCTCGCCGACTCTGTTCCTGCTAAACAACAAAATCCTATGAGCTGCAAATACATCAATATGTTCCTGATAATCTTGTGAGTTAATTACATTCAACTTTAACTAATCAGTGCTACTCAGTGATTCAAAATAAATTCGTAATACGACATTCTAAATCAATAAAGTGCCAAATTTACATACATTCTAAACCAGTGTTCATTGATACTTACTGTGCTAGTAATTATACACAAAACCTTTGTTTACATTCCATTTCATAAAAAAATAAATTACAGTTGTGTTCTAATTCGTATTAAATAATATACACCAATTTAAACTAAGAGCGCCGAGTACCGATAACGCTCTCCGCCCACGCTTAACGTCTGGACGAGCTTCTAAGTACAGATAAAAATTGCATTCCATTGACACAGTACAATCTTCTGAACATCTTAATTATAAAGTTATAACCTTGAATAACTTACGTTGTAATTTCTACAAAACATATTTTATTTAATATATATTTTAAATTGTCAAAATGGGGAAGACAGAAGAAACTCTGCCCTCATTTTCTGGCATTACTGTCCCAATTACCGCAACGGTCCCAACTGCCCCAAGCTCTGAAATCAACATAAGTATCCTTATAAAATTCATTACGAAATAAGATGGGACCCGTGAAAAGCTAGACCCATTTTTAAATAATTGCAGAAGCGCCATTGACTTAGCAAACCAGACGCAAATACCCATTTTATTTAAATACATTCTAAGTCAGTTAGAAGGTAAAGCACAAATAGCTTGTTCCTTAAAAGAATTTGAGAACTTTGATCAACTAGAAGCTTTTCTGAAAAACTTATACGGAGAACGTAAACACTACGCATACTTACTTGCCGAACTTCAGGAATGTAAACAAGGGCCTAAGGAAACTGTCAACCAGTTCGCCCTCAGAATCGAAACTTGCCTATCCAAATTGCTGTCCGAAATTAATTTGACAGTTCCTACTTCAAAAAAGAAAACGGAAAGGAAGGGCGAACTAGCTGGCCGGGCCGCTGCGATGCAAGACTTAGCTGTTCATACCTTTGTTATCGGTCTCTACCCCTCACTGTCAACAATTGTACGATGTCGCGACCCCGAATCCTTAAACGATGCTATAAGTTACGCATGTGAAGAGGAGAAAATCCTAAATTCTAGAAAACAATTGACCTCTGTACCATTCGCTAACCAGAACCGTAATAATGGTAAATTTCCACCTAGAGAATTTCAAGGTCGTCCTCGTCCAAATGACTCTCAAACCTCACATCCCACGAACAAGAGTGACATTATATGTAGATATTGTAAAATCTATATAGGTAGATATTGTAAAATCTATAAGATATCGGACATAGCATTGAAAATTGCCGTAAACGCCAATTTAACAATAACCGCCGCAATCAAGGTCATCCGGGCTCAAGTTCGACCCAACGTCCTCGTGACGTTCACGCTACATTTTACAACCCCGAGGAGGCTCCCACTGACCTAGTTGAGCAACCCGATAGAAATTTAAACGAGTAAAATTTCCCGAACAGTATCGCACGGGAAATGTATTATTCAAAGCCGATACGGGAGACCCTCTGAAATGCGCCATAACTAAATCCGCTGTTCCTAATACTAAATCCGGTGTTTCTAATACTAAATCCGCTGTTTCGAATACTAAATCCGCTGTTTCTAATACTAAATCCGCTGTTTCTAATACTAAATCCGCTGTTTCTAATACTAAATCCGCTATTTCTAATACTAAATCCGCTGTTTCTAATACTAAATCCGCTGTTTCTAATACTAAATCCGCTGTTTCTAATACTAAATCCGCTGTTTCTAATACTAAATCCGCTGTTTCTAATACTAAATCCGCTGTTTCTAATACTAAATCCGCTGTTTCTAATACTAAATCCGCTGTTTCTAATACTAAATCCGCTGTTACTAATACTAAATCCGCTGTTTTTAATACTTTATTAAACACTATTCCTTGCGAAACTTCGGTGATGAATACCGAAGCTGCTATTGGAACAAAAATATACGAAGTTATGTCAAATAGCCCCAAACGGTTTTTGCCGCATGTGATCTTAAAAACGGCGTTAGCCGATTCTCCCCTAACGTTCTTAGTTGACTCAGGATCGATGGTAAGCCTCATCAAACAATCTTCGATCCGAACAATGCCATTGCTGAACGAAAATTGTATAATTTTGTTAAAAGGTATTGACACCGGAGATGATCTAACACGCACTCTGGGTAGTTTTCAGATGAGCATTTTGTCAGAACCCGAAATAGCATACACCTTCCATGTAGTGGATAATATAAACCTGTCTTACGACGGAATCATAGGCTCTGATCTCTTAAAAGATTTAGACTGCGCAATAGATTACAACCAAAATGTTTTGAAAATTAAAGGAAATCATTTGAAACTAAATTTCTGTAATCCTGTTTATACCATTTTACCACGTATGGAGACTATCATTGAGTGTTCAGTATCTAACCCTCAAGTAAAACAGGGTCTCGTCCTAGACCAAAAGATTCATGAAAATCTGTTGATCGCTAATTGCCTAGTTACGGTTAAAGAAAACAAAAGAATTAATATATCTGTTGTCAATACCTCTGAATCCCCAATTACTCTAAAATCTAATTTGAATATTGAACTTACTCCCATTCATCCTTCTACGGAACTGCGCGAAATGTTCCATACTACTTCAGTTTGTCACGATCAAAACACTGACTCCTACCTACGAACTCAAGAAGTATTAAATCTCCTCCGAGCCTCACATCTTAATCCTGAAGAGGCAAATGCCCTTCATGACATCTGTTCTGCGTACTCTGACATATTCTTTATTTCCGGTGATAAACTCTCCTACACCGATGTTCTTAAACACGCTATAACAACAACTGCTCCAAACCCTATAAACGTGAAATCCTATCGCTTTCCCGAAGTCCATAAAGAAGAAGTTAACAAACAAATAGATCATATGCTGGATCAAGGGATTATAAAACATTCTAATTCCCCATGGTCATCACCAATTTGGATCGTTCCCAAAAAGCTTGATGCATCTGGACAGCGTAAATGGCGGATAGTCATCGACTACCGTAAGCTGAACGATGTAACTATTGGTGACTGTTACCCTATCCCGCAAATATCTGAAATATTAGATCAACTTGGTCAAAGCAAATACTTCTCCACACTGGACCTTACCTCAGGGTTTCACCAAATTTTAATTAAAGAAGAAGATGCTCCTAAAACGGCATTTAGCGTACCCCAAGGGCATTTCCAATTTACTAGAATGCCGTTTGGTCTAAAAAATGCCCCTGCCACATTCCAGAGGTTAATGAACACCGCTCTATCTGGTCTGCAAGGCATGAGCTGTTTCGTATACCTTGACGACATTGTAATTTATAGCCACAGCCTAAGTTCCCACATAGAAAATCTCTCATCGGTATTCCAAAGACTGCGACAATTTAATCTCAAACTCCAGCCCGACAAGTGCGAATTTCTTAGACGAGAAGTCGCATACCTCGGACACTTAATAACTCAAGATGGAGTAAAACCTAATCCCGAAAAACTAAAAGCAGTCACAAAGTTCCCTACTCCTAAATCCCCTAGAGACATAAAGTCATTTCTAGGACTTGTCTCCTATTATCGCAGATTTATCCCCAATTTTTCAAAAATAGCTAAACCACTTACACAACTACTAAAGAAGAATATACCTTTTCTATGGGAAAATCAGCAACAGCTCGCATTTGACGAACTAAAACATAAACTTACCTCTGCTCCGGTCCTCGCATATCCTGACTTCTCCCTTCCTTTTATATTAACATGTGATGCCTCAAACTATGCCATCGGTGCTGTTTTAAGCCAAGGTCCAATCGGTAAAGATAGACCTATAGCTTATGCGTCGCGAACACTCAATAAATGCGAATGTAACTACAGCACTACAGAAAACTCCTAGCTATCATATTTGGCTGCAAAACATTCAGACCATATATCTATGGTCGAAAATTCCAAATTATTACTGACCATAGACCATTAAAATGGCTCTTCAATCATAAAGATCCGAGCAGTAAATTGCAGAGATGGCGACTAAAATTAGAAGAGTACGATTACGAAATCGGTTATCAGAAGGGAAAACTTAACGCAGCTGCTGATGCACTCTCTCGGTATCCTGTAAACCCTATACAAAATGATGGTATTCTTAACCTCGACCAAAACATAAGCCCATTTAATGACGATCACAACCCCGACTTCAGTCCTCCAAACTTACCAGATCCAGTCCAAAATCCTTTAGTAGAACCGCAACTTCCAGTTCCATCCTATTTAAACCCTGACTTACCTTCATTATCTCAGCCTGATCGTCCGCAAACTCCTACATTCGAAGAACCTGAAACAGAACAGAATCCCCTAACCGAACTGCAACCCGTTCCAGGTCCTAGCCCGGCTCCAAGCCTGTATCCTGAAATAATTATTAACCCTGAAATCACTGACTTTCCATCACCGTCTCCCTCACTTAATTCACCTGAAATGATCGTAAATCCCCAAGACTCTATCGATAATCCACTCGAAGTTCTTGATGTCAATGATGATAATTACTCCCAATTCCTAAAAACCATGAACAGTAGAAACTTCGAATCGAATGCCAAAATACTAGAAGCTAACTCGAGCATCCTAACTAGTCCCGACAAAGTAATAATTATTCCTACATCTATTGACCTCGATGAGAGTAATCTTCACGTTGAAGATATTTTAAATGAATTAACGAATAAAGAAGAAATCATTAACAAAGAAAAAACACTCCATTCATATTTAAATTTTGAATATAAAGGCGCTATCGTATATTTCCTATTTACTAAAGTCAACCACTTTGATAGCGCTACCTACGAAGATCTTTATATTAGTCTTAAGAATATACGTAACAACTTAATTATAACATCACCATCGGGTATTAGCATAACAGATTTTAGAAATCCTTTCGAATCTCACTCATACACTAAGCTATATAACATAATACTATACTTATTTCACAATGTCGATTCATTTATAACGATTCATCGTAATGTAATTATATTCCCATCGTTGAGTGAGATTAAGAAAATACTTAAAGAAAATCATGACATACCCATAGCCGGTCATTTAGGAACTATAAGAATGCTCAAAAGAATCCAAGAAAAATATCATTGGAAGGGTATGCGTGGTGACATTGAAAAATACGTCAAGTCATGTAAACTCTGTCAAGAAAATAAAGCGCTCCGAAGAATAAACCGAGAGCCAATGAAGATCACCACGACTTCCACAAACCCATTTCAACGCGTCGCTATGGATATAGTCGGTCCATTACCTGAAACAACTCCTGCAAAACTAAAATACATATTAACCCTTCAAGATGACTTAACTAAGTTCTCCTTAGCCTATCCTCTTCGATCTACTACTGCAGAAGAAACCAGCGACTGTCTAATACACTTTATTTCATTATTCGGTATACCGAAAACCATACTTACCGATCAAGGTACAAATTTCACTGCTGACCTATTTAAAAGGACTTGTGACTTCTTAAAAATTAAACAACTGTGGTCTAGTCCTTACCACCCTCAAACACAAGGCGCTTTGGAGCCCAGTCATTCTACACTAAAAGAGTACCTGAAATCATTCGTAAATAACGACCAAGATGACTGGCATCGTTACGTCTACACTGCTATTCTAACTTATAATACTACTATACATTGCACAACCAACTACACACCGTATGAACTGCTTTACGGACACAAACCCTTCATACCAGATTCATTGTACGACTGCTCCCCTGACGCCACTTACCCTGAGTATTTAAAGATGTTGATGCATCGATTTAAACACACTAGACAAAAAGCTATAGAAAACATTAATAATTCTAAAGAGAGATCGAAAAGATATTATGATGCTCATACGAGACCAAAACAATATAAAGTCGGAGATCTGGTTTACCTCCGAAATCATTTAAGGCTTAGAAAAGCGCTCTCGCCTATATGGAAAGGACCTTACAAGGTTATCAAAGTTCACGACAATAATACTGTAACCCTACTTATTAATAGACGACACATCACACATCATTTTGATCAAATAAAACTAGCAACACCTAATACCGTATAATAAGTAATATCATATTTGGATATTTCAGAACTGCTCTTCTACTATTTCCTACTGCATCTTTCTCCAGCCAAGAGCTTGTTAAACAACTGGACAAAAGCCCCGGGATATATTTTAACCCTACTAGTACCATGAAAATAACCAGCGACCGCGCTTATTTGGTTATTCCAGTAGATTTAAGTTTTATTAAGCCCCATTTAGATAATATAAATAGCATTTTAGGGACTACTAGATTCCTATGTCATCAAAATGAAGCCATAGACGATTTTCAATGCCAAAATATGCTCCAACCTCTTACCTCATTATATGACGACGTTAGCCGCGATTATGATTCTATCTCACATCTAATGTCACCAAAATCTAAAAGATCAGCGTGGATTTCTGGAATAGGTACAATAATGAAAACAGTATTTGGAACAATGAATGAGGACGACTCTGAAAAAATTAATGACGCCATTGAAAATATATATTCAAATGAAAAACAATTAAAATCTTTAACAAAGCAAAATATCTTATTCTCTAAATCTGCAATCATTAATTTCAATGATACTCTTTACACCATTTCTAAAAACGAAGCTTATTTAAATGACGTCATGGATAAATTAGTTGTAAGCTTTAAAAATATAACAGTAGCTACTAATGAGTTAATGTTAAGGAATAAGATTAACGAAATTATTAATGTATTACATGCAAGTTTACTTACCTTATCTTTTAAGGTCGAAGATATTGTTAACTCCATCATCTCGGCTGGTAGTAATACTTTGCATCCTGCTATTCTAACGCCGAAACAATTGTTTCATGAGTTAGAACAAAACTCTAGGTACTTACCTAAATATAGCGAATTTCCTGTAGCCCTGGAAATTAGTAATGTAATCTTACTTCTAAGGATATCTGAATTAGTTCCCTATTATATTAATAATAAGATTATATTTGTAATAAATATTCCCCTAGTATATCAATCCGATTTTGATCTTTATCAAATAATACCAATACCTGTACCCCATAATACTAGTTTGCCAAGTTCCTATGCAATGATTGTACCAACGGATAACTATATTGCTATAAATAAAGAAAAATCAGCATACTGTACTCTTAAAGATACAACATCCTGTATTTCACTAAATAAAAACAATTTAATTTGTGATGTCTCTAAAATCCTATTGATTGGTCCAGAACCTATCTGTGAAATAGAACTATTAACTAAATTTGTAAAAGACTTACCGTCCCAATGTGAAACTAAATTTATTTACGGTAATGTTAACATTTGGCAAAGCCTTGGAGCTAATAAATGGATCTTTGTACTATCCCAAATGACGAAACTGTCACTCCAATGTAATTATAATGTTACAGAAACAATTATAAGTGGAACGGGCCTGTTAACCCTAAAACCACACTGCACTGCATTCTGTAGAAATATTAAACTGTTGTCAATGTCAGAAATAGTATTCAATATACCTACAAAGGAAATTTACTTAGATTTTAATTTAATAGAAGACAAATGTTGCACTTTAAATAAATTTAAAGAACTCAAAATTAATGTTTCTAGCTCAACTATAAATAACATTGATCTGCAAGGTCTAAAAGACCTCAAAAGTGTAGCAGACCAAAACCTTTTCTCACTTAACAGTTTTGATATCAACCCTACAAATAAAATCCTAACACATATGAGTTTTTCAATATCGACTATCATACTATTTCTGGCATCACTATTTGGCATACTTCGATATAGGAAATATATAATTAAGAAATGTAACACGAAAACTGTAAAAGATATAGATGTAAATACTGATGAACCGATAGCACAACCTACTCGTCCCAGATTAAGAATTATTGAATAATCCTTCAAATCCTTCTAACCCCAGACCTTTCCAATATTCCTTTTTCAGTAAACTCACCTTTCAGGGGTAAGTTTACTCTTGGCCGGGGAGGTGTTACACTGGCAACCCTAAGCCTTTCTGCTAATTCAGCCCATCTTTACGCCTTAGTCAGCGTCTTTCACGCATCCGACGACATCACCCCACACCTGCAGGTTAGACCTCCCGTGACATCCAGAGCAATCGGTTGTGCTACCAGTTCCGTGCTAAATATTCATTTTTTCTGTACCAAATTAATTAAAATTAATTCAAGGTTACTCGCATCTTTTTTTTAAAACCCAAATTCGGTGGGCCCGCGTAATAGCACGCAGATGATATGAAGATGTCTTACTATTCTATTTCTACTATGACGGTAACCACTTTCCATCAGGTGGGCCGCATGCTTCTCTGCCACCTAAGTAAAGGAACAAAATGCAATATTTATAAGATAAAAATAAACCTTACACGTGATGCCGTCAAGCTGAGTGCCACCATTGTTAACATGGTACGTGTATGTAATGGTGACCCTATTTCTTGAGATTTGGCCTTCAGCTTACCATCAGGCGAGGTGAAGTCAAATCTACGTGTACTATAAAAAAGTGATAAGTCACTATACCCCTCCCTAACCCTAGTGCTGTTACGTGATTTTTCCGACCCAGCCCCCCCACTAGTGAGTGACTAAAAACTAAAATTAAACACGATAACCCTAAGCGCTATTCAAGTTTAGACATGAAATTCGCCAAGCGGCCTTAGATACCCTACTTGTCTGTTTATACTTTGTTACCGTGGCCTATGGACGTGTGCAACACCAGGCGAGGTGAAGTCAGATTGATGTGCCCTACAAAAAAAGAACTACTCAATTGCAAAATTTAATAATCTGACCATCAAGCGACAATTTATAACCAAAACTACCTACAGATGTTTGTAAACTAACTATTCGTAGTCGATCGCATGTATACAGCAGCAGATAACATTAGTCTCTATTTATTTCGGAGAATTTGAATGCTCGCGGGTTCAAGTCCTGTCTTGTCAAGATTTTGATGTTTTGATCAAAATCTATAGTAATAGTTAGTATACTAATTGCTTTAAAACTTCATAAAATATTCATCATAATATCAGCCACACACAGTCCACTGCGGAACATAGGCCTCTCCTATAGACTTCCAGAACGACCGATTCAAAGCAGCCCGCTTCCAGCGCTTTCCGGCGACCTGGACGAGGTCATTCTTCTACCTGGCTGGTGGGCGTCCTACACTACGTTTGCCCGTACGCGGTTCCATTTCTAGAACTTTTTGTTGTGCTCCAACGGCCATCAGTGTTCTGCACGCTATATATCCCGCTCACCGCCACTTCAACGAGCTAATCCGTTGGGCTATGTCGGTTAAAAAGTAAATACTTGTTTTTTTTTTGGTCAAAGTCAAAGAACAACAGGGTTGTTTCTTATTGAAGTCAATAATAATTCTTCTTAATCTAAGTTTACCACCGCTTCCAAGTCGCTGTGGAGGCGCAACAAACTCCACTGCGGCATTTTTTAAGACGTCATCTTACAATATTTATTTTGTAAAGGGTAAATGTGGACGAATCTACATTTATCTCGTGTCTGAGTATAGAATACCTTACTTTACTACACAATAAGCATTAGTCTTTACCGTCACTATGTTGCCTGTTAAACTCTCTTGATTCTAAACTGAAAATTTAATATTATTATAAAAACATCGGTTAGTTCGAGGAGAGTCGTAAAAACGTAAAAATATTGGAATAAAAGGCGGGAGGTCAAAGGGAGGGCCCTGGTGCCGCACTCCGCAGGAAATTGGATGCCAACGACTATCAAATCGAAAATATCAACATGTGATTGAGGATGGCGTGGTGAGCAAGATGTTGGAAAGAATATAATATGTAAGTATTTACTTATACTGATATCTGATTGTGCGCCGTAAGGTTGACTCCCAAAAAATGCCTATGACATTAAGTCCGCCTTTGTAAAGTTTAAATAAATACTTCAAACTATGTGACAACCAGACCTGGAACTCCTTGCCAGCTCACGTGTTTTCTTCTTCCTACAGTCCCGGGTCCTTTAAGCGGGGCGTAAAAAAGCATCTAATGAGGCCGTCAAATTGAGTGCCACCATTTTTAACATGGTACGTGTATGTAATGGTGACCTCTTTCCTAAGACTTTGCCTCTAGTTTACCATCAGGTGAGGGAAAGTCAAAATGACGTGTCCTATATATTAAAAAAAACTACCACTTTTACTCACCCCGTGACCATACCTGCTGAAAAGTAGCCGAAACGTCGAGCTAAAAGTAAATAATAACAAATAATTCTTAATAGAATCCGTCAAAAAGTGGTTTTTATTTAAAAAGTAAATACAGTTTTTTTGAAGTGAAAACTTCTTTAGCGGCATTGGATGGGTGGAAAATGTTAAACTCAAGTCAGGATCGCTTGACCTTTGAACCGTAACCGACGACTGACGTCATACAACATTAGCTATAGACTGCCTATTTTGCAGACGATAAAGAGCATCGTAGTCGACTTTAAGTCCTTATGGTTTCAGATAGTACCGGGTTCAAACCTGGCCTTCTGACACTTTTTGTTTCTCGTAATTTATTACTTTTTGTGATTATTTTTTCTTTTTGTAATTTATTACTTTTTGTGATTATTTTTTATTTTGTAATTTATTACTTTTTGTGATTATTTTTTCTTTTTGTAATTTATTACTTTTTGTGACTTTTGTAATTTATTAATTTCTGCTGACAGAAAATTAGCAGAAAATTAGTGATATATATATAATTGGCGCTATATTATATGTATGATATGGTATGGTATGGTATGTTCTTTTTATCTTTTTCTATGTGTATATATATATCGTATAACGAAGAAAGAAAGAAAGAAAATGTTTTCACTTCTGCCGGCACTCCCAGAGTGCAACCCGTCTTTTTTTATTTAGTTTGCCAAATTGACTGCATCCGCCTGATGGTAACCTGGCATTCCAAAGAAGGTATACTGACTGCCTTTTTAGATGCTGTCCCTAGAATGGCAGCAGTCCCAACCTTAACGGTCTCAACAGATGTTTTTTCATGCCCCGCTTAAAGGACCCGGAACTGTACGTAAGGAACCACGTGTGCTGGTAAAGAATCTCTAGACTTTATGGTAGATTTGACGCAAACCGTCCCATTCACATTTCGTCACGAATTCAAAAATGGTCCCGTTCGCATTCAGTCCCATTTGTGCGGCAAAGAATAGAGTCACCGAACGACTTGGTTCTCGATGAAATTGGTTACACCGTATGCGAGTGCCATCTAAGTCATATTGTGATAGTCGACATAAAAGTTCCTCTCGGGGAGGTCAGAGGACAATCTTTTTTTATACCACTTTGGTGACAGGGATGCACGCGTTCCACCTGATGGTAAGTGGTTACCGTGACCTATGGACGTATGCAACACCAGGTGAGTCACACTCGCGCTGCCAACCCTGGAAGCACCGAGAGTTTCTATACCGTCAATGTAGAAGACAAAGCAGGATGGGGAGGAGGAAGGAGGAGCTCTCAATCTCTCTCACTTTCAATTTAAAACCATAAGAGGACCGATAGGTTTTTTTACGTGCGGAAAATCCCCACGTATACACCACCCCCCCCCCCCCCCCCAGGTTATATCGGACTAGAACCGACTAAATCGCACACCGTCTGTGGGTCGATGTGCTAGGCCGAAGGTGAGTTAGTCTTGCGATATATCCCTCGCACCACGGCTGACCCAGGGCCATTCCTCTCGGTCTGGCCCTCCGGGGTGGGACCACGCGGTCCCCGACTCGCCCCCGGTATGGGGGGACGTGCATCATCCCGCGATGC